>CP125973.1:161830289-163243448 GCA_030063025.1 Avena longiglumis
GTACACCACCTTGTGAGGAACTCCCTGTCTGTCTCATTCGGTCTTTGCTTGCACATTGCTAGTTGCTGTGGGCGATTCGGCCTCTTGTAAGTTCTCGTGAAATTGCTCACGAAGGCGTCGTGAAAATCAATCCAACTGTTGATGCTTTCGGGTGGAAAATTGTTCAACCATACTCGAGCTGGTCCTTCCAGCATTTGCGGTACGTAACGTACTGCCCATCTAAGGTTTCCCTGCGCTATCTTCACAGCGGTTCCATAATCTATGAGCCAATCCTCTGGCTTTGTTCTTCCATCATATGTTTTTGTTCCTCTGGCCAGCTGGAAATTTGGCACCGGTGGCTCCTTCATGATCCTTGGGCCAAAACATGGTGGACCTTGCGATTCAATTATCTATGCCATTTTTATGCGGTCAAACTTCAACCTGGCATCATCCGGCTGAAGGTTTCTACCTCTGTATATTGCTCCCATCGCTTGATATGCATGGTCCCGCAGCTCATACCCGTCATTTACCATAGCCGAGTAACCATCATTGTACTTACTCGCATTCGGGTCAGCTGGTTGTTGAACTGCTTTTCCCGCGCTCTGTTGTCTTCTTTCCCGCTGAGCTGGTGCGTTATTCGGAGCTGGATTTCCTCCTCCTGCCGAGTGAGTTGCGCGCCGAGTATGAGGCGCAAAATTTTGCCCTCCGTTGTCATTTTTCTGTCCAATTTTTTCCTGGTTTTCATTTTCCCGGGGATTATTTCTTTTTGCCCCTTGCACATGCACCGGGTTCCCTTGAACTACTGCCGGATCATAGGCGACCATCTGCTTGTTTCTTCCAGAATCCACACTTTTTCTTTTCTCGGCCTGGGTGCCGCTCCTGGTGAGGATGTCGTGTGCCCAGCCGATCTTGCCGGAACAGGAGTTACCGAGTGAACCAGCTGTGATCTCCCTGCTATACCCGGATTTGCTCTGTAATATGCCTCATTTAGCATGCTGGCTGCTTTTACTAACTCATTGACCCGTTCTTGCTGCCTTTTCTTTGCTTCCCCCTCCAAGTGGGGTAACTCTGCCATTGCTGCTTCTGCTGCTCGCAGATTAGCTGCCGATGTGTTGTACATTGGGCGCATGGCTATCTCATTTCTATTCTCTGGTGTTATATTTGATGTCGCATCTGTGAGCTCTCCGTTGAGGTTCCTTCCTCTCAATCTCGTCGCATCAAGCCGGGTCTTTGCGCCCTTGACTCGATTTGCCGAGTTGAGCTCTCGGATAGTGATATCCACATCCTATTGTAACTGTGCTAGCTCCTTTGCTTTTTCCAGAACTTCTATCCTGGTTTCTTCCAACTCGACTTGCACACGTTCCGGGTCAGTCGCTTGTGCCACTGGCTCTGCCAACTTGTCTATTGCTTCCTGCAGCTCCTTAGCTCTTTTGCTCCTAACTATGTTCTCTGGTTTCTCCAGCGGCGCCTTTGCTGTTCTTGCAGCCCTTGGCGTTTCCTCATGATTTCCTCCCTCTGTGTTTTCATTTACCACTGGAACTACAGTGGGAGCTACGGGGTTTGGGGCAGTCATCATTACCTCCATGGAGACGAGTTGGAGAGGTTTCCCAGCGACTGTTGCTGTTGGGGGATCTGGCGCCAGGACGACGTGCTCAGGATATGCGCGCTCCACGCGCACCGCGACGTAGACCTCGTGCTCGCCGAATTTGATGAAGCGACCGCCCCTAGGGAACGGCTTGGTCCCGAAGCAGCCCGCGTTGTCACTAAGGAAATTGAGCACTCCAAACCTCTAGATGAGGCCGGAGTAGATGCGCTCGCCGGTCTTGGCGATGATGTTGCCCGTCCGGATGAAGACTCCATCAAGAACCTGCTTGTGCCCCACGGTGGGCACCAACTGTCGCGGTGGTGGCACGGCAGATGCCATGGGTAGGCTTAAGTTGGGGGCCAAATGGGTGCTTGTGGTCACCGGGGAGGGAGTGCACGGTCGATCCATGCACAAAGAACAAGAAGAACTCTCCACACTTGACAATTTGATTGATACCCCAAAGAATACAAGTGCTCCTTGAGTTGTATTGGCTTAAGTATGCAGCACCTGTTCTCTACTTGGTCCAACCCCTTCTACTGCCGCTATGCCTTCCCTTATATAGGTAGTGCTAGCTAGATAATACCCCTTTGGGTTCTAGGGTTTACTGTTTGGGTCTTGGTCCCTACCATATGGGCCGGGTTATGGGCTTGCCCTAAGCCCATAGGCCCGATCCATAAAGCTTGACAGCTAACGGTCTTCTGGTACGCTGCTTCTTATTCTTTTTGTATGGTTCGCAACATAGAAAACAAAAAATTTCCTACGATGGGAACATCTATGTACCAAGATCTATCTACTAGATACAAGCAACGGGTGGATATACACTCAAATTTCCGGAGAAAGCATATGAAGTTGAAACCCATCACTTACGACTACACATAATGGACTACATACATCGATATGTATAAATTCCAATAATTTAGTCGTTCGTTCTTCTTTGGCCTTTGAACGAAGTTTAAATTATCATGTGGAAAGTCTCACAAGCGTCAGTTGATCAAATCAAAGACTCCAAAAATCCATGAATATGGAGATTCTTCATGTTTTATTTCCAATATAATTTAAACAGCGATGTCACTTCATAAGTGATCTTTCAATCATTTGTCTTGCGATATATTAGCATTAGGTTTTATGGATGTGATTTCTCCAACTAGATTTGTAAATCATCCATGTTATATGGAATACGGTAATTATTTGAACAACCTTTGTTCTCATAATACCTTATTCAAATAACAATTATTAAAACAAATCTTGAAGTCAAGCTTTGATGTCAACGAGAAATACAAACAACGGTTTGTTTGTTTTCTATGAACATCATCACATATTATCTTGCTAGTTACTTAGGCCATTGTGGTTCATGAATTGCGTTGTTTTGTATGAAATTTCATACCAACCAATTCGGTATCCAATACCCAAGAATCACATTGTTTAACAAGCAAAGAATACAACCATAACATGTATATCATTTATATACCTAAATTGGATATTTCCAATCTTTTATTTTCTGCCAAATATATTTTATAGATTCTCTTTCAGCATTTCCTTTTCCTTTTAAAAGATTCTGTCAACATCAAAAGTGGCGCCATATACATGACACATAGTCCAAAGCGTGTATATTCAAATAATAATACCTTTGGACTTGCACTTTGAAGCATATCACCATCATCAAATGATCAGCGTTCTTTCAAAATCCATTCTTTAGTAATCTTTTAGTGTAGTAAACACTTTACATACATCTTCTATTCATCCTTATCATGACGACTTTCATGATCAAGCTATTGTAGCTTATAAAGATGAATCGTGAGTATAACGTTACTTCCCAAAACCCTTTTGGATGATTAGGATGTCTAGCATCTCCAACCTTCGTAAATTCTCATCCAATATGAGAACATATATTATACTCTATCATATTGCAACCAAAACATTGTTTCAGATATCGTTATATCTGTCACACATGATGGTTTCTGAAACAATTCTTTCAGCTCCAAGATAAACTTGATATTAAAACAATCAAGAATCATGGAGGCAAACATGATACTTAAGATACTAACACTGGAATTGTTACTCTCGATTTAATACCAATTATTAAATTTCACGGAGTAAATAGAATTTTGCTGAAAGTTTGCAATAGGACTTTAAACTTTAGATTGACAGTCAACACAATACGATACCAGTTCGTAAAGTATATATCCAGAATTCTATAGTTCTATTATCTCAATTACAACTATGCATAAGATGGTGAACGAATGCCAATGACTACATCAAATTATGCAAATTCACTTTGATTTAATTTATGATAAATTGAGTTCTACTAATCCAAATTAGAAATAAACTCCCACTCAAAAACGACATCCCTCGTGTCTTTTTGGTGATTACATGAACCAAATCCACTACACCAAGTACGATCATCTCGTGAGTCGGTGTAGCTTCAAAGGCGAGCATCAAATGGGCATCATATCTACTATATGACTCATGCTTAACCTTTCGGTCTGTGTTCCGAGGCCATGTCTGTACATGCTAGGCTCGCCAAGTAAGAACCTTAGTATTCGCGTGTGTAACTGTCTTACACCCGAGATATGCTCGTGGATTCAAGTACACCCGATCATCACGTGATGCCTTGAAGCGACGAAACATTGTCGGTGCATACTTAAGGAAGAACACATTTTTATCTTCATTTCTAAATGCGGGATCATCTTATTATGCTAATAAAACGCCAAACAAGCAATATAATATGCTATGAAACATCACATGTTTATTAGTGGAATGATATGGTTCCCGCATATGATCTCTATCATGTGCACCGTGGTATGATCACTATCATACCTATATGTGTAAGGCCAAGGTCTATGGAACTTACACGTCATGTGTGTTGTAAGAGTATCATCTCATACTTCTACTTACAACATCACCATATCATAACACTAGCGCGACAACAATCTAAACTAGACGCCTCTAATTTATCTATTGCAAGTTTTACGTGGCTTAGGGCTTTCGAAGATAGAACCGTTCTTACCTACGAACATGAACCACAACGAGGATAACCAATTTGTTGACAACTCATTGCAAATTAGATATTGACTATAGTGGGAGAGACAGACACCCGCTAGCCACTTATGCAAAACTAGTTGCATGTCAAGCGTGGAACAGGTATCATGTGCGAGGACATGTAAAGTTTGTCCGGGCCGCTTCATCCCACTATGCCACCAATATCCAAAGTACAACTAAGAAGAAATAAAATGATCATCATCGCCCACATACTCATATGTGTACTACCCGTGCAAAGTATCTACGCATAGATCCGGCTCTGATACCACTGTAGGGTTCGCAGCATAGAAAACAAAAATTTTCCTATGATGGGAACATCTATGTACCAAGATCTATCTACTAGATACAAGCAACGGGTGGATATACATCCATAGAATACATACCCTCGAAGACCGAATAGCGTTAACGAGGTTGTACTCATGGATGATGTAGACGAACGTTTGCCGATCTCAAGATCGTGATGAAGTCCATCTGGTCCAGCCGGTACAACACGATCAAGTCCAGCACCTCAAAGCAGTGGTGCATCCGTGATCGCACACACGTACGGGTACCCCGACAACCTCCGCGCCCTCGCTCCAGCGAAGCAGCGGAAGCAACAAATCCTTCCAGAAAAAGCCACCGGGAACATGTATCTCCCTGATCTGAGACCATGGGGGAATTCTAAAGGGGGGAGAGAGATCCTTCGCGAGGAGGTGTGCTTTGAGAGGAGGAGAGGGGGGCCTTTTATAGGGGAGAGGGGGGGCACCCAAGGGGCATGGCGCCCAGCCATGGGGGCTGCCCCCACCTCTTCCACACTCATGTGGGTGGAGCTCCCACTCAAAATGAAAAGCCTCCACTCCCATTAAAAAGCCACCACTCAAAAATCCACTCACATGCATGAAATTTCCACCAAATTTAATGCAAGCTCTCATTTAAATAAAACTCTTTTATTTATTTATTCATAATTTTGTTAGTTACTTTAATTAACAAACATTCACATAAAAACCCTTGCTAGTATTCCATTTCACATGCAGAACCAGTTTCAACAATTTCAACCGAAACAGTTTCGGTGTCTAGTGAAATAAATTTCTGCGCTTTCCTTTTCTTTTTCTGGCATATCATTTGCTCCGAATGGTGTCGGTATCCCTTAAGTGTATCACCCTATGGTTCGCGAATAATGCGGACATGATAGAGACCCTTCTCCGATCAATAATCAATAGCGGGACCTGGAGATCCATACCGACTCCCACACATTCAACGATGACTTCTGTGATCGTGTGAACCTTTTACGTTAGTATCTTAATCCCTTTGTTTCACGATATATTACATGTCCGAGATTCGATTATCGGTATCTCCATACCTAGTTTGATCTTGTTACTGACATGCACTCTTTTCTCGTTCTCGTGATATAACATTCTAGTGATCAAATCACTTGCTTGCAAGCTAATCAATGTGATATCACCGAGAGGGCCCAGAGCATATCTATCCGTCATCAGGATGAACAAATTCCACTCTCGATCCATGGGCCTCAACATAACACTTTATTAGTTCTGAATCCATCTTTATAATCACCCAGTTATGGTGTGACCTTTGATGTTATCAAGAAACTCTTCCGGTGTTAGTGATTGACATGATCTCATGGTCTAAGGATTAGGATCACTTCGTAAGTTGTTATAGCAATATAAACTCAATGACTTTGATCGTAATGCTATACTTCGGATGAATGTTCATCACATCATTACACTAATGTTCTGACCTCGTTATTAACAACATCCAATGTCCATGATCAGGAAACTTTGATCATCATGTTAATCAACGAGCTAGTTTATAAGAGATGCATAACTAGGAACTTCCTTTTTGTTTATTAAACACACATGTATTAACGTTTCCGTATTAATACAATTATATCATGTAAAATAAACATTTATCATAAATAAGGAATACGATAATAACCACTTTATTATTGCCTCTCGGGCATATTCCCTTCACTTTTTGGCGTCACGCAGTTACTTTGTACGTCAGCGCTTGATTTGGGCGTCACCCAGCTCCTTTTGTGTCACCCTGCGTCGCCCTTCTCTTTTGACCATGCTTTACCATGGTCCTTCCTGAACCTTACTCAGAAAGGTGCCACGCGTACTTCCCGGCCCTTCCTCGGTTGACTCGGCTCGTTGGTACCTGCAAGGGTTGCAATTTTGTCCTATACGGGCCGAGATAGTTTATATCTCGGCTTTCTTGCTTATCTTACCCGGACGCTCTTACCCGGCCTGGTTCATTTTTCACTCAGATCCAACCCAGCTGCACTATGTTTCCCCTGTCACGACCCTACCGGGGGTTATCCCCCCGACAGTATTAGCCTCCCCCCGATCCCTAAACCCTAGCCGCCGCCTCCTCGGCCGCCGCCGCCACCAGCCCACCCAACCTTCCGTTGTGATGTCATTTCCCGGCCTAACCGATGGGTCCAACGGCGCCCCTGCTGCTGCCGCCTTCGTCCCCGCCGGCGGCGCTCCTAGCCACGTTGGCCCCGTCGTTCTCTCCTTCGCGGCCAGGAACTACACCAAGTGGTGCATCTACATACGTGCTTCCCTCGGCTGCTCCGGCTACCTCGTCCACATCGACAGCACCACGCCCGCCGCCTCCACTGACGCCGCCTGGAGCACCGCTGACTACACCGTCCTCAACCACCTCCACGCCGCCATCGACGAAGACATCACGGACATGATCCTCGCGGGGAATCAGACTGCGCGTCGGCTGTGGCTAGTGGCTCGCGACCTCTTCACCGCAAACAAGGCAAACAAAGCCATCTACCTCGACAATGACTTTCGCCAGCTCATGTAGTGGGGCTCTCCATCCACGAGTACTGTCGCCGTTAGAAGCACCTCGTCGACGCGCTCTCTGACAACGACTCCCTCGTGAGCGACCGTGCCCTCATCCTCAACACGCTGCATGGTATTGGCCCCCGCTTTGCCTCCGCCGCCACGGTCATCTCCATGACCGACCCGCTTCCCACCTTCCTCCGCACTCGGGCGATGCTCCTCATGGAGGATATGCAGCAGGCCAACACGGAGGCCAACTCCGCCTCCACCAACATGGTCGAACAGGGGCTGCGGCCCGCACCTCCATGCCTCGGCCCTGGCTGCCATGGAGACGGTCTCGCCCCTGGCGCTGGTCCCGGGAAAGGCAAAGTGGCGACCAAGCCGAAGGGCCGCACCGGTGGCCGCCAAGTTGGATGCGGCACCCAGCCCAACCGCACGCCCGCCCCTACTGGCTCGTGGATCTACTTCTCCCTGGGGGCTGGCCAGTGGCCCGCCCCCTCCTCCGGACAGGGCATCCTCGGCCCCCGTCCCCAGGCGTACACCGCCACCGCGCTGTTGACCTTGACGCCAACATTGAACAACTCGGCCCTCATTGCCGCTCTCAACAACCTCGCGCTTCAGCAAGGTGGTTGGGTCATGGACTCCGGTGCCTCCTCGCACATGACCAACGACGATGGTAACTTGACTTGTTCCTCACCTCTTTGTACTCCCCACTTCGTCACCATCGGTGACAGCACCACCATTCCTATTTCTTCTTCTAGTTTCATCTCCCTTCTCACACCTTCCGGTCATGTCTTTAGACTCAACCATGTACTTCTAGCACCGCACATTATCCGCAATTTTCTTTCTGTTCGCATGTTTACCCGCGATAACATGTGTTCCATTGAGTTTGACGCCTTTGGTTTATCTGTGAAGGACATAAAGACCCGCCGCGTGATTCTTTGTTGCAATAGTGACGGAGATCTCTACACCTTTCCCGGGAGGAGAAGCTTTATCCGTTCCTCCTCCACCGCCTCGGTCGTCACCGCCACCGCCTATCTATGGCTCTAGCGTCTTGGTCACCCTGGTCATGATGCCATGTCGGCTCTTCAACGTCTAGATTTTATCTAGTGTAATAAATTTAGTCATACTCGGGTGTGTCATGTCTGTCATCTTGGCAAACATGTCCGTTTATGTTTAGTCAGTCTACTACTGTAGGGTTTGCAGCATACAAAACAAAAATTTTCCTATGATGGGAACATCTATATATGTACCAAGATCTATCTACTAGATACAAGCAACGGGTGGGTATACATCCATAGAATACATACCCTCGAAGACCGAATAGCGTTAACGAGGTTGTACTCGTGGATGATGTAGACGAACGCTTGCCGATCTTAAGATCGTGATGAAGTCCAACTGGTCACCGGTCCGGACGATCAAGTCCAGCACCTCAAAGCGTTGGTGCATCCGTGATCGCACACGCACGGGTACCCGACAACCTCCGCCCTCGCTCCGGTAAACGGAAGCAACAAATCCTTCCGAAAAAAGCCACGGAACATGTATCTCTGATCCGAGACCATGGGGAAATTCTAAGGGAGAGAGATCCTTCACGAGGAGGTGTGCTTTGAGAGGAGGAGGGGCCTTTATAGGGGAAGGGGCACCCAAGGGGCATGGCGCCCAGCCATGGGGACTACCCCCACCTCTTCCACATTCATGTGGGTGGAGCTCCCACTCAAAATGAAAAGCCTCCACTCCCATTAAAAAGCCTCCACTCAAAAATCCACTCACATGCATTAAATTTCCACCAAATTTAATACAAGCTCTCATTTAAATAAAACTCTTTTATTTATTTATTCAGAATTTTGTTAATTACTTTAATTAAAAAACATTCACATAAAACCCCTTACAACATTTCAATTTCACATGCAGAACCAGTTTTAGCAATTTCAACCGAAACAGTTTCGGTGTCTAGTGAAATAAATTCCTGCGCTTTCCTTTTTCTTTCTCTGGCATATCATTTGCTCCGAATGGTGTCGGTATCCCTTAAGTGTGTCACCCTACGGTTCGCGAATAATGCAGACATGATAGAGACCCCTCTCCGATCAATAATCAACAGCGGGACCTGGAGATCCGTACTGACTCCCACACATTCAACGATGACTTCTGTGATCGTGTGAACCTTTTACGCTAGTATCTTAATCCCTTTGTTTCACGATATATTACATGTCCGAGATTCGATCATCGGTATCTCCATACCTAGTTTGATCTCGTTACCGACATGCACTCTTTTCTCGTTCCCGTGATATAACATTCTAGTGATCAAATCACTTGCTTGCAAGCTAATCAATGTGATATCACCGAGAGGGCCCAGAGTATATCTATCCGTCATCGGGATGAACAAATTCCACTCTTGATCCATGAGTCTCAACATAACACTTTAGTAGTTTTGAAGCCATCTTTATAATCACCCAATTATGGTGTGACGTTTGATGTCAACAAGAAACTCTTCCGGTGTTAGTGATTGACATGATCTCATGGTCTAAGGATTAGGATCACTTCGTAAGTTGTTATAGCAATATAAACTCAATGACTTTGATCGTAATGCTATACTTCGGATGAATGTTTATCACATCATTACACTAATGTTGTGACCTCGTTATTAACAACATCCAATGTTCATGATCAGGAAACTTTGATCATCATGTTAATCAACGAGCTAGTTTATAAGAGAGGCATAACTAGGAACTAGCTTTTTGTTTATTAAACACACATGTATTAACGTTTCCGTATTAATACAATTATAGCATGTAAAATAAACATTTATCATAAATAAGGAATACGATAATAACCACTTTATTATTGCCTCTCGGGCATATTCCCTTCAGTCTCCCACTTGCACTAGAGACAATAATCTAGTTTGAAAACTTTGCGTATTGAACACCTATGGCTTTATGGTGTTCCAAATACGTAACTGCAAGTGGTTAACATAATCTACGGATTTGACACTTTCAGGTCTGTGTGTATTTGCATGTCTTTGCGTCTTCACGCATCACTCATTCTCCAATGAGATGGCATTGTATAAATTTGGTCTTTCGGTGAGACCTTTAGTTCCTTGGGGTTTAAAACACGTCGATACTATTGTCATACAATATATCTTTAGTGTTAGCCCGTTGCGAACCACACCTTAGTTTGATAACAAACTACTTGACACAAATTCCCTCCTTTGCTGCTACTATAGCAGTCATATACTTAGCCCTTTTGTTGTAGTATTCGTCACAATGTCTTAACTATGGATTTCATCCAAATCCATCATGGAAACTTTCTTTCCATTTCATTGTGCCACTCATAGTTTAAATTGAGATAAACTTAATTTGTATCTTGTGACAATACTAGTATCAATGTAATGCTTTACAATGAACTATTTGTAATTGTTTGTCACCTCTACACAAATATATTCTTAGTTCTTCCAAAAGATCATAAGAATATCCTTACTATAGTCCAATGATCATTTTATGATTCATTCTGGTATGTGCTCATAACACTTAGAGCATAGTACATATCTGGATGTGCACATATCATGGTATGATTGATCAAAACATTCTCGTGATTTCACTCATCAAGTGTCAAAGCACTTGAATCTTGTTTCACTTATCAAGTGTCGATACACTTGAATCTTGATTCAATTCTTTTCCATGCGACAAGGACCATTTCTTGTTGTTTCTATATTGAACTCTTTCAATATCTCATATATGTACGTTTGGCACAACCATATTAGAATCACAGTCTATCCACTATAGACATTCATGCTAAATATTCGGGTTTTGCCTAAGTCTTTCATCGAAATGAAATTCTTAACCATTGTCAATAAAAGATACATCATTTCTAATCAACAAGATGTCATCCACATAATGTATTAGAAATGTGTCTCAACGCTCCCAGTTAATTTCTTGCAAATGCAAGCATCTTCATCGTCTCCTGATGAAAAACTCCTTTTTCATCATGGTGAAGATTCCAACTCCGTGATGCTTACTTCAACCATTGAAGTTTGCATGCCCTTTTAGCATCCTTTGAATTAACAAAACCCTTTGGACCGTGTCATGTACACGTCCTAGGTAACCATTCTATTAGAAGAACTTTGTTTTGTTTATTCATCTACCATATACCAAATTATATGTAGTGGTTGCTACTTTAATCTATCCAGACTAAATATCACTATGAAAGATCAAATCTTGTCATAGTCAACTCCTTGAACATTGTCATAAAATACTTTACGACATGTCGACTATTTCATAGATTTGAAACATCCATGTCTGTTTCTTTATAGATCCAAATACGACCGATAGGTTTTTACACCTTTCCGGAGGGTCTTCCAAGTTCAAAACTTGATTTATCGTGTATGGACTTATCACGGATTTTATGGCTTCAAGCCATTTGACGGAGTCAGGGCCCATCATCGCTTCTTTGTATGTATTCGGTTCATCATTGTCAAACAATAATGATTTACTCTCAAATCTTAGCATTTGATTGTTTAACCTACCTACTTGGTTCAATAGGAACTTAGATCTCCGTGACCACAACCTTTGAGGCACATAATCTATGAACATTATGGCAGCCTCCGCAACAATTTCCGGCGCTGCGCAACTCAACACATTTAGCTAAGGTTCGTTAACCTTATCAAAGTTCTATTGTCCTCCCACTTAACTTTTATGAAAAATTCCTTTTTCAAGAAACTTCACGTTTCAAGCGACAAACCCTTTTGTCCTTGGTGTTATAGAGGAATAACCAATTGTTATTCGAAATAACCTACAAAGACATGCTCATCCGACTTCGGTTGTAAACATCTTACTTATGTTTAGCATACCAAAATTTAAGAAATGACAACTTGGGTTTTACCCCAAACCATAACTCATATGGTGTCATTTCAACGGATCAAGATGGAGCTCTTTTCAGTGTAAAAGCGGAAGTCTCTAAAGCTTTAATCTTTTAAAACATAATGGCAGTTTTATAAATAACACCTTTGATCCAACCATGTCAAACAAGGTTTCATTACAAATCTCAAACACTCCATATTCCTATGGTGTTTCGGGATATGTAAATCTAGGTGTTTTGCTAAACTTCCAACTCAAATAAATCCCTTTATGATAAAATCATAATTCATTTATTTTCTTGTTACACTTGTAACCCAAATAAATCCCTTATGATAAAATCATAAACCATTTATTTTCTTGTCACAATGATTTTCCACTTCATCTTGGAAGTATTTGAACATTTTCAAATATTTCATACTTCTTTCTCATTAAGTGAATATTCACTCAAATTTCCGGAGAAAGCATATGAAGTTGAAACCCATCGCTTACGACTACACATAATGGACTACATACATCGATATGTATAAATTCCAATATTTTAGTCGTTCGTTCTTCTTTGGCCTTTGAACGAAGTTTTAATTATCCCGAGGAAAGTCTCACAAGCGTCACTTGATCAAATCAAAGACTCCAAAAATCCATGAATATGGAGATTCTTCATGTTTTCTTTCCAATATAATTTAAACGGCGATGTCACTTCGTAAGTGATCTTTCAATCATTTGTCTTGCGACATTTTAGCATTAGGTTTTATGGATGTGATTTCTCCAACTAGATTTGTAAATCATCCATCTTATATGGAATACGATAATTATTTGAACAACCTTTGTTCTCATAATACCTGATTCAAATAACAATTATTAAAACAAATCTTGAAGTCAAGCTTTGATGTCAACGAGAAATACAAACAACGGTTTGTTTGTTTTCGATGAACATCATCACATATTCTCTTGCTAGTTATTTAGGCCATTGTGGTTTATGAATTGCGTCGTTCCGTATGAAATTTCATACCAACCAATTCGGTATCCAATACCCAAGAACCACATTGTTTAACAAGCAAAGAATACAACCATAACATGTATATCATTTATATACCTAAATTGGATATTTCCAATCTTTTATTTTCTGCCAAATATATTTTATAGATTCTCTTTTAGCATTTCCTTTTCCTTTTAAAAGAATCTATCAACATCAAAAGTGGCGCCATATACATGACACATAGTCCAAAGTGTGTATATTCAAATAATAATACCTTTGGACTTGCACTTTGAAGTAGATCACCATCATCAAATGATCGGCGTTCTTTCAAAATCCATTCTTTAGTAATCTTTTAGTGTAGTAAACACTTTACATACATCTTCTATTTATCCTTATCATGACGACTTTCATGATCAAGCTATTGTAGCTTATAAATATGAATCTTGAGTATAACGTTACTTTCCAAAACCCTTTTGGATGAATAGGATGTCTAGCATCTCCAATCTTCGTAAATTCTCATCCTATATGAGAACATATATTATACTCTATCATATTGCAACCAAAACATTGTTTCAGATATCGTTATATCTGCCACACATGATGGTTTCTGAAACAATTCTTTCAGCTCCTAGATAAACTTGATATTAAAACAATCAAGAATCATGGAGGCAAACATGATACTTAAGATACTAACACTGGAATTGTTACTCTCGATTTAATACCAATTATTAAATTTCACGGAGTAAATAGAATTTTGCTGAAAGTTTGCAATAGGACTTTAAACTTTAGATTGACACTCAACACAATACGATACCAGTTCGTAAAGTATATATCCAGAATTCTATAGTTCTATTATCTCAATTACAACTATGCATAAGATGGTGAACGAATGCCAATGACTACATCAAATTATGCAAATTCACTTTGATTTAATTTATGATAAATTGAGTTCTACTAATCCAAATTAGAAATGAACTCCCACTCAAAAACGACATCCCTCGTGTCTTTTTGGTGATTACATGAACGAAATCCACTACACCAAGTCCGATCATCACATGAGTCGGTGTAGCTTCAAAGGCGAGCATCAAATGGGCATCATATCTACTATATGACTCATGCTTAACCTTTCGGTCTGTGTTCCGAGGCCATGTCTGTACATGCTAGGCTCGCCAAGTAAGAACCTTAGTATTCGCGTGTGTAACTGTCTTACACCCGAGATATGCTCGTGGATTCAAGTACACCCGATCATCACGTGATGCCTTGAAGCGACGAAACATTGTCGGTGCATACTTAAGGAAGAACACATTTTTATCTTGATATCTAAATGAGGGATCATATTATTATGCTAATAAAATGCCAAACAAGCAATATAAGATGCAATCAAACATCACATGTTTATATAGTGAAATGATATGGTTCCCGCATATGATCTCTATCATGTGCACCGTGGTATGATCACTATCATATCTTTATGTGTAAATCCAAGGTCTATGGAGTTTACACGTTATGTGTGTTGTAAGAGTATCATCTCATACTTCTACTTACAACATCACCATATCATAACACTAGCCCAGCAACAATCTAAACTAGACGCCTCTAATTTATCCATTGCAAATTTTACGTGGCTTAGGGCTTTCGAAGATAGAACCGTTCTTACATACGAACATGAACCACAACGAGGATAACCAAATTGCTGACAACTCGTTGCAAATTAGATATTGACTATAGTAGGAGAGATAGACACCCGCTAGCCACTTATGCAAACTAGTTGCATGTCAAGCGTGGAACAGGTCTCATGTGCGAGGACATGTAAAGTTTGTCCGGGCCGCTTCATCCCACTATGCCACCAATATCCAAAGTACAACTCAGAAGCAATAAAATGATCATCATCGCCCACATACTCATATGTGTACTACCCGTGCAAAGCATCTACGCATAGATCCGGCTCTGATACCACTGTAGGGTTCGCAGCATAGAAGACAAAAAATTTCCTATGATGGGAACATCTATGTACCAAGATCTATCTACTAGATACAAGCAACGAGTGGATATACATCCATAGAATACAAACCCTCGAAGACCGAATAGCGTTAACGAGGTTGTACTCGTGGATGATGTAGACGAACGCTTGTCGATCTCAAGATCGTGATGAAGTCCATCTGGTCCAGCCGGTCCAGCACGATCAAGTCCAGCACCTCAAAGCAGTGGTTCATCCGTGATCGCACACACGTACGGGTATCCAGACAACCTCCGTGCCCTTGCTCTAGCGAAGCAACGGAAGCAACAAATCCTTCCAGAAAAAGCCACCGGAAACATGTATCTCGCTGATCCGAGACCATGGGGAAATTCTAAAGGGGGAGAGAGATCCTTCACGAGGAGGTGTGCTTTGAGAGGAGGAGAGGGAGGCCTTTTATAGGGGAGAGGGGGGGCACCCAAGGGGCATGGCTCCCAGCCATGGGGGCTGCCCCCACCTCTTCCACATTCATGTGGGTGGAGCTCCCACTCAAAATAAAAAGCCTCCACTCCCATTAAAAAGCCTCCACTCAAAAATCCACTCACATGCATTAAATTTCCACCAAATTTAATACAAGCTCTCATTTAAATAAAACTCTTTTATTTATTTATTCAGAATTTTGTTAATTACTTTAATTAACAAACATTCACATAAAACCCCTTGCAACATTTCAATTTCACATGCAGAACCAGTTTCAGCAATTTCAACCGAAACAATTTCGGTGTCTAGTGAAATAAATTCCTGCGCTTCCTTTTTCTTTCTCTGGCATATCATTTGCTCCGAATGGTGTCGTTATCCCTTAAGTGTGTCACCCTACGGTTCGCGAATAATGCAGACATGATAGAGACCCCTCTCCGATCAATAATCAGCAGCGGGACCTGGAGATCCGTACTGACTCCCACACATTCAACGATGACTTTGATCGTGTGAACCTTTTACGCTAGTATCTTAATCCCTTTGTTTCACGATATATTACATGTCCGAGATTCGATCATCGATATCTCCATACCTAGTTTGATCTCGTTACCGACATGCACTCTTTTCTTGTTCCCGTGATATAACATTCTAGTGATCAAATCACTTTCTTGCAAGCTAATCAATGTGATATCACCGAGAGGGCCCAGAGTATATCTATCCGTCATCGGGATGAAAAAATTCCACTCTTGATCAATGAGTCTCAACATAACACTTTAGTAGTTTTGAAGCCATCTTTATAATCACCCAATTACGGTGTGACGTTTGATGTCAACAAGAAACTCTTCCGGTGTTAGTGATTGACATGATCTCATGGTCTAAGGATTAGGATCACTTTGTAAGTTGTTATAGCAATATAAAATCAATGACTTTGATCGTAATGCTATACTTCGGATGAATGTTCATCACATCATTACACTAATGTTGTGACCTCGTTATTAACAACATCCAATGTTCATGATCAGGAAACTTTGATCATCATGTTAATCAACGAGCTAGTTTATAAGAGAGGCATAACTAGGAACTTCCTTTTTGTTTATTAAACACACATGTATTAACGTTTCCGTATTAATACAATTATAGCATGTAAAATAAACATTTATCATAAATAAGGAATACGATAATAACCACTTTATTATTGCCTCTCGGGCATATTCCCTTCAACTACAACGTCTAGTGCCATCTTTGATTTGATACATTGTGGTTTGAGGACATATCCAATTATTAACACCTATGGTTTTCGATATTATCTTATTATTGTCGACGACTTCTCGCACTTTTATTGGTCTTTTCCGTTACGTCACAAATCTTGTACTGCGCGTACTCTCGAAAACTTTTTTGCGTACACGCGCACACAGTTTGGTGTCACTATTCGCTCTCTTCAAATAGATAATGATACTGAGTTCCTCAACAACACTGTGGATACTCTTCTCACCACCCACGACACCGTGTTGCGGTTGTCATGCCCATACACTTCCCAGCAAAACGACAAGGCTGAAAGTGCCATACATACCATTAATGATACTATGCGCACCCTTATGTTTCAGGCTCACATCCCAGCTTATCTCTGGGCTAAGGCTCTATCTACTGCCACATATCTCCTAAACCTCCGTCCTACTACAGCCATAAAATCCCAAGTTCCATACACACGCCTCCATGGTCATCCTCATACACGTGATCTTCGTGTCTTCGGTTGTCTTTGTTATCCTAACATAGCGTCCACCGCTCCCCACAAGCTTAGTGCACGTTCCATGGCATGTGTCTTCCTTGGGTACCCCTCTAACCATCGTGGTTATAGCTATTATAATCCAGTCACCAGAAAAATTCTCGTCTCGCGCCATGTTGTCTTCGATTAGACTGTTTTCCCTTTCAGTATGCATCATCATTGTCCGCGCCTACGCAACCTGCGCCGCGTAGATTGGACGTCCTCTTTGGCATGCCAATCGTGCCCCCACCGAGCGCCCCTGCACCGGCCATGAGCACCCCTGCCTCGCCATCCTCTTCGTCGACTCGTCCCACCGGGTCCTCTGCCGCGGCAGACAATGCGGCATTTTCTCTGCCACGGCAGGAATTTCGGCCATTTCTCTACCACTACAGGCTACCGTGGCAAGAAATCCCGCTGTTTCTCTGCCACGACAGACCTCTGTCGTGCCCCATGCGTGCCCTCGGCCGACCGCCGTGCACCGTTCCTCTGCCACGGCAGGGCCGACGCCGCCTCGACGGCCTCCTCCAGTGGGGTCCCCGACCTCCCATAGATGCGCTCCGGACGCCAAATGTGTCCCATGGACAGGCTGAATCTCTCAGCTTTGGACTCCGTCATCGACACCGTCCCCACCACCTTCCACCAAGCGATGCAGGATCCTCAGTGGCGTGCTGCCATGACTTCTGAGTACCAGGCTCTCATCGACAACAACACTTGGTCACTCATTCCTCGCCCTCCGCGCGCCAACATCATCACCGGCAAGTGGATCTATCGTCTGAAGTTTCTCTCCGACGACACTCTCGCCCACAAAAAAGTCAAGATGGGTCGTTCGTGGGTACTCTCAGCGCCCCGACATCGACTACAAGGAGACTTTCAACCCTGTTGTCAAGCCTGCTACGATCCGGATCGTTCTTTATATTGCTGTCTCCAGCTCTTGGCCCATCCGACAGCTTGATGTCAAGAATGCGTTTCTTCATGGCTCCCTTGATGAGGTGGTCTACTGTCAGCAACCTCCTGATTTTGTTGATGAGTCTCGCCCGGATCATGTCTGTCGCCTCCACTAGTCCCTGTATGCCCTGAAGTAGGCCCCCCGTTCCTGTTACCACTGGTTCGCCAAGTACATCCCCACTCTGGGATTTGTTGCTATGCTTCAGCCACAGACACGTCCCTGTTTGTCCTCTGCTCTGGGGAAGACACGACGTACTTGCTGCTCTATATGGATGACATTATTGTCATCACCTCGTCGACAAGCTTTCTTCAGGGGCTCCTCACACGTCTACACAACGAGTTTTCTATGACTGATCTCGGGGATCTCCACTACTTCCTAGGCATTGCAGTCAGCCGCTCCTCTGCTGGTCTATTTCTGTCGCAGCGACAATATGCCTTGGATGTTCTTCAGCGTGCTGGCATGATAGACTGTCACTCCTCGCCTATGCTGGTCGACACGTCCTCAAAGCTCTCCTCCTCAGACGGCGAGCTCCTCCCAGATGCCACTGACTATCGGAGTCTCGCCGGTGCCCTTCAGTATCTCACACTAACGCGTCCCGACATCTCTTATGCGGTTTAGTAGATATGCCTCCACATGCATGCCCTGCGCATGTCTCACTTGGTTATCGTGAAACGTGTTCTTCGGTACTCCGTGGTATACTAGAGTTTGGTCTACAACTCCATGCATCATCATCGACCACCCTGGTGGCCTACTCTGACGCCGACTGGGCCGGCTGCCTAGACTCGCGCCGCTCTACCTCTGGTTACTGTGTCTACTATGGTGATAGTCTCATCTCCTGGTCCTGCAAGCGTCAGACCACTGGTGGAGATATGCCCAAGAGGCAATAATAAAGTGGTTACACTACTAGGAAACTAGCTATAGATAGACATACCTTCTGTGGCGCATGGTTCTGACCATGCGCCACAAAAGTTATCCAGTGGCGCATCCGGAGCAATGCGCCACAGAACCACCAAACTTCTGTGGCGCATCTTCCAAAGCCATGCGCCACAGAAGTTTGGTGGGACCCACACCAGCCTTTGGACCATGAATCTTCTGTGGCGCATCTTTCCATATGCGCCACAGAAGTTTGGTGGGACCCACAGCAGGCGGGGTCTGACCGTGCTCTGACCAAACTTCGGTGGTGCATACAAGGAGCTTCTCTGGCGCATATCACAATATGCGCCACAGAACAATTATGTGGGCCCCACTCTCTGGACACCTATGTACAAGCTTCTGTGGCGCATTGTTGCATGGCGCACGTGTGCAGTATGCGCCACAGAATGCTTCGTGCTACTCAGATTATTTGTTTCCTAGTACACACATTTTCCTCTTGTGCTTTTCCCAACTAAACAAGTACCAGTGGAATAGGTAGAATATACTAGACAATCTAGTAGATAGACATGTGCAGTGGCATACATCGTTGCAAAATGCACATGCGCATAGCCTTGAACAGCAAAACAACAATGCCATACATCATTGCAAATACACAAACTATAACATTGCAAATCCCTTCACAGAGCTGGTGGGGGCGATGGCGGTGGAAGATGCGAAACCTCCCTGTTCACGCGCGCCTGCAGCCTGTGGACGTGGTCCTCCATGGACATGTTGGGGTCGAGCACCTGGATTCGAAACTGGGCTACCCAGATTTAGAGCCCCAAGACTGACCACTAGGCTAGACTGTTGTTTGATGCAAACTACAATGCTGCGCTGCTTTTGGACCAAGCACACATGTTCTGTGGCGCATTCCTCCAATATGCGCCACAGAAGTTGGAACTTCTGTGGCGCATATCGGAGGAATGCGCCACAGAAGCTTCACACTTAGACAAAATAACGGTTCGGCCTTCCCCTCCCCCCACTTGCCAGTTCTTCCCCCCACACGAGCCCGCACGCACTTGCAGAACCCTACCACCGCCGATTGAATCGAAACCTAGCGCCGCCGGAGCCCGTGGAGGAGCCCGCCGCCGGAGCCCGTGGAGGAGCAGGAGCAGGAGCTCGTGGTGGAGGAGGAGCCGGAGCCCATGGAGGAGCAGGCGCAGGAGCCCGTGGTGGAGGAGCCGCCGCCGGAGCCCGTGGAGGAGCAGGAGAAGGAGCCCGCGGAGGAAGAGCAGGAGCGCAACCTCGCCGTCCACGCCACATCACCATCCACGCCACCTCGCTGTCTACCCCTTGGTGAGCATCGCCCAGTTCTCCCCTCCCCTCTCTCTCTCTCTGCATCTGTTCTTATACTCCCAGATGCGTGACCTTGGGCTACATTCCTGGATTGAGCAGTACCATATGTTGTGTGTGCTAGTGTATATTTACTCAAAATAGGTCAGGACCATGTAAGTACACTGATTGTCTTCCTTTTTCCTTGTCAATATTGATCAGCAGGACCATGTAAGTACCATATGTTGTGTGTGTTGTGTGTGCTAGTGTCCTTCTCTGTGAAACCAAGTGCTATTGCAAACCTTCATTAGTAGTAGACATTTTAGATTGGTCAGCAGCTCTGGCTAGATGGATCCACCATCAGATCAAACCTAGCTTTGCAATGTGCACTATAGAAGTACCTTTATCCATCCTGGATCATTTTGAAGGAGTAGCCAGATGTTTCTTATGGGCATGTAAATGCATTGAGAAAAGATGAAAGTTCTAGTTAAATGGGAAATGATATACAAACCAAAAACTGCTTGCGGTTTGAGTGTCCTTAACCTAAGAACTCAGAACAATGCTTTTCTTATGAAAATCCACATAAATTTATGAGCTGCCATGATATCCCCAAGGTAAAGCTTATTTGTAATGCTTAATACGAACCAGATTATAGCCCACACAACATTGAACCTATTGGATCCTTTTGGTGGAAATGTTTTCTCTCTTTGTGGGATACATACTAGAAGATCACCACCTGTTCTCCTCACATTGGTAACACAATTAGGCTCTAGAAAGATAAATGGTTCACTCCTACGACTCTAAAAGAATCTCTTCCCCAGATGTTCTCTTTCTGTAAAGATCAAGATATAACCATTAGAGAAGCATGTCAGATTGCCTCATAGGATATATATGATCATTTTCATCTCACATTATCCACTACTGTTGATCAACAACTGTAGATGTTGCAAACTCGACTTGAGTCATTCCTTGATAGGCAAGATAAAGACAGATGTAGATCCTTCATGGTAATTATGACAAATATTCTAGAAAGAAAGACTATAATATTATGATTTGGCAAGTGCTGCAAATGGATTTTTTCTTTTTATTTCTGGATTTTACAGCTAGGTTATACCATTTATATCATTTGTCTAGTGACTCATGAATACAATCATAGTAAACAACTAGTCCAGAGTAATAGAACAACTACATACTCTGGACTAGAACATTTATATCATTACATGTGTATTTTTATTTTTACCAATTCAAGTATTTTTTTGGAATTTACTGCTCAGTAGTTGTCGATGAAATGTCACTCTGAAATCAATACACAGTATTTGCCAAATGATCTGACCTTGTAAAGATCACTAAACAAGAGGGAAGTGACATATAAATAAACATGTTTCTGCTATTTATCTGGTTGTAAAAGATATAAATAAACATGTTTATCTGGTTGTAAATGATCTGATGTTTATCTTTATTATGGTTCAGTAATGCTCATTTGAATATGTTAATGATGGGGCTGTTGTTTACTATGGTTCAGTAATGCTCATTTGAATGATGGGGATGTTATTTACTATGGCCTCAATATAGTTTCTGCTGTAAATGATGGGGATGCTGTTTACTATGGTTCAGTAATGCTCATTTGAATGATGGGGCTGCTGTTTACTATGGCCTTAATATAGTTTCTGCTGTAAATGATGGGACTGCTGTTTACTATGGTTCAGTAATGCTCATTTGAATCTGTTATGATCATTTGAATCTGTTATGGTTCAGTAGTGTTGTTCAGTAATGCTCATTTGAATCTATGATGGATGATGATGGATGAGGTCAATGGGGTTGTCAATGGGGATGAGGTGTTTTTTTCTTGTAGGGATTTGAATTGAGTTACCCGTTTCTCCCTAAGTGTTGATTCACTTCCGTTTCGGTTGAGAAATAGGCACTCGTAGGTCCAAAAATTAGCAAAGGTCATGCTGAATTTTTCGGTCGATATTTGTGCTAACCTTTTGCCTATTTTTTAGTAATAAAGCACAAACATGTCGACTAACGACGAGGCCGGTCCTTCTAAACAAATGAGCGTCAAGGATCTAGCCTGAGAGGCCAACAAGTCGTTCTGGGGGCCGTCCCAAGAGCATGAGGAGACGGAGGAGATGAGGATGACACCACCACCAACGACCGTCGTCGGAGGTGCTAGGGGCGAGGAAGATCCAGATTACGAGGGGGACGACGACGAGTACGACAGAACTAGTGAAGGAGGGGAGGAGGGTAACACCACCACCGATGGTGGCAAGCGCACAGATGGTGGTAGCGGCAACCCGGCCGCTATACAGAAGAAGAAGAAGAAGAAGAAGAAGAAGAAGAAGTAGAAGAAGAAGAAGGATATTAAGGATCGGAAGCCGCAAGTTCTCGCTAACGTCTGTGATGAGTTCACCGAGGTCACAGAAGGTGGCCAACCCATTGCGCCTTCATCGATTGCCTGCGGGTACGGCATGCAACTCGGGTGCATCGTCCAGGAAAGCATGTCGATCAACACGAAGTACATCCGACATAATCATGCTTTGGTTGAGAACCTCCTTAAGAAGCTTCACAAGCGATACACATTCCCAGAGAAGTTCAGAAACCTGGAGAGTAATAAGAACCCGGTGAAAAAACTAGCACTGACAAAGATGAGCAATGCCTTGAGCAGCTAGAAAACCCGGGTAAAGAACAGCATTGACAAAGGTGAAATATGGGAGATTATAAGTAGGAAAAATCCGATGCTCGACGAAGAAGAGTTCAAGATATTCAAGGCGGACTTAGATACTGCTGCCTCTAAAGAATGGACTGAGTGGGGAAAGACTATGCGAGAAAAGAACATAGGTAACCACCGGCTTGGAAGCGGCGGATACAGAGGGAAACAACCCATTTGGGACAAGGAGGACGCCGAGCTTGAACGCCTGGGTAAAGAGAACCCATGGCATAAAATCATAGACCTGCAGATCCGACAATTTGTCCGGGCTCGCTACTACCTGGACCCTGTTACAGGGGAGTTCGTCACCGACGACCCGGACGTGAAGACCTTTGCGGATGAGCTGGTAAGGAATTTACCGTGGATCTCTCATTAAAATAATTAAGCCAAGAATCTAAATGCATGCATGGGTTCACCTCTCCTTGTACTCTGGAGGAGAAGGAATTGAACGCTAGCGAGGACTTGTCGTCCCAAGATTCGGCGGAGGAGCCATGGGACACTGTTTTTAACAGGGCGACGAACACTTACAAGAAGAGGGAGAAGAATTTGCCGCCAAAATCAGCTGGCCATGTGTCCGGCTTTGGTACAAGCATGAAGTTTACCGAGTACTACAAAGAGGACGCAAAGAAGAGGAGGGAGAGGAAGAACCAGTCGGCGGCTAAGGATAAAGCCGAGGTTGAAGAGCTGAAGTTGAAGGTGAAGACATTAGAGGAAAATGTGGACGAGAAAGCAATGGACAAGTTATTGGAGGAGAAGCTTCGCGCGATCATCCCCCCTAGTTTGATGGAGGGGCTAGCTGTTTGGAATACGGGAGGTCAACTGGGGCCGATAAACGTGCCCAGCTTTAGCGGCAGCAACTCGAGCATCAACGTTAACGCGTCGCCGGACTTGGTGAACCCGTCGGCCTTGGTGACCCTATCGGCCACCATCGCCACGGCGCAGCCGCAAGATATGGTCATCGCACAGCTGCCCTCTGCTGCTCCCGCCAAAAATACCAGTATCGCACAGCCGGCGGTGGCACTAATACCGCGGGAGAATGCTGATGATAGGCCTGCCGCCGGGATCGGCCGTGTGTCGACATTAGCCGAGCTCAACGCCCTCACCAAGATAACTAATTAGTTACTCCGCTTCATCTTCTTTATGCGCCTTTGGTGACTTCCACCTCGATCATGATGCCCAACACATATGTGTCGATATTCAGGACGCTGCTTGCGTACTAGTCCACAAAGTGTAGGGGTTCGTAGCATGGAAAACAAAAAATTTCTACCGCATAAAAACAAACAAGCCAAGATCTATCTACTAGATTGTAGCAACGAGTCGATAGAATAACTCACCCTCGAAGATTCCAAAGTGTTTAACGAGAGCAGATTCTCGTGGGTGATGTAGTCGTACTCTTGCTGATCTCAAGATCGTGTAGACGACCCTTTCGTTCGGCGCCGCTCCATGCAGTCGGTCACACGTTCGGTACTCGATGAAGACCTTCCTCTCCCTTGTTCCAGCAGGCAGTAGAGGTTGTAGCACTCTCCTCGCTATTCCGGCAGCACGACGGCGTGGTACCTGAAGTATAGGGGAGATCTCGCAGGGCTTCGCCTTAAGCCGGAGCGAGTATGGTGGACTATGAGAGAGACCTTGGCGATCTAGGGTTTAGAGGCACCAAGGGAGGAGTCTAGACAGCGGCTAGGGTTAGGGTTTCACCCCAACTCGGTGAGTTGGTGGTGCCCTAGGCGGCGGTAGCAGGGGGTGGTGGCGCCGGCGACTTAGGGCTAGTATTTGGGTGGTGAGAGGTGTAGGCTAGAGGGGCACCCCTGCCCCTCCTTATATAGGTGGGAGGGCGCCGGTTGGGAGGAGGGAGTCCTCCCCCAACTCGGCCTCCTTGGCCGGCGGTGGAGGGAGGAGGACTTCCTCCCCAAGTAGGTTTCCTACTCTCCCTCCACCAAGCAAACTAGCCGTTTGACTTTTCAAATTGGCGTTTGACTTTTCAAACTAGGATTTGATTTATCCCTTTATTTTGCTAGGCGATGACACCTAGTACATGATCAACCATTCCACATTGTTATGACACATTCATGTACCCTTCCCCTCCGGAGTGTCGGACCTTCCGGAACCTTCTAGAACATTCCCGATGAAAACACCGGAATCATTCTCCAACCCCGAAACAGGACTTTCCTTATATGAATCGTATTCTCCGGACCATTCCGGATCTCCTCGTGATATCCCGGATCCCATCCGAGACTCCGAACAACATTCAGTCTCTTACTCATCATTCCATAACTACTCAACAACATCAAATCCTTAAGTGTGTCTCCCTACGGTTCGTGAATTATGCGGACATGATCGAGACACTTCTCCGAACAATAACCAATAGAGGAATCTGGAAATTCATATGGCTCCCACATATTTCTACGATTACTTTGCAATCGAATGAAAGACTTACATACGATACCAATTTCCCTTTGTCTCACGATAGTTTACTTATCCGAGGTTTTGATCATCGGTATCTCTGCATACCTAGTTCAACCTCGTTACCGATAAGTACTCTTTTATCTTTCCCGTGGTATGTGATCCCTTGTGAAACAGTCACATGCTTGCAAGCTAATTGGATGACATTCCACCGAGAGGGCCCAAAGTATATCTATCCGTCATATGGATGGACAAATCCCACTCTTGATCCATGTGTCTCAACCCATACTTTCCGAACACTCAATGCCACCTTTATAGCT
Organism: Avena longiglumis; assembly: GCA_030063025.1. Taxonomy (NCBI): domain Eukaryota; kingdom Viridiplantae; phylum Streptophyta; class Magnoliopsida; order Poales; family Poaceae; genus Avena; species Avena longiglumis. The sequence goes on from CP125973.1 coordinate 161,856,258, forward strand.
ACCCAGTTACGGTGTGGTGTTTGATGTCATTAAAGCATCCTTCCGGTGATGGTGATAAGCATGATCTCATGGTCGAAGGAATTAGGTTACTATGTATCAGAAAGCATATAGCAATTGAACTATTAAAATGACTTGATCTTTATGCTACGCTTATCTATAGGAGTATGTCCATCATACCATTCTCCTAACGATATGATCTTGTTGTTAATAACATCTCAATGTTCATGATAGGGAAACCACAATCATTTATTAACCAACAAGCTAGTATTATGAAGAGGCTTTACTAGGGACTCTAATTTAGTTTACAAATCACACAAGTATTAATGTTTCCTTGTTAATACTGTTATAGCATGAATGTAAACATTTATCATAAACACAAAGATATAATAATAACTATATTTATTATTGCCTCTAGGGCATATCTCCAAAAGTCTCCCACTTGCACTAGAGTCAACTAATCTAGATTACATGGTAATATACCGAACACCCATGGAAGTTTGGTGTTGGTCATGTTTTGCCCTCGGGAGAGGTTTAGTCAACGGATCTGCCACATTCATATATGTGTGTACTTTGCAAATATTTATGTCACCATCTTGGACATGTTCTCGAATAGCATGAAAACATAGCTTGATGTGCTTCAGCTTCTTGTGTGACCTTGGATCTTGCGCATTGGCTATGGTGCCCATGTTATCACACTAGATAGACATTGGGTCCAGCGCACTTGGAACCACACCGAGCTCTGTAATGAACTCCTTCATCCATATCGCTTCTTGTGAAGCCTCCGAAGCAGCTATGTATTCCGATTCAGTTGAAGATCTCTCCACAACGCTTTGCTTTGCACTCCTCCAGCTAACTGCTGCACCATTCAAAGTAAATACGTATCCAGATTGAGATTTAGAATCATCCGGATCGGTGTTCCAACTAGCATCGGTGTAACCATTAACAACGAGCTGTTCATCACCTCCATAAGAAAGAACCATATCCTTAGTTCTTCTCAAGTACTTAAGTATGTTTTCGACCGCTGTCAATGATCCACTCCCGGAACACTTTGATATTTGCTAGTTAAACTAACAACATATGCAATGTCGGGTCTATTACATAGCATAGCATACATTAGAGATCCTATGGCTGAGGCATAGGGAGTCTTACTCATCCTTTCTCTATCTTCTGCTGTTGCTGGACTTAAGGTCGTATTGGGAAACATGGGCAAGAACCCTTTCTTGCTATCTTCCATTCCAAACCTCTTTAGAACTTTGTCCAAATATGTACTTTGTGACAATGATATTAGGCGTCTCGATCTATCTCTATAAATCTTTATGCCTAATATGTAAGCTGCTTCGCCAAGATATTTCATTGAAAAACTATTATTCAAATATTCCTTGACACTATTAAGAAGGTCTACATCATTACCAATCAACAATATGTCATCTACATATAGTATTAAGAATGCTACAGAGCTCCCACTCACTTTCTTGTAAATACAAGCTTCTCCATAAGTTTGTATAAAACCAAAACTTTGATTACCTTATCAAAACGTTGGTTCCAACTTCGGGATGCTTGCTTCAATCCATATATGGATCGTTGAAGTTTGCATACCTTGTTAGCATCTTTAGGATCGACAAAACCTTTGGGTTGCATCATATACAACTCTTCATCAATGTCTCCATTGAGGAACGCTGTTTTGACATCCATCTGCCATATCTCATAATCATAATATGCAGCGATTGCTAACAAAATCCTCACAGACTTTAGCTTCTCTACTGGTGAGAAAGTCTCATCGTAGTCAACTCCTTGAATTTGTCGAAACCCTTTTGCGACAAGTCGAGCTTTATAGATAGTAACATTACCATCAGCATATGTTTTCTTCTTGAAAATCCATTTGTTCTCGACAGCCTTCCGGCCATCCGGTAAGTCTACCAAAGTCCATACTTGGTTTTCGTACATGGATCCAATCTCGGATTTCATGGCTTCTTGCCATTTATTGGAATCTGGGCTCATCATCGCTTCCTCATATGTCGCAGGGTCATCGGTGTTGTCCACCAACATGACACTCACAACGGGATTATACCAATCAGGAGTGGTACGAGTTCTCGTTGACCTGCGAGGCTCTGTAGCAACTTCAACCGAAGTTTCATGATCATCATCATTAGCTTCCTCTCTTATTGGTTCAGGCACCACAGGAACTTCTTCCGGTGCTGCGCTACTCGCAAGTTCGAGAGAAGGTTCGGCAACCTCGTCGAGTTCTACTTTCCTTCCAGTCACTTCTTTCGAGAGAAATTCCTTCTCTAGAAAGGATCCATTCTTGGTAACGAAGATTTTGCCTTCGGATCTATGATAGAAGGTATACCCAATAGTTTCCTTTGGGTATCCTATGAAGACGCATTTTTCCGCTTTGGGTTCAAGCTTGTCCGGCTGTAACTTCTTTACATAGGCTTCGCATCCCCAAACTTTAAGGAACGACAATTTAGGTTTCTTCCCAAACCATAATTCATACGGTGTCGTTTCAACGGATTTAGATGGTTCCCTATTTAAAGTGAATGCGGCTGTTTCTAACGCATAACCCCAAAATGATAGCGGTAAATCTGTAAGTGACATCATAGAACGAACCATATCTAAGAGAGTTCGATTATGACGTTCGGACACACCATTACGTTGTGGTGTTCCCGACGGTGTCAATTGTGAAATTATTCCGCATTTCTTCAAATGCTCGCCAAACTCGTAACTTAGATATTCACCTCCACGATCAGAACGTAGAAATTTAATCTTCTTGTTACGTTGATTCTCCACCTCACTTTGAAATTCCTTAAACTTATCGAAAGTTTCAGACTTATGTTTCATGAAATAGATATACCCATATCTACTCAAATCATCCGTGAAGGTAAGAACATAACGATAACCACCGCGCGATGCTACACTCATCGGACCACACACATCGGTATGTATGATTTCCAATAAGTCCGTAGCTCGCTCCATCATACCAGAAAAATGGAGTCTTAGTCATTTTACCCATCTGACATGCTTTGCATCTTTCAAGTGATTCAAATAAAGTGATTCAAGAAGTCCATCGGAATGGATTTTCTTCATACGCTTCACTCCAATGTGACCAAGACGACAGTGCCACATGTAGGTCGATTTATCGCTCAATTTCAAACGTTTAGCTTCAATGTTATTAATATGTGTATTTCCACTATCGAGATTCAATAAGAATAGACCATCTATAAAAGGTGCATGTGCATAAAACATATTACTCATATAAATCGAACAACCATTATTCTCAGACTTAAACAAGTAACCGTCTCGCAATAAACAAGATCCCGATATAATGTTCATGCTTAACGCAGACACCAAATAACAATTATTTAAGTATAAAACTAATCCTGATGGTAGATGAAGAGGTAGCGTGTCGACCGCGATCACATCAACCTTTGATCCATTTCCAATGCGCATCGTCACCTCGTTCTTCGCTAGCTTCCGTTTATTCTGAAGCACCTGTTTCGAGTTACAAATATGAGCAACCGAACCAGTATCAAATACCCAGGCACTACTACGAGTACTAGTGAGATACACATCAATAACATGTATATCAGATATACCTTTATTCTTGATGTTGCCGTTCTTCCAATCCGCCAAGTACTTTGGACAATTCCGCTTCCAGTGACCCTCTCCCTTGCAGTAAAAGCACTCAGTATCAGGCTTAGGTCCAGCCTTGGTCTTCTTCGTCGGTGCGGCAACTTACTTACCACCCTTCTTGAAGTGTCCCTTTTGCTTAGATTTGCCTTTCTTGAATTTGGTGGTCTTATTGACCATCAACACTTGGTGCTCTTTCTTGATCTCCACTTCTACAGATTTTAACATGGAGAAGAGTTCTGGCAACTGCTTGTTCATGCTTTGCATATTGTAGTTCATCACAAAGTTCTTGTAACTTGGTGGTAGTGATTGGAGGACACGGTAAATCCCCAAAGCATTAGGAATCACTATACCCTAGCTTTGGAGTTTGTTTGCGTGCCCAGACATCTTAAGAACATGCTCACTGACGGAGCTGCCCTCTTCCATCTTGCAGTTAAAGAACTTTTCAGAAGCCTCATAACTCTCAACTGCCACGTGAGTCTCAAATATCAATTTGAGTTCACGGACAATATCATGTGGGTCTGAGTTCTCAAACCTTTTCTGAAGCTCCGATTCCAAACCAGACAAGATGGCACACTGAACTGTGGAGTACTGATTCTTCCGAGCGAGGTAACCATTCTTTACTTCATCGGTAGCATCAGCTGCAGGCGGGTCACCCAGCGGTGCATCCAGCATATAGGTCAAATTACCAGCATTGAGGACAATCCTCAAATTGCGGAACGAATCCGCGAAGTTGCTTCCATTGTTTTTCAACTTTTGTTTCTCTAGGAACGCATTAAAATTGATGGTAGGGGCCGCCATTGATCTACAACATATTTGCAATAGTTTAGACTAAGTTTATGACAAATTGAGTTCTAATTAATAGTTAAATTAATCTAGGTGAACTCCCACTCAAAACAATATCCCTCACATTGTTTTAGTGATCACACAAACCAAATCCACCACACCAAAACCGATCATCACGAGAGTTGATGTAGCTTCAATGGCGAACAATCGACATGTTCATCATATCTACTATATGATTCATGCTTTAACTTTAGGTGATCCGTGTTCTGAGACCATGTTTGTACATTCTAGGATCGTCAAGATCAAACCTTTAGCTTCTGCATGAGCAAATCTGGCTTGCTCACGTTGTATACACTTGCAGAATCTAACACACCCGATCATCACGTGGTGCTTCGAAACAACAAGCTTTAGCAATGGTGCTTACTAAGGATGAACACTTTAGAACTTGAAATTTATGTGCATGAGGGATCATCTTATAATGCTACCGTCGTTAACTAAGCAATACAAGATGCATAAAGGATTAACATCACATGCAATTCATAATATGTGATATGATATGGCCTTTCTTCTTTGTGCTTCCGATCTCCATCTTCAAGCACGAACATGATCTCCATCATCACCGGCATTGCATCAAGGTCAATGACGCTGCTCCATGATTGTCGTCCACCAGCTTGAACTATTACAACTACTTTGAATAGACATGCGGGTCTTAACAGAAATTAAAGACAACCATATGGCTCCTGCCGGTTGCCAACTTACAATAAGGAACATTGCATACATCAAATATAATCACAATCATGGCCATATCACATCACAGCACACCCCTGCAAAAAAAAAGTTAGACGCCTCTAATTTCTTTGCATATTTTACGTGGTTTGGGGCTTTCAATAAGTGTCGATTTAACTTACGAACAAGAACCACAACGTTGATGTTTGAACTATCAAGTGCCCGTTGTAAATTGGATCTATACTATAATGGGAGAGATGACACCATAAAGCCACTTATGCAATACAAGTTGCATGTTGAGCGTGGAGCAAGTCTCATGAACGATGTCATGTAAGGTTAGCCCGGGCCGCTTCATCCCATCATACCGCAAGATGCAAAGTACATAAGAAGCAATTGATAATAAAAGCACCACCGCCCACAATGACCATTGTGTTCTACTCGTGCAACAGATCTACATATAGACACGGCTCTGATACCACTTTAGGGGTTCGTAGCATGGAAAACAAAAAATTTCTACCGCATAAAAACAAACAAGCCAAGATCTATCTACTATATTGTAGCAACGAGTTGATAGAATAACTCACCCTCGAATATTCCAAAGTGTTTAACGAGAGCAGATTCTCGTGGGTGATGTAGTCGTACTCTTGCCGATCTCAAGATCGTGTAGACGATCCTTCCGGCACTATGTTCCGGCAGCGCTCCCGCAGTCGGTCACACATTCGGTACTCGATGAAGACCTTCCTCTCCCTTTTTCCAGCAGGCAGCAGAGGTTGTAGCACTCCCCTTGCGATTCCGGCAGAACGACGGCGTGGTACCGGAAGTAGAGGGGAGATCTCGCAGGGCTTCGCCTTAAGCCGGAGCGAGTATGGTGGACTATGAGAGAGACCTTGGTGATCTAGGGTTTAGAGGCACCAAGGGAGGAGTCTAGCCGGTGGCTAGGGTTAGGGTTTCACCCCAACTCGGCGATTTGGTGGTGCCCTAGGCGGCGGTAGCAGGGGGTGGTGGCGCCGGCGGCTTAGGGCTAGGGTTTGGGTGGTGAGAGGTGTAGGCTAGAGGGGCACCCCTGCCCCTCCTTATATAGGTGGGAGGGCGCCGGTTGGGAGGAGGGAGTCCTCCCCCAACTCGGCCTCCTTGGCTGGTGGTGGAGGGAGGAGGAGTTCCTCCCCAAGTAGGTTTCCTACTCTCCTTCCACCAAGCAAACTAGCCGTTTGACTTTTCAAATTGGCGTTTGACTTTTCAAACTAGGATTTGATTTATCCCTTTATTTTGCTCAGCGATGACACCTAGTACATGATGCAAACATTCCACATTGTTATGACACATTCATGTACCCTTCCCCTCCGGAGTGCCGGACCTTCCGGAACCTTCTAGAACATTCCCGATGACAATACCGGAATCATTCTCTAACCCCGAAACAGGACTTTCCTTATATGAAATTTATTCTCCGGACCATTTCGGATCTCCTCGTGATATCCCGGATCCCATCCGAGACTCCGAACAACATTCAGTCTCTTACTCATCATTCCATAACTACTCAACAACATCGAATCCTTAAGTGTGTCTCCCTACGGTTCGTGAATTATGCGGACATGATCGAGACACTTCTCCGAACAATAACCAATAGAGGAATCTGGAAATTCATATGGCTCCCACATATTTCTACGATTACTTTGCGATCGAACCACTTACATACGATACCAATTTACCTTTGTCTCACGATAGTTTACTTATCCGAGGGTTTGATCGTCGGTATCTCTGCATACCTAGTTCAACCTCGTTACCGATAAGTACTCTTTTCTCATTCTCGTGGTATGTGATCCCTTGTGAACCATTCACATGATTGCAAGCTAATTGGATGACATTCCACCGAGAGGGCCCAGAGTATATCTATCCGTCATATGGATGGACAAATCCCACTCTTGATCCATGTGTCTCAACCCATACTTTCCGAACATTCAATGCCACCTTTATAGCCACCCAGTTACGGTGTGGTGTTTGATGTCATCAAAGCATCCTTCCAGTGATGGTGATAAGCATGATCTCATGGTCGAAGGAATTAGGTTACTATGTATCAGAAAGCATATAGCAATTGAACTATTAAAATGACTTGATCTTTATGCTACTCTTATCTATAGGAGTATGTCCATCATACCATTCTCCTAACGATATGATCTTGTTGTTAATAACATCTCAATGTTCATGATAGGGAAACCACAATCATTTATTAACCAACAAGATAGGATTATGAAGAGGCTTTACTAGGGACTCTAATTTAGTTTACAAATCACACAAGTATTAATGTTTCCTTGTTAATATTGTTATAGAATGAATGTAACATTTATCATAAACACAAAGATATAATAATAACTATATTTATTATTTCCTCTAGGGCATATCTCCAACACAAAGTTGCCGGCGGCGAGTTGAGGGATGTTGCCAAGGGAAATATCATACAACCGGCGAACCGCACGATGCACAACAATGCAATGGACAATGCCGTGATGAGGGTCCGGATTGCTCGGGTGTTGCCAGGGTGCGATGACATGGACCCCCCTTTCAACCTCAGGGAGCCGACGAACACAAGACCCTTGCAGAATGCCACGGCTGGCCCTTGACATGGCCGAAGACTCAGGTTCGTCTTACAGGGCACCTAAGCGCCACTCGATCGTCCGGCCACCACCTCGGATGCCACATGTCACTGGCGCCACCTCGATCGTCCGGCCACCACCTTGGAAGCCAGCTGTCATTGTCGCCACCAACAGCTGTTGGGAGCGTGTGGGACTCCCCAAGGCGATGCCGTCGCAACGCAACCGCCGTCGCCCCCGCCACCACCATCACCACATGGAGGCAACAACGATGATGACGAAGAATTTGTCAACATCGACGACTACATCAACACCAGCGCTGGCATAGGATTGTACATGCCTGTTGTGGATGAAGAACCCTTCGTCGCTCGCGAGGGTCAAGGTGGGCATCCCACTACATGCACGCAACGTCTAGTCTTACATGGTTTATCTCAAGAGACGCCTCCGACCGCTGATCAACAGGAAAAACCTGTTGTATTCGTCTTTAGCCCTGGCACACTCCAAAAGGCGGCCATTAAGCACTTAGCATCTCCAGTGGAGGAGCCTGCTTAGAAGACGAAGAAGCACAGGAAGAGAGGTAAGAAATCCGAGAGCCAACCTCCTCCGAAGAGGATCCGGGCTAAGTATGACGTCATACAAGCCCGCGAGGATGGCTTGCCCAGGATACATATAGTCGGTGAAGCGATATTGACTCCGGAGCTGCTTCGCCTTGCTGGTGGACATATGATCGCTTTGAGTGATAGTATCAAGACACTAGAGGGCATTCTTCTTAAAGACAAAGATCCAAATTACCCGGTTTTCACTGTCAAGGTGTCGTCGGACGTGGACTTCGTCCATGAAGCCCCCGCAGACGTGTTCTTCATAGCGTACGAGGACATCTTCAAGCTGTTTCTCTCGAAACGGCTGGACTATAACATGGTCCGCCTATTCGCGCTCAATCTGGCGATGAAGACCAAGAGAGAGCAAACCCCCTACATCGCGATAGTGGATCCCTACTACATGTGTGATATCCAGTTGATGGAAGGATCAGAGACGCGTGCCAAGGCGACGACGTACCTCGAGAAGTTCATGGTGGACCACAAGAGGACGAACACGCTTATTTTGCCTTTCTTTCCCTAGTAATTACACACACCCCTAGCATTGGTAACTTAGGCTTTCTTATAGCTTTCTTCCTTTGACCTTTTCCAACATCCCGTTTAAATCGTGTTGTGTAGAGACAAATACTACACACTCATCGTCATTTGCACAAAGTACTCGATAGCATCGTATTTCGACTCGGCAAGTCAGAAGAAGAAGGACTACACCAGAATAAGGGGTGTTTTGAATGAGGCTCTCGAGGGCTATGCTAAAAAGGGATGCCCCTTCGTCAACAAGGGGTCAAGGATGACAAGCACGTGTTCAAGCATGTGCTCGAGTTCCCCTGCGTCAAGGAGCCGGCTACTGGCGGCGCCAAGGAGGCTTTCTACGCCATGCATCACCTTAAAGGGTTTGATTGCCAGAACCTAACTCTGCCATCTAGTTTCCGAGCATGGGCCGAAAATTTGGCGCGAAGGGACGATGATGATCTTAGAGAAGACTTCCATCGCATCCAGGTTAAGTTGTGGGAAATCATCGTGGAAGATGTCAACACAAGGTGATGGGTCCTAAAACACAACAGAGGGTTGACTAAGAGGGAGATTGAAAATATTCTTCGTCAATAGGGTGACAACAGGACGTGGATGATGAAGGATGGCTATCTACGATTCCTGAAGCCGAGCGTTAGCAGTTCTCAACATTGATCGATGTGTGCGCCTAGAATTATCATAGATGTCTATGTGTAGTGTTGTGTCACAAACTATATACTACCATGCTCGTATGTTGTAAACTTCACTATTGTGGTCGTTGTCGTCGAATTTCTATGATTATGATCGATGTGCTATCTTCTATGTTTACTGATCTTTTGCTTTAGTTTATGTGAGTATATATGCATGTGAACCAATTTAGTTATTTTTGTTGCATGATTTACTAATATGCCTTATCTATAGAGATGACGAAGTGGTACGTGGTGTACAAGGGTTGGGTTCCAGGAGTCTACGATGAGTGGGAGGACTGTCAGAAACAGGTGAACAAGTTTAGCGGCAACAGCTACAAAGGATACGCGACTCGAGAAGAGGCGATAGCCAAGTGGAGGAACCACCTATGGAAGGAGAACCGGATGAAGATATTGCTAGTGCTCTTGCTCTTTCTCACCATCATCACAGCTGTATTCTGTTTGATTCTAGTGTAGGCGATGAACACTTCATTTGTAATGTGATGAGATGGTGAACTTTGTAACAAACACTTGTATAAATATTCGCCACCTTTGACTTGTAGTGTAATATGATGACCACTTGTCTCTCTCGTTTGGGCTCTAAGTAGTGTGATGGCACTATATTCATGTTTGTATTATATTTGTTTTCATATACTAAGTCAAATATACTGTTTCTGTATAATACTGTTTAATACTGTATATTTGGACAAGTTTTGATTTTTTTAATGCATGATATTCAAACCAGTGGCGCATCGTTTTTACCTTCTATGGCGCATAGCACTCCAGAATGCGCCACTGAACAGAGTCCTGTGGCGCATCAGCCAAAATGCGCCACAGAAGTATCATGACTTCTGTAGCACATTTCGGAATGCGCCACAGAAGTTTTCATCAGTGGCGGCGTAACAGTAGCGTCCCTGCCATGCGCCACAGAAGCCCAATATAGATGCGCCACTGACGAAGGATTTCCTAGTAGTGTTATTATCATATCTTCATATTTATGATAAATATTTACATCTCATGTTATAATTGTATTAACCCGGAACATTAATACTTGTGTGTTTTGTAAACATAAAAGAGTCCCTAGTAAGCCTCTTGTTAAACTAGCTTGTTGATTAATAGATGATCATGATTTCCTGATCATGGACATTGGATATTATTAATAACAAGGTCATATCATTAGGAGAATGATGTGATGGACACACACCCATAGTAAGCATAGCATAAGATCAAGTCATTTAGAGTTTGTTTGCTATAAGCTTTCAAATACATAGTAACCTAATCGTTCGACCATGAGATCATGTTAATCACCATCACCAGATGGATGCTTTGATGACATCAAAGACCACTTCCATAACTAGGTGGTTATAAAGGTGGCATTAGGTATTCTGAAAGTATGGATTGAAGCGCATGGATCAAGAGTGAGATTTGTCCATCCATATGACGGATAGATATACTCTGGGCTTTCGGTGGAATGTCATCCAATTGGCTTGCAAGCATGTGACTAGGTCACAAGGGATGTCATATCACAGAATGAGTAAAGAGCACTTATCAGTAACGAGGTTGAAATAGGTATGGAGATACCGACGATCAAACCTCGGATAAGTAAAGTATCACGCGACAAAGGGAATCGATATCATATGTAAATGGTTCATTCGATCACGAAGTCATCGTAGAAATATGTGGGATCCATATGGATTTCCAGATCCCTCTATTGGTTATTGATCGGAGAGGTGTCTCGATCATGTCTATATAGTTCACGAACCGTAGGGATACACACTTAAGGATTCGATGTTGTTTAAGTAGATATGGAATATGAGTTGGAGACCGAATATTGTTCGGAGTCACGGATTGGATCTAGGACATCACGAGGAGATCCGGAATGGTCCGGAGAATAAGATTCATATAAGGAAAGTCAATTTCCGGGGTTCGGAAATGTTTTCGGTGTTTTGACTGGAAGCTTCTAGAATGTTCTAAAGGGACCACCGATGACTGCAAGTGGACATATCATTTGTAGCTAGTTTCGAAATAAAGATATCGATTCCATAAAGAGCAGGAGTCTGGAGTCTAATAACTCTTGAACTAAATACTGAAATAGTAATGCTAAATAATGTTCTAAGTAACAAGATAAAAAATGAGAGTTTTGTGTAAAAGATATTTTTGGATTTTCTAATAAGAGAATAATAAGTAAACTAAAGTTGTAAGTAAACAAGAGCATGCGAGTATAATTACGAAAGTATGCAAGATGATGGAAATATTTCTCAGGGAGTAGTGGATCCACCGCTAGTAATTAGAAAGAGTGATCAAAATTATTAATGAATAGAGGTATATACTATTTTAGTCCCACATCTTATATCGCCTGAGTGTTTTAGTACCGCATCTTGCAAAGTGAACATCACTAGTACCACAACTTGTAACCCAGAAGCATTTTATTCCAATCCAATCAAAATTTAGCAAGTTTGATTTAAATACACTAAACGTGGCATTTGGTGTTGTGACTTTTGTGAAATGATCCCCGTATGTTTGTCTCTGGCACATTTGACCTTGGTGCTGCCTTACATATGGATGCCACCTGCGGCGGAAGGAGCTATTAAAATTAAAAATAAATCTATTTGAGGATTCGATCTCACAACAGTATGTGACTTAGAGACTTGGGTCTACCAGCAATACACATGACAATTTTTAATAGAAATTGGGACATACTTGTAATAACATGCTACGGAGCCTAATTCAACACCACAAATGCCATACGCCGCTTCGGCGTCGATGACCTATGTGGAGCATGTGAGCTTCTACCTCCATTGTTACAATGGTGCTCCCAGCATCGCCGGTGCATTCGGCATCGGCGGAGGGCGAGGCGGACACCATGGTGGTGGCATGCCGTGGATGATGCTCAAGTCCCGCGGGTAGCGATGTCCGTGTTGCGTCACCATGACGAACGCCACACCACCATGTATGAACGCCTCACATCGCTCCATGTCTATGTGGCCAACCGGTGCCTTCCCGTGGTCTATCATGTACCTTGCTCACCGTCGCGCGTGCCCGTGACAATGAGGAGTCAAGGAGTGTGTCGATTCCCAAGAGGTGTGGGACAAGGTTGGACCTGCACGACACGGTGTCCCTGCTACCGGTTTTCCTCCTCACCGCCACCGCCAGCGTGTCAAACGCCAGCTCGACCCGCACGGCGACATGACCGACAAGGTCGATCTCGCACTCGGGCATGGTTGTTTTCTTCTTCGTCTTACGAGTCGGCGCATCCTCGCCTCCTGCATCTCGGCCATGATCCTGCCAAGCAGGCCGCTGCAACCTAGACCTTCTTCCACCGGCCGTCCCAGTCTTTTTCTTCCTCGCCTCAGGCTCTACACTCTACCATCTCATCCTCTACTCCGGTTCAATTGGGTATGCCCCTGTATGTCGACAAGATAAGCACCATAGCTCCACTCGTTCGTTCCCTTGTCCTTCAGTCGAGACATTCGATACTTGATTCCCCTTGGGAAATAAGGCTAATTTTTCTTGTTCCTTAGCCCGTGGTAATCAGCAAATAAAGTACCACCCTAACTTATAGCATGCAAATGATGTGTGGTCTAATGGCAGGAACGATTGACCGGTATCATTGGATCCCCAGTTCGAGTCACACATAGTCTGTAGGTGTTAATTTTTTCAGCCCTCACAGGTTGGATCTGCATTTTACAAGTTACAAAACTAGTTTGTGGGACTAAAATGCAAAATCTCACGGTCGAGACAGCTCTAACATGGACTAATCGATCAAAATTTGTTAAACTCGCTGAAATTAGATTAAAATGGACTAAAATGCTCCTAAGTTGCAAGTTGTGGGAATAGTGTTGCTCATTTTGCAAGTTGTGGGACTAAAACGTTTTCGTGGTGCAAGATGTGGGACTAAACATGTATATACCTCTAATGAATAAGACCATTTATGATATGTGTGGGAGAAGCTCCATATATGGACGAATAGGCAGCAACCACTGCTCACATCATCCTTCATAACAACAGCAGACAACAATCAACATCAATCGAATTACTGCGCTATTAAGGGACTTTACCCCGTAGGATGTATCCCATGGAATGGACAATGTTCCATGAGTTCTCCTCGATTCCCAAGTTGATACGTAAGGAATGACAAAAACTTTATAGTCACCGTAGGTGCTATCATACCTCTATGTACCAACAGGTAGTTCCCTCCATCTAGTCCTCAATGAGGCAAATATTGAGTGACACGCTTCACTCAACATCAAGATAAAGAAAATCTAACACAGACACATAATGAACAATATCACATAATAATCTTTATCTCAATTCAATCACATACTAGGGTTTCTCCATCTACATAAGAACAAAGGAAACTACTCACACATGAAGGCAATCAACATCATGGATAAAATATGGATGAAGTATGATGATACAATTAAGGACAAGTGCAAATCCAAGATTCAATCTAGAATTACAACAAGTAACCAAAGGGGATCGGTGATGGAGACGTTGTTGATAAAAATGACGATGTAGATTGATGTGGAGGCCTTCAAGATCCTAGTCCCTTCCTCCCTTGTGTGATGGTGATGGTGTAGATCTGATTGGAGGCGGCTATGGCAGGGCTCCGCCATGGTGGAGAATATGGACTGGTGGCTCTCTCTTGGATCCTCCCTCCTTTATATAGGCCTTGTGGGTGACCTGGGGTTCCCCAATACCGTCATATGACTTTGGGAAGGTTCTAGAGCTTTCGGGGGATGAAATCCCGTTGTTTGTGACCTTTTTAGCAACTATACGGCTGGAATTATTGCTCCCGTCAAATAGTTGCTCATTAAACCTTCTGTACTCTTTCGTATTTTGGTCGCCATTTCTTCATACGAACTCCGTTTTGGGTGTTCTTGGGCTCGTTGGATTCGTATCGACGAGGGATACAACCTAGTGGCCTTGGATCTTTATGTTGAGAAGTTGGAAAAAAATCACTTTTTCAACCTCTCAAATGGCTAAGTCTGGTCCATGCAGCTCCTCCATACTATGCTCTCTTTGTTCCTTTTGCCTTTGTTTTATCCATAATCATCATCAACACCTACACACATGTTAAAGACAAGGAAGAGTGAGAAAATTATACCTAAACTACTAAATGTGCAAAGCTCATATGGGAATGAATGAATAACAGAAACTATGCATATTTGGCATAAATGCAGCTAGATAAAGCATGAGATGGGTGGTTGATATGCATAAAATACTTATATAAAAGTGTACATAAATTCCACTCATCAACCACCAGTGGGTCCACCACCCCGGGAGGGGTCACTTGGGCTGTGGCATGCCCTAGGGGCTAGCCACACCAAGTCCAAGGGGCAGATTCATCCAACACAAGGAATTGGGGATAAACCCTTGTTTGTCAAACCCTAAATAAGGAAAGAGGCAAATTCCCACATCTCCCTTCCTTGTGCGCCAAGTTGAGGAGTTGGGGAAGGACTCGGCCAGGGGTTGGAAACCTGGCCACATCCCCCCTCTATATAAAGAGGGGTGGGGGCGCACCCCTCCTACCTCACCTCAACCCTAGCCGCTGCCTCCCTCCTCCATCCTCCATCGTTCTGCTCCGGCTTAGGTGAAGCCTTGTAGATTTCTCCTCCACCACCACCACACCGTCGTGCTGTAGAGATTCTGAGGGGATCTACTACCTCTGCTGCCTGCTAGAACAAGGGAGAGGAAGATCTTCATCGACTATTGTACGTGTGACCGACTGCGAAAGCGCTGCCGGAACACGGTGCCGAAAGAATCGTCTACACGATCTTGAGATCGACAAGTGATCGACTACATCAACCACGAGAATCCGATCTTGTTAAACGCTTTGGATCTACGAGGGTTAGTTCTCTACAATCTCGTTGCACCGATCTTGTAGATTAGATCTTGGCTTTGCCATAGATTAGATCTTTGTTTTGTGTGTTCATGCGATAGATTTTTTTTGTTTTCCATGCTACCAACCCTACAATGGTATCAGAGTCGAATCTATGTGTAGATCTGTTGCACGAGTAGAACACAATGGTTTTGTGGGCGTTGATGATTTTGTTGTCGCTTGCTTTTCGTGTACTTTTCATATTGCGGTATGGTGGGATGAAGCGACCCGAGCTAACCTTATATGTTGTCGCACATGAGACTTGCTCCACGCTCAATGTGCAACTTGCATTACACAAGTGGATCTGCGGGTGTCTGTCTCTCCCACCATAGTTAAGATTCAATTTACAACGGGCACTTGACAATACTTGTATCAATGACATGGTTCTTGTTTGTAGGTAAGAACGGTTCTTATTCGAAAGCCCCAAGCCACGTAAAACATGCAAATAAAATTAGAGGCGTCTAACTTATTTTTGCAGTGCATGTGATGTGATGTGATATGGCCATGATATGATTGTGATTATATTTGATCTATGCAATGATCTTTAATGTAAGTTGGCAACCGGTAGGAGACTTATGGTTGTTTTTAAATTCGTTAAGACCTGCAGGTCTATTCATCATGTAATCGATTTATTCGAAGTAGTTGTAATAGTTTTTGTTGGTGATGGAAAACCATGAAGCAACGCCATTGAACTTGATGCCATGTTGGTGATGATGGAGATCGTGTTCATGCTTTAGAGATGGAGATCAAAGGCACAAGAAGAAAGGCCATATCATATCAAATATTATGAACTGCATATGATGTTAATCCTTTTTATGCATCTTGTATTGCTCAGATCTCGACAGTAGCACTATAAGATGATCCCTCTCACTAAATATCAAGTAACAAAGTGTTAGTCCTTAGTAGGCACAGTTGCTAAGACTTGTCATTTGAATCATCACGTGATGTTCGGGTGTGATAGATTCTACCTGTGCATACAATGGGTGCAAGCCAGATTTGCACATGCGGATACTAAGGTTAATCTTGATGAGCCTAGCATGTACAGACATGGTCTCGAAACACAGAATACGGAAAGGTAAAGCATGAGTCATATAGATGATATGATGAACATGTTGATTGTTCGCCTTTGAAGCTACATCATCTCTCATGATGATCGGACTTGGTGTAGTGGATTTGGTTCGTGTAATCACCAAAATAACTCGAGGGATGTTGTTTTGAGTGGGAGTTCAAAAAGTAATATGATTAAAGTTAAACAAAATTTATCATAAATTAAATCAAAGTGAATTTGCATAATTGTTGTAGTCATTGGCATCCGTGCACCACCTTATGCTTAGTTATAATTGAGATAATAGAACTACAGAATTCTGGATAGTTACTTTATGAACTGGTATCGTATTGTTTTGAGTGTCAATCTAAAGTTTAAAAGTCCTACTGCAAACTTTTAGCAAACTCCATTTACTCCATGAATTTTAATAATTGGCATTAAATCAAGAGTAACAATACCAGTATTAGTATCTAAAGTATCATGGTTGCCTCCATGATTCTTGATATTCAAAAGATTGTTTTAATATCAAGGTTATCTAGGAGCTGAAAGAATTGTTTCAGAAACCATTATGTGTGGAATATATTGTGATATCTAAAACAATGTTTTGGTTGCAACATGACAGAGTATAATTTGGCAAAATATTTGTTCTCATATTTTATGAGAATTTGTGAAGGTTGGATATGCTAGACATCCTAATCCTCCAAAAAGGTTTTGGAAAGCAACATTATACTTGCGATTCTCCTTTATAAGCTATGGTAGCTTGATAATGAAAGTTGTCATGATAAGGATGAATAGAAGTTGTAGGTAAAATGTTTACTACACAAAAAGATTACTAAAGAATGGATTTTGAAAGAACGCCAAACATTTGATGATGGCGATCTACTTCAAAGTGCAAGTCCAAAGGTATTAGTATTTTACTATAGACACTTTGGACTATGTGTCATGTGTATGACGCCACTGTTGATGTTGATAGATTCTTTTAAAAGGGAAAGGAAATAATAAAAGAGAATCTTTGAAATATTTGGTGGAAAGATAAAAGCTTGGAATGTCCATCTTGGATATATATAGATGATATACATGTTATGGTTGTATTATTTGCTTGTTAAACAATGTGGTTCTTGGGTATTGGATACCGAATTGGATGGTGTGAAGTGTCATACATGACAACATAATTCATGAACTGCAATGGCCTAAGTAACTAGCAAGAGAATATGTGATGGTGTTCATCGAAAAAAACAAGGTGTTATTGTGTTTCTCGTTGACATCAAAGCTTACCTTCAAGAATTATTTCAATAATTTTTATTTCGATCAGGTATTATGAGAACGAAAGGTTGTTCAAATAATTACCGTGTTTCATATAAGATGGATGATTTACAAGTCCGGTTGGAGAAAACACATCCATAAAACTAATGCTAAAAATGTCACAAGACAAATGATTGAAATATCACTTACAAAGTGACATCGCCATTTAAATTATATTGGAAAGAAAAACATGAAGAAAGTCCATGTTGATGGAATTTTAGATTTTTTGATTTTCATCAAATGATGCTTGTGAGACTTTCCTGGAGATAATTGAAACTTCTTTCAAAGGCCAAAGAAGAACAAATGACTAACTTATTAGAATTTGTACATATTGATATATGTAGTCCATTATGTGTAGTCGTGAGCGATGGATTTTAACTTCATATGCTTTCTCCGGAAATTTGAGTGAATATATGTGCATATTTACTTAATGAGGAAGAAGTGTGAAATATTTGAAAATGTTCAAAGACTTTCAAGATGAAGTGGAAAATCACTGTAACAAGAAAATAAAGAATTTATGATTGGATCATAAAGGAAAATAATTGAGTTACAAGTTTAGCATAACACCTAAGATTTGAGGAATCGTTCCATGGATTTGCATTTCCCAAAACACCATAGGAGAATGGAGTGTTCAAGATATGTAATGAAACCTTGTTTTCCATGGTGGGATCAAAGGTGTCAGTTATAAAACGGCCATTGTATTTTAAAGATTAAAGATTTAGTGACTACCGCGTTTACACTGAAAAGAGCTCCATCATAATCCGTTCAAATGACACCATATAAGTTATGGTCTGGGATAAAATCCAAGTTGTCCTTTCTTAAACTTTAGTATGCTAGGAATAATGAGAATGTCTTTGTATGTTATTTCGAATAACCGTTGGGTGTTCCTCCATAACACCGAAGACAATAGTGTTTGTCGCTTAGAACATCAAGTTTCTTGAAAAGGAATTTTTTGTGAAAAGTTAAGTGGGAGGACAATAGAACTTTGATAGGGTTATTGAACTTCAGGTAATATGTGTTGAGTTGTGCAGTGCTAGAAAGTGTCCCGAAGGCAGCAACAATTCTCATAGCTCACGTTCCTCAAAGGTTGTGGTCACGGAGGTCTAAGTTCTTATTGAACCAAGTAGGTCGGATAAACAATCAAATACTAAGATTTGAGAGTAAATCATTGTTGTTTGACAATGATGAACCGACTATATGCAAAGAAGCGATGATGGGCCCTAACTCAGTCATATGGATTGAAGACATAAAATCCGTGATAGTTCCATACATGAGAAATCAAGTTTTTTAAACTTGAAAGACCCTCTGGAAAGGTGTAAGACCTTACAGTCGTATTTGGATCTATAAAGAAATAGACATGAATGTTTCACATCTATGAAATAGTCGACATGTCAGGAAAGAGTTCACGACAATGTTCACGCAGTTGATTATGACAAGATTTGATCTTTCATAGCAATATTTAGTCTGGACGGATTAATGTAGAAACCATTACATATAATTTTGTTATATGGTAGTTGAACAAATAAAACAAAGTTCTTGTAATAGAATAGTTACCTAGGACATGTACATGACACGATCTAAAGGGTTCTGTTAATTCAAATGATGCTAAAAGAGCATGCAAACTTCAATGGTTAAAGTAAGCATCGCGGAGTTGGAATCTTCACCGTGATAAAACTGTTAAAAGTTTAATTTCATTGGAGACGATGAAGATGCTTGCATCTGCAATAAATTAAGTGTGAGTGCTTAGACATATTTCTAATACATTATGTGAAATACATATTTATTGGAGATGATGTATCTTTTATTGACACATGTTAAGAATTTCATTTCGATGAAAGACTTAAACAAAACCTGAATATTTGGCATCAATATCTTTATGGATAGATTGAGACGTTAATATGGTTGTACCAAATGTACATAGATGAGATATTGAATGATTTCAATATGGAAAATGACAAGAATGTTTCTTGCTACACAGAAAGGATTAAATCAAGATTCAAGTGTATTGACACTTGGTAAGTGAAATGAGATTCAAGTGTTTTGACACTTGGTGATTGAATTCACAAGAATATTTTTGATTAATCATATTGTGATATGTACACATCCATATATGTCCTATGATATAAATGTTATGAGCGTCCATATATGTCCTATGATCTAAATGTTATGAGCATATACCAGAATGACTCATAAGATGATCATTGGACGATAGTAGGGATATTCTTATGATCTTTGGAAGAACTAAGAATATGTTATTTTTTAGAGATGAAAAATAGATAGATAGTTCATTGTAAAGTATTACATTGATACTACTTTTGTCACAATATACATATTAAGTTTATCTCAATTTAAACTATGGGCGGCACAATGTAATGGAAATAAAGTTCCATAACGGATTTGGATGAGTTACAAAGTTAAGACATTGTGACAGATACTATAACAAAAGGCTAAGTATATGACTGTTATTGTAGCAGCTAAAGAGGGAATTTGTGTCAACTAGTTCGTTATCAAACTAGGTGTGGTTCACAACAGGCTATTACTATGAAGTTATATTGTACGATAATTGTGTCAACATGTTTTAACCCCAAGGAACTAAAGGTCTCACCAAAGGACCAACTTTATACAATTCCATCTCATTGAAGAATGAGTGATGCGTTGAGACGCAAAGACATGCAAATACACACGGACCTGGAAGTGTCAGATCCAAAGATTATGTTTACCACTAGCAATCGTGTATATACAAGACCAGAAAGCCATAGGTGTTGAATGCACAAAGTTTTTCAAACTAGATTATTGACTCTAGTGCAAGTGGGATACTATTGGAGATATGCCCAAGAGGCAATAATAAAGTGGATATTATCATATCTTCATGTTTATGATAAATGTTTACATCCCATGCTATAATTGTATTAACCGGAAACATTAATACTTGTGTGTTTTGTAATCATAAAAGAGTCTCTAGTAAGCCTCTTGGTAAACTAGCTTGTTGATTAATAGATGATCATGGTTTCCTGATCATGGACATTGGATGTTATTAATAACAAGGTCATATCATGCGGTGACCCAGCATACCACTGCATGTGTAGTACACTATAGTCATTGACATGACATCCACATAGCATCGTTCTGTAAATATCACATCCCTCAGAGTGGTACAACAGAAACATTGTGGGTCCATATTACAAACATTCACACATTATTATTATTACAATACCAGAAGTTCAAGACTTCAAGAGGATTCAACTTACAAACCAAAATATAAAGTGTTTCAGCGGAATTTAAAAGTAGCAACTCCAACTAGGAGTTGAGCTCAGCAGCTTATTCTATAGAGTTCATGTTGCTCGACTCCGTCGGTTACTACTAACTGGTATACTTAGTTGGACTCGTTGTCATCGACACCATAGCGGATTTCTTAATCCACTCCTTCAACACCTCCTGATAGGTCAGGTTCCTTGTAGAACACATCTTCTTGGCATTCGGCTGCATACATTGGCGTATCTTCGGGATCCTCAGAGTCTAACCATGGGATCAAAGGAAAGGATGAGTGACAACATTACCCAACAAGTTCATTATATGCAAGGTGGGAAGTTTGATGCTCTAACTACCACCTCGGACTATAAGTCCTTGGCACTATGCAGTTTTTGTAAATCTTTCTTCAAAGATTGATTTTATTATAAAAATCTATGACCATTAGCCTTCACAGGTTGACCAGAACTTTCATGGAGTTCCTTTCCTGCCGCGTTCGTAGCTCTTTCCCGGAACAGGGAGTAACAAGTTACAATTCTTACACTCTACATAGGTGCGTTACTTTACCCATGAGAGATCAACTCCTTGTTGCACAACCGGGCGTACTTTCCCGTCCACAATTCCATGATGTGGGGCCTAGTAGTTGGTCCAAGCCAATCATTGCCCCCTTCGCGACCTCGCATGCCTCCTTGGTGTACACCATGCCCACATATTGAATTACGGCAATGGTTTGTACAAACCGTTAGATGACAGAACTATCGTGGGAGGTTGAGGGTTGCCATCCATATGTTGCATATCCTCTACGAATTACCAATTAATATGCACGCTATGAGGATAATAGCCATGACCTGCACATATGGCTACATGCGAGAGGAAGATGATACAGCTGACTTCTCTGTCCCATTCCAAATCTCATGACTAACGCGTGATATACGGCGCTAGAATCACTGATGTCATGGGTTATTAAGTCCCTAATTGATCATGATTCTTGCAAATAGAACCCTAAGTTCTATTGCTCCATTATATCATCACTTAGGATGATATCTAAGATTTCTTTATTTGTGAAAATAATATTTTCTTGCTTTGGAGTATATATGATAACACACAATTTGCAAACACTTTGATAAAGACTCTTAAAAGGACATGAGCAAGTGATGAACTTGCCTTGTGATTGCAAGGTAGTGAAGTCGGATGCTTGCACTGGACCATGAGCTTCTATGTCTACAAAACCATCATTATTGCCTGGTAAGGACAATATTTAAAGAAGCAAAATGATTATGCAAATTAATGTAATGCATTATTTAGCTTTGTGTTTATTCTCCCCCATTATTTAAATTATAAAAATTATTTTAATAATAAATAATTTATAAATATTAATTTTTAATATTTATTGAATATTTTATTTCATTTTATTTGCATATGATTTATTTAATAATTCCTTTAAGAATTATCATTTAAATACCAAAAATTGACATTAAATATTTGTTTATTATTTTTCTAAAATACTACAATATTAATATATAATGAAAGTGATTTTTATTTTTTTTTATCATCTTTCAATAATTTTATCAAATTCCATAAGGAATATATATTTTACAAAATTCTTAATAAAATTTATATGTCGATAATTTTATTTCTTAATTTATTTGGATAGTTTGGATTATTTTGAATCCAAAAATATTTTATTTATAATTTTTGGATTTTTACTTTATTTTCTAGAATTTATCTTTATTCAGGGGCATTTTGGTCTTTTCTTATTTATTAAAAATTGCCTTTAGGTAAATGGGCTGCCTGTGTTGGTTTATTGGGCCCTTGTGGCCCAGTAGAGCAGAGTCAAAACGTCACCCCGAAGGGTTTCTGGCACAACCAGCCCAACTCTCTCTGTCTTTCTCTCGATCTCACCTCTCTTCTTCTCCTTCCCCGACCCCGTGGTCAGCGATGTCACCGTCGGCGATTCACGCCGCCGTGGACCTTCCTGGCCACCGTCGTGGTGTAGTGCAAGGTTGTCGATCGTGCTCTACCATCTTGTCCAATTCGATTTGGATCTGGAGCTTCCCCGTGACCAGATTAGCTCCATCCCGAACCCTAGGGTTTGGGGTGGTGCTAGTGTTGTCGCCGCCGCTGCTGCCGTGTGCCGTGGGGGTGTTCCTCGCCTTCAGGCGTGGCTAGGGTCACCGACTCGGCATGGTGTGGGTCGCAGCTCCCCCTTGGGGGTTCTCCCCATGCCACTGTGGTCGTCGTCGACTACTGCTTCCTCTTCTCGCCCACAACAACCTCCTTCAGTAAGTTGTTCTTGGTTCCCTCGTGTCCTCTGTGCTAGGCTAGCCTATGCTATGTGTTGGTAGTTGACACTCCTGGCTAGTGTCATGTCCTGATTAGGATTGTTTAATCTGCTTAGGGTTCACATCCTTTTGTGGATTACATATCTAATGAGTTGGATCATGTATTGATGATCCCTAAGCATGTTGAGTGGTGGTTTTCTGTGGATTACTGCTTATGGTTAGCTTTGATGATTCTAGTGGCTTATCAGTTTGGTTCCATTGGTTAATTTTTATATGGGTCAGATGATAAGGTTGCTCTGGAATCATTGCTTGGGAATTCTAGTGGTTTGAGAACTCACCACTGTCATTACTTAGCTACTGCCAGTGATTTCTTGAGTGATGAAGTCACTGTATCTATACTGTTGGCTTAAGAATTCATATATATAGCTGAGATCAATTGGTCTCTTATAGTGATTATATGTATATGGATTTATCTGGAAATGATTCCTGTGATTAGCATCAGGAAAATGATTTATAATTGGCTATGAGTGTAACTATGAAAGTTGGATGTTTAACCTGCTTAGTTTAGAAACTGTGCTTGTGACACCATCCTAATATGGCACACAAGACTAGATTCTATTACTTGGCTTGGTTTTGTTCAAGCTTAAGATTAGCTTGGCATTATAAATAAGTGGAATCTTCTTTCCTTGCATCCCTAGAACCTATGATGTTGGTCTGAGGTTTAGGGACCAGGCCCTTATCTTGTTGTTTCTCATGGATTGGTTCTGGTAGTGATACCAGCTACTGATTCTTGAGTCAAAGTTGGGAAAAAAATGATTGTAGGCTTGATAAATTATATGGATCCATAAGATGAAATTCTAAGGTGCTACTCCCATTAAAGAGGTGTGCCTAGAAATTCATATCTTGGCTATATTCATTCTTGGAATTTAAATTATAGCCTGATAGCTAGGATCAATGATGTGGTTCTGAGATCCTAGTTGGATATATATAGTTTTATGGTTGCTTTTAGTGTTTAAAACTTCAATGATGGATTCACCCCACTTGGGTGCGTTTATGAGAATCTGAGTATGAGACAACTCATGAATGCTTGTCTAGTTTAGACAGATAAATCATGTGATGGTCTTTTCTACTCACCACACTTGGTTGTTGTTGTTGGGGTTGCAAGTTGTTGATCTTGTGGCTAGCTTGATCTTGCTGGTTGTATGACTAGCTTGATCTGATGCTCCTCCTGATACTTCCAGCTTCTGGACTTGTCCTTGATCTAGCTCTCCACCTCCTGGTCCTGGTGGCTTGACCTTGTGCTTGTTATCCACCTGATCTACCCCCTCCTTATGTCACCATCTTGGTGATATGATCCAGGGTTTAGTTGGTGTGATCTTGCTTGGATTGGTTTGGATGATGTGTTTAATGTGTATGAATCAGGGAATGGTGTTGGGTTTGCTTCCCACGGCTGTGTTGAGCAGTTTTGTGTGATGGAGCATTTGATGCTGTGCTGACAGCACATACCATGCAGTTTGGTGTGTGTGCTGCTTGTGTGTCTACTGCACCTTGTGGATATGCTCTGGATATGAAAGTTACTTTTATCTTGTTACACTTACTTGTCTGGTGAAACTTACCCCTCCTTGCTGTTTATTTGACTTATGGCTTGAATTTATGAAATATATAGTTCTTTCATATTGGTGAAACTTTCCCCTTAAAAGATTACTCAATGATGAACTTTGAACAGTGCACCTCACTGTCAATACTGAGAGTAAAATATTTTTAACCTTAACTATCTTTCTTTTAGTTTGTGTTTTTTTTGCAGGTACCAGGCTTGAAGATTCAAGACTTAGATTGGTTTTATTTTTCTTTACAAATAGTTACTTGTAATATTTCCCTTATTCAATTGTAATCTTTATTTTATTCTTTTGTATTTTTTATTTTATTCTTTTGTAATAAATATTGTACTATTACTCAATATATAAAGATTATTCTTTTATTTAATTACTATTGTAAATATTGTTGATCATTTTCATAAGTCACATTTTTGTAACTTATTTGTTGAATAAATTATGGAATAAATATTCATTTTATTGATTATGTTATTTATTTAAAGTTTGAGCTACTAATTATCATCTCTTGACTAAATCAAAATACTCAAACATAATTCTAAATCCTTTTGAATTATAAATCCAACACTCAAGTTTTAAATTCAAATTTCATTTCCCAAAACACACTAATCCACAAAAATTATATCAAAGTTTATCACAATCATTCTCCAAGACTATTCCTAATCTTAAAGAGTGAAAGAAACTTTGATCACTTTAGATTTTTATTTGGTGAAAAATTTACCCACATTTTTATAGATGAATGCATGCAATTTCACAGATTCCTAAATCTACCTTCGTTGGTTCCTAAATGCTGGGATGTTACAGACTTCCCCCCCTTAAATTAAACTTCATCCCGAAGTTTGTTGAGATGTACCTGAATAGTTCTGGATAGGCTTTTCTTAAATCCTCTTCTTTCTCCCAAGTGGCTTCCCTTTCAGGGTGATGTTCCCACTGTACCTTGCAATACTTGATTGCCCTATTTCTCAACCTTTTCCGGTTTTCTTCCAAAATTTTACAGGGTTTTTCAACATAGGTCAAGTATGCTTGTAGTTCTATCTCTTGATGTGTGATTGCATCATCCGGAACTTTCAAACATTTACGAAGTTGTGACACATGGAAAACATTATGAACTTGACCCAACCTTGATGGTAACTCTAAAGAATAAGCTATAGTTCTATTCTGACTCAGTATCTTGAATGGCCGGATATATCTTGGACTCAATTTTCCTTTAACTCCGAACCTTTTAACCCCTTTCATTGGACTTACTTTCAAATATACCATGTCTCCCACTTCTGGATTCCATGATCTTCGTCTTTGATCAGCATAACTTTTCTGCCTACTTTGGGATATTTTCAGTCTATCCTTGATCTTATCAATGATGTCTTGTTTTTCCTTGATATAGTCTGGCGCAAATTCCTTGATGCTTCTAGGCTCAAACCAACATATTGGTGATCTACATTTCCTTCCATACAGAACCTGATATGGAGCTGCTTTGAGACTACTCTGATAGCTATTATTGTAGGAAAATTCTGCCAATGGTAGATGATCTTCCCATGTACGTCCAAAATCTAATGCACAAGCCCTTAACATGTCTTCTAGTATCTGATTTGTTTTTATGTTTGACCCCCTGTCTCTGGATGATAGGCTGTGCTAAAATCTAACTTTGAACCAAGTGCTTCATGTAATTGCTTCCAAAATGCGGAAGTAAACACTGATCCCCTATCAGATACAATTCTTTTGGGCACTCCGTTCTTTCTTACTATTTCTTTGACGTAAACTTCTACTAACTTCTCGATATTATCCTTCTGATTTACCGGAATAAAATGTGCACTTTTGGTAAGTCTATCCACAATTACCCATATCATATCCTTTCGTTTAGGTGTCATGGGCAATCCTGTGATGAAGTCCATACCTATTTCCTCCCACTTCCATTCGAGAATTTCCAAGGGTTGCAATGGTCCTGCTGGACTTTGATGTTCAGTCTTCACCCTTTAGCAAGTATGGCATTCTGATACATATTTAGCAATGTCCCTTTTCATGTTATTCCACCAGAATAGTTCTTTTAAGTCCATATACATCTTAGTACTTCCTGGATGTATATAATATGGTGTTTCATGTGCTTCTCTAAGTATGACATCTCGAATCTCAGTCACATCTAGAACACAAATACGATCTTGGAACCACAAAGACTCATAATCTCCAAGGCGAAAAACTTATTTTGCCCTTGAGATATCCTCCAAATTTCCTCAGCAATGAAAGGATCTTCTGCTTGATGTCTAAAAATTTTGTGCTTAAGATCACTATCCTGCTCTGCAACTACCTGCATAGTAGCTAATCCTCCAAGAACCTCTGTTCTAATGAATTGAAGCTCTCATATTTCCAAGTCCATTTGTAACTCTTGTGGTAGCTCCCGATTGCTGGGCCTGAATATCTGCACTTTTGCGACTTAAAGCATCTGCTACCACATTTTCTTTTCCTAGATTATAGTTGATTGTTAAATCATAATCTTTGATTAGTTCCAACCAACGTTTTTGTCTCATATTCAACTCCTTTTGAGTGAAGAAATATTTAAGACTTTTATGGTTAGTGTATAACTCACATCTGGCTCCATAAAGAAAATGCCTCCATCCTTTCAGCGCAAAAAGCACTGCTGCTAACTCTAAATCATGAGTTGGATAGTTGACTTCATGTGGTTTCAGTTGTCTTGAACCATAAGCAATCACTTTCCGATCTTGCATTAACACACAACTCAAGCCTTCTTTAGATGCATCACAATATACTATAAAGTCTTTCCCTGTTTCTGGAACTGTTAGGATTGGAGCTGTGGTTAACCTGGTCTTTAACTCTTGAAAACTTGCTCCACACTTCTCATCCCAATTGAATGGTGTATTCTTTCTTAACAATTTGGTCATTGGTCCAGCTATTTTGGAGAAACCTTCAATGAATCTCCGATAATAACCAGCCATCCCCAAGAAACCTCGAATTTGTTTCACATTGGTTGGTGCAGTCCATTCTAGTACTGATTGAACTTTAGATGGATTTACAGGAATTCCATCTTTACTGATCACATGGCCGAGGAATTCTACCTCATCTAGCCAAAATTCACATTTACTGAACTTAGCATAAAGTTTATGTTCCCTTAAAGTCTGCAATGCTATTCTCAAATGATCAGCATGCTCTTCCTTATCCTTGGAATATATCAGAATATCATCAATGAAGACTATGACAAACTTATCCAAATATGGCATGAAGATTTTGTTCATCAGATTCATGAATATTGCTGGTGCATTGGTCAAACCAAATGGTACTACCAGATACTCATCGTGTCCATATCTTGAGACAAATGTTGTCTTTGGAACATCCTCAGGCTTATCGGCTTGGTAATCTATCCTTGCTCCACTTGGAGTTTTGATTGAGGCAGTTTTCTCCTCACAATTTATCTGAGCCCCATGCTCCATCATCCAGTCCATCCCCAACACTACTGCAATTCCCTTCAAAGGAACCACATAAAGGTCTACAAAGTATGTACAACCATAGATCGAGATAACCTGATCTTGTTTAATGTGGCGTACAATCACATTTCCCCCTGCCGTAACTATGGTCATAGGGTTTTCTAACGTTGCCCTTGTAATCCCGAACTTATCACAGAATTCTTCAGAAATGAATGAAGTAGTTGCACCAGTATCAAATAGAACTTTGCCGGGATTGGTAAGGATATTGAGCTTACCTATCACTGCATGCTCTGAATTATCCACCTCCTCTAGGGTTGCGCAATTCAGCTTCCTAGTAGGTCTGTTCCTCTTGCCATTGTTGTTCTTGACATTATTTCCTCCTCGATTGGGCTGTCCATTTCCTCCACTGGCTTGTCCTCCTCCCTTGGTAGGCCAACCACCTGGTGGTTTGCTTGGACAATCGGGCTTGATATGCCCCTTCTGACCACAACCGTAACAGATCACTATAGGCCTTTTGCATTCCCTCTAGAAATGCCCTGGAATTCCACTTTGTTACAAATAACATTCCTTCTAGGATTGGATTGATTTCCACCATTGCCCTTGTTAATGTTATTGTTACCATAGGTCTTGTTCCGGGGTTTGAACTCCAGATTGGTTTTAGGTTTACTTGCCTGAATTCTCTTGGTTTCCTTCTTGGCTCTCTTCCTCCTATCCTCTTGGACATTCTTGTAGTCATCTTCGAAAGTAATAGCTGCATCCAGCAATTGCTGATAAGTTTTCTTATTAGCCAACCTTAACTGCTGTAGGGGTTCGTAGCATGGAAAACAAAAAATTTCTATCGCATACAAACAAACAAGCCAAGATCTATCTACTAGATTGTAGCAACGAGTCGATGGAATAACTTACCCTCGAAGATTCCAAAGTGTTTAACGAGAGCGGATTCTCGTGGGTGATGTAGTCGTACTCTTCCCGATCTCAAGATCGTGTAGACGATCCTTCCCAGGCTGCGTTCCGGCGCTTCATGATCGGTCACATCGTTCGCATTTGACGAAGACCTTCCTCTCCTTGTTCCAGCAGACAATGGAGGTTGTAGCACTCTCCTTGCGATTCCTGAAGACAACGTGGTACCTAAGTAGAGGGAGATCCGCAGGCTTCGCCTAAGCCGAGCGAGTATGGTGGAGTATGAGAGATCTATTAGTGGTCTAGGGTTTAGACACACCAATTAGAAGGCTCTAAACCCGAAGGCTAGTGCAATTAGAAGCTCTAAACCAAAACGGCTCTAAACCGGAGATTAGAGGATAGGAACTTGTGTGTCTAGAGGAGGAGGCCCTGCCCTCCTTTTATAGGTGGGAGGCGGCCAAGGGAGGAGTCCTCCAAGTCGGCCTTGGTGGCTACGGCTTGGAGATGAGGGACTCCTCCCCAAGTCGGTTTTGCCTCCTCTTGCTTGTTTCCAGTTTCTGTTTTAGCCGTTTGACTTTCAAACCGACCATTTGACTTTTCTGTTTAGGATTCAATTTAATCCTTTATTTGGAACAGCAAGAACACTTAGTACATGATGCAATCATTCCAATATGAAATGACACATTCATGTACCCTTCCCCGAGTGCGGACATTCGAACCTTCTAGAACATTCCCGATGAAAACACGGAATCATTTCCGAACTCAAACGGACTTTCCTTATATGAATCTTATTCTCCGGACCATTCCGGATCACCTCGTGATATCCGGATCCCATCCGAGACTCAACAACATTCGGTCTCTTTCTCATAATACCATAACTACTCAAACAACGTCAATCCTTATGTGTCTCCCTACGGTTCGTGAATTATGCGGACATGATCGAGACACTTCTCCGAACAATAACCAATAGAGGAATCTGGAAATTCATATGTCTCCCACATATTTCTACGATTACTTTGCGATCGAATGAACCACTTACATACGATACCAATTTCCCTTTGTCTCACGATAGTTTACTTATCCGAGGTTATGATCGTCAGATCTCTCGCATACCTAGTTCAACCTCGCATCGATAAGTACTCTTTTCTCGTTCCCGTGATATGTGATCCCTTGTGAGCCAGTCACATGCTTGCAAGATAATTGGATGACATTCCACCGAGAGGGCCCAGAGTATATCTATCCGTCATATGGATGGACAAATCCCACTCTTGATCCATGTGTTTCAACCAATACTTTCCGAACACTCAATGCCACCTTTATAGCCACCCAGTTACGGTGTGGTGTTTGATGTCATCAAAGCATCCATCCTGTAAAGGTGATATGCATGATCTCATGGTCGAAGGAATTAGGTTACTATGTATCAGAAAGCATATAGCAATTGAACTATTGAAATGACTTGATCTTTATGCTACGCTTATTTATAGGAGTATGTCCACCATATCATTCTCCTAACGATATGATCTTGTTGTTGATAACATCTCAATGTTCATGATAGGGAAACCACAATCATTAATCAACCAACAAGCTAGTGAAGTATAGAGGCTATACTAGGAACTTCAAATTAAGTTTACAAATCACACAAGTATTAATGTTTCCTTGTTAATACTATTATAGCATGAATGTAAACATTTATCATAAACACAAAGATATAATAATAACCACATTTATTATTGCCTCTAGGGCATATCTCCAACAGTCTCCCACTTGCACTAGAGTCATC
This sequence comes from Avena longiglumis, assembly GCA_030063025.1. Lineage (NCBI taxonomy): Eukaryota > Viridiplantae > Streptophyta > Magnoliopsida > Poales > Poaceae > Avena > Avena longiglumis. Next base: position 161,887,248 of record CP125973.1, read on the forward strand.
TAATCTAGATTACATGGTAATATACCGAACACCCATGGCAGTTTGGTGTTGGTCATGTTTTGCCCTCGGGAGAGGTTTAGTCAACGAATCCGCCACATTCAGATCTGTGTGTACTTTGCAAATCTTTATATCCCCATCCTGGATATGTTCTCGAATAGCGTGGAAACGCAGCTTGATATGCTTCAGCTTCTTGTGTGACCTTGGTTCTTGCGCATTGGCTATGGCGCCCATGTTATCACAAAGAGATAGACATTGGGTCCAGCACTAGGAACCACACCCAGCTCTATAATGAACTCTTTCATCCATATCGCTTCTTGTGAAGCCTCCGGCAAGCCATGTATTCGATTCGTTGAAGATCTTGCCACAACGCTTTGCTTTGCACTCCTCCAATCGCTGCACCATTCAAAATAAATACGTATCCAGTTGTGATTTAGAATCATCCGGATCGGTGTTCCAACTAGCATCGGTGTAACCATTAACAACGAGTCGTTCATCACCTCCATAAGAAAGAACCATATCCTTAGTTCTTCTCAAGTACTTAAGGATGTTTTGATCATTGTCCAATGATCCACTCACGGATCACTTTGATATCGCTAGTTAACTAACAACATATGCAATGTCGGGTCTAGTACATAGCATGGCATACATTAGAGATCCTATGGCTGAGGCATAGGGAGTCTTACTCATCCTTTCTCTATCTTCTGCCGATGTCGGACTTTGAGTTTTACTCAAGGTCGTATTGGGCAACATGGGCAAGAACCCTTTCTTGCTTTCTTCCATTCCAAACCTCTTTAGAACTTTGTCCAAATATGTACACTGTGACAATGATATTTGGCGTTTCGATCTATCTCTATAAATCTTTATGCCCGCCAAGATCCTTCATTGAGAAACTATTATTCAAATATTCCTTGACACTATTAAGAAGGTCTACATCATTCCCAATCAACAATATGTCATCCACATATAGTATTAAGAATGCTACAGAGCTCCAACTCACTTTCTTGTAAATACAAGCTTCTCCATAAGTTTGTATAAAACCAAAACTTTTGATCACCTTATCAAAACGTTGATTCCAACTTCGGGATGCTTGCTTCAATCCATAGATGGACCGTTGAAGTTTGCATACCTTGTTAGCATCTTTAGGATCGACAAAACCTTTGGGTTGCATCATATACAACTCTTCATCAATATCTCCATTGAGGAATGATGTTTTGACATCCATCTGCCATATCTCATAATCATAATATGCAGCGATTGCTAACATAATCCTCACAGACTTTAGCTTCGCTGCTGGTGAGAAAGTCTCATCGTAGTCAATTCCTTGAATTTGTCGAAACCCTTTTGCGACAAGTCGAGCTTTATAGATAGTAACATTACCATCAGCATCTGTTTTCTTCTTGAAAATCCATTTGTTCTCGACAGCCTTCTGGCCATCCGGTAAGTCCACCAAAGTCCATACTTGGTTTTCGTACATGGATCCAATCTCGGATTTCATGGCTTCTTGCCATTTATTGGAATCTGGGCTCATCATCGCTTCCTCATATGTCTCGGGGTCATCGGTGTTGTCCACCAACATGACACTCATAACGGGATCATACCAATCTGGAGTGGTACGAGTTCTCGTTGACCTCCGAGGCTCTGTAGTAACATCAACCAAAGTTTCATGATCACCATCATTATATTCCTCTCTTATTGGTGCAGGCACCACAGGAACTTCTTCCGGTGCTGCGCTACTCGCAATTTCGAGAGAAGGTTCGACAACCTCGTCGAGTTCTACTTTCCTTCCAGTCACTTCTTTCGAGAGAAATTCCTTCTCTAGAAAGGATCCATTCTTGGCAACGAAGATTTTGCCTTCGGATCTATGATAGAAGGTATACCCAATAGTTTCCTTCGGGTATCCTATGAAGACGCATTTTTCCGCTTTGGGTTCAAGCTTGTCCGGCTGTAACCTCTTTACATAGGCTTCGCACCCCCAAACTTTAAGGAACGACAATATAGGTTTCTTCCCAAACCATAATTCATACGGTGTCGTTTCAACGGATTTGGACGGTGCCCTATTTAAAGTGAATGCGGCTGTTTCTAATGCATAACCCCAAAATGATAGCGGTAAATCTGTAAGTGACATCATAGAACGAACCATATCTAAGAGAGTTCGATTACGACGTTCGGACACACCATTACGCTGTGGTGTTCCCGGGTGTCAATCGTGAAAGTATTCCACATTTCTTTAAATGCTCGCCAAACTCGTAACTTAGATATTCACCTCCACGATCGTAACGAAATTTAATCTTCTTGTTACGTTGATTCTCTACCTCACTTTGAAACTCCTTAAACTTCTCGAAAGTTTCGGACTTATGTTTCATGAAATAGATATACCCATATCTACTCAAGTCATCCGTGAAGGTAAGAACATAACGATAACCACCGCGCGATGCTACACTCATTGGACCACACACATCGGTATGTATGATTTCCAATAAGTCCGTAGCTCACTCCATCATACCAGAAAATGGAGTCTTAGTCATTTTTCCCATCAGACATGCTTCGCATCTTTCAAGTGATTCAAAATCAAGTGATTCAAGAAGTCCATCGGAATGGAGTTTCTTCATACGCTTCACTCCAATGTGACCAAGACGACAGTGCCACATATAGGTCGAATTATCGCTTGATTTCAAACGTTTAGCCTCAATGTTGTTGATATGTGTATTTCCACTATCGAGATTCAATAAGAATAGACCATCTATCAAAGGTGCATGTGCATAAAACATATTACTCATATAAATCGAACAACCATTCTCTCGACTTAAACAAGTAACCGCCGCAATAAACAAGATCCCGATATAATGTTCATGCTCAACGCAGGCACTAAATAACAATTATTTAAGTATAAAACTAATCCCGATGGTAGATGAAGGGTAGCGTGCGACCGCGATCACATCAACCTTTGATCCGTTCCCACGCCGCATCGTCACCTCGTTCTTCGCTAGCTTCCGCTTATTCTACAAAGACCGTTTGAGTTACAAATATGAGCAACCGAACCAGTATCAAATACCCAGGCACTACTACGAGTACTAGTGAGATACACATCAATAACATGTATATCATATATACCTTTCTTCTTGATGTTGCCGTTCTTCAGATCTGCCAAGTACTTTGGGAAATTCCGCTTCCAGTGACCTTCTCCCTTGCAGTAAAAGCACTCAGTATCAGGCTTGGGTCCAGCCTTGGTCTTCTTTGCCGGCGTGGTAACTTTCTTACCACCCTTCTTGAAGTTTCCCTTTTGCTTAGACTTGCCTTTCTTGAATTTGGTGGTCTTATTGACCAACAACACTTGGTGCTCTTTCTTGATGTCCACTTCTGCAGATTTCAACATGGCAAAGAGTTCTGGCAACGTCTTGTTCATGTTCTGCATGTTGTAGTTCATCACAAAGTTCTTGTAACTTGGTGGTAGTGATTGGAGGACACGGTAAATCCCCAAAGCATTAGGAATCACTATACCCAAGCTTTGAAGTTTGTTTGCGTGCCCAGACATCTTAAGCACATGCTCACTGACGGAGCTGCCCTCTTCCATCTTGCAGTTAAAGAACTTTTCAGAAGCCTCATAGCTTTCAATTGCCGCATGAGTCTCAAAAATCAATTTGAGATCCTCGACAATATCATATGGGTCTGACTCTTCAAACCTTTCAAGCTCGATTCCAAACCATACAAGATAGCACATCGAACTATGGAGTACGATCCTTCCGAGCGAGGTAAACATTCTTTACTTCATCGGCAAGATCAGCAGTGGGTCACCCAATGTGCATCCAAAGACATAGGTCAAATTACCAGTGAGGACAATCCTCAAATTGCGGAACCAATCCGCGAAGTTGCTTCCATTGTTTTTCAACTTTTATTTCTCTAGGAACGCATTAAAATTGATGGTAGGGGCTGCCATTGATCTACAACATATTTGCAATAGTTTAGACTAAGTTTATGACAAATTGAGTTCAAATTAATTAATGAAATTAAACTAGGTGAACTCCCACTCAAAACAACATCCCTCACATTGTTTTAGTGATCACACGAACCAAATCCACTACATCAACACCGATCATCACGAGAGTTGATATAGTTTCACTGGCGAACAATCGTCATGTTCATCATGTCTACTATATGATTCATGCTTTACCTTTCGGTGATCCGTGTTCCGAGACCATGTCTGTACATGCTAGGCTCGTTAAGATCAAACCTTAGTTTCCGTATGAGCAAATCTGGCTTGCTCACGTTGTATACACTTGCAGAATCTAACACACCCGATCATCACGTGGTGCTTCGAAACAACAAGCTTTAGCAACGGTGCTAACTAAGGGTGAACACTTTATGATTTGAAATTGATATGCATGAGGGATCATCTTATAATGCTACCGTCGTCTACTAAGCAATACAAGATGCATAAAGGATTAACATCACATGCAATTCAATAATATGTGATAGGATATGGCCTTTCTGCTTTGTGCTTCCGATCTCCATCTTTAAGCACGAACATGATCTCCATCATCACCGGCATTGCATCAAGGTCAATGACGCTTCTCCATGGTTGTCGTCCACCGGCTTCAACTATTACAACTACTTTGGATAGACACGCGGGTCTTAACATAAATTAAAGACAACCATATGGCTCTAGCCGGTTGCCAACTTACAATAAGGAACATTGCATACATCAAATATAATCACAATCATGGCCATATCACATCACTGCACACCCCTGCAAAACAAAGTTAGACGCCTCTACTTTCTTTGCATATTTTACGTGGTTTGGGGCTTTCAATAAGTGTCGTTCTAACTTACGAACAAGAACCACAACATTGATAATAGCATTGTTGATCACCCGTTGTAAATTGGATCTTAACTATGCTAGGAGAAACAGGCACCCGCAAAGCCACTTATGCAATACAAGTTGCATTTCAAGCGTGGAGCAAGTCTCATGAACGATGTCATGTAAGGTTAGCCCGGGCCGCTTCATCCCAACATACCGCAAGATGCAAAGTACACAAGAAGCAATCGACAATAAAAGCATCAACGCCCACAATGACCATTGTGTGTTCTACTGCAGCAATGATCTACATATAGACACGGCTCGATACCCTTTGTGGGGTTCGTAGCATGGAAAACAAAAATTTCTATCGCATACAAACAAACAAGCCAAGATCTATCTACTAGATTGTAGCAACGAGTCGATGGAATAACTTACCTCGAAGATTCCAAAGTGTTTAACGAGAGCGGATTCTCGTGGGTGATGTAGTCGTACTCTTCCCGATCTCAAGATCGTGTAGACGATCCTTCCCAGGCTGCGTTAAGCAGCGCTTCATGATCGGTCACACGTTCGGTACTGACGAAGACCTTCCTCCCTTGTTCCAGCAGCGGAGGTTGTAGCACTCTCCTTGCGATTCCTAAGACTGGCGTGGTACCTAAGTAGAGGGAGATCTCGCAGGCTTCTTAAGCCAGAGCGAGTATGGTGGAGTATGAGAGAGAGCTATTAGTGGTCTAGGGTTTAGACACACCAATTAGAAGGCTCTAAACCAAGGCTAGTGCAATTAGAAGCTCTAAACCAAAACGGCTCTAAACCGGAGATTAGAGGATAGGAACTTGTGTGTCTAGAGGAGGAGGCCCTGCCCTCCTTTTATAGGTGGAGGGCGGCCAAGGGAGGGAGTCCCTCCCAAGTCGGCCTTGGGTGGCTACTGCTTGGAGAGGAGGGACTCCTCCCCCAAGTCGGTTTTGCCTCCTCTTGCTTGTTTCCCACAGTTTCCTGTTTTAGCCGTTTGACTTTCAAACTGGCCATTTGACTTTTCTATTTTAGGATTCAATTTAATACTTTATTTGGAACAGCAAGAACACTTAGTACATGATGCAATCATTCCAATATGCAATGACACATTCATGTACCCTCCCCCCGGAGTGCCGGACATTCCGGAACCTTCTAGAACATTCCCGATGAAAACACCGGAATCATTTGCGAACTCCGAAACGGGACTTTCCTTATATGAATCTTATTCTCCGGACCATTCTGGATCACCTCCTGATATCCCGGATCCCATCCGAGACTCCGAACAACATTCGGTCTCTTTCTCATAATACCATAACTACTCAAACAACGTCGAATCCTTAAGTGTGTCTCCCTACGGTTCGTGAATTATGCGGACATGATCGAGACACTTCTCCGAACAATAACCAATAGAGGAATCTGGAAATTCATATGGCTCCCACATATTTCTACGATTACTTTGCGATCGAATGAACCACTTACATACGATACCAATTTCCCTTTGTCTCACGATAGTTTACTTATCTGAGGTTATGATCATCGGTATCTCTGCATACCTAGTTCAACCTCATTACTGATAAGTACTCTTTTCTCGTTCCCGTGATATGTGATCCCTTGTGAGCCAGTCACATGCTTACAAGCTAATTGGATGACATTCCACCGAGAGGGCCCAGAGTATATCTATCCGTCATATGGATGGACAAATCCCACTCTTGATCCATGTGTTTCAACCAATACTTTCCGAACACTCAATGCCACCTTTTTAGCCACCCAGTTACGGTGTGGTGTTTGATCTCATCAAAGCATCCATCCGGTAAAGGTGATATGCATGATCTCATGGTCGAAGGAATTAGGTTACTATGTATCAGAAAGCATATAGCAATTGAACTATTGAAATGACTTGATCTTTATGCTACGCTTATTTATAGGAGTATGTCCACCATATCATTCTCCTAACGATATGATCTTGTTGTTGATAACATCTCAATGTCCATGATAGGGAAACCACAATCATTAATCAACCAACAAGCTAGTGAAGTATAGAGGCTATACTAGGGACTTCAAATTAAGTTTACAAATCACACAAGTATTAATGTTTCCTTGTTAATACTATTATAGCATGAATGTAAACATTTATCATAAACACAAAGATATAATAATAACCACATTTATTATTGCCTCTAGGGCATATCTCCAACAACTGCATCCTCACAAATGGATTTAACCCACGCAGGAAATGCTTCTTCCGCTTCTCTTCTGTGTTAACATCCTCCTCAACATAATGAGACAGTTGACTAAACTCCCGGATATACTTCATGACACTAGTATATCCCTGCTGAAGCTCCTCAAATTCTCTCTGCTTCAACTCCATAACACTCTCCGGAACATGATTCACGAAATCTCTGTTTAAACTCCTCCCAGGTGTACTCCCTTCCTGGTTTTTGCATGGCCAACTGATTCTCCCACCATGATGCTGCAGGTCCAGTCAGAAGATGAGTTACATACCTCAATTTCTACTCATCATTGCAACCTATAGTCTTTAGTTTTCTTTCTGTATCTGCTAGCCAATCTTCTGCATCCATTGGTTCAGGGGCTGATGCAAAAGGTAACGGCCTTGCATTCTAGAAGTCAGAAAGACTTACTCCTCCACCTTTAGGTGCCCTCTGATTTTATCATTCCCAGCAACTCCTCCATGAACTTGTTCTGGGTCTCTTGAATCATTTGCATACATTGCATAAAGTTCTGCTCCATTAACGGCCTCATTGGTGGTGGTGGTAATGCTCCCTGATTTGCTGCATCTGCATCGGCCTTCTCTTTGGCCTCACGTTCCATCCCCTGCTGTTCAGCGTCGGTCTCTACACCCGTATCCATGACCCTCTAGTCCTTCACATAAAGTGAATACTCATAATTACATCATGCACATGTGTTCTGAGCTCGACTTTACGCACAGAACTAGTCACACAATGAAGATCCAAATAAAATACAAATATGCATTACACATATTATAAATTACAATATCATAATAATACAAAGTTATTACAACATATACCATATAGGTATACTCACAACACTACCTTAGTTATTTAACTAACTTATTTCTTGGATTACAATACACAGTACTTGATACCTCTAAATAGTTGCCTACTTCTAGTAGTAACTACGCTCATCATACATGCCTGATGTCCAACCGTGATGACGTGACGTTCGTCGCACAGTTTGTGGAACAAATGGCCTTCCAGAAGGAACATACTCGGTATCTGAAGTGTCAGGACTTGAGTCATTACTCAACCTGAGCGCATTGACTCCCTCCAGATCAGCTGAAAAGTCTTCAGAAACATATTCAACATTATCTCCCGCCTACATCTCCTGAGTTTCATTCCTTGAGTCGTCAACAGAATACATAGATCCTGCTGATCCCCAGGTGCTCCTTTGAGCAAGATAGTTAAACACCGGATAATGTATATTCCCTGGGTTTGGAGAAGGTGTTGATGATTCAAACACTCTCTCCTCAGGATCTTCTTCTTCATCCTGATTATTTATGAACATGGCATTTCTACTACTGTTACTAGGGTTAATTCTGGCACCCATCCAGCTAGATTGTCCAACATTTCTGTCAGAACCATCTATGGACATCTGGTGTTCATGAGATCCTTCAGATGATCCCATCCTCCAACCATCAGAATTCTGAGTAGGAAGTTCTGAATCAGAACCATCCTCTGAACCCTATGGTACTGCATACCTCATATCCATAGTAGGATCATATATAGGTTCAGTCATTGGTGAATAAGGATATGGTGTAAAAGATTCAGTGTCTATAGGTATATCCTTAAAGTTGGGTTTTGTACTACTACTTGCTTCCTTCTCCAACTGGAATGCTAACTGCTTCCTCCTTTCCGGATCAGTTAGATCCTTTAACATATCATTCTTATCTTCAACAATCACTTGATGTGTCTTATAAAAAGACGCAACGAGTGTTCGGTATCTAACCATAAACTTGGAAGCTAACTTAGGATGCTTCTTAACTAAAGTAAGATGATCCGGTACAGGCTCCGAGTCTATAGAATCATGAGGTATCACAGAAAATGTGCTACCTTCTAACTCCTTGGCTTTATGCTCCCGGATATTAGCTATCGCCTCCACAATGGCAACATGATATGCTTCTAAGTGACTCCTACCTTCTCCTATAGGTAAATCGTGATACAATCCAAGCTTCTCTAGAAGTTGGATACTCACACGATACTTGGATAACATCTGGCCATCATAATAGGTTATAGTGTTCACTGGAATTCTAGTTGGACAACTAAAAATATTTAAAAGTTGACAAAGTTGGTCTGTGAATGATCCTTGATAATCATCAAGAGTCTCCTCTTTCCTTACCAAAGTCTATTTTGGAAACTTTGGTGCCATAGCTCTGTATATCAGAAAAATAATTTTTATTAGTAACCAATAATATATTGCATCATAACAAAGAATTATCGCACTAAAACATATAACGGAATATTCTCATTTGAATACCCATTATACTTCTTTAGAGAATACTTTATCATTGCTACACTCTCCTACATGTAATACCCTTACTAGGTTTCCAACCTAAGGTCAAAGCAATTTTCTCTAATACCAACTGCTGTGACCCAGCATACCACTGCATGTGTAGTACACTATAGTCGTTGACATGACATCCACAGAACATCGTTCTATAAATATTACATCCCTCAGAGTGGTACAACAGAAACATTGAGGGTCCATATTACAAACATTCACACATTATTATTATTACAATACCAGAAGTTTAAGACTTCAAGAGGATTCAACTTACAAACCAAAATATAAAGTGTTTCAGCGGAATTTAAAAGTAGCAACTCCAACTAGGAGTTGAGCTCAGCAGCTTATTCTATAGAGTTCATGCTCCTCGGTTCCGTCTAGTGGAAAGACTTGGCTAGAAGTTGTATTGGCTGATCGTCCTATCTCAGTAGCCCATCCCTTTCGGTTACTACTAACTGGTATACTTAGTTGGACTCGTTGTCATCGACACCATAGCGGATTTCGTAATCCACTCCTTCAACACCTCCTGACAGGGCAGGTTCCTCGTAGAACACATCTTCTTGGCATTTGGCTACATACATTGCCGTATCTTCGGGATCCTCAGAGTCTAACCAAGGGATCAAAGGAAAGGATGAGTAACAGCGTTACCCAAAAAGTTCATTATATGCAAGGTGGGAAGTTTGATGCTCTAACTACCACCTCGAACTATAAGTACTTGACACTATGCAGTTTTTGTAAATCTTTCTTCAAAGATTGATTTTGTTATAAAAATCTATGACCATCAGCCTTCACAGGTTGACCAGAACTTTCATGGAGTTCCTTTCCTGCTGCGTTCGTAGCTCCTTCCTGGAACAGGGAGTAACAAGTTACAATTCTTACACTCTGCAAAGGTGCGTTACTTTTCCCATGAGAGATCAACTCCTTGTTGCACAACCGAGCATACTTTCCCGTCCACAATTCCATGATGTGGGGCCCAGTAGTTGGTCCAATCTAATCACTTCCCCCTTCGTGACCTTGCATGCCCCCCTTGGTGTACACCATGCCCACATATTGAATTACGGCAATGGTTTGTACAAACCGTTAGATGCTAGAACTATCGTGGGACGTTGAGGGTTCCCATCCATATGCTGCATATCCTCTACGAATTACCAATTAATATGCACGCTATGAGGATAACAACCACGACCTGCACATCCGGCTACATGCGAGAGGAAGAAGATACATCTGACTTCTCTGTCCCATTCCAAATCTCATGGCTAACGCGTGATATACGGCGCTAGAATCACTGATGTCATGGGTTATTAAGTCCCTAATTGATCATCATTGTTGCAAATAGAACCCTAAGTTCTATTGCTCCATTATATCATCACTTAGGATGATATCTAAGATTTCTTTATATGTGAAAATAATATTTTTCTTGCTTTGGAGTATATATGATAACACACAAATTGCAAATACTTTGATAAAGACTCTTCAAAGGACATGAGCAAGTGATGAACTTGCCTTGTAATTGCAAGGTACTGAAGTCGGATGCTTGCACTGGACCTTGAGCTTCTATGTCTACAAAACCATCATTATTGCCTCGTAAGGACAATATTTAAAGAAGCAAAATGATTATGCAAAGTAATGTAATGCATTATTTATCTTTGTGTGTATTCTACCCAATTATTTAAATTATAAAAATTCTTTTAATAATAAAGAATTTATAAATATTAATTTTTAATATTTATTGAATATTGTATTCTTTTATTTTATTTCATTTTATTTGCATTTGATTTATTTAATAATTCCTTAAATAATTATTATTTAAATACCAAAAATTGACATTAAATATTTGTTTATTATTTTTCTAAAATACTACAATATTAATATATAATGAAAGTGATTTTTATTTATTTTTATCATCTTTCAATAATTTTATAAAATTCCATAAGGAATATATATATTTTACAAAATTCTTAATAAAATTTATATGTCTAAAATTTTATTTCTTAATTAATTTGGATAGTTTGGATTATTATGAATCCAAAAATATTTTATTTATAATTTTTGGATTTTTATTTTATTTTCTAGAATTTATCTAAATTCAGGGGCATTTTGGTCTTTTCTTATTTATTAAAAATTTCCCTTTAGGTAAATGGGTTGCCTGTGTTGGTTTATTGGGCCCTTGTGGCCCAGTAGGGCAGAGTCAAGACATCACCCCGAAGGGTTTCTGGCCCAACCAGCCCAACTCTCTCTGTCTTTCTCTCGATCTCACCTCTCTTCTTCTTCCCCGACCCCGTGGTCAGCGATTTCACCGCCGGCGATTCACGTCGCTGTGGACCTTCCTGGCCGCCACCGTGGTGCAGTGCGAGGTTGTAGACCACGCTCTACCATTATGTCCAATTCGATTTGGATTTTGAGCTCCCCTTTGACCAGATTAGCTCCATCCCGAACCCTAGGGTTTAGGGTGGTGCTGGTGCTATCGTCGCCGCTGCTTCCGTGTGCCGTGGGGGTGTTCCTCGCCTTCAGGCGTGGCTAGGGTCGCTGCCTCGATGTGGTGTGGGTCGCAGTGCCCCCTTGGGGGCGCTCCCCGTGCCGCCGTGCTCGTCGTCGACCACTGCTTCCTCTTCTCGCCCACAGCAACCTCCTTCAGTAAGTTGTTCTTGGTTCCCTCGTGTCCTTTGTGCTCGGCTATCCTATGCTATGTGTTGGTAGTTTCCACTCCTGGCTATTGTCTTGTCATGATTAGGATTGTTTGATCTTCTTAGGGTTCACATCCTTTTGTGGATTAGATATCTGATGAGTTGGATCATGTATTGATGATCCCTAAGCATGTTGAGTGGTGGTTTGCTGTGGATTACTGCTTATGGTTAGCTTTGATGATGCTAGTGGCTTATCAGTTTGGCTCCATTGGTTAATTTTGATATGGGTCAGATGATAAGGTTGCTCTGGAATCATTGCTTGGGAATTCTAGTGGTTTGAAAAATCACCACTGTCATTACTTAGCTACTGCCAGTGATTTCTTGAGTGATGAAGTCACTGTATCTGTACTGTTGGCTTAAGAATTCATATATATAGCTGAGATCAATTGGTCTCTTACAGTGATGATATGTATATGGATTTATCTGGAAATGATTCCTCTGATTAGCATCAGGAAAATGATTTATAATTGGCTGTGAGTGTAACTGTGAAAGTTGGATGTTTAACCTACTTAGTTTAGAAACTGTTCTTGTGACACTATCCTAATATGGCACACAAGACTAGATTCTATTACTTGGATTGGTTTTGTTCAAGCTTAAGATTAGCTTGGCATTATAAACAAGTGGAATCTTCTTTCCTTGCGTCCCTAGAACCTATGATGTTGGTCTGAGGTTTAGGGACTAGGCCCTTATCTTGTTGTTTCTCATGGATTGGTTCTGGTAGTGATACCATCTACTGATTCTTGAGTCAAAGTTGGGAAAAATGATTGTAGGCTTGATAAATTATATGGATCCATAAGATGAAATTCTAAGGTGCTACTCCCATTAAAGAGGTGTGCCTAGAAATTCAGATCTTGGCTATATTCATTCTTGGAATTTAAATTATAGCCTGGTAGCTAGGATCAATGATGTGGTTCTGAGATCCTAGTTGGATCTATATAGTTTTCTGGTTGCTTTTAGTGTTTAAAACTTCAATGATGGATTCACCCCACTTGGGTGCTTTTATGAGAATCTGAGTATGAGAAAACTCATGAATGCTTGTATAGTTTAGACAGATAAATCATGTGATGGTCTTTTCTACTCACCACACTTGGTTGTTGTTGTTGGGGTTGCAAGTTGTTGATCTTGTGGCTAGCTTGATCTTGCTGGTTGTATGACTAGCTTGATCTGATGCTCCTCCTGATACTTCCAGCTTCTGGACTTGTCCTTGATCTAGCTCTCCACCTCTTGGTCCTGGTGGCTTGACCTTGTGCTTGTTATCCACCTGATCTACCCCCTCCTTATGTCACCATCTTGGTGATATGATCCAGGGTTTAGTTGGTGTGATCTTGCTTGGCTTGGTTTGGCTGATGTGTTTGATGTGGATGAAGCAGGGAATGGTGTTGTGTTTGCTTCCCACGGCTGTGCTGAGCAGTTTTGTGTGATGGAGCTTTTGCTGTTATGCTGACAACACACACCATGCAGTTTGGTGTGTGTGTTGCTTGTGTGTCTGCTGCACCTTGTGGATATGCTCTGGATATGAAAGTTACTTTTATCTTGTTACACTTACTTGTCTGGTGAAACTTACCCCTCCTTGCTGTTTATTTGACTTATGGCTTGAATTTATGAAATATATAGTTCTTTCATATTGGTGAAACTTTCCCCTTAAAAGATTACTCAATGATGAACTTTGAACAGTGCACCTCACTGTCAATACTGAGAGTAAAATATTTTTAACCTTAACTATCTTTCTTTTAGTTTGTGTTTTTTTTGCAGGTACCAGGCTTGAAGATTCAAGACTTAGATTGGTTTTATTTTTCTTTACAAATAGTTACTTGTAATATTTCCCTTATTCAATTGTAATCTTTATTTTATTCTTTTGTATTTTTTATTTTATTCTTTTGTAATAAAGATTGTACTATTACTCAATATATAAAGATTATTCTTTTATTTAATTACTATTGTAAAGATTGTTGATCATTTTCATAAGTCACATTTTTGTAACTTATTTATTGAATAAATTATGGAATAAATATTCGTTTTATTGATTATGTTATTTATTTAAAGTTTGAGCTACTAATTATCATATCTTGACTAAATCAAAATACTCAAACATAATTCTAAATCCTTTTGAATTATAAATCCAACACTCAAGTTTGAAATTCAAATTTCATTTCCCAAAACACACTAATCCACAAAGATTATATCAAAGTTTATCACAATCATTTTCCAAGACTATTCCTAATCTTAAAGAGTGAAATAAACTTTGATCACTTTAGGTTTTTATTTGGAGAAAAATTTACCCACATTTTTACAGATGAATGCATGCAATTTCACAAATTCCTAAATCTACCCTCGTTGGTTCCTAAATGCTGGGATGTTACATATCATTAGGAGAATGATGTGATGGACACACACCCATAGTAAGCATAGCATAAGATCAAGTCATTTATAGTTTGTCTGCTACAAGCTTTCAAATACATAGTAACCTAAACGTTCGACCATGAGATCATGTTAATCACCATCACCGGATGGATGCTTTGATGACATCAAAGACCACTTCCATATCTAGGTGGTTATAAAGATGGCATTAGGTATTCTGAAAGTATGGATTGAAGCGCATGGATCAAGAGTGAGATTTTTCCATCCATATGACGAATATATATACTCTGGGCCCTCTCGGTGGAATGTCATCCAATTGGCTTGCAAGCATGTGACTAGGTCATAAGGGATGTCATATCACGGAACAAGTAAAGAGTACTTATCAGTAACGAGGTTGAACTAGGTATGGAGATACCGACGATCAAACCTCGGATAAGTAAAGTATCACACGACAAAGGAAATCGGCATCGTATGTAAATGGTTCATTCGATCACGAAGTCATATTAGAAATATGTGGGAGCCATATGGATTTCCAGATCCCTCTATTGGTTCACGAACCATAGGGAGACACACTTAAGGATTCGATGTTGTTTAAGTAGATATGGAATATGAGTTAGATACCGAATATTGTTCGGAGTCTCGGATTGGATCTAGGACATCATGAGGAGATCCAAAATGGTCTAGAGAATAAGATTCATATAAGGAAAGTCAATTTGTGGGGTTCAGAAATGTTTTTGGTGTTTTGACCGGAAGCTTCTAGAATGTTCTAGAGGGACCACCAGTGGGTCCACCACCCCGGGAGCGGTCACTTGGGCTGCGGCATGCCCTAGGGGCTAGCCACACCAAGCCCATGGGGCAGATTCGGACAACACAAGGAATTGGGGACAAACCCTTGTGTGTCAAACCCTAAATAAGGAAAGAGGCAAATTCCCACCTCTCCCTTCCTTGTGTGCCAAGTTGAGGAGTTGTGGAAGGAATTGGCCAGGGGTGGGAACCCTGGCCGCAGCCTCCCTCTATATAAAGAGGGATTGGGGCACACCCCTCCTACCTCACCTTAACCCTAGCCACTGGCCTCCCTCCTCCCTCCTCCATCGTTCTACTCCGGCTTAGGTGAAGCCCTTCAGATTTCTCCTCCACAACCAGCACACCGTCGTGCTATAGGGATTCCGAGGGGATCTACTACCTCCACTGCCTGCTAGAACAAGGGATATGAAGGTCTTCATTGACTATCGTACGTGACCGACCACGGAAGCGCTGCCAGAACGCGGCGCCGGAAGGATCATCTACACGATCTTGAGATCGGCATGCGATAGACTACATCAACAACGATAACCCGATCTTGTTAAATGCTTTGGATCTATGAGGGTTAGTTCTCTACAATCTCGTTGCACCGATCTCATAGATTAGATCTTGGCTTTGCCATAGATTAGATCTTGGTTTTGTGTGTTCATGCGATAGAAATTTTTTGTTTTCCATGCTACAAACCCAACAACCACTGTGTCCTATTACTCTGCAGAGTATGAGTACCGTGCCATCGCCCATGCTGTCACCGAGTGTTGTTAGCTCGGCCAGATGCTCCAGGAACTCCATCACCCCATGAGCTCCACCACCGTTGTCTACTGCCACAACATGTCCGCCATCTACATGTCCTCGAATCCAGTGCAACACAAACACACTAAGCACATAGAGATCGACATACACTTCGTCCGTGAGAAGGTTTACTTGGGTGAGGTCCGTGTTCTACATGTTCATTCGTCCCATCAGTTCGCGGATGTCATGACGAATGGATTACCGAGTCAACTCTTCTTCGACTTTCAGTCCAGTCTCAATGAACGAGAACCTCCCGCTGGGACTGCAGGAGGGGGGGGGGTTAGATTGCATATATTGTATTTACAGTAGGACTGTATTGTAATTGTATCGGGCTCTGACCTTCTATAAATATAACCTGGAACCCCACGGTTTACATGTGTGGCTTCCCCCAAAACCCTTCTACACTTTGTACCTGTATAGATCCTGGAATATTGACCATAAAAATTAGCATAGACTCGTGAAAACCTATTTCTAAACTGGGATACTAGTATTAGTAGGCTTGTTTTCTAAAAATCCAAGTTACTAGCAGTTGTAAGTCGCCAGGATTCGGACAAGAAGGTCACGTGTCGAGAGAACCATACCTCCCTCTCCTATCTCGCTCCTCTTGCGGTCAAACATGGGATACCCTAGCTCAGCGGATCCTCCCTCCTCCTTCCTCCCTCCCCTCCTCCCTCCTCCTCCTCCTCTCCGCTACTGTCGGGCTTTGCTTGTGCGGTGCTAGTTCCGGTGGTGGCAGCGGGCTTTCCCCTGTGCACGAGGAGAGGCGACGCGGAGCATGGCGGCCCACGGTAGTGTGCTTTGGTTTGGTGTCGGTCCGGCGAGACCCGGTTGAGCATGGTGGAGGTGGGGAGCTGTGATAGGCTGAGATCTGTTGGCCTGAGTGGCTAGCGAAGCACGCCCTCCCGACGGGCCCCTTATGGGTCTGGGAGGGGGGCTGCCTCAAACGTGGTTGCAGTTCCCCTGGTGGGCGGAGGAGAAGGGGTTAGTTTGGGGATAGCGATGACGGCGACGCCCTTGATGAAGTGTCGCAGTGCAACTTTACAGGCCCATTCAAGATCGGTTGGGCTAGTGAGGGCCTGGTTTGTCCCTGCTGATGCATCCTGTCGGCTACCATATTTTGGCGGCAGAGGTAGTGCCCCCTCCTCCCGCGTGCTACTATACCATCAACCCTCGTTGGAGTTCCTTCTCGGTTTTACTAGCCTCGCAACATGGGTCACAGTGAGAAGACAATGTTGATTGCAAGACTGGTGGCGTGTGCTGGTGGGTGGCAAGCTTGGAGGATCAATACAGAGGGACATGGGGTGTGATTTTTAGGGGGATTAGGAGAAATCCCTATCGTCTCGACAACGATGCGGTGATGCCTGCGGGTGTCACCATCCTTCCCGAAGGGTGTCAGGTGTACCTCTTCCCTACCCCGTAGCATACCTGGAGAAGCCCTAGGACCAGTCCGGGGAGCAACATCGTCGCCGTTTCCCTTCTTGGAGGTGCTTCTCTTTGGAGTGCTAAGAGCGTGGTGGTATTTTTCTGGAGGGCACAACGGTTGCGAGTCTTTTCTGTTTTCATCGAACCACTGGTGTCTTCTTTATTTTCTTTTCTTTCTTCTTTATTTTTTCTTTTGGGCTTTCCTTGTGTTGTTTGCCCTAGCATTGATCGTACTATTGTTTTCAGGTGATTGCTATATTAATACAGAAGAGCGAAAGCCTCTATCGAGAAAGATGACAGCCATCATATTCATCACCCACTTCCTGCTAATACCTACCCACATATTTCCTACCGTGATAATTTCCCATGGCTATTGTGATGCCACCTCACCAACTGCGAGGAAGATGGTACGCAGGAGCTAAAATATCCAGTCATTTGTAGTTTTCTTATATTATTGTTTTGTGGGCTCTAGCTCGGATTTACGAGTTGTAAAATAATAACACAGGAGATGCAAGTTGCCATTGTACGAATTGATAGTTGGATTTTCCGATTTGTAGTTGAATAATTTATTTAAAAATTTCTGTTATTTTGGGGTAACACAAGTTGTTATTTGAGTTGGAACCAAATGTTTTTTAGATTGAAAGTCGCGGTACCTCTAAGTCCAAAGCTATGATGAAAGGAGACAAAATCTCGTTTCTTTTACCAATGAAAGTTGAAATCATCAATTGCCAGCTCTTATACTTGAATTAAGAGTTGGATTTATTCATCTAAAAAAAAGGGTTGGATTTGTTTACAGAAAGTTAAAGTATCCCAAGCAACGAGCAAGATAGTTAGAATTGTGATTCTATCGTACAATTCTACGACCTCACAATCTAAAATTGTTCGACCGCGAATCAATAGAGTTTGTTCGATTTAGATAGTAATTCTGACTACCTTGACGACGATATGTTATTTTCATTGTTGCTCCTTTTCTCTGATTGTACCGCCACACACCGGCATCGACGGCTCTCCCTACAGAAAGAGGTAAAACAAGCCTTTAAAAGGGAATATAGAGCAGTAATAGGCAGATGCAGGTGATCGGTGATTCTATGAACCCAATTACAGCCGAGTCCTACTAGACCTTCGTACAACATAAGAAGGGTGACTGGACATTTACAAATCAGCGCTTTATCCTTTTTTAACAAATGACTAGATTCATTATAGGTTGGCACTAACTTCACCAGATTTATTGGAATTGGAAAAAATAAACCGCAAATGATTCAATCATGTATATTCTACAAATTTTCTAGGCCCGACGACATGGCACCCCATTTATGATGGCCATTTCACTAATGTGTCACACATAGTGGTATATGAAAGGCTTGGGACAACACCTCTCATAGGATTTGGCTTGATCCATCGGTTTAGCAGCAGAAGGTGCATGCTATGCATGTAGGTTCAGAGTGCTCCTATTTCCTTGCATGAGTTGCTTCACAATGTTTTATCTTATTTTCAAAAGATGAACATTTTATTACTCTCTTCGACCCATATTACTTGACTTGGATTTGTTCAAATTTGGATGAACCTATATACTAAATAGTGTCTAGATTCATCTAAATTTAGACAAATTGAAGTCAACTAATATGGGTCGGAGGGAGTAATAAAATATAAAAAAGAAAAAAAATTAAGAATAAAAAATAAACAGAAACAAAAACAGAAACTTAGAAAAAACGAAATACAACAAAACACAAAGAAAACCAATAAACCACAAAACAACCAGCAGAAAAAAAAATCAGGAGCAATACTAAATGGGGCTGGTCCAACATGAACGCCGGCGTGAGCAGAAAGCAATGCATTCTCTGTTAGGCGGTAAATAAGATTTTCCCTCCCAGAACGGAGTGATGCCATTTGCCGCTCTTAGCATGCGTTTGGAAGCCATCGCTAACTAACAACACTAATTGGACTGGTCCATTTAGAACGGAAACAGAAACACGTCAAAATTGACGGGAAAATAGAAAAACTAACTCCAGTAGTAAAAATAAGCTACGTGCATAGGTACAGTTCTTTCAAAAATGTAAAAATGTTCAAAATAAAAATTTATTAAAATTTAAAAATTTCATATTTTAAAATTGTTCAAATTCAAAAACTGTTCATATTTTAAAAATGTTAAAGTTCAAAAAATGTTCACATTAAAAATTTGTTCAAATTAGAAAATTGTTTTTATCTAAAAATATTCAAATTTGAAAATTATTCATATTTGGAAACTGTTCAAATTCGAAATGTGTTTAGAAAACAGAAAATAAAAAAGAAAAGAAAAGGAATGGAAAAGAAAAGAAATCATAAAATAAAAAAGAAAAGAGACACATAAAACAGAGAAAAATTAACGCTGTATGGGCCGGCCCAATGCGCGTGGCAGTTTGAGAGGAACCTATTAACGCGCGCATTCGGTGGGAAATAGCATTTGCCCCTAAGAATGTATCTGCTCTAAGTTCAGAACAAAGCACACGCAGATCACATTTCATCAATGTGCTAAAATATGAGTTGTCGTGAGTTAATAGAAGCCATGAAATAGGCCAGATGAGTGTTATGACGACAGTAGGAAAGCCCTACACAATGGGCCCATAAATACCGTAGGTCCTGACCACGATCCACGATCCCTTCCATCGAAAAATCGTCCTTCTCTTCTGGATACTCAATTTGTGGACTTGGCGACGCTGCCATCAGCGCCACTGTTCAATTAATTAAGAATTTCAGATGTTATTCTAGAAAACCCAAAACATACGCTACTTAGCAGCTTTGCCTGCAAATCACTTCCACGCATTTGAAACGAAGAAAAGGTTGGAACAGTTTCGTGTGACAAAGCTAATTAGCATGAACCGATCGACTATTTCCCTGATTGATCAGAATCTCATGGGGGTAGAAAAGTCGCGTGATACCGATGAATGTCGAAACAATTAACACTTGCGTTTTATCAGGAAAACCGATTGATATTTTAAACTGGTTTCTACTTTCGGCACGGGGTCAACACTGCCATGGATGTGGGAAACCCTGTGGAATCAACTTGTTGAAATGCGATGCTAAGATGACCCCTGTGGCGTGCAAGGAGAGGGGAGGACAAGAACGCAATCCTACGCATTTTTCTCCCGTGGACCGAATTTTTTTCCGGCCGGTGGACAGGTTCATATCTCGTACAAGGGAACGTGGTCTAGGCCCTAAGAAAACAACAGCGAAAAATAGGTTTGAGTGCACTAGGATGCCATGAAGAAAATAGAGATCTTGCTGGATATTGGCATCTTGCAAAAGAGAACTAGGACACGGTACGTCGTCAATTGTCAATACTCTTGACATTCCTAGCAAGTTGCTTCTCTAGTTGCATGTAACGACCTCGAGCTACTTGTGAGTGAGCCAAGTAAAAAATTACTAAAATGTTTTGTTGGAGATGGAGCATGATTGCCTAAATTGTGGCTATTATGTAATTATGTGGGATCCCATATAAAAACTACAGTCTCACACACATTCAAACTTCGAAGTCGGTGAATTTAGTCATTCCAGAAAATAATTTGATAATAAATCATTTAGTGTATGAAATATAAAGTACTATTATGCTACATTAAGCCTTGTCGAGTCAAAATCAAGCGAGCTAGTTTTGCTTCAAATTTGATTAGTATTCAAATGAGCCAAAGGAGGCTCATACTCAACTCAATCATATTTAGTCAATTGAGCTAAATATCGAGTAAGTGGCAAGGCAAGTGGCCTCAAGCTTATCTTGCGGCCAAATGTATAAAGAAAGCTGGTGCTCCTGATACGTCGGAAACATATCTATAATTTTTTATACTTCATGCTTGTTTAGTATCTACTTTGCTTTACTTGTCTACACTTTGAGGTGCTTTTTACATGTTTTCTAGTACTAACCTATTAACAAGTTGCAACAGTGCCAGATGCCTGTTTCTGCTGTTTTTGGTTTTAGAAAAGTTAGTAAAGAAATATTCTTGGAATTGGACGGGACAAACGTCAAAGTCAATTACTTTCCGTTGGGAACAAGAAGTCCAGAGGGGAGACGAGGAAGCGGGCCAGGGCAGCCAGACCCCCCCTCCCCCCAGGCGCGGCCAGGGTGGGCCCACGCATGACTAGGGGTTTGGATCCCCTGGTCGCCTCCTCAGCCTCCCCATTCGCCTATAAGAAGCCCCCGATGCAGAAATCCTAAGCATCCGATCAAATATCCACAAAACCGTCTGTAGCCGCCGCCACCATCGTCCCTAGATCGGGGGGATCTGAAGTTCTTCCCGGCACCCTGCCGGAGGGGAGATCATCCCGGAGGCCTTCTCTCCGGTATGATGCGTGAGTAGTTCCACCTTGGACTATGGGTCCATGTAGTAGCTAGATGGTTGTATCTCCTCCTTTGTGCTTTCATGTATAGATCTTGTGAGCTCCGTTCATGATCAAGATCTAATCTATTTGTAATCATGCATATTGTGTTTGCGGGGATCCGATGGATATTGAGATTATTATGTTGGTTTGATTAATGGTTTTGTATTTATGATTCTATCATGTCTGTGTTGTTTGTGATCTTGCATGATCTCCGTTATTAGTAGCTATCTTGGCCAAGTAGTTGCTAGTGACTCCAAGAGAGGGTATTTATGCTCGATAGTGGGTTCATGCCTCTAGTTTCCAAGGGAAGTGATAATAATCCCTTCGGTTGTAGATGTGTTGTTGCTACTAGAGAGAAAACAATTGTCTCTTGTTCATGGAACATGTGGAATGTTTACCTTACACACTTTGCTTAAAGCAGTTGTCTGTTGCTTGCAACTTAATACTGGAGGGGGTTTGGATGATAACCTGAAGGTGGACTTCTAGTCATAGATGCAGTTAGATGGCGGTCTATGTATCTTGTTGTATTGTCCAATCGAATCTCATAGGATCTTTCTGACTAGTAATTGCATTGTTATGCCTTGCTTAGTTCCTGACAATTTCCCTGCTGTAATTTTTTTACCCCGCATGCCATGTTGTTTATCTAAGGAGAGCACCTCTAGTGAACTATGGACCCCGGTCCAATCTTTACCATTGATACATCTTCCACTGTTACTTGTTTACTTGCTGCAAACCATTACCTTCCACACCATACGTTTAATCCTTTATTACAGCAAACCAGTGAGCTTAAAAACTTCACTGATTCGTTGGGGCAAAGTCTTGAGTTTGTGTTGTGCAGGTCTCCGCGTTGCTTGCAACACCCGTGTGACGTTTCTTTTCTCCTTCTGGTTCGATAACATCGGTCTCAACTGAGGGAAAACTTGCTGCTTGCTGTTCACACCCTACGCTTGGGGTCACCAACGAAGTGCCGCGTCGAGCATCATCAAGGCTTTTTTGGCGCCGTTGCCGGGGAGGCTAAGGACGTCTTCACAAGGGGAGTCCTTCACTTCCTTTCTCTTTAATTTGCTTTTAGTTTGCTTTGTTTCTTTTGCTTGGTTTTGTTTGCCTATTTTCAAAAAAACCCCAAAACTTAGTTCCTACTCTAGTTGCTACCATGTCTGGTTTTGGATCAACCTCTATTTCCCCTATGGTAGAAATCTCCACTTTTAAGCAAAAAAGTGAAGAAAGTTTTAAGGAAGCTTGGTCTAGAATCTCTGCTTTCTAGAGGGAAACTGAGCCTGAGGTAAGCCTCATCTTGGTTATTGATAGTTTCTATCGCGGTATTGCTCTTCGTTATAGATATGCTTTAGATGCTGTGGCTGAGAAAGATTTTTTGGTATGTACTGAGGATGAAGCTTTTGATGCCATAAGGAAATTAATCATGATTTATGGTACACCTGGCAAGTCTGATTCCTCTTTCACAAATATTTTTGCTAGGTTGAACACTCTTGAGACCGGTATTGCTGCTATGAATAGTTGCTATCACACGCTTAGGGATTACCATGATTATGTTCTCATAAATTATGAGCCTTCAAAGTGGTTTCCCACAATCAAAGTCTCAATAAACACTACACTTTTTGATGCTCGTTGTCATATTATGTCTGAATTTTGTCTCATGCCTAAAGATATTTATGATTCCTTGAGTCTTTGGGGGCTTACTGAAGGAGGAGAGGAAACCTCTCTTACCAACAATGCCACTATATTACCCATTGGAATAGCTGAATGTGTGTTTACAAAAATCTCAGGAAAAATGGTGACTACTGATTATCTTGTTATTGAATGTGTAGGCCAGGGACAGATCACACTTGGAAGGTATCTACTGAAACACCTTGGGGCAATAATAGATGTGGGAAAAGGCATCATGCATTTTGCTCCTCCACTAAGCAATCATATCTATCCTAAGGAAAAGAAGAAAGGTAAGAAAGGAAAGAACAAGAAGGTTGCTTCTTCATTTGAAAATACTTGATTCTTCTTGCTTCTTGTGCCTAACTTAAATGCGTTAAAGAAAAGTACTTCTTGGGAGATAACCCAAGAGTTTTCTTGAGTCTTGGAAGTTATTACTTCAGTAATAACCTCTCCTTATCCTTTTTGTTTGGTTTTTGTGCCAAGGATGACCTCTAATGAGAGAAGTAAGATTTGGGGAGTTGCTGTCCCGAAACAGATTTCTGTCCTCCACCAAAAACAATCGTGAGGAGTCTATGTAACTCAGATTGAGCTGATAATTTACGAATAAATTCCACAGTATGTTAGCTAACTTTCGTTAGTTCAACACTTTTTTATTTGAGCAATATAAGATGTTTGAAAAAATCGGTTTCTACCTGCTGGTCTGTTTTGATAGATTTCTACCATTATTTGCATTTGCTTCTGATTGATTCCTTTTGGGGTTCTCTTTAGGTGAATTGAGATTTTTGAAGGATTTGATACAGTAGCTTGTGTTTTTAGTGAAAAGTTTTGCTGTTCCAAAGCTTTTCCAGAGGTCTAATATCTTTTGAATAAACTAATGTTGCTAATGAAGATTGTGTGAAGTTTTGTATAAAGGAAAAATTTAGGTGTAGAGAGAGAATGATGCAATGAGATGAAGAATGGACAAAAGCTCAAGCTTGGGGATACCACCATGGTGTCACCCCAAGAAATATCCAAGAGGTACAAGCGTCAAAGCTTGGGGATACCCAAGGCATCCCCTTCTTCTTCAATAAAAAGCTCAGGTCTGTCTAGACACTTCGTTTTTATTGTTTCATGCATAGTTGTGTTGTTCTTGGAGCGTCTTAGTTTTCGTTTGTTTTTCTTAGGTTGTTTAGTTTGCTTGAATAACTAGTTTGGACCCCCTTTCTCGCTGTGTTGTTTTGCAAATAAGTTTTCTTGGTGTTGGAAAGGAGTAGTAAGTTCTTGCTTGAAGTGCAAGAGGAGCTTGCATTGATTGTGACTTAGACTTTAGCATGACATGCTAGGTGTTGTCTTAGCATTATGCTTATTGATTATTGTTGTAGCATGTCTTGTTCCAAACAATTGGGATTGCTTAGTGTGCCTTGAAGAAATTATGCGTTGTTTTAGCATGCAAAAGCATAGTATTGTGGTATTCTCCTATGATGTTTTTCTTGGGTTGACTTGGCACATGCTCACACCATGTTATGACTATGACATGTCACCATTAGCCTCTATGATCATTTAGTCCTTGACTTGTAGTACCACTCTTTGCTTTGATTAGTATGCTTTGTTGCTCTGCATGATTATGACCATTATGTTCTCTTAGTTGGTTGCTCCGAGTCTTTTGCTAGTCTCCACTTGTATGAGTAAGTTCTACTCATGCTTCCAACTCCCAAGAAACCAAGTTTTTCCAAAGTGTACACTATAAACTCCCATGCATGGTGTGTTACACCATTCCAAGTATATTCTTTTTTTCAGCTATCTTCCAATTAAAAACTATTTTGTTATGTGAAAACTTAGTGATTAAATCCCTCACGAACTTGATGGCACATTATATTCTTTGCCCCTAATAAACTTGAACCATTGTGACAACTTTGTTGTATATGCTTGCACTTATAAGTTGAAATTAGCAGAACCGTGCTGTTACGGGGAACATTTTCAACATTGCACTTGTACTTTGTACTCAGTTGATATCATGCTCTTTTGTCTATGGATGTCACCGGTGTGAAATAAAGAGGGAACTTGTAAGTCCATGGAGTAAGTATTATGTGTTAGAGAAACTCCTGGGCCGCTAGCCTAAGCCATGCCTAATCATGATGGAAACTTGCAGCATCACCTTAGTGAGATATTTATGAAGCATCCTCAATAAAAAGCTATGCATATAGTAAATAAAAATATTGCTGATGTACCATTTTTGTTATTTTTGTCACAAGTAGTTGCTAGTGACTCCAAGAGGGGGTATTTATGCTCGATAGTGGGTTCATGCCTCTAGTTTCCAAGGAAAGTGACAATAATCTCTTCGGTTGTAGATGTGTTGTTTCTACTAGGGAGAAAACAACGGTCTCTTGTTCATGGAACATGTGGACTATTTAACTTACACACTTTGCTTAGAGCAGTTGTCTGTTGCTTGCAACTTAATACCGGAGGGGGTTCGGATGTTAACCTGAAGGTGGACTTCTAGTCATAGATGCAGTTGGATGGCGGTCTATGTATCTTGTTGTATTGCCCAATCGAATCTCATAAGATCTTTCTGACTAGTAATTGCATTTTTATGCCTTGCTCAATTCCTGTCAATTCCCTGCTGTAATTTGTTTACCCTGCATGCCATGTTATTTATCTAAGGAGAGCACCTCTAGTGAACTATGAACCCCGGTCCAATCTTTATCATTGATACATCTTTCACTGTTACTTGTTTACTTGCTGCAAACCATTACCTTCCACACCATATGTTTAATCCTTTGTTATAGCAAACCGGTTAGCTTGCCAACCTTACTGATTCGTTGGGGCAAAGTCTTGAGTTTGTGTTGTGTAGGTCTGCGTGTTGCTTGCAACACCTGTGTGACATTTCCTTCTTCCTTCTGGTTCGATAACCTTGGTCTCAACCGAGGGAAAACTTTCTGCTTGATCTTCACACCCTACGCTTGGGGTTACCAACGAAGTG
Organism: Avena longiglumis; assembly: GCA_030063025.1. NCBI lineage: Eukaryota > Viridiplantae > Streptophyta > Magnoliopsida > Poales > Poaceae > Avena > Avena longiglumis. The sequence continues at coordinate 161,913,616 of CP125973.1, forward strand.
CCGCGTTGAGCATCATCACTCCAAGCATGTCAGATGCTTCAAGGTCTTATTTGCGGTTTGTGTCCATTTTCTTCTTCTTTTTTTAAAGAAAATTTATGCAAGTAGTATGTCAAACATGTACTAGTAGATTACATTATGGACGTGATGTCATTTACATAAATGTGAAATTGTTGGGAAACATGAATACAAAATGTTCACCCCACATTTTTAACTAGATTTGACCCTTTCTACAGACGTTAAACATGCTAGAATTCGTGCAGAGTAGTGGTTATTGACCATACGCCATTAGTTGAGCAATGCAAAGGGCTATGGCGTTCACCCCTACAACCCAAATGCTGAGTTGTGTGGTGTTTGCGGAAAAGGTATACAATGATTAACGTTTCTAAGAGAGGTCATTTTATGTTGAAGTTTTTTAAAAAGGTCAGATTTGTCGATCTTTTCTGAACAAGACATGGACTAATTTTTGCCCTTATGTATCTCGTCTTTTATTTGTGTTCCACTTACCAGCAATGCAAAATTTAATAATCGAGCATATCACAGAAGTCTCCGTCGCAAGAAAAAATTATATCATAGAAGTACAAGTCCAGCAATCTTAGAACAAAGTAAAAGGTCAGCCATCCATTCGCCAACATCTTGTAGAGTGATGGCCTCTCGATGCTTCCACATGTTAGCTCTAAACATGTTAGAAGTTAATGACACTTCTAGCTAGCCTTCAGTCGAGGTAGATGAAGGGAATATGCCCGAGAGGCAATAATAAAGTGGTTATTATCGTATTCCTTATTTATGATAAATGTTTATTTTGCATGCTATAATTGTATTAATACGGAAACGTTAATACATGTGTGTTTAATAAACAAAAGAAAGTTCCTAGTTATGCCTCTCTTATAAACTAGCTCGTTGATTAACAAGATGATCAAGGTTTCCTGATCATGGACATTGGATGTTGTTAATAACGGGGTCACAACATTAGTGTAATGGTGTGATGAACATTCATCCGAAGTATAGCATTACGATCAAAGTCATTGAGTTTATATTGCTATAACAACTTACGAAGTGATCCTAATCCTTAGACCATGAGATCATGTCAATCACTAACACCGGAAGAGTTTCTTGATAACATCAAACGTCACACCGTAACAGGGTGATTATAAAGATGGATTCAGAACTACTAAAGTGTTATGTTGAGGCCCATGGATCGAGAGTGGAATTTGTTCATCCCGATGACGGATAGATATGCTCTGGGCCCTCTCGGTGATATCACATTGATTAGCTTGCAAGCAAGTGATTTGATCACTAGAATGTTATATCACGGGAACGAGAAAAGAGTGCATGTCGGTAACGAGATCAAAATAGGTATGGAGATACCGATGATCGAATCTCGGACATGTAATATATCGCGAAACAAAAGGATTAAGATACTAGCGTAAAAGGTTCCGACGATCACAAGAAAGTCATCGTTGAATGTGTGGGAGTCAGTATGGGTCTCCAGATCCCGCTTCTGATTATTGATCTGAGAGGGGTCTCGATCATGTCCGCATTATTCATGAACCGTAGGGTGACACACTTAAGAGACACCGACATCCATTTGGAGCAAAAGTTTCATGCCAAAAACAAAAGGAAAGCGCAGGAATTTATTTCACTAGACACCGAAACTGCTTTTTTGAAATTGTCAAACTGGTTCATGTGAAATAGAATACTAGCAAGGGGTTTTATGTGAATGTTTGTTAATTAAAGTAATTAACAAAATTCTGAATAAATAAATAAAAGAGTTTTATTTAAATGAGAGCTTGCATTAAATTTGGTGGAAATTTAATGCATGTGAGTGGATTTTTGAGTGGAGGCTTTTTAATGGGAGTGGAGGCTTTTCATTTTGAGTGGGAGCTCCACCCACATGAATGTGGAAGAGGTGGGGCACCCCCATGGCTGGGAGCCATGCCCCTTGGGTGCCCCCCTCTCCCCTATAAAAGGCACCCCTCTCCTCCTCTCACACCACACCTCCTCGTGAAGGATCTCTCTCCCCCTCTAGAATTTATCCCCCATGGTCTCGGACTAGCGAGATACATGTTCCCGGTGGCTTTTCGGCAAGAAAGAGTTGTGCTTCCGCTGCATCGCTGGAGCGAGGAGGCGGAGGTTGCTCGGTGCCTCGAACGTGTGTGCGAGCACGCTGATGTTTTGGCGCTTAGGACTTCCTCTCGATCTTGAGATCGGCAAGAGATCGTCTACATCAACCACGAGTTTGGACTCGTTAAGCTTTGTCGGTCTTCAAGGGTATGTTCTCTACGGATATACATCCGCCCGTTGTTTGTATCTAGTAGATAGATCTTGGTACATAGTTGTTCCCATCGTAGGAAAATTTTTGTTTTCTATGTTGCGAACCCTCAAAGGGTATCGAGCGGATCTATGCGTAGATACTTTGCACGGGTAGTACACATATGAGTATGTGGGCGATGATGATCATTTTATTGCTTATTTTTTGTGCTTTGGATATTGGTGGCATAGTGGGATGAAGCGGCCCGGACAAACTTTACATGTCCTCGCACATGAGACCTGTTCCACGCTTGACATGCAACTAGTTTTGCATAAGTGGCTAGCGGGTGTCTGTCTCTCCTACTATAGTCAATATCTAATTTGCAACGAGTTGTCAACAATTTGGTTATCCTCGTTGTGGTTCATGTTCGTAGGTAAGAACGGTTCTATCTCGAAAGCCCTAAGCCACGTAAAATTTGCAATGGATAAATTAGAGGCGTCTAGTTTAGATTGTTGCTGGGCTAGTGTTATGATATGGTGATGTTGTAAGTAGAAGTATGAGATGATACTCTTACAACACACATAACGTGTAATCTCCATAGACCTTGGACTTACACATATAGGTATGATAGTGATCATACCACGGTGCACATGATAGAGATCATATGCGGGAACCATATCATTCCACTAATAAACATGTGATGTTTGATAGCATCTTATATTGCTTGTTTGGCGTTTTATTAGCATAATAAGATGATCCTCATTTAAATATCAAGATAAGAATGTGTTCTTCCTTTAGTATGCACCGATTATGTTCTCGTCGCTCCAAGACATCACGTGATGATCGGGTGTTTTGGATCCACGACCATATTTGGTGTAAGACAGTTACATACGCGAATACTAAGGTTCTTACTTGGCGAGCCTAGCATGTACAGAAATGGCCTCGGAACACGGACCGAAAGGTTAAGCATGAGTCATATAGTAGATATGATGCCCATTTGATGCTCTCCTTTGAAGCTATACCGACTCACGTGATGATCGGACTTGGTGTAGTGGATTTGGTTCATGTAATCACCAAAAAGACACGAGGGGTGTCGTTTTTGAGTGGGAGTTCATTTCTAATTTGGATTAGTAGAACTCAATTTATCATAAATTAAATCAAAGTGAATTTGCATAATTTGTTGTAGTCATTGGCATTCGTTCACCACCTTATGCATAGTTGTAATTGAGATAATAGAACTATAGAATTCTGGATATATACTTTACGAACTGGTATCGTATTGTGTTGAGTGTCAATCTAAAGTTTAAAGTCCTATTGCAAACTTTCAGCAAACTTTATTTACTTCGTGAGATTTAATAATTGATATTAAATCAAGAGTAATAATTCCAGTGTTAGTATCTTAAGTATCATATTTGCCTCCATGATTCTTGATTTAAATATCAAGTTTATCTAGGAGCTGAAAGAATTGTTTCAGAAACCATCATGTGTGGCAGATATAACGATATCTGAAACAATGTTTTGGTTGCAATATGATAGAGTATAATATATGTTCTCATATTGGATGAGAATTTACGAAGGTTGGAGATGCTAGACATCCTAATCATCCAAAAGGATTTTGGAAAGTAATGTTATACTCATGATTCGCCTTTATAAGCTACAGTAGCTTGATCATGAAACTCGTCATGATAAGGGTGAATAGAATATGTATGTAAAATGTTTACTACACTAAAAGATTACTAAAGAATGGATTTTGAAAGAATACCGATCATTTTGATGATGGTGATCTACTTCAAAGTGAAAGTCCAAAGGTATTATTATTTGAATATACACACTTTGGACTATGTGTCATGTATATGGCGCCACTTTTGATGTTGATAGATTCTTTTAAAAGGAAAAGGAAATGCTGAAAGAGAATCTATAAAATATATTTGGCAGAAAAGAAAACATTGGAAATATCCAATTTAGGTATATAGATGATATACATGTTATGGTTGTATTCTTTGCTTGTTAAACAATGTGGTTCCTGGGTATTGGATACCGAATTGGTTGGTATGAAATTTCATACGCAATGACGCAATTCATGAACCACAATGGCCTAAGTAACTAGCAAGAGAATATGTGATGATGTTTATCGAAAACAAACAAACCGTTGTTTGTATTTCTCGTTGACATCAAAGCTTGACTTCAAGATTTGTTTTAATAATTGTTATTTAAATCAGGTATTATAAGAACAAAGGTTGTTCAAATAATTACCGTATTCCATATAAGATGGATGATTTACAAATCTAGTTGAAGAAATCACATCCATAAAACCTAATGCTAAAATGTTGCAAGACAAATGATTGAAAGATCACTTATGAAGTGACATCGCTGTTTAAATTATATTGGAAAGAAAACATGAAGAATCTCCATATTCATGGATTTTTGGAGTCTTTGATTTGATCAAGTGACGCTTGTGAGACTTTCCACGTGATAATTAAAACTTCGTTCAAAGGCCAAAGAAGAACGAACGACTAAAATATTGGAATTTATACATATCGATGTATGTATTCCATTATGTGTAGTCGTAAGCGATGGGTTTCAACTTCATATGCTTTCTCCGGAAATTTGAGTGAATGTTCACTTAATGAGAAACAAGTATGAAATATTTGAAAATGATTCAAAGACTTTCAAGATGAAGTGAAAAATCATTGTAACAAGAAAAATAAATGAATTATGATTTGATCATAAAGGGATTTATTTGAGTTACAAGTGTAACAAGAAAATAAATGAATTATGATTTTATCATAAAGGGATTTATTTGAGTTGCAAGTTTAGCAAAACACCTAGATTTACATCTCCTGAAACACCATAGGAATATGGAATGTTTTGAGATTTGTAAGGAAACCTTGTTTGACATGGTTGGATCAAAGGTGTTATTTATAAAACTGCCATTATGTTTTAAAAGATTAAAGCTTTAGAGACTACCGCTTTTACACTGAAAAGAGCTCCATCTAGATCCGTTGAAATGACACCATGGGAGTTATGGTTTGGGGTAAAACCCAAGTTGTCATTTCTTAAATTTTGGTATACTAAACATAAGTAAGATGTTTACAACCAAAATCGGATGAGCATGTCTTTGTAGGTTATTTCGAATAACAATTGGTTATTCCTCCATAACACCGAGGACAAAAGGGTTTGTCGCTTGAAATGTAAAGTTTCTTGAAGAAGGAATTTTTCATAAATGTTAAGTGGGAGGACAATAGAACTTTGATAAGGTTAACGAACCTTAGCTAAATGTGCTGAGTTGCGCAGCGCCGGAAAATGTTCCGGAGGCAGCCATAATGCTCATAGCTTATGTGCCTCAAAGGTTGTGGTCACGGGGATCTAAGTTCCTATTGAACCAAGTAGGTCGGTTAAACAATCAAATACTAAGATTTGAGAGTAAATCATTATTGTTTGACAATGATGAACCGACTATATGCAAAGAAGCGATGATGGGCCCTGACTCCGTCAAATGGCTTGAAGCCATAAAATCCGTGATAGTTCCATATACGAGAAATCAAGTTTTGAACTTGGAAGACCCTCCGGAAAGGTGTAGAAACCTATCGGTCGTATTTGGATCTATAAAGAAACAGACATGGATGTCTCACATCTATGAAATATTCGACATGTCGTAAAGTATTTTATGACAATGTTCAAAGAGTTGACTATGACAAGATTTGATCTTTCATAGCGATATTTAGTCTGAATGGATTAAAGTAGCAACCACTACATATAATTTGGTATATGGTAGATGAATAAACAAAACAAAGTTCTTCTAATAGAATGGTTACCTAGGACGTGTACATGACACGGTCCAAAGGGTTTTGTTAAATTCAAAGGATGCTAAAAGGGCATGCAAACTTCAATGGTTGAAGTAAGCATCGGAGTTGGAATCTTCACCATGATGAAAAGGAGTTTTCATCGAGACGATGAATATGCTTGCATTTGCAAGAAATTAAGTGGGAAGCTGAGACATATTTCTAATACATTATGTGAAGGACATCTTGTTGATTAGAAATGATGTATCTTTATTGACAAAGGTTAAGAATTTCATTTTGATGAAAGACTTAGGCAAAACCGAATATTTAGCATGAATGTCTATAGTGGATGATGTAACGCTAATATGTTTATGCCAAACGCATATATGAGATATTGAAGGAGTTCAATATAGAAACGACAAGAAACAGTTCTTGTTGCATGGAAAGGAATTGAATCAAGATTCAAGTGTATCGACACTTGATAAGTGAAACAAGATTCAAGTGTTTTGACACTTGATGAGTGAAATCACAAGAATGTTTTGATCAATCATACCATGATATGTACACATCCAGATATGTCCTATGCTCTAAGTGTTATGAGCATATACCAGAATGAATCATAAAATGATCATTGGACTATAGTAAGGATATTCTTATGATCTTTTGGAAGAACTAAGAATATATTTGTGTAGAGGTGACAAACAATTACAAATAGTTCATTGTAAAGCGTTACATTGATACTAGTTTTGTCACAAGATACAAATTAAGTTTATCTCAATTTAAACTATGGGTGGCACAATGTAATGGAAAGGAGATTCCATGATGTATTTGGAAGAGTTCCAAAATTAAGACATTGTGACGAATACTACAACAAAAGGCTAAGTATATGACTGCTATAGTAGCAGCAAAGGAGGGAATTTGTGTCAAGTAGTTTGTTATCAAACTAAGGTGTGGTTCGCAACGGGCTAACACTAAAGATATATTGTATGACAATAGTATCGATGTGTTTTAACCCCAAGGAACTAAAGGTCTCACCAAAAGACCAAATTTATACAATGCCATCTCATTGGAGAATGAGTGATGCGTGGAGACGCAAAGACATGCAAATACACACGGACCTGAGCGTCAGATCCGTAGATTATGTTAACCACTTGCAATTGCGTATATGGAACACCAGAAAGCCATAGGTGTTCAATACGCAAAGTTCTCAAACTAGATTATTGTCTCTAGTGCAAGTGGGAGACTGAAGGAATATGCCGAGAGGCAATAATAAAGTGGTTATTATCGTTTTGCTTATTTATGATAAATGTTTATTTTGCATGCTATAATTGTATTAATACGGAAACGTTAATACATGTGTGTTTAATAAACAAAAGAAAGTTCCTAGTTATGCCTCTCTTATAAACTAGCTCGTTGATTAACAAGATGATCAAGGTTTCACGATCATGGACATTGGATGTTGTTAATAACGGGTCACAACATTAGTGTAATGGTGTGATGAACATTCATCCAAGTATAGCATTACGATCAAAGTCATTGAGTTTATATTGCTATAACAACTTACGAAGTGATCCTAATCCTTAGACCATGAGATCATGTCAATCACTAACACGGAAGAGTTTCTTGATAACATCAAACGTCACACCGTAATGGGTGATTATAAAGATGGATTCGAACTACTAAAGTGTTATGTTGAGGCCCATGGATCGAGAGTGGAATTTGTTCATCCCGATGACGGATAGATATGCTCTGGGCCCTCGGTGATATCACATTGATTAGCTTGCAAGCAAGTGATTTGATCACTAGAATGTTATATCACGGAACGAAAAGAGTGCATGTCGGTAACGAGATAAAACTAGGTATGGAGATACCGATGATCGAATCTCGGACATGTAATATATCGCGAAACAAAAGGATTAAGATACTAGCGTAAAGGTTCCACGATCACAAGAAAGTCATCGTTGAATGTGTGGGAGTCGGTATGGGTCTCGGATCCCGCTCGATTATTGATCGAGAGGGGTCTCGATCATGTCCGCATTATTCACGAACCGTAGGGTGACACACTTAAGAGACACCGACATCCATTTGGAGCAAAAGTTTCATGCCGAAAAGAAAAGGAAAGCGCAGGAATTTATTTCACTAGACACCTAAACTGCTTTGGTTGAAATTGTCAAACTGGTTCTACGCATGTGAAATAGAATACTAGCAAGGGTTTTATGTGAATGTTTGTTAATTAAAGTAATTAACAAAATTCTGAATAAATAAATAAAAGAGTTTTATTTAAATGAGAGCTTGCATTAAATTTGGTGGAAATTTAATGCATGTGAGTGATTTTGAGTGGAGGCTTTTAATGGGAGTGGAGGCTTTTCATTTTGAGTGGGAGCTCCACCCACATGAATGTGGAAGAGGTGGGGGCAGCCCCATGGCTGGGCGCCATGCCCCTTGGGTGCCCCCCCTCTCCCCTATAAAAGGCCCCCCTCTCCTCCTCTCACACCACACCTCCTCGTGAAGGATCTCTCTCCCCCTCTAGAATTTATCCCCCATGGTCTCGGACTAGCGAGATACATGTTCCCGGTGGCTTTTCGGCAAGAAAGAGTTGTGCTTCCGCTGCATCGCTGGAGCGAGGAGGCGGAGGTTGCTCGGTGCCTCGAACATGTGTGCGAGCACGGATGCGCTGCTGTTTTGCGGCGCTAGGACTTCCTCTCGATCTTGAGATCGGCAAGAGATCGTCTACATCAACCACGAGTTTGGACTCGTTAAGCTTTGTCGGTCTTCAAGGGTATGTTCTCTACGGATATACATCCGCCCGTTGTTTGTATCTAGTAGATAGATCTTGGTACATAGTTGTTCCCATCGTAGGAAAATTTTTGTTTTCTATGCTACGAACCCTACAGTAGAGACATTCAGCTTTAGAGGGAACGTCTTCTCTTAATCTCTTACTTTGCATAGAGGCGATTGACGAATGTAATCGTTGTCTCTAGGCCTTCATGTCTCCGGGATTTGACTCTTCTAGCCTTATTTTAAGGGACTTCCCGGCTGTAGGTACAAGGAGGACAGTTAAAGTAGTTAGTTGCTTGGGCTGGCCAGGAATCCTAATAAGCACGATGTTTAGAGAGGCCAGGTCTTTGTTTCCCGTTGATTGCTTCTGATTGTTGGTGTGGATCCTCCGCTAGGGGACTTTAGGCTTAAAATGGGACTCTTGCGGCTTTCAGCATGTGAGGTTGACATGCAGGGACAATGAAGAGCTAGAGAGGTGAAGTTGACTTAGTACTCCTATGTTGCCATCCTGCCGAGGTGAGGTCTTTTAGCAGTTCCAATCTTCACGATGTCGAACTTCTGGGCCTCGAGATGCTCTCTTCTCAGCATTTTCCGGTTCTAGTACCTAGGTTAGTATAGGGTCTTACTAGCGACAGTTGATGTGGGGTGCCATAATATAGAAGATGTAATAGCATCTAGAAAAGTTTTTCCTAGATAGTGTATCTATCCCAAACAAAATCCTTTACAATGGCCGATAGGGCCAAAACACACATACAAGGTGAATATAGTGATGTGATTGCAATATTCTCCCCAAATAGAGAGACACAAACAACGTACATCAAGCAACACAATGTGCACTTAGGCAAGCAAACACAACGTATCATAGGTACCATGGAGTAGACTACATGCCATATATGAGAATCCTATCTTGGGACTATTGATCCTAGATACCGACGTTATGGGTGTTCATGACTTCCATCTTGCATTTGGAAGAACTTTCTATAGCATTTGGAGACTTCTCTACTTCGCAACACTCAATCCTTCTGGAAATGCGGATTCCATTGGTAGGGCGATCTTGTAGTGTCTTTTTCTCTTGGTAGCTCCCCGGGTTGCTTTCACCTATTTCTCTTCATCTTAGGATTATTTTCTTCACAAGGTTCTACATACGACTGGTTCTAAATCCGTATGTTTGAAAGTGGGCAAGAGGTAGAATAAACCATTTTAATATAACTTAAATTAGGATGGGATAAGAAGTAGAATCATTTGAAAAGCTTTGAAAATTAGTTTTTGAAAGCCAGTGTTTTCAAAATTGTTGTTTTCTTGTCTAACGACCATGCTAACTAAGGTTTTCCTACAATTAGGATGACTCTGATACTAAGTCCATGGGCCCCTCGGACCAGTAGTCCAAGAATCCATGTTATGCATATTGCCATGATCCCGTGATCAGTCTGTCATGGCACATAACCAAAAAATATCATTACAACCTCCGAAACATAACAAGCAAGATTTCAGTAATGTCATTATGGATATACCTTACATGAGCCCAATTGGGCTACTTCAATCATCATTAGCAGAAATTCATCAAGTGTAAATCCCACGTCATGCCATAACCTACATGCAGCTGACTGGCAGAATGTCATAGCTCGCATATCCGCCAATGCCTTTCCTTCTTTAGCTTCATCGTTCTCGAAGTCTAACCAAGTAAATAGCAGGGACAAAGCCAATGAGTACTTTTTATTTATTTAATACGTCCAATTTGCATCACCATTCTATATCATAATTTTCCTCTATTCGTTGATATATTTCATATTAAGAGGTGTTACTTATGTATTTTCATCTATTTTTGTATGTTGGATGATTCTTGGAGGATGAACTGCCGGAGTCAGAATTCTGATGGAAAAGGAGGTGTTTTGATGCAATTTCACGAAGATCATAAAAATACCAGAAAAACTATGGAAAATCATATTTTCCCAGAAGACGAAGAATGCCAGAAGGGGAGGCGGAGATGGGCCACAGGGGGCCCACACCCCCAGGCACGGGCCACCCCTAGGCCGCGCCTACAGGGGTGTGGCCCACCTGGTCCAGCTCTGGCTCCGCCCTCTCGCCTATATCTTCTCCTCAGAACCCTAATACTAGGGGAGCAACCACAGAAAGATTCCGCCGCCTCTGCGGGGCGGAAAACATCGAGAGAGAAAGAGCTCTCCGGCAGACAGATTTCTGCCAGGGAAATTCCTTTCCGGAGAGGGGAGATTATCGCCATCAACACCACTGTCAAGCTAGACTTCATCAGGATCATCATCATGATCCACATCATCATCTCCACCAGCACCATCATCACCACTCCATCCTGCTGTAACAATTGTGTTGAATACTTGCATAGATCTTAGGGGAAACTTTGCCGGTGTTGATTACTATTGTAGTTGATGCTTGTGAGTGGAACCATTGGATTATTGTTTATGTTCAGATTGTTACCCATGACCATATCATCTTTGATCTTGATCTTGATCCATATGATGTCTTGTGAGTAGTTCGTTTAGTTCTTGAGGACATGGGAGAAGTCATGTTGTTAGTAGTGGATTTGTGTTGAGATATTATTCAATGGTTTAGTATTTAAGTTGTGGTGCTATGTTTCTAGTGGTGTCATGTGAACGTAGATTACATGATACTTCACCATTTATGGGCCTAGGGGAATACATTGTGTATTTGGCTACTAATTGTTCGGTTGCCGGAGTGACAGAAACCTGAACCCCCATTAGGACACCATTGCACAAGGGAGCGTATGATCTCAGAGTTTAAGGCTGTGGTTAGGTTTATATCTTAATTGCTTTCCTGTAGTTGCGGATGGTTGCAGGGGGTTTAATCACAAGTATATATTAGTCCAAGTAAGGTCTGTATATTAGCATAGGTTCACCCACACAATACTTACAACACCAAAGAAGGGTACTCAGCTATTTGAAGCGAAAGCACTTGACAAAATTCCCATATGTCCTCGAGAACGTTTGGTCCTTATAAGTATTTCCACCGGCTTGTCCTTTGCTAAGAAGGGATTGGGCCACTTGCTGCATTTATTTGTTGTCTTTATTACTTGCACTTTATTTCTTTGCTTTATCAGAAAACCCCTAAAAATCTGTTTGCTAAGTATTTGCAGAGATTTCCTGCTCCATACCACTAGTCAACACCTTTTTCTCCTTGTTGGGATCGACACTCCTATTTATAAAGAGTACTACGATACACCCCCTATACTTGTGGGTCATCAAAACTATTTTCTGGTGCCGTTGCCCGGGAGTGAAGCGCTATTGAAGAGTGGAACTGGTAAAGGAAACTTCTACTGTGAGTATTTCTTTTTTATTTCTGTTTGTTACTTTGTTTCCAATATGGATAACCCACTTGGTTTTCCGTTTGGGAAAACTACTACCACTGTTAGGGTAGTAGATGAATCACCACCTGTTGAGATAGATCCTTTTAAGATACCTACAAGTATGTTGATTGTGTTATGGATAATTATTATTTAGGGGGTGAAACTTTCCACCCTAGTGATCACTTGCTTTTGATCCATGAATTATGCGGGTTGTTTAAGTGTGTAGGTATCACAACTGAACAGGTGAAGAAGAAGTTACTCTCTATATCCTTGAAAGGGAGAGCTGAAGAATGGTATAAGCTGCTGAAGAATGGGCAATCCATGGAATGGGAGGAAATAATACCTCTCTTTTATTCTAAATTTTATCCTACCAGTGAAATTCATAAGGATAAGAATCTGATATATAACTTTTGGCCTCGTGATGGAGAGAGTACAGCTCAATCTTGGGGGAGACTGAAGTTACTAATTCTTAAATGTCCTATTCATGAACTCCCTAACAATATTATTATCAATAACTTTTATGCTAGGCTTTCTCTTCATGATAAAGATTTACTAGATGCTTCTTTTGCTGGATCATTCATATGTATTAATGAAGAAGCTAAATGGGATCTCCTAGACCGTATTCAAGAGAACACTGAAGCTTGGGAGAATGACAAAGGAAGAAAGTCAGGTATAAATTATGATTATGAATGAATTAAATCTTTTATGGGAACTAATGACTTCCGTGATATTAGTAATGAGTATGGTCTTGACTCTCAAGTTCTTGCGAAATGTTTTAAAGCTTTTGCCTCTTATATTGAAATTCCCAAAAAGGAGTGGGACAAGTTCCTTGCTCCTTATAAATACATTGTTACCCATGTTCCTGCTAGCATTGAAGTTTGTACTGTTGATCCTATTTTGCCTGAACCTTATGTTGAGAAAATCCCTTTTCCTTCTAAGGTAAGGGAACATTCTATCATAGCTAATGTGGTTAGCATAAGTGTAAAGAAAACTATGGAACTAGATGAGCAAATAAATATTGAGCCTGTGGTAGCTATTGTGAAAGATCTTATCACTAAAAATATAGAGAATGAGCTCATTGTCTTCTGTTAAGATGCTTCTAATATTGTCTCCCATCATAGAAAAGCTAGAAAAGATAGTGTCCCTGTGCTTTCTGTTAGAATTGGTGATCATTGCTATTATAGTTTATGTGACATTGGTGCTAGTTCTAGTGCTATTCCTTATGAGCTTTACAGGGAAATTATGCATGAAATTGGTCCTTGTGAGCTTGAGGATATTGATGTGGTTATTCACCTTGCTAATAGAGAGATAGTATGTCCCATTGGCATTGTATAAGATGTGGAGGTTCTTTGTGGTAAGATTAAATATCCTGCTGATTTTCCAATACTTGGTTCTGAAGCTAGTAAAACCTATCCTATTATATTTAGTAGACCGTTTTTGAATACTTGTGGGGCTATCATAGATTATAGGAAGGAAAAAGGTTTGACTAAGTTTGATGGAGAGTCTTATGAGTTTATTTTTCCAAATTTGCTAAAACTCCTTATGAAAATGAACTGCCTAATGAGGATTTCAGGGTTGAACAACTTTCCGCTATTTCTCTTTATCCTAACAATGCCTTGTAGCAGTTTATGGAAGATCATGAAAGCTAGGTCTTCATTAAGGAAAGAAATGAGATTGACGAGGTTTTCCTTCGTCAGCTTGAGTTACTTAAGCATAATCTACCTGCGGAAGATTTGGGTACCACACTACCACCTAAAGGGGACCCTGTTTTCAAATTAAAACCTTTACCTGATGATCTTAAGTGTGCTTATCTAGATGATAAGAAAGTATATCATGTTATTATTAGTTCTAAACTTTCAGGAAAGGAAGAGGAAAGGTTATTGGAAATACTGAATAAACACCGAGGAGCTATGGGCTATACTCTTGATGATTTAAAAGGGATTTCTCCTACTATATGTCAGCATGCTATTAATATAGAACCTGATGCAAAACCATTTGTTGAGCACCAACGCCATCTAAATCCTAATATGAATGATTTGGTAAGAAATGAGGTATTTAAACTCCTTGATGCTGGTATTATTTACCCTATTGCTGATAGACAATGGGTTAGCCCCATTCACTGTGTTCCAAAGAGAGGGGGAATTACTGTTGTGCCTAATGAAAATAATGAGCTTATAACCCAAAGAGTAGTGGTTGGGTATAGGATGTGCATCGATTTTAGAAAGGTTAATAAAGTTACTAAGAAAGATCATTATCCTTTGCCCTTTATTGATCAAATGCTAGAAAGGTTGTCTAAAAAGACCCACTTTTGCTTTCTTGATGGTTATTCTGGGTTCTCTCAAATCGCTGTGAAAGCACAAGACCAAGAGAAAACCGCTTTCACTTGTCCTTATGGCACTTATGCTTATAGGCGTATGCCTTTTTATTTATGTAATGCTCCTGCTACCTTTCAGAGATGTATGTCTGCTATCTTTTATGGTTTTTGTGAAGAAATTATGGAGGTTTTCATGGACGATTTCTCCGTCTATGGAACTTCTTTTGATAACTATTTGCACAACCTTGATAAAGTTTTGTAGAGATGTGAAGAAACCAACCTTGTTTTTAATTGGGAGAAATGCCATTTCATGGTTAATGAAAGGATTGTTATTGGACACAAAATTTCTGAAAGAGGCATTGAAGTTGACAGAGCCAAAATCGAAGCAATTGAGAAGATTCCTTGACCTAGGGATATAAAAGGTATTCGTAGTATCCTTGGTCATGCTTGTTTCTATAGGAGGTTTATTAAAGATTTCTCCAAAATTTCGAAGACCCTTACCAATCTTCTTTAAAAAGATGTACATTTAGTTTTTGATGATGATTGTAAGGAATATTTTGAAACTTTGAAGAAAGCTTTGAATACTGATCCTATTGTTCAACCACCTGATTGGAGTTTACCTTTTGAAATTATGTGGGATGCTAGTGATTTTGCTATGGGTGGTGTCCTTGGGCAACATGTTGATAAGAAGTTGAATGTTATTCATTATGCTAGAAAGACTCTAGATGCTGCTCAAAAGAATTATGATACTACTGAAAAAGAGTTCTTAGCTATAATCTTTGCCTGTGATAAGTTTAGACCCTATATTGTTGATTCAAAGGTCACTATTCATACTGATCATGCTGCTATTAAGTACCTTATGACAAAGAAGGATGCTAAGCCTAGGCTTATTAGATGGGTGTTGCTTTTACAAGAGTTTGATCTGCATATTGTAGATAGGAAAGGTGATGGAAATCCTATTTCTCACAGTTTATCTCGTTTGGAAAACATTTATTTGACCCTTTGCCTTTTAATGATAGTTTTCCAAATGAGCAGTTGGCTGCAATAAGGGTAAGTACGCATGAGAGTCCTTGGTATGCTGATTATGCTAACTTTATTGTTTCCAAGTATTTGCCTCCAACATTTACAGCCCAGCAAAGAATAAAATTCTTTTATGATCTAAGGCATTACTTTTGGGATGACCCACATTTATATAAAGAAGGAGTAGATGGTATTATGCGAAGATGTGTTCTAAAAATTTGAACAACAAGAGAAATTGAGGAAATGCCATGTCACATCCCAAAATTCTCCAAATTTTGAAATGTGAAAAATAAATCAACAAAATAAATAATTGTTGAAATTTAGGGTAAAAAAAACTTTTTCTTTCTAAATGGAAACTTAAAATCCCATCTAGAACAAACTTTGAATAATGTTTGAATCCAACTAAATTCAAATCAAGTGAAATGCATTATTCATAAATGCATCTTGAAATTTGAACTCTTGGAAAATAAACCAAAACCGTAAAACCCTAATGGGAGATTTCCAAGATATCTCTAAGACCATGGATTTGATCCATATAAAAATTTTCAACAAATATTTATAAATGGTCAAGAATGACAAATGGAAATATTATAAAACCATATAAATTGATTTCATTCAATTTGAAACCATAGATAAAATCTTATGAATTTAGTAAGATAAGGAAATTGAATTCCCAAGGCTAATAAAGAACCTATCTAAAATCCATACCAATTTGTGATCAAATTAATCCTAAAGAGATTTAAAAGGATAAATAAATATCAAATAAGATTTACAAATTGGAATCACCAAGTTTGGATCTGTAAATAAAAAGATATGGATTTTATAAGATAAAGGAAGAAATAATAAATAAGGACTATTTTATAAGAGCCAAATTAAAACTTGGCCAAGCAAATAAAATAAAATATTTTTGTTAAATAAAAAGAGTAAAGGGTTATTTAAATAAAATCATGAGGATTTATTATTATTATCCAATTTCATTTAAGTAAAGACATTTCCCACTTTAAATGAACATTAAAAACATAGTAAAGTATTTTAAATAATAATTCAAAGTGATTTATTTCTAAATAAAACCTACTGAAAAGATTTGGTACAATTTAGATTTCAAATGGAGTTTGAAAACATTAATAAATCTTACTTGAATTAATACAAGGGACTATTTTAAATAATTAATATACCCTAAAAGAATAAAAAATATATTCTATATTTGACTTTAAAATGTATTAATAAACAGTATTTGAATATACACAAAGTTTGGTAGAGTTTTGAATTTAAATGGAGTTTGAATTGTTTGAATGAAAATCCAAAACAGAAATTCAAAATAGTAAAAGAAAAACATTATGTACAAAAAAATAAATAGAAAGGAGCCAGCCCAACCCAGCTAGCCCACTAAGCCCAGCAGAAGCCCATTCCCCTCTCCCCGAACCGTTTTCTTTTACTCGCAATCAAACCCGCAGGGTCACTGACTGCTGGCTCCCACCTCTCCTCTCTCTCTCACTGACCATCCAGCCCCACGCTGTCAGCCTTCTTCCTCACCCCGCGACCTATTCCCCCTCTTCCTTGTCGCCGTTTCTTCCGTTGAATGCGCGCTTGATTCCGCATTAACCACGCGCTAATTCAGCCCCATGACCTCGCACATTTAAGCACCCCTCTCCCCTCTCTGGTCTCCCTCACTCGCTAGGCTCTGTCCGCCCGCAGGCTGCTACAATTTCTTGCTCGGAGCCCCACTGCACCGGCGGAACTTTTCTCCAATTCCGGCCGCTCCCCGTCACCCCTTGCCCCCTGACAACCACGAAGACGTTCCCCATCTCCTGACGAACACCTCCGTAGCGCCAGCTCGCCCGCGCGCGCTCCCCATCGTCGGCAACCTCAACGACAACACTCCACCGCCGTCTGCCTCCATTCCGGCGACATCTCCCCGGTAAACCCGACCGCCCCTCTCCCCCTCGTGGACACTCTCATACTCGCCTCACTCTTGCGAACCTAACAGTGCCTTCCACTTGTCTTAGCTCGTCCTATAGCTTCACCTTCAACGACATCTGAGCGCACCCGATGACGACACAACTCCGGCGAGCGATTAAGGTCGACACCGTACACCCCTGGCCTCCCCACGACGACCTTTATCTTCACCACACCTCTGCGATCTTGGTAAGCCCTTCCCCTCTCTCTCTAGCCTCCTGTATCGCCGGCAACCTCGCTTGCCGAGCGCGCCGCCGCCACTCAATGGCCAGTAGATGTGAACCGTAGGATCTCGATCTAATGGATGCGATAGAAAGTTAAGCGAAGGGGTACGAAACGTTCTGTGCCGCACGATCTAACTTAAATCCAACGAACCATAGGAGCGATCCGTGCGAACCAGTACGCGCCAGTAGAAAAGCGCCACGTGGCCAGAGTTTATATTAAAACAGAAATTTTGATCTATTAGATATGCAAACTTACAAAATTCATAACTTTTAATCCACACGTCCAAATTTTATATCAATGGAATCAGCAGAACAAGTACTTTCCAACCATGTGCTTTGTTTAGTAAATTGCTTCTGTTAAATTGGTTGTTTTTGCAGAAACTTGTGTAGGCATAATTTGAATATAAAATTTATTCTAGAAATGTTTTTAAAGTAAAATCTTTGGAAATGGATTGTTTTGAATCTACTGACCATATAAACCAACTTTTGGATTGAAAAATATATTTGGTGAAGCCAAAGAATAAATCTTTGAATTGGAACATTTCTAGTCAAATAAAAATATTGTTTATATGTTAAAAATGCTTTTTGGAGAAAAACCTTTGGGAAATGATTTGAACTAAACTCTCTGACCCTAAACACAAAGTTTTATGATTTAGAAATATATTTGGTGAACCCTATAAAAATTATTACTTTACTAGAGGCATTTCCAACAACATAAAATATTGTTTTGGTATAAAAATGGTTTATAGATAAAACCATTTGCAAATGGTTTCAATATTAAACACTTGACCATAAAACACTAACATTTGTGTTTAAAAATGTATTTGTCAAACACTAGAAAATATTACTATGGGTTGAACCATTTCTAGCAAAACAAAAATGACTTAAAGTGGCCATTTTCACTAACTTGATATCAAATGGTTTTTGCCACTTTTATAAATGACCAATGGGTGTTTTCAAATGTTTATAACCTAATAGAAACCACTTTTCCAAATAAAACAATCTTTGGCATGCTTGCATGCATAGCTTTGTTTTTATTATTCTATGTGATGATTGCTTGAAATGGTAGATTGAATTTGTGCCTTGCTTGATTGAATTGTAGTGACATTTGAAGAGTGTGACTGTTGCAAGATCAAGGAGTGAATTATAATCTCTAGAAAAAAGGCAAGTGATGCTCCATACTTTTGTCCCATTATTTTCACTATGCATTAGTGATATTTCTAAGTAGGACTTGCATGGAATTTTTGCTAAGTATAAACTATGCCATGGGAAATCCTAGTAGATGAAACCTTAGTAGAATTTTCCTAAGTTAGGATTCCTACTACTATCATGCTTAGCTTAGCTAGTAGAAGACAAGGGTGGATTACATTCATGCTATGGAATATTTCTAAGTCAAGGACTTGTGTTTTGTTTAATAAAACAACTAAGTGAATGAATCACCTGGGTGGAAAGGGACTTGCTTGGTGGTTTTTGGTTGAGTGGTTACACAAGGCCCATTTCTATGGTTTACCTTGTGTATCTCACTTGTGGAATGCCACCCAGGAACAAAGAGATTTGAGATGTCAAAGGTTGAGAAGCTTCAAGTGCAGCCACTTGGCATTATGGGCTCTGCCTGGATCATATAGGTTGCAATAACTTAGCCAAATGGACAGTTGGTGGTAGGGGATGATAGGTTGGAACGCATCCATTCTGGTCTAAGGGAAGGCTTCTAAAAGATCTTGTCTTGGTGAAACCAAGTCTTGTGGGGAAAGTGCACCACCTCTGCAGAGTGTAAAATCTAAGTACTTAGCCATGTCCCCGGCAAAGGACAATTTGAGCATCAAAAAATGGAAGCTATCAAGAATCTCCTCATCCAAATTTCTAAGTTAAAAACTTGTGGTTGAACAAGGGTTGAAGGATCACCAATTTCTATTGGGAGATGCCTTGGGAGTTTTTGACAAACAAAAACTTAGTGTTTTCAAATGATAAGGAAAATCTATTTTGAGCAAAGCAAGCCTAAGCTCCACCAAGCCAAATGCATATAGATGATAGACTCCACTATACTACCATAGTATCACTTGCCAATACAATTCAAATGTATTGACCCTTGTGGCTGTAACTTATTATGTTGCAGGTTTGTTTGATGTTAGTGAAGTGTATTGATGAGGATTACAGGTCTACAACCAACATGATTGCCTGTGGCACTTTGAAGATGAAGGACCCCATGCTATAGTTATTTCTGCTGCATTGTAATGAGACAGCCAAATGAGCTATGTAAGATGTAATGAACTATTTTATTCCTGGTTATAAAGTTGTAATATGACCTTTGTTTCTTGATATTACATCTTAACTGTGGATGCTAGCTATTGATCCAGGGACTAGCATTGTAAACACAAGGATCTCTACCTTATTAAAGGTTGGGACCTCTACATGTCATGGCAGTGCTTATGGAGGACATCATGCTGGGGATAGGACTGCGCAAAAGGTTTTATAATATGGATTTTATTGGCCTACCCTTTTCAAGGATGCAAGGAAGTTTGTCATATCATGTGATGAATGTCAAAGAGTTGGTAACATTTATATACACAATGAAATGCCTATGAATTATTCTCTTGTTATTGAACCTTTTGATTGTTGGGGATTTGACTTTATGGGTCCTTTTTCCTCCTTTGAAAGGGTATACTCATAATCTTGTTGTTGTTGACTATGTTACAAAGTGGTTAGAGGCCATACCTACAAATAGTGCCAATGGTAAGACCTCTTTAAAAATGCTTAAAGATGTTATTTTTCCTAGGTTTGATGTGCCTAGATATCTCATGACTGATGGAGGCTTTCATGTTATTCATGGTGGTTTTAGGAAAACTCTCGCTAAATATGATGTTAACCATAGAATTACTTCATCTTATCACCCCCAAACCAGTGGGAAAGTAGAACTTTCCAATAGGGAAATTAAATCTATCTTGAAGAAGACTGCTAATAGATCTAGGAAAATTGGGCTAAAAAGTTGAATGATGCTTTCTGGGCTTATAGAACTGCTTATAAAAATCCTATGGGGATGTCTCTTACAAAATGGTCTATGGGAAAGCTTGTCACTTGCCTTTATAGTTAGAACACAAAGCTTATTGGGCAGTGAAAAAATTGAATAGAGATTTTAAACTTGCTGGTGAGAAAAGATTGCTTGACATGAGCACCTTAGATGAGTGTATAAGTGAAGCTTATGAAAATGCTAGAATCTTTAAGGAAAAAGTAAAACATGGCATGATAGGAGAATTCTGAAAAGGGAAATCAATGTTGGTGAGGAAGTTCTTTTGTATAGGTCTCGTCTCAGATTTTTTGCAGGGAAACTACTCTCAAAATGGGAAGGGCCTTTTGTTATTAAGGAAGTATATCATTCAGGTGCTACCAAAATATCTTTTTTGAAGGACGACACCACACAGGTGGTGAATGGTCAAAGGCTAAAACATTGTATTTTTGGAGATTCTTATAATGAAGATGTTGATATTATTAAAATGGTGACTTCGGAAGAATTTATCAGGAACCAAATACGAGTACCTGCAGAGTCCGTTTTTGAATAGGTAAAAGTGGTGAAACAGAAGGTTCATGAAAACCCTATATTTTTATATTTTTGATGTTTTTATTACAAACGGAAGGTTACAAGACGAAATAGAGGAGGAAATGGAGGCTAGGGTGGCCACACCCACCCTAGGCGTGGGCCCCAGCTGGCCGCACCTAGAGGGGGTGTGAGCCCCCTGAGATCCGTCTCCGCCTCGTTTTCGCACCAGTACCTTCCTTATGCATTGAAACTTCGTAATATATAACCCCCGGATCCCCCGAGGTTCGTGCATCGTGTTCTCATCGTGTTTCTATTTCGATCTATTTCCGTCAGGTAGATTCTCAGTTTGGAGCCACAATATCTTCCTCTGGATCTCCCATGGAGGACTCCTCCACAGATGCTATCAACCCGTACATGTATGAGTTGAAGATTCATCCCAAGGAGTTGATTCTCAAGGATGGGAAGGTGCAGATGAAAGAAGTTCAAGGCCCTAAAGGAGAAGGCAGTCTGGAAGATAGGATGGAAGCATTGGAGCAGGAAGTTTTCAGGTACAAGAAGATGGAAAAACGCGAAGTGGATATCATCCATAAGATAAATTCAGAACTCATCACCAAGCACAAGAAGGAGGTTGCTGAGCTCCGGGATGAAATCCTCTCACTCCATCAGGCCACCAACCAATTACAAGCACAGCTCTACGACATACACAATCAAAACTGTGAGTATGAGGCTAGATTTAATCGCATAAGCTCTGCTGCTAGTTTCAGGATTGTGGAAACCAAGACATCCTTTTTGGATGGAGAACCTTTGCCCTGGAAGTCTGATGATGACAAGAGAACACCACCATCACCAAAGGAGTAATTCATTATAAGGTTTGGCGTCCCCTTGGCTTGTTCCAAGCTTGGGGGAGTGTCGTGGTATCACATCATTATCTTTTATCTTTTACCTTTTTAGTGGATTCATATCTTTGGTAGAGAAGTTATCTTATAGGTTGGTTTGCATTGTGGAAGTATCTCTCCTTTAGTTGATTATCTATGTATCCCTTGGTGTGAGTGCCTTTATGGAATATTAATGAGAAGTTTCATCTTTTACTTTTTGCACTTCTTATTTTAGTTTGCAATCTCTATTATATGATTGATCTTGTTGATTAGTATTGGTATCACTTTGGGAGCATCAAGTAGATCTAAATTGGTTTTGGCAAACTGAGCTCTGGTCAGTAGCAACACTTTTTGAGGTTTGAAAGGAAAAGAGAAAAAGCTTACATGTATTTTGTATCATTTATTTTCTTTCTTGATGGCTCATAAGCTTAGTATTCCTTATTTAAGATATTTTGTGTCTTCAAGGAAGATTGCATGTTTGGCTTTATTACTTGTATATTTGCTCGTTTCCTTCAACTCTTTTACTTGCTACCCAGCCTTGCTAGCCAAAAACCTGTTTTTGAGAAGGACTACTTCTCATGCATCCAATCCCTCTGAACCAAAACATGTGCCATTTGTGTCCACCATATCTACCTATTAGCATCATTGCTATTCCAAGCAAATTCTAAAGCTTCATCTATCTTTCGAATTAAAAAATATTTTGTTATGTGAACACTAGTTAGTAAAGCTCTCACGAACTTGATGGAACACCTTATTATCTTGCCCCTAATAAACTCGAACCATTGTGTCATCGAAGTTGTATATGCTTGCATCTATACATTGGGATTAGCAGAACCGTGTTGTCACGGGGAACGATTTCAACACTTATGGATACATATCGAGTTGATATCATGGTCTTTTGTTTGTGGATGTCGTCGGTGTGAAATAAAAGGGGAGATTGTGAGTCCATGGAGTTATGTATGTGTGTTACAGAAACACCTGGGTCGCTAGCCTAAGCCATGCCTAATCATGGTGGAAACTTCCATCATAACCATAGTGAGCAATCTGTGAAGCATCCTTAATAAAAACCTATGCAAATAGAAAATAAAAAGATCACTGAGATGCTCACTATCTGCTTGACTTGTCATTTTGATTATGTTATATCTCTTGTATCATGTGCAAGGGGTACCCCATTGGCAGTTCTTTATGATACACATATACTTATAGTGACAAGAAATTACCGGAACTAAAGTTGAGTAGCATGAGTAGCGGCCCTCGTACTCAAGGGACATGAGATTGCCAACTTATATTTCGTCAAGCATATACTCCATCCTTGTTCACTTTAACCTTAATCACCTCAAGATGCTTAGGATAGGGGCAATGAGGGCTCAAAGCTAGTAAGTACCATAACCTTTTGGAATCTCTTGATGAACTTGAAATCCCTACTTCCCTCTATGAAGGGCATTTATCCTATTTCTAAGTTGAGTCAGTAAACCTACTTCCTCTCTATATCCAGCAAGCATTTGAGTTGTTGTGTTTCAAGCATTCATATGATGATTTATTCAATCATGTCCTTTATCTTCCTTGTTTGCACAAGACTCTTATCTATTTAGTTTTACTTTGAAAGCCATCATTGTGAAAAACCTTTTATGTTTGAGTAAAGAGTACTCTTGCTGTGAAAACTTCTACAAAAGCTTTTTGTGGAACTGTTTGCCAGCTGTTCTCTGACCAAGAACAAAAGTTTTCCAATTATAATTATGATTTATCTTTATGCATCTCTATTGTGACTCCTATACTTGTTGCAAGCTAAGTTATATAATGGTGAGTTTCTTTCTTCTATGAGTTGTGTAATGGTAAGTGTGATGCTTCTTGTACATATTCTTTTATCGACACTTCACTCCATAAACCTGTGGGCATGTTTACTGAGCTTAGTTTTCGCTTGGGGACAAGCGAAGGTCTAAGATTGGGGGAGTTGATACGTCCAATTTATATCACTATTCTATATCATAATTTGCCTCTATTAATTGATATATTTCATATTAAGAGGTATTACTAATGTCTTTTCATCTGTTTTTGCATGTTGGATGATTCTTGGAGGATGAACTGCCTGAGTCAGGATTCTGATGGAAAAGGAGGTGTTTTGATGCAATTTCACGAAGATCATAAAATACCAGAAAAACTATGGAAAATCATATTTTCCCAGAAGACGAAGAATGCCAGAAGGGGAGACGGAGATGGGCCACAGGGGGCCCACACCCCCAGGCACGGGCCACCCCTAGGTCATGCCAACAGGGGGTGTGGCCTACCTGGCCCACCTCTGGCTCCGCCCTCTCGCCTATATATTCTCCTCGAAACCCTAATACCAGGGGAGCAACCACAGAAAGATTCCGCCGCCTCTGCGGGGCGGAAAACACCGAGAGACAAAGAGCTCTCCGATAGATAGATTTTTATCAGGGAAATTCCTTCCCGGAGAGGGGAGATCATCGCCATAAAAACCATCATCAAGCTAGACTTCATCGGGATCATGATCATCATCATCCACACCATCATATCCACCAGCACCATCATCACCACTCCATCCCGCTGTAAGAATTGTGCTGAATACTTGCATAGTTCTTAGGGGAAACTTTCCCGGTGTTGATTACTATTGTAGTTGATGCTTGTGAGTGGAACCATTGGATTATTGTTTATGTTCAGATTGTTACCCATTACCATATCATCTTTGATCTTGATCCATATGATGTATTCTGAGTAGTTCGTTTAGGACCTGGAGAAGTCATGTTGTTAGTAGTGGATTTGTGTTGAGATATTATTCAGTGGTTTAGTATTTAAGTTGTGGTGCTATTCTTCTAGTGGTGTCATGTGAACGTAGACTACATGATACTTCACCATTTATGGGACTAGGGGAATGCATTGTGTATTTGGCTACTAATTGTGGGGTTGCCGGAGTGACAGAAACCTGAACCCCCGTTAGGACACCATTGCACAAGGGAGCGTAGGATCTCAGAGTTTAAGGCTATGGTTAGGTTTATATCTTAATTGCTTTCCTATAGTTGCGGATGCTTGCGAGGGTTTAATCACAAGTATGTATTAGTCCAAGTAAGTTCGGTATATTAGCACGGGTTCACCCACACAACACTTACAACACCAAAGAAGGGTACTCGGCTATTTGAAGCAAAATCACTTGACATAATTCCCATGTGTCCTCGAGAACGTTTGGTCCTTATAAGTATTTCCACCGGCTTGTCCTTTGCTAAGAAGGGATTGGGCCACTTGCTGCATTTGTTCGTTGTCTTTATTACTTGCAATTTATTTCTTTGCTTTATCAGGAAACCCCTAAAAATTCGTTTCCTAAGTATTTATAGAGATTTCCTGCTCCATACCACTAGTCAATAGTAATCGCAAACCACCTTAAGAGAACAAAAATAAGTGGAGATGCAATATGGTTGTGGTAGTAGGAGGGGTTCCAAACGGGGTTCTTTTCTAATTCGTTTCTTTTGTATAAATAGCATCTCTCTATCTTTGTTGAATAAATTTGGAGAACAATTTTTAGAAAACATTTGAAAAGCATTTGATTTGAAAACCACTAGTATGGGTTCACCCATCTTTCCTTCATTCCGGTCATTCCAGGACCAAACTTCTTTCCTTCCTTTCCGACCATTTCATGTTCAAATCCTTCCAAAAGACCTTCGATGTTTCCAAAATCCTTTTTGAAATAAAAAATCACACTACTAAGCAGCAATATTTCCAACCGTCCCTGACCACAGACACCGCTATTATAGATTTACACTCTGGAGAGGTTGTACACTTTACCCATAAGATTTGATAATCCACCGTGAGAAACCATGGATCATCATACACCAATATGCAGGTCCTACCCTATGAGTGCATTCCTCCTGAGGGTAGTTCCAGATACCTTCAGAAGCCAATCAGAGTGCATTCCTCTTTGTGGGACATACACTTTCAATACGAGGCTCATAGTATCGTGCAGATGCTCCCGAGGGTAGTTCACATCTCCCCCAGGCCATTGCTACAACAAATGACCCTTTCTGTAAGGGAGACCTGGCATTCGAGGGAGATGATCCCTTATAAGTAGTTGTGAGGTATCCCAAGCTAAAGCAATCTAACTTCAAGTTAGGCCCCGTCCCATTTCAGGGTAGTGTGGTTGCACGGTTTAATTGTTCGGGCAAACTACATTGAAACGGGTGCATTTTTGTAAACATTTTCCTTCTCTTTCCATTAGTACCATTTGTAAACACAAATCATTTTCTTACCTTAGAAATCCTCTTGGTAAGTCATCATTACAAAGGTTTGCCATAAAACCTTTTGTAAAAAAATTTGGGTTCCCAACCTATAGTTTTGGGTTGGCTAAAAATGGTTTCCAACGGGGTGCAATGTAGATCACCACTTTAGCGTAAAAGGGATAAATAGGTGTACCCAAGGATAGTACCATAGTGGTACTATTTGTATGAGTTTGGAGGAGCCAAACCAACACGAGATCTTATTACAAAAATTAGTAAAACAACGCATTTGCATAAATAAGTAAAACCAGACATGCATAGATAAATAATAGGACAAGGCTTATGAGCAAGTAGGTGGCTTGCCTGTGACCAGCAATATATCCCTGGACTTCCTCTTAGAAAACCAATAAAATAATAATGTGCTTCCTTCTTCTCAGGATCAATACCATTGCAACTATTGTCGTCATGGATCATACATGCAAACAAGTGAAAAACCAAAATCAACGTAAGGCAAACAAACATCAGTACAATACAAGAAACATCAGTGTAAACAAGCATTTCATATTTTCCACCAAATTAAATATACATATAATTTTGGTATGTAAAAAAGGACACCAGGTAGGTATTTCAAATATCTTTCTATAGAAGCTGGGTTTATCATTCTTAGAGTTGTAGAACTCCTGCAATGATTTATTCAATGAAACAACCCTAAATAGAAGAGTTTAATTCACTAAAATTTACTAGAGCTTCAATAAATCTTGAACTCCTAGGATTATATATATGGTGGTCCATGTTTACTAAGAGTTGGAATAGGGTAAGAACAATGTATATTTTGTTCTAGGGAATTTTCTAAAGACAAATCTGAGTGGTTTTTGCTATTTTTATCAAGGTAAAACCATATGTTTTTTTTGCAGTGGGGACAAGGTGACAAGCAAGGTATCATAGAACCACAAGGTACCAAGTGGTTTCAATCCATTTGGATTTACCAAACTCCCCGAGATAATTATTTAGTGAATTGGATGCATTTTGCCATTTAAATTTCTAGAAATGCTCCATATAAAGTTTGTGTTGCATGTTTGAGAAAACATCCATGCACTCTCAGAATTTCAGATCTGGTTCCTTGGAGACATTTCCCAATTTCTTTTAGATTTAAACCAACAAGTCACTTAACAGATCTGGAAAGATAATAATAAAAATAAAAAGGAAAAGAGGGTATGGGCCAGATCCAACTGAGACAGGGCCGCACAGGGTGCATCCGACCCAACTTGGCTCACAGAGCCGCGCACGTAGCCGCTCTCAAACGGATGGGAACGGGACCTAGCTGCCAGCGACAGCGTGCGGTCAAAGGGGTAAAGGTGACCACGGGCTGTAGGATTGAGTTTAGATCTACGACCCCCAGGCGTCGGCTTCCCAGCGATAGCGCTATCGGAGACAGAACCCTAGGGTGGAGCAAGCAGTGGTGGGGAAGGTCACCTGAGGATGGGGAGGCATCGGGGAGCGGTGGAGGTGATGCGGCTCTTGACAGGGAGCCAAAATAGGGGCAACAACAATAGTTTTGATGACAGATGGCGGCTCCCGCGACATCGACGGAGACGAGCTTGTCGGAGCTCGATAGTTGTGTCCACAGGGGTAACCTTAGGCAAAAATAAGTGTAGGGTTAGATGCAGAGGATAATGGGGGTCTCAAAGAGGCCACATGCAAGGGGAGTGGAGAAGAGGAGAAAGCACCAAGATCAGATCATGAAATTGTCCAAAGTGCGTTCCTTCTCTTCTCCTAGCTTGGACAGAGCAGGGGAGATGGGCTGGAGCTCTGGGTGGTTATGTGGAGGTGTGGGAGCAGAATGGGGTGGGAGAGAGAGCTTGGGGTGGCCTCTAGCCATGTAACCAAGGCGAGGTGGTTTATGTTGAACATGGCTCATGGAGAGAAATGAGGAGGGTGCCAGGGCCAGGGATTATCTAGGGAGGGTTGTGGTGTAGGGTTCGCAACATAGAAAACAAAAAATTTCCTACAATGGGAACAACTATGTACCAAGATCTATCTACTAGATAAAAGCAATGGGTGGATATACATCCATAGAATACATACCCTCAAAGACCGAATAGCGTTAACGAGGTTGTACTAGTGGATGATGTAGTCGAACGCTTGCCGATCTCAAGATCGAGAAGAAGTCCATCCGGTCCAGCAGGTCCAGCACCATCCAGTCCAACACCGCAAAGCAGTGGTGCATCCGTGATAACACACACGTCCGGGTACCCCGACAAACTCCGCGCCCTCTCTCCAGCGAAGCAGCAGAATCAACAAATCCTTCCAGAAAAAGCCATCGGGAACATGTATCTCGCTGATCCGAGAACATGGGGAAATTCTAAAGGGGGAGAGAAATCCTTCGCGAGGAGGTGTGAGTGAGAAGTGAGAGGAGGGGCTCCTTATATAGGGGAGGGGGGCATCCCAAGGGGGCATGGCCTCCGGCCATGGAGGGTGCCCCCACCTCTCCCTCATTCATGTGGGTGGAAGCTCCACTCACAAAATGCCCCTTCAATTTTCTCCACTCAAAATCCTAGTCAAATTCCCATTAAATTTCCACCAAATTTAATGCAAGGTCTCTCTTAAATAAAACTCCTTTTATTTATTCAGAATTTTGTCAATCACTTTAATGACAAACATTCACATATAACCCCTTGCTAGTATTTCATTTCACATGTAGAAACACTTTCTGCAATTTCACCCGAAACTAGTTTCGGTATCTAGTGAAATAAATTCATGCGCTTTCTTTTATTTCTCTGGCATATCATTTGCTCCGAATGGTGTTGGTATCCCTTAAGTGTATCACCCTACGGTTCGCAAATAATGTAGACATGATCGATACCCCTCTCCGATCAATAATCAGCAGCGGGACCTGGAGATCCATACTAACTCCCACATATGCAATGATGACTTATGTGATCGTGTGAACCTTATACGCCTGTAACTCAATCCCTTTGTCTTGCGATATATTACATGTCCGAGATTCGATCATATGTATCTCCATACCTAGTTTGATCTCGTTACTGACATGTACTCTTTTCTCGTTCCCGTGATATAACATTCTAGTGATCAAATCACTTGCTTGCAAGCTAACCAATATGATATCACCGAGAGGGCCCAGAGTATATCTATCCGTCATCGGGATGGACAAATTCAACTCTTGATCCATGAGCCTCAACATAACACCTTTGTATCACTGAACCCATCTTTATAATCACCCTGTTATGGTGTGATGTTTGATGTTATCAAGATCCTCTTCCGGTGTTAGTGATTGACATGATCTCATGGTCTAAGGACTAAGATTACTTCGTATGATGTTATAGGAATAGAAACACAATGTCCTTGATCGTAATGCTATACTTCGGATGAAAGTTCATCACATCATTCCACTAATGTTGTGGCCTTGTTATTAACAACATCCAATGTCCATGATCAGGAAACCTTGATCATCTTGTTAATCAACGAGCTAGTTTATGAGAGAGGCATAAATACGAACTTTATGTTTGTTTATTAAACACACATGTATTAACGTTTCCGTATTAATAAAATTATAGCATGTAAAATAAACATTTATCATAAACAAGTAATACGATAATAACCACTTTATTATTGCCTCTCGGGCATATTACCTTCAGTCTCCCACTTGCACTAGAGACAATAATCTAGTTTGAAAACTTTGCGTATTAAACAACTATGGCTTTCTGGTTTTCCATATACGCGTTGCAAGTGGTTAACATAATCTACGGATCTGACACTTTCAGGTCCGTGTGTATTTCCATGTCTTTGCGTCTCCACGCATCACTCATTCTCTAATGAGATGGCATTGTATAAATTTGGTCTTTTGGTGAGACCTTTAGTTCCTTAGGGTTAAACCATGTCGATACTATTGTCATACAATATATCTTTAGTGTTAGCCCGTTGCGAACCACACCTTAGTTTGATAACAAACTATTTGACACAAATGCCCTCCTTTGCTTCTACTATAGCAGTCATATACTTAGACTTTTGTTGTAGTATCCGTCACAATGTCTTAACTTTGGAATTCATCCAAATCCATCATGGAAACTTTCTTTCCATTTCATTGTGCCACCCATATTTTAAATTGAGATAAATTTAATTTGTATCTTGTGGCAAAACTAGTATCAATGTAACGCTTTACAATGAACTATTTGTAATTGTCTGTAACCTCTCCACAAATATATTCTTAGTTCTTCTAGAAGATCATAAGAATATCCTTACTATCGTCCAATGACCATTTTATGATTCATTCTGGTATATGCTCATAACACTTAGAGCATAGGACATATCTGGATGTGTACATATCATGGTATGATTGATCAAAACATTCTTGTGATTTCACTCATCATGTGTCAAAGCACTTGAATCTTGTTTCACTTATCAAGTGTCGATACACTTGAATCTTGATTCAATTCTTTTTCCATGCGATAAGACATTTTTTATCATCGTTTCTATATTGAACTCCTTCAATATCTCATATATGTACATTTGGCACAACCATATTAGCGTCACAGTCTATCCATATAGACATTCATGCTAAATATTCAGGTTTTGCCTAAGTCTTTCATCGAAATGAAATCCTTAACCTTTGTCAATAAAAGATACATCATTTCCAATCAATAAGATGTCCTCCACATAATGTATTAGAAATATGTCTTAGAGCTTCCACTTAATTTCTTGCAAATGCAAGCATCTTCATCGTTTCCTGATGAAAACTCCTTTTTTCATCACGGTGAAGATTCCAACTCCGAGATGCTTACTTCAACCATTGAAGTTTGCATGCCCTTTTAGCATCCTTTGAATTAACAAAGCCCTTTGGATCGTGTCATGCACACATCCTAGGTAACCATTATTTTAGAAGAATTTTGTTTTATTTATTCATCTACCATATACCAAATTATATGTAGTGGTTGCTACTTTAATCCATCTAGACTAAATAGCGCTATGAAAGATCAAATCTTGTCATAGTCAACTCCTTGAACATTGTCGTAAAATACTTTACCGACATGTCGACTATTTCATAGATGTGAAACATCCATGTCTGTTTCCTTATAGATCCAAATACGACCAATAGGTTTTTACACCTTTCCGGAGGGTCTTCCAAGTTCAAAACCTGATTTCTCATGTATGGAACTATCACGGATTTTATAGCTTCAACCCAATTGATGGAGTCAGGGCATCATCGATTCTTTGCATGTAGTCGGTTCATCATTGTCAAACAATAATGATTTACTCTCAAATCTCAGTGTCGTGGGAATGACCACGGCAGATGCTGCAATCGGCAGCGAGTAGTAGAACATGGGGCAAGGGCGGCCAGCCATCTGCGGTGCGAGATGAGGGCGGAGACACAGGGTTTTACCCAGGTTCGGCCCCCCGGAGGGTAAAGACCTACTCCTTCTAGATTGTATTATGATGAGAGTACAATGTGGCGAGCTCGGCGGCTAGGCAACAAGTCGCTTGGGTGGATGATGGAACGTATCCTCTACAAGCCCTCTAGGGAGGTTTATATAGACTCACCCCCTAGGGTTTACATATATCAACCGAATAAGTTAAGGTTTCGGCAATCGTTTAACCTAATCCGACTGGGCCTATCTACTCTCCTGGGCCTTCAGCTTCTAGTTGCTTGAATCTACGCTAGGTCTTGATCCAGTCGCCGTCCTGTAGGCCCACTCGCGGTTTGGGCGGTCGGAAGCGTCTGCTGGTATTACCCGGTAGGCATATCCCTTGATAGTCCCCGAGGCCGTCGTTGATTAGTCGCGGTGTTCAGTGTTGGCGATCGAGTATCTGGGTCCAATGCGGACGCCTTGATCGAATCGGCGGACTCTGAATAAAGGAAAACCAGTTATTCTAGTCGCAATGACGCGGTGGTCGGTCGGTGCTCGCGAACGGGTCGGCGAAATGTTCAGTCACTGTTGTAGTGATCGGGTCGGTGAGTCGAATGGATGAAGTTGGACCGTCAGATGCAGTCAAAACTAGCCGTTGGGGTAATCCAACGATAACTTTGGCTTAATCACCGCGTAGTAACGGCTCCCGGAATTGGCGGGTAGCAACCGCTCTATAAGGGAAATGGCAGGCGCTCGGGGAACCAGTCCTTCGTCTTTTCCTCCGATTTCGCCCATCTCTGTTTTCCTCCGCGTCGCGATCCAATCGATCCAAAAAACCTTCGACCTCTGTGAACCTTTCAGCCAATGGCCCCCTCCACCGAACCATGGGGCAGGTCCAAGTGCGCCAGAGCGCTACTGGCATCCTACGAGGAGGCCGAGATCCTACGCGCCGGCAGGTGGCGCATCCCCGCGGCCGGAGAGGTGACTCCGGACCAGCGCGAGGGAGAATTTATTTTCTTCACCAGCCACCTGGAGCAGGGGCTGGGGTTTCCCACATCTCTCTTCTTCTGGCGCTTCTGCGCCTTCTACGGGATCCAGCCGTCGGACCTGGGCCCGCACAGCATCGAGCAGCTCGCCATTTTCATGGCGTTCTGCGAGTGCTACCTGGGCTGCAGGCCCTACTTCCCCCTTGTGGCAAGATCTGTTCCACGGGAGGATCAGTCGTGAAGAATCAGGCGGCCCAATGCTGGCTGCGGCGACGCGTTTGATTGAAGTCGAAGGCCTCCTTCTTCGACCTGATGCTGCCTGCCAAGGCGGCAAGCGAGTGGAAGAAGTCCTGGTTCTACGTCACCGAGGCGACTCCAGACGGCGAGGTAGCGATACCAAGGTACTCCGCCGACCGGCCTGAACCGCGCCGACTCCAGGCCGGCAAGCTCCCAGTAGACCAGCGGATGGTCGTGGACGAGATGCTTCAAACCATCCGCGGCCTAAAGAAGAAGGGCCTTCAAGCCATCAACCTGTACAACTGTTGGCTCGGGCAGCGACTCGTTCCCCTGGCCCGCCGCGACCATTACATGTACGAGTACACGGGCAGGGAGGACTCGACGAAATCCTGCCTCGCCGAGTGGAAACTCGAAGACTACGTCCTAGCGCTGAAGAAGATCACCCAGGCAGCATACCTGGACGCGAAGGCTGGGGTCGCCCCCTACACCGCAAAGCATCCAAATCCGACGGTAAGTCGCTGTTTTCACTACCATTCGCAGTCGCAGTTGATGCTGTCGTGGTTATATTGATATTGTCTCGTGCCTGCTGCAGTTATTTCAAGTGGTGGAAGGGTGGCTCCCACCCGCGGACGACGAGAACTCGAGCTCGTCCGTCCAGGACGGGGGTGAGTCGCCTCCTGCCAAGGGCGGCGTCGGGAGCGGCGCGAGTGATGACGACGACGATGATGACGAGCCCAGGGAAGAGGCCGCCCCGATGGTTCGCAAAACTCGCGGGCAATATCAGCGCGAGCTCGAGGCGAGTAGAAGCCTTGAACGTCATGACGATGACGACGAGCTTCCCGAGCACACCTCGCATCGTGAGGCTACACCGTCGAAAAAGAAGAAGAAGAAGGAAGTGAAGGCTCCACCAAAGAGGAAGACGAAGCCGGCGAAACAGGCATCTCCGCCTCGTTCGGCGAGTAGTTCCGACGCCACCAGCTTGGCCAAGGACGAAGCGCCGCAGATGACAGCAACACCGGATGCCGCTGCCACCCTGAGTGAGGTACCTCCGCCGCTTCCCTATTCGCCCCCCGTTGGGGTTGGGTTGTTCCAGCCGCAACAACTTCACCTCCCAGGAGAGATCCTGCCGAAGTCGTTTCGGAGGCTCCTGTCGCGGCCTTGTCGTCGAAGAGGCCTTCCGTGTCTTGGGCACATGATGTTTTGGAGATGGGCCTCAGTCGGAAACTGGGCCCCGAACTGGAGAAGCCGGCCAGCATCCGTACGGGGCTGCGTTTCATACCGGTCGCCAAGTAAGTTTTGTTCATCTGCTTGCCTTTCATTGTAATCAGACCATTTTGCTCATATAATCAATTCGCAGGACTGGAGTTAAAAAGATAGGCCACCCGTCCGTGGACAAGGTGCCGCCAGTCGTCGCCGAGGAGGACCCCTCACGAAAGAGGAAAGCTGATGAGGTTGCTGCCCCCGCAGACAGTGCCAAGAAGGCCAAGGGCGATGATGTCGTCACGGTGTCTGACGACACGAGGTTGCTCCGAGTGGTCCTACGACTGCGACGGAGGCGGCCTTGAAGGCCAAGGAGGATGTTTCCTCGCCTGGGATGGCCGAGGCGGCTCCTCTTGGTGCTGGAGCGTCCACCGCGACCTTCCCCCGCTTTATGGACAAAGCGGCCACAGCGAGTGGTACAGCGCCATCGAGCCGCACGCCTGGGGTCGCCGAAACGGAGGTCGAGCAGCGTCGCGGACACACTCCGGCTCTTCTCGCATCTTTGGACGCGCTGTAGCTCCACGGCATGCTGGGCGCAGCCATCCAGGTATGTCCAGTCCCCGAGGATCGGGCCACTGAATTTCAGTGGTCAGATTCTTATAGTGTTTGTTTTTATTTGTAGCACCTAGTCCCCGAGTGCCTAGTCGCTGAATTTCAGCGGGTGGGCAATTAGGATTTTTGATCTCAAGTCCCCGAGTGCCTAGTCGCTGAATTTCAGCGGGTGGGCACTTAGGATTTTTGAAATCCAGTCCCCGAGTGCCTAGTCGCTGAGTTTCAACGGTTGGGAACTTAGGATTTCATTGTCGTTGACTGTTTGATTTGTGCACAGGGCTTGCAGCGTGAATCAGCCAATCGTCTTGCTGCGAAGTTTCGCGCGGAGAAGGAACTTGTTGTCGTCCAAGAAACGAACAAGGCACTCCAAGCACTTGCTGCCAAGGCGGAGGAGGTCCGCCAGGGTCTTCTTCCGGCGTGTGAACTGTCGGCGG
Source organism: Avena longiglumis (assembly GCA_030063025.1). Lineage (NCBI taxonomy): Eukaryota > Viridiplantae > Streptophyta > Magnoliopsida > Poales > Poaceae > Avena > Avena longiglumis. The sequence goes on from CP125973.1 coordinate 161,948,734, forward strand.
CTCAGTTTGCCTTGAGTACGGCTGAGCAGCGGATCGCTGATCTTGAGCGCGAGCTTAAGGAAGCGAAGGCGAGTTCAGCGGATGGGCGAGCCAGAGCTGCTGTTACGGCTGCCGCTAAAGAGCAGAAGGTCTCTGACGCCCTTGTTGCTGGGCTACGAGACGACTTCTCCTCTCTTCAAAGCTTCATCATGGGCCTCCGCCATCCTTTGATTGGTAAATTTTCCTGCCTCTGCCTATAGTAGCTACATTATGAAATCGTCGTTGTACTTACTGCCGACCCCTGTCCGCAGGTCGGATTATCGACATCTCGGAGGAGGCGCAGTCGTATGACGCGCGGCAGTGTGTGGCCACTCTGGTCGACTCGTCCACGTTATCTGTGGCTTGCATTCAAGCATATCTTCAAGAGATGTCGCCCACGGAAGTGATTCCTAGCGATCTCGTCGAAGTATGGCGGTATCTGGAGAAGGCGCCGTCAGTCGTCGAGTTCATGACGCGGTCGGCATTCCGGCACGGGGCGGCAACGGCGCTTAGCCTTGGGCTTGACCACTTCCCAGAGGACTTCGACCTTGACGACGTGACGAGTGGCTACCCCTCGTCGACGGGCTCGGTGGAGATTGCTGAGGTGCTGACGCTGATGGACCGGGCCGCGGTATACTCTGATCGCGTCTGGGCGATGGGCGACCTCCTCCCTTATTAGGAGACGACTGTCGCGCCCAACGATCCCGAGCCGCCGCACCGGGACTTCAAGGTCGAGCAGCCCTTTCGTGCGGTGATGGCGGGTGAGTTGATGACGTACCCGTCGAACCCGTACACTCCCTTCATTCGCAACCGCAAGGGTGGCGGCGAGTCGAAGTCGAAGCCTGCGGAATAGAAACATTGTGCCCTGGGGCGTTAGTAGCAATTTGGCCATTGGGATCAACTTGTATTTTGTAACGACTTTGTTATGCTGTAATGGAATTTCGCGTTATTTTGTGAATTGTCTTGCGATTTTGATTGCTGATTGGACGAGTCCCCGAGCGCGTCCGCACTTTTTATGGGGTTTACCTCGTTTGTTATGTGTGTGTGGTTTTGAACGTTTTGTCAGTTGTTTTGTTATTGAGGTCGACTCGCCCGAGCTTGGAAAGCCAGTCGCAGGGCGACTCCCATGAGTGCTCTTTACTTGACCGTTTTCCCTTGCGCGAACGAGGTCGGGTAGCCGAGTCCCCGAGCGTGGTACTTGGTGGTTCTAGTCGCGGCTCTAGGGTGGGTGAGGTCTGGGCGCGTTAGAGTGAGCGCATCATTCCTGCCTGACCCGTCGGGTCAGTCGCATGGCGAGTCCTGGGCATGCTCTCATACTTGGCGTTTTTCCCTAGTCGCTCGCGCTTAACTGGTCGTCAGTCCCCGAGCGTGGTACTTGGCCGTTCGAGTCGCTGTGTCGAGGATGCGGAGGATCATAGTCGCTGTGAGGAGCGAAGGCAGTTGTCTTGGCTCGTTAAGCCAGTCGAGCTAGGCGACTCCAATGGGGCTCCGGGTAGGCGTTTTTCGTGGACGTTACGAGTCCTGGGGTAACCCAGTGCCCTCGTAACGCACTACTTGGCCGTGCCGGTCGCTGTACCAGAGGTTGACTTCTGCAGTTAGCTTGACGCTGTTATTACGAGTGCGAGTGGCACAAGACACGGAGAGTAGACGCAATTTGCGGTAACCAATATGTTTTATTTCATAGCTAGTGGAGGGTACATGTGTGGAGTTCTAGGAGTAGAACTTCCGTAGGAGGTTTACATTCCACGGTCGCTTGACGTCGACTTTCCCGTCTCCGCGGACGTCGGTGAGGTAGTAGGCATCGTTGCCGAGTACTCGCCCGATGGCAAATGGTCCCTCCCACGGGGGGGGGGGGGAGAGCTTGTGCATGCCCTTCTTGTCCTGGATGAGGCGTAGGACCAGGTTGCCTTCCTGGAAAGTGCGAGTCCTCACTCGCCGGCTATGGTAGCGGCGGAGTCCTTGCTGGTAGATGGCAGTGCGGGAGCGAGCTAGGTCGCGTGCCTCGTCGAGTTGATCAACTCCATCCTGGCATGCGAGTTCGTTTGCAGCCTCCGTGTAGTGGACAACCCTTGGCGAGTCGTGCTCTAGGTCGGTGGGCATGACTGCCTCGGCACCATACACCATGAAGAAGGGGGTGAACCCTGTCGACCTGTTGACAGATGTGCGGATGTCCCAGATGATGGAGGGTAGATCCTCTACCCAGCACCCAGCGGTGCGCTCGAGTGGTACTTGGAGCCGTGGCTTCAGGCCATGGAGGATGCTCTGGTTGGCCCGTTCCGCCTGGCCGTTGGACTCCGGGTGGGCGACTGAAGCAAGGTCGAGTCGGATGTGGTGTTCTTCGCAGAAATCGGCCATGGCTCCTTTGGCGAAGTTGGTGCCGTTGTCCGTGATGATGCTGTTTGGGAACCCGTAGCGATATATGAGCTCGCGTAGGAACTTGGTGGCGGTCTTCCCATCGCATTTCCAGACTAGCTTGGCCTCCACCCACTTTGTGAATTTGTCGACCGCGACCAGGAGGTGAGTGAAGCCGGAGGGGGCCTTTTTGAAAGGGCCTACCATGTCCATACCCCACACGGCGAACGGCCAGGTGATGGGGATTGTCTTGAGCGCGAAGCTCGGCACGTGGGTCTGGTTGGCTCACTTCTGGCACCCGGCGCACCGCTGGACAATGTCGACAGCGTCTGCGTGTGCGGTGGGCCAGTAGAAACCGTGTCGCATAGCCTTTGCGACCAGAGAGCGGGCACCAGCATGGTGGCCGCAGTCGCCGGAGTGGATGTCGTGGAGGATTTTGCGTCCTTCAGCGGGTTGGACACAACATTGGAACACGCCGGTCACGCTGCGCTTGTGGAGCTCGCCGTTGATGATGACGAAGGATTTGCAGCGGCGCGCTATCATCCGGGCGTCTGTTTTGTCTGCTGGCAAGGTGCCTCCCTCCAGGTAGGCGATGTACAGCGTAGTCCAGTCTTCTGGCTCGGCGATGATTGCGACCAGGGCTGCCTCTGGTTGCAGCGGGACTCTGATGTCGATCTCCCTTGGGAGAGAGACGGAAGGCTTGGTGATGGTGTCGAGGAAGATGCCGACGGGTGGTGGGAGTCGAGCCGAGCCGATACGAGAGAGTGCGTCGGCCTCCTCGTTTTTCCGCCTGTCGATCCATTCGACGGAATAGCCTGGGAAGTGTTCGCCCAGCTTGTCCACTACTTGGCGGTATGCCGCCATGGTGGGGGAGACGGCGTCGTAGGTACCGGCGATTTGCCCAGTGACGAGGTCGGAGTCTCCGTAGCAGCGTAGGCGGTTGACATTCATCTCCTTGGCGGCTCGCATGCCGTGGAGTAGTGCCTCGTACTCGGCCATATTGTTGGTGTAGGGGGTGAAGTCGAGGCAGAGGACGTAGCGGAGCTTGTCGCTCTTCAGGGAAGTCAGCACGATCCCTGCTCCTGCGCCGTCTGCGTTCTTGGAGCCGTCGAAGTGCAGACTCCAATAGTGGAGGTACGACAGCTTTTCCGGCTGCTGGGCCTCTTCCCAGTCGGCGATGAAGTCCGCGAGAGCCTGCGACTTGATCGCTTTGCGCGGCTCATACTTGATGTTGTGGACGCCGATTTCGACGGCCCACTTGGCGACTCGCCCGGTCGCCTCACGGTTGCGGATTATGTCCTGCAACGGTGCTGAGGAGACGACCGTGATCGGGTTCTCCTGGAAGTAGTGCGGCAGTCGCCACTGTGCTCTGAAGACCACGTATGCCAATTTCTGGTATTTCGGGTATCGCTGGCGCGACTCGGTGAGGACCTCGTTGATATAGTACACCGGTCGCTGCACCGGGCGCTCCTTTCCTTACTCTGGTCGCTCACCGACCATGAAGGTGCTGACGACGCGCTCGGAAGCCGCGACGTAGACCAGCATGGGTTCCTTGTCGACGGGGGCGGCGAGTAGCGGTGCTATGAGTAGCACCTTCTTGAGGTCGCGGAGCGCGTCGTCTGCCTCCTTATCCCACTGGAAGGTGGGGTTCTTGTGCATCAGGCGGTATAGGGGCATCGCCTTTTCGCCCAATCGGGGGATGAAGCGACTGAGAGCCGTGACTCGCCCGGCCAGCTTCTAGACGTCGCGCAGGCACTCGGGTTTGCCGAGTCGAGCGATCATGTCGATCTTGGTGGGGTTCGCCTCGATCCTGCGCTTGGAGACGACGTATCCCAGTAGTTGCCCTTTGGTACATCGAAGGTGCATTTGCCTGGGTTTAGCTTTATCTTGTATTTCCGCGGGTTGGCGAATGTTTCCGCCAGGTCAGCGAGTAGGTCGCTCTGGCGAGCGGACTTCACTACCACGTCGTCGATGTAGACGTGGATATTGCGGCCAATTTGGCTCGCAAGGCACTCCTGCATGCACCGCTGGTAGGTTACCCCGGAGTTCTTGAGGCCGAAGGTCATGGCGGTGTAGCAGAAGGCTCCGAATGGCGTGATGAACGCCGTCTTTTCTTCGTCCTCAACAATCATTTTGATCTGGTTGTACCCAGAATAGGCGTCGAGGAAACACAGCGACTCCGAGCCCGCGGTGGAATCGATTATTTGGTCGATCCGCGGGAGGACAAATTGTTCCTTCGAGCAGGCGCTGTTTAAGTTTGTGTAGTCGATACACATCCTCCAGGTCCCGTTTTTCTTCTCGACCAGGACTGGGTTTGCTAGCCACTTGGAGTATTTTATTGGCCAGATGAATCCTGCAGCGAGTAGACGCTGCACCTCCTCGGCGATGGCTCGGCGGCGCTCTTCATTGAAGGGCCGCAGCGACTGACAGTTCGTGCTTTGGGGTCGGCGTTGAGTTTGTGCTTAGCGAGTTCCCTAGGGACACCAGGCATGTCAGAGGGCTTCCATGCGAAGATGTCCCTGTTCTCACGGGGGAACTCGATGAGCGCGCCTTCCTATGCTGGGCTCATGCCCGTCCCGATCGTCACCGTCTGGCTGGAGTCGCCTGGGACCAGCTCGACGGTGCGGGTATGTGTCATTGCCTCGAAGGCTAGAGTGTTGCCGCCCTCCGAGTTGGGCCTCTTGAGTATAGTGGGGTCGTTGTTGTTGACCCCGCTCGCGTATTTGGCGATCTCATCGGCGTGGTTGGCCTCTACCGCGATGACGGCATCGGCGAGTTCGGCTCCTTTGGCCTCGCACTCGGCGGCCATGTTGGGGTCGCCGTGGATGGTGATGACGCCGCGTGGTCCGGGGAGCTTCATCGCATTGTAAGCATAGTGGGGCGCCGCCATGAACTTGGCGAACGCCTGGCGCCCCAAGACGCAGTGATAGGGGCTGTCGAAGGGCACCAGCTCGAAGACGATCCGATCGGTGCGGAAGTTTGCCAGTGTGCCGAAGGTGACTGGCAGCGTGACCTTGCCGATCGGGTACGCCTTCCGACCGGGGACGATGCCGTGGAACATGGTGTAGGTCGTCTCGACCATCGACTGTGGGAGCCGCAGTGGCCTGAAGGTGTCCAGGTACAGGATGTTGATGGAGCTGCCGCCGTCCATCAATGTCTTGGGGAGCCAGTAGTCTCCTACCTTGGGCTTGAATACCAGGGCGACTCGGCCTGGGTACTCGATGCGCGGCGAGTGGTCCTGGCGGCTCCAAGTGATTGGTTGCTCCGACCAGTTGAGGAACTGGGGAACGTCCACCTGGGCCACCGCGTTCATGGCGATGGCGCGGGCGATGACCTTCTTCTCGCGCTTCGTGTTGAAGCCTGTGAAGGTGTGGAGCGAGCCGGCCACGCTGCCGAATTTTCCACCATTTGGCGGGTTGTTGTCGGGGTCCTCCCGCGCTCGCCGTGCCTTCTTGATCTCCTTGAGAAAGTGGCAGTCGGCGGTCGTGTGCGTGGCAGGCTTCCCTTCCCTGCTGTGAAATGCACAAGGTTGGTTAAGGAGGGCCGCGGGGTTGAACCTTGGTTTCGCCTTGTAGTTGCCGCCGTCGCGGCGTTGCCCCCCGTCGCGGTGGAAGCTCTTGGGATCGAGCTGCGCGTGCCCAGCGTTGGCGACAAAGTCGACTCGCCCGTCACTGCGGCGCTTGCCAGTGAGGCGAGTGTTGTTGTAGCGTAGATCGGATCATCGTCCGTTGTCGTTGCCGCTCGTGCGGCGTTGCCCTCCCGACTCATCGTCGGTTTCTTGGTTTGGGTCTTCCTCCGCGTATCTTTTGGCGATCTCAAGGAGGTCCGGTATGTTATCGAGTGTGCGGTATGCTCATTTGAGCTTGGCAACCAGGGGCTCGTAGTGGCACGAGGTCTTGAAGCAATGGATTGTGGTGTCTGGGTGGATACCGACCGCGTTGTACCACAGTTCTTGCCATCGTTGGACCCAGCTGCGGGTCGACTCGCGAGGTCCCTGGACGCATTTTTCCAGGTCCTCGATGGTGGTGGCGCGGGTGTATGAACCCTCGAAGTGCCTGGCGAAGGAGTCGCGCATCTCTTCCCAGGAGTCGATGCTGTCCGCGGGGAGAGTGTTGATCCACTGCCTGCACGCCCCCTCCATCATCAGGGGGAGGTAGCGGGCGGCGAGTAGATCAGTGTGGCCGGCGATCCCCATTGCCATGAGGTAAGTGTCCAGCCACACAGAGGGATCGTTCGTGGGGTCATACTTCTCTATTTCCTTCGGCCCTCTGAAGTTCGCCGGGTATCTTTTGCCTCGGATCATTGGTCCGAAGCACCGGGGACCGAGTCGACTTAGCGACCCCATCGGCTCGCCATTGCGGCGGTTGGTTAGGGTATGTCGCAGGTCGTCGGGCTGGCGTGCGCGCCAGCTCTGGTTTTTCATGATGTGGGTGCGGGCGTCAACGGGCTGACCGTTGGCGGCGACGAAGTTGGTCGCTGGCCTGGGGTCGTTGGTGGAGAGTCCCCCGTTCGCGGGTCGGTATTGGAGCTACAGTGGTTCAGGTGGCGGGCAGTTGAGGGTGTTTGCCGCCAATGGACGGCCGCTGGAGGCCCCTCTGCTGCCCAATGAACGCGAGTACATCCGACCATGTGAGTCGACGCCTGCGTTTTTTTGCTCGACCGCCTTTGCGAGCAAGGCCTTGACGTACTGGATCTCTAGGGCGCCGTCACCGGTGGCCGTGATGTTGTTGGCCGCTGCTTGGCCCGCCACGAGGTTGTCCATCGGGGTGGAGAACGTTGGTAGGCCGTTCACGTCTCGCTCCCGTGAGGAGACCACGATCCGCGGCTGGTCCCTGGGGGGTGCGCGGTTGGGTGGAGGTGGGGCGCCATTCGCCGTCGACCCTAGTGGGGGCCGGGCACTTCCTCCTGGTGGCGCGTTCTCGCAGATCGCGCTTCGCCACGCGGGCGGGTCGTTCGTCGTCGAAGTTCGTGGCGCCCCTGGCGGTGGGGTTCAAGCGACCTGATTCGTTGCTGGTGGTAAGCGGCTCTGCGCCGCCACCTGCCGAGGTGAAATTTTTTCGGCTTGCTCCTTGCAGATCGCCGCCGCTTCAGCGGAGTTCCTCGACCTCCGTTGCCGTTGCGTTGGGAGGGATCGGGGTGGAGAAGGGATCCTCCGGTGGGTCGGTGCCAGTCGCCATGTAGGTCGCGGCGTGGCGACCGGTCCCATCGCGGAGATCGGCGGAGTTTTCCAACCCGGAGTCAAGGTCGAAGATCCCAAGGATGGAGGGATCCTCGAAGTCTCCAACGTTGGAGACCTGGGTGATGGAGCCCGCGGGCGAAGCCGCGATGATGGATCCGGCGAGTGACGCCGGGGTCGCCGAGTCGGCGTCGTCGTTGAGGGCCGCATCTTCTGTGGCCGCGGTGGTTTCAGCCACATCAATGTGGGCTGAGTCGTACTCAGAGGCGAGGCGGTGGATCATGCGGACCTGACTCTCGGAGAGTCGATCGCGTGGCGACGACTCGCGGATGCGAGCCGAGTCCACCGAGACGATGACGTCGGTGAGGCCGACGAAGAGACTGATCGTGCCAACCAGCAAGATCATGCTGTGCGTGACGGGTCGCACCGCCGGGACGTAGCTGCTCGGCAAGATTTGGAGCATCTCGCCAATCGCTATCATGCGGCCGGCGGCGATCGACTCGTTGATGGGCAGATTGGATCTCGCCGCAGAACACCGGACAGACCGACCAGGCCCCACGGTGGGTGCCACTGTCGTGGGAATGACCACAGCAGATGCTGCAATCGGCAGCGAGTAGTAGAACATGGGGCAAGGGCGGCCAACCATCTACGGTGCGAGATGAGGGCGGAGACACAGGGTTTTACCCAGGTTCGCCCCCCGGAGGGTAAAGACCTACTCCTGCTAGATTGTATTATGATGAGAGTACAATGGGGCAAGCTCGGCGGCTAGGTAGCGAGTCGCTTGGGTGGATGATGGAACGTATCCTCTACATGCCCTTTAGGGAGGTTTATATAGACTCGCCCCCTAGGGTTTACATATCTCAACCGAATCAATTAAGGTTTCGGCAATCGTTTAACCTAATCCGACTGGGCCTATCTACTCTCCTGGGCCTTCAGCTTCCAGTCGCTTGAATCTACGCCAGGTCTTGATCCAGTCGCCGTCCTGCAGGCCCACTCGCCAGTTCCTGGGCCGGTCGAAAACGTCCTGCTGGGTATACCCCGGTAGGCATATCCCCATCACTCAGCATTTGATTGTTTATCCGACCTACTTGGTTCAATAGGAACTTAGATCTCCGTGACCACAACCTTTGAGGCACATAAGCTATGAGCATTATGGCTGCCTTCGGAATGATTTCCGGCGCTGCGCAACTCAGCACATTGAGCTAAGGTTCATTAACCTTATCAAAGTTCTATTGTCCTCCCACTAACTTTTATGAAAAAATCCTTTTTCAATAAACTTCACGTTTCAAGCGACAAACCCTTTTTGTCCTCGGTGTTATGGAGGAATAACCAATTGTTATTCGAAATAACCTACAAATACATGCTCATCCGACTTTGGTAGAAAACATCTTACTAATGCTTATCATACTAAAATTTAAGAAAGGACAACTTGGGTTTTACCCCAAACCAAAACTTACATGGTGTCATTTCAACAGATCAATATGGAGCTATTTTAGTGTAAGAGCGGTAGTCTCTAAAGCTTTTAATCTTTTAAAACATAATGGCAGTTTTATAAATAACACCTTTGATCCAACCATGTCACACAAGGTTTCATTACAAATATCAAACACTCCATATTACAATGGTGTTTCGGGAGATGCAAATCTAGGTGTTTTTGCTAAACTTGTAACTCAAATAAATCCCTTGATGATAAAATCATAAATTATTTATTTTCTTGTTACACTTGCAACTAACCTAAATCCCTTATGATAAAATCATAAATCATTTATTTTCTTGTTACAATGATTTTCCACTTCATCTTTGAAAGTCTTTGAACGTTTTCAAATATTTCATACTTCTTTCTCATTAAGTGAATATTCACTCAAATTTCCGGAGAAAGCATATGAAATTGAAATCCATCGCTTACGACTATACATAATAGACTACATACATCAATATGTATAAATTCCAACATTTTAGCGTTCGTTCTTCTTTGGCCTTTGAACGAAGTTTTAATTATCTTGAGGAAAGTCTCACAAGTGTCACTTGATGAAATCAAAGACTCCAAAAATCCATGAATATGGAGATTCTTCATGTTTTCTTTCCAATATAATTTAAACGGCGATGTTGAAGGAAATATGCCCTAGAGGCAATCATAGAGATGATTATATTTCACATGTATCCATGAGTTATTGTAATGTTCCTTGAATATCCATATCAGGCAACTTGTATTGATTGGCAATTATGTGAATTGTTTGTGAAACTCTTTACTTGTATGGTTATTTAAGAGTTGTCCCTAGTCGGAATTCATGTGAGGACACACGTGAATATTAGACTAGCACATCGATTGGTTGATGACTATGTTTCGTAAGTCATAGACATGGAGATGTCAAACCAATAATGTGGTCACATGTTATGAACATGGGGTTGGACTGACCCAACCTGAGATTGTTGCATGTACTTGAGATGTGGATCGACCTAGTTTGGGGCTATCAAACGCTACATCGTAATTGGGTAGTTATAAAGGTAGCTTTCGGGTTTGTCCTGAAACATGCTTCAAGGCATGGTCGATCAAGATGGGATTTGCCCCTCTCTACTTGAGAGAGATATCTCTAGGTCCCTCGAGTGATCGGATCCAGAAATGCATGGCCGTGCTACATATGGTTAAGAGTTAACCTAGTAAAGGGATTCCGAATCACAGTATCGAGAAAGGAAGGTCAGCTTGGAGCTGGACCAAATATCGTGAGGCAAAGGGAAAGACATGTACTAAACCTTGTGATGGTTCGTCCGATATGATCTTTGTACGTGTTTAGGAGTTGGCACGTCTTGCTAGAGGCCACTACCAACTATTGGCAGAATAAGTGTATTCGTGTCATGTCTATAAGTATATGAACCTATAGGGTCACACACTTAAGGGGCTGGAAGTCTAATGAGGATTGGATCCGAATTAGACCAGGCTTAGACTACTAATGGGCTCCTAATGTAGAATCCCACTCGGGACGTATATATTATAGAGGGTGGGGCGAGCTGATCTAAAAAAAAGACCATTCCACTCAGCCGCCACACCTCACGCCTATGTTGCACGCGCGGACCTAGCAGTCCGGCGTCTGACGCTTCCACCCCGCACGTGTGGATTGATCTATGATGTGATGGTTTATATGGCGGTGGTTCAGGATTGATCTATGATCTTGCTTTCCGTGATCGTGATTCTGAGGTTGTCGAACGACTTACCCCTATCGGTCAGTTTCCGCCATCGGGGTAGACAGTGACACATAAATCCAGTTGAATCATGCGAAGATCAATATGATTGATCAAATTGGAACCTAGATCTAAAACCGATGTATCATGATCAAAGGAGTTTGATTGAATCGGTACAGGATTCGGTTTATGGTAAATTTGATTTGCCGATCAAAATCCTTAAAGAAAATTGTGAAGATACCGCGAGGGGCACTGCCCCTTCGAACCCCGCAAGGGGAGACCCCCTAGACCCCCCTTAATCATAGCCCCTTTTGTATCTCGTTAAGGTAACTAGGTGCTGCGATGTCACATGATCCGGTAGAATGCGATTCTATGCATAACTTGTTTTTGCAGGATGTATGTGATCAGTATGGCCCATATATGTATGTGATGCATGTATGGAATTTTGCATGACCTGCGTGTCGTCAGTAGTGCAACACGGCTGGAGCCATATGTGTTGTCATTTATTGTAATGGCCTGCGTGCCAACTTGTGATGATCCCAATACTATGTAATTTTGATTACTAGCTGTTAGGAGTAATAGCTTGTATTAGTTCTTGGAGGACTCATCACTTGGAAGATGGCTCACATGGAACATGAAGATGGAGATCATCATGGTGGACAGGTTCTATGGCGATGGAGATCACCATGAGAAAATGGGCCATACTGTGTCACATCTATGTGAATGCTATTCTTATGTGTTTTACTACTATGCATGCTTAGATGATAGAAGTAGAACGATACCTCACAAATTTTAAGTTAAACCATGCCCTCCCAACCAAACCTTGCACCATCCTATGCCCTGTACAATCGTTGGTGGGCCTATGAAATTAGGGTGTCGCGGTTTTCCTTGGCTGGATGGGTTTGTATCGGATACCTACACGCATAAGGGTTGGTGAGCTTGACAAGGTCATCTTAACAGTTAAGGATCTTGGGGCATAAAGGTTGGTCGCCTAGTTTTGACATAGAGATGTCACCCAACAACAAGAGTCATATGTGATATGATTAGCAAGTGTTGCTTACCGATTTACCTTGTCTTCTAGCAGTGGTGCTAAAGCTCACTAGTCGACTTGTTAATTGTGGATCTTGAATCACTTAGTATCAATGGAGGGATATTGATTTAAGTGGGAGTATATGCTATTAAATTGTTTAATATGTTTTACTCTTTCATGGTTACATGGCTTAGTATTTTGCATGTTTTCTGTTGTAGATCAATGGCACCGAACACTACATCACCTTTTTCTTTGCGTTCGATTCTTGACAAATATAAACTTAATGGAACAAACTATTTGATCGGGTCCGTAACGAGAATTGTTCCTGTGTCGATAAAAGGAAACGGTTCTGGATACCCCAATCCCCGCTGAACCTGCTGATAATGCAACTGCTGCCCTTAAAAACGCCTACAAGAGAGCATGTGATGATTCACTTGAGGTTAGCTGTCTTATGCTTGCATGCATGGAACCTGAACTCCAAAAGAAGTTTGAGGATCAGGAAGCGTACGATATGATCGTCGCGCTTAAGGACTTGTTCCAAGATCAGGCAAGGACTGAGAGATACAATGTTGCCAAGTCCTTTGTCGAATGCAAGCTGGCAGAGGGAGCAGCTGTAGGCCCCCATGTGATCAAAATGGTTGGTTACAGTCAGACTTTGGAAAAGCTTGGTTTTCTACTAGGCCAAGAATTGGCCACTGACTTCATTTTGGCGTCTCTTCCATCCATCTATGGGCAGTTCATTTCGAACTACCATATGCATGGGGTGGAGAAGGGCCTTAATGAATTATGCGGGATACTAAAAACAGCAGAAAGTGACATGAGGAAGTGTGCAGGGCATAGCCATGTGATGGCTGTGCAGAATAAGCCTAGCTTCAAGAAAAAGGGTACTTCTTGGAAGAAGAAGGGCAAGGCTAAGGATACGATCCCTAAGCTTGCACCCAAGCAAAAGGCTGGACCTGTAGAAGACACTGAGTGCTTCTTTTGTCAGGAACATGGCCACTGGAAGAGAAACTGCAGCAAGTACCAGGCTTCTTTGAAGAAGAGTGGAAGTAAGAGTACTTCCCACTTAGGTACGCTTGTGGTAAATGTTGTGGACATTCTTCTCACTGATTCCTATGTTAACTCTAGGGTATTTGATACCGGATTTTTGCATCGGAAATAAAGCAAGGGTTGCTGCATTGTTTGTCGGCGTCATGCAACTTCACCTTCCGTCAAGATTTATTATGGAGTTGAATAATTGTTATTACATTCCTAGTATAGGTCGAAATTTTTTATCACCTTCATGTTTGATGAGGGATGATTATTCATTCGTGAGTGCAAACAATGGTTGTGTAATCTCTAAGAATGATATGTTTAAGGCTAATGCTCCCATTGTGAATGGGTTATTTATTTTAAATCTTGATGATGCATCTGTTTACAATGTTAGTGCTAAAAGGCTTCGGACTAATGATTTGAATCCTACCTATTTATGGAATTGTCGTTTGGGGCATATAAGTGAAAAGCGCATGAAGAAGATCCATGGTGATGGTCTTCTAACTTCGTTTGATTTTGAATCACACGAGACATGTCAGGCTTGTTTACTTGGAAACATGACCAAGTCGCCTTTTTCGGGTTTACCCGAGAGAGCGACAGACTTGTTGGAACTCATACATACTGATGTATGTGGACCAATGAGCACGACAACCAGAGGAGGATATCGCTACTTCATTACTTTCATATGATTTGATAGATATGGTTATGTCTACTTGATGAAGCATAAGTCTGAAACTTTTGAAAGGTTCAAGGAGTTTCAGAGTGAGGTAGAGAATCAACGTGGCAAGAAAATAAAGGCCTTGCGATATGATCGTGGAGGTGAATATTTGAGTCACGAATTTAGCGATCATCTTAAGAGTTGCGGAATTGTTCCACAACTTACGCCGCCCGGAACGCCTCAAAGAAACGGGGTCTCCGAACGGCGTAATCGAACTTTGTTGGACATGGTTCGATCTATGATGAGCCAGTCGGATTTACCATTATCATTTTGGGGTTACTCTCTAGAAACAGAAGCTTTCACACTTAATAGGGTACCATCTAAATCCCTAGTTAAGACACCATATGAGATGTGGACTGGAAAGAATCCTAGTTTGTCTTTTCTAAAGATTTGGGGTTGTGATGCATTTGTCAAGCGACTTTAGTTGGACAAGCTAACACCCAAATCGGATAAGTGCATTTTCGTGGGATATCCGAGGGAAACCTTAGGGTATTACTTCTACAACCGAGAAGAGGGCAAAGTGTTTGTCGCTCATAGCAGTGTTTTCCTAGAGAAAGAGTTTCTCACAAAGGGAACAAGTGGTAGGTCGGTGCGACTTGAAGAAGTCCAAGATGAGACAGTTGGGGATGCTTCTACGAGTGATGCTATTGTAGCAGAACAAGTTGAGGAACCCATGGCAACAGAAGCACCACAACCACGAAGGTCGGCGAGGCTCCGCGAAGCGCGAGAATTATTATTGTTAGACAATGATGAGCCTGCGACCTATGCAGAAGCGATGGTGGACCCAGACTCTGAGAAATGGCTGATCGCCATGAGATCCGAGATAGAGTCCATGGGAGACAATCAAGTTTGGAACTTGGTTGACCTGCCTGATGGTTTTAAAGCCATCGAGTGCAAATGGATCTATAAGAAGAAGATTGATATGGATGGAAATGTTCACATCCATAAATCTTGACTTGTTGCAAAAGGTTTTCGACAAGTTCAAGGAGTTGACTACGACGAGACTTTCTCGCCCGTAGCGATGCTTAAATCTATACGGATAATTCTAGCCATTGCTGCACATTTCGACTATGAAATATGGCAGATGGATGTCAAGACGGCTTTCCTAAATGGAATCCTAACTGAGGACGTGTATATGATGCAGCCCGAAGGTTTTGTCGATCCAAACAATGCTGGAAAGGTATGCAAACTTCTGAAGTCCATTTATGGGCTAAAGCAAGCATCTCGGAGTTGGAACATTCGATTTGATGAAGTTGTAAAGGAGTTTGGCTTCATCAAAAACGAACAAGAACCTTGTGTTTACAAGAAGGAAAGTGGGAGAGCGCTGGTATTTCTAATCTTGTATGTAGATGACATATTGCTGATTGGAAATGACATTCCTATGCTCGAGTCTGTTAAGACCTCATTGAAAAATAGTTTTTTGATGAAGGACTTGGGATAAGCGGCATATATTCTGGGCATCAAGATCTATAGAGATAGATCAAGGAGGCTAATTAGATTAATCCAGAGTACATACATTGACAAAGTGTTGAAACAGTTCAGCATGGAAGAGGCTAAGAAGGGGTTCTTGCCCATGTCTCACGGCATAAAACTCAGCAAGACTTAGTGTCCTTCGACTACTAATGAGCATGAGCACAGGAGTAGGGTTCCATATGCTTCGGCTATTGGATCCATCATGTATGCAATGATATGTACTCGCCCAGATGTTTCCTATGCTCTAAGTGTTACGAGCAGATACCAGGCTGATCCAGGTGAAGGTCACTGGACAGCGGTAAACAACATCCTTAAGTACTTGAAAAGGACTAAGGATGTATTCCTAGTTTATGGAGGTGAGGATGAACTCAGTGTAAAGGGTTACACAGATGCGAGTTACCTTAACGACTCAGATGATTCGAAATCGCAATCAGGTTATGTGTTTGTCATGAATGGTGGTGCCGTGAGCTAGAAAAGTTCCAAGCAAGATATGGTGACCTCCTCTTCAACACAAACTGAATATATTGCTGCCTCGGAGGCCGTAAAGGAAGCTGTTTGGATAAGGAATTTCCTGATCGCTCTCGGTGTGGTTCAGGGCGCGTCCAATCCCTTGGATGTTTATTGTGACAACAATGGTGCTATTGCACAAGCCAAGGAACCTAGACAGCACCAGAAGAACAAACATATTCGCATGCGTTACCATCAGATTCGATAGTTCGTTGAGGATGGAAGTGTCATGATATGCAAAATACATACGGACTCAAATGTTGCTGATCCCTTGACTAAGCCTCTTCCGCAACCCGCGCTTGAAGCACACACAAGAGCAATTGGTATTAGATACATTTTAGATTGACTTGTAACATCCCTAAAATTCATATTCCAAAACTCATTCATATCATCTAAGCATTCATTATCATTTAGGGTTCTTCTCAAAAACAGAAGCTTGTGCTATGATTTCATGTGAGTAAATTTCACTCATTAGGCCATCACCTTTTGAAACTTAAATGTTAAGGAACTTGTTTGCTTGCCCCACTATTGGAAAGATTAGGTGTAAAAGTTTAACCAAAATTTTCAAATTAGAAATAATTTCAAAACCTCTATTTTCAAACATTTGCAAAATAGTGCAAAGTCTCTGGTTGTTTGAAATCCAAGTCTGATCAAGCCTTTGCAAGGCAACGCCATGAGCTTTGACTTATTTCTGAGACCAATTCACCCCTGCAAAATCTCAGAAAGATTTGTATTCAAATTGATTTTGAAACTATTTGAAAACCTAATCAGAAAATAGAATTAGAAAAGAAAAAGAACTAAGCAAAGGAAAAGGGCCGAGCGCCAGATATCTGGCCCAGCAGAGGATCGAGCCCAACTAGCCCACCCGGGGATTTATTTTTCTTCTCTCACGCGCATACCGGCTGACGATTGGACCCCACCCTCATTTCGCACACATCGCCGACGAAGCGGCCCTATCCACGCCATCGTTTTCCCCAAATCGCGCCCGACCACGCCGCAGCCGCAGCGGATCGCCGGTAATGGCGCTTTAATTGGGCATTAAAACACGGGTGTTTCCTGTCGAGGCACCGGCTATAAGATCCCCACCTCCTCGCAGTCATTTTCCCCCAGTCAATTCCACACTCACGCCCCCAGGCTGCCCACGACTCGCTCAAAACCACCGCAGACAGAGCAACTCCGGCGATCGATTCAGGTGAGCTCCGTGCGCCCCTTCCCCTCTGCATTGTTCGAGACACTTCGTAATCCTCTTGCGCACCTCCTAACCACAACAGAGCATCCTGTACTGCCCCAGGTCGCCGTGTTCGCTTGACACCGTAAGCACCCGACGACCACCACAACTCCGGCGACCAATCTCAGTAAGTCCCGTGCGCCCCTTGCTTTCTTATTCACCCGAGCGTGTTCGCAATTGTCCTGCGCATCTCCTAAACCCGCTGGTTCGTGTTAGGGCGACGCAGAACCTCGGCAACGACTCCGACAACATCCACCCGACGCCAGACGCAACTCCGACGAGATCTAGAGCCCATCTCCGAGTGCCCCTCCGCAAGCCAGTACCACGTCGAGCCAAAGACCTCCGAACCTGGTAAGCCCTTCTTCCCTTGCGGACGATCTAGAACGCCGACGCCACCAGAGTCGACGCGCGCCGCCGCCAACGCCGCCGCCGCGGCGTGGCTTGATGGTTTGGTCCGTTGGATCTGCATCATAGGGCTAGGATAGATCTAGGTCAAGAGGCAGCGCTGCCCTGGTCGTTAGATCTAGTTTAGATCCTACGGCCTGCGACTGCCGATCCGCGCGAAGCGGTACGCACCAGTAAGGTTGCGACGCGTGGCTAGGATGAATTCAAAAACAGAAATTTAAATCAGATTTTGATCCAAACTTTAAACAGCTATAACTTTTGAATGCCACGTTAGAATTTTACAAATTTTATACCGTTGGATTCAGTGAAACAAAACCTCTCTAAATATCCAATTTGTTTAACAGATAGTAACTATTAAAATGACTTTATTTATGGAATCATATTTAAAGCTATTTTGAGTATAGATTTGTTTTGGTAATTGGTTTTAATGTTAAATAAGTTTGTTTTGGCAAATTTTGTGTCCTGTTATGTTCAGTATCATGCACATGCTTGGTAGAATTTCCAAAAATCACCACTTAGTAAAATTCTTGCATGCATGCATTCATATTATTTTTGATTGAATATATTGTGTGTAATTGAATGCTATAATTTTTTGTAGATTTTACTAGTGATTGTGATTGTGAAGAGTGCTACTCTCCCCACTACCAAGGCAAGTGATATTTTCATGAATATTTCTATCCTATGTTTTGTATTAGCATTAGATATTTTTCTAAGTATTGCATGCTATTTTGTCTAGTGCTAAGTTGGGAAATCCTAAGTAGAGTAGAATAGTAGAATTGCTAGGGAATTTTCCTAAGTTAAGTTATCACAACATGCTTAGCCTAGCTACTTAGCAAACAAGGGTGGTGAACAACTATACTTATCATGATGAAAATATTTCTAAGTCAAGAGACTTATGCTTTTCTAATAAAACAACTAAGTCAAATGAACCTCCTGGGTGGAATGGAAAGAATGGGTTATGTTGAGTGGTTACACAAGGCCATGGACTTGGGATGTGTATATCACTTGTGGTAAGCCACCCAGGCACAAAGGGATTTGGAGGCCAAGTGTTGAGAAAGCTTACAGTGCAACCACTTGGCAATATGGGATCTGCCTTGATCATATAGGTTGCTAGAACTTAGTCATTTGGACAGTTGGTGGTAGATGGGATGATAGGTTGGAACGCGTCCATTTGACTAAGGAAAGGCTTCTGAAAGGTCCTGTCTTGGGAAACCAAGACTAGTGGGAAAGTGCACAACCTCTGCAGATGGAAAACCTAAGTACATAGCCTAGTCCAAGGCAATGGACACTTTGAGCATCAAGACATGGAAGCTACAAGAATCTCATCACTCCAACTTCTAAGTAAAATTTATGGGTGAACAAGGGTGAAGGACCCCAATGTCTATTGGTGGTTCCTTGGGAATGTTTTGACAAAGAAAACTTAGTGATTTCAACCATTAGGAAAAACTTATTTTCAAGCAAAGCAAGCCAAGCTACACATAGCCAAAATGCATATAGTAATATAGTCCACTTAAAATATACTAAGGTATCACTTGCCAATACTATTCCAAAGTATTGACCCTGTGGTCAGTAACTTGTGATGTTGCAGGTTACTCCGATGATGAATAGGAGTCATGAGTCTACACTAAACATGCTTGCCTGTGGCACATGAAGATGAAGACTTGTGTTTATTTGCTTATTCCTTAAACTCTTGTATTAGGCCTATGGCCATGAGTTGTAAAAGACTATGTTTTATCTCTGGAATGAATGTAATAAACGACCTTTGTATCTGTGTACTTCATCTTAAACTGTGGATGCTAGCATTGATCCGTGGACTAGCATTGCAATCACAGGATCCTTTCCTTTATAAAGGAGGGTCTAACAGATGGTATCGAGCACCGTGTTGCTGTAGGATTATGACCCTAGGATTTGAAAACCACTAAGGAAAAATTTCAACTACTTCTACACTTGTCTATTCTTCTCGTAAAACTTTTCTAATCTTTTCATTCTCAACTCTATTTGTAGATGAACTCCATCAACGAAGCCGAAGAAAGGACCACTCATGACCATGACCTTGGAGTGAAACTGAGTTTCCCAATATTCTCAAGGACCTCATGGTGGCAATGGAAGCACATGGTGCGATGTGTACAAGGGCTTTCCGGTGATGGATGAAGGAGTGGAGTATTGGTGGGTGCAACTTCACTTGTACAAAAACAAGGAAGACAACCACAAATAAGGGATTCTGCATGCACACCAACATCAGAATGCACACCACATTCTTTGAGTCACCCAGATGCAGCTTGGAGGACTATCAAAGAACTAAGTGCTAGAGTCAAGTGCAGAATGCTCAACCTCCAAAGGGACTTAGAGAAAGAGAAGGAACTTACCCAAGAGTTGGAAGCCACCAACCAAGAGTTAAGAGGAGATATAATAGACTTAGTGATGGAATCATGTGAACAGGATAGGTGGATTGCCTCTAGGAACATTGTGATAGCCACCAGATCCAGTGAGATAGGCCTATGAGCACACTTTGTTAGTAGACCACCATCTATCACCTTATTTTCCAAAATGATACCCTAAATAAGTGTGGACCTTGAATAATGTAATGGATAAGTGTATGCTGACTTGTGTGATGTTTGTGTTCCATGGTTATGTATGAGATAGTTGTTTTGTATTTATCTTAAATGGTGTTGTTCTAACTTTTCAATTTTATAAATAGATGCCTATTGCCATCAGCACTGTTGAGGAGTTCCAGGTTACTCGTTTTGGACCCCGTATCATTGAGCTTACCACTTTGCTCGATCTCCCTCTTCCCACCATCACGGTGTACCCACTCACCAAGTTCGAGAGGAAGGACCTCTGGGGCTTCAAGGTGAACCAGCCAGGACGCCAGACTGAGCCTACTACAGAGGCCATCGTCTTCAAGCTGATGCACGACGACAGGGAGAGAGGCATGGAGGTAGTCATGCAGGACCTGATAGGACGTTTGTTAGGCCGTCACTCCCGACAGGTTAGGGGCACCCACTTCCACGTCTTCGGAAGGCGTGATGTTGATGGAGAGTCCATCGACTTTGAGGACGACTCGAGGGACACGGAAGAGCCGATACGTCTCTATCTCCAGGACTTAGAGACTCTCCTCAGGCACGTGGACACAGACAGGACGAACGTCATGCTTGGCAATGACGAAGCTTGAGTGCCTACGCGAGAAGGACAAGCTTTTCGCGCAATGTGATGAGATGATCAAGGAAATGGAGACAAAGTTCGAGGCACAGGACCGCAAGTTCAAGAGTCGGGAGAAAGGCCGTGATAGGAACAAGAAGATCTGGGACATGACCGAGGAACTGAAATCCAAGGATTTCGAGCTTGAGCAGCAGCAGATGGTTATTGAGAGGCTTCGCTCCCAGAAGAGGGCTCTCAAGGCCAAGGTCGATTCCTTGACCACTACGATTGAGGAGAACAAGACCGCGATGGAGAACGCATGTCTTACCTTCGTCGAGGAGGAGATTGATGCTGATGAGTAGACTTGACTACTCGTTTATCTTTCATATTCATACTTGTTATTGTGAACTTATTATTGGACCATCCGACATGTGGATGGCTTGCCACTTGTGTGTTTTACTTCATGAGCTTATTATGTGGTTGTTGAATTTTTATTCTTATGTTGCTTGTTATGTGTTTGCTTATGATGTATTGTGCATAAAACATCTATGGGTATCTCATTCTTATCTATTTGAACAAACCACAAATGCCTCCCCGTCGCGCAAACCCCAACCCCAACAACATCACCCCGGAAATGCAACAAATGATGAATGCGCAAACACAGCTTATGCAAATGATGACAACATTCATCCAAAACCAGAATAACAACAACAACAACAACCCCAACAACAACAACAACAACAACCCTCCGGGTTTTGATATGCTCACCAGATTTCGCGTCACGAGGCCAGAAAGTTTTCGAACAATCGATCCCATGGTAGCCAATGACCGCTACGCTCGTGAACAAGGACTTAGTGACCGTGGGTTGCATGGATGCTGAAAAAGTCAGGTTCACAGCACATCTGTTGGAAGGACCAGCCGCCACATGGTGGGACAACTTCCAAATCACCACTCCTATTGATGAGGTGACTTGGGATATCTTTGAAGATGGCTTTCGCACTGCTCATATCTCATCAGGAATGATGAGTCTGAAAAAGAAGGAGTTTCACAACCTGAAGCAGCGCCACCGCAGCGTGGCTGAGTACATAGAAGAGTTCAACAATCTGGCGCGCTATGCACCGGATGAGGTTGACACAGATGCAAAAAGAAAGGAAAAATTTCTGGAGGGTTTGAATGATGAGCTGAATCTACAGTTGTCTGTGGCATATGTTCCAACTTATCAGTATTTGTGTGACAAGGCTGCTATTTTGGAGAGTAAATTGAAACAAGTCGAGAGTAGAAAGAGGAAACACTCCGACAAGCACAGCTCGGGATCGTCTCACAAACGATCTCACTATGATGACAGTGCCAGCTCAGGATCCCATAAGCATGGGAAATTCAACAAGAACCACAACCACAACCGTCATGACAACAAGCAACATCGCAGTCATGACAATGACAAGTATAAGAACCACAAGAGTGGACATAAGAGCCACCACAGTGGAAATGGTAGTGGAAGTGGAAGTCAGCATGTTAAAAAGGACATCAGTCAAGTTGAGTGCTTCAAATGCAAGAAGCTGGGGCATTATGCTAATGAGTGCCCTGAGAAGAAAGTGAAAGGACCTAACAAGCCAAATCCTTTCCAGAAAGGACAGGTTAACCACATCAATGTGGAGGAGGTCTATGAGGAGCCTGATGCCGTTGCTGGTAAGTTCAGACTCAATTCAATTTCAGCATTTGTACTCTTTGATACCGGTGCATCTCATTCATTCATATCAAAAGCATTCGTTGAAAGAAATGAACTACCGGTAGAAACCATTGGGTGTCCTATAAGAGTAAGTTCTCCGGGTGGAGAAATGATAGTAAACTCAGGATGTCATGACTTAGTCATAGAGTTTGGAAAACATAAGTTTCCAGTGAACCTAATAATCCTGAATTCCCAAGGATTGGATGTGATTTTGGGAATGGATTGGATGGCTAAGTATGAGGGGGTACTAGATTGTGCCAATCATACAGTTACACTCACAACCCCAGAAGGAAAAAGAATAAAATTCAAGTCAAAATTTGAATCCAAAGGAAGTAAGCTAAATTCTCTTAAGGGGGTTAGCATGGACAGTGTGCCAATTGTGTGTGAGTATCCGGATGTATTTCCGGAAGAGTTACCAGGAATGCCACCGGATAGAGATGTGGAGTTTCTGATAGATTTGGTACCAAGTTCTGGACCAATAGCTAAGAGACCATACAAAATGTCAGTTGACGAACTGAAAGAACTCAAGAAGCAACTAGGAGAACAGTTGCAGAAAGGGTTTATTCAACCAAGTTCTTCATCTTGGGGAGCCCCAGTATTGTTCGTAGAGAAGAAAGATAGAACACAAAGATTATGTATTGACTACCGTTCTCTCAATGAGGTGACCATCAAGAACAAATATCCTTTGCCAAGAATCAACGACTTGTTTGATCAGTTAGAAGGAGCATGTGTGTTCTCGAAGATTGATCTTCGGTCAGGCTATTTTCAACTCAAGATAAGAGAGCAAGACATACCTAAGACAACATTCACCACAAGGTATGGATTGTATGAGTACACTGTGATGCCTTTTGGTTTAACCAACGCTCCAGCATACTTCATGAATATGATGAACAAGGTATTCATGGAATTCCTTGACAAGTTTGTGGTCGTTTTCATCGATGACATCTTAGTCTACTCCAAGATTAAGGAAGAACATGAAAGACACTTACGCTTGATACTTGAAAAATTAAGAGAGCATAAACTTTACGCCAAATTCAGCAAGTGTGAGTTTTGGTTAGAGGAAGTTGGTTTTCTTGGTCATGTTATGACAAAGGATGGTGTAGCAGTTGATCCTGCTAAGGTTTCAGCTGTGACAGAATGGGAATCTCCCAAGAATGTAAAAGAAGTTCGTAGTTTCCTCGGCTTGGCAGGTTACTACAGAAGGTTCATTGAAAATTTCTCGAAGGTTGCTAAGCCGATGACAGAATTGTTAAAGAAGGACAAGAAATTTGCTTGGACTGAAGGTTGTGAAGTCAGCTTCCAAGAATTGAAGAAGAGACTTGTAACAGCACCAGTGCTATGTCTGCCAGATTTGGAAAAGGATTTCCAAGTATATTGTGATGCGTCTCATCAAGGTTTGGGTGCCATACTTATGCAAGATGGTAAAGTCGTAGCCTATGCTTCGAGACAACTCAAAACTCATGAAGTAAACTATCCTACTCATGATTTGGAGTTAGCCTCTGTCGTCCATGCACTCAAAACATGGAGACATTACCTTTTGGGAAAGCGATGTGAAGTGTTCACCGATCATAAGAGTTTGAAGTATATCTTCACCCAGAAAGAAATCAACATGAGACAAAGGAGATGGCTAGAACTTATTAAGGATTACGACTTAAGTTTGCAATACCACCCCGGTAAAGCAAATGTAGTAGCAGATGCTCTAAGTCGTAAGACTTTTGTGAATGGCCTTACCAAAGGAGAATTGACAGATGAATTGTGTAAGCAATTCAAAGAACTCAGATTGGAGATTGTGCCTGAAGGACATCTCATGTCCTTGGATGTTCAACCCACCTTATTGAACAAGATCCAAGAAGCTCAGAAAACTGATAAGGAAATTGAAAAGATTAAGGAAAATATAAGTCTGGGGAAAGCTAAGAGTTTTCATATAGACGAACAAGGTACCTTATGGCACGGGAAACGTATATGCGTTCCACAAGACCCGGAGTTGCGGAAACTGATTTTACAAGAAGGCCACAACTCTCCGTATTCTATTCACCCGGGAAACACCAAGATGTACATGGACATGAAAGAAAGATTTTGGTGGAACAATCTCAAAAGAGACATCGCCGAACATATTGCTTTGTGTGATGTGTGTAGCAGAGTAAAAGCGGAGCATCAGAAACCAGCAGGTTTGCTTCAACCACTGCCTATTCCTGAATGGAAGTGGGAAAATATTGGTATGGATTTCATTACCGGATTACCAAGGACCAGGTCAGGGTATGATTCCATATGGGTGGTAGTGGATCGCCTAACTAAAGTGGCTCATTTTATACCCTTGAAGACAACTTATACAAGTGCCAAGTTAGCAAAAATCTACATGAGCAGAATTGTATGCCTTCACGGCGTGCCCAAGAGTATTGTGTCAGATAGAGGAACACAGTTCACTTCTCACTTTTGGAGACAGCTTCATGAATCTTCGGGAACGAGGTTGGAATTCAGTACTGCCTTTCATCCCCAAACTGATGGACAAACGGAAAGGACTAACCAAATTCTTGAAGACATGTTAAGGGCATGTGCCTTAGACTATGGAGCAAGTTGGGATGAAAGCTTGCCTTACGCAGAGTTCTCTTACAACAATAATCATCAATCTAGTATTGGAATGGCACCATTTGAGTTGCTCTACGGAAGGAAATGTACCACCCCATTACTATGGAATGGTGTGGGAGAGAGAAGTTTATTTGGACCTAATCTTATCAAAGACGCCGAAGAGAAGGTCAAATTGGTTAAAGACAGGTTGAAGGTAGCACAGTCCCGATAGAAAAGCTACGCAGATTCTAAGCATAGAGAAGTCACCTACAAAGTTGGGGATAGGGCTTATCTCAGGGTATCACCACTCCGTGGAGTGAAAATATTTGGAGTCAAAGGAAAGTTGGCACCAAGATATGTTGGGCCATTCAAGATTCTAAGTCGCAAGGGAGAGGTTGCATATGAAGTTGAATTGCCTGAATCTCTGTCAGCTGTCCATAATGTGTTTCATGTGAGTCAGCTTAAGAAATGTCACCCAGAGATGGAAGAATCTTCTCTGAAGGATACTATACCATTGGAAGAAGTTCAGCTAGAAAGTGACCTCACCTATGAAGAAAAGCCTGTCAAGATTCTTGAGACCGCAGAAAGAGTCACAAGGACAAAAACTATCAAGTTTTGCAAAGTGCAATGGAATCATCACTCCGAAGAGGAAGCAACATGGGAAAGAGAAGATGATCTTCGGAAAGACCACCCTCACCTATTTGCTAACCAATCCGAATCTCGAGGGCGAGATTCATCTTAAGGGGGTTAGATTTGTAACATCCCTAAAATTCATATTCCAAAACTCATTCATATCATCTAAGCATTCATTATCATTTAGGGTTCTTCTCAAAAACAGAAGCTTGTGCTATGACTTCATGTGAGTAAATTTCACTCATTAGGCCATCACCTTTTGAAACTTAAACGTTAAGGAACTTGTTTGCTTGCCCCACTATTGGAAAGATTAGGTGTAAAAGTTTAATCAAAATTTTCAAATTAGAAATAATTTCAAAACCTCTATTTTCAAACATTTGCAAAATAGTGCAAAGTCTCTGGTTGTTTGAAATCCAAGTCTGATCAAGCCTTTGCAAGGCAACCCCATGAGCTTTGACTTATTTCTGAGACAAATTCACCCCTGCAAAATCTCAGAAAGATATGTATTCAAATTGATTTTGAAACTATTTGAAAACCTAATCAGAAAATCGAATTAGAAAAGAAAAAGAACTAAGCAAAGGAAAAGGGCTGAGCGCCAGATATCTGGCCCAGCAGAGGATCGAGCCCAACTAGCCCACCCGGGGATTTCTTTTTATTCTCTCACGCGCAAGCGCACGCTCGACCGATGCACGGACCCCACCCTCATTTCGCACACATCGCTGACGAGCGGGCCCTATCCACGCTGTCATCGTCTTCCCCAAACTGCGCCCGCGACCACGTCGCAGCTGCAGTGACTGCCGGTAATGGCGCGGCTTAATTGGGCATTAAAACACGGGAGTTTCCTGTCGAGGCACCGGCTATAAGATCCCCACCTCCTCGCAGTCATTTTCCCCCAGTCAATTCCACACTCACGCCCCCAGGCTGCCCACGACTCGCTCAAAACCACCGCAGACAGAGCAACTCCGGCGATCGATTCAGGTGAGCTCCGTGCGCCCCTTCCCCTCTGGATTGTTCGAGACACTTCGTAATCCTCTTGCGCACCTCCTAACCACAACAGAGCATCCTGTACTGCCCCAGGTCGCCGTGTTCGCTTGACACCGTAAGCACCCGACGACCACCCCAACTCCGGCGACCAATCTCAGTAAGTCCCGTGCGCCCCTTGCTTTCTTATTCACCCGAGCGTGTTCGCAATTGTCCTGCGCATCTCCTAAACCCGCTGGTTCGTGTTAGGGCGACGCAGAACCTCGGCAACGACTCCGACAACATCCACCCGACGCCAGACGCAACTCCGACGAGATCTAGAGCCCATCTCCGAGCGCCCCTCCGCAAGCCAGTACCACGTCGAGCTTCAGCAGCCTCCGGCGAACCTGGTAAGCCCCTTCTTCCCCTTGCGGACGATCTAGAACGCCGGCGCCACCGTAGTCTGACGCGCCGCCGCCAGTCAACGCCGCCAGCGCCGCCCGTTCGTGGCTTGATGGTTTGGTCCGTTGGATCTGCATCGTAGGGCTAGGATAGATCTAGGCCGAAGAGGTACGCGCGCGTCTGGGTCGTTAGATCTAAGTTAGATCCTACGGCCTGCGACTGCCGATCCGCGCGAAGCGGTACGCACCAGTAAGGTTGCGACGCGTGGCTAGGATGAATTCAAAAACAGAAATTTAAATCAGATTTTGATCCAAACTTTAAACAGCTATAACTTTTGAATGCCACGTTAGAATTTTACAAATTTTATACCGTTGGATTCAGTGAAACAAAACCTTTCTAAATATCCAATTTGTTTAACAGATAGTAACCATTAAAATGACTTTATTTATGGAATCATATTTAAAGCTATTTTGAGTATAGATTTGTTTTGGTAATTGGTTTTAATGTTAAATAAGTTTGTTTTGGCAGATTTTGTGTCCTGTTATGTTCAGTATCATGCACATGCTTGGTAGAATTTCCAAAAATCACCACTTAGTAAAATTCTTGCATGCATGCATTCATATTATTTTTGATTGAATATATTGTGTGTAATTGAATGCTATAATTTTTTGTAGATTTTACTAGTGATTGTGATTGTGAAGAGTGCTACTCTCCCCACTACCAAGGCAAGTGATATTTTCATGAATATTTCTATCCTATGTTTTGTATTAGCATTAGATATTTTTCTAAGTATTGCATGCTATTTTGTCTAGTGCTAAGTTGGGAAATCCTAAGTAGAGTAGAATAGTAGAATTGCTAGGGAATTTTCCTAAGTTAAGTTATCACAACATGCTTAGCCTAGCTACTTAGCAAACAAGGGTGGTGAACAACTATACTTATCATGATGAAAATATTTCTAAGTCAAGAGACTTATGCTTTTCTAATAAAACAACTAAGTCAAATGAACCTCCTGGGTGGAATGGAAAGAATGGGTTATGTTGAGTGGTTACACAAGGCCATGGACTTGGGTTGTGTATCTCACTTGTGGTAAGCCACCCAGGCACAAAGGGATTTGGAGGCCAAGTGTTGAGAAAGCTTACAGTGCAACCACTTGGCAATATGGGCTCTGCCTTGATCATATAGGTTGCTAGAACTTAGTCATTTGGACAGTTGGTGGTAGATGGGATGATAGGTTGGAACGCGTCCATTTGACTAAGGAAAGGCTTCTGAAAGGTCCTGTCTTGGGAAACCAAGTCTAGTGGGAAAGTGCACAACCTCTGCAGATGGAAAACCTAAGTACTTAGCCTAGTCCAAGGCAATGGACACTTTGAGCATCAAGACATGGAAGCTACAAGAATCTCATCACTCCAACTTCTAAGTAAAATTTATGGGTGAACAAGGGTGAAGGACCCCAATGTCTATTGGTGGTTCCTTGGGAATGTTTTGACAAAGAAAACTTAGTGATTTCAACCATTAGGAAAAACTTATTTTCAAGCAAAGCAATCCAAGCTACACATAGCCAAAATGCATATAGTAATATAGTCCACTTAAAATATACTAAGGTATCACTTGCCAATACTATTCCAAAGTATTGACCCTCTGGCTGGTCAGAACTTGTGATGTTGCAGGTTACTCCGATGATGAATAGGAGTCATGAGTCTACACTCAACATGCTTGCCTGTGGCACATGAAGATGAAGACTTGTGTTTATTTGCTTATTCCTTAAACTCTTGTATTAGGCCTATGGCCATGAGTTGTAAAAGACTATGTTTTATCTCTGGAATGAATGTAATAAACGACCTTTGTATCTGTGTACTTCATCTTAAACTGTGGATGCTAGCATTGATCCAGGGACTAGCATTGCAATCACAGGGATCCTTTCCTTTATAAAGGAGGGGTCTAACATGACTCTAGTGCAAGTGGGAGACTGAAGGAAATATGCTCTAGAGGCAATCATAGAGATGATTATAATTCATATGTATCCATGAGTTGTTATAATGTTCCTTGAATATCCATATCAGGCAACTTGTATTGATTGGCAATTATGTGAATTGTTTGTGAAACTCTTTACTTGTACGGTTATTTAATAGTTGTCCCTAGTCGGAGTTCATGTGAGGACACACGTGAATATTAGACTAGCACATCGATTGGTTGATGACTATGTTTCGCAAGTCATAGACATGGAGATGTCAAACCAATGATGTGGACACATGTTATGAACATGGGGTTGGACTAACCCAACCTGAGACTGGCAATAAGTTGCAGCTCTCTCTCTACACATCGTGTACGTTTTGTCCTTAGACATGAGATTGTCGCATGTACTTGATATGTGGATCGACCTACTTTGGGGCTATCAAACGCTGCACCGTAACAGGGTACTTATAAAGGTAGCTTTCAGGTTTGTCCTGAAGCATGCTGCAAGGCATAGTCAATCAATATGGGATTTGCCCCTCTCTACTTGAAAGAGATATCTCTGGGCCCCTCGAGTGATCGGATCCAGAAATGCATGGCCATGCTACA
This sequence comes from Avena longiglumis, assembly GCA_030063025.1. NCBI lineage: Eukaryota > Viridiplantae > Streptophyta > Magnoliopsida > Poales > Poaceae > Avena > Avena longiglumis. The sequence goes on from CP125973.1 coordinate 161,977,833, forward strand.
TATGGTTAAGAGTTAACCTAGTAAAGGGATTCTGAATCACAGTATCGAGAAAGGGAGGTCAGCTTGGAGCTAGACCAAATATCGTGAGGCAAAGGGAAACACATGTACTAAACCTTGTGATGGTTCGTCCGATATGATCTTTGTATGCGTTTAGGAGTTGGCACGTCTTGCTAGAGGCCACTACCAACTATTGGCAGAATAAATGTATTCGTGTCATGTCTATACGTATATGAACCTATAGGGTCACCCACTTAAGGGGCTGGAAGCCTAATGAGGATTGGATCCGAATTAGACCAGGCTTAGACTACTAATGGGATGTTAATGTAGAAGCCCACTAGGGACGTCTATATAAGAGAGGGTGGGGCGAGCTGATCTGGAAAAAAAAGACCATTCCACTCAGCCGCCACACCTCATGCCTGTGTTGCATGCGCGGACCTAGCAGTCCGGCGTCTGACGCTTCCACCCCGCACGTGTGGATACCTCGGAGGTGCTGCATCTGTGGCACTTGGACGAGCCACGCAAGGGGAGCTTCTCGTGGGAGGAGGACAAGGAGGAGACGTGTAACGTCTGCACTACCTCGACGCGCTTCATCAACTCCGCAACTGCGTGTCTAGTGGTAATCCCGTGATCTATGACAACAGTATTCCTTGTTTACGCGGTAGAAAAATTTGATTTGCGCTAGTGTAGCCTACCCGAATCCCTTTAGATATCACTTCGTAAGTGATCTTTCAATCATTTGTCTTGCGACATTTTTGCATTAGGTTTTATGGATGTGATTTCTCCAAATAGATTTTTAAATCGTCCATCTTATATGGAATACGGTAATTATTTGAACAATCTTTGTTCTCATAATACCTGATTTAAATAATGATTATTAAAACAAATCTTGAAGGCAAGCTTCGATATCAACGAGAAATACAAACAACGGTTTGTTTGTTTTTGATGAATATCATCACATATTCTCTTGCTAGTTACATAGGCCATTGTGGTTCATGAATTATGTCGTTCTGTATGAAATTTCATAGCAAACAATTCGGTATCCAATACCCAAGAACCACATTATTTAACAAGAAAAGAATACAACCATAACATGTATATTATCCATATACCTAAATTGGATATTTCCAATCTTTTATTTTCTGCCAAATATATTTTATAGATTCTATTTCAGCATTTCCTTTTCCCTTTTAAAAGAATCTATCAACATCAATAGTGGCGCCATATACATGACACATAGTCCAAAGCGTGTATATTCAAATAATAATACCTTTGGACTCGCACTTTGAAGTAGATCACCATCATGAAATGATCGACGTTCTTTCAAAAACCATTCTTTAGTAATCTTTTAGTGTAGTAAACACTTTACATACATCTTCTATTCATCCTTATCATGACGACTTTCATGATCAAGCTACTTTAGCTTATAAAGGCGAATCATGAGTATAACATTACTTTCCAAAACCCTTTTGGATGATTAGGATGTCTAGCATCTCCAACCTCTGCAAATTCTCATCCAATATGAAAACATACATTATACTCTATCACATTGCAACCAAAACATTGTTTCAGATATTGTTATATCTGTCACATATGATGGTTTCTGAAACAATTCTTTCAGCTCCTAGATAATATCGATATTTAAATCAAGAAACATGGAGGCAAACATGATACTTAAGATACTAACACTAGAATTGTTACTCTCGATTTAATACTAATTATCAAATTTCACGGAGTAAACAGAGTTTGCTGAAAGTTTGCAATAGGACTTTAAACTTTAGATTGACACTCAACACAATACGATACCAGTTCATAAAGTATATATCCAGAATTCTATAGTTCTATTATCTCAATTACAACTATGCATAAGGTGGTGAACGAATGCCAATGACTACAACAAATTATGAAAATTCACTTTGATTTAATTTATGATAAGTTGAGTTCTACAAATCCAAATTAGAAATGAACTCCCACTCAAAAATGACATCCCTCGTGCCTTTTTTGTGATTACATGAACCAAATCGACAACACCAAGTCCGATCATCACGTGAGTCGGTGTAGCTTCAAAGGCGAGCATAAAATGGGCATCATATCTTCCATATGACTCATGCTTAAACTTTCGGTCCGTGTTACGAGGCCATGTCTTTACATGCTAGGCTCGCCAAGTAAGAACCTTAGTATTCGCGTGTGTAACTGTCTTACACCCGAAATATGATCGTGGATCCAAGAACACCCGATCATCACGTGATGTCTTGGAGAGACGAAACATAATCGGTGCATACTTAAGGGAGAACACATTTTTATCTTGATATATAAATGAGGGATCATCTTATTATGGTAATAAAACGCCAAACGCCAAATAAGATGCAACAAACATCACATGTTAATAAGTGAGATGATATGGTTCTTGCACTTGATCTCCATCATGTGCATCATGGTATGATCGCCATCATACCTCTATGTGTAAGGCCAAGGTCTATGGAACTTACATGTTATGTGTGTTGTAATAGTATTGACTTATACTTATACTTACAACATCACCATACACTAGCCCAACAACAATCTAAACTAGATGCCTCTAATTTATCCATTGCAAGATTTACGTGGCTTAGGGCTTTCGAAGATAGAACCGTTCTTACCTACGAACATGAACAACAACGAGGATAACCAAATTGTTGACAACTCGTTGCAAATTATATATTGACTATAGTAGGAGAGACAGACACCCGCTAGCCACTGATGCAAAACTAGTTGCATGTCAAGCGTGGAACATGTCTCATGTGCGAGGACATGTAAAGTTTGTCCGGGCCGCTTCATCCCACTATGCTTCCAATATCCAAAGTACAACTAAAAATCAATAAAATTATCATCATTGCCCACATACTCATATGTGTACTACCCGTGCAAAGCATCTACACATAGATCCAGCTCTGATACCACTGTAGGGTTCGTAGCATAGAAAACAAAAAATTTCCTACGATGGGAACAACTATGTACCAAGATCTATCTACTAGATACAAGCAACGAGTGGATATACATCCATATAATACATACCCTCGAAGACCTAATAGCGTTAATGAGGTTGTACTCGTGGAGGATATAGTCGAACGCTTGCCGATCTCAAGATCGAGAAGAAGTCCATCCGGTCCAGTAGGTCCAGCACCATCCAGTCCAGCATCGCAAAGCAATGGTGCATTAGTGATCGCACACACATCCGGGTACCCCGACAACCTCTGCTCCCTCGCTCCAGCGAAGTAGCGGAAGAAACAAATCCTTCCAGAAAAATCCACCGGGAACATGTATCTTGCTGATTCGAGACCATGGGGAAATTCTAAAGGGGGGAGAGAGATCCTTCACGAGGAGGAGTGAGTGAGAAGTGAGAGGAGGGGCTCCTTATATAGGGGAGGGGGGCATCCCAAGGGGTCATGGCTGCCGGCCATGGAGGGTGCCTCCACCTCTCCCTCATTCATGTGGGTGGAAGCTCCACTCACAAAATGCCCCTTCAATTTTCTCCACTCAAAATCCCATTAATTTTCCACCAAATTTAATGCAAAATCTCTCTTAAATAAAACTCCTTTTATTTATTCAGAATTTTGTCAATTACTTTAATGACAAACATTCACATATAACCCCTTGCTAGTATTTCATTTCACATGCAGAAACACTTTCTGCAATTTGACCCGAAACCAGTTTCGGTATCTAGTGAAATAAATTCTTGCGCTTTCTTTTCTTTCTCTGGCATATAATTTGCTCCAAATGGTGTCGGTATCCCTTAAGTGGGTGACCCTACTGTTCGCAAATAATGTAGACATGATCGAGACCCCTCTCCTATTAATAATCAGCAGTGGGACCTGGAGATCCGTACTGACTCCCACATATTCAACGATGACTTCTGTGATCGTGTGAACCTTATACGCATGTAACTCAATCCCTTTGTCTCGCGATATATTTCATGTCCTAGATTCGATCATCGGTATATCCATACCTAGTTTGATCTCGTTACTGACATGTACTCTTTTCTTGTTCCCGTGATATAACATTCTAGTGATCAAATCACTTGCTTGCAAGCAAACAAATGTGATATCACCGAGAGGGCCAAGAGTATATCTATCCGTCATCGGGATGGAAAAATTCCACTCTTCATCCATGATCCTCAACATAACACCTTCGTAGCACTGAACCCATCTTTATAATCACCCTGTTCCGGTGTGACGTTTCATGTTATCAAGATACTCTTCCGGTGTTAGTGATTGACATGATCTCATGGCCTAAGGACTAAGATTACTTCGTATGATGTTATAGCAATATAAACACAATGACCTTGATCGTAATGCTATACTTCGGATAAATGTTCATCACATCATTCCACTAATGTTGTGACCTCGTTATTAACAACATCCAATGTCCATGATCAGGAAACCTTGATCATCTTGTTAATCAACGAGCTAGTTTATGAGAGAGGCATAACTACGAACTTTTTGTTTGTTTATTAAACACACATGTATTAAAATTTCCATATTAATACAATTATAGCATGTAAAATAAACATTTATCATAAACAAGGAATACGATAATAACCACTTTATTATTGCCTCCCGGGCATATTCCCTTCAGGTCGTGCAATGTGTGGGTCCTATGCATGACCAGAAGGACGGATGAGGGATGTTGTGGCAATTATTTTGTCTAGGGTGTAAAATATGAGCATATCTCTCTTCTCTCCACAAAGGCTAGAGGACAAGGTGGAGAGGGGTGCTATAGTAGTAGCTATAATGCTAAGTCAACTAGGGGAGGTTAGTGGTTGCGGTGGGGGTAATCAAGGAGAGTTGGGGGAGGTTTGAGGATTTTATTGATGTGTTATGAATATATGCTTTGGTTTTTGGATTAGAATTGTCTCAAATCCTCGCATGAGGAAGGGTGGATGAGTGGTTGATGAGTTTGGACATGATCTAGTGGGAGTGATAGGTTAGTGAGATCACTTGGTTAAATTTGAAAAAAAAATCAAATTAGGAAGGTTGAGGTTTTAGTGGTATTAGGGATCTAGGGTTTTATTAGCATGATAACTACTTTGTCAAGAAATAGTAGGTGGCTCAAGGCTCAAAATGGATAAAGGGATACATGAATGGATATACCAAGTGATGTATATCACCAAGGTACATAGAACTAATCTTGATCATTATAGGATTTTCCTAGAAAATATGTCAAATTTTGTTGAAAATAAGGTTGTCGGAACTAAATATCATCTTGCCTTAAAAACCATGAGGGTTTTAAAAAGGCATAAGGCTCCAATGGGAAAAAGGTGGGTATGGATTGATAGACAAGGTTGAGTAGATCATAATCATGCCAAGAGTTGGTCAAAATAATATGACATGGAGATGGGAGCTTCTGCCAAAGTAGGCATGTTGAAAAGATTAGCAAAAACAGATTATTTTCTTGACTTCAAAACCATCAAGGACAAGTGGGTCCAAGAGGGGTTTATTCAAAGACAAGGGTGGGATTTGGAAGTACTTAGGATGGTTTACAAGATGGTTTAGGTTCATTTCTAAAAATGCCCAAGGATTAATATAGGTTGAGACTCAAAGATGGTATGGTAGGTACATTGACTTGGATCAAGTGATAAGAGTCTTAGATAGAGCTCCAAACAGTGAACTTAATAACAAGAAAGTTTTTCTTCTTCCAAGGGTTTTGGTGATCCTATCTCAAGAGTTGTAAAGGTTTCCTTATTGGGTTTGTTCGGTTACTAGAGAGTAAGGTTATAGGTTAGCTCATACTAACTCTTAATCAAGAAATTCAAACAGCAGATCAAAGAAACTCAACTTACAAAGCACTATGGATAGCACTATGGATACCATAAAGCTTGACTTGAGGTATAGAGAAGTATTTTGAAAGGTTGGGGTTTTGAAGAAGATAAGAGTCTCTTGGTACTTCTACCAAGAGTGGGAATCAAAAGTTTTATGAATAATTTTGGAAAGACTAGAGGTAAGATTATTTGGAAGCTCTGTCTTGAAAATATAAGGAGATAATATCATATATATCTCCCTAATTTTTTAATAGAAGATACTAAAATCAGCCAATATTATTTTCAAAAGCATCTTGGCTCATGTTTTTAAATGCCAGAACATTTAAGATTATATGAAATCAGCCAAGACATATCTTTTTTTAAATAGATTTTGTCAACTGAGAGTGAGGTAGAGAATTAGCTTAACTACTACACACTCAAAGATAAGCACAAACAAGCAAACAATTGTTTCACCACTGAGCAAGAAAAAGTTTTTGTTTCCTCAAATTTTTGCACTTTGGACATATAATCAGGGTTACTAAAAGTGGGATGTTACATTGACTAGTGTAAAAGATGGAGTGATTTTGATGGGCTATAAGGTTCCAAACTCATCAACAACTGGATGATGTTGAAGAGTAGGTTATGTAGAATGGATGCATGGCTTAACTTGGTCTCCAATACTTTGGAAACTATAAAGAGAATGTGTAACATCCCAAAATTCATGAATTGTAAAAGCATGCATTGTATTCTTATAAGCATAGCATATTTGTCTTGCACAACATTTTTCAAACCAAAACTCCAAATAAAACCATTATTGTGCCCATTTTAATAATCATATGAGGCATGGTTTTAATTTTATTTTTCAAGGGACCAAGGTGTGTTTGAGTGAACAGATGTGTTTGTCACACTTTAGGATGCTTGGATCACATTACAAAAATTTGGAGGTGATTTGAATTCAAACAGTTTTGAAAAAGGGTTTGAAAACCATTCTTGAAAAATCAAATAGAAAAAGAAAAGGTTAAAAGAAAAAATAAACACTGCGCCAGCCTTTCGGCCCAGCACCAGATCCAGCCCAGCAAGCCCACCCGGGCGACTCCCTCCCCCTCTCCCTGTCACCCGCGCTCACCCTACCCCGCGCTCACTGCCACTGGCCCCAGGCCAGCTCAGCTCCTTCTTCCCCAAATCCCACGCAGACGTCGTCGCTGCCTGTTTCCTCCCCATTCACTGCCGCGGTTGATTCGGGCTTAATTGCCATTGATTCGCAGCGTAATTCCCTCGCCCTCGCCGGCTACTTAACCCTCTCATCACCGTGACCATTTCCCCTCACTCTCCACCCCCTAATTGCTGCCAGGCTACTCGCAATTGGACTCACACTGCCGCTGCCCGATGCACTCCGGCAAGATATTCCGATGAGCCTCGAACGCCCCTCGGTTCCTCGTTCATGCAGGATTATTCCCCATGTTCTTGCGCATCTTACTGTGTCTCTGGTTCGCCTTGTACTGCCCCAGGTCTTCGACTTTGTCGACCACCGCAAGCAACCGAGGCAACCACCAACTCAGGCGAGAAATCCCGTCCAGGTTCGCACGCCCCTTGGCCTCTGATTCAAACCAGCCTATGCGCCTTGATCTTGCATGTGTCCTGATGCACCTTGTTTGTGCTGGGGTGATCCAGGTCGTCGCCTCCATCGTCGTTTGCAACAACCCGACACTGTCCGTAACTCCGACGAGCTCCCACGGCCGCAGCAGCTCGCCCCCGTCCAAGCCGAACCCACCTTGAGCATCCTCGCATCCTTGCGATGCTGGTAAGCATGGCCACCGCCCCTAGCCCCCTCTGGAATCGCTGGAGCATTCCCGCCAGTAGCGCCGCCGCTGCCAGATCCCATGTGCGCTGCCCATCTGTGGTCGTATAATCTGGCGCCGTTAGATCTAGATCTAAAGGTTAAGAATAGATCACTTACTCGAACCGGTATGGGTAGATCTGGCCGTACACTATCACTTAAATCCTATGTCTCACATTGATCGATCCGCGTGAAGCGGTACGGGCGAATCAGATGCGCCCACCACTACTAGGAAACAAGCTGTTAGTGGCGCACCCGAAATGCCCATCCGTGGCGCACTAGCGATCGCCACGAGCCTGCGCCTGACTATCTCACCGTGGCGCCGCCTAGTGCGCCACGGTTGTGTAGAGATAGGCGAGCGCACCTCAGTGCGCCACGGTTTGGGATGGTGCGCTACAGGATCTTCTGTGGCGCACTACCTAGTGCGCCACTAAACTTCCATAGTGCGCTTTAGGTGTAGTGCGCCACAGAAGGTAGTCCATGTGCGCCACAGATGTATTTTTTGTTTTTTTTTTAATTTCCGAGCCAGATTATATGCAATACAGATTATATACAATATTACAGCAGACGCACAGAGATAGAAGATATACAATTATATATATAAATACTCAATATGAAAAACAAGATTGAAACAAATACATATAGATAAGTCTCATACATGAATACATAGTCTAAGTTAATTACATTGTTTCGATCATGTTACAAAGTAGTAGTTGGTGACATGCGAATACATGTGTCGATCGAACAAGTTAGAGCTCGGAAGCTCGCCTAGACATCTAAACTAGCTAGCTAGACACAAACGCGGGATAAATAACCAAAGAAGATAAGCATGATCACCGCCTCGACGAAGGTGTAGGTCTTCATCCAGTTCCTTGTCCTAACTCCCGCTAGATAGCGCGTGTATCTAGCTTACGCCTCCGCCATAGTGTTGTACCCTTTGTAGCTATTGCCGCTGAAATGGTGCACCTGTCTCCGGCAGTCTTCCCAATCATCGTAGACTCCGGGAACCCGTCCCTTGTACACGACGTAGCACGTCATCTATAAGTTAACAATAATAATTAACCGATTTTTGAAAAAAACATATATAATTAAAGTCGCATATGAAGATACACTTATAGAAAGTACTCCTAAATCAAAAAGACCAAACTCAAAAAGCATGCCTCCTATATAACTAGGTTGTTCGACACAGGAATATGCTACGATGGAACTGTTCGCCAAGTAGGATGCACAACACGGACACATGCATAGCACAAGGCGAACAATCCCATCGCAGCACATTCACATATAGTGTGCCACGACATTTCAATCATCGGCATTATTCTCGAAAAAGACCAAAGTAACTCAAAAAGCATGCCTCATATATATACATAGGTCGTTGGACACAGGAATATGCTACGATGGAACCGTACGCCAAGTAGGATGCACAACACCTGGACTTGTGCATAGCACAAGGCGTACAATCCCATCGTAGCACATTCACACATATAGTGTGCCACGACATTTCAATCATCGGTATTATTCTCGAAAAAAGAGTAAGGAAAAAAAGAAGGACCAAAATGAGCAAAGGACCAAAGAGTAAGCAAAAAAACCAAGCATTGATTGATATATAATAATACGCAAAATAAGTTCACTTGTCGTCCACACACACACACACACAAAGGTCATCTATAGTTTGTAACTACAACTAGGCCAACATCAATCCTTCTGGCTCGTCTTAGGGAACGGGAGGACGCCCTGTCTCGTCATGAACTTCCTATAGTCACCCTGCATCTCTAGGCGATCTTCTATGTCACGGTTATTCGGGATATTTCCTCCATAGAAGATCCCCCCCGAAGTCATGACATCACGAAAGATGATTGCCCCAAACTGCTGCTGGATGCGATACATCTCTTGTCTAATATCCGAATCATTGATCTTGGACTTTGCTTCGCCCACCGCTTGAGATGATCCGCAACGTAGAATTTTGCTGGTCATAGGAACGCCTCATGTGATGGAGTGCGAGTAGGCTTCCTTCTTCTGTTTTCCGCTTCACGCAGGGAACTCCGTACGTGGTTGAAGACGTGCCGAACTTGACCTTCGTACGCACGAAGGTGGTGCCTTCCGTCGAGGCAAAGCCAGTGAGAGCATCATCCAGAACTTCCTTGATCTTGTCATAGTTTTTCTTCTTTTCTAGACTCCCCGAGTCGAAATACATGGCGTGGGAATGCTTCGGCGATAAGGAGATGAGCGTGCAGTGTTCATCTCTGCGCAAAAAATTCAAATGGAATGTGTTGGAAAAAGAATGATGATGATCTAATAAAGCCAATCGACGGTGGCGAGTGAATAATGACTTACTCAAGAAAGTAAGGCACGAGAATGTATTCCTTTGTCTTGTTCGCCACGAGGATTCTTTTTAGGTACGAGGCCACGATACGTCGTTCGGCGGGGGAACCCAAGCAGTTGTCACGCATGTAGTAGGGGTCCACTATAGCGATGCCTGGTGTGTTCTCTCTAATGATCTGCATGGCCAGGCTGAGAGAAAACAGACGGACCATGGTATAGTGCAGCGGGTATAGGTGGAACATATTGAAGATGTCATCGAACCGCAGGAAGAACAGATCTGCAGGGGCATTGTCGACGAAGCCCAAGCCTGGTGGCACCTTAACCACGAATACCGGGTGCGAGGGATCTTTCTCCGATAGAAGGCGTATCTCTATCGTCAGCATGCCGTCATGCACACTCTGCAGTTCCGAACTGGCGAGCTTCCGCAAATTCTTAGGTAGCATGGGCTCACCCGCCACATGAATCCTCCACATAATTCCCTCGGGTCTTGGTGGCCCGTCCCGAAACCTGATCGGATTCGCAGTTGTTGACGCCATCGGCTGGCTCGAGCTGCTAGATTTTCTTTTCCTGCCCTTTTTTCCTTTTGGAGAGCGGGCAGGCACCACAATCTGAGCACCGGCCGCCCTATGTAGTGTGTCAGGGCTTAGAATAAAGGGCCGGTTGGTTGTATCAGCTGGCTCTGTAAAGGCGCAAGCTGGAGGCGTCTCCTAAGAACCAAACAGACGCTTGGTGATAGTGGCTTTCTCTGTGGGGCCACCAGCTAGGTCTTCTTCGTTTCCAAACTGAGTGCTGAAGAAGTGATCATTCCAGTCTTCGTCGTCCTCGGCCGGATCCTGCGCCATGTGCATATCATCAACATGATCATCCGACCCACCGCGTGGAGGTGACGGCGAGGGCGGTAAGGGGGCCTTGCCACCGCTTGTCGCTGGCACGACAGGCGGTGCTGTTGTTTGTGGCGTGATGGCCCCCGCCGTCCCCAAACGGATCATGCTCTTTGGCCATAGCAAGAATAAGCCGAAGCAACTTCTGAGGACATACGGCTCTTCTTCATCCGCTCCTGGGGGTTGAATGGGAGGTTCCAGGTCGTCGCAGCCCCTTAGCACCCTACTAATTTTAACCCTGTGCACGCTATCTGGCATCGACTTTGAGTGGAACGTGCGCTGCAAGGGTTGAACGATGGTAACCTTGGCAACATCCCTCAGCTCGTTGTTCACATAGCATAAGAGAGTGCAAGGAACATCCGTCTGCGGAAAACATGTATGGCGTCGTCAGAGCGAGATGCCATAAGAGTAATAGATGGCATGAAAGGCGGTAATTAAAGCAATTTGTTTACCGTGATGGCGTCGAGATCGGCTAATGTCGACGCACCGCATACGGCGACGGGCGTGCAAGAGACGGAAGGGCTGCTTGATGGCGCGGTGCTGGCCTCCGGTGTATTCTCCCTACCGACGGGTGCTTGGAGCTCCGGTGCCGCCGCGACGATGGCAGGGGGGTCACCAACATGTACTCCGGCACCGCGGTGATGGCAGGGGGAGTCACCAACACTTGCGGCGCCGCGGTGCTAGCGGACGGAGTCACGAACACGTAGTTCGCCTGATTCGTCGGCGCCGCGTTGTTCGAGTGGCTGCTGACCAAGCTTGGAATCGGGCACGGCCCTACTCGACCACCCGCACTCCAGTGAATGAGGAACCCTGGGATCCATGACTAGCAACAATTTCCTCCTCCTGCAGAAGAAGTAACAGTGAATCATTTAGATCATCGATTAGTTTGCAATCGTGTTGATCCGCGGTAATTAGATTATACTTACCACAATTTCCTCGAATTCCTTCACCGCAGGATCCGCGGTGAGTTGTTTGGTTTTTGGGTCCACATGGTAACGGGCCCTGATGAAGTTTCGAACCTGCCCGGTTTTGAATTTAGCAAAGGGGTTTTCTATCCCCTTGGATCTATACTCTTCGTCCTCCTTATTCCATATGGCCTCATGTTCTCAGATCCACCAGATCCGAGATGGTGATGACCTATATTCATCGCTGCAAGACCTTTCCCGATTCATTGTTGGCGGCTCTTCGGATTCACAGCTCTCCTTGAACTCCCGGAACTGATCTTCGGTGATCTGCGGGTCAATCTTCTGGATCTCCTCGAGACTTTTGCCTTCTTTATAGATCTTCTTCTTTATCCGGGTTCTCCAGCTGGCCAGGGCGGTGCTCATCTTTGTGAGGGTGGATTTGTTTACTTCGTTCCCATGATAATTTGTGTTCTGATACTTAGCGGGGAACTTGTATCTTGCGTGCAGCTTCTCGAAGAGGAGTGTGCGCAAGTGGCCATTATCTTTATGCCGGAGATTCTCAGTGTTGATCGAGATGGTTGTCCGGGTGATCGCCGCCACTTTCCCACCGTACCCTTTGACGACAACGGCGGACGATGAACCCCTGATGGGCTCACTTCGGTAATTTCCTCCCTGACCGTGCCAACCGTGTTCGGGCGCCGGTCCTTCGGCTTCTTCTTCTTCTTCTTCTTCTTCTTCTTCTTAGGAGGGTTGCTACCACTCCCTGTGCCCTCACTGCCATCAGTGGTTCATCGTCCGCTGTTCCTTAGGCTTCTTCCTCCGCGTCTTCCATCTCATCATCCTCGCTCTCCTGGGGATGGTATTCTTCATCATCTTCTAGACGCTGGGCCACCTCCCAGAATGTCAATTGTTTATTCGGAGGTCTGAGTTCTCCTTCAGCGCTGATGCGCTTAGAACATCCAGCCTCGTCGTTGTCACACATCTTTGCACTAATAAAAAACAAATAATTGGTTAAATGCACGGAAAAATCCGGCATGACCTTTGCTAATTTTCTTAAACTAGGAGTGCCCGATTTCTGCCGAAACGGAAGTTAATCAACATTCCGGCAAGAATCGGGACTCATTTCATACAAGAACCTGCATACACACATAATAAAGTTCTTCATATACAAGCACAAGCACAATTTCAAGTGCTTCATAACCAATTGCACTTTAATGCTTGCTGTCATTTGCTGCAATCCTACAACATCTAACTTAGAAGCACAAATGATAGCAAGCAAGAAAATGACAGCAAGGAACTGATAGCAAGAAAATGACATCAAAGTTCCATTTTACTACAAATAAATAATTGATAGCAGCAAATAAAACCCAAGAAATTGACAGCAGCAACTAAAACCCAAGCATACATGTTTACATCGACAAAGACAATTAGATGAGCAATTGACCAGGTTTTCTTTTACTACTTCAGACTAAGCAAATGAGAATACAAATGACAGCAGCAATTGACAACAATTTACTACTACATTGGCATAGTGGTAACTATTCCTCCTTGTCTAGATTACATGCTTCCAGCAATCAGTTATATTCCATCTAACTGAAACTAGCAGGTCACTAAGGATTGGCCATAAGGACTGAAAATGTACAAGTTTCAACACACCGCATCCTGGACAGTGCCCCATCTATGTCAATACAACATGATGCAACACAGTACCATCCTCGATGAATACATCTTTTCCATAATCACACAGAATATATATATCAAGAGATAGAGAAACACCGATTCAACAAGTGCTTCTGATTGTAGGGAGAGCAAAGGTGTCCACCATCAGATATATGATCTCAAATGAAAAATACAACTTTCCCATAAAATAAGATATGATAACACATGATGACAACTTCACAATTAATGACACAAGAATGTTACTGACATATTACTCTAGAAAACCCTTCTTGCTAGATCGCGAAACAAGAAACAAACTTATCTCTCAAATCACTACAGCTAAGAGTCTAGCAACTAAGAACGGGCAAGGATAACCACTATCAATATTTACATTATGATCAATCTATACCCATTGCCAATATAAACAGTTCTAATACACAACCAGATACAAAATAAGATGACTTGAGGTGAGGGTAGATGGGGTGGCCTGGGTTCTGGTTGGTGCTCGCCGCATTGGTCCTGGCCTTTCTGAGATTGGAATTTTATCACAGGAGAAGAAGGAAAAGATCATTTCAGGGACATGCATGTAGGCCTCCCTCCCTAACTAATCCTTTCCCAAAAGGATTGTCGAGACATGTCTAGGCTTCAAGTCCAAGACACAGATTACTAGATGATGATGATATGCACCTGTGAATTGAACTATCCTTTTCTTTTTCTTATTATCTCTGTCGATCAAGTGCCTTCGTTTCGCAGCATGTCCTGGCCCAAAATAAAAACAAAACTTCCCAGATGAAAGAAAGAAAGAAAGAAACAATTGTTGCGTCTTCTTCTTTTAGCAAAATGCTGATTGCTAAATTCTAAAAAAAAACTTATTTCTTCTGTTGAGCAGTTCTCTAACAATTTGTTTTCCATTGTGTTTGTTCTTGAGTTTTTTTAACCTGACAACAGTGAGCTGATGATGAACTCATGACCAGGACAGAGCTGATGATGAACTCATGAACTCGATGATGGCCTCACAATCGCAAATATCCTGAAAAACCATAATAATGCGCCAATGCGTAATCACCAACTCTTGACTGTATCCCATGATCGCATCCTCCATTTTCCCTCTCACCCAACCCACTGGTCCGTCCTATCATTCCATTTCGCCATTTGTTTATCCATAAGTCTGATTTGCTGATGCTATCTAGTAGTGAAAATTGTATTACTACCGAGATTGTGTTGATAAAAAGATGAGGACAAGGTGAGTGAATTTCAGTGAGAGGGAGAGAGAGGAGAGAGGAGAGAGGAGAGAGGGAGAGGCGACGCTCACCTCGACAGCGGACGACGACGGGCGGACAACGGCGGCCTCCACCTCCTGAGACGCGGCGGCTGCTCCTCCTCGGACACGGGCCTCCTCCTGAGACGCGGGCGGACCTCCTCCTCGGACACGGGCGGACCTCCTCCTCCTCGGGCGCGGGCAGGCCTCCTCCTCCTCCTCAGACGCAGCGGCGGCGGATCGAGTGCTCGGGCTGAGAGATGGAGAGAAGGGGATGAGAGAGGGGGTCGGGCGCCACGTGTGGATAAAGCCACTTAGGCGTAGCGCACTGATCCATAGTGCGCTACGGATATCTGTAGCGCACTATGGGCTAGTGCGCTACGCCTATCGGCTTCTAACTACTGCATAAGAGAACTACAGCCCCACTAGCTAACAACTATACTAGCCTATCCCACTGGTTCTGCCCACTACTCTATTCTAAACCTGAGAGCACCCAGGTTCGAATCCTGGTGCCCCAATTTTTTGTTTTTATTTTAAAAATACTTTTAAATATTCCAAAAAATGCCCAAAAGTGGTGATATATGCCATAGAAGTTTTATTTTGGTTTTAAAGTACTTTTAAATATTCCAAAAATGCCCAAAAGTGATAATATATGTCATAAAAGTGGTACAAATATGATTTAAAGTATAACTAAATTTCATAATAATTTGTCCATGAATATTACAATCTTTTTCGACCACGCGTTTTACAATATTTTTTGAGCTAGCGTTTTACAATCTTTTTTCCCTTCTTTGTCGCGGTTGAATAATTTAGCCCCACTTTAATGTTTCTTCTTTCAAACGGGCTACCTTTTGGGGTAGGGTTGTCCTTTTTCTTCTTGTGATGTATGTTGTCGCATCGTAGTCGTCATCTTCAATCTTTGGATCGCAGATCGTCGAAGTCTTGCTCGCTAACTCCATTCATTCCAATGATGTTTCTTTTTCCTCTCCTCACGACAACACGGCTAGGCTTTGTCGGTCGGTAATGAAAAACATTGGTCCACTTTGGTAGCCGACCACGGTTCATTTTTCGCGCCACGTTGCACCGTGACCTTGGATTTGGCTGCTTCAGGTATAACCATGGTTGTGAAATACCGGTATTCTCTTTCGACGCTCTTTGCCCATCTGACACGGAACATCGACACCTTTTCTCCACAGTAGTCGAGCTCCCAGATCTCCTCGATTCTTCCGTAGAATCTTTCCTTCACGTTGTCATCGGTGTAGAATTCCGACGTTACGCCTGAGTTCTGATAATCACACTTGTTGTCCTTTTCCTCCGTGTAGAATGTGTATTCGTTGATATCATATGCTTGATAGGTCACCAGGTTTTGCATCGGTCCCTGCGACAAGGTGAATATGATCTTTTCCGTGTCAGAAGAATGCGAGCGCGGGGGATTATCAAGGAGCGTCTGCCTAAACCAACGCGTGAAATCTGAGTTGTGCTGTTTGATTATTTCTCCCTGCGTCCTCTGTATGCCCCATCCGTACTTCTTCTCGATTAACCTTTATGCTTCGTACCCAAGGATCGACCAGTTCTAAATGTCAGAAGCGACAAGGTTTGCTCGATCAAAGTCTGCGCGTCGAAAATCGCAGTATGCATGTAGTATGCGACGCCCCTCTCGGTGACCAGATCCGTCGGTCTTGCCAAGGGGTCTGTGGACTGGAAGACCGACAAGGTTCTCGATGTCTAGATAATTCGTGCAGAAAGAGATGCACTCTTCGCCGTAAATCCTTGGCTATGCTTCCATATGGACGGGACCATTGCGAACGTATCCTTTGATGTGTCCGCTCATCCTTTCGAACGCCATCATGCGGAGGAACATCGCCCGAGTTGTACGATGTCCTCCACGACATGGACCAGCGGATGCACCATAATGTCGAAGAATGCGGGTGGGAAGTAGACCTCAAGCTCACATAGTATCACCACGATCTCCTCCGTAGCCTTCCGCTGATTCAAGCCAATCGACTTCCTAGAGATGACGTCAAAAACTTGCATAGGCCAAATAACGCTTTCACGGACGTGCTCGTCCATTATCCCTCTTAGTGCGACCGGAAGTACTGCGTCATTAGCACGGCATACGTGAGACTTCATGCCATCAACCTCTCGCCTCGTCTAGGTATCTCGCTATCTTGCCCGTGAGTCAGAAGGAAATTTGACTCCTAGAAGGCACTTGAAAACTGTTTGATCTCATCCACGGCTTAGAGTTAAGCAAGAAGGAGGGCAGTAATATTCGTTCTTCTTGAACTTTTTACCCTTCCGACGACCTTGTGTCGCTCCGACTCATGATCATCGTCATCTTCCGATCATCGGGAGTAGGCCCTCCGTGAAGCTCCTTCCGGATACCCAAGCATATCGTGTCGCCTTGCTTTCGGACCATCTTCGTCCTATCTCGGCATGTTGATTATGGTGGCAACGACTCGCACACTTTTTTCGTGATATGCATGATGTCGAGGCTATGAGGCGTGCGGAGAAACTTCCAAGATGGCAACTCCCGAAAATGACCTTGTTTTCCATACCTTCATCAATGACTTGTCTTGTTGCTGCCTCTTCGCTTCTTTCTAGGCTTAGGACAATCTTTCCAGGTTTTCAGAACTCTTCCACTTCTTCGCTGCTCCTACGCCCGGGATTCCTCGGTCCGTGATTTGCCATCGAACAGGTCTCCACGCTTTTCTCCATGGATCATTCTTGCCGAGCCACCTCCGTGCGCCATGAACACGGTTTTCGATGACCTGGATCTTTCTCTAGTTGGAGATAGCTTGTGTTATCCATGCACCTAACGCATGCGCAGAATCCTTGGATAACCTGCCCGAGATATACCCGCAACCTGGATAGTCTTGCACCGTAGTGACCAACGCGGCTCATAGTTAAATAATCTTGGGCGGCACGTCGTAAGTATTGGCTCCGATTCCCATAACGTGGCTAGCTCCTCTTCAACAGCCCGAGATCTGATTGATGTCGGTACCAGGTTGTTTCGCCCTTGAATTAGCATACTCATTTGTATGTACTTCTTCTTCATGCACAACCATGGAGGGAGGTTGTACATCCATACAAACACGGGCCAAGTGTCATGTGCTGCTCGCTAACGAACGGATTGAGTCCATCGGTGCTCGCACCAAGCCCGATGTTCCTCGAATCTCCACCGATTCAGGAATTCGAGGTCCAATGCTTTCCATCGCTAGCATCCGAAGGGTGCGCCAAGAACTCATCCTTTTCGGGTCATCATCATCTCCTGGCTTCTTCCTTTCCGCATGCCATCGCATGAGCTTCGCTTTAGGGTCCGCGAAATAGCCAAGACGAGGAGTGATAGGAAAGTACCATACCACTTTTCGAGGTGCTTTCTTCCCTTTCTTGTATCGACTCACGCCGCACACCGGACATGTGGTTTTCTCCGCGTCCTCGCCCCGATAAATGATGCAATCGTTGATGCATACGTGATATCTAACATGCGGTAGATCGAGAGGACAGACGATTTTCTTGGCATCCTCGATACTAGTTGTACATGTGTTCCCCTCCGGGAGACGATCGTGCCAGAATGCCATCATATCGTCGAAGCTTGCGTCGCTCAATTTGTGCTTTGCCTTCATCTCCATAGCCTTGAGCGTTACATTCAACCGGGTATCATCGGGCCTGCATCCTTCATACAATGGAGTAACCACGTCTTTCTCAAGTTGCGCAAGCTTGGCTTTCTCTAGCGGCAGCCGGCGTTACTGCCCGCTTGAGAAGCAGCTCTTGCATAAGGGTCCCGCACCCACCGACGTTGGTCCATCGTCGTACCTCCTCCGGCATCTAGATCATCATCATCGGTCGCTTCCGCACCTTCACCATCTCCAGAGACTCATCATCATCTCGCCTGCTCGCCGTGATGATGATCATCGCCATGTTGGCCACCTTCACCGTCTCCATCATCTACGCCATCGCTTATCCAACGAGTGTATCCATCCATGAAACCATGGCGAGCAGGTGCCTGCAGATTCCGGAATCTGGGTCGATCACCCAGTTGAGTTTGCATCTTCTGCACGAACATCTTATATCTGTCTTGTTATTTCGTATCATGTCGGCCGTCGCACATTTCAAAAATCTAGCCACAATGCCTTCGCTCATTATGCGGACCATTTTTTCCTGCACGGTGTACACGGTACAATTTTGAAGTCTATTAGAACCACATAATGAATGCATGCATGCAATGGTCGATAGAAAATTTCGGCATGACCTATCCTAAAATTAGGACCTTTGCGAAATGCCAAAGTCTTGCCAAAATGGAAATGAATCAACATTTTGGCAAAACAAATGGCAACTTGTTCACATACAAACATAAGAGAGAGAGATCGAGACCGATCCATACACACATGAACATATCATTATCCTCTCCATACGCACATGCATGAGCATCATCGATACTCTCCATATACACACACACATATGACCATCCTCTCCACATACACACATCATGAGCATCGATCATCTACATACATATGAGCACATCATCCATATACACATGAACACATCCTTACATGGACAACTTACCGAGATGAGAGACCGATCGCGAGAAAAGATGGAAAGGAGAGGTGCGCGCGTCGACCGGAGAAGGAGATGAGAGACCGGAGACCTCCTCTATTACTTATGTAACATCCAAAGCAAGTTTTACATGCTAAAAATGGTGAATGGGTGGAGAAATTGAGGTGGGAAGGAGAAGATCCCGACTAGATCTAAGGAGGAAGAAGAAGGGGAAAGTGAAGTGTGGGGTGGTGGATGTGTGGTCACACATGTGCACATAAAGTGTTGTCCTAAAAAAATCGACACATCCATGGCGCACACGGCCCTAGTGCGCCACAGGGAGTACAAACATCTGTGGCGCACCATGCCATGTGCGCCACGGATGATCCTACTCCCTGTGGCGAACTAGGTCGGGTGCGCCACAGATGTTTGTGGCCGTTTCACAGCAGAGGGGGGCGTGCGCTTAGGCGTAGCGCACCCCCCATGTGCGCCACAGATGACACTAACAACTGTGGCGCACATGACTGTAGTGATGTTTGGCGGCCAGGGGCCTCGCCACACACATCTGTGGCGCACTATAGTCATGTGCGCCACAGTTGTTCTAGTTACTAGTAGGGCACTGCCCACAGGTGAGACACGCCTGTTTTAGCCGTGGGGCACTTCAACCATGTGAGCCACGGATGTGCTGATTACCTATAACCGTTTTCCTAGTAGTGCACGTGTCTGGCAGCTAGATTTAAAATCTGTTTTTGAATCAATTAGGAATTTAAACTTATCAAATTCATATCTTTAGTTCTGTTTGGACAAAATTTGCAAATAATATATCATTGGATTCAGAAAATTAAGCCCTACACTAATGTGGCCTTGAATTTGTATTTTGCTTCTGAAAAATAGGATTAATTGCAGAACACATTATAGGTGTAACACCCTCAGAATCAGACCTATGCAAGTTTTAGCGAAAACCCGCCAAACCCGCATAGAAACGATTCAAAGGTGCCCACCAGGCACTTTCGTGCGGGTGGAAAACGAAGTAATAACATTACACAACAGTCCTCGATGGGACCCATGAGCAGATATATATATATATATATATATATATATATATATATATATATATATATATATATATATATATATATATATATATATATATATATATATACAATGACTCAAAGAGTCAAGATTACAGATTTAATATACAAAGATCCAAATCACCTTGAAAACGATAGGGCGCCACGGACAAGATGCAAATGGGGCTAAGAGCCTCGAAGAATAACCAATGGCCCATAACCCTGCCTTGAGCCAAGCCGGAAGGGTAACCTCGCTAACGACGCCGATCTCAAAACCTGCTTAAACAAAAGGGTGCCGACAAAGGCAAAGGAAAAAGAAGGAGCGTCGATCGAGGCCAGTACACGGCGAGGCTAGAATTCGGCGGTCCTCGCCTACATAGGTATGGTGGACTGAGCGGCAGCGGCATCATGCACTGAACAACCTATAGAGACTCGATGCAACTGGCGGTTATCAGAGAGGGGTAAGAATGACCTAACCGGATCCAACCTGAAACTAACACCAAACAAACCCATCCTGGTGTTTCCCCCTCGAGACCAAACGAGGAAGTCAACCGAGGAACTCACACAGTTGGCAGTTTTATTTATTCAGTTTTCGTTGCAGCAATTACTAGTCAGGTGTAGACAATCATCCTGATAAAATAAGCAGTGGGAACTTTTAGTTAATCATTCCGTTATAGTGGCAACACTTACTAGTCAGGTACAGATAGCATGAGATAAACCCAAAACCCAGCAGTTGTTGGTACTTTTATTCAGCCATTCCGTTGTAGTTGCGATAATTACTAATCAGGTACAATGGTCGCAAGCGACACTCCAAACAAGAAATTGTGGGCAGTATTAATTAGCCATTCCATTATAGTGAAGCTGATTACTAGTCATTATAAAGTCAAATTTATAGCAATAAACTTTAGTTATGCTTGTCTATGGTCGAGATACTGTGCTCCAAGTCGTCCATATCCGCGGACACGGCTTTCAGAAAGTTTTACCCGGCCGGGGTGCACCAATAGCAACACACGCTCGATCAACCTCGGAAAAACCAAATCAAAACCCAACGAGGCTTTCACGACTAAGCAATCACAGGATTCAGAATTATTTCAGGGGGCCACCCCATTGAGTAGACCCGCAACGGAGTAAGCAAGCTCCGAGACGGACTCAAGGTTTGCGTCAATGGCTGTAAACGACTGGGAACCCGAAAGTGTGGCTGGGCTTGTCGATACCTGAAAACATTCCGCTTACCTAAAGATGCAGTGTGCTCGCACAATCGTAAATACATAAGTAGCATGGCATAAGTACAGGATAGTAAATAAAACCTCAAACTAGTTTGTGGCCCCAAGAAATAAGACTGAATCAAGCTCGCTCGGGGGTCCCATATACCTCCCGGATGTGGATAGCGCGATAAATCAAGGAACAGGTATCAAGTACTCGGGGTCCTACGGGACACAAGTGGGCGTTCGGAAACCAAATATTTTCTATCACCCACCGATGCCTCTGCTTACTTCAATTTTAGTTGTTAAACGGGAATTAAAGTGAACGATAAGTAAAGCTATGATCATCTCCAACATCAACATGCGGCAATACATCAACAACTGTGGCACTGGACGACACGCAACAGCACTTGAGCAAGCGACTACGACGCGCAAGTCCAACTATCTACCAAACAACAGGTAATAGGATGTGTCCAAGGCAATATAAGGCTGCAAGGGATACCACGGGCACGAAAACTAGAGCATCGCAACACAGATAGCAATAGAACAACATGAGGGAATAAATAATATAAAAGTAAGATAGGTAGAAAGGGGGGATGCTCGCCTGAAAACATTGCCGAAGGGTTATTCGAAGATCGGGTCGGCACTCGCATCAACTCAACGGCCTTATCCGCGAAGAAGCAAATCGGTAGAATAAACACCGGATGCAATATTTAATACAACGGCAGAAGATCGGCATGATGCATGTATGATGCATGACATGGCAAAGGTGCGATGCTATTAGGTCATATTAAGCGGAACCGGGGTCCCGACAATTAGTTAGATGGTTCGAGTTATTTAGAAGCCCCGCAATTAAATGTTGTTATAACAAGGCAAGATAAGATACCGGTTCGCTACACACATTTAAATGAGGCCGATATGAGACTGGATTTGCCCGCATATGGGCCCCATATTTAATTAGAGATGAATCGGCATAAGGCCCCCAACCCACATGAATGTATGCATGCAAGACAATTATTATGCGACAAGTTATATTATGTTATAAAATAGGGTTCTCGGAAAGGGGTTCGCACATTAGGGGTCTCGACGATCTTGGGGATCCGGGGGTTCGGGGTTCGGTCTCGGGGTCCAGGGTTCGGCGGATTGTTCTCGGGTACAGAGTAGATCTTGGCGTTCGGGTAGACGAACTTGGCGTTCTTCAGGTCCGGGTGCGGTTCTCGGCGAACTGGTCGGTTCCCTGTAGAAGGCCTTGGCGCTTCGGATCGGTCTTCGGTTCGGGGCCTCAGGGTCTTGGGGTTCGCGTCCGTGTGGCGATCTTGCCGTTCCGTGTAGGCGTTCTCGAGGTCGATGGCGAACTTGTCCGGTACCGGGGTTTTTTCGGAGATCTTGGCGCGGCACCGGGTACGGGATCGGCCTTCGGGTTCGGGGGTCTCGACGTTCGTAGATCTTGGTGCTTCGAGGGTTCGACGGGTTCCGGCTCAGCGCGGATCGGTCTTCGGACTCCAAGAGCAGGCCCTTCGACTTCCATGACGGCGTCCTCGATGTTTCGTGCCGAAGGCATCGGGGTTTCCGTGTAGGAGAACTTGGTGAAGAACTTGTCGGCTTCAAGGGCTTGCAGTAGTCTTTTACCGTGGACACAACACAAGTTCACGGTAGCGTACATACACTGAAAACAACATAACAACTGAACCACGCGAGGCGGCCGTGTCCTGGCCTGGCATTAGCCCGAACACCTGGAGCGCGCAGGGGCAACGGGTTGCCCAGAGGCGACGTCCTGCGGACCGGAGCAGAGGAGAAGGCTTGATGCAGGGGGGCACGGCTCGGACCACGCGAGGAGAGGAAAGACGGCAAGCAGCACGGGATGCTCGCAGGCGGTGGAGCGCGCGCACGGACGGCGAGGAGCTCGGGCTCGACGCGCGGGGTCGAGGCGCCGGGCGGCGAACTGGCAGCGCCGCTGACGGAGGACGGGGCGAGGACGACGGCGGGAGGGCGGCGCTGGGGACGCTCCGGCGAGCTGGGGCGAGGGAAGGAGGCGTCAGGGCCGTGGGCGGCGGCGCTGCTCATGAGGCTGGAGGAGGTGCGAAGGCCGAGGCGGACGGCAGGCGCGGCGACGATGGAGGTCGGGCGGTGGTAGCTTGCGCGCACCGGGCGGGGCGGCGGGCTAGGGGCGGCGGCTGGCGGCCACAGACGGCGACGGCGGGCGACGCGAGGGCGGAGAAGGCGACGCAGGTCCTGGCGGTGGAGGGCGGCGAGGTCGCGGAGGCGAGGCTGACGCCATGGAGGGCTGCCGAGGAGGGGCGGAGAGGCTCACGGGCGAGAGGAGCGGCGGCCGGCGGCGAGCTGCAGGCGGAGAAGGGCGCCGCGGCGAGGCGAGGTCGGGAGGGCGTCTGGGCGGCGGTCTCATGAGGTGGTAAGGGTAAGGAGCACGGCGGCGCGCCGGCGGTAGCCGGAGGGGAGGCGGCTCGGCGGCGAGCAGAGAGGAGAGGCGCGGCGCGTCGCGGTTGGAGGCGGGGCAGAGCGGGGCGGCGCCGGGGAAGGTTCCAGGAGGGTGGGTCGCGTGCGGGGAGGAGGAGGGAGGTGGGCACGCCAGGGGGTGGGCCAGGCGTGGGGCCCAGGGGGAGGAGGGAGATGTGTGGGCGCGGTGTGCGTGCGTGCTGTGTGGGTGGATGTGTGCTGGTGTGGAGTGTGTTGTGAGGGGGAGAGAGGGAGTGGGGTTAGGATTAGGTGGCAGTTCCTGGTTGGTGGGGGGAGAGGAGAGGGTGAGGTGGCGGTCACGGATTGGTCCGGGTGAGGTGGCCAGAGGGGTGGGTAGAATAGGTTGGGTAGGAATAGGATTTAGAGGTGGACCGTTTGTATAATCTGGGGTGGTCGTTCGGGTCATTCGGCCCGTTCGACTGCCCCACTAAAAACAATTGTAACTTTTATTTGTTTTAAACATGGCTCTTGCAATTCGATAGCCGACAAACAAAATATTCCGGAGACCCGGTTTTGGTTTTGAACAAAGATGGGGCGTTTTAGAAAACAAAACGGGCTTTGCGAAAATAGTTTTAGACAAACAACACATGATGATGACGATGCAATGCACAAATTCAACGCGATTTTCTAGTAGTGGTTTTGCGGGATGCCACAATAGGCTTATTTTGGCTATATAAATTTTTATAAAATTGTTTTGAGGCAAATTTGACTTTGTTTAGATTCTAGATAGATCACTTTGTGTTCAGTACTGTTTGGTTGATTTGTATATAAAAATCATTTCATTGCATTTGCATGCATTCATATATATTTTTTCTTGAATATTTGAATGTGAATTTGGTGTTATCATTTTATGTGTAGATTTTGGTGCTAGTGGTGATTGTGAGCGTGAGGATTGTTGCTACTCCCCAACTACTAAGGAAAGTGGTGCTTCATGTATTTTTTCCTATTATTTTTACTATGCACTAGTGATATTTTAAGTAGGGTTGCATGGAATTTTTCTAAGTATATATGCTATGCTATGCCTTGGGAAATCCTAGTAGTTGTATTCTTAGTAGAATTCTCTCTAAGTTAAGATACTTGTTATGTTATCATGCTTAGCCTAGCTAGTAGAAAACAAGGGTGGATTATTCATGCTATGAAATTTTGCTAAGTCAAGGACTTGTGGTTTGATTAATAAAACAACTAAGTGAATGGATCACTTGGGTGGAATGGTATGATGGTTTGTGTTGAGTGGTTACACAAGGCCCATGTCTATGGTTTACCTTGTGTATCACACTTGTGGAAAGACACCCAGGAACAAAGGGATTTGAGAAACTTAGTGTTTAGAAGCTTCTAGTGCAACCACATGGCATATGGGCTCTTCCTTGACCACATAGGTTGCAATAACTTAGCTAGATGGACAGTTGGTGGTAGGGTGATAGGATGGAACGCGTCCACGGTGGTCGAAGGGAAGGATTCTGAAAGGTCTCGTCTCTATGCATGTCGAGTATTGTGGGGAAAGTGCACCACCTCTCGAGAGGATAAAACCTAAGTACTTAGCCGTGTCCCCGGCAACGGACAATTTAAGCATCAAAGACATTGAAGCTATTCAAGGATCTCCTCATCCCAATTTCTAAGTTAAAAACTTGTGGTTGAACAAGGGTTAAAGGTTCACCAATGTCTATTGATGGTTCCTTGGGAGTTTTTGACAAACAAAAACTTAGTGTTTTCAACTGATAAGAAAAACCTATTTTGAGCAAAGCAAGCCTAAGCTACACTTAGCCAAATTCATATAGATGTTAGCTAATACTATTCTACTATGGTGTCACTTGCCAATACTATTCCAAATGTATTGACCCACTATGGCTCTAACTTATGATGTTGCAGGTTACTCTAATGGAGTTAGGGTTATGAGTCTACACTCAACATGCTTGCCTGTGGCACATGAAGATGAAGACTTATAATTATCTACTTTATGTTATGAACTCTTGTACTAGCCTTTGGCTTTTGAGTTGTAAATACTATGTTATCTCTAGAATGACGATGTAATAAACGACCTTTGTATTTGTGTACTTCATCTTAAACTGTGGATGCTAGCATTTGATCCAGGGACTACCATTGAAATCATAGGGACCTTTACCCAATAAAGGTGGGGTCTTACAGATGGTATCAGAGCACTGTGTTGCCTGTAGGATTATGACCCTAAGTTGGATTTAGTCTAAGGAAACCACTAAGGAAAAATGCAACTCTTTGCAAATTCGACACTTGTCTTTTTCTTCTCGTAAACCTCTTCTAATCTTCATTCTCATCTCTATTTGTAGATGACCACCATCAACGAAGCCGTCAAGAAGGGACCACTCATGACCATGACTTTAGAATGTCAGACAGAGTTTCCTAAAGCACTCAAAACCCCTTATGGTTAGCTTGGGGATACATGGTGAGGCCGTGTACAAGGGATTTCCGGTGATGGATGAAGGAGAAGAATATTGGTGGGTGCAACTCCACTTGTACAAAACCAAGGGAGACAACCAGAAAGAGTCGGGATTCTGCATGGTCACCAACTCAGAAATGTACACGACATTCTTTGACTCTGCAAGAAATGCAGCTTGGAATGTTATCAAGGAGCTTGGTGAAAGACTCAAGTCTAGAATGCTCAACACTCAAAATGACCTTAATGAGGAGAAGAAGTATACCCAAGACTTAGAGATCGCCATAAAACGTCTAAGGGAAGATATCATAGACTTAGCATATGTGTGAGAATTGTGACGTACTCCGATAGTTGGACCACCACACTTGTCGTTTTCTTGCAAAAAATTGTCTAAGTTATGTTTGAACCTTAGTGCTTGTGGTAGATTTTTGCATGCCATGACTTGTATGTTTTATTGTTGAATGTATGCTTTTGTCTTTTTGTTTCACTATCTTGTGTTTTCTCTTTACTTGTGTTGGTTCTAATATTTTTCTATATTATGCAATAGATGCCTAGCTTTGTGATCAGCACTGCCGAGGAGTTCAATGGAACTCGTTTTGGTTCATGTATCGTGCAGTTCACTAGTGTGCTCAACCTACCACTTCCTATTACTAAGGCACTTCAGCTCACCAAGTTCGAGAGGAAGGATCTTTGGGGCTTTAGAGTCACGCAGCCGGGACGCCAGATGGAGCCACTCACGGAGGAGATTACCTTCAAGCTGATGCACGATGACAAGGGGAAGGGACTAAATGTAGTCATGCAAGAGCTACTCGGACGCCTCTGCGGACGCCACTCCACCGAGCTCAGGAGCCTCTACTTCCACCCGTTCGGGAGACGTGACGAGGATGGAGAGGCATTAGTGTATGAGGGCGCTTCTAGAGATACGATTGAGCCAGTTCGTCTGTACCTCCAGGACCTAGAGAGCCTTATTAGACACCTCGACACAGATAGGACCAACGTCATGCTTAGCAATGAAGAGCTCCAGGATCAGTTGAGGGAGAAGGATAAGCTCTTTGCGGAGCAGGACTAGATCTTCAAGGAGATGGAGGCCAGATTCGAGAGCCAGGACAAGAAGTTCAAGAATCGGGAGAAGAGAGTTCGGGATAGAAACAAGAAGATCAAGGACATGAGGGCCGACATAGAGGCCAAGGACTTTGAGCTAGAGACTTAGTAGGGAGTGATAGAGAGGCTGCGCTCGCAGAAGAGAGCCCTCCGTGCGAAGGTCGAGGCTTTGACCACTAGCGTGGAGGAGAACAAGACAGCCGTGGAGTTAGCCGTACTTACTCTTGTGGACGTGGAGGTCGGCATGGAGGAGTAGAGTTGATTATTTCGCTATCTATTTATCTATCATCCTTTTGATTTATCGAGTCGCAATGATCATCCAACATGTGGATGGCTTGCTATTGTGTTTACTTTTCCAAAACTTGTTGTTTATGTTGTTCAAACTCTATGTTTATCTTATCTTTGATTTATGTGTTTGTTGCTATGTGATGTATTGTGCATGTTAGCATCTATGGGTTATATCTCATTACTTATCCTTATTGAAACCTAATGACCCACAAGTATAGGGGATCACAACAGTCTTCGCGGCTATTATTACCGAATTTATTGATTTGACACAAGGGGATCCAAAGAATACTTGCAAGCCTTAACAACTGAGTTGTCAGTTCAGCTCCACCTGGAAATAGTTCTTGCTCATAGAAGTTTATCAGTAGCAACAACAAAGGAACAACAACAGCAACGGTGAAACAAGATCAACAGTAACAGTAACGGTAATAGTAGGATTCGAGTGCGGTAGTCATAGGGATGAATGGACGGGCGTTGCATGGACGAGTCTAAACATGTAACTTCAAGATCTAGGGCATTGCAGATAAATAATAACAAGCATCCAAGTACTAAACAATCCTAGGAATGTTCTCCAAATATAGTCATACATGCTCACAGTGAGAACTTGCACAACATCTTCTGTCCAGCCAGCCCGTGGCAGCGGGGCCTCTAGGGAACTACTGGCAATTAAGGTGCTCCTTTTAATAGAGCACCGGAGAAAGCATTAACACTCCGTGAACACATGTGATCCTCACACCACAGCCATCCCCTATGATTGTCCTAATTATTGTCACTTTTGGGACTTTAGATCGGGACAATGATATGTGTACACAACTTGCAGATAAGATCACAAACAATACTATCATAATGATTCAATAATAAGTTCAGATCTGAGATCATGGCACTCGGGCCCTAGTGACAAGCATTAAGCACAACAAGTTGCAACAAAGTCAAATAGCACAAGAGATACTAGGCACTATTCCCTAACAATCTTATTCGATTACATGATAGAACTCATCCAATCCCTACCATCCCCAAGCCTACAACAGAGTCTTACTCACTCATGGATGAGGGAAACATCGATGGTTGATGGAGATGCATTGGTGATGACGATGGCGATGATCCCCTCCAAATTCCCCGTCCCGGCAGGGTGCCAGAACGGAATTTATGGATCCGAATCTTGGTTTCTGGTGGCGGCGGCGGTGTGGAACTCTTTCTGGAAAACTATCGAACCCCCCTCGGTTTTTAGGTCGAGAGGCAACTTATAGGCACGGAGGGAGGTCGAGGGGCTGCCTGGGGTGGATAGACCCCCACCAAGCGCGGGGTCAGGTGGGCCCTCGCCTAGGGTGGGTCTGGCCCCCCAGGCCTCCCCTCCATCTCTTCTTTTGGCTCCGTGGATCTTCTGGTGAAATATAATTTTTGGCATATTTTCTGTGATTTTTCCTGATAGTTCATTTTCTGCACAAAAACAAGACACCAAGGTAATTCTACGGAAAATAGCGTCAGTCCGTGTTAGTTGTATCCAAATCACACAAGTTTAGAGAAGAAACAATAGCAAAGTGTTCAAGAAAGTAGATATGTTTTGGACGTATCAACTCCCCCAGGCTTAGCTTATTGCTTGTCCTCAAGCAATTCAGTTGAAAACTGAGTGCGATAAAAGAACTTTCACGAAAACTTTGCTTCATATGATGTAAATTTTCTCAGCACAGGAGTAGATGCTTAGACAATTCATAATAAGGAGTATGCAACTAAGTCTACTCAATAGTCATTACAAGCTATGAAGAGAAACCAACTCAATAATAATAAGTAGCATGAAACATAAACATAAGCAACATTGCAATGCTCATAATAAGGTATGATAGAGTGGTATCTCGCTTGCCTTTGTTTGAAGAGAACAATATAAATGCCAAGGCACCTCTGAAGTTCACATGAATACAAGAGATAAATATATCAGAGATACAAGCATCAAAGTCATGACATAATTAACCAAGTTTTGGAATAAACACGAAAATGACAACTATGCTCTCAAGAAGGTGCTCATAGAATAAGTGGTGACTCAACAAGTTTGTGAAAACGGTTTTGTGAAGGTTTGAAAGTCTTCCAAATGCTGAAAGGAAGGTACTCATTAGCTTTGAGCTCTCATTTCCCCTATCATAGGCATCTTCATGTGGTTAAGGTGAAAGTGAGGTCCACTCTGAATCATATGCTTGACAGACCATAGACTGGAAATCCCAAGTCCCTTGAGTACGAGGGTCGCTCCGCATGCTACTCAACTTTGGTCACCTGAAATTTCTTGTCATTGTAAATACATGCATATCATCGAGAACCGCCAACGGGGTACCCCTTGCACATGGTACAGGAGCTTTCCCATAACCTAAATAACAAGGCAAGCAGACAAAGAGCATCTCAGCAATCTTTTTATTTACCATATGCATAGCTTTTTCGTGAGGACGCTTCATAGATGATCATTATAGTGATGCTGCAAGTTTCCACCATGATTAGGCATGGCTTAGGCTAGAGGCCCAGGCGTTTCTCTAACACAATGTATAAACTCCATGAACTAACAACTTCCCCTTTTATTTCACATCGTTGACATCCATAAACAAAAGAGCAAGGAATCAACTGGATGAGATATCCAAAAAGTGTTGAAAGCATTCCCCGTGAAAACACGGTTCTGCTAACTCCCAGTATATAATTAGCAAGCATATAACTTTCATGGACTAATCACAATGGTTCAGGATTATTAAGCGCAAGGAATAAAGTGTGCCATCAAGTTCGTGAGAGCTTTACTAACTAACTTTCTCAAAACAGACAAACATTTTATTTTGGAAGAAAACACGACATATGGAATATGCACTGAAGTAACAAATGGTGCTAATAGGTAGGTATGGTGGACACAACTGGGAATATTGGTTTTGGAGAGTTGGAAGCACAGGTAGATCACGTACTCAGTGCAAGTGAAGGCTAGCAATAGAGAGGGAGCGACAAACGAGAGAGCAATAGCTGTCATAATCATGCTTGCAACAAAAGAGGACTAACTATGGCATGAAAGTGATACAAGAACTCTGAGGCAAAATAAATCATCGAGGCTTACTGACTATTGATTAGTCATATGCATGCGTGAGCATGTGCCAAGTCGATTCACATGAACAGTCAGAGGAGGGTACCACAATATCATACCAAAGTATGAATAAAACAATGCAAGCAAACATTCATATGACATGCTACAAACTATTAACAAGCTGGAGATAATCATAGACAAGCAGGAACTACTAAGCATCCATAATGACATACACCTTACACAAACAGGCTAAGCATGCTCACAATGATGAGTATATGTACAAAAATGAAACAAATAGAGTTCGTTACCACCCTCTTACCACACCTCGAGTTGTCTTAATCTTCATTATTGCCCTTCACTTGTGTGACTTGAATAATTAATATGAAACCACAATCCACTGAGGACGGCTGAACCCTGCAAAGAACTCACAAAACCAAAGAAGAACAACAAATATTTTTGGTGTTTTCGATTTTTTTAGAAACAAGCAAATAAAGAAAAACCAAACAAAGCAAAATATTTTTGGATTTTTCTTTTAAGGCAAACCAAAGCAAAGGAACAAAGAAACAAACCAAGATAAACAACAAAAATATTTTTGGTATTTTGGGTTTTTAGAAAGAAGCAACAAAAACCAAAAAGAAAGCAAAAACAATGGATATACAAAGAACCGACCGAAAATAATATATTTATGAGTGTGTGATGTCGGTATACCTCCCCCAAGCTTAGGCTTTTGGCCTAAGTGGGGCTAAATCCCATGGTTCCCAAGTAGATGCATCTCCGTAGTATGTCGAGGAAGCTCCCTCGTCCTGGTACGAGCTCGAGGCCTCCCCTGTGTAATACACAGGGGGTCGTATGATGGTGCTTCCTCCTGATAGTGCCCATGGAAGTTGAGAGAACGCAGGTTGTCATCCATCTACGCCTTCGAGCATGACCAAGTTCCCTGAGAAATACTGAACAAAGTGGTTTGGGTTAGAGGGATCTCTCTCTTCCCCATCAGTAGACATCATTCTATAAACCAAGTTCTCAAGAGTAGAGCTAGTGGTGACAAAGTGGTGTGCCTTCATGGCAGCAAGATCAAGCCTCTAAGGAGCCAAAACTGTATCATGTGGATCAACAACAATGTCTAAGGTAGAAGCAACACGAGTAGCAATAATTCCCCCATAAATGGGTCCCTTAGCAGCTAGACGACGAGCAATGAGAGAACCAAGATTATACGTGTCCTCATTGTTGAGCGCAGCAGCTAAGAAGGCCAATTGATAGTTGGAAATATTTCTAGTGTTCTCCCTACCAAGAGCACTCGTGGCAAGATAGTAGGCAAAATACCTGATGGCTGGAAGTTGAATGTTCTTTATCTTCTCTCGCCGAGCTCTACGGTCATCATCATTGGTTATTCCTCGGTAAAGCTCTAACAAATCAGCAGGTAGAGCTGCAATCTTATTTGATGACCCAGTTGTACCAAGTCCCAGGGTCTTGCAAAATTTCTTCAATGTCATAGAATGAGCCCTGCCATAAATCTTGAAGGGCACAGAAGGCATGAACATACTATTAGTAAAGGAGAAACTCTCCACAAATGTTTTAGTAGCTCTCATCCTACATATAACTTGCTAGCCCATCCCTCTTCACCAAAGTCATGAAATCATTAAGAATCCTAGAAGCTCGCAAGAAAGTTTGGCAAGGAAAGGCAGAGGGGTGCGCATCCCCTTCGACTCCCTCATCACCAAATCACGGAGTGATGAGATCCTCATTGTATGAGGGTCTAGTACTGGTAGATGACCTTGGAAGCCTTGCCCTTCTAGGTGCATCACTCTCAAATATGTCACCAAAGGTGTGATGGTCCATGACTTCCCTATTCTCAAATTTTAAACAACCATCAAACCAAGTGATTTCTGAGTTGATAAATGATGAGCGACTACTATAGGAACTTGCTAGAGGGGTACACATGCATCAAAACAAAGTTTCTAAGCAAAGAACAAGCATGAAAGCTCAAACAACCTGTACAGACATGGTCTCGGAACACGGATCACCGAAAGGTAAAGCATGAATCATATAGTAGATATGATGAACATGTCGATTGTTCGCCACTGAAACTATATCAACTCTCGTGATGATCGGTGTTGATGTGGTGGATTTGGTTCGTGTAATCACTAAAACAATGTGAGGGATATTGTTTTGAGTGGGAGTTCACATAGATTAATTTTATTAATATGAACTCAATTTGTCATAAACTTAGTCTAAACTATTGCAAATATGTTGTAGATCAATGGCAGCCCCTACCATCAATTTTAATGCGTTCCTATAGAAAGAAAAGTTGAAAAACAATGGAAGCAACTTCGCGAATTGGTTCCGCAATTTGAGGATTGTTCTCACAGCTGGTAATTTGACCTATGTGCTGGATGCACCGCTGGGTGACCCACCTGCAGCTGATGCTCCCGATGAAGTAAAGAACGTTTACCTCACTCGGAAGACTCAGTACTCCACAGTTCAGTGTGCTATCTTGTATGGTTTAGAATCGGAGCTTCAGAAAAGGTTTGAGAATTCAGACCCATATGATATTGTCGAGGATCTCAAATTGATCTTTGAGACTCATGCGGCAATTGAAAGATATGAGGCTTCTGAAAGGTTCTTTAACTGCAAGATGGAAGAGGGCAGCTCCGTCAGTGAGCACGTTCTTAAGATGTCTGGTCACGCAAACAAACTTCAAAGCTTGGGTATTGTGATTCCTAATGCTTTGGGGATTTACCGTGTCCTCCAATCACTACCACCAAGTTATAAGAACTTTGTGATGAACTACAACATGCAAAACATGAACAAGACGCGTTGCGTAACTCTTTGCCATGTTGAAATCTGCGAAGTGGAGATCAAGAAAGAGCACCAAGTGTTGTTGGTCAATAAGACCACCAAATTCAAGAAAGGCAAGTCTAAGCGTAAGGGACACTTCAAGAAGGGTGGTAAGAAAGTTACCACGCCGAAGAAGACCAAGGCTGGACCTAAGCCCGATCTTGAGTGCTTTTACCGCAAGGGAGAAGGTCCTCATGGAAGCGGAATTGCCCAAAGTACTTGGCGGATTTGAAGAACGGCAATATCAAGAAGAAAGGTATATCGATATACATGTTATTGATGTGTATCTCACTAGTACTCGTAGTAGTGCACAGGTATTTGATCTTGGTTGGTTGCTCATATTTGTAAGTCGAACAGTCTTTGCGAATAACGGAAGCTAGCAAAGAACGAGGTGACGATGCGCGTAGGAAACGGATCAAAGGTTGATGTGATCGCGGTCGGCACGCTACCCCTTCATCTACCATCGGGATTAGCTTTATACTTAAATAATTGTTATTTGGTGCCTGCGTTGAGCATGAACATTATATCAGGATCTTGTTTATTGCGAGACGGTTACTTGTTTAAGTCCGAGAATAATGGTTGTTCGATTTATATGAGTAATATGTTTTATGCACATGCACCTTTGATATATGGTCTATTCTTATTGAATCTCGATAGTCGAAATACAAACATTGAGGCTAAATGGTTGAAATCAAGCGATAACTCGACCTATATGTGGCACTGTCGTCTTGGTCACATTGGAGTGAAGCGTATGAAGAAACTCCATTCCGATGGACTTCTTGAATCACTTGATTTCGAATCACTTGATAGATGTGAAGCATGTCTGATGGGTAAAATGACTAAGACTCCATTTTCTGGTATGATGGAGCGAGCTACGGACTTATTGGAAATCATACATACCGATGTATGTGGTCCAATGAGTGTAGCATCGCGCGGTGGTTATCATTATGTTCTTACCTTCACAGATGACTTGAGTAGATATGGGTATATCTATTTCATGAAACATAAGTCCGAAACTTTCGAGAAGTTTAAGGAATTTCAAAGTGAGGTAGAGAATCAACGTAACAAGAAGATTAAATTTCTACGTTCTGATCATGGAGGTGAATATCTAAGTTACGAGTTTGGCGAGCATTTGAAGATATGCGGAATACTTTCACAGTAGACACCGCCGGGAACACCACAACGTAATGGTGTGTCCGAATGTCGTAATCGAACTCTCTTAGATATGGTTCGTTCTATGATGTCACTTACAGATTTACCGCTATCATTTTGGGGTTATGCATTAGAAACAGTCGCATTCACTTTAAATAGGGCACCGTCTAAATCCGTTGAAACGACACCGTATGAATTATGGTTTGGGAAGAAACCTAGATTGTCGTTCCTTAAAGTTTGGGGTTGCGAATCCTATATAAAGAAGTTACAGCCGGACAAGCTTGAACCCAAAGCGGAAAAATGCGTCTTCATAGGATACCCAAAGGAAACTATTGGGTATACCTTCTATCACAGATCCGAAGGCAAAATCTTCGTTGCTAAGAATGGATCCTTTCTAGAGAAGGAATTTCTCTCGAAAGAAGTGACTGGAAGGAAAGTAGAACTTGACGAGGTTGTCGAACCTTCTCTCGGAATTGCGAGTAGCGCAGCACCGGAAGAAGTTCCTGTGGTGCCTGGACCAATTAGAGAGGAAGGTAATGATGATGATCATGAAACTTCGGTTGAAGTTGCTACAGAGCCTCGCAGGTCAACGAGAACTCGTACCACTCCAGATTGGTATGATCCCGTTATGAGGGTCATGTTGGTGGACAACACCGATGACCCTGAGACATATGAGGAAGCGATGAAGAGCCCAGATTCCAATAAATGGCAAGAAGCCATGAAATCCGAGATTGGATCCATGTACGAAAACCATGTATGGACTTTGGTGGACTAAGGCTGTCGAGAACAAATGGATCTTCAAGAAGAAAACAGATGCTGATGGTAATCTTACTGTCTATAAAGCTTGACTTGTCGCAAAAGGGTTTCGACAAATTCAAGGAGTTGACTACGATGAGATTTTCTCACTGGTAGCAAAGCTAAAGTCTGTGAGGATTATGTTAGCAATCGCTGCATATTACGATTATGAGATATGGCAGATGGATGTCAAAACAACATTCCTCAATGGAGACATTGACGAAGAGTTGTATATGATGCAACCCAAAGGTTTTGTCGATCCTAAAGATGCTAACAAGGTATGCAAACTTCAACGGTTCATCTATGGATTGAAGCAAGCATCCCGAAGTTGGAATCAAAGTTTTGATAAGGTGATCAAAAGTTTTCGTTTTATACAAACTTATGGAGAAGCTTGTATTTACAAGAAAGTGAGTGGGAGCTCTGTAGCATTCTTAATACTACATGTAGATGACATATTGTTGATTGGGAATGATGTAGACCTTCTTAATAGTGTCAAGGAATATTTGAATAATAGTTTTTCAATGAAGGATCTTGGCGAAGCAGCTTATATATTAGTCATAAAGATTTATAGAGATAGATCAAAACGCCAAAAATCATTGTCACAAAGTACATATTTGGACAAAGTTCTAAAGAGGTTTGGAATGGAAGATAGCAAGAAAGGGTTCTTGCCCATGTTGCCCAATACGACCTTGAGTAAAAATCAAAGTCCGACATCGGCAGAAGATAGAGAAAGGATGAGTAAGACTCCCTATGCCTCAGCCATAGGATCTCTAATGTATGCCATGCTATGTACTAGACCCGACATTGCATATGCTGTTAGTTTAACTAGCAGATATCAAAGTGATCCGAGTGGATCATTGGACAATGATCAAAAACATCCTTAAGTACTTGAGAAGAACTAAGGATATGGTTCTTTCTTATGGAGGTGATGAACACTCGTTGTTAATGGTTACACCGATGCTAGTTGGAACACCGATCCGGATGATTCTAAATCACAATCTGGATACGTATTTATTTTGAATGGTGCAGCGATTAGCTGGAGGAGTGCAAAGAAAAGCGTTGTGGCGAGATCTTCAACGAATCGGAATACATGGTGCTTCGGAGGCTTCACAAGAAGCGATATGGATGAAAGAGTTCATTACGAGCTGGTGTGGTTCCTAGTCTGTTGGACCCAATGTCTATCTCTTGTGATAACATGGGCGCCATAGCCAATGCGCAAGAACCAAGGTCACACAAGAAGCTGAAGCATATCAAGCTACGTTTTCACGCTATTCGAGAACATATCCAAGATGGGGATATAAAGATTTGCAAAGTACACACAAATCTGAATGTGGCGGATCCGTTGACTAAACCTCTCCCGAGGGCAAAACATGACCAGCACCAAACTGCCATGGGTGTTCGGTATATTACCATGTAATCTAGATTAGATGACTCTAGTGCAAGTGGGAGACTGTTGGAGATATGCCCTAGAGTCAATAATAAATGTAGTTATTATTATATCTTTGTGTTTATGATAAATGTTTACATTCATGCTATAATAGTATTAACAAGGAAACATTAATACTTGTGTGAATTGTAAACCTAATTTGAAGTCCGTAGTAAAGCCTCTACATAATACTAGCTTGTTGGTTAATAGATGATTGTGGTTTCCCTATCATGAACATTGAGATGTTATTAACAACAAGATCATATCCTTAGGAGAATGATATGATGGACATACTCCTATAGATAAGCGTAGCATAAAGATCAAGTCATTTCAATAGTTCAATTGCTATATGCTTTCTAATATATAGTAACCTAATTCCTTCGACCATGAGATCATGCATATCACCTTTGCCGGATGGATGCTTTGATGACATCAAACACCACACCGTAACTGGGTGGCTATAAAGGTGGCATTGAGTGTTCGGAAAGTATTGGTTGAAACACATGGATCAAGAGTGGGATTTGTCCATCCATATGACGGATAGATATACTCTGGGCCCTCTCGGTGAAATGTCATCCAATTAGCTTGCAAGCATGTGAATGGCTCACAAGGGATCACATATCACGGGAACGAGAAAAGAGTACTTATCGGTAACGAGGTTGAACTAGGTATGCAGAGATACCGACGATCATAACCTCGGATAAGTAAACTATCGTGAGACAAAGGGAAATTGGTATCGTATGTAAGTGGTTCATTCGATCGCAAAGCAATCGTAGAAATATGTGGGAGCCATATGAATTTCCAGATTCCTCTATTGGTTATTGTTCGGAGAAGTGTCTCGATCATGTCCGCATAATTCACGAACCATAGGGAGACACACTTAAGGATTCGACGTTGTTTGAGTAGTTATGGTATGATGAGAAAGAGACCGAATGTTGTTCGGAGTCTCGGATGGGATCCGGGATATCACGAGGAGATCCGGAATGGTCCAGAGAATAAGATTCATATAAGGAAAGTCTCGTTTCGGAGTTCGGGAATGATTCCGGTGTTTTCATCGGGAATGTTCTAGAAGGTTCCGGAATGTCCGGCACTCCGGAGGGGAAGGGGTACATGAATGTGTCATTGCAAGTTGGAATGATTGCATCATGTATTAAGTGTCTTCGCTGTCCAAAATAAAGGGTTTATTCAAATCCTAAATTGAAAAGTCAAACGGCTAGTTTGAAAGTCAAACGGCAAGTTTTGGAAAGAGGAGGAGTGGGAAACCGAGTTGGGGAGGGAATCCCTCCTCCAACCGGCGGCGCACCACCCAAGCTGAGTTGGGGAGGGACTCCCCTCCCCTTGGCCGCCGGCCCCTCCACCTATATAAGGAGGGGCAGGGCTCCCTCCTAGCACACACAAGTACCTCTCCTCAAACCCTAGCAGCTGCTGCCCACCATAGCCGCCGCCGCCCCCTAGGGTTTTTGCCCTAGCCGCCGACTTGGGGTGCCCCAAACCCTAGCCGCCGGCTCTAGCACCTCCTCCTTGGTGTGTCTAAAACCTAGATCGCCGAGGAGCTCTCTCATACTCCACCATACTCGCTCCGGCTTAAGGCGAAGCCCTGCGAGATCTCCCCTCTACTTCCGGTACCACGCCGTTGTGCTGCCGGAATCGCGAGGAGAGTGCTACAACCTCCGCTGCCTGCTGGAACAAGGGAGAGGAAGGTCTTCGTCGAGTATCGAACGTGTGACCGATCAAGGGAGCGATCTTGAACGCAGCCTTGGAAGGATCGTCTCTGCGATCTTGGGATCGGAAGAAATCGACTACATCACCCACGAGAATCCGCTCTCGTTAAACACTTTGGAATCTTCGAGGGTGAGTTATTCCATCGACTCGTTGCTACAATCTAATAGATAGATCTTGGCTTGTTTGTTTGTATGCGGTAGAAAAATTTTGTTTTCCATTCTACGAAACCCTACAATCACATAAAGCAGTTCTAACATAATTATTCTTAATAGAGCAAGGAATAGTTGGTATACCTGGATCACCAAGTTTCTTTGGAACCTTACCATTGATGGAATAATTAGCAAGTAGAGTAGAAATATCCTCATTAGGAATCTTCCTTTTATTAGAGACAATATCCTTCATATACTTTGAATAAGGAGGCAACTTCATAGCATTAGTCAAAAGAATTTGCAAGAATAAAGGCTTCATCCACTCACAAAACTTGTTGTAGTGTTCTTCTTCCTTTGACTTGTGTTTCTTACCTGGAAAAGGCATAGGTTTCTGCACCCAAGGTTCTCTTTCTTTACCATGTTTATTAGCAATAAAATCTTCCTTAGTGTATCTAGTGTTCTTAGTGTGCTTCTCGGGTTCGTCCTCACCTTCCTCCTTATCAGGAGACTCATTTTTATCATTACCACTCTCAGTTTCAGCATCAGAGACATATATACTATTAGGATCTACAACAGGTTCAAGTGGTTCATCAACTCTCTTATGTTTCTTTTTTTCCTCTTACGAGGACTACCACTATCCTCACCTTGTTGGGAATCCTGCTCAATTCTTTTAGGGTGTCCTTCAGGATATAAAGGATCTTGAGTAGCTATACCACTCCTAGTTCTAATTCCATAAGCATGTTTATCTCCTAAAGCATAAACTAGCATATCCTTTTGTACCTTAGCAAGTTGATCAATTGGGTTTGAACCATTTGAAAGTGTTTACAAAGCATTTTAATATCATTATAAGTTCTTTCCACAATATCTTTCAAATCATGGATAGCTCTAGAGTTTTCCAATAAATGATTCTGAACTTGTTTATTAGAATGACCTTGTTTAACAATAAAAATGTCAAGTTCCTCTAAGCGTTGATCAGGAGGCTTACCATAAGGAATATCACCTCTATTAGAGTGTTGGAGAGAGTGTACCTCAATAGTGGATGAGTGGGGAATTGGCTTACATAATTCTTCTATAGGAGGTAGATTCTTCACATATTTAGCTCTAATACCTTTCTCCTTTAGACACTTCTTATCTTCCTTCATCACTTCATCATTTAATGCAATAACTTCCCTCTTCTTTGTTGTTGGTTCTGGAACTGGTTCAGGAACAACTGGTTCAGGAGTAATAGGATCAGGTATATTCAGCTCAGTTGAAGTCCAATCATCATAATTCTTGCTTATCTTGGTCATTAATTCTTCAGCATCTGTAGGGGTCCTTTTCCTGAAAACACAATCAGCAAAGCTATCTAGGTAGGTCCTAGAATTATCAGTTAGTCCATTATAATAAATATCAAGAAGCTCATTCTTAGGTAATGGACATCCTAGATGTGCATGAATCAAGGCACGGAACCTTTTCCATGACTCAGGAAATTTCTCTTCTTCTCCCTGTTTAAAATCAAAAAGTCTCTGCAAAGCAGCATGTCTAGCACTGGGAGGAAAATATTTCTGGAAGAAAGTAGCAAACAAGAATTCAGGGCTATCAATGGAACCAGGAGGTAATCTATTAAACCAAGCCCTAGCTTCTCCCTTTAGTGAAAAAGGGGAGATCTTAGTAACAAAGTACTTGCGCATCTTAAGATCATCAGAGAATAAAACACTCATAGTAGAAAGCTCATTCATATGAGCCACATCACTCTCATTTCCAGTCCCACAAAAAGTTTCTTTCTCAACAATATCTAAATAAGATAAATCAAGAGAGAAATCATAATCTTCGTCTTTAATATCTATGGGTGAGGTGGCAAACTTAGGATCAGAGGACAACTTAGGCATAATAGTACGTCTAGCAAGGATACTCTTAATAGCACTAGTACCATGTGTGTTTCAACACTCTCCAACAAAATCATCAGTGAACACAATGTAACCATCATTAATATCATAACTCTCACTAGGCTTAGGTGAGCTAACAGGTGTAACAGTGTCTTCACTAGGTGTTTCGGTATTTCCTAGACCATTCATAGTATCATTTAAAAAAGGACCTAATGAACCACTCGCATCAAGCACAGTAGAAGTAACATCATGAGTATCAAAAGAAGTCTCAAACTCAACAGTAGTAGCAGCGTGTGTAGCATGAGTGTGTGGTGGTGGTGTAACAAGCTTACTTATAACAGAGGGTGAATCAAGAGCAGCAGAGGTGTTTAGGACTGTACCTCTTCTTGTAGTGGATGGTAAAATAGGGAACTTTCCATCATGAGACTTCCTCATGATGAAAGGAGTAGAAGTGAACAATAATAGATCCAAGTGAACTTACAAATAAAGCTATGCTCCCCGGCAACGGCGCCAGAAAATAGTCTTGATGAACCACAAGTATAGGGGATCGCAACAGTCTTCTCGGGTAGTATTACCCAGTTTATTGATTCGACACAAAGGGATCCAAAGAATACTTGCAAGCCTTAACAACTGAGTTGTCAGTTCAGCTGCACCTGGAAATATTTCTTGTCACAGAAGTTTATTAGTAGCAACAGCAACAGTAATAGTGAAACAAGAGCAACAGTAACAGTAACGGTAATAGTAGGATTCGAGTGCGGTAGGCATAGGGATGGATGGGCGGGCGTTGCATGGACGAGTCTAAACATGTAACTTCAAGATCTAGGGAATTGCAGATAAGTAATAACAAGCATCCAAGTACTAAACAATCCTACACATGTGCTCCAAATATAGTCATACGTGCTCACAATGAGAACTTGCACAACATCTTCTGTCCAGCCAGCCCGTGGCAGTGGGGCCTCTAGGTAACTACTGGCAATTAAGGTCCTCCTTTTAATAGAGCACCGGAGCAAAGCATTAACACTCCGTGAACATATGTAATCCTCACACCACAACCATACCCTCCGGTTGTCCCAATTATTGTCACTTTGGGGCCTTTGGATCAGGACAACGATATGTGTACACAACTTGCAGATAAGATCACAAACAATACTATCATAATGATTCAATAATAAGTTCAGATCTGAGATCATGGCACTCGGGCCCTAGTGACAAGCATTAAGCACAACAAGTTGTAACAAAGTCAAATAGCACAAGAGATACTAGGCACTATGCCCAAACAATCTTATTCAATTACATGATAGAACTCATCCAATCCCTACCATCCCCAAGCCTATAGCGGGGGATTACTCACTCATGGATGAGGGAAACATCGGTGGTTGATGGAGATGCGTTGGTGATGACGATGGCGATTATCCTCTCCAAATTCCCCGTCTCGGCAGGGTGCCGAACGTAGTCGGATCCGAATCTTGGTTTCGTGGCGGGCGGCGGAACTCTTCTCGAAAACTATCAAGCCCCTTGGTTTTTAGGTCGAGAGGCAACTTATAGGCGCAGAGGGAGGCCGAGGAGCCACTGGGTGTCGACCACCAGAGCGGGTCGGTGGGCCCACTGGGTGGGTCTGGCCCCCTGTGCCCCTCCGTCTCTTCTTCTGGCTCTATGGATCTTCTGGTGAAATATAATTTTTGGCATATATTCCAGGATTTTTCCTGATAGTTCATTTTCTGCACAAAAACAAAACACCAAGGTAATTCTGCTGAAAACAGCGTTAGTTTGTGTTAGTTGTATCCAAATCACACAAGTTTAGAGAACAAACAATAACAAAGTGTTCGAGAAAGTAGATACATTTTGGACGTATCAAAACCACAGATGCCTCCCTGTCGTGCCAATCCCAATCAAAACAACAATAACGTCAATCCCAAGATGCAGCAGCTGATGACAGCTCAAACTCAGTTGATGCAGATGATGACCTAGTTCATGGCAAACCAGAATCACAACAACAATAATAATAACAACAACAATCAAAACAACCCTCCAGCCTTTGATATGGTTACAAGGTTTTTGAGGTTGAGGCCAGCCAAGTTCTCGGGAACCACTGATCCAATGGTAGCCAATGACTGGCTATGCTCTATGAATAAGGACTTGGTCACTGTTGGATGCACCGATAAGGAAAGGTCAGATTCCAAGCACATCTGCTTGAAGGACCAGGAACAACATGGTGGGATAACTTTGAGATCACCACTCCCCTTGAGGATGTGACTTGGGCCATTTTTGAGGATGGATTCCGTACAACTCATATCTCATCAGGAGTGATGAACTTGAAGAAGAAGGAGTTCCACAATCTAAACAACATCAATGCAGTGTGGCTGAATGCATTGAGGAGTTCAACAATCTGGCACGCTATGCGCCGGATGTCACATCCCAAAATTTTCCAAATTTTTAAATGTGAAAAATAATAAACAAAGAATTAAATGTTGAAATTTAGGGTGAAAAGAAACTTTTTTGCTTCTAAATGGAAACATCAAAACCCTTCTTAAACAAAATTTGAATGAAAAGGGAATCCAACAAAATTTCAATCAAGTGAAATGCATTCATCAATGAATG
Source organism: Avena longiglumis (assembly GCA_030063025.1). Classification (NCBI taxonomy): domain Eukaryota; kingdom Viridiplantae; phylum Streptophyta; class Magnoliopsida; order Poales; family Poaceae; genus Avena; species Avena longiglumis. The sequence continues at coordinate 162,021,123 of CP125973.1, forward strand.
TATCTTGAAATTTAAACACTTGGAAAAGTTACAAAACCCTAAATGGAAGAAAATCATTTCCAAGATCTCTCTAAGACTATGGATTTGATCCATATAAAAATTTGTCAACAAACATTTATAAATGATAAAAAATGATAAACTAAAATATTTTATAACCATAGAAATTGGTTTCATTTAATTTGGACCATGGATAAAAACTTATGAATTTAATAAGATAAAAGGAATTAATTTCCAAGGCTAATAAAGCTCCTATCTAAAATCCATACCAATTTGTGAGCAAAGTAATCCTAAAAGGATTTAAAAAGATAAACAAAGATTAAATAAAATTATACAAATTGGAATCACCAATTTTGGATCTATAAATAAAAAGATGTGGATTTTATAAGACAAAGAAAGAAATAAATAAATAAGGAATATTTAAAAGACAAATTAAATCTTGTCCAAATCCATAAACAAATCAAATGAAAGTTTACTAAATAATAAAAATTAGTAGAAGATTATTTGAATAAAATCATATGGATTGAACCATATTCAATTTTATTTAACTAAAGACAAATTGCCTAAACTAAATAAATAATAAATCCCAAGAAAATTATTTAGAAGACAATTTAAAACTTGAATTAAATCCATAAGCAAATGTAATAAAGATAATCCAAATAAAATAAAGGGATAAAGATTATTCAAATAAAAGTATATGGGATTAAACCATATTCAAATTATATTCCCTAATATAAATGATTAATTAAATCATGAGATAAATAATTGAAATAGCCAAAGTGGATTAAAAGTTATCTAATTAACTTAAAAGGAATAAAAGATTAATTAAATAGAATTATATGGTTTGGAACCATATTTAAATTCATTTAAATAAAGACAAAAGCCTCATTTAAATAAATATTAAATCATAATAAAATGTTTGAAATAATTCAAAGTGAATTATTTAAACACACTATATAAACAGTATAAAACCTACTGAAAGTTTGGAAAAGGTTGATAAAGAAATCTGAATTCAAATGAATGTTTGAATTTGAAAATAGAAATTAGAAAAGGGAAAAGAAAACAGAAATAAAAAAATGAAAACAAAACGACCCAACCCAACCAGCCAGAAACCCCAGCCCATCTGGTCGAACTACATCCCACCCGGCATCCCCCTTTCTCCCTAGATTTTTCACACCCGCGAAATAACCCTCAACCCCACTGACTCCCCGGCCCCACTGCCGCGCTGTCACCTACTTCCTCGCATGAAACCCGCCCCCCTCATTCCTCCGGCCGTTTTCTGTTGTTAATCCGCGCTTCACTTCACGTCAATGCCACGAGTAAATTCCGTCTGCGACCATGCTTGATAACTCTCCTCGCTCCCCTCTTCCTTTACCCTCAAACCCCACTCCCTTTCCGCCCCTAGGCTGCTGCAATTTCAGCTTGCAATGCCACTGTCTCCGGCGAGCCTCCTGCAAAGTCTGGCCAACGCAACCACCCTCACTGCCCCTAGATAAAACGAGCTTGACACCCATCTCCGTTTGCATCTTCCAGTAACCCTAGCTCGCCCGCACGTGCCCCACAGCCTCGGCAACAACAACGACTGAGCGCCGCCGCTGTCTGCTGCAACTCCGGCAACCTCCCCCGGTAAACTTTGATTGTGCCTCTCCCTCTCAACGATGCTCGTGTACTCGCCTTGGTCTTGCGCGTCTAACAGACCCTTTGCCTCGCTTTCCCGTGCCTTGTAGCTTCGCCATCGATGATGCCTGAGCACACCCGTCACCAGGAGCTTCTCCGATGAGCAATCGCCAGCAATCTCGTGCGCCCCTGTCCCTGCGACGACAACGTTGAGCATCAGCGCGACCCAACGAACCCGGTGAGATTCTTCCCCCTCTCCCTTGCTTCATGTAATAGCTGGAACGCCACCGCCTGAACGCGCCGTCGCCGCTCACCATTGCTAGCGCCGCCAGATCGTCACCTGTTGTTGTCCGTTAGATCTTGATCGCGTGGTGTAGATTAGATCTAGGCGAAACGTTTTTAGTTGATCTATGCCATGTGATGCCCATTAGATCCAACAGCTGTTGCTGCTCGATCCACCCGAACTGGTACCATCCAGTCAGAATAAGCCACGTGGCCTAGTAGCTCATTTAAAAACCAGATTTGATCTATTAGATGTTAAAGTTTGAAAAATTCATAACTTTTGATCTACACATCCAAAATTTACAAATTTTATAACATTGGAATCAGGAAAATGCAAAATTTGCAACCATGCCCTTATTTCAGTATTTTCTTCTGGAAAATTAGGTGTTTTTGCGGAAACATTTCTAGGCCTATTTAGAGTATAAAATTATTCTAAAAATGATTTTTGGGTAAAATCTTTTGCAAATGATTTGTTTTGAACATACTGACCAGAAACACTAACTTTTGGGTATAGAAATATATTTTGTTAACACTAGAAAAATATTACTTTGATTAAAAGCATTTCTAGTAAAACAAAATGTTGCTATGATTTAAAAATGATTTTGAGTGAAACCTTTTGCAAATAGATTTTTTTAAATCACTTTGACCATAAACACTAACATTTGTGTTTAACAACATATTTGGATAGTACTAGAAATTATTCCTTTTGATAAAAGCATTTCTAGCAAAACAAAAATGATTTAAATGGCCATTTTCACTAACTTGTTTTTAAATGGTTTTGCCACTTTTATAAATGACCAATAGGTGTTTTAAAATGTTTATAGCCTATTAGAAACCACCTTTCCAAATAAAACAATCTTATGCATGCTTGCATGCATTGTTTTGTTTTCTTTATTTTATGTGGTGAATTGTTTGAATACTAGTTTGAATTTGTGCCTTGCTTGATTGAATTGTAGTGAACTTTGAAGAGTGTGACAATTGCAAAGATCAAGGAGTGAACATAGTTTCTCTACTAAAAAGGCAAGTGGTGCTTCATACATTTTGTCCTATTATTTTAACTATGCATTAGTGATATTTTGAATAGGACTTGCATGGAATTTTTCTAAGTATCTATACTATGTTATGCCTTGGGAAATCCTAGTAGATGATGCCTTAGTAGAATTTTCCCTAAGTTAAGATTATTGCTACTAGTATGCTTATCCTAGCTAGTAGAAAACAAGGGTGGATTATATTCATGCTATGAAATATTTCTAAGTCTATGACTTATGTTTTGTTTAATAAAACAACTACGTGAATGCATCACCTGGGTGGAATGGTATGAATGGGATATGTTGAGTGGTTACACAAGGCCCAGTGACTGGCAACCTTGTGTATCACACTTGTGGAAAGCCACCTAGGAACAAAGAGATTTGAGATGCTAAATGTTGAGAAGCTTCTAGTGCATCCACATGGCATATGGGCTCTACCTTGATCATATAGGTTGCAATAACTTAGCCAGATGGACAGAAGGTGGTAGGGGTGATAGGATGGAATGCGTCCATTTGGTCTAAGGGAAGGCTTCTAAAAGATCTCGTCTCGATGCATGTCGAGTCTTGTGGGGAAAGTGCACCACCTCTCGAGAAGGAAAAATCTAAGTACTTAGCCATGTCCCCGGAAATGGACAATTTGAGCATCAAGACATTGAAGCTATCAAGGATCTCCTCATCCCAATTTCTAAGTTAAAAATTTGTGGTTGAACAAGGGCAAAGGACCAGTGGTTACACAAGGCCCAGTGACTGGACTACCTTGGGTATCACACTTGTGTTCCTTGGGAGTTTTGTTAAACAAAAACTTAGTGTTTTCAACTAATAGGAAAAACCTATTTTGAGCAAAGAAAGCCTAAGCTACACTTAGCCTGTAACATCCCTAAAATCATGTTTTCAAAGATTTCATATCATGCAAGCATGCATATCATTTAGGGATCAGAACTCAAACTCATTTGAAAGAAAATAGAACTTGAGAGCTATGATTTTATGTGATCAACATTAAATCAAATGCTACTCTCCAATGGGAGATTATTTGTTCAAAACCAAACTTTGTTGCTCTCAGATCTTTTTGCTTGATTTCTAGTGCTTAAACCAAAATTTACAAAACAAATATAGATTTAAAACCATTTTTTTAAAACTTGTTCAAATCAAGTGCTAAGTCACTGTTTAGTTTGTTTGATCAATAGGACCAAGCTAATACAGAGAGACCACATGATTTTATGCCCAGAAATATGAGTGTTACACTCTATAAAAATCCAGAAAAAGTTTGAATTCAAATGGTTTTGAAATCATTTGAAAATGTTTCCTGGAAATTAAAATAGAAAAAGAAAAGGAATAAAGAAATAAGAAAAGGCCGGCGCTCCTAATTTAGCCCAACAGTGAAACCAGCCCACTAAGCCCACCCGGGGTTTTTCCCTCTCTCTCTCTCTCACTCGCAGTCGTACCCACAGAGTCACTGACCGCCTGGGCCCATCTGCTCTTTCTTTCTCTCGCTGACAACCGCGACCCACCTGGCAGTCGTCGTCTCCACCCCCCAGCGACCAGTTCATCCCCAATTTACGCCGGGCGTTTCCTGTTTGAATTCGCGACTTCAATTCCATTGAATGCTCGAGTAAATCTCGCTCACGTCCTTGCTACTTAAACCCCCTCTGCCCCATCTCCATTTTCCCCCAAACCCCAAGCACAGAGCGCCACCAGGCTGCTAGAATTTGCCCTTGCGCCGCCGCAATACTGAGCATCTCCGGCAGCAAATTCCGGTGAGTCCTAACGTGCCTCTGATTCAAACAAGTGTGACCAGCATGTCCTAGTGCACCTTCTGATACCATTTGTTTGCCTGCTCGTGACCCAGGACGCCGTCCCCGTTCATTTCTGCAAACGACCGAGCCGCCACTCAACTCCGGCGATCGATTACGATAAATACTGAGTGCCCCTTGACCCCTCTTGCATACAACTAGGTTTGCCTTGTCCTTGTGCAGCTACTAATGCCTCTGGTTTGTGCTAGGAAGGTCCAGAGTGTCGGCAACAACTCTGTCTGCAAGGACCCGACGCCGTGCACGACTCCGACGAGCTCCAGCGACCACCTCTGCGCGCCCCTTCACCATCAAAGGCCACCTTGAGCATCAGAAGCACATGACGAGCACAGTAAGCCCCTTCTCCCTCTCCCGCGCGACCTAGAACGTCGGCAACGACTCTGACAGAGCCGCCGCCAGTCGCCGCCGCTAGCGCCGCCCGTCCGTGGTCGATAGATCTGTGGCCGTAGGATCTAAATCCAGTGGGTGAGATTAGAAGCTAGGCGAAGAGGTACGGGCAGATCTGAGCCGCGCGATTTAGTTAGAGCTGACGGTGCGCAAGCACGATCCGGTGTGAAGCGGTACCAGCCAGTAAGAAAGCGCCGCGTGGCATGTTCTTCGTTTTAAAATTCTGATTTAAATCTATTAGATGTTTAAACTTGTTTAATTCATAACTTTTGATTCCCACGTCCAAATTTGAAAAAATTTATATCAATGGAATCAGGAGAGAAAGCCCTTTCCATTTATGCAATGTGTTTAATGTTTTGCTTCTATTAAAATGGGTGTTTTTGCAGAAACATTTGTAGGCATAATTTGGGTATAACAATTATTTGGGAAATGTTTTAATGTTCAAATAAAGGTTGTTTGGAAAGTTTTGAACTTGTTTATGAATCAGTACTGAGAACTTGTCTTGTTGAATATACAAAATCATCACATATCATATTGCATGCATCCATATATTTTTGCTTGTATTTATTTTGTATGTGATTTGGTGCTATCACTTTTTGTGTAGATTTTGGTGCAAATAGTGATTGTGATTGTGAGGATTGTAGCTACTCTCCAAACTAGCAAGGCAAGTGGTGCTTCATGATGTTATTCCTATGTTTTCAAATATGCATTACAAATATTTTGCTAGTCTTGCATGGATATTTTTTATCTATATGCTATGCTTGGGAAATCCTAGTAGTTGTAGAATTGCTAGAAATATTTCTAAGTCTCATCAATGCCATTCTTAGCCTAGCTAGTAGCAACCAAGGGTGGTTATATTCATGCTATGAATAAATATATCTAAGTCTTTGGACTATGTTTTTGCTTAATAAAACAACTAAGTGAATGAAACACCTGGGTGGAATGGAAGGAATGGTTTATGTTGAGTGGTTACACAAGGCCCATTTCTATGGTTTACCTTGTGTATCTCACTTGTGGAAAGACACCCAGGAACAAAGGGATTTGAGAGGCTAAATGTTAAGAAGCTTCTAGTGCAGCCACTTGGCAATATGGGCTCTGCCTGGATCATATAGGTTGCAATAACTTAGCCATTTGGACAGTTGGTGGTAGTGGGATGATAGGTTGGAGCGCGTCCATTTGTCCTAAGGGAAGGCTTCTGAAAGGTCCTGTCTTGGTGAAAATCAAGTCTTGTGGAGAAAGTGCACAACCTCTGCAGATGGGAGAATCTAAGTACTTAGCCATGTCCCTGGTATTGGACAACTTGAGCATCAAGACATGGAAGCTATCAAGAATCTCCTCATCCCAATTTCTAAGTAAAAACTTGTGGTTGAACAAGGGTGAAGGACCCCAATGTCTATTGGTGGTTCCTTGGGAAAGATTTTTATCAAAGAAAACTTAGTGTTTTCAAATAATAGGTAAAACCTATTTTGAGCAAAGAAAGCCTAAGCTACACTTAGCCAAAATGCATATAGTATCTAGCCCACCAATATTCTACTAAGGTATCACTTGCCAATACTATTCCAATGTATTGACCCACTGTGGCTGTAACTTGTGATGTTGTAGGTTATTCTGATGATGATTAGGAGTCATGAGTCTACACTCAACATGCTTGCCTGTGGCACATGAAGATGAAGACTTATTTATCTTATTACATATTTAAACTCTTGTACTAGGCCTGTGGCCATGGAGTTGTAAAAGACTATGTTGTCTCTGGAATGACTTGTAATAATGACCTTTGTTTCTGTGTACTTCATCTTAAACTGTGGATGCTAGCAATGATCCAAGGACTAGCATTGCAATCACAGGGATCCTTTCCTTTACAAAGGAGGGATCTTACAGATGGTATCAAAGCACTGTGTTGCCTGTAGGATTATGACCCTAGGATTGAAAACCACTAAGGAAAAATTTTCAACAACTTCCACACTTGTCTTTTCTTCTCGTAAACTTTTCTAATCTTCCTTCTCATATCTATTTGTAGATGAACTCCATCAACGAAGTTGTGAGGAAGGGACCACTCATGACTATGACTTTAGAGTGTGAGACAGAATTCCCCAAGGCTCTCAAGGACCTCATGGTTGCCATGGGAATACATGGTGCAACTGTGTACAAAGGTTTTCCTATGATGGATGAAGGAGTTGAGTACTGGTGGGTGCAACTTCACTTGTATAAAAACAAGGAAGACAACCACAAGGACTCAGGATTCTGCATGGTCACCAACTCAGTGATGCACACTACATTCTTTGATTCAGCAAGGGATGCAGCTTGGAAAGCTATCAAAGAACTTGGTGATAGAATCAAGTGCAGAATGCTTAACACCCAGAATGATCTTAGGGAAGAAAATAAGCATACCCAAGAGTTAGAGGCTACCACCAAAGCTTAAGAAAGGACATCATAGAGTTATCAATGGAGTCTTGTGATCTAGACAAACAAATTGTCTCTAGGGATGCCCTGTTAGCCAACTTGGAAAGTGAGATGGGATTGTAACGTACTTCGTTAGTTGGACCACCACACCTATCATTTTATTTCCCAAATGTTGTTTAAAATAAGTTGAACCTTGGTTGTTTGTAATGAATCTATGTATGACATGACACTACTAGGAAAATGGCTATAGGTAATCTGCACATCCGTGGCTCACATGGTTGAAGTGCCCCACGGCTAAAACAGGCGTGGCTCACCTATGGGCAGTGCCCTACTAGTAACTAGAACAACCGTGGCGCACATGACCATAGTGCCCCACAGATATGTGTGGGCCAGGGCCCTGTTGGCCGCACGCCAAACATCTGTAGCGCACATAGGGTAGGTGCGCTACGGTTGTTTGTGTCAATCGTGGCGCACATGGAGGGGGTGCGCTACGCCTAAGCACATGCCCCCCTCTGCTGTGAAACGGCCAGACACATTCGTGGCGCACTATGGCATGTGCGCCACGGATGTTACTCCTCCCTGTGGCGCACTAGGGCAGAGTGCGCCACGGATGTGTCGATTTTTTTTGACAGCACTTTATGTGCACATGTGTGACCACATCCACCACCCCACACTTCACTTTCCCCTTCTTCTTCCTCCTTAGATCTAGTCGGGATCTTCTCCTTCCCACCTCAATTTCTCCACCCATTCACCATTTTTAGCATGTAGAACTTGCCTTGCAAGTTACATAAGTAATAGAGGAAGGTCTCCGGTCTCTCATCTCCTTCTCCGGTCTCGCGCGCACCTCTCCTTTCCATCTTTCTCGCGATTGGTCTCTCATCTCGGTAAGTTGTCCATGTAAGGATGTGTTCATGTGTATATGGTATGCTCATATGTATGTAGATGATCGATGCTCATGATGTGTGTATGGAGAGGATCGATGGTCATATGTGTGTGTATATGGAGAGTATCGATGATGCTCATTCATGTGTGTATGGAGAGGATAATGATATGTTCATGTGTGTATGGATAGGTCTCTCTCTTGTGTTTGTATGTGAACAAGTTGCCATTTTTTTTGCCAAAATGTTGATTCATTTCCATTTTGGCAAGACTTTGGCATTTTGCAAAGGTCCTAATTTTAGGATAGGTCATGCCAAAATTTTCTATCGACCATTGCATGCATGCATTCATATATGTGGTTCTAATAGACTTCTAATTGTACCGTGTACACCGTGCAGGCAAAAATGGTCCGCATAATGAGCGAAGGCATTGTGGCTAGATTTTTGAAATGTGCGACGGCCGACATGATACGAAATAACAAGAAGGATATAAGATGTACGTGCAGAAGATGCAAACTCAACTGGGTGATCGACCCAGATTCTGGGAATCTGCAGGCGCACCTTCTCCGCCATGGTTTCATGGATGGATACACTCGTTGGATAAGCGATGATGAAGACGGTGAAGGTGGCCAACATGACGATGATCATCATCACGGCGAGAACGGGCGAGATGATGAAGAGTCTCCTGGAGATGGTGAAGGTGCGGAAGCAGACCGGGATGATGATGATCTAGATGCCGGAGGAGCGACAATGGAACAATGTCGAGTGCGGGACCCTTATGTGCAAGAGCTGCTTCTCAAGCATTTAGTAACGCCAGGGCTGCCGCTCTAGAGAAAGCCAAGCTTGCAACTTGAGAAAGACGCGTTACTCCATTGTATGAAGGATGCAGCCCGATGATACCCGGTTGAATGTAACGCTCAAGGCTATGGAGATGAAGGCAAAACACAAATTGAGCGACGCAAGCTCGACGATATGATGGCATTCGCTCGATCGTCTCCCGGAGGGGAACACATGTCCAACTAGTATCGAGGACGCCAAGAAAATCGTCAGTCCTCTCGATCTACCGCACGTTAGATATCACGTATGCATCAACAATTGCATCATTTATCGGGGCGAGGACGCGGAGAAAACCACAAGTCCGTTGTGCGGCGTGAGTCGATACAAGAAAGGGAAGAAAGCACCTCGAAAAGTGGTATGGTACTTTCCTATCACCCCTCGCAGCGATATTTCGCGGACCCTAAGGAAGCTCATGCGATGGCATGCGGAAAGGAAGAAGCCGGAGATGATGATGATGACCCGAAAAGGATGAGTCCGACGCACCCTTCGGATGCTAGCTAGTGGAAAGCATTGGACCTCGAATTCCCGCATTCGGTGGAGATTCGAGGAACATCGGCTTGGTGCAAGCACCGATGGACTCAATCCGTTCGGTAGCCGAGCAGCACGCACAACACTTGGCCCGTGTTTGTATGGATGTACAACCTCCTCCATGGTTGTGCATGAAGAAGAAGTACATACAAATGAGTATGCTAATTCAAGGGCGAAACAACCTGGTACCGACATCAATCGTATCTCGGGCTGTTGAAAGAGGAGCTAGCCACGTTATGGGAATCGAGCCAATACTTACGACGCGTCGCACAAGATTATTTCACTATGAGAGCCGCTGGTCACTACGGTGCAAGACTATCCAGTTGCGGGTATATCTCGGGCAGGTTATCCAAGGATTCTGCATGCGTTAGGTGCATGGATAACACAAGCTATCTCTAACTAGAGAAAGATCTAGGGTCATCGAAAACCGTGTTCATGGCGCACCGGAGGTGGCTCGGCAAGAATGATCCATGGAGAAAACATGGAGACCTGTTCGATGGCAAATCCGAGACCCGAGGAATCCAGAGCGTGGGAGCAGAAGAAGTGGAAGAGTTGCTGAAAACTGGAAAGATTGTCCTAAGCCCGGAAAGAAGCGAAAGAGGCAGAACAAGACAAGCCACGATGAAGGTATGGAAAACAAGGTCTGCTCGAGTTGCCATACTGGAAGTTTCTCCGCACGCCTCATAGCCTCGATATCATGCATATCACGAAAAATGTGTGCGAGAGTCTGGTCGCCACCATAATCAACATGCCAGATAGGACGAAAGATGGTCCGAAAGCAAGGCACGACCTGATATGCTTGGGTATCCGGAAGGAGCTTCACGGAGGATGCACTACTCCTGATGATCAGGAAGATGACGATGATCATGAGTCGGAGACGACACAAGGTCGTCGGAAGGGTAAAAAGTTCAAGAAGAACGAATATTACTGCCCTCCTTCTTACTTCACTCTAAGCCAGGATGAGATCAAACAGTTTTTCAAGTGCCTTATAGGAGTCAAATTTCCTTACGGCTACGCGGGCAAGATAAGCATATACCTAGAAGAGGCGAAGCAGAGATTCAGTGGCATGAAGTATCATGACTGTGACGTGCTAATGACGCAGGTACTTCCGGTCGCACTAAGAGGGATAATGGACGAGCACGTCCGTGAAACGTTATTTGGCCTATGCAAGTTTTTCGACGTCATCTCTAGGAAGTCGATTGGCATGAATCAGCTCGGGAGGCTACAAGAGGAGATCGTGGTGATACTATGTGAGCTTGAGGTCTACTTCCCACCCGCATTCTTCGACATTATGGTGCATCTGCTGGTCCATATCGTGGAGGACATCGTACAACTCGGGCCGATGTTCCTCCGCAGCATGATGGCGTTCGAAAGGATGAACGGACACATCAAACGATACGTTCGCAACAGGTCCCGTCCATATGGAAGCATAGCCAAGGGCTTTCTGGCCGAAGAGTGCATCTCTTTCTCCACGAATTATCTAGACATCGAGAACCCTGTCGGTCTTCCCGTTAACAGGCACCTTGGCAAGCTCGACGGATCTGGTCACGGAGAGGGTCGTCGCATACTACATGCAGACTTCGATTTTCGACGCGCAGACTTTGATCGATCAAACCTCGTCGCGCTACAGCATTTAGAACTGGTCGATCCTTGGGTACAGAAGCACAAAAGGTTAATCGAGAAGAAGTACAGTGACCGGGGCATACAGAGGACGCAGGGAGAAATAATCAAAGAGCACAACTTAGATTTCACGCGTTGGTTTAGGCAGACGCTCCTTGATAATCCCCCGCGATCGCATTCTTCTGACACGGAAAAGATCATATTCACCTTGTCACAGGGACCGATGCAAAACCTGGTGACCTATCAGGCGTATGATATCAACGGCTACACATTCTACACGGAGGAAAAGGACAACAAGTGTGATTATCTGAACTCAGGCGTAACGTCGGAATTCTACACCGATGACAACGTGAAGGAAAGATTCTATGGAAGAGAAGACCGGTATTTCACAATCATGGTTATACCCGAAGCAGCCAAATCCAAGGCCGCCGGTGCAAACGTGGCCGCGAAAAATGAACTGTGGGTACTGGCTACCAAAGTGGACCAATGTTTTTTCATTACCGACCCGATAAAGCCTAGCCGTGTTTTCGTGAGGAGAGGAAAAAGAAACATCATCGGAATGGATGGAGTCGCCAACGCGCAAGACTTCGACTAGTACGGGGATCCAAAGATTGAAGATGACGACGACTACGATGCAGCAACATACATCACAAGAAGAAAAAGGACAACCCTACCCAAAAAAGGTAGCCCGTTCGAAAGAAGAAACATTAAAGTGCCGGGGCTAAATTATTCAACCGCGACAAAGAAGGGAAAAAAGATTGTAAAACGCTAGCTCAAAAAATATTGTAAAACGCGTGGTCAAAAAAGATTGTAATATTCATGGACAAATTATTATGAAATTTAGTTATACTTTGAATCATATTTGTAACACTTTTATGACATATATTATCACTTTTGGGCATTTTTGGAATATTTAAAAGTATTTTAAAAACAAAAAAAACTTGTATGGCATATATCACCACTTTTGGGAATTTTTTGGAACATTTAAAAGTATTTTTAAAATAAAAATAAAAAAGTGGGGCACCAGGATTCGAACCTGGGTGCTCATAGTTTAGAATAGAGTAGGGCGAACCGATTGGGATAGACAAGAGTTCTTGCTAGAAGGAGCGCTGGACTCTTGTTATAGAGTGGTTAGATCCTAGATAGGCGTAGCGCACTAGCCCGAGTGCGCTACAGACATCCGTAGCGCACTCTGGCATAGTGCGCTACGCCTATCTGGGTTTTATCCACGTCATCGATCTCTCTCACACTCGCTCATCCCCATCTCTCTCACACTCGCTCATCCCCATCCCCAGCCCGATCGATCCCCTCCGCTGCCGCCTCCAGCCGATCCGTGGAGGAGGACGCCTGCGCCGCTGCCGATCCGTGGAGGAGGAGGAGGCCCGCGCCGCTCGTGGAGGAGGAAGCCCGCGCCACTCGAGGAGGAGGAGGCCCGCGTCTTCCGATCCGTGGAGGTCACCGCTGCTCGAGGAGGAGGAGGCCGCCGCCGATCGATCCCCTCCGTCGCCGCCTCGCCCGCGCGCTCGTCATCGTCCTCGTCTTAGAGGTGAGCCTTCTCCCCTCTCTCCCTCTCTCCCCTCTCCACTTCTCTCCCTATCTCCACGGGTTAGGGTTCAGAGTAGATTACTGATAGCACAAATTCTAATAAGTGGATCAAGCAAGATCCCTCTCCACTTCTCTCCCTATCTTCCAACAGAATTCTAGTGGATCAAGCACATAATCGTATTCTGCAGCAAATAGCCAAATTACCTTCTTTTCTTTGCAGAGCACTGCTAGAAATCTCTCCTCATCTCTGTGTTGTTCATGGTCTCCAGTAGTAAGATCCTTCTATTTACGAGAAAGATCATACTTCGCTTACTATGAATTGAAACTTCCTGAGCTTTCATCTAAAAAATGAACTAGGACGCTTAGGGTGAAGTAGAAGATGCATGTTTGAAACTGCTTACTACTACCATCTGATTTACAAAGATATATTTTGTATAATTGGTTCATTGTGTTATCTAGTCAAGTAGTAGATGGTAGTTGGTAATCATACCGACATGGTTAGTTGCAAATAGGCATGAAAAGAGATTTAAAAATACACAAGGTTTGTGTGTAGAGGATTATTAAGGGTGCTGGTCCAAGAAGGATCTTAGGGGGCTTTGGTTCTATTTCTGCTACCTAGGGGCGTCTGTGGTGTGGATTCCCCACACCTTCAGGGTAGCAACTATAAGAGGACAATGCAAAGTGAAGTCAATGCGTGAGTTCGAGGCTGGATAGTTCAATCCACTTTCAGAGTTTCAGGCCATCTAGTTGAGTTTGCGCACTTCACACAAATGCACCAATCCACTTTCAGAGTTCCAGGCCATTCAATGGTGTGGGAACTGATTCAGTTGATATTATGGAAGTGAAATATCCTGATCCTTGATGTATCAGCATATATCATGGGTTTAGGCATGTCTATGGCCTGCTTTTCTTTATTGAATTGAAGACTGTGGAACTTGATGACAAAGGGTAGGTTCTTGTGCTCTTTTATACATCTGGGGATGTTCGTATATTTTGATTAATATTGGGCTTATATTTTTAGCTATGGTCTTGGGCAACCGTCATGACTAGGCAAAGCTATGTAGACTTACTTCACCTCAGTTGTACATTCATATGCACCATAGAGATGTCAAGGCTATGCTCATATGTGTTGTTTCCCCTCAATAATTCCAACTGAAGCTTCTTAAATCCTTCCTGTACAGACTGAAGGAATTAAGATAAACAACCAAAGAACAAAAAACACTTCAAGTCCGAATGAGATGCATATTATCATAGGTTTGAGATTTTGGTTGATTGTGTTGATGCACAAAAGTTATTGTAGCACAGATTGTGGGCATCCATTGTGGTTAGAACAATGACATTGCTTCATTGGAATCATACAATAAGTGGCATCCTTATGTAAGGTCATTCTCATTTTTACCTTTACTTATTCACAAGATTTATTTTAATTGGGTTGTCATTGTTGCTTAAAGAGATAACTTCTGTCATATGGCTATGCTTAAATTGATAACAAAAGTATATATGGTTGTGGCACTGTCTTTGGGGACCGATGGATGTGGTTGTGAAATGGTTTGGAAGGAAAAATAGAGTAGTGTTGGTTTTGCTACTATCTGTGCTGGGACAACAGCACCTTGAAATTGTGCTTGTGCTTCTATATGAAGCACTTTATTATGTCTGTATGCAGGTTCTTGTATGAAATGAGTCCCGATTTTTCCCGGAATGTTGATTAACTTCCGTTTCGGCAGAAATTAGGCACTCCTAGTTTAAGAAAATTAGCAAAGGTCATGCCGGATTTTTTCGTGCATTTAACCAATTATTTGTTTTTTATTAGTGCAAATATGTGTGACAACGACGAGGCTGGATGTTCTAAGCGCATCAGCGCTGAAGGAGAACTCAGACCTCCGAATAAACAATTGACATTCTGGGAGGCGGCCCAGCGGCTAGAAGACGATGAAGAATACCATCCTTCGGAGAGCGAGGTTGATGAGATGGAAGACGCGGAGGAAGAAGCCGAAGGAACGGCGGACGATGAAACCACTGATGGCGGCGAGGGCACAGGGAGTGGTAGCAATCCTCCTAAGAAGAAGAAGAAGAAGCCGAAGGACCGGCGCCCGAACACGATCGGCACGGTCAGGGAGGAAATTACCGAAGTGAGCCCATCAGGGGTTCCTTTGGAGCCTTCCCTTGTCGTCAAAGGGTACGGTGGACAAGTGGAGGCGATCACCTGGACAACCATCTCGATCAACACCGAGAATCTCCGGCATAAAGATAATGGCCACTTGCGCACACTCCTCTTCGAGAAGCTGCACGCAAGATACAAGTTCCCCGCTAAGTATCAGAACACAAATTATCATGGGAACGAAGTAAACAAATCCGCCCTCACAAAGATGAGCACCGCCCTGGCCAGCTAGAGAACCTGGATAAAGAAGAAGATCTATAAAGAAGGCAAAAGTCTCGAGGAGATCCAGAAGATTGACCCGCAGATCACCGAAGATCAGTTTCGGGAGTTCAAGGAGAGGTGTGAATCCGAAAGAGCCCTGGCCAATAGTAATCGGGGAAAGGTGCTGCAGGCGATGAATATAGGTCATCACCATCTCGGATCTGGTGGATACAGAATCGCGGAGGCCAAATGGAATAAGAAGGACGAAGAGTATAGATCCAAGGGTATAGAAAATCCCTTTGCTAAATTCGAACCCGGGCAGGTTCGAAACTTCATCAGGGCCCGTTACCATGTGGACCCAAAAACCAAACAACTCACCGCGGATCCTGCGGTGAAGGAATTCGAGGAAATTGTGGTAAGTATAATCTAATTACCGCGGATCAACTCGATTGCAATCTAATCGATGATCTAAATGATTCACTGTTACTTCTTCTGCAGGAGGAGGAAATTGTTGCTAGTCATGGATCATAGGGTTCCTTATCCCAAGGGTCGACGGCGTCCACCCGGTGGGATAACCCTTTTAACAGGGCGATGAACCGGGCCAAGAAAAGAGAGCCGGTTACGAAGAAGCCGTCGTCGGCTGGCCGTCTGGCCGGCTCGGGGGTAAGAATTGGGTGGATCATTTTGGTCCACCGCCGAGGACGCATGTGGCGCCGTCGGGAAGGAGCGAGGAGGAAAACCGCGAGGTTCAAGAACTTAAGGCAAAAGTGGCGCGGATCCCGCAGATCGTCCAAGACAACCTGGAAATCACCCTCACGTCCTTCCTGCCTACCTTGGTGGAGTCAATAGCAAACTGGAGTGCGGGTGGTCGAGTAGGTCCGTGCCCGATTCCAAGCATGGTCAGCAGCCACTCGAACAACGCGGTGCCGACGAATCAGGCAAACTACGTGTTCATGACTCCGCCCGCTAGCACCGTGGCGCCGCAAGTGTTGGTGACTCCCCCTGCCATCACCGCGGCACCGGAGTACATGTTGGTGCCCCCCTTCCATCGTCGCGGCGGCACCGGAGCTCCAAGCACCCGTCGGTAGGGAGAATACACTGGCGGCCAGCACTACGCCATCAAGCAGCCCTTCCGTCTCTTGCACGCCCATTGCCGTATGCGGTGCGTCGACATTAGCCGATCTCGACGCCATCACGGTAAACAAATTGCTTTAATTACCTTCTTTCATGCCATCTATTACTCTTATGGCATCCCTGACGACGCCGTACATGTTTTCCGCAGACGGATGTTCCTTGCACTCTCTTATGCTACGTCAACAACGAGCTGAAGGATGTTGCCAAGGGTACCATCGTTCAACCCTTGCAGCGCACGTTCCATTCAAGGCCGATGTTAGATAGCGTGCACAGGGTTAAAATTAGTCGGGTGCTAAGGGGCTGCGACGACCTGGAACCTCCCATTCAACCCCCAGGAGCGGATGAAGAAGAGTTGTCTATCCTCAGAACTTGCTTCGGCTTATTCTTGCTATGGCCAAAGAGCATGATCCGTTTGGGGACGGCGGGGGCCATCACGCCACAGACAACAGCACCGCCTGTCGTGCCAGCGACAAGCGGTGGCAAGGCCCCCTTACCGCCCTCGCCGTCACCTCCACGCGGTGGGTCGGATGATCATGTTGATGATATGCACATGGCGCAGGATCCGGCCGAGGACGACGAAGACTGGAATGATCACTTCTTCAGCACTCAGTTTAGCAACGAAGACCTAGCTGGTGGCCCCACAGAGAAAGCCACTATCACCAAGCGTCTGTTTGGTTCTCAGGAGACGCCTCCAGCTTGCGCCTTTACAGAGCCAGCTGATACAACCAACCGACCCTTTATTATAAGCCCTGACACACTACATAGGGCGGCCGTTGCTCAGATTGCGGTGCCTGCCCGCTCTCCAAAAGGAAAAAAGGGCAGGAAAAGAAATTCTAGCAGCTCGAGCCAGCTGGTGGCATCAACAACTGCGAATCCGATCAGGTTTCGGGACGGGCCACCAAGACCCGAGGGTATTATGTGGAGGATTCATGTGGCGGGTGATCCCATGCTACCTAAGAATTTGCGGAAGCTCGCCAGTTCGGAACTGCAGAGTGTGCATGACGGCGTGCTGACGAGAGAGAGACGCCTTCTATCGGAGAAAGATCCCTCTTACCCGGTATTCGTGGTTAAGGTGCCACCAGGCTTGGGCTTCATCGACAATGCCCCTGCGGATCTGTTCTTCCTGCGGTTCGACGACATCTTCAATACGTTCCACCTATACCCGCTGCACTATACCATGGTCCGTCTGTTTTCGTCTCACCTGGCCATGCAGATCATTAGAGAGAACACACCGGGCATCGCTATAGTGGACCCCTACTACATGCGTGACGGCTGCTTGGGTTCCCTCGCCGAACAACATATCATGGCCTCGTACCTAAAAAGAATCCTCGTGGCGAACAAGATAAAGGAATACATTCTCGTGCCTTACTTTCCCGAGTAAGTCGTTATTCACTCGCCACCGTCGATTGTCTTTATTAGATCATCATCATTCTTTTCCCAACACATTCCATTTGAATTTTTTGCGCAGAGATGAACACTGCACGCTCATCTCCTTATCGCCGAAGCATTCCCACGCCACGTATTTCGACTCGGGGAGTCTAGAAAAGAAGAAAACTACGACAAGATCACGAAAGTTCTGGATGATGCTCTCACTGGCTTTGCCTCGACGGAAGGCACCACCTTCGTGCGTACGAAGGTCAAGTTCGGCAGGCACGTATTCAACCACGTAATGGAGTTCCCCTGCATGAAGCAGCCGGAAAACAGTAAGAAGGAAGCCTACTACGCACTCCATCACATGAGGGCGTTCCTACTTGACCAGCAGAATTCTACGCTGCCAGATCATCTCAAACAATGGGCCGAAGAAAAGGCCAAGATCAATGATTCAGATATTAGACAAGAGATGTATCGCATCCAGCAGCAGTTTGGGGCAATCATCTTTCGTGATGTCATGACTTCGGGGGGGATCTTCTACGGAGGAAATATCCCGAATAACCGTGACATAGAAGATCGCCTAGAGATGCAGGGTGACTATAGGAAGTTCATGACGAGACAAGGCGTCCTCCCGTTCCCTAAGCCGAGCCAGAAGGCTTGATGTTGGCCTAGTTGTACTTACAAACTATAGATGACCTTTGTGTGTGTGTGGACAAACTATGAATCATCGCTTACTTCTTTTGCTTATTAATATTATATATCAATCAATGCTTGGTTTTTTTGCTTACTCTTTGGTCCTTTTTTTTCCTTACTATTTTTTCGAAAATAATGCCAATTATTGAAATGTAGTGGCACACTATATATGTGAATGTGCTATGATGGGATTGTGATCCTTGTGATATGCACAAGTCTAGGTCTTGTGCATCCTACTTGGCTCACCGTTCCATCATAGCATATTCCTGTGTCCAACGACCTATGTATATATATGAGGCATTCTTTTCAAGTTATTTTTGTCTTTTTCGAGAATAATGCCGATGATTGAAATGTCGTGGCACAATATATATGTGAATGTGCTACGACGGGATAGTTAGCCTTGTGATATGCACAAGTCCAGGAATTGTGCATCCTACTTGGCTAACTGTTCCGTCGTAGCATATTCATGTGTCCAACGACCTAGCTAGTTATATATGAGGCATTCTTTTCGAGTTATTTTTGTCTTTTTTGAGAATATGCCGATGATTGAAATGTCGTGGCACAATATATATGTGAATGTGCTATGACGGGATAGTTAGCCTTGTGATATGCACAAGTCCAGGAATTGTGCATCCTACTTGGCTAACCGTTCCGTCATAGCATATTCCTATGTCCAACGACCTAGCTAGTTATATATGAGGAATTCTTTTCGAGCTACTTTGGTCTTTTTCAAGAATAATGCCGATGATTGAAATGTCTTGGCACAATATATATGTGAATGTGCTACGACGGGACTATAAGCCTTGTGTTATGCACAAGTCTAGATGTTGTGCATCCTACTTGGCTTACAGTTCCATCATAGCATATTCCTGTGTCCAACGACCTATGTATATATATGAGGCATGCTTTTCGAGTTACTTTGGTCTTTTTGATTTAGGAGTACTTTCTATAAGTGTATCTTAATATGCGACTTTAATTATATATGTTTTTTTTCAATCATCACCGGTTAATTATTATTGTCAACTTATAGATGACGTGGTACATCGCGTACAAGGGACGGGTTCCCGAAGTCTACGATGATTGGGAAGACTGTCGGAGACAGGTGCACCGTTTCAGCGTCAATAGCTACAAAGGGTACAACACTATGGCGGAGGCGGAAGCTAGATACACGCGCTATCTAGCGGGAGTTAGGACAAGGAACCGGATGAAGACCTACACCTTCGTCGCGGCGGTGATCATGCTTATCTTCTTTGGTTGTTTATCCCGCGTTTGTGTCTAGCTATTTTAGATGTCTAGGCGAGCTTCTGAGCTCTAACTTGTTCGATCGACACATGTATTCGCATGTCACCAAGTACTACTTTGTAACTTGATCGAAACAATGTAACTTATACTATGTATTCATGTATGAGACTTATCTATATGTATATGTTTCAATCTTGTTTTTCAAATTGTGTATTTATATATATAATTGTATATCTTGTATCTGTGTGTGTATATCGGCTGTAATATTGTATATAATCTGTATTGTATATAATCTGGCTCAGAAATTAAAAAAAAAACAAAAAACACACCTGTGGCGCACATGATCTACCTTCTGTGGCGCACTACACCTAAAGCGCACTATAGAAGCTTGTGCGCCAGAGAATATCCTACGCGTAGCGCACCTGCCCACATAGCCGTGGCGCACTAGCAGGTGCGCCACAGCTGGGAGATAGCCGTAGCGCAAGGCACGTGGCGCACTGCTAGTGCGCCACAGATGATCTTTTCAGGTGCGCCACTAACTGCTGTTTTCCTAGTAGTGTGACTTGTGTTTTTTGATTTCCAAAGTTATGCATCTGATGCCTTGTCTTGTGATTTGTCTTAAATTGTGTTGATTCTAACATTTTCTATCTTATTAAATAGATGCCTAATGTTACTATCAACACGGCTGAAGAGTTCAAGGGAACTCGTTTTGGCCCTCGTATTATTGAGCTCACTAGTTTGCTCAATCTCCCTCTTCCTACCATCATGGTGCTTCCCCTCACCAAGTTTGAGAGGAAAGACCTTTGGGGCTTCAAGGTCAATCAACCCGGACGCCAGACTGAGCCTACCACGGAGGCAATCATCTTCAAGCTCATGCATGATGACAAGGAGAGAGGCCTAGAGGTAGTCATGCAGGACTTGATTGGACGTCTGTTAGGGAGACACTCTCGACAGGTTAGAGGTACTCACTTCCACGCCTTCGGTAGACGTGATGAGGATGGTGAGGCCATTGACTTTGAGGATACTTCGAGAGAGACGGCAGAGCCGATTCGTCTATACCTCCAAGACTTAGAGGTTCTTCTTAGGCACATAGACACTGATAGGACCAACGTCATTCTCAGCAATGACGAACTCCAGGTGCAGCTTCGTGAGAAGGACAAGATCTTCGCGGAGAAAGATGAGATAGTCAAGGAGATGGAGGCCAAGTTTGAGAGTTAGGACATAAAGTTCAAGAGTCAAGAGAAGCGAATCCAAGATAGGAACAAGAGGATTCGAGACATGACTGCAGAACTAGACGCCAAGGACTTCGAGCTCGAGCATCAGTAGACCGTGATTGAGAGGCTTCGTTCATAGAATAGGGCTCTGAAAGCCAAAGTAGAGACCTTGACCACCAATGTCGAGGAATACAAGACCGCAATGGAGAATGCAGGTCTTACATTTGTTGAAGAGGAGGTGATGCCGAGGAGTAGTGATGACTACTCATTTACCTTTATTTATCATGTCTTTGATTATTGAGTCGCAATGACCATCCAACATGTGGATGGCTTGCTATTGGTGTGTTTACTTTTCAGAACTTGTTGTCTGTATTGTTGAACTTTATTACTATGATGCATGGTTGTGATTTGTTATGTGATGTATTGTGCATGTTAGCATCTATGGGTATCTCATTCTTATCCTTATTGAAAACCACAGATGCCTCCCCGACGTGCCAATCCCAACCCCAACAACAACAACATCACTCCTGAGATGCAGCAAATGATGACAGCTCAGACTCAGCTGATGCAAATGATGACTACGTTCATCCAGTATCAGAACAACAACAACAACAATAACAACAATAACAACAACAACAACAACAATCAGAACAACCCACCAGGTTTTGACATGCTTACCAGGTTCTTGAGACTGAGGCCAGCAAAGTTCTCAGGAACTACTGATCCTATGGTGGCCAATGATTGTCTACGCTCTGTGAACAAGGAATTGGTAACTGTTGGCTGTACTGATGAAGAGAAAGTCAGATTTGCAGCTCACTTGTTGGAAGGACCAGCAACAACTTGGTGGGATAACTTCCAGATCACCACTCCCATTGAGGATGTGACATGGGCTATCTTCGAAGATGGTTTCCGTACTGCTCACATCTCATCCGGAGTGATGAGTTTGAAGAAGAAAGAGTTCCATAACTTGAAGCAGCGCCACCGCAGCGTGGCTGAGTATATTGAGGAGTCAATAATCTGGCGCGATACGCACCGGATGAAGTTGACACTGATGCTAAGAGGAAGAAAAAGTTCCTTGAAGGGTTGAATGATGAACTGAACCTGCAGTTAGCCGTGGCCTATGTTCCCATTATGATGAACTGAACCTCTTTGTGACAAGGCTGCTATTTTGGAGAGCAAGATGAAACAAGTTGAAAGCAGGAAGAGAAAGCACTCTGACAAGCACAGCTCGGGATCGTCTCACAAGCGTTCCCATTATGATGACAGTGGAAGTTCTGGATCCCACAAGGATGGGAAATTCAACAAGCACCACAACCACAACCGTTATCATGACAACAAGCACAACCGCAGTCATGACAACAATAAGTACAAGAATCACAAGGGTGGATATAAGAGCCACCACAGTGGAAGTGGAAGTGGCAACGGAAGTTATCCTATCAAGAAAGATCTTAGTCAGGTTGAATGTTTCAAGTGCAAGAAGATGGGGCATTATGCAAATGAATGCCCAGAAAAAAAAGTTGAAGGACCCAACAAGCCCAACCCTTTCCAGAAAGGGCAAGTGAACCACATCAATGTGGAGGAAATCTATGAGGATCCAGATTCTGTTGCTGGTAAGTTCAAACTCAATTCTATTCCAGCACTTGTTCTTTTTGATACTTGAGCATCGCATTCATTCATATCAAAAGCATTTGTTGATAGAAATGGGTTTCCAACTGAAAACATTGGGTGTCCAATAAAAGTAAGTTCTCCTGGTGGAGACATGATAGTAAGTCTTGGATGCCGTGATCTAGTGATAGAATTTGGAAAGCATAAGTTTCCAGTGAGTCTGATAATCCTAGATTCACAAGGACTAGATGTAATTTTGGGAATGGATTGGATGACCAAGTATGAAGGAGTACTAGATTGTGCCAATCGAACAGTTGCACTCACAACCCCGGGAAGGAAACGGATAAGATTCAAGTCTAACTTTGAATCGAAAGGGAGTAAGCTAAATTCTCTTAAGGGGGTTAGCATAGACAGTGTGCCAATTGTGAGTGAATATCTGGATGTGTTTCCGGAAGAATTGCCGGGAATGCCACCAGATAGAGATGTGGAGTTTCTTATTGATTTGATACCAGGATCTGGACCAATAGCAAAGAGACCGTACAAGATGTTAGTGGATGAGTTGAAGGAACTCAAGAAGCAACTTGGAGAACAGTTGTCGAAAGGATTTATCCAACCAAGTTCTTCATCTTGGGGAGCACCAGTTTTGTTTGTGGAAAATAAAGATAGAAGTCAAAGGTTATGTATAGATTACCGTTCACTCAATGAGGTGACTATCAAGAACAAATACCCTTTGCCTAGAATCAACGACTTGTTTGATCAGTTAGAAGGAGCTTGTGTGTTCTCAAAGATTGATCTCCGGTCAGGTTATTTCTAGCTCAAGATAAGGGAACAAGACATACCTAAGACAGCTTTCACCACAAGGTATGGATTGTATGAGTATACCGTGATGCCATTTGGATTGACCAATGCACCAGCATACTTCATGAACATGATGAACAAGGTGTTCATGGAATTTTTTGATAAGTTTGTTGTCGTTTTCATCGATGACATTTTGATCTACTCCAAGAGCAAAGAAGAGCATGAAGGACATTTACGTTTGATACTTGAGAAGCTTAGACAGCATAAGATGTATGCCAAGTTCAGCAAGTGTGAATTTTGGTTGAATGAAGTTGGATTTCTTGGACACGTTGTGTCAGGAGATGGTGTAGCAGTTGATCCTGCTAAAGTTTCAGCTGTAACTGAATGGGAATCTCCTAAGTCAGTCAAAGAGGTTCGTAGTTTCCTTGTCTTGGCATTATACTACAGAAGGTTCATTGAGAATTTCTCCAAGGTAGCTAAACCTATGATAGAATTGTTAAAGAAATACAAGAAATTTGCTTGGTCTGAGGGTTGTGAACTCGGGTTTCAAGAATTGAAGAAGAGACTAGTGACAGCACCAGTCTTATGTTTGCCAGATTTGGAGAAATATTTCCAAGTATATTGTGATGCATATCATCATGGATTAGGTGCAGTACTTATGCAAGAAGGGAAAGTTGTGGCTTATGCCTCGAGACAACTCAAAACTCATGAGGTAAATTACCCTACTCATGA
Organism: Avena longiglumis; assembly: GCA_030063025.1. Taxonomy (NCBI): domain Eukaryota; kingdom Viridiplantae; phylum Streptophyta; class Magnoliopsida; order Poales; family Poaceae; genus Avena; species Avena longiglumis. The sequence continues at coordinate 162,045,198 of CP125973.1, forward strand.
TTTAGAGTTAGCCTCTGTTGTCCATGTACTCAAAACATGGAGACATTATCTTTTGGGAAAGCATTGTGAAGTGTTCATAGATCACAAGAGTTTAAAGTATATTTTCACCCGGAAGGAAATTAACATGAGACAAAGAAGATGGCTAGAACTCATCAAGGACTATGACTTGAGTTTGCAATAGCACCCCGATAAAGCAAATGTTGTGGCGGATGCTCTAAGCCGTATGGTTTTTGTGAATGGCCTTACTAAGGGAGAATTGCCAGATGATCTGTGTGCCCAATTTAGAGATCTCAGATTGGAGATTGTGCCTGAGGGACATCTCATGTCTTTGGATGTTCAACCCACCTTGTTGGACAAGATCAAAGAAGCCCAAAAGGCAGATAAGGAAATTGAAGGGATTAAGGAAAAGATTGGCAAAGGAAAAGCCAAAGGATTCCATGAAGACGAACAATGTACTTTATGGCATGGAAAACGTATCTGTGTTCCAGAAGATCCGGAGCTTCGGAAACTAATTTTACAAGAAGCACACAACTCACCATATTCTATTCATCCGGGTAACACCAAAATGTACATGGATGTGAAGGAAAGATTTTGGTGGAATAATCTCAAGAAGGACATCGCCGAACATATTGCTTTGTGTGATGTATGCAGTAGAGTGAAAGCGGAACATCAGAAGCCAGCAGGATTGTTACAACCACTACCTATTCCTGATTGGAAGTGGGACAAGATTGGCATGGATTTCATCACCGGATTGCCGAGGACCAGGTCAGGATATGATTCTATTTGGGTAGTAGTGGATCGCCTAACTAAAGTGGCTCATTTCATACCCGTGAAGACAACTTATACAAGTGCTAAGTTAGCCAAGATCTATATGAGTAGAATTGTATGTCTACATGGAGTACCCAAGAGTATTGTGTCTGATAGGGGAACTCAATTCACTTCTCATTTTTGGAGGCAATTACATGAGTCATTGGGAACGAGGTTGGAATTCAGCACTGCTTTTCATCCTCAAACTGATGGATAAACAGAAAGGACCAATCGGATTCTTGAAGATATGTTGAGAGAATGTGCTCTAGACTATGGAGCCAGTTGGGATGAAAGTCTGCCTTACGTGGAATTTTCTTATAATAAGAGCTATCAAGCCAGTATTGAGATGGCACCATTTGAGTTTCTCTATGGGAGAAAGTGTACCACCCCATTGCTATGGAATGGTGTGGGAGAAAGAAGTTTGTTCGGACCAGAACTAATCAAAGAGGCTGAAGATAAAGTCAAGCTATTCAAGGACAGATTGAAGATAGCACAGTCCCGACAAAAGAGCTACGCAGATCCTAAGAGTAGAGAAGTCACCTATGAAGTTGGTGATAGAGCTTATCTTAGAGTGTCACCACTTCGTGGAGTGAAGAGGTTTGGAGTCAAAGGAAAATTGGCCCCAAGGTATGTTGGACCATTCAAGATTCTGAGTCGTAAAGGAGAAGTAGCTTATGAGATTGAATTGCCAGAGTCTTTGTCAGCTGTTCATAATGTGTTTCATGTGAGTCAGCTTAAGAAATGCCATCCAGAGATGGAAGAGACTTCTTTGAAGGATACTATACCATTGGAGGAGGTCCAATTGGAAAGTGATCTCACTTATGAGGAGAAACCAATCAAGATTCTTGAGACATCAGAAAGAGTTACACGGACTAAGACTATCAAATTCTGCAAAGTTCAATGGAACCATCATTCCAAAGAAGAAGCAACATGTGAAAGAGAAGATGATCTTCGGAAAGACCACCCTCACCTATTTGCTAGCCAACCCGAATCTCGAGGGCAAGATTCACCTTAAGGGGGTTAGATTTGTAACATCCCTAAAATCATGTTTTCACAGATTTCATATCATGCATGCATGCATATCATTTAGGGATCAAAACTCAAACTCATTTGAAAGAAAACAGAACTTGAGAGCTATAATTTTATGTGATCAACATTAAATCAAATGCTACTCTCCAATGGGAGATTATTTGTTCAAAACCAAACCTTGTTGCTCTCAGATTGTTTTGCTTGATTGCTAGTGCTTAAACCAAAATTTACAAAACAGATATAGATTTAAAACCATTTTTTAAAAACTTGTTCAAATTAAGTGCTAAGTCACTATTTATTTTGTTTGATCAATAGGACCAAGCTAATACAGAGAGACCACATGATTTTATGCCTAGAAATATGAGTGTTACACTCTACAAAAATCCAGAAAAAGTTTGAATTCAAATGGTTTTGAAATCATTTGAAAATGTTTCCTGGAAATTCAAATAGCAAAAGAAAAGGAATAAAGAAATAAGAAAAGGTCGGCGCTGCTAATTTAGCCCAACAGTGAAACCAGCCCACTAAGCCCACCCGGGGTTTTTCCCTCTCTCTCTCTCACTCGCAACCGTACCCATAGAGTCACTGACCGCCTGGGCCCATCCCCTCTTTCTTTCTCTCGCTGACAACCGCGGCCCACATGGCAGTCATCGTCTCCACCCCCCAGCGACCAGTTCATCCCCAATTTACGTCGGGCGTTTCCTGTTTGAATTCGCGACTTCAATTCCGTTGAATGCTCGAGTAAATCTCGCTCATGTCCTTGCTACTTAAACCCCCTCTGCCCCCTCTCCATTTTCCCCCAAACCCCAAGCACAGAGCGCCACCAGGCTGCTAGAATTTGCCCTCGCGCCGCCGCAATACTGAGCATCTCCGGCAACAAATTCCGGTGAGTCCTGACCACCCATGTGCCTCTGATTCAATCGAGTGTGACCAGCATGTCCCAGTGCACCTTCTGATATCATTTGTTTGCCTGCTCGTGACCTAGGACGCCGTCCCCGTTCATTTCTGCAAACGACCGAGCCGCCACTCAACTCCGGCGATCGATTACGGTAAATACTGAGCACCCCTTGACCCCTCTTGCATACGACTAGGTTCGCCTTGTCCTTGCGCAGCTACTAATGCCTCTGGTTTGTGCTAGGAAGGTCCAGAGGGTCGGCAACAACTCCGTCTACAAGGACCCGACGCCGTGCACGACTCCGACGAGCTCCAGCGACCACCTCTGTGTGCCCCTTCGCCATCGAAGGCCACCTTGAGCATCAGCAGCACACGGCGAGCACAGTAAGCCCCTTCTCCCTCTCCCGCGCAAGAATTCCAGAACGCTTAACGACTCGACAGCCGCCGCCATCTGCCGCTAGCGCCACCCGTCTGTGGTCGATAGATCTGTGGCCGTAGGATCTAAATCCAGTGGGTGAGATTAGAAGCTAGGCGAAGAGGTACGGGCAGATCTAAGCCGCGGGATTTAGTTAGATCTGACGGTGCGCAAGCACGATCCGGTGCGAAGCGGTACCAGCTAGTAAGAAAGCGCCGCGTGGCAAGTTCTTGGGAAATCTATTAGATGTTTAAACTTGTTTAATTCATAACTTTTGATACCCACGTCCAAATTTGACAAATTTTATATCAATGGAATCAGGAGAGAAAGCCCTTTCCATTTATGCAATGTGTTTAATGTTTTGCTTCTGTTAAAATGGGTGTTTTTGCAGAAACATTTGTAGGCATAATTTGGGTATAACAATTATTTGGGAAATGTTTTAATGTTCAAATAAAGGTTGTTTGGAAAGTTTTGAACTTGTTTATGAATCAGTACTAAGAACTTGTCTTGTTGAATATATAAAATCATCACATATCATATTGCATGCATCCATATATTTTTGCTTGTATTTATTTTGTATGTGATTTGGTGCTATCATTTTTTGTGTAGATTTTGGTGCAAATAGTGATTGTGATTGTGAGGGTTGTAGCTACTCTCCAAACTACCAAGGCAAGTGGTGCTTCATGATGTTATTCCTATGTTTTCAAATATGCATTAGAAATATTTTGCTAGCCTTGCATGGGTATTTTTGATCTATATGCTATGCTTGGGAAATCCTAGTAGTTGTAGAATTGCTAGAAATATTTCTAAGTCTCATCAATGCCATGCTTAGCCTAGCTAGTAGCAACCAAGGGTGGTTATATTCATGCTATGAATAAATATATCTAAGTCTTTGGACTATGTTTTTGCTTAATAAAACAACTAAGTGAATGAAACACCTGGGTGGAATGGAAGGAATGGTTTATGTTGAGTGGTTACACAAGGCCCATTTCTATGGTTTATCTTGTGTATCTCACTTGTGGAAAGCCACCCAGGAACAAAGGGATTTGAGAGGCCAAATGTTAAGAAGCTTCTAGTGCAGCCACTTGGCAATATGGTCTCTGCCTGGATCATATAGGTTGCAATAACTTAGCCATTTGGACAGTTGGTGGTAGTGGGATGATAGGTTGGAGCGCATCCATTTGGCCTAAGGGAAGGCTTCTGAAAGGTCCTGTATTGGTGAAAATCAAGTCTTGTGGGGAAAGTGCACAACCTCTGCAGATGGGAGAATCTAAGTACTTAGCCATGTCCCTGGTATTGGACAACTTGAGCATCAAGACATGGAAGCTATCAAGAATCTCCTCATCCCAATTTCTAAGTAAAAACTTGTGGTTGAACAAGGGTGAAGGACCCCAATGTCTATTGGTGGTTCCTTGGGAAATATTTTTATCAAAGAAAACTTAGTGTTTTCAAATAATAGGTAAAACCTATTTTGAGCAAAGCAAGCCTAAGCTACACTTAGCCAAAATGCATATAGTATCTAGCCCACCAATATTCTACTAAGGTATCACTTGCCAATACTATTCCAATGTATTGACCCACTGTGGCTGTAACTTGTGATGTTGCAGGTTATTCTGATGATGATTAGGAGTCATGAGTCTACACTCAATATGCTTTCCTGTGGCACATGAAGATGAAGACTTATTTATCTTATTACATATTTAAACTCTTGTACTAGGCCTATGGCCATGGAGTTGTAAAAGACTATGTTGTCTCTGGACTGACTTGTAATAATGACCTTTGTTTCTGTGTACTTCATCTTAAACTGTGGATGCTAGCAATGATCCAGGGACTAGCATTGCAATCATAGGGATCCTTTCCTTTACAAAGGAGGGATCTTACATAGCCAAATTCATATAGAAGTTAGAAAATACTATTCTACTATGGTATCACTTGCCAATACTATTCCAATGTATTGACCCACTGTGGCTATAACTTATGATGTTGCAAGTTACTCTGATGAGGATTAGGGTTATGAGTCTACACTCAACATGCTTGCCTATGGCACATGAAGATGAAGACTTTACTTTATTTTACTTATGTTATGAACTCTTGTAATAGCCTTTGGCTATGGAGTTGTAAAGGACTATGTTATCTCTGGAATGACGATGTAATAAAGACCTTTGTATCTTTGTACTTCATCTTAAACTGTGGATTCTAGCATTTGATCCAGGGACTAGCATTGCAATCATAGGGATCCTTTACCTTATAAAGGTGGGGTCTTACACCGGATGAGGTTGACACAGATGCCAAGAGAAAGGAGAAGTTCCTTGAGGGACTTAATGATGAGATGAACTTGCAACTTTCTGTTGCATATGTCCCAACTTATCAATCACTGTGTGACAAGGCCACCATCTTGGAAAGCAATATGAAACAGGTGGAGAGCAGAAAAATAAAGCATCACTTTGATAAGCACAGCTCGGGATCGTCTCATAAATGCTCCCATGGTGATGATAGTGGAGGTTCTGGATCCCACAAGTATGGGAAGTATAACAGCCACCACAACAGCAACCGTCACCATGACAACAAGCACCATCGCAGTCATGACAATGATAGATACAAGAACCACAAGAGTGGACACAAGAGCCACCACAGTGGGAATGGCAATGGAAATCAGCCTGCTAAAAGAGATATCAGTCAGGTTGAGTGCTTCAAATGCAAGAAAACTAGGCACTATGCAAATGAATGCCCAGAAAAGAAAGTTGAAGGAGCCAACAAGCCCAACCCTTTCCAGAAGGAACAAGTGAACCACATCAATGTGGAAGATATCTATGAGGAATCTGATGCTGTGGCTGGTAAGTTCAAGCTTAATTCCTTTCCAGCACTTGCTCTTTTTTATATCGGCGCATCGCATTCATTCATATCAAGAGCATTTGTTGATAAAAATGGACTTCCAACTGAAACTATTGGGTGTCCTATTAAAGTAAGCTCTCTCGGTGGATATATGATAGTGAACTATGGGTGTCATGATCTAGTGATAGAAATTGGAAAGTATAAGTTTCCAGTTAGTTTGATAATCCTAGATTCCCAAGGATTGGATGTTATTCTGGGCATGAATTGGATGACTAAGTATGAAGGAGTACTAGATTGTGCCAATCGTACTGTCACACTCACGACCCCGGATAAGAAACGGATTAGGTTCAAGTCTAACTTTGAATCTAAAGGGAGTAAGTTAAATTCTCTTAAGGGGCTTACATAGACAGTGTGCCAATTGTGAAGGAGTATCCAGATGTGTTTCCAGAGGAATTGCCGGGAATGCCACTAGATAGAGATGTAGAGTTTCTAATTGACTTGCTTCCAGGATCTGGACCAATAGCAAAGAGACCCTACAAGATGTCAGTTGATGAGTTGAAAGAACTCAAGAACAACTTGGAGAACAGTTGCAGAAAGGATTTATTCAACCAAGTTCTTCGTCTTGGGGTGCAATAGTTCTATTTGTTGAGAAGAAGGATATAAGTCAAAGGTTATGCATAGATTATCATTCACTCAATGAAGTGACTATAAAGAACAAGTACCCTTTGCCTAGAATAAATAATCTATTTGATCAGCTAGAAGGAGCCCGTGTGTTCTCAAAGATTGATCTCCGATCAGGCTATTTTCAGCTAAAGATTAGAGACAAATACATACCTAAGACTGCTTTCACCACTAGGTATGGATTGTACGAGTATATCGTGATGCCATTTGGATTGACAAATGCACCAGCTTATTTCATGAACATGATGAACAAAGTGTTCATGGAGTTTCTTGACAAGTTTGTTGTCGTATTCATCGATGACATTTTGATCTATTCCAAGAGCATGAAGAACATCTACGCTTGATACTTGAGAAGATCAGGGAGCACAAGCTATATGCCAAGTTCAGTAAGTGTGAATTATGGTTGAATGAGGTTGGATTTCTTGGACACATTGTGTCGGGAGATGGTATAGATGTCGATCCCGCAAAAGTGTCAGCTGTAACTGAGTGGGAGTCTCCCAAGTCAGCTAAGGAAGTTCGTAGTTTCCGAGGCTTGGCAGGATACTATAGAAGAATCATTGAGAATTCCTCAAAGGTAGCTAAGCCAATGATAGAGTTACTCAAGAAAGAAAAGAAGTTTGATTGGACTAAAGTATGTGAAGTCAGTTTTCAAGAATTGAAGAAGAGACTAGTGTCAGCACCAGTTTTATGTCTGCCAAATTTGGAGAAGGATTTTCAAGTCTATTGTGATGCATCTCACCAAGGATTGGGTGGAGTTTTGATTCAAGAAGGGAAAGTTGTGGCTTATGCCTCGAGACAACTCAAAACTCATGAAGTAAATTGTCCTACTCATGACTTAGAGTTAGCCTCTATTGTCCACACACACAAAACATGGAGACATTATCTTTTGGGAAAGCATTGTGAAGTGTTCATAGATCACAAGAGTTTGAAATATATCTTAATTCAGAAGGAAATCAATATGAGACAAATAAGGTGGATAGAGCTCATTAAGGACTATGACTTAAGTTTGCAATACCATCCCGATAAAGCAAATGTTGTAGCAGATGCTTTAAGCCGTAAGGTTTATGTGAATGGCCTTACTAAAGGAGAATTGCCAGATGATCTGTGTGCCCAATTCAAAGATCTCAGATTAGATATAGTGCCCGAAGGATATCTCATGGCATTGGATGTTCAACCCACATTGTTGGATAAGATCAAAGAAGCCCAAAATTTAGACAAGGATATTGAAGAGATTAAAGGTAAAATTAGTAAAGGGAAGGCTAAAGGATTCCATGAAGACGAACATGGTACTTTATGGTATGGAAAACGTATCTGCATTCCGCAAGATCCGGAGCTTCGGAGACTGATTCTGCAAGAAGCACACAACTCACCATATTCCATTCATCTAGGTAACACCAAAATGTACATGGATGTGAAGGAAAGATTTTGGTGGAATAATCTCAAGAAGGACATCGCAGAACATATTGCTTTGTGTGATGTGTGTAGTCGAGTGAAAGCGTAACATAAAAAACGGCAGAGTTATTGCAACCACTACCTATTCCTGATTGGAAGTGGGATAAGATTGGAATGGACTTTATCACCGGACTGCCAAGGACCAGATCTGGATATGATTCTATTTGGGTGGTTGTGGATCACCTAACTAAAGTGGCTCATTTCATACCCATTAAGACAACATATACAAGTGCTAAGTTAGCCAAAATATATATGAAAAGGATTGTATGTCTGCATGGAGTACCTAAGAGTATTGTGTCTGATAGAGGAACTCAGTTCACTTCGCATTTTTGGCAACAACTGTATGAATCATTGGGAACAAGGTTAGAGTTCAGCACAGCTTTTCACCCCCAGACTCATGGATAGACAGAAAGGATCAATCATATTTTGTAGGATATGTTGAGGGCATGTGCCCTAGACTATGGTGCTAGTTGGGATGAAAGTCTGCCCTATGCAGAATTATTTTACAATAACATCTATCAAGCCAGCATTGAGATGGCACCATTTGAATTTCTTTATGGAAGGAAGTGTACTACGCCATTACTATGGAGTGGTGTGGGAGAAAGAAATTTGTTTGGACCAGAACTGATTAAGGAAGATGAAGAGAAAGTAAAATTGGTAAAGGATAGATTGAAGATAGCCCAGTCCCGACAAAAGAGCTACGCAGATCGAAAGCATAGAGAAGTCACCTATGAGGTAGGTGATAGAGCTTATCTTAGAGTCTCACCACTTCGTGGTGTGAAGGGGTTTGGAGTCAAAGGAAAATTGGCACCAACATATGTTGGACCATTCAAAATCTTAAGTCGCAAAGGAGAAGTGGCTTATGAGATTGAATTTCCTAAATCACCGTCTGCAGTTCACAATTTTTTTCATGTGAGTCAATTGGAGAAATGCCATCCGAAGATGAAAGAAACTTCTTTGAAGGATACTATACCTTTGGAAGAGGTTCAGTTGGAGAGTGATCTCACCTACGAGGAGAAACCTATCAAAATCCTCGAGACTATAGAAAGAGTTACTCGTACCAAGACTATCAAATTCTGCAAGGTTCAATGGATTCATCATACTGAAGAAGAAGCAACTTGGGAAAGAGAAGATGAACTTCGGAAAGTCCACCCTCACCTATTTGCTAGCCAATCCTAATCTCGAGGGCGAGATTCACCTTAAGGGGTTAGATTTGTAACATCCCAAAATTCATGAATTGTAGAAGCATGCATTGCATTCATATAAGAATAGCATATTTGTCTTACACAAAAAATTTCAAACCAAAACTACAAATAAAACCATTATTATGCCCATTTTAATAATCATATGAGGAATGGTTTTATTTTTATTTTTCAAGGGACCAAGGTGTGTTTGAGTGAACAAATGTGTTTGTCACACTTTAGGATGCTTGGATCACATTACAAAAATTTGGAGGTGATTTGAATTCAAACATTTTGAAAAAGGGTTTGAAAACCATTCCTGAAAAATCAAATAGAAAAAGAAAAGGTTAAAAGAAAAAAAACACTGCGCCAGCCTTACGGCCCATCACCAGATCTAGCCCAGCAAGCCCACCCGGGCGACTCCCTCCCCCCTCTCTCTCTCTCACCCGAGCTTACCCTACCCCGCGCTCACTGCCACTAGGCCCAGGCCAGCTCAGCTCCTTCTTCCCCAAACCCGCGCCCAAACGCAGACGTCGCCCATTTCCTCCCCATTCACTACCGCGGTTGATTCGGGCTTAATTGCCATTGATTCGCAGCGTAATTCCCTCGCCCTCTCCGGCTACTTAACCCTCTCAGCACCGCAACCATTTCCCCTCACGTGCCACCCCCTAATCGCCGCCAGGCTGCTCGCAATTAGACTCACACTACCGCTGCTCGACGCACTCCGGCGAGATATTTCGGTGAGCCTCGAATGCCCCTCGGTTCCTCGTTCATGTAGGATCGTTCCCCATGTTCCTATGCATCTTACTGTGTCTCTAGTTCTCCTTGTATTGCCCCAGGTCGTCGGCTTCGTCGACCACCGCAAGAAACCGAGGAAACGACCAACTCCGGCGAGCAATCTCATCTAGGTTCGCACGCCCCTTGGCCTCTGATTCACTATGCGCCTTGTTCTTTTGCGTGTCCTGATGCACTTTGTTTGTGATGGGTGATCCAGGTCGTCGCCTCCGTCGTAGTTTGCAACAACCCGATGCTGTCCACAACTCTGACGAGCTCCCATGGCTGCAGCAGCTCGCCCCCATCCAAGCCAAAGCCACCTTGAGCATCCTCGCATCCTTGCGACGCTGGTAAGCATCTCCACCGCCCCTAGCCTCCTCTAGAATCTTCGGAGAATCAAAACCAATAGCACTGCCGCCGCCCGAGCCCATGTGCGCTGCCCATCTGTGGTCGCATGATCTGGCGCTGTTAGATCTAGATCTAAAGGTTAAGATTAGATCACTTACTCGAACCGGTATCGGTAGATCTGGCCGTACGCTGTCACTTAAATCCTATGGCTCACGTTGGTCGATCTACGCGAAGAGGTACAGGCCAATCAGATGCGCTCACGTGTCTGGTAGCTAGATTTAAAATCTTTTTTTGAATCTATTTGGAATTTAAACTTGTAAAATGCATATCTTTTTAGTTCTGTTTGGCCAAAATTTTCAAATACTATATCATTGGATTCAGAAAATTAAACCCTACACTACTATGGCCTTTAATTTGTATTTTTCTTCTGAAAAAATAGGATTAATTGCAAAACACTTTATAGTCTTATTTTGGATATATAAAATGGTTATAAAATTGTTTTGAGGCAAATTTGACTTTGTTTAGATTCTAGATAGATCACTTTGTGTTCAGTATTGTTTGGTTGATTTGTTTAGTATAGAAAAATCATTTCATTGCATTTGCATGCATTCATATATATTTTTTCTTGAATATTTGAATGTGAATTTGGTGTTATCATTTTATGTGTAGATTTTGGTGTTAGTGGTGATTGTGAGTGTGAGGATTGTTGCTACTCCCCCAACTACCAAGGCAATTGGTGCTTCATGTATTTTGTCCTATTATTTTGACTATGCACTAGTGATATTTTGAGTAGGGCTTGCATGGAATTTTTATAAGTATATATGCTATGCTATGCCTTGGGAAATCCTAGTAGTTATAGTCTTAGTAGAATTCTCTCTAAGTTAAGATACTTATTATGTTATCATGCTTAGCCTAGCTAGTAGCAAACAAGGGTGGATTATTCATGCTATGAAATTTTGCTAAGTCAAGGACTTGTGTTTTGATTAATAAAACAACTAAGTGAATGAATCACCTGGGTGGAATGGTAGGATGGTTTGTGTTGAGTGGTTACACAAGGCCCATGTGTATGGTTTACCTTGTGTATCACACTTGTGGGAAGCTACCCAGGAACAAAGGGATTTGAGAAACTTAGTGTTTAGAAGTGATACGTCCAAAACGTATCTACTTTCTCGAACATTTTGCTATTGTTTCTTCTCTTAACTTGTGTGATTTGGATACAACTAACACGGATTGATGTTGTTTTCAGCAGAATTACTTTGATGTCTTGTTTTTGTGCAGAAAATGAAATATCAGGAAATATCCCGGAAAATATGCCAAAAATTATATTTCACCACAAGATCCACAGAGCTAGAAGAAGAGATGGAGGGGACGCCTGGGGGGGCCAGACCTACCCTAGGCGCGGGCCCACCTGACCCCGTGCCTGGTGGGAGTGTGGCCACCCCAGGCAGCTCCTTGACCTCCCTCTGCGCCTATAATTTGCCTTTCGACCTAAAAACCAGGGGAAGGGGGGTCTATAGTTTTCCAGAAAGAGTTCCGCTCCGCCGCCGCCACCAGAAACCAAGATTCAGATCCAGAAACTCCGTTCTGGCACCCTGCTGGGACAGGGAATTTGGAGAGGATCATCGCCATCGTCATCACCAACGCATCTCCATCAACCACCGATGTTTCCCTCATCCATGAGTGAGTAATTCCCCTCTATAGGCTTGGGGATGGTAGGGATTGGATGAGTTCTATCATGTAATCGAATAAGATTGTGAGGGCATAGTGCCTAGTATCTCTATTAGTGATATTTGACTTGTTGGGAATATGCCCTAGAGGCAATCATGTATGATAATATTTCCCATTGTATTCATAAAGTTATTAAGTAGTCCTTGTATAAACATCTGATGTGTATCATTGAATATGTGATTCAGTTGTGGAACTATGCATTCATGTTGTTTGTACTAAATATCCTTGGTCATTGAGGTTGTGCTGGACACACAACTTAGACCAATGTGAAAGTTGGCTTGATGACTCGGTTCCACTTGTCATGGGCATGGAGATGCTATTCCAACTTACACAGACTAGGCTAAAGAGTTTAGCGAGTCGGATTGACCCATATTGAGGTACAACGAACTAAGATGTCATTTGTATATCTCAATCAATGTAATCCTTAGATCTGAGGTTGTTGCATAGTCCGAGTTGAGGATCACCGACTTAGGTTCTGTCAAACGCTGATCCGTAACTGGGCAGTTATAAAGGCAGGGTTCGGGGCGACTGAGAATCAAGCTGCATGATGTGAATAACTAAGATGGGATTTTGCCCCTCCACTCGGAGAGATATTCTCTGGGCCCTCTCGTGAGATATGATTCGGAAAGCATGGCCATGCACGACTCGGTTAAGTGTTAACCGAGGCGATCGGCTAAGAGTTAGTCGGGTGAATCACTTATCTCGGATCGAGAAGAGAGTTGGACTATTTAAGGGATGACATATATTCGCCTATAGTCTGACAAGGTATATCGTGAGGCAAAAGGGACTCAGACGTAAGTCGCATTGGAAAGGCAAGTCGTCATGACTCTTTGGTACTTGGGAATCGGTATGTTCTGCTAGGAGCCGATGCCGATTGATCGATTGTGAGTTGGACTCTAATCGTGTCCAAGTAACCATGAGCTCATGGGTCACACACTTAAGAGCGGGAGCAGTTCGGATTGGATCCGAATCATATAATCTGGTTGGGTTGGACCTAAACCAGATTAGGATCGAGTTAGTGAGTTGGACTCACGGTGACTAGTGTTATATGGGCTTTAGTGAATGGGTCGCGCGAGAGCCCACGTTCACTCCTATATATAGTGGAGCACATGAACCCGTAAAGGTTAATAGTTGTTCGTTAGGTTATTCCATGTGTTGGAAACCCTAGCTCCACGAGTCCGACCGCCGTAACGAACCTAGCGAGCCACGCGCTCCTCCTGTAATGCGTGTGGATACCAAAGAGGTGATGTGCGATCAGCACCGTGACGATCGGATCGTGAGGACTGCATCGCATCAACCAGCGCTTCATCGCAATCCGCAACCGCCTAGTGGTAAATCTCGTGGCCTTCTACCTCAGCTAGATCTTGGGATCACCACGTTAGAGGAAAAGTTTTGTTTTATCTCCGCGTGGCCCAACAAAGGGTATCGTGAGCGATAGCTTCGGTTTTAGGTTTCGAGATCTCGCATATGTGATATGCGGTAGGCTATAGATGAGATCTATGTGCTGTTTTGGTGGTCGATCTATGAGATAGATCGGTTTTGTATGAAGTTGATTGGATCAACTGTACTCGGGGAATGGTAGATCTGATTTCCGTGATCATATCACGAGGTCGTGGAACGACATACCCTACCGTCGGCTTCCGCCATCGGGTAGACGTGACACGTAAATCCGAAGCGGTGATCAAGATCAAAAGTTTGATCGAATCGGAACAATGGTCAATACATGTTCGGACCGCCGCTCGCCTCGTCAGAAGCGCCTTAGATGTCGTTGCGAGTTTCACAACGCCGGTAGATATTGTATCTATGCATAACTTGTTTTTGCAGGAAGTTGTGAATGGTATGGTTCATGTGCATGTGATGTATGTGTGTAATCCATACGTGATCTGCGAATCACGGTTTTTTGTCAGCCGGCTGGAGCCTAGGTGCTGTCATTTTATTGTATAATGACCTGCGTGTCGGATTCTCTATGTAATTTACTTTACTAAGCTAGTGTAGCTGTTTGAGAACCCGGAAGGCATGCAAGGCGTTGTACATGTCGGCGACATGGAGTAAGACGGCAAGTGACAAGAGTTGGCACGAGTCGGATTACAAGCTTTGTGGAGATGGAGATCGACATGAAGAGAGCCATACCATTTCACATTATAATTGCTTTATTTTGTGTTATTGTTATGTCTCAGTTTTACCTCTATTAGATAGTCGGTAAAATTTAATCCCTCAAAGAAGGTCTAGTCGGTTTTCCCTTGGTGTTTGCACCATCACAAGTCGGACATTTTTGGTAGTGGGCTCATAAAATTGAGGTGCTGCCAATTCTCTCCGACTAGGTGGGTTCGAGTCGGACTCTTCTTGCGAAACACTTGGTAAGCTAGGCGTCTATCACAACGGTTGTGGGACTCGGGGAAAGGTCGGATGGGAGCCGGGGCATGTGATGCCACCCATCCAACAGGAGTCGCATGAGATGCGATTGACAAGGAGTTGTCTACCTAGATCACTTGGCGGCTAGCGGTGATGCTAAAGCTCACTAGCCGACTTGCTTATTTAGGATCCTGAATCACTAAGTAACCATCGGAGGGGTGTTGGTTCTAGTGGGAGCATAAAATATTAAAATGTTTAATATGCTTGCTCTTTTATGAATACATGTCTTAAGTGTTTTGCATATTTTCTATTGTAGATCATGGCACCTAGTAGCAGTCACTCTCAGATATCCGGTTTTGCGTTGAGAACCATTCTTGAGAAAGATAAACTGAACGACACTAATTTTACCAACTGGTATCGAAATCTGAGAATTGTTCTCAAACAAGAAAAGAAGGACCATGTCCTAGACAACCCACTTCGGATGAGCGAATGAGAATGCGATCGTCGCAGCCACCAATGCCTACCGTCGGGCTAAAGATGAGTCCACGGATATTAGCCATCTTATGCTTGCTCACATGGAACCGGACTTGCAAAAGCAGTTCGAGCATGTTGAGGCCTACGATATGATCGAAAGCCTCAAAAGTATGTTCGAGCTCGGCGAGGCGAGAGGTATCAAGTCTCTCGTGCTTTGCTGAGTTGCAAGCTTAAGGATGGTGATCCACCGAGTCCGCATGTGATCAAAATGGTTGGTTACGTGCAGTCTGGAAAGGCTTGGCTACCCCATAAGCGAAGAGTTCGCTACGGATATAATTCAACTCACTTCCTAGTGCATATGGGCAGTTCATTTCGAACTACCACATGCATGGTATGGATAAGAAGCTCACTGAATTGCATGGGATGCTCAAGGTGCAGAGGCGGATCTCAAGAAGGGCACCGATCAAGTGTTGATGGTGCGAGAATAAGGCTAAGTTCAAGAAGAGTTCTTGGACTAAGAAGAAGGCTAAGTCGGGAGGAAAGCAGGCTCGGGACCCTGTCCCAAGCGCTTCCTCGGGACTAAGCCATCTCCTTCAACCGGATCCACTTGCTTCTCTTGCAAGGCGGATGGCCATTGGAAGAGGAATCTGACAAGTACTTGGCCGACAAAGCCAAGAGTGGAGGTATGACTTCCGACTCGGTACACTTGTTTGCAATGTTATAGACATATATCTTGGCGATGCACCTAATAGTTCTTGGGTATATGATACCGGATCAGTTATTCACATCCGCAACTCGTTGCGTGGACTGTAAGAACTAGGGCGTAGCAAGAGGCGAGGTTGATATTGAGTCGGCAACAAAGCAAGAGTTGATGCGTTGGAAGTCGACGCGATGCAACTTCATTTACCTTCCATTCATTATGGAACTAAATAATTGTTATTATGTTCCGATTGCTCGATCGAAACATTATTTCGCTTCATGTTTGATGAGGCAAGGCTATGAGTCGAATATCAAGAATAATGGTTGTTCTTTGTATTTGAATGATATGTTTCACGGCTTTGCACCCGTCGGGACGGGTTATTTATTTTGAATCTTGATGGTGAGTCGGTTTATAACATAAATGTTAAAAGTTTGAAACCAAATGATCTGAATATGACTTACTTTTGGCTGTCGGCTTGGTCATATAAGTTGGAAAGCATGAAGAAGCTCCATGATGATGGACTCTAACCCGTTCAACTTAGAGTCGTTCGAGACGTGCGAATCTTGCCTACTCGGCAAAATGACCAAGACACCTTTTGCAAAGAGTTTCGAAAGGGCGTCCGGCTTGTTGGGACTAGTACATAGTGATGTATGTGGACCAATGAGCACGACAGCCAGGGGTGGTTATGAGTACTTCATTACCTTCACTGATGATTTGAGTAGGTATGGATATATCTACTTGATGAAACATAAGTCGGAAGCCTTTGAAAAGTTCAAAGAATTCCAGAATGAAGCACAGAATCAACTCGGCAAGAAAATAAAGTTTCTTCGATCGGACCGAGGAGGCGAGTACATGAGCCATGAGTTTGATGACCATCTGAAAAGTTGTGGAATAGTTCCTCAGCTTACTCCGCCAGGAACGCCACAAAGAAATGGTGTTTTGGAAAGGCAGAATCGGACCTTGTTGGACATGGTACGATCAATGATGAGTCGGACAGATCTGCCTTTATCATTTTGGGGTTATTGTCTAGAAACAGCGGCGTTCACACTAAACAAAGTACCATCAAAATCGGTAGAGAAGACACCGCATGAGATGTGGACAGGCAAAAAGCCGAGTTTGTCTTTTCTTAAGATTTGGGGTTGTGAAGCTTTTGTCAAGCGACTTCAGTCGGACAAGCTTACGGCCAAGTCGGATAAATGTATTTTTCGTGGGATATCCGAGGGAAACCTTGGGTTACTACTTCTACAACCGAGAAGAGGGCAAAGTGTTTGTCGCTCGGAACGGTGTCTTCCTTGAGAAAGAGTTTCTCAGTCGGGGAGTAAGTGGGAGCACGGTGCAACTCGAAGAAATTCGAGAGGAATCGGCTTATAGCGAATCGGCAAAAACCTTGGAGGATGAGCCGATCGTGGCGAGATGAGCCGATAGCAGACTGAACTACGAAGATCGGCAAGATTACGAAGTGTTCGTGATGTGTTCTTGTTAGGCGATGATGAGCCGCAAATTATTGAAGCGATGGTGGGATCGATTCGAGTCATGGCTTGGAGCCATGAGATCCGAGATAAAGTCCATGGATGAAAATCAAGTTTGGAACTTGGTTGATCGCGACGGTGCAAGACCCGTCGAGTGCAAATGGGTCTTTAAGAAGAAAACTGATATGGATGGAAATGTTTCAATCTATAAAGCACGCCTTGTCGCGAAGGGTTCCACAAGTTCAAGGAGTTGATTCTGACGAGACTTTCTCGCCGTAGCGATGCTTAAATCAGTTCGGATCATGTTAGCTATAGCGCCTATTTCGACTATGAGATATGGCGGATGGATGTCAAAACGGCTTTCCTCAACGGAAATTTAACCGAGGACGTGTATATGATACAGCCGAGGGTTTTGTCGATCCGCTAATCTTGACAAGGTATGCAAACTTCGTAAATCCATTTATGGGTTGAAGCAAGCATCTCGGAGTTGGAATATTCGCTTTGATGAGGTAGTCAAATCGTTTGGCTTCATCAAGAGTGATCATGATTCTTGTTTGTACAAGAAGTTTAGTGGGAACAAAGTAAATTTTCTAATCTTATATGTGGATGACATATTACTGATTGGAAATGATGTCCAGATGTTGCAAGAAACCAAGGAATCATTGGAAAGGAGTTTCTCAATGAAAGACTTGGGTGAGGCAACATACATCCTCGGAATCCGGATCTATAGAGATAGATCAAGGAGGCTCATTGGATTGAGTCAGAGTACTTATTTGGACAAAGTGTTGAAAAGGTTCAACATGGAATCGTCTAAGAAGGGGTTCTTACCGATGTCCCATGGTGTAAAACTTAGCAAGACTCAGTGTCCTTCGACAACTGATGAGCGAAGTCGGATGAGTGCGATTCCATATGCTTCTGCAGTTGGATCCATCATGTACGCCATGATTTGTACTAGGCCGGATGTTTCATATGCTCTAAGTGTTGTGAGCAGATACCAGGCTGATCCTGGAGAGATCCACTGGACAGCGGCTAAAAATATCCTAAAGTACTTGAGAAGGACTAAGGATATGTTCTTGGTTTATGGTGGTGAAGATGAACTCAGTGTAAAGGGTTACACGAATGCGAGTTATCTTACCGACTCTGATGATTCTCGTTCGCAATCCGGATACGTGTTTATTATAAACGGAGGTGCTGTGAGCTGGAAGAGTTCCAAGCAAGAGACTGTGTCTGCGTCTACAACAGAGGCTGAGTATATTGTCGCCTCGGAGGCAACAAAGGAAGCTGTTTGGATGAGGAATTTCCTCATGGATCTTGGTGTGGTCCAGGGCTCGTCCAATTCGTTGGACGTGTATTGTGACAACAATGGTGCTATTGCACAAGCCATGGAACCTAGACAACACCAGAAGAACAAGCACATACTCATGCGGTACCACCTGATTCGCCAGTTCGTGGATCAGGTTGATATCAAGTTATGCAAGGTACACACGGATGCAAATATTGCGGATCCGTTGACAAAGCCGTTACCCCAGCCTAAGCATGAGGCGCACCTGAGAGCCATGGGCATTAGATGCCTAGACATGTGATGTCGGAAGATTGACTCTAGTGCAAGTGGGAGACTGTTGGGAATATGCCCTAGAGGCAATCATGTATGATAATATTTCCCATTGTATTCATAAAGTTATTAAGTAGTCCTTGTATAAACATCTGATGTGTATCATTGAATATGTGATTCAGTTGTGGAACTATGCATTCATGTTGTTTGTACTAAATATCCTTGGTCATTGAGGTTGTGCTGGACACACAACTTAGACCAATGTGAAAGTTGGCTTGATGACTCGGTTCCACTTGTCATGGGCATGGAGATGCTATTCCAACTTACAGACTAGGCTAAAGAGTTTAGCGAGTCGGATTGACCCATATTGAGGTACAACGAACTAAGATGTCATTTGTATATCTCAATCAATGTAATCCTTAGACCTGAGGTTGTTGCATAGTCGAGTTGAGGATCACCGACTTAGGTTACATCAACGCTGATCCGTGAATCGCGATTATAAAGGCGGGTTCGGTCGTGAGAATCAAGCTGCATGATGTGAATAACTAAGATGGGATTTTGCCCTCCACTCGGAGAGATATTCTGGGCCCTCTCGTGAGATATGATTCGAAAGCATGGCCATGCACGACTCGGTTAAGTGTTAACCGAGGCGATCGGCTAAGAGTTAGTCGGGTGAATCACTTATCTCGGATCGAGAAGAGAGTTGGACTATTTAAGGGATGACATATATTACTATAGTCGACAAGGTATATCGTGAGGCAAAGGGACTCAGACGTAAGTCGCATTGGAAAGGCAAGTCGTCATGACTCTTTGGTACTTGGGAATCGGTACGTTCTGCTAGGAGCCGATGCCGATTGATCGATTGTGAGTTGGACTCTAATCGTGTCCAAGTAACCATGAGCCTGCGAGGTCACACACTTAAGAGCGGGAGCAGGTTCGGATTGGATCCGAATCATATAATCTGGTTGGGTTGGACCTAAACCAGATTAGGACTGAGTTAGTGAGTTGGACTCACGGTGACTAATGTTATATGGGCTTTAGTGAATGGGTCGCGAGCAGAGCCCGTTCACTCCTATATATAGTGGAGCACAACCCGAAGGTTAATAGTTGTTCGGTTAGGTTATTCCATGTGTTGGAAACCCTAGCTCCAATGATCTAGCCGCCATGTGAACCTAGCGATTCGCCGGCGCTCCTCCTTGTACGTGTGGATACCAGCAGAGGTGTTGTGCGATCGGCACCAGGACGATCGGATCGTGAGGACTGCACTGCATCAACTGACGCGCTTCATCAGTAATCCGCAACCGCGCGTCTAGTGGTAAACCTCGTGGCCTTCTACCTCAGCTAGATCTTGGGATCACCACGTTAGAGGAAAAGTTTTTGTTTTATCTCTGCGTGGCCCAACATGACTTTGTTGCAACTTGTTGTGCTTAATTCTTGTCACTAGGGACTGAGTGCCATGATCTCAGATCTGAACTTATTATTGAATCATTATGATAGTATTGTTTGTGATCTTATCTACAAGTTGTGTACACATATCATTGTCCGGATCCAAAGGCCCCAAAGTGACAATAATTGGGACAACTGGAGGGGATGGCTGTGGTGTGAGGATCACATGTGTTCATGGAGTGTTAATGCTTTGCTTCGGTTCTCTATTAAAAGGAGCACCTTAATTGTCAGTAGTTCCCTAGAGGCCTGCCGCACTGCCACGGGCCGACGGATGTAAGATGTTGTGCAAGTTCTCATTGCGAGCACGTATGACTATATTTGGAGCACATGCCTAGGATTTTTTAGTACTTGGATGCTTGTTATTATTTATCTGCAATGACCTAGATCTTGAAGTTACATGTTTAGACTCGTCCATGCAACGCCCGTCCATCCATCCCTATGCCTACCGCACTCGAATCCTGTGGTTACCGTTACTGTTACTATTGCTCCTGTTTCACTATTGCTGTTACTATTGCTGTTGCTTTGCTGTTTCTACTACCAAACTATTGCTACTGATAAACTTCTATGAGCAAGAACTATTTCCAGGTGCAGCTGAACTGACAACTCAGTTGTTAAAGATTGCAAGTATTCTTTGGATCCCCTTGTGTCGAATCAATAAATTGGGTAATACTACCCGCGAAGACTGTTGCGATCCCCTATACTTGTGGATCATCAAGACTATTTTCTGGCGCCATTTCCGGGGAGCATAGCTTTATTTGTAAGTTCACTTGGATCTATTATTGTTCACTGCTACTCCTTTCATCATGGGGAAGTCTTGTGATGGAAAGTTCCCTATTTTACCATCCACTACAAGAAGAGGTACAGTCCTGAACACCTCTGTTGCTCTTGCTTCACCGTCTGTAATAAGTAAGTTTGTTACACCACCACTACACACTCATTCTACACACACTGCTACTACTGCTGAGTCTGAGACTTCTTTTGATACTCATGATGTTACTTCTACTGTCCTTGATGCGAGTGGTTCATTAGGTCCTTTTCTAGATGCTACTATGGCAGGTGTAGGAAATACTGAAACTCCTAGTGAAGACACTGTTACACCTGTTAGCTCACCTGAGCCTAGTGAGAGTTATGATATTAATGATGGTTACATTGAGTTCACTGATGATTTTGTTGAAGAGTGCTGAAACACACATGGTACTAGTACTATTAAGAGTCTCCTTGCTAGACGTACTATTATTCCTAAGTTGTCCTCTGATCCTAAGTTTGCCACCTCTCCCATAGATATTAAAGACGAAGATTATGATTTCTCTCTTGATTTATCTTATTTAGATATTGTTGAGAAAGAACCTTTTTGTGGGACTAAAAATGAGAGTGTTGTGACTCATATAAATGAGTGTTCTACTATGAGTGCTTTATTCTCTGATGATTTTAAGATGCGCAAGTACTTTGTTACTAAGATCGTCCCTTTTTCACTAAAAGGAGAAGCTAGGGCTTGGTTTAATAGATTACCTCCTGGTTCCATTGATAGCCCTGAATTCTTGATTGCTTCTTTCTTCCAGAAATATTTTACTCCCAGTGCTAGACATGCTTCTTTGTAGAGACTTTTTGATTTTAAACAGGGAGAAGAAGAGAAATTGCCCGAGTCATGGACAAGGTTCTGTGCCTTGAATCATGCACATCCAGGATGTCCATTACCTAAGAATGAGCTTCTTGATATTTATTATAATGGACTAACTAATGATTCTAGGACCTACCTAGAGAGCTTTGCTGATTGTGTTTTCCAGAAAAGGACTCCTACAGATGCTGAAGAATTAATGACCAAGATAAGCAAGAATTATGATGATTAGACTTCAACTGAGTTGAATACACCTGAAACTATTACTCCTGAACCAGTTGTTCCTGAACCTATTCTAGAACCAACAACAAAGAAGAGGGGAGTTATTTCATTAAATGATGAAGTGATGAAGGAGCTAAGAAGTGTCTAATGGAGAAAGGTATTAGAGCTGAAGATGTGATGAATCTACCTCTTATAGAAGAATTATGCAAGCCAATTCCCCACTCATCTACTATTGAGGTACACTCTCTCCAACAATTTGATGCAGGTGATATTCCTTATGGTAAGCCTCCTGATCAATGTTTAGAGGAACTTGACATTTTTATTGTTAAACAAGGTCATTTTAATAAACAAGTCCAGAATCATTTATTGGAAAACTCTAGAGCTATCCATGAGTTGAAAGATATTATGGAAAGAACTTATAATGATATTAAAATGCTTTGTAAACACTTTCAAATGGTTCAAACTCAACTTAATCAACTTCCTAATGTACAAAAGGATATGCTAGTTAATGCTTGAGGTGATAAACATGCTTATGGAATTAGAACTAGGAGTGGTATGGCCACTCGGGATCCTTTATATCCTGAAGGACACCCTAAAAGAATTGAGCAAGATTCTCAGCAAGGTGTGGATAGTGGTAGTCCTCGTAAGAGGAAGAAAAAGAAACATAAGATAGTTGAGTAACCACTTGAACCTGTTGTAGATCCTAATAGTATATCTGTCTCTGATGCTGAAACTAAGAGTCGTAATGATAAAAATGAGTCTCCTGATAAGGAGGAAGGTGAGGAAGAACCTGAGAAGCACACTAAGAACACTGGGTACACAAAGGAATATTTTATTTCTAATAATCATGGTAAAGAGAGAGAACCTTGGGTGTAGAAACCTATGCATTTTATAGGTAAGAAACACAAGTCAAAGGAGGAAGAACACTACAACAAGTTTTGTGAGTGGATGAAACCTTTATTTTTGCAAATTCCTTTAATTGATGCTATTAAGTTGCCTCCTTATTCAGAGTATATGAAGGATATTGTTTCTAATAAAAGGAAGATTCCTAATGAGGAGATTTCTACTTTGCTTGCTAATTACTCCTTCAATGGTAAGGTTCCAAAGAAACTTGGTGATCCAGGTATACCAACTATTCCTTGATCTATTAAGAACAATTATGTTAGAACTGCTTTATGTGATTTTGGAGCTGGAGTTAGCGTTATGCCTTTTTCTCTCTACAAAAGGCTCCATCTAGAAAAGTTGATACCAACTGATATATCTTTGCAAATGGCTGATAAGTCAACTACTATTCCTGTTGGTATATGTGAGGATGTTCCTGTTCAAGTGGCTCATAATTTCTTGGTTCTAACTGATTTTGTTGTGCTTGAAATGCCTGAAGATGATAATATATATATTATTCTTGGGAGACCTTTTCTTAATACTTCAGGTACTGTCATCAATTGTAATAAAGGAAAAGTAACATTCAATATTAATGACAAAGAGCATACTGTCTATTTCCCCAAGAAGGTTGCTAAGAGCTATTGCCTGAATTCCATTCAAAATATTGAGAGCATTAAGGTTGGAGAAATATATTGTCCCATTCCACAAGAAAATTTTGAAACTATTATGATAGGGACCATTGCTATCAAGTATGAGGTAACATAATCACCTTGTGGAATGCAAAGTTTTGTTTCATATATGATTTTTTTGATAACAACACTTCATCAACCTTATTAACAAAAGGATTTTAATGAACAAAATAATGCTTTCACTGTGGTTATACTTGCTCACTTTTATTTTTCTCCTTTCCAATCTTTGCTCTTCGTCGTGGCTAACTTAAAGCTGTTAAAGAAAAGTACCTTTTGGGAGATAACCCAAGAGTTTCCTTGAGTCTTGGAAGTTATTACTTCAGTAATTGCCTCTCCTTATCCTTTTTGTTTGCTTTTTGTTCCAAGAATGACCTCTAATGAGAGGGAAGTAAGATTTGAGGGGTTGCTGTCCCAAAACAGATTTCTCTCCTCCACCATAAAAACTTGTCAGGAGTCTCTATAAGTCGGATTGAGCTTAAAATTTACGAATAAATCCCCCAGTATGTTAGATAACTTTCGTTTGTTCAACACTTTTTGATTTGAGCAACAAAAGATTTTCGAAAAAATCGGTTTCTACCTGCTGGTCTGTTTTGACAGATTTCTGCCATTATTTACATTTACTTCCTATTGATTCCTTTTTGAGTTCTCTTTTGGGGAATTGAACTTTTTGAAGGAGTTGCTACAGTTGCTTGTGTTTTTAGTGAAAAGTTTTGCTGTTCCAAAGCTAAACCCGAAGGTCTATTATCTTTTGAATACACTAATGTTGCTAATGAAGATTGTGTGAAGTTTTGTATGAAGAAAAAAATTCACGTATAGAGAGAGAATGATGTAATGAGATGAATAATGGACAAAATCTCAAGCTTGGGGCGAGCCACCCTGTGTCACCCCAAGAAATATTTAAGAGGTACAAGCGTCAAAGCTTGGGGGTGCCCAAGGTATCCCCTTCTTCATCAATAAAAATCTCAGGTCTTTCTAGACACTTCGTTTTTATTGTTTCATGCAAAGTTGTGTTGTTCTTGGAGCGTCTTAGTTTTTGCTTTGTTTAGTTTTCTTTGTTTTAGTTTGGTTTTTCTTTATTTGCTTGTTTCTAAAAAATCAAAAACACCAAAAATATTTGTTCTTCTTCTTTGGTTTTGTGAGTTCTTTGCAGGGTTCAGCCATCCTTAGTGGATTTTGGTTTCATGTTAATTATTCAAGTCACACAACTGAAGGGCAATAATGAAGATTAAGACAACTCAAGGTGTGGTAAGAGGCTGGTAACGAACTCTATTTGTTTCATTTTTGTATATATACTCATCATTGTGAGCATGCTTAGCCTGTTTGTGTAAGGTGTATGTCATTATGGATGCTTAGTAATTCTTGCTTGTCTATGATTAGCCCCATCTTTCTAATAGTTTTTAGCATGTCATATGAATGTTTACTTGCATTGTTTTATTCATACTTTGGTATGATATTATGGTATCCTCCTCTAACTGTTCATGTGAATCGACTTGGCACATGCTCATGCATGCGTATGACTAATCAATAGTCAGTAAGACTCGATGATTTATTTTGCCTTTGAGTTCTTGTATCACTTTCATTCCATAGTTAGTCTTTTTTTATTGCAAGCATGATTTTGACAGCTATTGCTCTCTCTTTTGTTGCTCTCTCTCTATTGCTAGCCTTCACTTGCACTGAGAACGTGCTCTACCTATGCTTCTAACTCCCCAAAACCAATATTGCTAGTTGTGTCCACCATACCTACCTATTAGCATCATTTGCTACTTCAGTGCATATTTTATATATGCCGTGTTTTCTTCCAAAATAAAATGTTTGTCTGTTTTGCGAAAGTTAGTTAGTAAAGCTCTCACGAACTTGATGGCACACTTTATCTAGTTGATTCCTTGCTCTTTTGTGTACGGATGTCGACGATGTGAAATAAAAGGGGAGGTTGTGAGTTCATGGAGTTTGTACATTGTGTTAGAGAAACGCCTAGGCCGCTAGCCTAAGCCATGCCTAATCATGGTGGAAACTTGCAGCATCACCATAATGAGCATCTATGAAGCGTCCTCAATAAAAAGCTACACATGGTAAATAAAAAGATTGCTGAGATGCTCATTGTCTGCTTTCCTTGTCATTTTGGTTATGGGAAAGCTCCAGTACCATGTGCAAGGGGTGCCCTGTGGGCGGTTCTCGATGATATGCATGTATTACAATGACAAGAACTTTCAGGTGACCAAAGTTGAGTAGCATGCGGAACGACCCTTGTACTCAAGGGACTTGGGATTTCCAGTTTATGGTCTGTCAAGCATATGCTTTAGAGTGGACCTCACTTTCACCTTAACCACATGAATATGCCTATGATAGGGGCAATGAGATCTCAAAGCTAATGAGTACCTTCCTTTCAGCATTTGGAAGCCTTTCAAACCTTCACAAAACCGTTTTCACAACTTTGTTGAGTCACCACTTATTCAATGAGCACCTTCTTGAGAGCATAGTTGTCATTCTTGTGTTTGTTCCAAAACTTGGTTAACTATGTCATGACTTTGATGCTTGTATCTCTGATATCTTTATCTCTAGTCTTCATGTGAACTTCAGAGGTGCCTTGGCATTTATATTGTGCTCTTCAAACAAAGGCAAGCGAGATACCACTCTATCATACCTTATTATGAGCATTGCAATGTTGCTTATGGTTATGTTTCATGCTACTTATTATTATTGAGTTGGTTTCTCTTCATAGCTTGCAATGACTATTGAGTAGACTTAGTTGCATACTCTTTATTTGAATTGTCTAAGCATTTACTCCAGTGCTGAGAATATTTACATCATATGAAGCAAAGAGTTCGTGAAAGTTCTTTTATCGCACTCAGTTTTCAACTGAATTGCTTGAGGACAAGCAATAAGCTAAGCTTGGGGAGTTGATACATCCAAAACGTATATACTTTATCAAACACTTTGCTATTGTTTCTTCTCTTAACTTGTGTGATTTGGATACAACTAACACGGACTGACGCTGTTTTCAGCAGAATTACTTTGGTGTCTTGTTTTTGTGTAGAAAATGAACTATTAGGAAAAATCCCGGAAAATATGCCAAAAAATACATTTCACTAGAAGATCCACGGAGCCAGAAGAAGAGACGGAGGGGAGGCATGGGGGGCCCAGACCCACCCCAGGCGCAGGCCCACCTGACCCCGCACCTGGTGGGGGTGTGGCCACCCCAGGCAGCTCCTCGACCTTCCTCTGCGCCTATAAGTTGCCTTTCAACCTAAAAACCGGGGGGGTCTATAGTTTTCCAGAAAGAGTTCCGCTCCGCCGCCGCCACTAGAAACCAAGATTCGTATCCAGAAACTCCATTCTGGCACCCTGCTAGGAAGGGGAATTTGGAGAGGATCATCGCCATCGTCATCACCAACGCATCTCCATCAACCACCGATGTTTCCCTCATCCATGAGTGAGTAATCCAACGCTGTAGGCTTGGGGATGGTAGGGATTGGATGAGTTCTATCATGTAATCGGATAAGATTGTTAGGGCATAGTGCCTAGTATCTCTATTAGTGCTATTTGACTTTGTTGCAACTTTTTGTGCTTAATGCTTGTCACTAGGGCCCGAGTTCCATGATCTTAGATCTGAACTTATTATTGAATCATTATGATAGTATTGTTTTTGATCTTATCAGCAAGTTGTGTACACATATCATTGTCCGGATCCAAAGGCCCCAAAGTGACAATAATTGGGACAACCGGAGGGGATGGCTGTGGTGTGAGGATCACATGTGTTCATGGAGTGTTAATGCTTTGCTTCGGTGCTCTATTAAAAGGATCACCTTAATTGCCAGTAGTTCCCTAGAGGCCTCGCTGCCACGGGCTGGCTGGACAGAAGATGTTGTGCAAGTTCTCATTGCAAGCACGTATGACTATATTTGGAGCACATGCCTAGGATTGTTTAGTACTTGGATGCTTGTTATTATTTATCTGCAATGACCTAGATCTTGAAGTTACCTGTTTAGACTCATCCATGCAACGCCCATCCATCCATCCCTATGCCCACCACACTTGAATCGTATTGTTACTGTTACTGTTACTATTGCTCATGTTTCACCATTGATGTTACTGTTGTTGTTGCTTTGGCGTTTCTACTAACAAACTGTTGCTACTGGTAAACTTCTATGAGCAAGAACTATTTCCAGGTGCAGCTGAACTGACAACTCAGTTGTTAAGGCTTGCAAGTTTTCTTTGGATCCCCTAGTGTCGAATCAATAAATTGGGTAATACTACCCACTAAGACTGTTGCAATCCCCTATACTTGTGGGTCATCAAGAAGCTTCTAGTGCAACCACATGGCATATGGGCTCTGCCTTGACCTCATTGGTTGCAATAACTTAGCCAGATGGACAGTTGGTGGTAGGGTGATAGGATGGAATGTGTCCATGGTGGTCTAAGGGAAGGTTTCTAAAACGTCTCTTCTTGATGTATGTCGAGTCTTGTGGGGAAAGTGCACCACCTCTCGAGAGGGTAAAACCTAAGTACTTAGCCGTGTCCCCGGCAACGGACAATTTGAGCATCAAAGACATTGAAGCTATTCAAGGATCTCCTCATCCCAATTTCTAAGTTAAAAACTTGTGGTTGAACAAGGGTTAAAGGTTCACCAATGTCCATTGGTGGTTCCTTGGGAGTTTTTGACAAACAAAAACTTAGTGTTTTCAACTGATAAGAAAAACCTATTTTGAGCAAAGCAAGCCTAAGCTACACTTAGCCAAATTCATATAGATGTTAGCTAATACTATTCTACTATGGTGTCACTTGCCAATACTATTCCAAATGTATTAACCCACTGTGGCTGTTACTTATGATGTTGTAGGTTACTCTGATGGATATTAGGGTTGTGATTCTACACTCAACATGCCTTCCTGTGGCACATGAAGATGAAGACTTATAGTTATCTACTTTATGTTATGAAATCTTGTACTAGCCTTTGTCTTTTGAGTTGTAAATACTATGTTATCTCTGGAATGATGATGTAATAAATGACATTTGTATCTGTGTACTTCATCTTAAATTATGGATGCTAGCATTTGATCCAGGGACTAGCATTGCAATCATAGGTACCTTTACCTTATAAAGGTGGGGTCTTACAGAATATGACCCAATATTGAATCTGTTATAAAAAAATAGATGATCAAAGGAATGGCTAGGGATCAAGGCAAGCATGGGAATCTGTGGGAATGGGTTCCTTGATCAAATGCAAGTGTTTGTGATGGTGAGGAACATCACAAGGATATGACGAGATAAACTCCTTTCCTAAGGATTTTATGGAATGGTGTTGACTTAGGATTTACAAAGGGGTGTAAAGTAGCAAGGAGGGATGTAGTCTTCATATTAGGGTTTTGATGATTTTCCCCTCAAGATTAGAGGTGGCATTGTTGGTTTGGTTTAGTAATTGGAAGGTGAGCTTATAGGGTAACTCATACTAACTCCTAATCAAGGAATTCAAATAGCAGATCAAAGCAATTCATCTTAGCAAGCAGATCAAGGCAATTCATCTTATCAAAAAACCTCAAAACTACTACTATTTATACCATCATGCTTGGATTAAGGTATATAGAGGTGCTTTGAAGGGTTTGAGTTTTGAAGAAGGTGATAGTCTCTTGGTACTTCCACCTAGAGTGGAAGGCAAAGGTTTTATAAATTATTTTGGAAAGACTAGAGGTAATACTATTTGGAAGCGCTGGCTTGAAAACATAAGGAGATAGTATCATATAGATCTCCATAATTTTGTTAATAGAAGATACTAAAACATTTGTGGTTGCAAAATCATATTAGCTCATGTTTTGAAATGCCAGAACATTTGAGAATATGTAAAATAAGTAAAGACATATCTTTTGTCAAATGAGAGTGAGGTAGAGAACTAGCTTAACTACTACACACTCAAAGGATAATCACAAACAAGCAAACAATTGTTTCACCACTGAGCGAGAAAAAAGGTTTTTGTTGCCCCTAATTTTTGCACTTTGGACCAATAGTCAGGGTTACTGAAATGGGGTGTTACAGACCTTCCCTCTTAAAATAATATTGTCCCAAGATTCTGAAGGGTAGTGCTAGCTAGGGGAGACTAGAGAATTATCTACTACAATCTTGCCTCCAGGTGATTTTCTGCGTCGGGGACTGCTGCTCTAGGAACCTTGAGGACACATGCTAAATCTTGGAGTGGGATTCAACCTGGTTTATGCATGTTGGTCTTCTTTTATTCTGCATACAATTCACAACAGGAGGAAAATGTTTATGAAAATGCACTCGGTTCATTGCAGTTTACTAGAACAATTAACCCGTGCAACCACATTACTCCTATATGGGAAGGGGCTTGACTAGAAGTTTTTTTACTCTAGTTTAGGTTGCCTCGCAACTACTACAAGGGATTGCAATCCCTGGAGGCTGGGTCTTATCTGTTGGAGATATGCCCTAGAGGCAATAATAAATGTAGTTATTATTATATCTTTGTGTTTATGATAAATGTTTACATTCATGCTATAATAGTATTAACAAGGAAACATTGATACTTGTGTGATTTGTAAACTTAATTTGAAGTCCCTAGTATAGCCTCTATACTTCACTAGCTTGTTGGTTGATTAAATGATTGTGGTTTCCCTATCATGAACATTGAGATGTTATCAACAACAAGATCATATCGTTAGGAGAATGATATGGTGGACATACTCCTATTGATAAGCATAGCATAAAGATCAAGTCATTTCAATAGTTCAATTGCTATATGCTTTCTGATACATAGTAACCTAATTCCTTCGACCATGAGATCATGCATATCACCTTTACCAGATGGATGCTTTGATGACATCAAACACCACCGTGGCGGGTGGCTATAAAGGTGGCATTGAGTGTTCGGAAAGTATTGGTTGAAACACATGGATCAAGAGTGGGATTTGTCCATCCATATGACGGATAGATATACTCTGGGCCCTCTCGGTGGAATGTCATCCAATTAGCTTGCAAGCATGTGACTGGGTCACAAGGGATCACATATCACAGGAACGAGAAAAGAGTACTTATCGGTAACGAGGTTGAACTAGGTATGCAGAGATACCGACGATCATAACCTCGGATAAGTAAACTATCGTGAGACAAAGGGAAATTGGTATCGTATGTAAGTGGTTCATTCGATCAAAGTAATCGTAGAAATATGTAGAGCCATATGAATTTCAGATTCCTCTATTGGTTATTGTTAGAAGTGTCTCGATCATGTCCGCATAATTCACGAACCGTAGGGAGACACACTTAAGGATTCGACGTTGTTTCAGTAGTTATGGTATTATGAGAAAGAGACCGAATGTTGTTCGGAGTCTCGGATGGGATCCGGGATATCACGAGGTGATCCGGAATGGTCCGGAGAATAAGATTCATATAAGGAAAGTCTCGTTTGAGTTCGGGAATGATTAGGTGTTTTCATCGGAATGTTCTAGAAGGGTCCGGATTGTCCGGCAACTCGGGGAGGGTACATGAATGTGTCATTGAATGATTGCATCATGTACTAAGTGTTCTTGCTGTTCCAAAACTTGAAAGTCAAAGCCAGTTTGAAAGTCAAACGACTAAAGCAGAACTGTGGAAACAGAAACTGTGGGAACAGAAGCTGTGGGAAACAAGCAAGAGGAGTTTGAAACCAACTTGGAGGAGGAGTTCCTCTCCTCCAAGCGGCCAGCCCTAGGCCGAGTTGGGAGGGACTCCCCTCCCTCCCTGGCGCGCCTAGCCCCTCCACCTATAAAAGGAGGGGCAGGGCCTCCTCCTTGAGACACACAAGTTTCTACCTCTAATCTCCGGTTTAGAGCCGTTTGGTTTAGAGATTCTAATTGCTTTAGACTGCGGTTTAGAGCCTTCTAATTGGTGTGTCTAATCTCTAGACCACTAATAGCCCTCTCTCATAATCCACCATACTCGCTCCGGCTTAAGGCGAAGCCCTGCGGGATTTCCCCTCTACTTCCGGTACCACGCCGTTGTGCTGCCGGAATCGCGAGGAGAGTGCTACAACCTCCATTTCTTGGAACAAGGGAGAGGAAGGTCTTCGTCAGTACCGAACATGTGACCGACTGCGGGCGCTGCGAAGCAGCGCCGGAAGGATCGTCCACACGATCTTGAGATCGGAAGAATGCGACTACATCACCCACGAGAATCCGCTCTCGTTAAACACTTTGGAATCTTCGAGGGTAAGTTATTCCATCGACTCATTGCTACAATCTAGTAGATAGATCTTGGCTTGTTTGTTTGTATGCGATAGAAAATTTTTGTTTTCCATGCTACGAACCCCTACAGTGGTATCAGAGCCGTGTCTATATGTAGATCTGTTGCACGAGTAGAACACAATGGTCATTGTGGGCGTTGATGCTTTTATTGTCGATTTCTTTTTGTGTACTTTGCATCTTGCGGTATGTTGGGATGAAGCGGCCCGGGCTAACCTTACATTACATCGTTCATGAGACTTGCTCCACGCTTAACATGCAACTTGTATTGCATAAGTGGCTTTATGGTGCTGTTTCTCCTAGCATAGTTAAGATCCAATTTACAACGGGTGATCAACAATGCTAGTATCAATGTTGTGGTTCTTGTTCGTAAGTTAGACGACACTTATTGAAAGCCCCAAACCACATAAAATATGCGAAGAAAGTAGAGGCGTCTAACTTTGTTTTGCAGGGGTGTCGATGATGTGATATGGCCATGATTGTGATTATATTTGATGTATGCAATGTTCCTTATTGTAAGTTGGCAAACCGGCGGGAATATGGTTGTCTTTAATTTATGTTAAGACCGCGTGTCTATTCAAAGTAGTTGTAATAGTTGAAGCCGGTGGACGACAACCATGGTGAAGCGTCATTGACCTTGATGCAATGTCGGTGATGATGGAGATCATGTTCGTGCTTGAAGATGGAGATCGGAAGCACAAAGAAGAAAGGCCATATCATATCACATATTATGAATTGCATGTGATGTTAATCCTTTATGCATCTTGTATTGCTTAGTAGACGACGGTAGCATTATAAGATGATCCCTCATGCACATGAATTTCAAATCATAAAGTGTTCACCATTAGTTAGCACCGTTGCTAAAGCTTGTTGTTTCGAAGCACCACGTGATGATCGGGTGTGTTAGATTCTGCAAGTGTATACAACGTGAGCAAGCCAGATTTGCTCATGCAGAAACTAAGGTTTGATCTTGACGAGCCTAGCATGTATGCACATGGTCTCGGAACACGGATCACCGAAGGTAAAGCATGAATCATATAGTAGATATGATGAACATGACGATTGTTCGCCATTGAAACTATATCAACTCTCGTGATGATCGGTGTTGATGTAGTGGATTTGGTTCGTGTGATCACTAAAACAATGTGAGGGATGTTGTTTTGAGTGGGAGTTCACCTAGTTTAATTTCATTAATTAATTTGAACTCAATTTGTCATAAACTTAGTCTAAACTATTGCAAATATGTTGTAGATCAATGGCAGCCCCTACCATCAATTTTAATGCGTTCCTAGAGAAAGAAAAGTTGAAAAACAATGGAAGCAACTTCGGGATTGGTTCTGCAATTTGAGGATTGTCCTCACAGCTGGTAATTTGACCTATGTCTTTGGATGCACCTGGGTGACCCACCTGCAGCTGATGCTTCTGATGAAGTAAAGAATGTTTACCTCGCTCGGAAGAATCAGTACTCAATAGTTCAGTGTGCTATCTTGTATGGTTTAGAATCGAAGCTTCAGAAAAGGTTTGAAGAGTCAGACCCATATGATATTGTCGAGGATCTCAAATTGATTTTTGAGACTCATGCGGCAATTGAAAGCTATGAGGCTTCTAAAAAGTTCTTTAACTGCAAGATGGAAGAGGGCAGCTCCGTCAGTGAGCATGTGCTTAAGATGTCTGGGCACGCAAACAAACTTCAAAGCTTGGGTATAGTGATTCCTAATGCTTTGGGGATTTACCGCGTCCTCTAGTCACTGCCACCAAGTTACAGGAACTTTGTGATGAACTACAACATGCAGAACATGAACAAAGAGTTGCCAGAACTGTTTGCTATGTTAAAGTCTGCAGAAGTGGAGATCAAGAAAGAGCACCAAGTGTTGATGGTCAATAAGACCACCAAACTCAAGAAGGGCAAGTCTAAGCAAAAGGGACACTTCAAGAAGGGTGGTAAAAGGTTACCACGCCGAAGAAAACCAAGGCTGGACCCAAGCCTAAACCGAGTGCTTTTCTTGCAAGGAGAAGGTCACTTTGAGCGGAATTGCCCAAAGTACTTGGCGGATCTGAAGCGACAACATCAAGAAGAAAGGTATATCGATATACATGTTATTGATGTGTATCTCACTAGTACTGTAGTAGTGCACAGGTATTTGATCTTGGTTCGGTTGCTCATATTTGTAATTCAAAGCAGGTCTTTGCAGAATAAGCGGAAGCTAGCGAAGAACAAGGTGACGATGCGTGGGAAATGGATCAAAGGTTGATGTGATCGCGGTCGGACGCTACCCCTTCATCTACCATCGGGATTAGTTTTATACTTAAATAATTGTTATTTAGTGCTGCGTTGAGCATGAACATTATATCGGGATCTTGTTTATTGCGAGACGGTTACTTGTTAAGTCGAGAGAATAATGTTTGTTCGATTTATATGAGTAATATGTTTTATGCACATGCACCTTTGATAGATGGTCTATTCTTATTGAATCTCGATAGTGGAAATACACATATCAACAACATTGAGGCTAAACGTTTGAAATCAAGCGATAATTTGACCTATATGTGGCCTTTGTCGTCTTGGTCACATTGGAGTGAAGCGTATGAAGAAACTCCATTCGATGGACTTCTTGAATCACTTGATTTTGAATCACTTGAAAGATGCGAAGCATGTCGATGGGAAAATGACTAAGACTCCATTTTCTGGTATGATGGAGCGAGCTACGGACTTATTGGAAATCATACATACCAATGTGTGTGGTCCAATGAGTGTAGCATCGCGCGGTGGTTATCGTTATGTTCTTACCTTCACAGATGACTTGAGTAGATATGGGTATATCTATTTCATGAAACATAAGTCCAAAACTTTCGAGAAGTTTAAGGAGTTTCAAAGTGAGGTAGAGAATCAACGTAACAAGAAGATTAAATTTCTATGTTCTGATCGTGGAGGTGAATATCTAAGTTACGAGTTTGGCGAGCATTTAAAGAAGTGCGGAATACTTTCACAATTGACACCGCCGGGAACACCATAGCGTAATGGTGTGTCCGAACGTCGTAATCGAACTCTCTTAGATATGGTTCGTTCTATGATGTCACTTACAGATTTACCGCTATCATTTTGGGGTTATGCATTAGAAACAGCCGCATTCACTTTAAATAGGGCACCGTCTAAATCCGCTGAAATGACACCGTATGAATTATGGTTTGGCAAGAAACCTAAATTGTCGTTCCTTAAAGTTTGGGGATGCGAAGCCTATGTAAAGAAGTTACAGCCGGACAAGCTTGAACCCAAAGCGGAAAAATGCGTCTTCATAGGATACCCGAAGGAAACTATTGGGTATACCTTCTATCATAGATCCGAAGGCAAAATCTTCGTTGCCAAGAATGGATCCTTTCTAGAGAAGGAATTTCTCTCGAAAGAAGTGACTGGAAGGAAAGTAGAACTCGACGAGGTTGTCGAACCTTCTCTCGAAATTACGAGTAGCGCAGCACCGGAAGAAGTTCCTGTGGTGCCTGCACCAATTAGAGAGGAAGCTAATGATGATGATCATGAAACTTCGGTTGAAGTTGCTACAGAGCCTCGGAGGTCAACGAGAACTCGTACCACTCCAGATTGGTATGATTCCGTTATGAGTGTCATGTTGGTGGACAACACAGATGACCCCGAGACATATGAGGAAGCGATGATGAGCCCAGATTCCAATAAATGGCAAGATGCCATGAAATCCGAGATTGGATCCATGTACGAAAACCAAGTATGGACTTTGGTGGACTTACCGGATGGCGGAAGGTCGAGAACAAATGGATTTTCAAGAAGAAAGCAGATCTTGATGGTAATGTTATCGTCTATAAAGCTCGACTTGTCGCAAAAGGGTTTCGACAAATTCAAGGAGTTGACTACGATGAGACTTTCTCACCAGTAGCGAAGCTAAAGTCTGTGAGGATTATGTTAGCAATCGTTGCATATTATGATTATGAGATATGGCAGATGGATGTCAAAACAGCATTCCTCAATGGAGATATTGATGAAGAGTTGTATATGATGCAACCCAAAGGTTTTGTCGATCCTAAATATGCTAACAAGGTATGAAAACTTCAAAGGTCCATCTATGGATTGAAGCAATCATCCCGAAGTTGGAATCAACGTTTTGATAAGGTAATCAAAAGTTTTGGTTTTATACAAACTTATGGAGAAGCTTGTATTTACAAGAAAGTGAGTGGGAGCTCTGTAGCATTCTTAATACTATATGTGGATGACATATTGTTGATTGGGAATAATGTAGATCTTCTTAATAGTGTCAAGGAATATTTGAATAATAGTTTTTCAATGAAGGATCTTGGCGAAGCAGCTTACATATTAGGCATAAAGATTTATAGAGATAGATCAAAATGCCAAATATCATTGTAACAGAGTACATAGTTGGACAAAGTTCTAAAGAGGTTTGGAATGGATGAAAGCAAGAAAGGGTTCTTGCCCATGTTGCCCAATACGATCTTGAGTAAAACTCAAAGTCCGACATCGGCAGAAGATAGAGAAAGGATGAGTAAGACTCCCTATGCCTCAGCCATAGGATCTCTAATGTATGCCATGCTATGTACTAGACCCGACATTGAATATGCTGTTAGTTTAACTAGCAGATATCAAAGTGATCCAGGAGTGGATCATTGGACATGATCAAAAACATCCTTAAGTACTTGAGAAGAACTAAGGATATGGTTCTTTCTTATGGAGGTGATGAACAGCTCGTTTTTAATGGTTACACCGATGCTAGTTGGAACACCGATCCGGATGATTCTAAATCACAATCTGGATACGTATTTATTTTGAATGGTGCAGCAGTTAGCTGGAGGAGTGCAAAGCAAAGCGTTGTGGCGAGATCTTCAACTGAATCGGAATACATGGCTGCTTCGGAGGCTTCACAAGAAGTGATATGGATGAAAGAGTTCATTACAGAGCTAGATGTGGTTCCTAGTGCGCTGGACCCAATGTCTATCTACTGTGATAACATGGGCGCCATAGCCAATGCGCAAGAACCAAGGTCACACAAGAAGCTGAAGCATATCAAGCTGCGTTTTCACGCTATTCGAGAACATATCAAGGATGGGGATATAAAGATTTGCAAAGTACAACAGATCTGAATGTGGCGGATCCGTTGACTAAACCTCTCCCGAGGGCAAAACATGACCAACACCAAACTGCCATGGGTGTTCGGTATATTACCATGTAATCTAGATTAGATGACTCTAGTGCAAGTGGGAGACTGTTGGAGATATGCCCTAGAGGCAATAATAAATGTAGTTATTATTATATCTTTGTGTTTATGATAAATGTTTACATTCATGCTATAATAGTATTAACAAGGAAACATTGATACTTGTGTGATTTGTAAACTTAATTTGAAGTCCCTAGTATAGCCTCTATACTTCACTAGCTTGTTGGTTGATTAAATGATTGTGGTTTCCCTATCATGAACATTGAGATGTTATCAACAACAAGATCATATCGTTAGGAGAATGATATGGTGGACATACTCCTATTGATAAGCGTAGCATAAAGATCAAGTCATTTCAATAGTTCAATTGATATATGCTTTCTGATACATAGTAACCTAATTCCTTCGACCATGAGATCATGCATATCACCTTTACCGGATGGATGCTTTGATGACGTCAAACACCCACACCGTAACTAGGTGGCTATAAAGGTAGCATTGAGTGTTCGGAAAGTATAGGTTGAAACACATGGATCAAGAGTGGGATTTGTCCATCCATATGACGGATAGATATACTCTGGGCCCTCTCGGTGGAATGTCATCCAATTAGCTTGCAAGCATGTGACTGGGTCACAAGGGATCACATATCACGGGAACGAGAAAAGAGTACTTATCGATGCGAGGTTGAACTAGGTATGCAGATACCGACGATCATAACCTCGGATAAGTAAACTATCGTGAGACAAAGGGAAATTGGTATCGTATGTAAGTGGTTCATTCGATCGCAAAGTAATCGTAGAAATATGTAGCCATATGAATTTCCAGATTCCTCTATTGGTTATTGTTCGGAGAAGTGTCTCGATCATGTCCGCGTAATTCACGAACCGTAGGGAGACACACTTAAGGGTTCGACGTTGTTTGAGTAGTTATGGTATTATGAGAAAGAGACCGAATGTTGTTCGGAGTCTCGGATGGGATCCGGGATATCACGAGGTGATCCGGAATGGTCCGGAGAATAAGATTCATATAAGGAAAGTCCCGTTTCGGAGTTCGGGAATGATTCCGGTGTTTTCATCGGGAATGTTCTAGAAGGGTCCGGATTGTCTGGCACTCCGGGGGGGAAGGGTACATGAATGTGTCATTGAATGATTGCATCATGTACTAAGTGTTCTTGCTGTTCCAAAACTTGAAAGTCAAACTGCCAGTTTGAAAGTCAAACGGCTAAAACAGGAAACTGTGGGAAACAGGAAACTGTGGGAAACAAGCAAGAGGAGTTTGAAACCAACTTGGAGGAGGAGTTCCTCTCCTCCAAGCCGGCGGCCAGCCCTAGGCCGAGTTGGGGAGGGACTCCCCTCCCTCCCTGGCGCGCCTAGCCCCTCCACCTATAAAAGGAGGGGCAGGGCCTCCTCCTTGAGACACACAAGTTTCTACCTCTAATCTCCGGTTTAGAGCCGTTTGGTTTAGAGCTTCTAATTGCTTTAGCCTGCGGTTTAGAGCCTTCTAATTGGTGTGTCTAATCTCTAGACCACTAATAGCCCTCTCTCATAATCCACCATACTCGCTCCGGCTTAAGCGAAGCCTGCGGATTTCCCTACTTCCGGTACCACGCCGTTGTCTTTGCCGAATCGCGAGAGAGTGCTACAACCTCCGCTTCTGCTGGAACAAGGGAGAGGAAGGTCTTCGTCGAAATCGAGCGTGTGACCGATCATGAGCGCTGCCGAGCAGCGCCCGGAAGGATCGTCCACACGATCTTGAGATCGGAAGAAATCGACTACATCACCCACGAGAATCCGCTCTCGTTAAACACTTTGGAATCTTCGAGGGTAAGTTATTCCATCGACTCGTTGCTACAATCTAGTAGATAGATCTTGGCTTGTTTGTTTGTATGCGATAGAAAATTTTTGTTTTCCATGCTACGAACCCCTACATTATCCTATAATGGTCCATGTAAAGCATCGACTAGGAGAAGAAACGAACAGTCTGCGGGCCGCCAAATGTTACTATGAGTCTCTCATTGAAAGCGCACACTTTGTGCAGTGGAAAAGGCGCTCTGGTTGGTCCTTGGTACCCGACGTGCCGGTGTTGAGGGGAACAACTCATAGGGTAGGCTCCTACACCTGGGTGGCATCTGTAGAGTCTTGATCGGTTACTCGACCCATGATCCATGCGAGATCAGGGCAGGGTACCCGGATGGAGTGGGTAAAGTGTACAACCTCTACAGAGTATAAATATATTGGAATAGATGTGTCCACCATCATGGACATTTGGGAAGGTTTCTGTAGAGCGGTGCAGGTTTTGATTTTCTAAAAAGATTTTCAGAAAGGAAAGAGTTTGCTAAAAAGGGTGGTCTGAGATGACCAGAGAGGAAGCAGAATGATCTTGGAGGATCACATAATATGAACAGCCCGGTCGAATGAGGACCAAGATATGAGATAGGGTGACCGAATCCTAGTGTTTTCCAAACTTTTCAAATGTTTTCAAAATGTTTTACAATATTTTTCAACAAATATATAGACATGCTATATCTACAAGAGAAACTATTTTAGAAAAGAACCTCTCATGGAGCCCTCCTACTACCACAACCATATTGCATATCCTTTTATTATTTTCCTTTTTGGTGGTTTGTGAGTATATTCAAAGTACTCACTGGCATTGTCCCTGGCTATTAACTTGGTCAGATTTAAGAAGTAAGCGAAGAATAAGGTGACGTCGATTACTATGCGAGCTAGGACGTTCTCCCAGTCAGCTGCCTGTAGGTTAAGGCGTGGCTCAGGCTCTACACTTGATAAATATCCGCTGATGATGGTCGATGTAGCCATAAGGTAAATTGAGGTATCACTTGTATCTGCTTAAGTAATGGATGTTTACCTTGATACATGTCGGTTATGTGCCATGACAGACTGATCATGGTATCATGTTGATTTGCATAACATGGATTCTTGGAGGACTAGTCCGAGGGCCCCACAGATGCCCCCACCACAACTTCCCTCCTTGGTTGGTAATACACACTTTCTACGACAAGTCTAAGTACTAATAATATAAATGAACTAGACTCCCTTACCAATGACCGTTTACCAAATTTAGTGTTGAAAGAGACTGTAATTTGCTAGATATAGTACATAGGATTGTAAAGGCTTATTGTGGAAAAGGCTTATCCGCTGATGATGGTCTTCTGATATAATTGGAGGAAAGTCTGATGGTAAGAATAAAAGTAAATTAAAAATCCCTTTTTTTTAGGAGAAGCTACTTATGTTGGGTATTGCAACCTAAAGTCTTCCATAAATAGTATGCCTTACTTTATCTATGAAGAATTATGGTGCCATCTCGATGAACCAGATCTTAAACCATCTAGGGTAACCTTTATGCTTTTTGATAGAACCTTGCAGCGGACTCATGGAATTCTTCACAATGCTTGTATTTATGTAGGAGCATTTGTGTACCCAGTTGAATTTTATATTATCGATATGCCTTTAAATTTCTTTTTCCCTGTGATATTTGGTAATCATTTTACAGCTCTATAAATATTTATATTGATAACAAGAAACAAGTTTTGTATCTACAGTTTGGGGAAGAAGTTCTAAATGCTAATTACAGCTAATTTACAAATTTGCCATATGAAAATAAGATTGAGATAAAAGTAGAAAAAACTACTCAAGAATTTACTGCAATTTACTTTAGCACCCCACAATCCGAGTTGGAGGAGCCTGAAAAATAATGACTCCCAAACGACTCTGGAAAAGAAGATTTGGATAAAATCCTCAACGCTGCACCCGAAGTGAAGAAACTCCTTAGCGACGAATTCGAAGAGCTAGAAAGAAAAGGAGACGAAGATCCACCTGCTCTCGTTTTGAAGGCTCTCCCTCCAGGGCTCATGTATGAATTTTTAGACAAAGAAGGTAAGTGCTCTATAATTATAGATGATAAAATCTTTCCTGGAGAAAATAATAAATTATTAGAAGTGCTTGTCGAACAACGTGAAGACTTTGGATACACTCTTAGAGATATAAAAGGGATAGATCCTTCCATAGTGACTCATAAAATACCTATGGTTGAGGATTCTAAAACATTTGTTGAAAATCAAAAAAGGTTGAATCCGATTCGACCCAATACATCTTTTAGTTCCCCTTCTATATCCCCCGAACAACTTCGGAACATCCCGGAACAATTCTGGTCCTCTCACCGAAACTTTTCCGGTTTCCTTTCTTTTTCTGAATAACTTCAGATCTATCTCCTTGGAACAATTCTGGCTTTCTCTTTCTCATCTATGATTCCAACTGACGGATGATCTCAAGCTCGTCGCACCCTTAAGTGGATCCCCTCACGGCTCGAGAATGATACAAACATGACCAAGAATCTCTTGTGGCAATGACCAACATCAGGACCGTGATGTCCATAATGACCACATGTTCATTCCTAATTGACGATGTCGTTTGAACCATAAACATCGAGTCCATTTCCCTTTGTTTCTTCGATACTACTTGTCCGAGATCCGATCGTTAATATATCTCCATACCTTGTTCAATCTCGTTACCGACAAATATTGTTTAATTGTTACCGCGATATTACATCCCTGCAAAATAGTCACATGTTGCAACTTTTATGGATGTAATCTCACCAAGTAGGCCTAACTGTATCTTACCCGTTAGTGGTTGAATATATCCCAGTCATGATGCATAGGCCTCAACCTGTTCCTCTAGATACCCAATGTACACCTTTATAATCACCATTTCGCTGAGTGACGTTTGATGCAGTTGAAGCGGCATCGAGAGACAATGATTAATATGATCTCACAGTCTAAGGATAAGGAGACTTCATTTCTGACTATTGCAACGATAAACTTTGTGACTTGATCGTATCGCAATCTTTGAGGAATGTCCATCACTTCACCAATGATATGACCTCGTTGTCAACGAGCGCTATCACTTCATGATCAGGAAACCTTGATCATCATGTTACACAACGAACAAGTAATAGAGGATGCTAGGGACTTATGTTTCATATCACACCTGCATCAATATTTCTACTTGATATAGTTATAGCACAATATGAAACTATTACGAACTTATTGGGATATGACAATAATAAATCTTTTATTAGTTTCCTCTAGGGAATATTGCCTTCATAGACGACCCTCCTCAACCTCCTACTCGGATAAGGCGATCGCACAGTCACATATCGAGAGGGCCCAAGCCAGGTGGTCAAGCTCACTCGTTGAGGGAACGCCCCCTCCGGAGGGCAGGATCGGACCCGGTTCAGGAACCAGGATTCTCACGACCCCTATGGATCGCAAGGGTCTCGACCCACGACGCTTCTACTAGAACTCCAACACCTCATCAACTTCGAGGATGATCGTCATGTGGTGCATCTGTTAGCGCCAGATGGAATGAGGATCGCCACGAGCGCCGAGGAGAGGGAGCACCGGTAGGCGGAGAGGTAGTTGGCATGCCATCATCGCGAGGAGGATGACCCCTTGGTCAGGGATCTCCTACTTGATCCCAAGGTGATGGCATTCCAGTACGAGGTCCTTAGCGAGAGTCGGTAGCAGCGTGTGTAGGTCGAGGATGGCTCCTCCGGCACGTAGCAACAGGGTCAGCTCGGCCCCTTTGGCACACAGCATGACAACTCTTACAGCCTGTCGTCCTATTTCTGGGACCTCTCGGATGATGACGATGTCACTAACACTGGGTCTACTCGAGTTTAGGATGTTCTCATGTAACTGTCGTATGCTACCTATCTTACTACTTATATAGACTTATCATGCTACTAGTGTACTACTTATATATGATGCTAGCTAATCTTACTTATGTGTTATGTTGATATATTATACTACTTGTGATGCTAATTAAGTTAAAAGGGTCTATATAACTAAGTTTGCATGATCATATACGGGTACAATGAATGATGATTGGTGTGAGCATTGTGGTTACCAAGTTTGTAAGAACAAGAAGGTTGTCATAGTGCTTCCTTATGACTGCGAAGTTAGTATGGTATGTCCATTCACAAGCAATCAAACTATATATTCCCCGCAACTGAATTACGTGATAATTGTTGCTTTTTTATTAATCTATATGTAGAACATATCCTACAAGTTTAGACTTGATTTGCTGGACCATTTTGATTGTCCGTAGTTGCAGCAGAAATAGTTTCAGATTGATATAAAGTCTCTGAAGCAACCTGGATCGACCTACATGGTCCAAGTCACGAACGAGGCGAACCGCACCTTTTTTAGTGGTCCGAGGTGGACTAAGATGGTCGATGCCTATGAGATGGATACCCATGAGAAGTTGGTATTCTATCTCTATCAAAACCGCATGACCTACTTTGACTACCGAGGCCCTAGAGCATCGACAGACTCTGACGTTTCTTCAGATGACGAGATTCCTATGGCCATGATGTAGTAATGATGTGCTACCATTAGGTATGAAGACTAGTAATGACGTTTCTTCAGATGGAGTTGTCGATAATCCTATTGAAGACTAGTAGTTAGTGTTATGTAGCTAGCTAGCTCAACTATATGTAGTTTACTGTGATAATGTACTACCATTTCTATAAATATATCTTGATGTGTTGTGAATATTCAATTGGATGCAATAGACTTTTTTAATTTTTTTTGAAAACTCACTTGTGGCATACAAAATAAAATGAATACCACAAATATATATGTAATGATGGGGCTTATAGGAATGCCACTATTAGAATATGTCATGGTGGTGCTTACAGTAAATGCCACCACTAGAAATCCTACTGGTGGCCTTCGGTGGAGGCGCCAACACTAGGACCTTCTAGTGGCGCGAGGTTAGTGGTGTGCGGTTTAAACGCCACGAACCGCCTTTTCTGAACACAACCACTAGGATTTTTCCTACTAGTGAACGATCCAGGGCATCATATCCCTTTGAAGGCGTTGTGATGCAAGAAGTGAGCCCAACGATTGTCGGGTCATGGTACCCATGTTACCAGGACCCATACAATGACCAAGAAGGTCGATCCGGCGTACTGTGAGCCTGAGCTCTTTCTCGCTGCTAACAATGTAACCTCACTCACTGAGGCGGAAAAGGAGCATGGTTGGCATGTGGCGATGATAGAAGAGCTTGCAAGAATCAAGGAGAATCAGACCCAGAGGCTCACAGCATTGCCAATGGGAGACCATGCTATTGGACTCAAATGGGTTTACAGACTCAAGAGAGATTCTGATGGCGCGGTGGTGAAGCACAAGGCGAGGATAGCGTCAAAGGGGTACGTGCAATGAAAAGGGATCAACTTTGAAGAATTTTTTGCCCATGTCGCACGGATGGAAACATTTTGCTTGCTAATCGCCATCGCAGCTCACCATGGATGGACTGTCCACCACATGGACATGAAGACTGCATTTCTCAATAGGGAACTGACCGAGGAGGTCTACGTCGAGCAACCCCCCAGGAATGTCATCACCGGGGAAGAAGAGAAGGAGTATCAATTACAAAGAGCCATGTACGGTCTGCGACATGTGCCACACACATGGAACGCAAAGCTCGATTACAGTCTTAACTCCCTCGGCTTCACGATTCGCGAGGCAGAGCATGCTAACTACAGCCGTGGCCGTGGGGATCACCTTCTCATCATCGGGGTCTATGTCGATGACTTGATCATCTCTGGTGCTTGAAAAGAAGAGGTGGCCAAGTTTAAGCAGAAGATGACGGACCTTTTCAAGATGA
This sequence comes from Avena longiglumis, assembly GCA_030063025.1. NCBI lineage: Eukaryota > Viridiplantae > Streptophyta > Magnoliopsida > Poales > Poaceae > Avena > Avena longiglumis. The sequence continues at coordinate 162,089,845 of CP125973.1, forward strand.
GCAAATGGGAAAGCTCAGCTTCTACTTGGGGATTGAGGTGCAACAGCTGAGTGGCCATATCATGCTCCGACAAACCACATACGCAACGAAGCTGCTGCAACATGCAGGGATGGAGAACTACAACCCATGTTCTATGCCGAATGAGGCGCGACTAAAACTAAGCAACACCGGTGACGGGAAGCTCGTCGACATGACACACTACCGCAACTTCGTGAGCGGCCTTTGGTACCTTGTTCATACGAGGCCAGTCATGTCTTTTGTAGTTGGCTATGTTAGTCAATTCATGAGGCACCCACATTAGAGCATCTGGTTGCGGTGAAGTGATACATCGAAAACGTATATATATTTTTTGATGTTCCATGCTTGTTTAGTCTCTACTTTGCTTTACTTTGTCTACACTTTGAGGCGTTTTTATATGTTTTCTAGTACTAACCTATTAACAAGATGCCGCAGTGCCAGTTACCTATTTTCTGTTGTTTTTGGTTTCAGAAAATCTAGTAAGGAAATATTCTCGAAATTGGACAGGAAAAAAGCCAAAGTCAATATTTCACCGAGAAGAACACGGAGTCCAGAGGAGAGACCGAAGGGAACCATAGGGCGGACGCACCCCCCAGGCGCGCGCCCACCCTAGGACGCGCCTGGGAAGGGTGTGGGCCCCCTGGCCGCCCTCCTGCCTTGCCTCTTCGCCTATAAGAAGCATCCGATGCCTAAACCCTAAGTACCCGATCAATATTCCACGAAACCATCTGTAGCCGCCGCCACCATCGTCCCTAGATCAGGGGGGATCTGAAGGTCTTCCCGGCACCCCGCTGATACGTCGGAAATGTATCTATAATTTTTTATGTTCCATGCTTGTTTAGGACCTACTTTGCTTTGCCCTGTCTACACTTTGAGGTGTTTTTATATCTTTTCTGCCACAGTGCCGTTTGCATGTTTTCTTCTATTTTTGGTTCCAGAAAGGCAGAAAATCAATATTCTCGGAATTGGACGGGACAAAACTCAAAGTCAATATTTTACCGTGGGCGACACAAATCCAGAAGACGAGACGGAGATGCGAACCAGGGCGGCAAGACCCCCAAGGCGCGGCTAGGGAGGGCCCGCGCCTGGATAGGGTGTGGGGCCTCTGGTCACCTCCTAGCCTCGCCTCTTCACCTATAAGAAGCCCCCGATGCAGAAACCCTAGGTACCCGATCAAAACTCCCAGAAAACTTATTCTCCACCATCGTCCCTAGATCGGGGGGATCTGAAGTTCTTCCCGGCACCCTGCCGAAGGGGAGATCATCCCGGAGGCCTTATTCTCCGGTATGATGCGTGAGTAGTTACACCTTGGATTATGGGTCCATGTAGTAGCTAGATGGTTGTATCTCCTCCTTTTGCTTTCAGGTATAGATCTTGTGAGATCCGTTCATGATCAAGATCTAATCTATTTATTATCATGCATGTTGTGTTTGCGGGGATCCGATGGATATTGAGATTACTATGTCAGATTCATTAATGGTTTTGTCTTTATGATTCTATCATGTCTATGTTGTTTATGATCTTGCATGCTCTCCGTTGTTAGTAGCTATCTTGGCCAAGTAGTTGCTAGTGACTCCAAGAGGGGGTATTTATGCTCGATAGTTGGTTCATGCCTCTAGTTTCCAAGGGAAGTGACATAAATCTCTTCGGTTGTAGATGTGATGTTGCCACTAGGGATAAAACAACGGTCTCTTGTTCATCGAACAAGTGGATTGTTTACCTTACACACTTTGCTTAAAGCAGTTGTCTGTTGCTTGCAACTTAATACTGGAGGGGGTTCGGATGATAACCTGAAGGTGGACTTCTAGTCATAGATGCAGTTGGATGGCGGTCTAAGTATCTTGTTGTATTGCCCAATCGAATCTCATGGGATATTTTTGTCTGGTATTGCATTGATTGCCTTGCTCAGTTCCTGTCAATTGCCCTGCTGTAATTTGTTTACCCTTCATGCCATGTTGTTTATCTAAGGAGAGAACCTCTAGTGAACTATGGACCCCGGTCCAATCTTTACCGTTGATACATCCTCCACTGTTACTTGTTTACTTGCTGCAAACCATTACCTTCCACACCATATGTTTAATCCTTTGTTACAACAAACCGTTGAGCTTGACAACCTCACTGATTCGTTGAGGCAAAGTGTTGAGTTGTGTTGTGCAGGTCTCCGTCTTGCTTGCAACACCTGTGTGACGTTTACTTCCACCTACTGGTTCGATAACCTTGGTTTCTTACTGAGGAAAAACTTGCTGTTGTGCTTCTTCACACCTTGCTCTTGGGGTTTCCCGACGAAGTGCTTCCCAGCAGCACCAAGCTTTTTCTGGCGCCGTTGCCGGGGAGGCCAAGGACGTCTTCACAAGGGGAGTCCTTCACTTCCTTTCTCTTTACTTTGTTTTTAGTTTGCTTAGTTTATTTTTCTTGGTTTTGTTTGCCTCTTTTCAAAAACTCAAAAAAAATAGTTTAGTTTGGTTTGCTTTCTTTATTCAAAAACACAAAAAAATTAATTCCTGCTCTAGTTGTTGGTGTGTCTTTGCCTTGCTTGGTCACGCTGTCTATCAATGGATGGTTTCTTTGAAACTAGTTCTTATCGGCAAGGTGGGTTCATGGAAGAACAAAAGTATTATCATAAGGAACACCGTTTGTCACAAAAAGGGAAACACTTATGGGAACAAATTGATAGGTTGAATACTATTGCTAGAGACGTGTGCTCTACTTATAATATTACTTATTGCTTTGATAAAGCTTGTTGCTGCAGGAGGTATATAAACCTACCCTTTCAATGTGAGTATAATGATAATGTTACCATATCTTCTTATGTTAAAGGAAATTATGACTTTTATGATGTGGAACAAATTGAAGAATTCATTGCCTTCAAGGAGGATGAATGTTACCCATGCCTACCTTATATTGAGAGTAACTCTTTATCCCTTACTTTATTTGATTGTCCCCCATGCTTACCAAAGGAGGATGAATGTTATGTTCCTGTGGATCCTTCTGAAATATCTACTTTGGATAAAACCTGTGAAGGTTTTAATCCCACTATTTTTGATCTTGATAGAAATTATGTGTTTGTAGATCATGAAAAGCATGCTTTATGTGATAACTATATTGTTGAGTTTATTCATGAGGCTATTGAAAATTATTATGAGAGAGGGAAACATGGTCTTATGTATCTCAACAATATTAAGTTTTCCCTCTTTATGTTGAAAGATTTGAAGTTACTCTTGTTTCATCTTCCTATTCCTGTTACTTTGTTCTTTGTGAATTTATTTGCATACAAGATTTATATGCATAGGAAGTGGGTTAGACTTAAATGTGATTTGAATTTTCTTATTGATGCTCTCTTTTACTTCAATTCATATTTCTTATGAGAGCATCTTCTCAAACTATCATGCCTAACTTAAAAGCGTTAAAGAAAAGTACTTGTTGGGAGATAACCCAAGAGTTTCCTTGAGTCTTGGAAGTTATTACTTCAGTAATGACCTCGCCTTATCCTTTTTGTTTGCTTTTTGTGCCAAGAATGACCTCTAATAAGAGGGAAGTAAGATTTGGGGAGTTGTTGTCTCGAAACAGATTTCTGTCCTCCACCATAAAAATTCTTGAGGAGTATTTGTAACTCGGATTGAGCTTAAAATTTACGGATAAATCTCCCAGTATGTTAGCTAACTTTCGTTAGTTCAACACTTTTTGATTTGAGTAACATAAGATATTCGAAAAAATAGGTTTCTACCTGCTGGTCTGATTTGAAAGATTTCTGCCATTATTTGCATTTGCTTATTATTAATTCCTTTTTGAGTTCTCTTTTGGGGAATTGAGATTTTTGACGGAGTTGATATAGTAGATTATGTTTTTAGTGAAAAGCTTAGCTGTTCCAAAGCTTTGCCTAAGATATAATATCTTTTGAATAAAATAATGTTGCTAATGAAGATTGTGTGAAGTTATGTATGAAGGAAAATTTTCAGGTGTAGAGAGAGAATGATGCAATGAGATGAAGAATGGACAAAAGCTCAAGATTGGGGATGACAACCTGATAAGGTGTAAATCCCTGTGTTTACAATGCTAGTCCATGGATCAATAGCTAGCATCCATAGTTTAAGATGTAATATCAAGAAACAAAGGTTATAATACAACTTTATAACCAGGAATAAAATAATTCATTACATCTTACATAGCTCATTTGGCTATCTCATTACAATGCAGCAGAAATAACTATAGCATGGAGTCCTTCATCTTCAAAGTGCCATAGGTTGGTTGTAGACTTGTAATACTATTCAACACACTTCACTAACATCAAACAAACCTGCAACATAATAAGTTATAGCCACAAGGGTCAATACATTTTGAATTGTATTGGCAAGTGATACTATGGTAGAATAGTGGTATCTATCATCTATATGCATTTGTATAAGTGGAGATTAGACTTGCTTTGCTCAAAATAGATTTTTCTTATCATTTGAAAACACTAAGCTTTTATTTGTCATAATCACCCAAAGCATCTACCAATAGACATTGTGATCCTTTAACCCTTGTTCAACCACAAGCTTTTAACTTAGAAATTGGGATGAGGATATCCTTGATAGCTTCCATGTCTTGATGCTCAAATTTTCCATTGCCGAGGACACGGCTAAGTACTTAGATTTTACTCTCTCGAGAGGTGGTGCACTTTCCCCACAAGACTCGACATGCATCGAGACAAGATCTTTCAAAAGCCTTCCCTTAGACCAAAATGGACGCGTTATTGCAACCTATATGATCCAGGCAGAGCCCATATTTCCATGAGGCTGCACTTGAAGATTCTCAACATTTGACATCTCAAATATCTTTGTTCCTGGGTGGCTTTCCACAAGTGAGATACAATAGGGTAGGCCATAAATATGGGGCCCTGCGTAACCACTCAACATAATCCATTCACACCATTCCACCCAGGTGATTCATTCACATAGTTGTTTTATTAAACAAAACACAAGTCATTGACTTAGAAATATTTCATAGCATGAATATAATCCACCCTTGTTTTCTACTAGCTAAGCTAATGTAGCACCCCGGGTAAAACCACTGCTAGAAAATCGTTGTTGTATATTTGTGCATCATCATGCATATCATATTTGCCTAAAACTATTTTTCTAAAGCCTATTTTGTTTTCTAGATATTCCCATCTTTATTTCAAACCAAAACCCTAGATCTGTTTGGATCTTTTATTTTGACTAAATACTATTTACAAAAGATTTTATAAATGCAACAAATAACAAAACAGTTTTAATCGGGGAGACAGTGTAGCGGGTTATACCTGAGGCCCAACTGGTCTAGACCACCAACAACCGGCCCATCTAAACAAACCCTAGTCTAAACCTAGAAACCCTAACCCTAACCCTAGAAACCCTAGCCACTACTCCCCCAGCAGCCGCCGCCACCCAGCCGTTTGCACCCCACCGACCCGAGCCGCACAAGCGAACACGCACATCTGCCTCTGTCGCAACATGCACACACGCTCCCAGACTGAAACCACCCAGGGTCGCCCTCTCCCTGGCCCACCCTACGAGCGACCCACCCACTCGCGCGTCTCTCGCACACATCCCGCCCCGCGATCCTCTCCCCTAGCCCCGATAACCACCGTCGCCGCCTCCTTGCATTAGCCCCGGCTTAAGCTCCTCCCCTCCGCTAGCCACCTCTCGCCTCTCTCCAGCGCCGCCTAAAGGCCACGACCCTTCTCCTGCCTCCGTCAGCAGGTCCCGCGGCCGCGCGTCGTCGACCCCAGGCGCCGCCAAGAGCCCGCCTCCGCCTCGCCGGAACCCCAGCCCCCTCTACCGCGAGCGCCGCCTCTCCTCTCGCCTAGATCCTCTCCCACGCGAGCTCTCCCCGTGTCTGCACGCCGTTGTTCGAGCGCCGCCGCACTTGCTGCGACCCCGCGTGCCCGCGACCTCCTCTCTGCCCCTGCTCGTCGGCCACGTCTCGCCTACGGGCTTCGTCATCGGCCGAACCGCGTCGCCGTTCGCCTTCGTTGCCACCGCCTCGGTAGTGCGGCGCCCCGCCACCGTCCTCTGATCTCCCTGACCACACCTCCCCGTGGCCGCTGCCAGTTTGGAGCCCGAGCTCATGGCTCCTGTCCTCTCCAACGGCCCCAGGCCATCGTTCTCTGGCCGCCCATGTTGCCGAGGTGCGCACATGTCCCGCGGACACAGCGCCCTGCCTCTACCCCAGGTCTCTATTGTTGTTCGGTGTATTTTCAGCAGTGAAACCGTGTTACTGAAGGGTGTGTTTTGCTGCTTGTGTCGTGAAGTTGTTGTCCCAGTGGACATGCCTTGCTACTACGGCAGCCCGGAGACAGTCCCCAAGCTCTTTCGTAGAGGAACCGACACCAAGTTTGGGGGCGACCGGATCATCTCGTCGACAAGACCGATCGATGCCCCTGTGATCTTCTTCGGGGGACGCCGCGACCGACTACTCGGAACCGAAGCCCTGATCCCGAGGATGCGAAGACCGATCCTGCCAAGACCGAACCCCGGCGTACCCCTAGAGCCCAAGATCTTCGATCCGAGATGTGTGACCCTCCTTTCCGTGACCTATATTTTATAAATGATATTACTTGTTGCATTTAAATGTTCATGTTTGCATACATATGTTGTGGGTTGGGGCATTATGCCGATTCACCTCATAATTAATATGGGGTCCATATGCGGGCAAATCTAGTCTTATATTGGCCCCATTTAAATTTGTGTAGCGAACCGGTGCTAATTTTGGCCTGTTAATACAACATTAAATTGTGGGGTATCTAAACAACTTGAACCATCTAAGTAAATGTCAGGACCCCGTTTCCGCTTAATATGTTCTAATTGCACTGCATCCTTTTCCATGCCAAACATCTTACATGCATCATGCCGATTTTCTGCCGTAGTATTAAATATTGCATTCGGTGTTTATTCTAGTGTTTGCTTCTTCACGGATTAGGCCGATGAGTTGATGCGAGAGTTGACCCGATCTTCGGATGAACCTTCAGCAATGTTTTTCAGGCGAGCATTCTCCCCCTTTCTACCTATCTTACTTTTATAATCTCTATTTCCTCCTGTTGATCTATTGCTATCTATGATGCGATGCTCTAGTTTTCGTACCCGTGATATCCCTTGGAGCCACTAAATTGCCTTGGACACATCCTATTACCTGTTGTTTGGTAGATAGTCAGCCTTGCGAGTCGTAGTTGCTTGCGCAGGTGTTGCGTCGCGCCGTCGATATACCACAGTCGTTGGAGTAATGCCGCATGTTTAATGTTGGAGATGATCATGGATTTAATTACCGTTTAATAACTAAAATTGAAAGTAGGTAAATGCAGAGGCACCGGTGGGTAATAGACAATATTTGGTTTTAACGCTCACTTTGGTGTCCGTAGGACCCCGAGTTCTTGACACCTGTTCCGAGATCGAGCGCGCTAACCACAGGTGGGGTGTGTGGGCACCCCATCGATTAGTACCTGATTTCAAAGTACTGTACCGGGGTCCACAAAGTAGTTTGGGGCTTTATTACTATCCTGTACTTATGCCATGATTTACCGCTTTATTTACGATTGCGCGTGGAGCGCCTGTACTGTTTTGGAACCAATGTGGAATGTTTTCGCGGTATCGACAAGCCCAGTCACACTTTCGGGTTCCCAGTCGTTTACAGCCATTGTCACAAAGTACTGTACCGGGGTCCGTCTTGGAGCCCGGCCGACTTTGTTGCGGGTAGCTTAGTGGGGTGGCCCCGTGCTTGCTTTGGGTCTGGGAAACATCGTGTCCGAAACCCCGTCGACATACCGTTGGGCGTATGTTTTGTGATCTTGTACCTACCTAATCTGACAACAAGGGTGTAGGTGCATGTGGAAACTTTGGTGCACCCCTGCAGGGTTAAATCTTTTCGAGAAGCCTTGTCTGCGGTTATGGACGACTTGGAGCACAGTTCTCGATCATAGACAACTATAACTAAAGTTTACTGTTATAATTTGACTTGTATCCGATATGACTAGTAATCAGCTTCACTACAACAGAATGGCTAAATAAAATTACCAACAATTGCTGGGTTTGGGATATCTCATGCTAATTGTATCTGACTAGTAAGTGTCGCGACTACAACGGAATGGTTAACTAAAAGTGCTCACTGCTTATTATATCAGGATGACTATCTATACCTGACTAGTAATTGCTGCAACGATAACTGAATAAATAAAACTGCCAACTGTGTGAGTTCCTCGGTTGACTTCCTCGTTTGGTCTCGAGGGGGAAATACCAGGATGGGTATGTTTGGTGGTAGTTTCAGGTTGGATCCGAATAGGTCTTTCTTATCCCTATCTGATAGTCGCCAGTTGTATTGAGTCTCTATAGGTTGTTTAGTGCATGCTGCGCTGCCGCTTCAGTCCACCATACCTATGTAGGCGAGGACCGCCGAATTCTAGTCTCGTGTACTGGCCTCAGTACTGACCGCTCTCTCTTTTTCCTTTGCCCTTTGTCGACACCCCTTTTGTTTAAGAAGGTTTTGAGATCGACGTCGTTAGCAGGGTTACCCTTCCGGCTTGGCCTGGGCAGGGTTATGGACGCCATTGGTTATTCTTCAGGGCTCTTAGCCCCATTTGCATCTTGTCTGTAGTCAGACATTGTATCGTTTTCAGGGTGATTTGGATCTTTGTACTGTATATCTGTATTCTTGACTCATGGAGTCGTGTTGTATATGTCTATTCTGTGGGTTTCATCGAGGACTATTGTGTAATGATATTACTTCGTTTTCCACCCGCACGAAAGTGCCTGGTGGGCACCTTTGAATCGTTTCTATGCGGGTTTGGCGGGAATCGCTAAAACTTGCATAGGGCCAATTCCCAGGGTGTTACAGCTAAGCATGATAGTAATAGGGATCTTAACTTAGAGAAAATTCTACTAAGGCATCATCTACTAGGATTTCCCATGGAATAGAATACTTAGTAAAAAATAATGCAAGTCCTACTCAAAACATCACTAATGCATAGTGAAAATAATAGGACAAAAGTATGAAGCACCACTTGCCTTTTTAGTAGAGAATATAGTTTCAGTCCTTGATCCTGAAATGGTCACACTCTTCAAAGTTCACTACAATTCAATCAAGGCACAAATTCAATCTAGCATTCAAACAATTCATCACATAAGATAAAATAAAAGCAATGCATGTAAGCATGCAAAAGATTGTTTTATTTGGAAAAGTGCTTTCTAATAGGTTATAAAAATTTTAAAACACCTATTGGACATTTATAAAAGTGGAAAACCCATTTGATATTAAGTTAGTGAAATTGGCCTATTTAAATCATTTTTGTTTTGTAATAATTTCTAGTGTTTTCCAAATATATTTTTAAACACAAATGTTAGTGTTTATGGTCAAAGTGTTTAAAAAAAATCATTTACAAAAGGTTTCACTCAAAAACCATTTTTAAATCAAGCACCATTTTTATTTTACTAGAAATGCCTTTAATCAAAGTAATAATTTTCTAGGGTTAATCAAATACATTTTTAAATCCAAAACTTAGTGTTTAGGGTCGGAGGGTTTAAATCAAATCATGTTCCAAAGGTTTTACTCAAAAAGCATTTTTAAACCATAATCAACATTTTTATTTAACTAGAAATGCTTTTGTTCAAAGATTTACTCCTTAGTATCACAAAATATACTTTTAAATCCATAAGTTGGTTTTGATGGTCAGTAGGTTCAAAACAATCCATTTACAAAAGATTTTACCCTAAAAACATTTTTAGAATAAAATTACACAAAATATGCCTAAACATGTTTCTGCAAAAACAACTAATTTTCCAGAAGCAAAACACTAAACAAAGGGCATGGCTGAAAAGGTTTCATTTTTATGAATCCAGTGATATAAAATTTGTAAATTTTGGACGTGTAGATTTAAAGTTATGGATTTTAAAAATCTAAACATCTAATAGACATGTTTCTGTTTTTAAATCAAAACACATGACACGTGGCTGAATCTTACTGGTGCATACCGTTTCGTGAGGATCGAGCGGTACTGGCCATAGGATCTAAAGTGCATCACACGGAACAGATTGATCCATACCGCTTCGATAAGTTAATCTATCGTATCCGCAAGATCAAAATCTAATGGCCCTAATCGAATCAACCACAAACGGGCGGCGCAGCGACGGTGGACGGCAGCGGCGCTCTCTGTTAGTGACGTTGCCGGCGAACTAGGAAGCGAGAAAGGAAGAGGGATGGATCACCGTGATCGTAGTGACATGGGGAAGCTCGACGTGCTTGTTGTAGACAAAGGGGCACTCACATGTGCTGGCGATTGCTCGCCGAAGATGGTCCTAGCGACGGGCACTCTCTGTTGAAGACGGAGGCGGTGCTATAGACCGTGCTAAGACAAACAAGGGGTGTGTCAGGCACGCGTGAGTTAGGCGAACAAGCTTGGGTCATCCACAGAGGAGGGGGCGCTCAGAGTTTACCGGGAAAGTCTGCCGGAGTTGGAGTAGGAGGCGGTGGCGCTTAGACGTCGATGTTGCTAAGCCGCTGGAGCGCGCGCTGGCGAGATGGGGCTATGGGCAGGTGCGCCTGATGATGGGGATTACACTAGTAGGTTCCAGGGGCAGTCGGGTGGTGAGTGTTGGTCGGAATCGTGGCCGGAGTTCGTCGGGGCAGTGGCGTTTGCAAGCGAAATTGCAGCAGCCCGGTGGCAGAGAGGAGCTGGCAACTAAGGGGAATGGTAGAGGGGAGAGGGGATCTTAAATGGGCGTGATCACTAGCGGAGTTACTCGCGGAATTTAGGTGAATTAAGGGCGTGGGATTTAGGACGAAACGGGTGAGGCGGGGGGAACGATCGCGCGAGGTTGATGACGATGACAGCGCAGCAGTGGGGTCCAGCGGTCAGCGCGGTGGGGGTGCACGTGGGGTCACCAAGTTAGTGGGTGAGTGGGTATGCGCTGCGGTGAGAAAAACATTTCGCGAGAGGGCTGCCGTGTGGGCTGTGTTTGTTGGGCCTGAGGCTTTGCTAGGCTGGGCTGGTTCCTTTTCATTTTTTCTTTCTGGTTTCTTTTTATTTTTCTATTTTTGATTTCTCTTTTGGTTTTATTCAAATGATTTCAAACCTTTATCTGAATTCAATCTTTTCCCAACTATCAGTAAGCTTTTAATACTGTTTATTAATATATTCTAAAGTCCATTTTATAATATTTCTTTTTATTCTATTATGGTTTATTATTTATTTAAAATAGACATTTGTCTTTATTTTAAATTTGGTTCCAATCCATATTTTTATTCAAATAATTCTGTTATTCTTTTTGAGTCAATTAGATAACTTTTTAATCGTCTTGGCAATTTCCATTATTTTTTCCATGATTTAATTAATCATTTATCTTAGGGATTTTGTCCCTATTTAAATATAATAAGAATATCGTTTAATCCCATATACTTTTATTTGAATATTCTTTATCCATTTATTTTATTTGGATTATCCTTATTGCATTTTCTTATGTGATGGGAATATGCCAAAGGGAGCTTGGCGACCTGGAGCCGACACGGCTCGGGCCGGTCAGCGGAGTATCTTGGAAGCGCCACTTCATCACCTGGAGTCGAGTCGGTGACGTAGAACCAGAACTTTTTCCACTCGTTCGCCGCCTTAGCGGGCAGCATCAGATCGAAGATGGAATGTCAGGAGTTGACCTCATCGCCTGGAGTCAACTTCAGCTGGAGTGGCAGGCCGCCCGCAGCTAGCATCGGGCCGCCTGTCTCTTCGCGGCTGATTCTCCCGTGGAACAAGTCTTGCCACAGGGAAAGTAGGGCCTGCAGCCCATATAGCACTCGCAGAATGCCACGAAGATGGTGAGATGATCGATACTATGCGGACCCAGATCCGATGGCTGGATTCCGTAGTAGGCACAAAAACGCCGGATGAAGAGGGAAGTTGGGAAGCCCAGCCCCCGCTCCAGGTGGCTGGTGAAGCAGATGAACTCTCCCTCGCGTGGATCCGGAGTCACTTCTCCGGCCGCGGGGATGCGCCATCTGCCGGCGCGGAGGATCCCAGCCTTCTCGAAGGATGCTAGTAGCGCCTTAGTGCATTTGGATCTGCCCCACGGCTCGGTGGAGGGGGCCATCGGTTGGAAATTCGTGGAGGTCGAGGATCTGTTAATTGTTCCGCTCGCTGCGTGGAATGGAGAAACACAGATGGGCGGAATCGGAGGAAGAAAGAATAAGCGTTTCCCCGTTCGCCTTTCATCCTCCTTATATAGCGGTTGCTACCCGCCAGTTTTGGGGGTTGTTACTACGCGGTAATTACGCCGAAGTTACCGTTGGATTACCCAATGGCTAGTTTGATCCCAATTGAAGGTCCAACTTCATCCATTCGACTCGTCGCTCCCAGCGACTCGACGACTCGCCGACCCGATCACTATAACAGTGACTAAGTATTTGTCGACCCGTTCGCCGAGCTGCGGCACGATTGGTCGCCGTTATTGTGACTAAATGACTAGTTCTTTCCTTTGTTCAGGAGTCCGCCGCCGATTCTACTAGGCGTCCGCATTGTACCCGCATACTCCGACTGCCAGCAAACACCTGCGACAAATCAACGACGGCCTCGGGGACTACTGATGGGGATATGCCTACCGGGGTATACCCAGCAAGACGTTTCCTACTGGCCCAACCATCAGTGAGTGGGCCTGCAGGACGACGACTGGATCAAGACTTGGCGTGGACTCAAGCGACTGGAAGCTGAAGGCCCAGAATCGTAGCTAGGCCCAGTCGGACTAGGTCATAGAATCTCTAAATCCTTAACTAATTCGGTTGTGATCTGTAAACCCTAGCGAGGTGAGTCTATATAAACCTCCCTAGAGGACGCATAGAGGATACGTTCCATCATACACCAAAGCACTCACCGCCTAGCCGTCGAGCTCGCCCCATTGTACTCTCACCATAATACAATCTAGCAGGAGTAGGTCTTTACCCTCCGGGGGCCGAACCTGGGTAAACCCTTGTGTCTCAGCCCTCATCTCGCACCGCAGATGGCTGGCCGCCCTTGCCCCATGTTCTACTACTCGCTGCCGATTGCAGCATCTGCCGTGGTCATTCCCATGACAGTGGCGCCCACCATGGGGCCTGGCCGGTGTTCTGCGGCGAGATCCAATCTGCCAATCAACGAGTCGATCGCCACCGACCGCATGATCGCGATCGGCGATATGCTCCAGATCTTGCCGAGCAGCTACGTCCCGGTGGCGCGACCCGTCACACGTAGCGTGATCCTGCCGGTCGGCACGATCAGCCTCTTCGTCGGCCTCACCGACGTCATCCTCTCGGAGGACTCGGCTCGCATCCGCGAGTCGCCGCCACTCGACCGGCTCTCTGAGATCCAGGTCCGCATGATTCACCGCCTCGCCTCCGAGTACAACTCGGCCCACAACAGCGTGGCCGAAACCACCGTGGCCGCGGACAACGCGGCCCTCAACGACGACGCCGATTCGGCGACCCCGGCGTCACTCGCCGGATCCATTGTTGCCGCCTCACCCGTGGGCTCCATCACCCAGGTCTCCAACGTCGGAGACTTCGAGGATCCTTCTATCCTCGGGATCTTCGACTTCGACTCCGGGTCGGGGAAATCCGCCGACATCCGTGACGGAACCGGTCGCCACGCCGCGACCCACATGGCGACTGGCGCCGACCCGCCGGAAGACCCATTCTCCACGCCGATCGTACCAAACGCGACAGCAACGGAGATTGAGGAACTCCGCCTGAAGCTGGCGGAGGCAGTCTGCAAGGAACAAGACGAGCGCGATTTTTTTTGCCTCGAGCAGGTGACAGCGTAGGAGCTGTCGCGCTACCACCAACTCCGAATCAGGTCGCGCCTGAACCCTATCGTCCAGGGGCGCGCCCTGAATTTCGACGACGAGAACGACCCGGCTCGCGCGGCCGAGCGCGCGATCTGCGAGAATGCACCGCCAGGAGGAAGCACTCGGCCCTCACCAGGGGCAACGGCCAATGGTGCTCCACCACCACCCAACCGCGCACCCCCCAGGGACCATCCAAGGATCGTGGTCTCCTCACGAGAGCGAGACGCGAACGACCTCCCGCTGTTCTCCACCCCAATGGACAACCTCGTCGCGGGCCGAGCAGCAGTCGACAACATTGCAACCACTAGGGAAGGCGCCCTGCAGATCCAGTACGCCAGGGCACTGCTCGCCAAAGTGGTCGAGCAACAAAACGCAGGCGCCGACTCATAGGGTCGAATGTACTCGCGTTCATCAGGCAGCAGAGCATCCTCGAGCGGCCACCCCATGGCGGTGAACACTCTCAACTGCCTGCCACCCGAACCCCTACAGCTCCAACACTGACCCGCGAACGCGGCACTCTCCAACAACGACCCTCAGACGGCGAACAACTTCGTCGCCGCCAACGGACAACCCGTCAACGCCCGCACCCACATCATCAACAACCAGAGCTGGCGCGCACGCCAGCCTGACGTCCTGCGGCACACCCTCACCAACCGCCGCGACGGTGAACCAAGGGGAGCACTGAGCCGAATCGGGCCCTAGTGCTTCGGACCGATGATCCGAGGCGAAAGATACCCGGCGAACTTCAAAGCGCCGAAGGAAATAGAGAAGTACGACCCCTCGTACGATCCATCCGTGTGGCTGGATACCTACCTCATGGCGATGGGGATCACCGGCCACACCGACCTACTCGCCGCCCGCTACCTCCCCCTGATGATGGAGGGGGCGTGCAGGCAATGGATTAACACCCTTCCCGCGGATAGCATCGACTCCTGGGAGGAGATGCGCGAGGCCTTCGTTAGGCACTTCGAGGGTTCATACACCCGCGCCACCACCATCGAGGACCTGGAACGGTGCATCCAGGGACCCCGCGAGTCAACCCGCAGCTGGGTCTAACGATGGCAAGATCTGTGGTACAACGCGGTCGGAATCCACTCGGACACCACGATCCACTTCTTCAAGACCTCGTGCCGCTACGAGCCCCTGGTCACCAAGCTCAAACGAGCGTACCGCACACTCAAAAACATACCGGACCTCCTGGAGATTGCAAAGAGGTACGCGGAAGAGGACCCAAACCAGGAAACCGATGACGAGTCGGGAGGACATCGCCGCACGAGCGACCACGACAACGGGAGGCGGCCCGAGCTACGATACAGTAGCACTCGCCTCACCGGCAAACGCCGCGGTGACGTGCGAGTCGACTTCGTTGCCCCGGGTATGCGCAGCGCGAGCCCAAGAGCTTTCGCCGCGACGGAGGACGGCGCCGCAACAGCGGCAACTATAAGGCAAAGCCGAGGTTCGATCCCACGGCCCTTCTCAACCAACCCTGTGTGTTTCATAGCAGGGAAGGAAAGCCCGCCACACACACGACCACCGAATGCCACTCTCTCAAGGAGATCGAAAAGGCACGTCGCGCGCGGGAAGACCCCGACAACAACCCGCCGAACGGTGGAAAGTTAGGCAGCATCGCCGGCTCGCTCCACACCTTCACCGGCTTCAACACGAAGCGTGAGAAGAAGGTCATCGCCGGCGCCGTCGTCGTCGCCATCAACGCGGTGTCCCAGATAGGCATCCCTCAGTTCCTCTACTGGTCCGAGCAACCAATCACCTGGAGCCGCGAGGACCACTCGCCACAGATCGAGTATCTGGGCCGAGTCGCCCTGGTGGTCAAGCCAAAGGTGGGGGACTACTGGCTCCCCAAAACGCTGATGGACGGCGGCAGCTCCATCAACATCCTGTACCTAGACACCTTCAGGCGACTGCGGCTCCTGCAGTCGATGATCAAGACGACCTACACCAATTTCCACGGCATCGTCCCCGGTCGGAAGGCGTACCCGATCGGCAAGGTGACGCTGCCAGTCACCTTCGGCACACCAGCAAACTTCCGCACCGAGCGGATCGTCTTCGAGCTGGTGCCCTTCGACAGTCCCTACCACTGCGTCCTGGGACGCTAGGCGTTCGCCAAGTTCATGGCAGCACCCCACTATGCGTACAACGCGATGAAGCTACCCGGGCCGTGCGGCGTCATCACCATCCACGATGACCCCGACATGGCCGCAGAGTGCGAGGCCAAAGGGGCCGAACTCGCTGATGCCGTCATAGCGGTAGAGGCCAACCACGCCGAGGAGCTCGCCAAGTACGCGAGCAGGGTCAACAGCGACGACCCCACCATACTCAAGAAGCCCAACTCGGAGGGCGGCATCTCCCCCGCCTTCGAGGCAACGACACACACCCGCACCGTCGAGCTAGTCCCAGGCGACTCCAGCCAGACGGTGATGATCGGGACGGGCATGAACCCAGCATAGGAAGGCGAGCTCATCGAGTTCCTCCATGAGAACAGGGACATCTTCGCATGGAAGCCATCCGACATGCCTGGTGTCCCGAGGGAACTCGCTGAGAACAAACTCAACGCCGACCCCAAAGTGCGACCTGTCAAGCAGTCGCTGCGGCCCTTCAATGAAGAGCGTCGTCGAGCCATCGCCCAGGAGGTGCAACGTCTACTTGTTGAAGGCTTTATCCGGCCAATCAACTACTCCAAGTGGCTGGTAAACCCAGTCCTGGTCGAGAAGAAAAATGGGACCTGGAGAATGTGTATCGACTACACAAACTTAAACAGCGCCTGCCCGAAGGAGCAATTCGTCCTCCCGCGGATCGACCAAATCATCGATTCCACCGCGGGCTCGGAGGCGCTATGCTTCCTCGACGCCTACTCTGGGTACAACCAGATCAAAATGGCTGTCGAGGACGAAGAGAAGACGTCGTTCATCACGCCATTTGGAGCCTTCTGCTACACCGCCATGACCTTTGGCCTCAAAAACGCCGGGGCGACTTACCAGAGGTGCATGCAGGAGTGCCTTGCGATCCATATTGGGCGCAATATCCACGTATACATCGATGACCTGGTTGTGAAATCCGCTCGCCAGGTTGATCTACTCGCCGACCTGGCGGAAACATTCGCCAACCTGAGGAAGTACAAGATAAAGCTAAACCCAGGAAAGTGCACCTTCGGTGTGCCAACTGGACAGCTACTAGGATACTTCGTCTCCAAGCGCGGGATCGAGGCAAACCCCGCCAAGATCAACACAATCGCTCGACTCGGCAGACCCGAGTTCCTGCACGATGTCCAAAAGCTGGCCGGGCGAGTCGCGGCTCTCAGTCGCTTCATCCCCCGGCTAGGCGAAAAGGCGATGCCCCTTTACCGCCTAATGCGCAAGAACCCCACCTTCCAGTGGGACAAGGAGGCAGACGACACGCTCCACGCCCTCAAGGAGGTGCTACTCGCAGCACCGCTACTCGCCGCCCCCGCTGACAAGGAACCCATGTTGGTCTATGTCGCGGCTTCTGAACGCGTCGTCAGCGCCATCATGGTCGTCGAACGGCCAGAGGAAGGAAAGGAGCGCCCGGTGCAATGACCACTGTACTACATCAGCGAGGTCCTAACCGAGTCGCGCCAGCACTACCCACAATACCAGAAATTGGTATACGCGGTCTTCAGAGTACAGTGGCGACTACCGCACTACTTCCAGGAGCACCCGATAACGGTCGTCTCCTCAGCACCGTTGCAGGACATCATCCTCAACCGTGAGGCGACTGGGAGAGTCGCCAAGTGGTCTGTCGAGATCGGCGTCCACAACATCAAGTACGAGCCACGCAAGGCTATCAAGTCACAGGCTCTCGCAGACTTCATCGTTGACTGGGAGGAAGCCCAGCAGCCAGAGAAGCTGCCATACCTCCATTACTGGAGCTTACACTTCGACGGCTCCAAGAACGCGGACGGTGCAGGAGCAGGGATCATGCTAACATCTCCAAAGGGCGACAAACTCCACTACGTCCTCTACCTTGACTTCACCCCCTGCACCAACATGGCCGAGTACGAAGCGCTACTCCACGGCATGCGAGCTGCCAAGGAGATGAACGTCAATCGCCTGCGCTACTACGGAGACTCTGACCTCATCGCCGGGCAAGTCGCCGGCACCTGCGACGCCGTCTCCCCCACCATGGCGGCATACCGCCAAGCAGTGGACCGGCTGGGTGGACACTTCGCAGGCTACTCTGTCAAGTGGATCGACAGGTGGAATAATGAGGAGGCCGACGAACTCTCTCGCATTGTCTCGGCTCGACTCGCACCACCCGCCGGCGTCTTCCTCGACACCATCACCAAGCCTTCCGTCTCTCCCCCAAGGGAGATCGACATCGGAATCCCGCTGCAACTAGAGGCAGCCTTGGTCGCACTAATCAGCGAGCCAAACGACTGGACTGCGCCATACGTCGCCTACCTGGAGGGAGGCACCCTGCCCGCGGATGAAACGGACGCCCGGATGATAGCTCGCCGATGCAAATCCTTCGTCATCATCAACGGCGAGCTCCATAAGGGCAGCGGGATCGGCGTGTTCCAACGTTGTGTTCAACCCGCTGAAGGACGCAAAATCCTCCAAGACATTCACTCCGGTGACTGCGGACACCACGTCGGCGCCTGCTCTCTGGTCTCAAAGGCTATGCGACAGGGCTTCTACTGGCTCACCGCACACGCAGACGCTGTCGACATCGTCCAGCGGTGCGTCGGATGCCAGAAATACGCCAACCAGACCCACGTGCCGATCTCGGCGCTCAAGACAATCCCCATCACCTGGCCGTTCGCCGTATGGGGCATGGAAATGGTAGGCCCCTTCAAGAAGGCCCCCTCCGGCTTCACCCACCTCCTAGTCGCAGTCGACAAATTCAGAAAATGGGTGGAGGCCAAGCCATTCCGCAAATGCGACGGGAAGACCGCCACCAAGTTCCTACGCGAGCTCATCTATCGCTACGGGTTCCCAAACAGCATCATCACAGACAACAACACCAACTTCGCCAAAGGAGCCATGGCCGAGTTCTGCGAGGAACACCACATTCGACTCGACCTCGCCTCAGTCTCCCACCCGGAGTCCAGCGGCCAGGCGAAACACGCCAATCAGAGCATCCTCCATGGCCTGAAGCCACGGCTCCAAGTCCCACTTGAGCGCACTGCCGTGTGTTGGGTCGAGGAGCTACCCTCCATCGTCTGGGGCATCCGCACCTCCGTCAACAGGTCGACAGGATTCACCCCCTTCTTCATGGTGTACGGCGCCGAGGTAGTCATGCCCACCAACCTCGAGCACGATTCACCAAGGGTGGTCAACTACACGAAGGCCGCAAACAAACTCGCACGACAAGACCGCGTCAACCAGCTCAACGAGGCACGCGATCTAGCTCGCTCCCGCACCACCATCTACCAGCAAGGGCTCCGCCGCTACCATAGCCGGCGAGTAAGGACTCGCACTTTCCAGGAAGGCGACCTGGTACTACGCCTAATCCAGGACAAGAAGGGCATGCACAAGCTCTCCCCCCCCTTGGGAGGGACCATTCTCCATCGGGAGAGTCCCAGGCAGCGACGCCTACTACCTCACCGACGTTCGAGGAGACGGAAAACTCGATGTCAAACGGCCATGGAATGTAAACCTCCTACGGAAGTTCTACTCCTAGAACTCCATACATGTACTCTCCACCCGCTATGAAATAAAACAGATCGATTACCGAAAATTGCGTCTACTCTCCATTTCTTTTGCCACTCGTACTCGTAATAACAGCGTTATGCTATTCGCAGAAGTCAACCTCTGGTAAAGCGACCGGCACGGTCAAGGAGGGCACTGGCAAACTCCAGGCCTCGTAACGTCCACGAAAAACACCAACTCGGAGCCCCATTGGAATCGCCTAGCCCGACTGGCTCTCCGAGCCAAGACAACTACATTCGCTCCTCACAGCGACCAAGGTCCTCTGCATCCTCGGTACAGCGACCCGAACGGCCAAGTACCACGCTCGAGGACTGACACCCAGCCAAATACGAGCGACTAGGGAAAAACGCCAAGTATGAGAGCACGCCCAGGACTCGCCACGCGACTGATCCTCCGGATCAAGCAGAAGAGACGCGCTAACAACGACGCGCTTAGTCCTCACCTAGCCTGGATCTGTGACTAGAACCACCAAGTACCACGCTCGGGGACTCGGCAACCCGACCTCGTTCGCGCCCGGGAAAATGGTCAAGTAAAGAGCACCCTTGGGAGTCGCCTTGCGACTGGCTTTCTAAGCCATGGCGAGTCGACCTCAACTCATTAAAAGTTAACAAACATATAACAACGAGGTAAACACCATACAAAGGGTGGATGCACTCGGGGACTCGTTCAATCAAAATCCAAAATCACAAAACGAATGACAAAATAACACGAGTTTCCTTTATAGAAGCACACAGTTGTTCCAAATACAAGGAAACTTCAATAGTTATCTTGTACTAACGCCCAAGGGCACATACACTTCTACTCCGTAGGTTTTGACGCAGACACGCCACCGTCCCTGCGGCTACGGATGAAGGGCACGTACGGGTTCGACGGGTACGTCGTCAGCTCGCCCGCCATCGCCGCTCGGAACGGCTGCTCGACCTTGAAGTCCCGATGCTTCGGTTCAGGATCATTGGGGGCGACAATCGTCTCCCGATAGGGGATGAGGTCGCCCATCGCCCAAACGCGATCGGAGTACACCGCGGCCCGGTCCGTCAGCTTCAGCACCTCGGCAATCTCCACAGAGCCCGTCGACAAGGGGTACCCGCTCATGACATCGTCGAGGTCGAAATCCTCCGGAAAATGGGCAAGCCCAAGGCTGAGCGTCGTCGCCGCCCCGCGTCGGAAGGCCGACCGCGTCATGAACTAGACGACTGACGGAGCCTTTTCCAAGTAGCGCCATACCTCGACAAGGTCACTGGAGATTACTTCCGTGGGCGATATCTCCTGAAGATACGCTCGAAGGCAAGTCGCGGACAATGCGGCTGAATCGACCAGGGTGGCCACACATTGCCGCGCGTCGTACGACTGCGCCTCCTCCACGTTATCAGTGATCCGACCTACGGCAAAGCAACAAGAAGTGAGCAAACCAACGACGTCACAGTACAGCTATTTCAGGTAGAGGGAAGAAGAAGGAAGATTTACCAATTAACGGTTGGCAGAGGCCCGTGATGAAGCTTTGAAGAGAAGAGAAATCGTTCTGCAGCCCAGCAACGAGCGCGTCAGACACTTTCCCCTCTTCAGCGGCAGAAGTAACAGCAGCCTTCGCTCGCCCTTCCGCCGAGCTAGCTTCCGACCTCGCCTCCTCGAGCTCACGCTCCAGGTCAGCGACTCGTTTTTCAGCCGCACTCAGAGCGGACTGAGCCGCCGTCAAATCACCCACCAGGACAAGGCCTCGGTGGGCCTCCTTCACCTCAGCCGCAACCGCTTGAAGCTCCTTGTTCGTTTCCTGGACGGCAACGAGCTCCTTCTCCAAGCGACACTTCACAGCAAGCCGATCGGCCGATTCGCGCTGCAGGCCCTGCGCACAAACTGCAGCGTCAACGACAATGAAATTCCTAAGTGCCCACCCGCTGAAATTCAGCGACTAGGCACTCGGGGACTGGACAATGAAATTCCTAAGTGCCCACCTGCTGAAATTCAGTGACTAGGCACTCAGGGACTGTACAATGAAATTCCTAAGTGCCCACCCGCTGAAATTCAGCGACTAGGCACTCGGGGACTGGACAATGAAAATCTTCAGTGCCCACCTGCTGAGATTCAGCGATTAGGCACTCGGGGACTGGATGATATAAAAACATTAAGAATCCGACCACTGAAATTCAGTGGCCCGATCCTCGGGGACTGGACATACCTAGATGGCAGCTCCTAGCATGCCGTGAAGCTCCAGCGCATCCACAAACGCAAGCACGATCGGAGTATGGCCGCGACGCTGCTCAACCTCCACCTCGGCGACCCCAGGCACCCGGCTCGTCGGCGCCGAGGCACTCGTTGCGGCCGCCTTCGCCATGAAGAGAGGAAAGGTCGCCGCAGATGCGGCTGTGCCACTCGGAGTCGGCTCGGCCACGACGGGTGAGTCTGCGATCACCATATGCTGTGACCCAACACCCTCCTTGACCTTCGAGGCCACTTCCGCTGCGGTCGGAGGATCGCTAGGAGAAACCACCTGATCATCAGAGACTTTGACGACTTCGTCCCCCTTCGTCCTCTTGACGCCTTCGGCGAGAGCAGCGTCGTCACCGGCTTTCCTTTTCCGTGAGGAATCAGCCGACACTTCGGAGGCGACTGGCGGAACCTTGGCCATAGAAGGATGGCCGATATTTTTAACACCAGTCCTGCGAAATAGTTTGGCGAATGAGACCATTTGATAAAACACAGAACAAGCAGATGAGTAAGGGACAGAGCAGCACTAACTTGGCGACTGGCAGGAACCGTAGACCGGTGCGGATACTGGCCAGCTTCTCCAGCTCGGGCCCTAGCCTCCGAGTAAGGCCCGTCTCAAACATGTCGTGTGCCCAAGACACTGATGGCTTCTTCGAAGATGAAGCCGCGGAAGGAGCCTCCGTGGTAACAGCCGCGGGAGCACCCCTTGGTGGAGAGGCCCCTGCGGCTGGAGCAGCCCCCAAGCTAACAATTGGGGCAAATGGCGGTGGCAACGACGCCAGGGGCGGTAGCGCCTGTAGCCACGGTCATGTGTGTCGCTGCGTCCTCAGCCGAGCTGGTGGCATCGGAGCTGCTCGCAGATCGGGGCAGAGATATCTGCCTCGCTGGCTTCGCCTTCTTCTTCGGTGGAGCTTTCTTCTTAGACGACGTGGCCTCGCGATGTGAGGTGTGCTCGGGAAGCTCGTCATCGTCTTCATCGTGGGGCTCGAGGCTCTTGCTCGCTTCGAGCTTGCACTGGTGTTGCCCGCGGGTTTTGCGAACCGTGGGGGTAGCAACTTCCACGGGCTAGTCTTCTCTGTTGTCGTTGTCGTCGCCTCCGTCGCTATCGGCGTCATCTTTGGCGGGAGATGACTCGCTTCCGTCCTGGACGGATGAGCTCGAGTTCTCATCATCCGCGGGTGGAAGCCACCCTTCCACCACTTGGAGCAACTGCAAAAAGAACAAACAAATTTAGCACGACCGCGAATGCACAAGCTGCGACTGCGAGTGTTAACAGGATAACAACGTACCATTGGAGCTGGGTGCCTTGCATTATAAGGGGCGACCCCAGCCTTCGCATCAAGATACACCGCCTAAGTGATCTTCTTCAGGCCCAGGGTGTAGTCGTTGAGTCTCCACTCAAGGAGGAAGGACTTCATCGGGTCGTTCTTACCCATATACTCATACATATAGTGGTCGTGGCTGGCCAAGGGCACGAGCCGCCGCCCGAGCCAACAGTTGTAGAGGTTGATGGTCTGGAGGCCTTTCTTCTTCAGGCCGCGGATGGTTTGCAACATTTCGTCAACAACCATCCGCTGATCCAGCGGGAGCTTCGTGACCTGGAGCCGACGCGGCTCGGGCCGGTCAGCGGAGTATCTTGGAAGCGCCACTTCATCGCTTGGAGTCGACTCGGTGACGTAGAACCAGAAGTTTTTCCACTCGTTCGCCGCCTTAGCGGGCAGCATCAGATCGAAGAACGACGCCTTCGACTTCAGCTGGAATGTCAGGCCGCCCGCATCTAGCATCGGGTCACGTGTCTCTTCGTGGCTGATTCTCCCGCGGAACAAGTCTTGCCACAGGGGAAAGTAGGGCCTGCAGCCCAGATAGCACTCGCAGAACGCCACGAAGATGGCGAGCTGCTCGATACTATGCGGACCCAGATCCGATGGCTGGAGTCGAGTAAGTAGTAAACGCGGAAGAAGAGGAAGTTGGAAGCCCACCGCCTCCAGGTGGCTGGTGAAGCAGATGAACTCTCCCTCGCATTGGATCCGGAGTCACTTCTCCGGCCACGGGGATGCTCCATCTGTCGGCGCAGAGGATCCCAGCCTCCTCGAAGGATGCTAGTAGCGCCTTAGTGCATTTGGATCTGCCCCACGGCTCGGTGGAGGGGGCCATCGGTTGGAAATTCGTGGAGGTCGAGGATCTCTGAATTGTTCCGATCACTGCGCGGAATGGAGAAACAAAGATGGGCGGAATCAGAGGAAGAAAGAAGAAGCGTTTCCCCGTTCGCCTTTCATCCTCTTTATATAGCGGTTGCTACCCGCCAGTTTCGGGGGTCGTTACAACGCGGTAATTACGCTGAAGTTACCGTTGGATTACCCAACGGCTAGTTTGACCCCAATTGACGGTCCAACTTCATCCATTCGACTCGTCGATCCTAGCTACTCCACGAATCGCCGACCCGATCACTATAACAGTGACTAAGTATTTGCCGACCCGTTCGCCGAGCTGCGACACGATTGGTCGCCGTTATTGTGACTAAATGACTAGTTATTTCCTTTGTTCAGGAGTACGCCACCGATTCGACTAGGCGTCCGCATTGGACCCGCATACTCCGACTGCCAGCAAACACCTGCAACAAATCAAAGACGGCCTCGGGGACTACTGATGGGGATATGCCTACCGGGGTATACCCAGCAGGACGTTTCCTACTGGCCCAAGCGTCAGCGAGTGGGCCTATAGGACGGCGACTGGATCAAGACTTGGCGTGGACTCAAGCGACTGGAAGCTGAAGGCCCAGAAGCGTAGCTAGGCCCAGTCGGACTAGGTCATAGAATCTCCAAATCCTTAACTAATTCGGTTGTGATCTGTAAACCCTAGCGAGGTGAGTCTATATAAACCTCCCTAGAGGATGCATAGAGGATACGTTCCATCATACACACAAGCGACTCGCCGCCTAGCCATCAAGCTCTCCCCATTGTACTCTCACCATAATACAATCTAGCAGGAGTAGGTCTTTACCCTCCGGGGGGCCAAACCTGGGTAAACCCTTGTGTCTCAGCCCTCATCTCGCATCGCAGATGGTTGGCCGCCCTTGCCCCATGTTATACTACTCGCTGCCGATTGCAACATCTCACTACTAGGAAAATGGTCGTTTGTGGCGCACCTGAAAGGCCCATCCGTGGCGCACCAAGAGTGCCTTGCCTTCTGCTATCTCGGCCGTGGCGCACTGCCTAGTGCGCCACGGTTGTGAGAGATAGGCGTGCGCAAGCCTAGTGCGCGCCAGAAGTTTGGCATGGTGCGCTACCCTTTTATCTCGTGGCGCACTACCCGAGGCGCCACTAAACATCCATGGTGCGCTTTAGGGTAGTGCGCCACAAGGTAAAACATGCGCCATGATGTATTTTTTGTTTTTTTTTAATTTCCATGCCGATTATATGCAACATTATATACAATATTACAGAGATATACACACAGATACAAGATATACAATTATATATATAAATACCGATATGAAAAACAAGATTGAAACAAATACATATAGATAAGTCTCATACATGAATACATAGTCCAAGTTACATTGTTTTGATCATGTTACAAAGTAGTAGTTGGTGACATGCGAATACATGTGTCGATCGAACAAGTTAGAGCTCGGAAGCTCGCCTAGACATCTAAACTAGCTAGCTAGACACAAATGCGGATAAATACCCAAAGAAGATAAGCATGATCACCGCCACGAAGGTGTAGGTCTTCATCCGGTTCCTTGTCCTAACTCCCGCTAGATAGCGTGTATCTATCTTCCGCCTCCGCCATAGTGTTGTACCCTTTGTAGCTATTACCGGCTGAAGCGGTGCACTGTCTCCGGCAGTCTTCCCAATCATCGAGACTCAGGAACCCGTCCCTTGTACACGGCGTACCACGTCATCTACAAGTTGACAATAATAACTAACGGTGATTGAAAAAACATGTATAATTAAAGTCGCATATGAAGATACACTTATAGAAAGTACTCTTAAATCAAAAGAGCAAACTCAAAAGCATGCCTCATATATAACTAGCTAGGTCGTTGGACACAGAATTGCTTATGACGGACCGTTAGCCAAGTAGGATGCACAATTCCTGGACTTGTGCATATCACAAGGCTAACAATCCCGTCATAGCACATTCACATATATATTGTGCCACGACATTTCAATCATCGGCATATTCTCTAAAAAGACAAAAATAACTCGAAAAGCATGCCTCATATATAACTAGCTAGCTAGGTCGTTGGACACAGGAATTGCTTATGACGGAACGCTAGCCAAGTAGGATGCACAATTCTGGACTTGTGCATATCACAAGGCTAACAATCCCGTCATAGCACATTCACATATATATTGTGCCACGACATTTCAATCATCGGCATATTCTCGAAAAGACAAAAATAACTCAAAAGCATGCCTCATATATAACTAGCTAGGTCGTTGGACAGAATTGCTTATGAGCGGAATTTAGCCAAGTAGGATGCACAATTCACGGACTTGTGCATATCACAAGGCTAACAATCCCGTCATAGCACATTCACATATATATTGTGCCACGACATTTCAATCATCGGCATATTCTCGAAAAGACAAAATAACTCGAAAAGCATGCCTCATATATAACTAGCTAGCTAGGTCGTTGGACACGAATTGCTTATGACGGACCGTGAGCCAAGTAGGATGCACAATTCTGAACTTGTGCATATCACAAGGCTCACAATCCCGTCATAGCACATTCACATATATATTGTGCCACGACATTTCAATCATCGGCATATTCTCGAAAAGACAAAATAACTCAAAAGCATGCCTCATAACTAGCTAGGTCGTTGGACACGAGGAATTGCTTATGACGGAATTTGTCGGCCAAGTAGGATGCACAATTCACGGACTTGTGCATATCACAAGGACAATCCCGTCATAGCACATTCACATATATATTGTGCCACGACATTTCAATCATCGGCATATTCTCGAAAAGACAAAAATAACTCACACTTGTCGTCCGAGAACCAAAGAGTAAGCAAAAAACCAAAGAGTAAGCAAAAACCAAAGAGTAAGCAAAAAACCAAGCATTGATTGATATATAATAATAATAAGCAAAATAAGTAAGCGGTGATACATAAACCTAATAAGATAAGTACACTTGTCGTCCATGTACACACACACACAAAGGTCATCTATAGTTTGCAACTACAACTAGGCCAACATCAAGCCTTCTGGCTCGGCTTAGGAACGGAGGACGCCTACCTCGTCATGAACTTCCTATAGTCACCTGCATCTCTAGGCGATCTTCTATGTCACGGTTATTCGGATATTTCCTCCGTAGAAGATCCCCAAGTCATGACATCACGAAGATGATTGCCCAAAGCTGGCTTTGGATGCGATACATCTCTTGTCTAATATCCGAATCATTGATCTTGGCCTTTGCTTCGGCCCACTGTTTGAGATGATCTGGCAGCGTAGAATTCTGCTGGTCAAGTAGGAACGCCCTCATGTGATGGAGTGCGTAGGCTTCCTTCTTACTGTTTTCCGGCTTCACGCAGGGAACTCATTACGTGGTTGAAGACGTGCTGCCGAACTTGACCTTCTTACGCACGAAGCTGGTGCCTTCCGTCGAGGCAAAGCCAGTGAGAGCATCATCCAGAACTTCCTTGATCTTGTCGTAGTTTTTCTTCTTTTCTAGACTCCCGGAGTCGAAATACGTGGCGTGAAAATGCTTCGGCGATAAGGAGATGAGCGCGATGTTCATCTCTGCATAAAAATTCAAATGGAATGTGTTGAAAAAGAATGATGATGATCTAATAAAGCCAATCGACGGTGGCGATGAATAACGACTTACTCGGAAAGTAAGGCACGAGAATGTATTCCTTTGTCTTGTTCGCCACGAGGATTCTTTTTAGGTACGAGGCCACGATACGTCGTTGACGGGGAACCCAAGCAGTCACGCATGTAGTAGGGGTCCACTATAGCGATGCCCTGTGTTCTCTCTAATGATCTCTGCGTGGGCGAGAGAAAAGAGCGGACCATGGTATAGTGCAGCGGTATAGGTGGAACATATTGAAGATGTCCTCGAACCGCAGGAAGAACAGATCCGTGAGGCGGTGTCGAAAGCCCAAGCCTGGTGGCACCTTAACCACGAATACCAGGTGCGAGGGATCTTTCTCCGCCAGAAGGCGTCTCTCTATCGTCAGCACGCCGTCATGCACACTCTGCAGTTCCGAACTGGCAAGCCGCCGCAAATTCTTAGGTAGCATGGGCTCACCCACCACATGAATCTTCCACATAATACCCTCGGGTCTTGGTGGCCCATCCCGAAACCTGATCGGATTCGCAGTTGACGCCACCGGCTGGCTCGAGCTGCTAGATTTTCTTTTCCTGCCCTTTTTCCTTTTGGAGAGCGGGCAGGCACCGCAATCTGAGCACCGGCCGCCCTATGTAGTGTGTCAGGTCTTAGAATAAAGGGCCGGTTGGTTGTATCAGCTGGCTCTGTAAATGCGCAAGCTGGAGGCGTCTCCTGAGAACCAAACAGACGCTTGGTGATAGTGGGTTTCTCTGTGGGGCCACCAGCTAGGTCTTCGTTGCTAAACTGAGTGTTGAAGAAGTGATCATTCCGTCTTGAAGTCCTCGCCGCCGGATCTGCGCCATGTGCATATCATCAACATGATCATCCGACCCACCGCGTGGAGGTGGCCGAGGCGGTAAGGGGCCTTGCCACCGCTTGTCGCTGCACGACAGCGGTGCTGTTGTTCTGTGGCGTGATGGCCCCGCCGTCCCAAACGGATCATGCTCTTTGGCCATAGCATGAACAAGCAAGCAACTCACGAGGATGCGACTCTTCTTCATCCGCTCACGGGGGTTGAATGGGAGGTTCAGTCGTCGCAGCCCTTAGCACCGACTAATTTTAACCCTGTGCACGCTTATCGGCATCGGCTTTGAGTGGAACGTCTTGCTGCAAGGGTTGAACGATGGTACCTTGGCAACATCCTCAGCTCGTTGTTCACGTAGCAAGAGAGTGCAAGGAACATCCGTCTGCGGAAAACATGTACGGCGTCGTCGAGCGAGACGCCACAAGAGTAATATATAGATGGCATGAAAGGCGGTAATTAAAGCAATTTGTTTACCGTGATGGCGTCGAGATCGGCTAATGTCGGCCGCACCGCATACGGCGTGCAAGAGCGGAAGGGCTGCTTGATGGCGCGGTGGCCGCCGTGTATTCTCCTACCGACAGTGCTTGAGCTCCGGTGCCGCGCGGCGATGGCGGGGGCACCAACATGTACTCCGCCGCGGTGATGGCGAAGTCACCAACACTTGCGCGGCGCCATAGCGGGCGGAGTCACGAACACGTAGTTCGCCTGATTCGGCGCCGCGTTGTTCGAGTGGCACGACCATGCTTGGAATCGGCACGGCCCTACTCGACCACCCGCACTCCAGTTCGCTATTGACTCCACCAAGGTAGGCAGGAAGGACGTAAGGGTGATTGCCAGGTTGTCTTGGACGATCTGCGGGATCCGCGCCACTTGTGCCTTAAGTTCTTGAACCTCTCTGTTTTCCTCCTCGCTCCTTCCCGACGGCGCCACATGCGTCCTCGGCGGTGGACCAAAATGATCCACCCAATTCTTACCCCCGAGGCCGGCCAGACGGCCAGCCGACGACGGCTTCTTCATAACCGGCTCTATTTTCTTGGCCGGTTCATCGCCCTGTTAAAAGGGTTATCCCACCGGGTGGCCGCCGTCGACCCCTGGGATGAGGAACCCTGGGATCCATGACTAGCAACAATTTCCTCCTCCTGCAGAAGAAGTAACAGTGAATCATTTAGATCATCGATTAGATTGCAATCGTGTTGATCACCGGTAATTAGATTATACTTACCACAATTTCTCGAATTCCTTCACCGCAGGATCCGCGGTGAGTTGTTTGGTTTTTGGGTCCATATGGTAACGGCCTCGATGAAGTTTCGAACCTGCCGGGTTGAATTTAGCAAAGGGTTTTCTATCCCTTGGATCTATACTCTTCGTCCTCCTTATTCCATTTGGCCTCCGCGTTAGATCCACCAGATCCGAGATGGTGATGACCTATATTCATCGCTGCGGCGCCTTTCCCGATTACTATTGGCGGGGCTCTTCGGATTCACACCTCTCCTTGAACTCCGAACTGATCTTGGTGATCTGCGGGTCAATCTTCCGGATCTCCTCGAGACTTTTGCCTTCTTTATAGATCTTCTTCTTTATCCGGCTCTCCAGTGGCCAGGCGGTGCTCATCTTTGTGAGGGCTGATTTGTTTACTTCCCATGATAATTTGTGTTCGATACTTAGCGGGAACTTGTATCATGCAGCTTCTCAAGAGTAGTGTGCGCAAGTGGCCATTATCTTTATGCCGAGATTCTCGGTGTTGATCGAGATGGTTGTCCGGTGATCGCCGCCACTTGCCCACCGCATCTTTGACGACAAGGGCGGGCTCCAAAGGAACCCCTGATGGGCTCACTTCGGTAATTTCCTCCCTGACCGTGCCGACCGTGTTCGGGCGCCGGTCCTTCGCTTCTTCTTCTTAGGAGGGTTGCTACCACTCCCTGTGCCCTCGCCGCCATCAGTGGTTTCATCGTCCGCCGTTCCTTCGGCTTCTTCCTCCGTCTTCCATCTCATCATCCTCGCTCTCCGAAGGATGGTATTCTTCATCGTCTTCTAGGCATTGCCGCCTCCCGAATGTCAATTGTTTATTCGGAGGTCGAGTTCTCCTTCAGCGATGCGCTTAGAACATCCAGCCTCGTCGTTATCACACATCTTTGCACTAATAAAAACAAATAATTGGTTAAATGCGGAAAAATCCGCATGACCTTTGCTAATTTTCTTAAACTAGAGTGCCCGATTTTGCCAAACGGAAGTTAATCAACATTCCGGCAAAATCGGGACTCATTTCATACAAGAACCTGCATATATATGGCCAGCATAGCTAGCACACAATAAATGGCCATCATAGCCAGCCCCAACCAGCATAAATGGCCCAGTATAGCCAGCAAATAGTATACACAGCAGCTTTGCACAATAGTTTCAGGTTTGCACAAATAGTACACACATGTTTCACAAATAGTACACACGACAAGCATAAAGGTTTCAGTTTTGGTTTCGATAGACAGCATCACCACTACTCTAGACAGGTTTCGGTTTCAAGATAGACAAAAGACCACCACGGATGTGTAAACAATAACAATTTAGGCGGCTACTATATGAAGTTAAAAAGAAAGATTAAGATGCCGAGTGGAGCTTCATGAGTCTCTGAGGGAGCAATAGGTTATGAAAATAAAACTTCCATGGAAAATCGGTGAAGGAACATCATGCTCTATTCTAAAGTTTTTGGCATCTAAAATTATGTTCTTTTATAAAACTTGGCAGCTTGAAATTGCATGGGTTTTATTAAGGAATAAAAATTCAATGACTATGAGTATGATACTTTGCTAAACCAAATATAGGTGTGAAATTCCATGCCTTCGGGAGTATATTGGAACCAAAATTAGTTGAGATAGTTTCAAAGATACTAAATTAGTGTGGCTTGAACAATCTTATTCTCAGATTGTGACATTTATTGATCTGGGCATTAGGTTCGAGAGATGTGCAATGGTTCATGATTACCAAACTAATCACAAAGATCTATGTATGTTTCCTTTCGTCCCCACCCAGCTGCTCCCCTTCCTCGCTCTTTTCCCGACCCTAGATGCCTATTGATACTATATGCCTTCTTTGTCAAGGCAAAATCTGATTTCTGACGAATTGTTCAATGTTCACCTAGAAATAATTGATACATTGCCAAATATCTTCAACACTCTCACACATACCTTGTTTGTGTAGGCTCCTGCATGGTAAACATCTGTTTTCTTTAGTAAGTGAAAAAATTCAGGTCATGCATGAGGGTATTTATATATAATATGTTCCACATTTCTATCTCCAACCACGATTTCCATCAAGACACATAAGTTATAATGTGATCTCATTTGTAGCTCTTATTGTGCCAAGTGTTTTTCATTTTCTTATGGATTGAAATGTGAATCACAATTTTGACTCGTCGATCTCAAGAGACGGATATATATATATCATAGTATGGAGCAAAGAGTGGATAATTTTAACACGCTTGCATCACTAAACACAATCACACCACGAATTGCATCGCTGAAAATATGAACTTGCTACTTATATTAGGATGGAGAACACGCCAGATCGATATACATGTAGATATCTCGATGAGATCTGATGTCACATATACAAGCATACTAGAGATATCTCAAGATCAATTCATGCTATCTCCTGGTTTAGTTCCGAGTTCCGATGACCAATGACAGATGTAAACAATGAAAAAATTATCCATTGTTGATCATGCTTTAACACGAAAAGGTTTGAGAATTTTCACAGAAAAGTAAAATTAGCTACAGGATTTAGGAACAAAGATAATCAACCGTAGAAAGATAAGGCGAAAGAAATCAAAAGCGGAAAGACACGATAGAAACTTATTTTTCTAAGCATAGTCTAGATTAAAAACTCAATGAAAGACTTGGAAATAAGCGACATATGATGGAGCAAAGACAATGAAATGAAAGTGGAAAATGCTACATAAAACTTGAATGAAAGCAAAGAATAGAGACATATTGCATGGAAAATGATGCAGACAGTTCTTTTGGTTTACGGTTTCATAAGAAAATTTGTTTACCACACATTCAGTTTCCATTATCCTAAACTGAAATCGAAATGCCAAATATATTCATATGTTCTCATTTTCAGTGATTGCATCTGTTGCTTTCTTGTCTACATAATGACAACATCAACACCTCGGGGTACAGAATTGAATTATAACTTTCATAGTCATTAGGAGCAACAATACCAGCATGTGTCAGACAAAATACAGAAGGAAACAACCATCTAGTTAGGCAAGGATAACACTAATGTGAAATACCAGCTTACTAGGCATAGTGAAAACTCTGTCATGCCATATGCAGTTACCAATTTTCATAGTTCGTTCTTCGTAGATGTAAAATCTCATTCATGGCGCCTGACCAACACGAGATGAGGGATGAGGGGAGAGGAGAGAGGGAGAGAGGGAGAGAGAGAGAGGAGAGAGGAGAGAGAGGAGGGAGGGAGGCGGGCTAACCTCTAAGACGAGGACGGCGTTGGTGGGCAACACGACGGCGAGCGGCCTCCTCCTCGGACACAGGCGGCCTCCTCCTCCTCCTTGGACACGCGCGCGGGGCTCCTCCTCCACGGCCTCCTCCTCGAGCGGCGGCTGCTGGAGGGGTCGAGCGCGGCGGCGGCGAGGGGGATCGATCGGGCTCGGTGGCTGCTAGGGGGATCTAGTGCGGCGGTGGCTAGGGGGGCCTCCTCCTCCACGAGAGCTTCCTCCTCCTCGAGAGAGCTTCCTCCTCCTCGAGAGCTTCTTCCTCCTCCTCAACGGCGACGGGCAGCACGGCGGTGGTGGGCTTCCTCCTCCTCGAGACCTGTCTGTGAGATGCGTGAGCGTGCGTGTGGTGTCGTCTGTGAGAGATGGAACCGGCGCGGTTGACTAGCGTCCAACAGACATAGGCGTAGCGCACCCTGGCCAAGTGCGCTACGGATAACCGTAGCGCACTTGGCCAGGGTGCGCTACGCCTATGTCTGTTGAACGACCAGATAAGAGGGCGGCCACCCCTTCTGTTAACACTACTACTGTCATAGCCCACTGGTTCTAGCCCCTTAGCTCTATTCCAAACTCTGAGCACCCAGGTTCGAATCCTGGTGCTCTACTTTTTTATTTTTATTTAAAAAATACTTTTAAATGTTCACAAAAATGTCCAAAACTGGTGATATATGCCATACAAGTTTTGTTTTGTTTTTAAAATACTTTTAAATATTCCAAACATGCCCAAAAGTAGTGATATATGTCATAAAAGTGTTACAAATATGATTCGAAGTATAACTAAATTTCATAATACTTTGTCCATGAATATTACAATCTTTTTTCGACCACGTTTTACAATATTTTTGAGCTAGCGTTTTACAATCTTTTTCCCTTCTTTGTCGCGGTTGAATAATTTAGCCCGGCACTTTAATGTTTCTTCTTTCGAGCGGGCTACCTTTTTGGGTAGGGTTGTCCTTTTCTTCTTGTGATGTATGTTGTCGCATCGTCGTCATCTTCAATCTTTGGATCGTCGTACTGGTCGAAGTCTTGCTCGTTGGCGACTCCATCCATTCCGATGATGTTTCTTTTTCCTCTCCTCACGACAACACGGCTAGGCTTTGTCGGTCGGTAATGAAAAAACATTGGTCCACTTTGGTAGCAGTACCCATGGTTCATTTTTCGCCACGTTTGCACCGGCCTTGGATTTGGCTGCTTGGTATAACCATGGTTGTGAAATACCGGTCTTCTCTTCGACGCTCTTTGCCCATCGACACGGAACATCGCACCTTTTCTCCATGAGTCGAGCTCCCGGATCTCCTCGATTCTTCCGTAGAATCTTTCCTTCACGTTGTCATCGGTGTAGAATTCGACGTTACGCTGAGTTCGATAATCACACTTGTTGTCCTTTTCCTCCGTGTAGAATGTAGCCGTTGATATCATACCGATAGGTCACCAGGTTTTGCATCGGTCCTGCGACAAGGTGAATATGATCTTTCCGTGTCGGAAGAATGCGGCGCGGGGATTATCAAGGCGTCTGCCTAAACCAACGCGTGAAATATGAGTTGTGCTCTTTGATTATTTCTCCTGCGTCCTCTGTATGCCCCGGTCATCGTACTTCTTCTCGATTAACCTTTTGTGCTTCGCACCAAGGATCGACCAGTTCTAAATCTTTGAGCGCGACGAGGTTTGCTCGATCAAAGTCTGGCGTCGAAAATCAAGTTCGCATGCGATGCGACGACCCTCTCGGTGACCAGATCCGTCGAGCTTGCCAAGGTGTACATTGACGGGAAGACCGGCGGGGTTCTCGATGTCTAGATAATTCGTGCGAAGAGATGCACTCTTGCCGAAAGCCCTTGGCTATGCTTCCATCCGACGGACCATTGTAACGTATCCTTTGATGTGTCCGTTCATCCTTCGAACGCCATCATGCTGCGGAGAAACATCGCCCGAGTTGTACGATGTCCTCCACGACATGGACCAGCGGATGCACCATAATGTCGAAGAATGCGGTGGGAAGTAGACCTCAAGCTCACATAGTATCACCACGATCTCCTCCTGTAGCCTTCCGAGTTGATTCAAGCCAATCGACTTCCTAGAGATGACGTCGAAAAACTTGCATAGGCCAAATAACGTTTCACGGACGTGCTCGTCCATTATCCCTCTTAGTGGGACCGAAGTACTGCGTCATTAGCACGGCACGTCGTGAGACTTCATGCCATGAACCTCTGCCGCCTCGTCTAGGTATCTGCTTATCTTGCCCGTAGCCGTAAGGAAATTTGACTCCTAGAAGGCACTTGAAAAACTGTTTGATCTCATCCTGGCTTAGAGTGAAGCAAGAAGGAGGGCAGTAATATTCGTTCTTCTTGAACTTTTTACCCTTCCGACGACCTTGTGTCGTCTTCGACTCATGATCATCGTCATCTTCCTGATCATCAGGAGTAGTGCGTCCTCCGTGAAGCTCCTTCCGGATACCCAAGCATATCAGGTCGTGCCTTGCTTTCGGACCATCTTTCGTCCTATCTGGCATGTTGATTATGGTGGCGACGGACTCGCACACGTTTTCGTGATATGCATGATGTCGAGGCTATGAGGCGTCTGGAGAAACTTCCAAGATGGCAACCCCGAAATGAGACCTTGTTTTCCATACCTTCATCAGCGGCTTGTCTTGTTGCTGCCTCTTTCGCTTCTTTCCAGGCTTAGGACAATCTTTCCAGGTTTTCAGCAACTCTTCCACTTCTTCGCTGCTCCTACGCTCTGGGATTCCTCGGGTCTCTGATTTGCCATCGAACAGGTCTCCACGTTTTCTCCATGGATCATTCTTGCCGAGCCACCTCCGGTGCGCCATGAACACGGTTTTCGATGACCCTGGATCTTTCTCTAGTTGGAGATAGCTTGTGTTATCCATGCACCTAACGCATGCGTGGAATCCTTGGATAACCTGCCCCGAGATATACCCGCAACTTGGATAGTCTTGCACCGTAGTGACCAACGCGCTCTCATAGTGAAATAATCTTGTGCGACGGCCGTAAGTATTGGCTCCGATTCCCATAACGTGGCTAGCTCCTCTTTCAACAGCCCGATACAGATTGATGTCGGTACCAGGTTGTTTCGCCCTTGAATTAGCATACTCATTTGTATGTACTTCTTCTTCATGCACAACCATGGAGGGAGGTTGTACATCCATACAAACACAGGCCAAGTCTATGCGCGTTGCTCTGGCTACCGAACGGATTGAGTCCATCGTTGCTCGCACCAAGCCTGATGTTCCTCGAATCTCCACCGAATTCTGGGAATTCGAGGTCCAATGCTTTCCAGTGGCTAGCATCTAAAGGGTGCGTCAGCAGCTCATCCTTTTCGGGGTCATCATCATCATCTCCTGGCTTCTTCCTTTCCGCATGCCATCGCATGAGCTTCGCTTCCTTAGGGTCCGCGAAATAAGCGCTGCGAGGGGTGATAGGAAAGTACCATACCACTTTTCGAGGTGCTTTCTTCCTTTCTTGTATCGACTCACGCACACCGGACATGTGGTTTTCTCACGTCCTCGCCCGATAAATGATGCAATCGTTGATGCATACGTGATATCTAACGTGCGGTAGATCGAGAGGATGACGATTTTCTTGGCATCCTCGATACTAGTTGGACATGTGTTCTCCGGAGACGATCGTGCCGAATGCCATCATATCGTCGAAGCTTGCGTCGCTCAATTTGTGCTTTGCCTTCATCTCCATAGCCTTGAGCGTTACATTCAACCGGGTATCATCGGGCTGCATCCTTCATACAATGGAGTAACCGCGTCTTTCTCAAGTTGCGCAAGCTTGGCTCTCTAGCGGCAGCCTGGCGTTACTAAATGCGCTTGAGAAGCAGCTCTTGCACATAAGGGTCCCGCACCGACGTTGTTCCATCGTCTGCTCCTCCGCCATCTAGATCATCATCATCCCGATGCCTGCACCTTCACCATCTCCAAGAGCCTCTTCATCATCTCGCCCGTTCTCGCCGTGATGATGATCACCGTCTCCATCATCTACGCCATCGCTTATCCAACGAGTGTATCCATCCATGAAACCATGGCGGAGCAGGTGCGCCTGCAGATTCCCGGAATCTGGGTCGATCACCCATTTGAGTTTGCATCTTCTGCACGGACATCTTATATCTGTCTTGTTATTTCGTATCATGTCGGCCGTCGCACATTTCAAAAATCTAGCCACAATGCCTTCGCTCATTATGCGGACCATTTTTGCCTGCACGATGTACACGGTACAATTTTGAAGTCTATTAGAACCACATAATGAATGCATGCATGCAATGGTCGATAGAAAATTTCGCATGACCTATCCTAAAATTAGGACCTTTTGAAATGCCAAAGTCTTGCCAAAATGGAAATGAATCAACATTTTGGCAAAACAATGGCAACTTGTTCACATACAAACACAAGAGAGAGAGACCGATCCATACACACATGAACATATCATTATCCTCTCCATACACACATGCATGAGCATAGCGATACTCTCCATATACACACAAGTACATATGACCATCGATCCTAGCTCCACACATACACACATCATGACATGAGCATCGATCATCTACATACATATGAGCACATGCATCATCCATATACACATGAACACATCCTTACATGGACAACTTACCGAGATGAGAGACCGATGGCGAGAAAGATGGAAAGGAGAGGTGCGCGCGTCGACCGGAGACGGATAGATGAGAGACCGGAGACCTCCTCTATTACTTATGTAACATCCAAAGCAAGTTTTACATGCTAAAAATGGTGAATGTGTGGAGAAATTGAGGTGGGAAGGAGAAGATCCCGACTAGATCTAAGGAGGAAGAAGAAGGGCAAAGTGAAGTGTGGGGTGGTGGATGTGGTCACACATGTGCACATAAAGTGCTGTCTTAAAAAAATCGACACATCCGTGGCGCACACGGGAGTGCGCCACAGGGGAATAAACCGTGGCGCACTATGCAGTGCGCCATGATGCTCTGTCCCGTGGCGCCTTGGCGGTGCCGAGGTTAGTGGCCGTCTCGGGCAGCGAGGTGGGCATGCGCTCGTCGTGGCGCACCATGCACACGTGCGCAGATGACCCTAACAACCGTGGCGCACGTGTGCATGGTGCGCTCTGAAGTTTGGCGTGTGGCCAACAAGGCCACTGCCCACATATCTGTGGCGCACTAGGGTCATGTGCGCCACGGTTGTTCTAGTTACTAGTAGGGCACTGCCCACAGGTGAGCCACGCCTGTTTTAGCCGTGGGGCACTTCAACCATGTGAGCCACGGATGTGCTGATTACCTATAGCCGTTTTCCTAGTAGTGTCTGTCGTGGTCATTCCCACAATATTATGGATTTGGCCAAGATTTAATTTGGCTTTTAAATATTCCTTATTTCTTTATTTCTTCTTTGCCTTATAAAATCCATACCTTTTTATTTATAGATCCAAAATTGTGATTCCAATTTGTATAATTTTATTTAATATTTATTTATATTTTTAAATACCTTTAGGATTTATTTGCTTAAGATTTGGTATGGTT
The DNA here is from genome assembly GCA_030063025.1 of Avena longiglumis. Classification (NCBI taxonomy): domain Eukaryota; kingdom Viridiplantae; phylum Streptophyta; class Magnoliopsida; order Poales; family Poaceae; genus Avena; species Avena longiglumis. The sequence goes on from CP125973.1 coordinate 162,128,245, forward strand.
TTTAGATAGGGCTTTATTAGCTTTGAAAATTATTTCCTTTTATCTTATTAAATTCATAAGTTTTATCTATGGCTCCAAATTAAGTGAAACCAATTTCTATGGTTTTATAATATTTTTGTTTATCATTTTTGATAATTTATAAATGTTTTTTGCTAAATTTTTATATGGAACAAATCCATAGTCTTAGAGAGATCTTGAAAAATGATTTCTTTTATTAGTTTTTAAGGGTTTTGGTTTATTTTCCCAAGTGTTTAAATTTCAAGATACATTCATTGATGAATGCATTTCACTTGTTTGAAATTTGTCGGATTCCCTTTTATTAAAATTTTGTTCAAGGTGGGTTTTAATGTTTCCATTTAGAAGCAAAAAGTTTGTTTTCACCCTACATTTCAACCATTATTTATTTTGTTTATTTATTTTCCACATTTCAAAATTTAGAAAATTTTGGGATGTGACAGTCACCCCAATAAATATCCAAGAGGTACAAGCGTCAAAGCTTGGGGATGCCCAAGGCATCCCCTTCTTCATCAATAAAAAGCTCAGGTCTGTCTAGACACTTCATTTTTATTGTTTCATGCACAGTTGTGTTGTTCTTGGAGCATCTTAGTTTTAGTTTGCTTTGCTTAGGTTGTTTAGTTTTCTTGAATAAAGTAGTTTGGACCCCCGTTCTCTCTGTGTTGTTTCAAATACGTTTCTTGGTGTTGGACAGGAGTAGGAAGTTCCTCCTTGAAAGTGCAAGAGAAGCTTGCATTGACTGTGACTTAGACTTTAGCATGACATGCTAGGTGTGGTTTTGACCTTATGCTTAGTGATTATTGCTATAGCATGTCTTGTTCCAAACAATTGGGATTTCTTAGTGTTCCTTGAAGAAATTATGCGTTGTTTTAGCATGCAAAAGCATAGTGTTGTGGTATCCTACTTGATGCTTTGCTTGGGTTGACTTGGCACATGCTTACACCATGTTATGACTATGACAAGTCACCATATCCTCTATTATCATTTAGTCCTTGACTTTTAGTACCACTCTATGCTTTGATTAGTAATGTTTTGTCACTCTGCATGATTATGGCCATTATTGCTCTATTAGTTGGTTGCGCCTAGTCTTTTGCTAGCCTCCACTTGTATGAGTAAGCTCTACTCATGCTTCCACCTCCCAAGAAAACAAGTTATTCCAAAGTTCCCACTATAAACTCCTATGCATGGTGTGTTACACCATTCCAGGTATATTCTTGTTTTCAGCTATCTTCCAATTAAAAACTATTTTGTTATGTGAAAACTTAGTGATTAAAGCCCTCACAAACTTGATGGCACACTTTATATTCTTTGCCCCTAATAAACTTGAACCATTGTGTCGTCTATGTTGTATATGCTTGCACTTATACGTTGGAATTAGCATAACCATGTTGTCATGGGGAACGTTTTCAACATTGCACTTGTACTTCATACTCAGTTGATATCATGCTCTTTTTCTATGGATGTCACTGGTGTGAAATAAAGAGGGAGCTTGTAAGTCCATGGAGTATGTATTTTGTGTTAGAGAAATGCCTGGGCCGCTAGCATAAGCCATGCCTAATCATGGTGGAAACTTGCAGCATCACCATATTGATCTATCTATGAAGCATCATCAATAAAAATCTATGCATATAGTAAATAAAAATATCACTGGGATGCTAATTGTCTGCTTGCCTTGTCATTTTGGTTATGGGATAGCTCCTGTACCATGTGCAAGGGGTACCCTATTGGCGGTTCTCTATGATACGCATGTACTTACAATGACAGAAACTTACAGGTGACCGAAGTTGAGTAGCATGAGGTGTGGCCCTCGTATTCAAGGGACTTGAGATTGCCAACTTATACTTTGTCAAGCATATACTCCATAGTTTGTTCACTTTAACCTTAATCACATCAAGATGCTTATGATAGGGGCAATGAGGGCTGAAAGCTAACAAGTACCATAATATTTGGAAGCTCTTTTTGAAACTTGAAATCCCTACTTCCCTTTATGAAGGGCCTTTCGTCCACTACTATTGACTCTCCACCTTCTACCTTTAGGCACCATTGAGAGAGCATAGTTTCCATTCTTAGTTCTATGTGCAGTGTCCCAAAGCTTATTGATTGATGCATATTGTGATATTACTTGTTTTTGTGCTATTTGTTTCTAGTCACCCTTGTGAACTTTGAAGGTGTCCTATGCATCTATTTGCTACTCTATGAGGGACAAGCTGAATGCCGATATGCCATTTTTTCTGTATGTGAAACAAACAAACGTTTTTCAATGCATGTTATTCATGATCTTTATTTGTAGCCTTTCATGTTGCATGTTTAGTTACTTTGTCTTATTGTTAGAACTCCATCTTTCATGCCCATGTTTAGAGTTATTTGATCCTAGCTTTCAATGCTTGCAAAAGGTTTGATCTTGGTTTTGATGGTGCATGTCACCTCAAAAATTATTCCTTTTTATCACTTACCTACTCGAGGACGAGCAGGAGTTAAGCATGGGGATGCTTGATATGTCGGAAATGTATCTATAATTTTTGATGTTCCATGCTTGTTTAGTATCTACTTTGCTTTGCTTTGTCTACACTTTGAGGTGTTTTTATATCTTTTCTGGAACTAACCTATTAACAAGTTGACACAGTGCCAGTTGCATGTTTTCTTCTGTTTTTGGTTCTAGAAAGGCAGAAAATCAATATTCTCGGAATTGGACGAGACAAAAGCTAAAGTTAATATTTTACCGTGGGCGACACGAATCCAGAAGACGATATGGAGAGGCGAACCAGGGCGGCCAGACCCCCCTAGGCGCGGCCTGGGAGGGCCCACGTCTGGGCAGGGTGTGGGGCCCCTGGTCACCTCCCAGCCCGCCTCTTCGCCTATAAGAAGCCCCCGATGCAGAAACCCTAGGTACCCGATCGGGGGGATCTAAAGTTCTTCCCGGCACCCTGCCGAAGGGGAGATCATCCTGGAGGCCTTCTTCTCCGGTATGATGCGTGAGTAGTTCCACCTTGTACTATGGGTCCATGCAGTAGCTAGATGGTTGTATATCCTCCTTGTGATTTCATGTATAGGTCTTGTGAGCTCCGTTCATGATCAAGATCTAATCTATTTGTAATCATGCATGTTGTGTTTGCGGGGATTCGATGGATATTGAGACTACTATGTCAGATGGATTAATAGTTTTGTCTTTATGATTCTATCATGTCTGTGTTGTTTGTGATCTTGCATGATCTTCGTTGTTAGTAGCTATCTTGGCCGAGTAGTTTCTAGTGACTCCAAGAGGGGGTATTTATGCTCGATAGTGGGTTCATCCCTCTAGTTTCCAAGGGAAGTGACAGAAATCTCTTCGGTTATAGATGTGTTGTTGCCACTAGGAAGAAAACAACGGTCTCTTGTTCATGGAACAACTGGATTGTTTACCGTACACACTTTTCTTAAAGCAGTTGTCTATTGCACGCAACCTAATACTGGAGGGGGTTAGGAAGATAACCTGAAGGTGGACTTCTAGTCATAGATGCAATTGGATGGCGGTCTATGTATCTTGTTGTATTGCCCAATCGAATCTCATAGGATATTTTTGTCTGGTATTGCATTGATTGCCTTGCTCAGTTCCTGTCAATTGCCCTGCTGTAATTTGTTTACCATTCATGCCATGTTGTTTATCTAAGGAGAGCACCTCTAATGAACTATGGACCCTGGTCCAATCTTTACCATTGATACATCTTCCACTGTTACTTGTTTACTTGTTGCAAACCATTACCTTCCACACCATACGTTTAATCCTTTGTTACAGCAAACATGTGATCTTGACAACCTCACTGATTCGTTGGTGCAAAGTTTTGAGTTTGTGTTGTGCAGGTCTCCGTGTTGCTTGCAACACCTATGTGACGTTTCCTTCCTCCTACTGGTTCGATAACCTCGGTTTCTTACTGAGGGAAAACTTGCTGTTGTGCTGCTTCACACCTTGCTCTTGGGGTTTCCCGACGAAGTGCTTCCCAGCACCATCACCTACCGGAGGGGAGATCATCCTGAAGGCCTTCTTCTTCATCATTCTATCCTCCGGTATGAAGCGTGAGTAGTTCCACCTTGGACTATGAGTCCATTTAGTAGCTAGATGGTTGTATCTCCTCCTTTGTGCTTTCATGTCTAGATCTTGTGAGCTCCGTTCATGATCAAGATCTCATCTATTTGTAATCATGTATGTTGTGTTTTCGGGGATCTGATGGATATTGAGATTACTATGTTAGATTGATTAATGGTTTTTTCTTATTGATTCTATCATGTCTGTGTTGTTTGTGATCTTGCATGCTCTCCGTTGTTAGTAGCTATCTTGGCCAAGTAGTTGCTAGTGACTCCAAGAGGGAGTATTATGCTCGATAGTGGGTTCATGCCTATATTTAATCTAAGGGAAGTGACAGAAATCTCTAAGGTAGATGTGATGTTCCCACTAGGTAGAAAACAACTGTCTCTTGTTCATGGAACAAGTGGATTGTTTACCTTACACACTTTTCTTAAAGCAGTTGTCTGTTGCTTGCAACTTCATACTGGAGGGGATCGAATGATAAACCAAAGGTGGACTTCTAGTCATAGATGCAGTTGTATGGCGGTCTATGTATATTGTTGTATTGCCCAATCGAATCCCATAGGATCATGATGTCTAGTATGGAATTTTTATGCCTTGCTCTGTCCTATCAATTGCCCTGCTGTAATTTGCTTACCCATCATTCCATGCTTGTTTATCTAAGGAGAACACCTCTAGTGAACTATGGACCACGGTCCAATCTTTACCATTGATACATCTTCCACTGTTACTGTTTACTTGCTGCAAACCATTATTACCTTCCACACCATACACTTAATCTTTTTTTACAGCAACCGGTGAGATTGACAATCTCACTGTTCGTTGGGGCAAATTCTTGAGTTTGTGTTTTGTAGGTCTCCAAGTTGCTTGCAACACCTTTGAGACATTTCCTTCCTCCTACTGGTTGGATAACCTCGGTTTCTTACTGAGGGAAGACTTGCTGCTGTGCTGAATCACACCTTGCTCTTGGGGTTTCCCGATGAAGCGCTCTTTGGCGTCATCAACAAGTTTTTGTTTTGCTTAGTTCTTTTGCTTGGTTTTGTTTGCCTCTTTTTATCAAAAACTACGAAAAAATAGTTTAGTTTGGTTTGCTTTCTCTTATCAAAAACACAAAAAAATAGTTCATGCTCTAGTTGCTGGTCTGTTAATGCCTTGCTTTGTCATGCTTTCAACCAATGGATGGTTACCTTGAAACTAGTTCTTATTGGCAAGGTGGGTTCACGGAAGAACAAAAGTACTGTTATAAGGAACACCGTTTGTCACAAAAAGGGAAACACTTATGGGCACAAATTGATAAATTGAATAATATTGCTAGAGAGGTGTGCTCTACTTATAATGTTACTTATTGCTTTGATAAAGCTTGTTGCTGTCGGAGGTATAAACACCTCCCTTTTCAATGTGAGTATAATGATAATGTTACCATATCCTCTTATGTTAAAGGAAAGTATGACCTTTATGATGTGGAACAAATTGAAGAATTTATTGCTTTCAAGGGTGCATTTGAACTTGCGAGTATGCTTGAAAATACTGATGATGCACCTTATGAATATGAGGTTTATGAGATACTTAAATTTTGCTTTGATAATTACAAGGAAGAAAATGTATATATTCTTGAATATTTTAATAGATGCTTTCCACAAACAGAAGAGACTAATGCCTTGCAGGAGCCTATGGGAGAAGAAATTGCTGAAACAGGAAGCTCATTAGATGGAAAAGAGGAGGATGAATGTTATGCTCCTATGGATTCTTTTGAAATATCTACTATGGGTAAAACTTGTGATGATGTTCCTATGCCTGTTACCTATAGTAGTGATCATGATTGGTAAAATCACACTACTTTTGATATTGAAAATAACTTTGGTACTAATTCTAAAATTCTATTGCCCATGATGATACTTTACCTCCAATTTATGATGATTACAATGATGAATATGATATTTTTAGTCTACTTACTATTGAGGAGAAAATTAATTGTGATTACAATATGCCTCCTATATTTGATGATTATGGTGATGAGAATAATAATGATAGCTATTTTGTTGAATTTGCTCCCACTACAATTAATAAGAATGGCAATGCTTTTGTGGAGAGTAATAATCATTTTATGCATGTGGCTCATGATAAGAATGTTTTATGTGATATTTATATTGTTAATTTTATTCATGATGCTACTGAAAGTTATTATGAGAGAGGGAAACATGGTCTTATGTATCTCAACAATATTAAGTTTCCCCTCTTTATGTTGAAAATCTTGAAGTTGCACTTGTTTTTCTTTCCTATGCTTATTTATTTGTGCTTCTTTGATTTATTTTCTTACAAGATTCCTATGAATAGGAAGTAGGTTAGAATTAAATGTGTTTTGAATTTGCTTCTTGATGCTCTCTTTTACTTCAATTCATATTTCTTATGTGAGCATCTTCTCAAACTATCAAGCCTAACTTAAAGGCGTTAAAGAAAAGTACTTATTGAGAGATAATCCAAGAGTTTTCTTGAGTTTTGGAAGTTATTACTTCAGTAATGATCTCTCCTTATCCTTTTTGTTTGCTTTTTGTGCCAAGAATGACCTCTAATAAGAGGGAAGTAAGATTTGGGGAGTTGCTGTCCCGAAACAGATTTTTGTGCTCCACCATAAAAATTCGTGAGGAATCTCTGTAAGTCGGATTGATCTGATAATTTACAAATAAATCTCCCAGTGCGTTAGATAACTTTCGTTAGTTCAACACTTTTTGATTTGAGCAACATAAGGTCTTCGAAAAAATCGGTTTCTACCTGCTGGTCTGTTTTGACAGATTTCTGCCATTATTTGCATTTGATTCTTATTGATTCATTTTCTGTTATAAAGCTAAACCCAAGGGTCTATTATCTTTTGAATACACTAATGTTGCTAATTAAGATTGTGTGAAGTTTTGTATGAAGGAAAAAATTCAGGTGTGGAGAGAGAATAATGTAATGAGATGAAGAATGGACAAAAGCTCAAGCTTTGGGATGCCACCCCGGTGTCACCCTAAGAAATATCCAAGAGGTACAAGCTTCAAAGCTTGGGGATGCCCAAGGCATCCCCTTCTTCATCAATAAAAAGCTCAGGTCTTTTCAGACACTTCGTTTGTATTGTTTCATGCACGGTTGTGTTGTTCTTGGAGCGTCTTAGTTTTCGTTTTCTTTGCTTAGTTTGCTTAGTTTGCTTGAATAAAGTAGCTTGGACACCCGTTCTCGCTGTGTTGTTTCACATAAGTTGATTGGTGTTGGAAAGGACTAGAAAGTTCTTTCTTGAAATAGTGCAAGAGGAGCTTGCTTTGACTGTGACTTAGACTTTAGCATATCATGCTAGGTGTTTTTTGACCTTATGCTTAGTGATTATTGCTGTAGCATGACTTGTTCTAAACAATTGGGATTGCTTAGTGTGCCTTGAAAGAATCATGCGTTGTTTTGGCATACAAAAGCATAGTATTGTGGTTTTCTCCTTTGATGTTTTGTCTGGGTTGACTTGGCACATCCTCACACCATGTTATGACTATGAACAAGTCACCATAGCCTCTAAGATCATTTACTCCTTAACTTGTAGTACCACTCTATGCTTTTATTAGTAATGTTTTGTCGCTCTGCATGATTATGGCCATTATTGCTCTCTTAGTTGGTCGCTCCCAGTCTTTTGCTAGCCTCCACTTGTATGAGTAAGTTCTACTCATGCTTCCAACTCCCAAGAAACCAAGTTATTCCAAAGTTTCCACTATAAATTCCTATGCATGGTGTGTTACACCATTCCAAGTATATTCTTGTTTTCAGCTATCTTCAAATTTAAAAGTATTTTGTTATGTGAAACCTTAGTGATTAATGCTCTCACAAACTTGATGGCGCACTTTATTTTTCTTTCCCCTAATAAACTTGAACCATTGTGTCATCTATGTTGTATATGCTTGCACTTATACGTTAGAATTAGCAGAACCGTGTTGTCACGGGGAACGCTTTCAATATTACACCTATTCTTTGTACACATTTCATATCATGTTCTTTTGCCTATGGATGTCGTCGGTGTGAAATAAAAGAGGATCTTGTAAGTCCATGGAGTTATGTATGTGTGTTATAGCAACGCCTGGGCCGGTAGCCTAAGCCATGCCTAATCATGGTGGAAACTTGCAGCATCACCATAATGAGCAATCTGTGAAGCATCCTGAATAAAAACATATGCAAATAGCAAATAAAAAGATCGCTGAGATGCTCATTGTCTGCTTGCCTTGTCATTTTGGTTATGGGACAGCGCATGTACCATGTGCAACGGGTACCGCGTTGGCGGTTCTTTATGATACACATGTACTTACTATGACAAGAACTTACAGGTGACTAAACTTGAGTAGCATGAGGAGCGGCCCTCGTATTAAAGGGACATGAGATTGCCAACTTATACTTTGTCAAGCATATACTCCATAGTTTGTTCATTGTAACCTTAATCACTTCAAGATGCTTATGATAGGGGAAACAAGGGCTGAAAGCTAACAAGTACCATAATTTTTGGAAGCTCTTTTTGAAACTTGAAATCCCTGCTTCTCTTTATAAAGGACATTTCTTCCACCATTATATTGAGTCTCCACCTTCTACCTTTAGGCACCAGTTAAGAGAGCATAGTTTCCATTCTTAGTTCTGTGTGCATTGTCCCAAAACTTATTGATCGATGCATATTTTTTATATTCCTTGTTCTTGTGCTATTTGTATCTAGTCACTCTTATGAACTCTGAAGGTGTCCTATGCATCTATTTGCTACTCTATGAGGACAAGCTGATTGCCACTATGCCATGTTTTCTGTATGTGAAACAAACAAAAAAAATTCAATGCATGTTATTCATGATCTTTGTTTGTAGCCTTTCATGTTGCATGCATAGTTACTTTGTCTTATTTTTAGAAATCCATCTTTCATGCACATGTTTAGAGTTCTTTGATCCCAGCTTTCAATGCTTGCAAATGGTTTGATCTTGATTTTGATGGTGCATGTCACCTTAAAAAAATATTCTTTTTATCACTTACCTACTCAAGGACGAGCAGGAGTTAAGCTTGGGGATGCTTGATAAGTCAGAAACGTATCTATAATTTTTTATGTTCCATGCTTGTTTAGTATCTACTTTGCTTTGCTTTGTCTACTCTTTGAGGTGTTTTTATATGTTTTCTGGTACTAACCTATTAACAAGATGCCACAGTGCCAGTTGCCTGTTTTCTGCTGTTTTTGGTTCCAAAAAAGCTGGTAAGGAAATATTCTTGGAATTGGACAGGACAAAAGCCAAAGTCAATATTTCACCGAGGAGAACATGGAGTCCAAAAGAGAGACGGAGGGGAGCCACAGGGCGGCCACATCCCCCAGGCACGGGCCCACCCTAGGCCATGTCTGGGCAGGGTGTGTGCCCCCTGGCCGCCCTCCCGCCTCGCCTCTTCGCCTATAAGAAGCCCTTGATGCCTAAACCTAAGTAACCGACCAATATTCCACGAAACCGTCTGTAGCCGCTGCCACCATTGTCCCTAGATCGGGGGATCTGAAGCTCTTCCTTGCACCCTGCCAGAGGGGAGATCATCCCGGAGGCTTTCTTCTTCATCATGCCAGCCTCCGGTATAAAGCGTGATCAGTTCCATCTTGGACTATGGGTCCATGTAGTAGCTAGATGGTTGTATTTCCTACTTTGTGATTTCATGTCTAGATCTTGTGAGCTCCGTTCATGATCAAGATCTCATCTATTTGTAATCATGCATGTTGTGTTTGCGGGGATCCGATGGATATTGAGATTACTATGTCAGATTGATTAATGGTTTTGTCTTATTGATTCTATCATGTCTGTGTTGTTTGTGATTGAAAGGATACGGATGTCGCCTAGAGGGGGGGTGAATAGGCGATTAAAACTTTTCCTAGAGTGGCTCAACAAAGGCGTAATAAAACTAGTGTTTACTTTGTTAAGCACAACCTAGAACAACTAAGGTTCACCTATGTGCACCAACAACTTATGCTAAGCAATACAAGCAACAAAGTGATAGCAAGATATATATTACTTCAAGCACGAAGTCTATCACAATGTAAAGTGCATAAGTAAAGAGCTCGGGTATAGAGATAACCGAGGCACGCGGGGACAGCGATATTTTACCGAGTTCCTCCCACCATGGAGTACGTCTCGTTTGGATAGGGGGTGGTATCAAACCACCAACGCCACAAAAGGCCTCCCTTATTCTCCGGTGAATCTCACCCCAACGGGATCGATCCATGCTTCCACTATCGGTGCACTTGTCGGTGGCAACCGGAACCTCTCACAAGGTTGGGGCACTTCTCCACAACTTAATTGGAGGCTCCCAACAAACGCCACCAAGGCCTTAACAAATGCCACCAAGGCCACAACGCTACTAAGGCCACAAGACCGTCTAGGGTTCCAAGAACCCAAGAGGGACAAGCTCTAAAGAGTAACTCAAACCAAATCCTCCGATGAGAACACAAACCAATGCACCGAATGCAAATGGAAAAAACACCACAAGGATGCTCAAATCCCTCACTCTCAAGTTCCAACAAAGCTACTAAAGATATTGGTGGAACAAGAGAGGAAGAACACAAAGGGAACACAAAATCCCCCAAAATCTAGATCCCCAAAGATACACTCACAAAGAGATGTTTTGGTTTGGTCAAAACGTAGATCTAGATCTCCTCTATATTCCTCTCAAATATTGGAACGAATCATTGGAGAGAAATCATAGAATCAAGCTCAAGAGGGAATAAGAATATGGGGCAAAGCTTGAGCAAGAATGGAGAGGGAAGAAGCCAGCCTAAAAGACAAAGGGGCAAAGCTATATAAAGGGCTAGACAAAATCTGCCCGTTGGGGCGATTTAATGAAGCGGTAGTACCGGATTTTCAAGCGGTAGTACTGGAAACAACTGGTGCTACCGGACAGGTACCGGAGATGCAACGTTGAGTTGCATAGCCCACAGTTTCCACCGGTATCAAAGTGTGGTACTACCGCACGGCGGCAGTACCGGCCCTACAGAGCGGTACTACTGGACACTTGCGGTAGTGCCGCATTTTGATACTGGTACTACCAAACAACAGTACTGATGCCTTTGGCCAGTATACCCACCCTACTGCCAGGACCAAAAGAGAAATGTTAGGGGACGCTCAGATGCGGGCGGTAGTACCGGCCCGCCCGGGCGGTACTACCGCTCGGCCCAGAAAAACAGATTTTTCCTTTTCTTTTAAACCGAATAAAAGCCAATACTCAAACGATAATAACTTTTGACTGGAAGCTCCGATTGACCCGAATCCAATTGCGTTGGATAGAGGAAATATTGATTATCACCAAGTGATAGTGTATCAAGTAATATAATGTGAGATACCTCACTTGGTGAGACACCGGAAAACCGCATAGATCAAAATCGCAACAAGATATAAAAGGGAGATCTGATTTTGATGAACAAGAGCTTGTTATGGAGATTACCACACGCTCTATATCCTCACATGGGTAAAACCAAATAACAACCAAATACGATGATGCAAGTATGCAAAGGTTTGAGCTCTCTCCGAATGATGTGACCGAATTACTCATTCGAGAGCCCCTCTTGATAGTACGGTTATCTATCCTAAACCCGGTCTCCCACACACAACATGAGACCAGCAAAAGGGAAAACCTATCAGGATTATACCTTTGCCTTGAGCATTCCACTTGAGCTCGATGTAGTCGAACTTGACCTTCTCAAGATGGAACGCTTTCCTTGATTCCTCATCATTGATCAATGATCACCGAGGATGGCAAGCATCAAACATGAGATCTTCTACAGATGGCGCATTTTGAGCTGGCACAACACATCTTCTTCTCATTTCATCGACCTTGAAGCCAACACATGCTCCAAGCGATGCCGACGGACCATTCCTACAAGTACAAATCAATACACACATTAGTCCATGAATATTGTCATTAATTACCAAAACCACACATGGGGGCCCACATGTTCTTTCAGTGATCTTGCATGCTCTCCGTTGTTAGTAGCTATCTTGACCAAGTATTTGCTAGTGACTCCAAGAGGGGATATTTATGCTCGATAGTGGGTTCATGCCTCTATTTAATCTAAGGGAAGTGACAGAAATCTCTAAGGTTTTATATGTGTTGTTGCCACTAGGGAGAAAATAACGGTCTCTTGTTCATGGAACAACTCGATTGTTTACCGTACACACTTTTCTTAAAGCCCTTGTCTGTTGCTTGCAACTTAATACTGGAGGGGGTTCCGATTATAACCCAAAGGTGGACTTCTAGTCATAGATGCAGTTGGATGGTGGTCTATGTATCTTGTTGTATTTCCCAATCGAATCTCATAGGATCATGATGTCTAGTATTGCATTGTTATGCCTTGCTCAGTCCTGTCAATTGCTCTGTTGTAATTTGTTTACCCAGCATGCCATGTTTGTTTATATAAGGAGAAAACCTCTAGTGAACTATGGACCCCGGTCCAATTTTTACCATTGATACATCTTCCACTTTTATTGTTTACTTGCTGCAAACCACTATTACCTTCCACACCATACAGTTAATCTTTTGTTACAGCAACTGGTGAGATTGACAACCTCACTGTTCGTCGCGTCAAATTCTTGAATTTGTGTTGTGCAGGTCTCCAAGTTTCTTGCAACACCTTTGAGACGTTTCCTTCCTCCTACTGTTTTGATAACCTCGGTTTCTTACTGAGGGAAGACTTGTTGTTGTGCTACATCATACCTTGCTCTTGGGGTTTCCCGACAAAGCGCTCTCAGTCGCCATCAACATGAAGCACTTGCTGCATTTTGTGGTAGGGACACTGAACCTCGGCATGACCTATCGAAGGGTCCATGAAGCATTGGAAGCTTCTAGGATACAACAACGCCGATTTGGCAGGTTACATTGATGATCACAAGAGCATGACATGCCTAATTTTCTTTCTCGGTCGAAGTCCTGTCAATTGGCAATCGCAGAAGCATAGAGTGGTGGCAGTATCGTAATCTAAATCAGAGTATATCACAGCTGCAACCACTGCGTGTCAGGGGATCTCGCTTAACAGGCTCCTTAGTGAATTGCTAAATGAGAAACCAAGGGCACCAAAGCTGCTGGTCAATCAGTGAATATGTGGAGCAGGGTGATCTCGAGATTGAGTACATCAACATGGAGGTACAGCTAGCTGATCTTCTGACGAAGGCTTTTGATCGCGTTCGATTTCAGGAGCTAAGGAGAAGAGTTGGCGTTGCAGAATTAAACTAGACGTCGACAAGATTAAGGGAAGGATTTGTTGTCTGAACTCTGTAATCTCGTCGACAGTTTTAGGCTCTGTTTTTTTGTTTTTGGGTAGGTAGGCACGGTACACGTCTGTACGTTAACGTGCAACCCTAGTTGTGATCCATCACATTGGGTTATTTTTTCATGTTTTTAGCATCGTGACTTAGCAGATGAGGCCTCGTGGGATGGCATGAGTCAACCGGATCGTCACGTAGGAAGTGGTCACGTTTCCCTTTTCTATTATGAGCACTACAAGGAAAACGACTATTTGTGGCGCATTTGTTTTGGACTTCTGTGGCGCATATGGAAATGCGCCACTGAAGTCATGCCACTAAATTGTAATATTGTAGAACATATTGAAATGCACCACAGAAGTCTCAAAAACTTCGGTGGCGCATATTGCCAATATGCGCCATAGAAGTGTTTTTCAAAATTCAAAAAAGCGGGCCAGATCTAAAACTTCTGTTGCGCATATTGCCAGTATGCGCCACATAACCATTTTTCAAATTTAAAAAAACCGGGCTAGATCTAGCCGGAGGTGGGGGTCGCCGGAGGTGGATGGAGGAGGAGGGAGGAGGAGGAGGAGTCCTATGGTGGCTGGAGGAGGAGGAGGTCGCTGGTGGAGGAGAGGAGGAGGCCGCCAGTGGAGGAGGGGATCGTCGGAGGAGGAGGTTGTTGGAGTAGGAGGAGGACGCCGATGGAGGAGGTGCTCGCCGGAGGAGTAAGTCGTCGTCGGAGTAGGAGGGGAGTATCTCACCGGGGTGGAGGAGGAGGAGGTCGCCGGAGGAGGAGCTCACGGGGTGGAGGAGGAGGAGGGATGAGGGATGAGGGAGGAGGTGGAGGAGCTCACCAGGGTGGAGGAGGAGGAGGAGGAGGAGGAGAAGGTGAGGAAGAAGGGGAGGAGAAGGAGAGAAGAAGTGGAGGGAGGAGAAGTGTGGAGGTGGAGAAGTGTGGAGGAGAGGAAGAGGAGAAAAGAGAGTGAGAAGGGGCGGCGGGATTCAAATTTCGAATCCCGCCCAAGACTTCTCTAGCGCATATGGGAGAAATGTGCCACAGAAGTTTGTCCCCCTTTTTTATTTTTTTGCAGGAAAAAATCTTCTTTCTGCCATAACTTTTTACTCTTTTGGAATTTAGGGAATCTGAAATTCTACTGAACTTTTTTTCCAACATCGTATGCAAAATTTATGACTTTTTTGAAAAATACATCAAAATTCATATTTTTCAATTTTCCCTACAACTACACCACAAAATATAACTACATTTCAAAGGATTTTTTTAAAGTTTATATCATTTTTGTTTATTTTTTACAAAAGTTAAAAGACGATCCAAGGGGGTCTATTTTTTCATATTCTGTGGCGCATACATCTATATGCGCCACAAAAACATCACTTTCTGTGACATATGTGTCATAGAATGTTGGTCAACTAAATTCTGTGGTGGGCTCCTCTTCACTTACTGTGGCGCATATGGTCGTATGCGCCACAGAAAGTGAGGGAGCCCAACCCCGATGGCAGGTCCCACCATATTTCTGTGACGCACCGTTTCGTGGAATGCGCCACGGAAGAGTGACGGCCTTTGTGGCGCATTTGGTGTAATGCGCCACTGTTGTTTTTCTGTGGCACATGGCATAACATCTGCGCCACAGAAGATTCATCTATCTATATCTGTTTTCCTAGTAGTGTGAATAAAAGGAGAAGAACGAGAGAAAAGCTGTAATGTTTACACGACACAAAATCTTCCCTGTGTTCGAACTGAGTAATTCTCTGAATTTCTGATTGAGTTTCAGGTCGAGAACTGACAGCCATGAACAGGAAGGAGGAAAACTGTGGCGACGATGCAGGGTTAGAGCTCGGTCCTGTGGTCGGGAACCGAAGGAAGGAGGCCATGGGGACACGGTTGGGGCGGCCTCCAGCATAGGTGTCAACCTCGCAGGATCCTTGAATGGTGTCCAACTCACGGATCTGGCAACCATAGGAACTCGATTCTACTCATGGCAGTCGGGATTGACGCCTACCTCATGCCCTGCTTGCCGTCTGCCTCATCGGCCACGAACAGGTAGGAGGACAACCGCAACGGTCTCGACATGGGGTAGAGGGCGAGGGCTTCGATCCAGGAGAGGAGAGAGAAGGAGGCCAAGGGGTGGGATGCAAGTAGCCAGGCACTACCTGGCCAACGGGGCGTGCCTGGGGCGGGTCAGCACACGGCACACGAGAAAAGCCCGGCATAGGCCCGGCCCAGCACACCACGAGACGGGTCCATGTCGGCCCATGAAATGCCGGGGTTGTGCCTGTGCTGCAGCCTCAGGCACACGGGCCGGCCTGGCAAGCTCTCATGCGCTGATCTTTTAGGAAATATAGTGCAAAAAGTCATCCGTCGGGGGTCGAACTCTCGACCTCACCGTCACAACCTATCGCCTAACCAACAGGACACGGGGACCTTGCTGTTTTAGGAGAGACTTGGCCCTTTTTGTATATTTATTGGACGGGCTAGCAAAAAAAGAATGATAGGCCCGCGTGACTGGCGTACCACGGGCCGGTCCGTCTAGCTCTGGTGTCATGCTCGGGCCTCGGAGGCAAGCCCCCATGCCGGCCCGGCCCAACATGGCATGTGAGCTAGACAGGATGTGATGGGCCAGGCCGGGCCAGGCACGTTTAGGCCGTGTCGGGCCAGTGCCGAGCCGGGCCGGCCCATTGGCCAGGTTTTCCTAGGCAGGACATGAAATCGTGTTCACGGAGATGCTAACACCCGCAAATCCTCCTGGGGACGATTTGGTGGAAAATTGGCTGTCCTCCACCGGATTGGTTTTTGGGCCGACGGTATCCACTCGGAGAAAAATGGAGCGATGGGGTGGAGCCTAAATTTGGGATACAGATTGGGAAGGTGTAAATTTGATGGAAAGAAAAATAAATATCCGGCGTTGGATGGAAACATACGTCATATTAGTACATCATATTAGTACGATGATTTGTTTCCTACCTGATCATGATGTAGAGTGTTTACCCTAAGTTAAGGCGGGCCTGATGTGAAGATCTGGTCTGACATGCATGTGATTGAACAGAATTGATGCTGCAAGACCCATCACCCCTAGGGGCCAGTGTTTGCTCACAGAGGTGTGTGTGAACTTGACCCTGCCACAAATAAATGGGATGAACTCTTAGTATGCAATACATTCTGGGAGATTGATGCCAAATTCATATTAGTTACTCCTTTGCGGGAGGATTTTGAGGAGTTCTATGCTTGGCATCACAAAGAGAATGGTATGTTCATGGTCAAGTTGTTCTTATAAGCTGTATGTCAGGTTGAGGGACGGCCTGAGACAGTCGAGCTCCAATCCAGCGTTAGCTGAGAATTTTTGGAAAGAAATTTGGAAGTTGGAATGTACTCCAAAAGTGAAGCAATTCATCTGGCTTCTTGCATACAACAGCTTACCGTTAAGGAAAAATCTTGAAATGAGAGGAATAAAATGCGACACTTTGTGTGTATGTTGTAGACGACTTGACGAGGATGAATGCCACTTGTTTGTGAAATGCAAAATGGTTAAGCCAATTTGGGAAGCTAGGGCTACTTAAGGTGCATGAGCGCATGTGGAATTCTCAATCAGCAAAAGAAATGATTGAAATAATCATGGACCTGGAGTCGGAACAGAAGAGATTCTGGTATGTTGTCTGCTTTGGCAGTGGTGGACGAATCGAAACAAAGTAAATACAAAAGAGAAGGGAAAGGAGGCGAATGAGTTGGTCTCGCAGATCAGGTACTGGACATCTGAAAAGTTACAGTACTGCCAAAAATTATCGGTGAACACCAAAAAAGAAGCTCTGTCAGATAGAAGGCATCGGGGGAAGATGTGATCAAAATAAATACTGATGCAAGCTTCATGGCAGATGAGAATTTGGGTGGCTGGGAGTTTGTTGCAAGGGATCAACGTGGTGAGGTGCTCGGAGCAGGGGCGAGCAAACTGAAGGGGGTAGCCAGTGCGGCTAGTGCAGAAGCACAGACTTGTGTTGTGGTCCTTCAATATGCAGCAATGTGGGGCATGAACAATGTGGTTATTAAATGTGACGCCTAGAACCTTGTCCGTGCAGTCCAATTGACTAGGTTCAATCTAGCTCCCGAAAATGCCATCTATAGAGATATCAGTGCATTTGTTCAGTTGCATTTCTCGTCCATTAGTTTTACTTACTGTCTAAGAGTCTATAATAATGTCGCAGACGCTCTAGCGGCCATAGGCGTAAGTGGTTTGGCTGGATGATCTGCCAAACAATATAATGGTGCTGGTGGCCAGCGATGTTGCTGTACCTACAAGTTAATGGAATGAGGTCGTTCCATCTCAAAACAAAAAAAGATTATGGCGAACCTTGCAAGACCATGGTATCTCGCAAGCCATGAGTAATTATCTGTACTCAATGTTATTTTTTCAATTTCCTGATGCGATTTGGCCATGCAATCAATCGGAATTGAAGTTCGTCTATATCCATATAGAATATGCTTCTAGAGGTTTGCTAGTGTCTATGTGCATCATGTATACACCATGCCGAAGTTAAGAAAATGATATGAAAAAAAGGATCAAGAACATATTTTATTCGTTACTTATTTCTATTGTTCATGAGCACATCTCACTCATTGTTATTACATGATTCCACCAGTGACTACTGATTTCTCAAGACACTGCGATTTGCATATGTCCATTGTTTCATAGCAATAACCTTCGCCCCCAAGGCAGCAGTAACAATTATGGGTGCATCGCCACTCGTCCTGCCTTCTGTAGCATATTATATCTGAAAGCACAGCCTTGTTTCCCATGTCATTCATGCCCCGGCCTGTTGGTCAAGAATATATTAGGAAGATAAAACTGCTGACATACATATCTAAATAAATCCTTGTAGGTAGAAAAAAACCAGGCTGGTGGGATTAAGCTATATATTGAAGAACATATATATTGTGAATGCAATAGAAAGAAATGGACGTACTAATTATTTTGCATGTTTTGGCACTTACATTATTGACCGTGACTAGCAAAGCTTCCAAGAAGAAGGAGAAGAAAAGGTAGAGCGAGTGCATCAAAGTGCTTCCCCATGCAGGCAATGCTTTGTGCTCTTGGAAGAATTTTTTTTGTTCTCTTGAAATGCAATGCTTTCTCGATTGATACATTGTTAGTAGGAGTACTATATATAGAGGACAACATCATTTAATGCGGGGCTTATAGCTCCCATGCGACGTTTTTACTGGAAATTGGAAGGAACACGACATCGTTGCAAAGAATAGCTCTCATGCGATACTTCTGAAGCGGCTAATAGCTCAGGGCCACACGGGCCATAAAACGGCAGTTAAGGACACATTTAACTTTGTACCAAGATTAGGGTTAAGCCAAACCGGTCGGTTGGGACAGCCAGTCAAACCAGTCAAACCAACCGCTTCTGACCGAGAGCGCGTGTCACACTCACTGTAGCTTCCCCGAAGGCGGCGGCGGACCTCACCCATCGTTCTCGGTGCCGGTGGCGGCAGGGCAATTTTTTTAGGCGGCAGCGCTTTCCGTTCGACGGCGAATGTGGTGATTGCCATTTGAAAGCTAATTCCTCTCCCATTCTTCTCAATTCGAGATCTGAGCGTGCCCATTGATGCTAAATTGTGGAGGCCGGGGTATGCTGAACGGAGCGAGGGGGAACGAGATGGAGCTTGGAGAGGGGACTTCTAATCGGTATATCCCACATCTCTGCACTTAATTTCTCTAAGATTGAGCTATTTGTTCGCTTCCGCTAGCTCACAGTGCCCGCCAAAAACAGGGGAGACGATGTTGCGCGCCAAACCTTCGAATTTCATATCAATTTCTTTCCCTCTAGGGCTGTTTTAGTTGATGGCAGCACGCAGATCATTGAGATAGACACGGTTGTTAAATGGGAGGTGGAATTAGAACATGTTGATCCCCAAGAGCTAATAAACATGGGAGAGGAGACGGTGAGGAAAATGGTGGAAAAAATTGGGGATAGTGTGGTTTGGGGGCTAGAGCAAGAAGTTTCTTTGTTACGATTTGATGATTGCAAATGTGACTATGTTAGGGTTGAGACAGGAGAACATATATTTGATGAAATCGATGAGCGAAACGGTTGGACAAGCAAAACTGTTCTGTTTTTAGCAGAGCTCATTGATCTGGAACCTGATTCGAGGGTTGGATATGGGGCCTCGAAGCTGGCTGCTCATATGGTCGAGGATGATTGGGATGCACAAAGACAAGTAATGCCTATACTTACTGAGTTGGAAGTGTTAACAATGGAGGATGATGCTAATGCATAAGGGGAGGCTGCAGATGCTAATGCACAAAGGATTATAACAGTTGATTGGAATTCAGTTGAGATACATGACCGGACTAATTTGGTCATTGCACCAATAGATGACATTGAAATGTCAAAGCTTTTTGGCATTCCTATAGATGATAGATACAAGGAGAAGAAGAGGGATGAAGTTGCAAATGATGGTGACAACCATTTAAGAGATGAAGAGGCAGATATAGATCTAGAATTGTTGGAAAATTCTGCAGTTCATGTAGATGATGGACATGATGATGAGCTAGTAACAGTTTATGACAAAGAGGACCCAGTTATTGAAGTTAGGAGATTGTTTCCAAGAATGGATGAATTCAGGATGTGTTTCAGGACATATGCAGTCAAACGTGAGTTTGCTATCAAGACTATGTGGACTGATAAAAAGAAGTTCTGTGCAAAATGCATAGGTTATGATGGTGGTGCCAAGCCTTGCAAGTGGTATATATCTGCTAGACGCCAACCTGATGGAAGGACAATAAGAGTGAATCAAATTTCAAAACATCATACTTGCATTACAAGTTCTCAAACAGTTACAAAGATGACATCACAATTATGGTTTGCGGAAAAGATCAAGCCTATTTTAGCCACAACACCAAACAACACTGCAAAGAGACTGAAAATAGACTTGTAAAAGAAGTATCCCATTAAGCTGAATTATACTACAGTGTGGAAGGCAAAGCAAAGGGCAATGAAAGAGCTATATGGTGATTGGGAAAATACCTTTCGAATGCTTTATAACTTCAAAGCAGAAGTAGAGAAGAGGTCACCTGGTAGTGTTGTGGAGATAGATACTGAGGTAACACCTGATGGGAAAGTCTTCTTCTCTAAATTCTTCATGGCTTTAAAGCCTTGCATCCATGGCTTCAAAGCAGGGTGCCGTCCATATTTGAGTATAGACTTATCTTTCTTGACTGGAGAGTGGAATGGTCAACTAGCAGCATGCAATGCTTTAGATGGACACAATTGGATGTTCCCTGTAGCTATTGGCATGTTTCAGTCTAAGACAGAGGCATCATGGACATGGTTTATGATGCAGTTGAAAAGATGCATAGGGTCAGTCTCTCCATTGGCAGTGCACACGGATGCATGTAAAGGTTTAGAAAATGCAGTGAAGATGGTTTTCCCTCATGCTGAGCAGAGGGAGTGCTTCGGCCATATATGGATGAATTTGATCAAAAAATTCAGAGGAGATGAGTTTGGATGCATGTGGCCAGCAGCAAGATCTTACACCAGACAGACACATTCATATCACCTTGAGAAGATTAAGCCGGCATGATCTGAGGAGGATAGGGTCAAGTTTTGTACATGGTTGGAAACCTACCATTCTCTTTTATGGTACAGGTCAGGTTTTAACACTGCCATCAAATGTGATCATATCAACAATAATTTGGTAGAAAGTTTCAATAACAAAGTGAAGGAGTTAAAAGACTTGTCTGTCCATGACATGGTTGACCAGATTAGGATCATGATCATGAGGTTGTGGGAATTGATAAGAAGGCTTGGTGATGTTCTTTAAGGAGATAAGCTTCCTGATGTGTGCAGCAGGTGGTCAACAGGAGAAGAAATCTTGCACATTTGCGTGTTGAGAAATCCTCATTGTGGGGTGCTGAAGTCAGAGATACAAAGACTGGCAGGAGGCATGTTGTTGACACTCAATTGCATGAATGCACATGCCTTGAGTGGCAACACACTGGGAATCCTTGTGAACATGTCATACTTTTCTTGGCCTCCAAACACAAGCTAAATATGCACCCATATTTGCATGAGTATTATTCTGTAGCAAAATAAGGCCACTTCGTCCACAACCCCCTCCCCAGCGGCGGCGGTAACCTCCCCGACCCCGAGCCCTCCGACGAGTATTGGAAGGCGGTGGAGGAGCAGGAGGCGAATGAGCTGGCTGCTGCCGCGAAGTGGGAGGAGAAGAAGGCTGCGCGCACCCTGAAGAAAAGGCGGAAACGGGAGGAGGAGGACCGACGGGAGGTAACTCGCTGGGCCTTCCAGGAGGAGCAGAGACGGCGGGAGGCACGGGAGAGGGCGGCGGCTTGGAATGCCGCGGCGGCTTGGAGGGCGGCGGCACCGCCCCCACCGCCGATGGAGTAGGGTAGCCTCCCGGCGGCGAGGTTGGCCGGCATCCCTAAACCCACGTAGTAGCTAGGGTTAGGGTTTAGCCCAGGGTTTAGGCGCCGGGCCCTTAGGATTAGTTTCCCTTAGGGTTTATATAATGTGGGGCCCTCTATGTAATGTGGGGCTCCTCTCTATATTGTATCCCTCTCTATATTGTACCCCTTATGTTATCTAATATATTATCTATGTGATCGACTTGTGTTTTATTGTATTGTCATTTGTCAAAACACCCAAAACAACAAGTGCATAAAAGAAAAGACACAAAAAAAGTTCTCATATAATACTCGTGCAATATTTATAAAAAGTGAAATTAGAAAAGCTCAAAAGGAAGAATAAGTTAATGTTATGATGGTTGATTATTTTCAAACAACACATGCAACACATGGTTCATTTTCAAACAACACATTTACATATTTGCATAAGTTAAAGGGGCGCCCAAGTTAAATTGCTCGGCTTGTTAGTTAAATGGATGCCATTGGCCTTCATTTATATATTTACTTTCGCAAAAAATAAAATATTGCGATCTGAGCACGAGTATCTGCAGATCCACACGTCCCTAGTTAGATTGTAACGTGAGTACTATTTTTTTTTTGCCCAATCTACAAGTTGTTACTATTGGGCCTGGATACGACCATTTTGGCCAGGCTAAGTTCTATTTGGGCCTGACCTTTTTCAATCACTCATCGTCAATTGTTTTTCTTAACTTTTCAACCCCTCCCCCTCCCCTCCACACTGATGAAACTGAAGGAACACTGATTTTGAAAACAGAGCGGCTCAAAATTTGCCCGAATTGCATTTTATTCAAGCCATAGACCATTACATCCATCTCCACAGGTTCTACGATAACAAAGCATCACTCGAACACTGATTGCGCTGTCTAATGACTAATGATCAGAAGATAAACAAATCCGAGAGAAATTACACGAAAATAAAAAAACGGCCATCAGATTGTTCTGCTTCTTCAATTCGATGATTTGCCTTAGCTGCTTGTTCATCTTCTTTAGCTCGGCCTTCACTTCCGCATCCATCGTAGTACCAGTGGAAATAGGGTTGCCAGATCCCAATTGCTCCACCACGGACGGGTTTTCGAGCTCCCGGGATGCTACCTCCACCCCAATTCGCTTGATGTACTCATCAAGCCACTCAAAATGCCCACATTTTGGCAGTTCCTGAAATCGCAGAGATGAACCATAAATCCCAAATTCGATGAAATGCATGACATTTCGAAAGAAAAGCGAGAAATTGGCGCTCGGAACACTCAGATCTCACCTTTTCCGGCTCGGGCTTGCTCTCACACTTCACAAATTCTCGGCCAATGTTGTCGTTCTTATCGGTGGATGTGACAAGCCGCTTCAGGGGCGCGGTACGGGGGCAATCGGGGCACCTTCTCATCGGCACCGCACCATATCGAGGCCATGAGCGGAGGGAGGCTGAAGCAGAGCTCGACATCCCTCGCCGGCGTTGCCGCACTTGCTCGCCGGAGAAGAAAACGGAAGGGGATGAGATGCTAGAACGGTGGCGGGAGGGCTCGGGTGTGGGGACAGATCGGGCCAATGGCTCTCTTCTACCACAACATGGGTCCCACGATATGAGGTGGACATCAGGTGGGTTCCGCCGTGACGTGGAGAGGCTGTGGGTCCTGCTCTGCTCAGCCGATTCAAATTCGTTGACGGTCTCGTGAGGTTAAGTGGAAGTGTCGCACGGGAGCTATTTGCCGCTTCAGAAGTGTCGCATGCGAGCTATTCTTTTCAACGATGTCGTGTTCCTTCCAATTCCGCGTAAAGACGTCGCATGAGAGCTATAAGCCCATTAATGTGCTACCTCCATTCCGGTTTATAAGACAAATACATATTTAGAGAAAATCGTTTGATCATAAATTTAATTAATAATATAAGAATCATATATCACAAAAATTATATCATTGAAAGCGTACTTTGAGTATGAATCTAATGGTATAATTTTTGTTAAAAATAGTTTGTATTTTATTGACAAAATTTACTGTCAAACTTTTTTTTCGAAGTACGTATTTGTCGTATAAACCGGAATGGAGGTAGTACGATTGCTATCATCGGGACTTAGTCATAGCCAGGCTGGTTAGAGCAAGAACAATAGTATAGCCAGCTGCTGACTATAAGATAGTGTCATGTCATCTATAGTCAGCCAAATAGCCAATATGTATAATAACAAGCTATAAAAATGTACTCTTTATTAATAATAGATCCATCATTCATTCTCAGAAAGTTTCTAGGAGCACGTGATAGAGCTGGCTCTTGCATGAGAGTCCACTCTCCTACTCTCTTCCAACTCAGCACAAATATACTATTTAATGTCTTATAGCCAACTGATGTCACCTTATTGTATTTGCTCATATCTTTTCCAATTAATTCATAGCGTTTTACTTCGTTCCATTTTGCTACTCCCAATTAATGGGCATGTATTTCCAAGACTTAATCATAGCCAGGCTAGTTATGGGCATATATTTCCCAATTAATGGTCTCATTTAATTTCTCTCTAGTATTTCTTCACATTTTAAGGTCAACCATATCTCTGGATGCTCTCGACCGTGACAACAAAATTTCGAAACACATCACTCTTTTATTTAAGCTCTAAGCACCACATATAAAACGTGAATACGGAATCCTTCTATAAAAAATAGTTTTACATCCAACTTACTTCCTTCGATCCACATTAATTGACTTAAATTTGTCATAATTTGAATGAACCATATACTAAATAGTGTCTAAATTCGCTTAAATCTAGACAAATGTGAATTAATTAATATGGGTCGAAAAAATATTAGAATTTATTATAAAAATTTGAACCAGAAATGCATCCACTACGAGATTTAATTTTAAAGAAAACTAGTATGGGCCGTGGAGGCTCATCCGTTAAGACACACACAACACAGCAGACGACAACACGAAGACGCCCGCACTCACGTAGCGTCTATGTCTACGTTTCCCCCTAGACGGTATAGGCGAACATGGTATCATGTGTTGGAACACCCCCTGCCGACTGACCGGTCCCGGGGCTGTTCCACGTCGAAGGAGAAGACAGAGAGAAGGCACACACAGGACAAGTAGATGAAACAGGGAACTTTTATTGATATCTTTTTCGGTAACTCACGTACAAAGGTTGTTCCTCTATTTATAGACAAAAGGTGGGATACGATACCCACATGGGCCAACCCTAGCCTGGTAGAGGCCACACCGAATGGGCCTCTACCGGCCCGGTTTCCCAACACTCCCCCTGGGTATCTTATCTGTATAACCATGGCTTAAAACTCCGAAAAACCCAGTGGGAAAATATGGAGAAATGCACACGGTATACTTATTGCTATGTTGCACGAATCGCCTCATTAAAAACCTCATGTGAGAAACTTCATAAAAACTCACTAAGGGAAAAAGAGTACAATTCACTTAACTATAAAGTTAAGTACTCAATCATCGGGATCAAGATTTCAGCGATGAGTTTGTGAAGATTCTCCCCCTGAACCTTGCATCTCCCTAAGTCTCATCATGCCGATCCCTCGGACACATCTCTCGAAAGAAGACGCTGGCAATGATTTAGTGAACAAATCAGCGAGATTTTCACATGACTTAGTATGCAAGACTTTCACTTCGTTCATCTTTTGCAACTCATGTGCATAGAAGAACTTGGGGTTTATATGCTTTGTGAGATTGCTCTTCACGTAACCCGTCTGGACTTGTGCAACACAAGCGGCATTATCTTCATAGATAATTGTTGGGGTTTGTACGGTATTCAGTCCACATGACATCTGGATGTGACTGACTACGCGTCGAAGCCATACACATTCTCGTGATGCTTCATATAATGCTATGATTTCCGAGTGGTTCGTCGAAGTCGATACAAGAGTTTGCTTAGACGATTTCCGAAATAGCTGTTCCACCACAAAGGAAAACATATCCGATCTGCGACTTGGATGTATCTTGGTCCGAAGGTACCCAAAGACATCTGCATTGCCTACAACAGTTAGGTCTTGGTTCTTTTGGTAAAACAAGCCAAGGTCCTTTGTCCCCTGTATGTACCTAAAGATGTCTTTAACGCCTTTCCAATGCCTCTTGGTAGGCTCAGAATCTGTACCTTGCAAGCAAATTTGGCGAATGCAATATCCGTGTACAATTTGCGAGGTACATAAGTGCGCATCAGCACTTAAGTAGGGGAATTCGGTCCCAATTTCCTCCCCTCTTCTTTAGGCCTGAACGGGTCATTGTCTTCTGCAAAGATCTTCCGACCATCGGGTCTTAGAAGGATATGCCTTTTCAAACCCAAATCGTTCCAACACCTTCCGGTGTAGGCCGATCGTGAACTAGAATCCCAGGGGAATGCTCAAGTTGCAGACCGAGGCAGAACTTGGTTTTGCCTAAGTCTTTCATCTCGAATTCCGACATCAGGTAGGAACTCGCTTCCTCAATATCGTCAGGTGTACCGATTATATTCAAATCGTCCACGTACACCGAGATAATACAGAAACCATCCTGGGATCTCCGTATAAAAACACATGGGCAATCTTCATTGCTCGCGTAGCCCTTCTCATGAATGAAATCGCTTAAACGATTATACCACATCCTACCTGACTGTTTTAGTCCATACAATGACTTTTTGAGCTGAACACTGTATAGGCTCCTGTTTGCTCTATCCTGGTTCGGGACAGGGATACCTTCTGGTACTTTCATGTATATGTCCGAATCCAAGTTACCATATAGGTAAGCGGTGACAACATCCATTAGTTTCATTTTTAAGTCCATGTTTACTGCCATTGAGATCAAGTATCTAAATGTAATTCCATCCATGACTGGGGAGTAAGTTTCCTCAAAGTCGACACAGTGGTCGAAAGTGAAACCTTGAGCAACGAGCCTTGCTTTGTACCTTACTACTTCATTATTCTCGTTTCTCTTTCGAACAAAAACCCATTTATGGCCAACGGGGCGAATATGGGGAGGAGTTAGATAAACAGGTCCAAATACCTCTCTTTTGTTTAACGATAATAATTCAGCAGTAATTGCATTCTGCCAATCTTTCCAATCCGACCTTTTCTTGCAATCAGCGAGCGTGTTAGGCTCAGGGTCAAGATCTATGATTGAGGCAATTTTCTTGGCAAAATTAACGTCGACATTTGCCATGGCTCGGTTGTATGACTCGCCCGAATTAACATAGTTAATGGCCATTTCGTCATGGAGTGCATCAGGCACATCCTCTTGCTCCACCGGATTTCCCAATCCAGGAGCTAGGTCCTTTAGCTTTCCCGCTCCGATGTGTGCGCACAACTTCGCTGGGTATTTCCGATATAGGAAAGTTCAAGTCCGGAATTTCGTGCACTGAAATATCCGTACTGTGCAGTCTCAACTGCTCCCCTCAACAGGGTAGTAATAAATCTCTCTTATCCTTTTTCTTGGGCGTCCCGGTACTTGGGATTTGAGAAACCGGAATCCGTCCTCTTAGGCCTTGGAGCAGAGCGGGTATACCATCATTTTTCTTTGGTATTTCAACCCTTTCCGGTGCATTGCGGCATGCACATGCGACTTTGTTACGTCTTTAAATCACTAAAATGATCGGGCAGTTGATTTGCTAGGGGTGCAAATCTAGTATCTTTGGACTTCTCTATTAGTCTCAACGGTCGCGGGTCATGAGCGTGGATCCCGTGGCTTTCACGTGATTTCTCGACTTTTGTCATCTAGGGGTTGATTACCTCCCCAAAGTCGGGAAAAGATCCTCGTCAAAATGCAACAAGAAAGCGGGCCGTGTGTGATCACCTATCAAGGGTCCAAGAACCTGATTATGGACACTCTCATAACCAACGTATATCCCCGACTTACGGAGCGGTCCCATTGCTGATCGCTGGGGTGGTGGTATAGGTACATATACCTGGCAGCCGAACCTACGTAGGTGGGAAATTTTTGGTGCCGACCCTTGCGCAAGTTGGATGGGAGAGTGGATGTTGTAGGCCGATGGTCGAAAGTTGATGAGATTAGCGGCGTGTAACACCGCGTGTCCCGAACATGTAGTTGGTAAATTACAACCCTGAAGGAGTGGTCTGGCAATGAATTTAATCCTTTTAATCAATGCCTCTGCGAGTCCATTTTGAGTGTGGACATGCGGTACGGAGTGCTCAAGTTTGATTCCAGTTGCCATGCAATAATCATCGAATGCCTTTGAAGTAAATTCTCCGGCATTGTCCATTCGAATAGACTTTAAACGATAATCAGGGAATTTATTCCTTATTTGTATGATCTGGGAGATCAACTTTGCAAAAGCATGGTTCCGTGTTGACAGCAGGCAAACATTGGACCATTTAGAGGAAGCATCGATGAGCACCATGAAGTACCGAAACGGCCCTGAGAGGGGCTGAATTGGACCACATATATCCTTGAATGCGTTCCAAGAACGCGGGAGTTCATCCTTCACCTTTAGGGGGCGGTTTAATGATCAATTTCCCGTAGCGCAAGCGAGCACACGAAATCATCGAATTGGAAATTTTTCACATTAACATTATGACCGCTCGAGTTGTTAATTATGTTTCTCATCATCCTAAGACCGGGTGGCCTAACCTATCATGCCAAAGGCAGAATAGTTCGAGCTTCTAAAGACAGTCTTAAGGGTAGTGTAAATAGGTGGTGCTACTATCTTAGTGTAGTACAGCCCAAAGAGCTAATGAAGGAGTCTTTCGACAACATGTTTACCATTTTCGTCCGCTTGGTAATGAATAGGAACTCCTTTCCATGCTCATCATCATCGGTTTCGACATGGAAACCATTTGCGCGGATGTCTCTAAAACTTAAGAGAGTAAATGCAGTCGACTCGGATACAACAATGCCTCTTCAATGATCGAGTTGTTTTGTTTGGGAGTATGATAGTTGCTCTTCGAGCAACTACATTCGGACCGCAACGGCGATCGTCATTATGTTACCGGGTTTTTGGTAATTGACTCAAAATACTTTGTTTCTCTCAAGATGGTATTGGTGGTGCGCTATCGGCAAACACGCTTCCTCCATTTGGGCGCCACACGCGTTCTAAAATATAGTGCCTAATTAATATAATGGAGCGAGGAAGATGCTACATCAAGTAAGTAAAACACAGAAGCATTTCAGAACATCACATAATCAAATAATGGAATAAATGAATAAATGTCATCCAATCGCCAGGAAACAAATAAATGTTATGCTCTCATAGAGCTTACAACCATATCGAGTAATTGTATCTGATTATTGCGGAAAAAGGAATCATCATAACAAAATGGAGCTCAGGTGGATTCTGCGAGGAAATCACCAAGCTCAGCCAGTATCTCAAGGTCAGTGGGGGGCTCTGCGCTGGCCATCATCATGGACAAGGGGCCTGGCTGAGGTGGCGGGGGCACAACGTGCTCAACCTCCATGGGCACAGCGGCGTCCGTGGGGACCGCCGAGGGTGCTGCCACTTGTGCTACGTCCTGCGCCACTATGTGCGTGACGTTCTGCACAGGCGCCTCTCCGGGCGCCAGTGGTGCCTCAACCTGGACAAGATGCGCCTCGCGCGCCTTCTTGTTGGCCTTGAACGCGTCGACGACGTGTTTAGGGGCCAAACACTGCCTGGAGAAGTGAGTCTTGGAGCCACAGCGGAAGCAGTCCTGGGGCCTCGCCTCCCCCTTGCCCGCCTTGCGTTGCTTGGCCGGGTTGGGGGAGTTAGTCCTTCTTGCCCTTCTTGCCTCTCTTCTTGTGGATGGGCTTGCGCACCTTGTAGGCACCAGCATTGGCCTCATGACTTGGGCCCCCTGCGAAGGGTTGCGCGGAGAAGTTCTTTTTCAGAACATTATCCTGCGCCTCGGCCACCTGGAGGGCATCAATAAGCGCTGCATATTCCGTGAATCCTTTCTGGCGAAAGTTTCGCGAGGACTGGATGTTGTCCGGATGGAATGTGGAGAGGGTTTTGTCTATCTTCTGCTGATCAGTGGTACTGGTCCCACGGTGAAGAATAGTACAAATCGGTGCAACACAGGTTGTACTCTCCCACCGTCTTGAAGTTCGCAAACCTCAGACGTATCCAATCTGCCTCCGCCTGTGGCTGAATGGTGTACTTCAGCCTAGAGAACCGCTTGTTGAGAGCGGTCCAAAGGGCAGAAGCACTCCGTTCGCCATGTACTCATTCTTGAGAGTCTCACACATGTGATGGCGGAGGAAGTGCGGGCTTTGGCGTTATATCCGGGATGGTTTTGCTGGGGGCCGTCGGGGTCCCCACAATCAACGCATCCTTGATGCATCGGCCCTCAAGGACGATCTCAACGTCCGAGGCCCAAGTCAGGTAGTTAAGCCCATCCTGGGTCAACTCCGGAACTTCATGACGATTCCGGTCATCCAATTTATGCAAAGAGTATAAGATTACAGGTAATCGGTTGCATAAATGCGATAATCGATACAATAGTTCAAATATGTCGGCGTTCCAAAATTTAATGAAAAACTGTACATGCTAACTATGTAATACAAGGAATTAAAAGTATAAGAACATTTAATTATTGCAAGGAACATAGTGTAAAAACATGTACAAAGAAATATTATGATAGGCGTGTGTTAAACATGCATAACGGTCCGAAAAATAAATTTCCAAGCCTATTTTTAATGGTAGGCCGAAGAAATGAAAAAACGGACAGAAATTGGGTAAATCGGCCCAGTAACCCCATGCGTGCAGGGCGTCCTCGCTCCCCTCCTTTTTTTTTCTTCTTCGGTCAGTGGCAGCAGGCCGGCTGGACCGATGATGGGCCGGCCCACCCCGCACTGTCCCGGCCCGACATGCGGGGGAACGGGGCTATGCGGTTAGCCCCCGAGCGGGGTGGGGTGTGGCGGCACGCCGGCAGGGGCGGGGCTTGCCGGCGGCATGGAGGGTGTGTGGGGGGGTCGCGGCTGGCAGGGCTGGGGCGCGGCCGGCAGCGTGGCGGCGGGGCCGACGGGCGGCGCGCGGCGCCTGTGGCGGCGGCCGGCAGCCGAGCGCAGCGGCGGCGGCAGTACGCGCGCTGCGTCGCGGCTCGGACGTCTGCGCGGCGGCGCTTCGCGGCGGGCCGCCTCGGACGACAATGCTGCGATGGATGCGGCCGGGCGCGTCCGTCTGCGGCGCCATGGAGCGGCGGCCTCGAGGCTAGCACGCAGCGGCGGGCACCGGCCAGCGAGGCCTAAACGAAGCGGGCGGCGGCGTGGCGGGCAGCGTGGTGGCGCGCGTGGCGAGGCCACGGGCGGCGGCGGCTGGGCCATGGCGCGCTGCCAGGCTGAGCCGGGCGGCGGCAGCGCGCGGCCGCGTGGCGTGGCGGCAAGCAGCGGACAGCGAGGCAGTGCCAGCGCGGCGCGTAGCAGCGAGGCGGGCTGCAGCGGGCGGCGGCGGCGGCAAACAATGCCAGATGGGGCGGCGCGGCAGCGAGGCCAGCGGTGGCGTCTTGGCGGCGCGCCCGCGGGCGATGGCCTAAGCGCGTGCGTTGATGCAGAGGAAAAAAAATTACATACAAAAACCACTGTACAAAACTGTAGATCGATCCGATCTACTAAAAAAAATGGCCAAGATCAGTCCGATGTACTAGAAAAAATTCCAGATTGGCACAGCAGGTGCACGCATCGACGGTACAGTCAACAAATTTCTAATCTGGGAGTGATTAGATCGACATTGGTCGGCGACAGCAGGTCAGCTCGACTCCCGGAAGGAAAAATCCGCACCTAAGATGGGATCTGATCTAAGATCTGAACGCAAATCTTGAAGCGAAATTGCGAGGCGGATCCATTTTTGCGGTCAGATTTGTGTTACCTTCAACGAAAGCCTGCGTGATGCAGGCTTGACGGTGGCTTGACGGAGGCTCGACGGAGAGACACGTGCTGATAACGTGTTGGAACACCCCCTGCCGACTGACCGGTCCCGGGGCTGTTCCACGTCGAAGGAGAAGACAGAGAGAAGGCACACACAGGACAAGTAGATAAAACAGGGAACTTTTATTGATATCTTTTTCGGTAACTCACGTACAAAGGTTGTTCCTCTATTTATAGACAAAAGGTGGGATACGATACCCACATGTGCCAACCCTAGCCTGGTAGAGGCCACACCGAATGGGCCTCTACCGGCCCGGTTTCCCAACATCATGAATCATGGTAAATAAACCGTGCGAGGGGAAGCCGTATACGACGCAGGCAGTTCAACTAGGACCGTTGGCGTGGTAACGCCGAGTTTTTCACTAACGTCTCTATACCGAGTAACCGTATTTGGTTAAAATTTAACAAATTTCGGCGAAGTTTGGCGGATTTTATTGATTATGGGCGAATATAGGCGGATTACATCGAGTTCGGTCGAACACCCGAATTTAGGCTAGATAATAAACTAAAAACATAAAAAGAAAGTCGAAGACGCCGTCGCGTCTACATGCCGAGCTTGTTGTAGAAGGAGGTATAGCCGGGATCGGCCTTGCCGTTGTTGTCGTCGTCGATCGGCGGCTGCGGCGGGCAGGAGCTCCCCTGGCCGGCGTCGCCGGCTGGTAGGAGGGGCCGTCCTCCTCCTCGTCGTCAAGGACGAAGAGCGGGGCGCCCTGTTAGGCGAGTGTGCGTCGGACCATGCCTGCCGCTCGGCCTCCTCTGCATGCGCTGGACGCGGAGGCGCTCCTGCTCCTCCTCGTCCGCCCTGAACCATGCCAGGATGTCCGGCGACGACGGCTCCACAGGCGGCTGCGGCGCCGAGTCCCGGAGAGACTGCTCCATCGCCATCTTTATGACGAACACATCCTCGCCGGCGGGCGCCGACCAGTCGGCCGGCTCCGGCTTCGGCTGGGGAAGGAGGAGGTGGCCAGTGGGCGGCGACTGTGCCGGCACGTGGGGCTCATTGATTATGATGCCCCGCGAGCGTGTCCGCGACGACGAGCGGACCGGCGAGACCTATAGGGTTCGCAGCATAGAAAAAAATTCCGACGATGGGAACAACTATATACCAAGATCTATCTACTAGATACAAGCAACGGGTGGATATATATCCATAGAATACATAACCTCAAAGACCGAATAGCGTTAACGAGGTTATACTCGTGGATGATGTAGACGAATGCTTGCTTATCTCAAGACCGTGATGAAGTCCATCTGGTCCAGCCGGTCCAACACCATCAAGTCCAGCACCGCAAAGCAGTGGTGCATCCGTGATCACACACACATCCGGATACCGCGACAACCTCCGAGCCCTCGCTTCAGCGAAGCAGCGGAAGCAACAAATCCTTCCAGAAAAAGCCACCGGAAACATATATCTCGCTGATCTGAGACCATGGGGAAATTCTAAAGGGGGGAGAAAGATCATTCGCGAGGAGGTGTGCTTTGAGAGGAGGAGAGGGGGGGCTTTTATAGGGAGAGGGGGGTCACCCCAAGGGGCATGGTGCCCAGCCATGGTGGCTGCCCCCACCTCTTCCACATTCATGTGGGTGGAGCTCCCACTCAAAATGAAAAGCCTCCACTCCCATTAAAAAGCCTCCACTCAAAAATCCACTCACATGCATTAAATTTTCACCAAATTTAATGCAAGCTCTCATTTAAATAAAACTTTTTTATTTATTTATTCAGAATTTTATTAATTACTCTAATTAACAAACATTCACATAAAACCCCTTATAACATTTCAATTTCATATGCAGAATCAGTTTCAGCAATTTCAACCGAAACAGTTTCGGTGTCTAGTGAAATAAATTTCTGCGCTTTACTTTTTCTTTATCTGGCATATTATTTGCTCCAAATGGTGACGCTATCCCTTAAGTGTGTCACCCTATGGTTCGCGAATAATTTAGACATGATCGAGATCCCTCTCTGATTAATAATCAGCGGCGGGACCTGGAGATCAGTACTGAATCTCACATATTCAACGATGACTTCTGTAATCGTGTGAACCTTATACGCATGTAACTCAATCCCTTTGTCTCGTGATATATTGCATGTCCGAGATTCGATTATCGGTATCTCCATACCTAGTTTGATATCGTTACCGACATGTACTCTTTTCTTGTTCCCGTGATATAACATTCTAGTGATCAAATCACTTGCTTGCAAACTAACTAATGTGATATCACCGAGAGGGCCTAGAGTATATCTATCCGTCATCGGGATGGGAAAATTCAACTCTTGATCCTTGAGCCTCAACATAACACCTTCGTATTACTGAACCCATCTTTATAATCACCCTGTTATGGTGTGACGTTTGATGTTGTCAAGTACTCTTCCGGTGTTAGTGATTGACATGATCTCATGGTCTAAGGACCAATATTACTTTGTATGATGTTATAGCAATATAAACACAATGACCTTGATCGTAATGCTATACTTCGGATGAATGTTCATCACATTATTCCAATAATGTTGTGACCTCGTTATAACAACATCCAATGTCCATGATCAGGAAACCTTTGATCAATTGTCTGGTTTAAAGATCAATTTTCACAAGAGCGAAGTTTTCTGTTTTGGAAAAGCGAAAGATATGGAACAACAGTACAAACAGATTTTTGGTTGTGAGTCTGGTTCCTTAACTTTCCGGTACCTAGGAGTGCCTATTCATCATAGAAAACTAAAGAATTCTGAATGGAACCCTGTAGAGACCCGTCTTATGTCCAAACTAGGCTGTTGGCAAGGGAAATTACTTTCGTATGGTGATCGTCTTGTACTCATAAATTCAGTGTTGACGAACCTACCAATGTTTATGCTTTCCTTTCTTGAGATACCAAAAGGAGTGAGGAAACGATTGTATTTCTTTCGCTCCAGTTTTTTTTGGCAATGTGACGATACCAAAAAGAAGTATAGGCTTATGAGATGGAATATAATTTGTCGTCCAAAGGACCAAGGGGGACTAGGAATTGAGGTACTTGAGCTAAAAAATAAATGTTTGCTAAGAACATGGTTGTTCAAATTACTTACGGAGGAAGGGATGTGGCAAGAACTTATACACAATAAATACCTTCACAATAAAACTCTAGCTCAGGTAGAGACAAAACCTACGGACTCACCATTTTGGAAAGGCTTAATGCGAGTGAAGGAGGACTTCTTTAGTCGTGGCTATTTCAAAATTGGGAATGGGAACTCGGTCCGGTTTTGGGAGGATATTTGGTTAGGAGATATGTCTCTTGCGCACCAATATCCCGCCTTATATAACATTGCCCAAAGAAAGAACGTTTTAGTGGCAGATGTCTTAAATCAAACCCCGCTGAATTTGAAATTCGGAAGAGGTTTAACTGGTAGTAAGTGGAACGACTGGTTGCACTTATGTCAGAGGATCATGATGGTTAATTTGTCCCAAACCAATGATTCTTTTGTATGGCGTCTTACATCCACGGGAATTTTCACGGTCAAATCCATGTATCTAGATATTATGAATGGTCATACTAGATACTTGCGAACTTACTTATGGAAGCTAAAGATTCCATTGAAAATCAAAAAATTTGTGTGGTTCCTTAATGAGAAAGTCCTTTTAACTAAAGATAACTTGGCAAAGCGCAATTGGCATGGGTGCCAAAAATGTTGTTTATGTGACTCTATGGAGACTATTGAACATCTTTTTCATTTTTTGTTGGTTGATACTTGTCTCAACCTTAGCTGAGCCATGATTGTAATACTCTGTTTCGACAAAACTGTGCAATAAATGAAAGGTTGTGTGCATCAGCTGATGCAGAGGCCGGGGCAATGCTCCTATTTCGAAAAAAAAGGAAACCTTTGATCATCTTGTTAATCAACGAGCTAGTTTATAAGAGAGGCATAACTAGAAACTTCCTTTTTGTTTATTAAACACACATGTATTAACGTTTTCGTATTAATACAAATATAGCATGTAAAATAAACATTTATCATAAATAAGGAATACGATAATAACCACTTTATTATTGTCTCTCGGACATATTCCCTTCAGTCTCCCACTTGCACTAGATACAAGAATCTAGTTTGAAAACTTTGCGTATTGAACACCTATGGCTTTCTGGTGTTCCATATACGCGATTGCAAGTGGTTAACATAATCTACGGATCTAACACTTTCAGGTCTGTGTGTATTTACATGTCTTTGTGTCTTCACGCATCACTCCTCCAATGAGATTGCATTGTATAAATTTGGTCTTTTGGTGAGACCTATAGTTCCTTGGGGTTAAATCATGTCAATACTATTACCATACAATATATCCTTAGTGTTAGCCCGTTGCGAACCACACCTTAGTTTGATAACATACTACTTGAAACAAATGCCCTCCTTTGCTGCTACTATAGCAGTCATATACTTAGCCTTTTGTTGTAGTATCCGTCACAATGTCTTAACTTTGGAATTCATCCAAATCCATCATGGAAACTTTCATTTCATTTCATTGTGCCACCCATAGTTTAAATTGAGATAAACTTAATTTGTATCTTGTGACAAAACTAGTATCAATGTAACACTTTAAAATGAACTATTTTTAATTGTTTGTCACCTCTACACAAATATATTATTAGTTCTTCCAAAAGATCATACAAATATCCTTACTATCGTCCAATGATCATTTTATGATTCATTCTGATATATGCCCATAACACTTAGAGCATAGGACATATCTAGATGTGTACATATCATGGTATGATTGATCAAAACATTCTTGTGATTATACTCATCAAGTGTCAAAGCACTTGAATCTTGTTTCACTTATCATGTGTCGATACACTTAAATCTTAATTCAATTCTTTTCAATGTGAAAAGAACCTTTTCTTATTGTTTCTATATTGAACTCCTTCAATATCTCACATATGTACGTTTGGCACAACCATATTAGCGTCACAGTTTATCCATGTAGACATTCATGCTAAATATTCGGGTTTTGCCTAAGTCTTTCATCGAAATAATTTTTTTAACGTTTGTCAACTACATCATTTCTAATCAACAAGATGTCCTCCATATAATGTATTAGAAATATGTCTTAGCACCCCCATTTAATTTCTTGCAAATGCAAGCATATTCATCGTCTCCTGATGAAAACTTCTTTTTCAGCACGGTGAAGATTCCAACTCCGCGATGCTTACTTCAACCATTGAAGTTTGCATGCCCTTTTAGCATCCTTTGAATTAACAAAACCCTTTGGATCGTGTCATGCACACGTTCTAGGTAACCATTATTTTAGAAAATTTTGTTTTGTTTATTCATCTGCCATATACCAAATTATATGTAGTGGTTGCTACTTTAATCCGTCCAGACTAAATATCGCTATGAAATATCAAATCTTGTCATAGTCAACGCCTTGAACATTGTCGTAAAATCCTTTATCGACATGTCGACTAGTTCATAGATGTGAAACATCCATGTCTGTTTCTTTATAGATCCAAATACGACCAATATGTTTTTACACCTTTCTGGAAGGTCTTCCAAGTTCAAAACTTGATTTCTCGTGTATGAAACTATCACAGATTTTATGGCTTCAAGTCATTTGACGGAGTCAGGGCCCATCATCGCTTCTTTACATATAGTCGATTCATCATTGTCAAACAATAATGATTTACTCTCAAATCAGCATTTGATTGTTTATCCGACCTACTTGGTTCAATGGGAACTTAGATCTCCGTGACCACAAACTTTGAGGCACATAAGCCATGAGCATTGTGGCTGCCTCCGGAACGTTTTCCGGTGCTACGCAACTCAGCACATATAGCTAAGGTTTGTTAACCTTATCAAAGTTCTATTGTCCTCTCACTTAACTTTTGCGAAAAAATCGTTTTTCAATAAACTTCAAATTTCAAGCGATAAACCCGTTTGTCCTCGGTGTTATGGAGGAATACCCAATGGTTATTCAAAATAACCTACAAAAACATGCTCATCCGACTTTGGTTGTAAACATCTTACTTATGCTTAGCATACCAAAATTTTAAGAAAGGACAACTTGGGTTTTACCCCAAACCATAACTCATATGGTGTCATTTCAATGGATCAAGATGGAGCTCTTTTCAGTGTAAAAGCGGTAGTCACTAAAGCTTTAATCTTTTAAAACTTAATGGCAGTTTTATAAATAACACCTTTGATCCAATCATCTCAAACAAGGTTTCATTACAAATCTCAAACACTCCATATTCCAATGGTGTTTCAGGAGATATAAATCTAGGTGTTTTTGCTAAACTTGTAACTCAAATAAATCCCTTTATGATAAAATCATAAATCATTTATTTTCTTGTTACACTTGCAACTCAAATAAATCCCTTATGATATAATCATAAACCATTTATTTTCTTGTTACAATGATTTTCCACTTCATCTTAAAAGTCTTTAAACGTTTTCAAATATTTCACACTTCTTTCTCATTAAGTGAATATTCACTCAAATTTCTAGAGAAAGCATATGAAGTTGAAATACATCGCTTACGACTACACATAATAGACTACATATATCGAGTATAAATTCCAATAATTTAGTCGATCGTTCTTCTTTGGCCTTCGAATGAAGTTTTAATTATCCCGGGGAAAGTCTCATAAGCATCACTTGATCAAATCGAGGACTCCAAAAATCCATGAATATGGAGATTCTTCATGTTTTATTTCCAATATAATTTAAACGATGATGTCACTTCGTAAGTGATCTTTCAATCATTTGTCTTGCGATATTTTGGCATTAGGTTTTTATGGATGTAATTTTTCCAACAAGATTTGTAAATCATCTATCTTATATGGAATACGGTAATTATTTGATCTTTGTTCTCATAATACCTGATTTAAATAACTATTATTAAAACAAATCTTGAAGGCAAGCTTTGATGTCAACGAGAAATACAACCAACAGCTTGTTTGCTTTTGATGATCATCATCACATATTCTCTTGCTAGTTACTTAGGCCATTGTAGTTCATGAATTGCGTCGTTCGGTATGAAATTTCATACCAACCAATTCGGTATCCAATACCCAAGAACCACATTGTTTAACAAGAAAAGAATACAACCATAACATGTATATCATCTATATACCTAAATTGGATATTTCCAATCTTTTCTTTTCTGCCAAATATAATTTATAGATTCTCTTTCAGTATTTCCTTTTCCTTTTTGAAAGAATCTATCAACATCAACAGTGGCCGCGTATAC
The DNA here is from genome assembly GCA_030063025.1 of Avena longiglumis. NCBI lineage: Eukaryota > Viridiplantae > Streptophyta > Magnoliopsida > Poales > Poaceae > Avena > Avena longiglumis. Next base: position 162,167,062 of record CP125973.1, read on the forward strand.
ATGACACATAGTCCAAAGCGTGTATATTCAAATAATAATACCTTTGGACTTGCACTTTGAAGTAGATCACCATCATCAAATGATCGGCATTATTTTAAAATCCATTCTTTAGTAATCTTTTAGTGTAGTAAACACTTTACATACATATTCTATTCATCCTTATCATGAAGACTTTCACGATCAAGCTAATGTAGCTTATAAAGGTGAATCATGAGTATAAAGTTACTTTCCAAAACCCATTTTGGATGATTAGGATGTCTAGCATCTCCAACCTTTGCAAATTCTCATCCAAAATAAGAACATACATTATACTCTATCATATTGCAACCAAAACATTGTTTCATATATCATTATATCTGCTACATATTATGGTTTCTGAAACAATTCTTTTAGCTCCTAGATAATCTCGATATTTAAATCAAGAATCATGGAGGCAAACATGATACTTTAGATACTAACACTGGAATTGTTACTCTCGATTTAATACTAACTATCAAATTTCACGGAGTAAATATAGTTTGCTAAAAGTTTGCAATAGGACTTTAAACTTTAGATTGACACTCAACACAATACGATACCAATTCGTAAAGTATAGATCCAGAATTCTATAGTTCTATTATCTCAATTACAACTATACATAAGGTGGTGAGCGAATGCCAATGACTACAATAAATTATGCAAATTCACTTTGATTTAATTTATGATAAAATGAGTTCTACTAATCCAAATTAGAAATTAACTACCACTCAAAAATGATATCCCTCGTGCCCTTTTGGTGATTACATGAACCAAATCCACTACACCAAGTCCGATCATCATGTGAGTCGGTGTAGCTTCAAAGGCGAGCATCAAATGGGCATCATATCTTCCATATGACTCATGCTTAACCTTTCGGTACGTGTTCCGAGGCCATGTCTATACATGCTAGGCTCGTCAAGTAAGAACCTTAGTATTCGCGTGTGTAAACTGTCTTACACCCAAAATATGATGATCCAAAAACACTCGATCATCACATGATGTCTTGGAGCGACGAAACATAATCGGTGCATACTTAAGGGAGAACACATTTTTATCTTGATAAATAAATGAGGGATCATCTTATTATGCTAATGAAATGCCAAACAAGCAATATAATATGCAAAAAAATCACATGTTAATAAGTGAAATGATATGGTTCTTGCACTTGATCTCCATCATGTGCATCATGGTATGATCGCCATCATTCCTCTATGTGTAAGGCCAAGGTCTATGGAACTTACACGTTATGTGTGTTGTAAGAGTATCGACTTATACTTCTACTTACAACATCACCATATCATGACACTAGCCTAGCAACAATCTAAACTAGACGCCTTTAATTTATCTATTGCAAGTTTTACGTGGCTTAGGGATTTCGAAGATAAAACCGTTCTTATCTACGAACATGAACCACAACAAGGATAACCAATTTGTTGACAACTCGTTGCAAATTAGATATTGACTATAGTAGGAGAGACAGACACCCGCTAGCCACTTATGCAAAACTAGTTGCATGTCAAGCATGGAACAGGTCTCACGTGCGAGGACATGTAAAGTTTGTATGGGCCGCTTCATCCCACTATGCCACCAATATCCAAAGTGTAGGGGTTCGTAGCATGGAAAACAAAAAATTTCTACCGCATGCACACAAACAAGCCAAGATCTATCTACTAGATTGTAGCAACGAGTCGATAAGAGGAACTCACCCTCGAAGATTCCAAAGTGGTTAACGAGAGCAGATTCTCGTGGGTGATGTAGTCGTACACTTGCCGATCTCAAGATCGCGTAGACGATCCTTCCGGCTATGCTCGTGACTCTTCCGCATGTCACACATCGGTACTTTCGATGAAGACCTTCCTCTCCCTTGTTCCAGCAGGCAGCGGAGGTTGTAGCACTCTCCTCGTGATTCCGACAGCACGACGGCATGGTACCGGAAGTAGAGGGGAGATCTCACAGGGCTTCGCCTTAAGCCGGAGCGAGTATGGTGGACTATGAGAGAGATCCTCAGCGATCTAGGGTTTAGACGCGCCAAGGAGGAGGGTCTAGGGCCGGCGGCTAGGGCTTGGAGCTGCCCAAGTCTTCGGCTAGGGTTTCCCTAGGCAGCGGCGGCAGCAGGAGGTGGCGGCGCCGGCGGCTGGGAGCTAGGGTTTTGGGTGGAGGTGTTGTGTACTTGGAGGGGCAGCCCTGCCCCTCCTTATATAGGTGGAGGGAGGGGAGTCCCTCCCCAACTCGGATCCCAAGTGGGCCGGCGGTGGAGGGGAGGAACTTCTCCCCAAGTAGGTTTCCTACTTCCCCTCCACCTTCCAAAATAGCCGTTTGACTTCTCAAATTGGCGTTTGACTTTTTCAAACTAGGATTTGATTAAACCATTTATTTTTTTCAGCGATGACACCTTGTACATGATGCAATCATTCCCAACTTGGTATGACACACTCATGTACGCTTCCCCTCCGGAGTGCCGGACATTCCGGAACCTTCTAGAACATTCCCGATGAAAACACCGGAACCATTCTCCAACCCCGAAACATGACTTTCCTTGTATGAATCTTATTCTCCGGACCATTCCGGATCTCCTCGTGATATCCCGGATCCCATACGAGACTCCGAACAACATTCGGTCTCTTACTCATCATTCCATAACTACTCAAACAATGTCGAATCCTTAAGTGTGTCTCCCTACGGTTCGTGAATTATGCGGACATGATCGAGACATTTCTCCGAACAATAACCAATAGAGGAATCTGGAAATTCATATGGCTCCCACATATTTCTACGATTACTTTGCAATCGAATGAACCACTTACATACGATACCAATTTCCCTTTGTCTCATGATAGTTTACTTATCTGAGGTTATGATCGTCGGTATCTCTGCATACCTAGTTCAACCTCGTTACCGATAAGTACTCTTTTCTCGTTCCCGTGGTATGTGATCCCTTGTGAGCTAGTCACATGCTTGCAAGCTAATTGGATGACATTCCACCGAGAGGGCCCAGAGTATATCTATCTATCATATGGATGGACAAATCCCACTCTTGATCCATGTGCCTCAACACATACTTTCCGAACACTCAATGCCGGCCACCTTTATAGCCACCCAGTTACGGTGTGGTGTTTGATGTCATCAAAGCATCCTTCCGGTGATGGTGATTAACATGATCTCATGGTCGAAGGGATTAGGTTACTATGTAAGAAATCTTATAGCAAATGAACTATATTAAATGACTTGATCTTTATGCTACGCTTAACTATAGGAGTATTTCCATCACATCATTCTCCTAATGATATGACCATGTTGTTAATAACATCTCTATGTTCATGATCAGGAAACCATGATCATATATTAACCAACAAGCTAGTTTAACAAGAGGCTTTACTAGGGACTCTTTTATGTTTACAAATCACACAAGTATTAATGTTTCCTGTTAATACAATTATAGCATGGTATGTAAACATTTATCATAAGTATGAAGATATGATAATAACCACTTTATTATTGCCTCTTGGGCATATCTCCAACAGTCTCCCACTTGTATTAGAGTCAATAATCTAGTTTCAAACCTTTGTGTATTCAACACATATGGCTTTCTGGTGTCGTATGTACACGATTGCTAGTGGTCAACTGATCTCCGGATCTGACACTTCCAGGTCCGTGTGTAATTGCATGTCTTTATGTCTCTACGCATCACTCTTTCTCTAATGAGATGACTTTGTATAAATTTGGTCCTTTGGTGAGACCTTTAGTTCTTTGGGGTTAAAACATGTTGATAATATTGTCATACAATATATCTTCATAGTATTATCCCGCTGTGAACTACACCTAGTTTGATAACAAACTACTTGACACAAATGCCCTCTTTAGCTGCTATTATAGCAGTCATATACTTAGCCTTTTGTTGTAGTATCTGTCACAATGTCTTAACTTTGGAACTCATCCAAATCCATTATGGAACTTACTTTCCATTATATTGTGCCACCCTTAGTTTAGATTGAGATAAACTTAATTTGTACTTTGTGACAAAACTAGTATCAATGTAATTCATTTACAATGAACTAACCATCTATTTGTCACTTTCAAAATAATATATTCTTAGTTCTTCCAAAAAATCACAAGAATATCCTTACTATCGTCCAATGATCATCTTATGAATCATTCTGGTATATGCTCACAACATTTAGAGCATAGGACATATTTGGATCTGTACATATCACAGTATGATTGATATAAATAATCTTTGTGATTTCATACATCAAGTATCAATCTATACTTGAATCTTTGTTTCACTTACCAAGTGTCAATACACTTGAATATATCATCAATATTGAACTAATTCAATCTTTTCTGTGCAACAAAAACCTTTCTTGTAATTTCTATATTGAACTCATTCAATATATCATCTATGTACTTTCGGCACAACCATATTAGAGTCTATTGATGCCAAATATTTGGGTTTTGCCTAAGTCTTTCATCAGGATGAAATTCTTAATATGTGTTAATAAAAGATACATCATCTCCAATCAACAATATGTCCTCCACATAATGTATTAGAAATATGTCTTAGCGCTCCCACTTAATTTCTTGCAAATGCAAGAATCTTCATTGTCTCTGATGAAATTAAACTCTTTTAACAGTTTCATCATAGTGAAGATTCCAACTCTGCTATGCTTACTTCAACCATTGAAGTTTGCATATGCTTTTAGCATCCTTTGAATTAATCAAAAACCCTATGGACCATGTTATGCACATGTCCTAGGTAACAATTCTATTAGAAGAACTTGTTTTGTTTATTCAACTATCACATAACAAAATTATATGTAGTGGCTGCTACATTAATCCGTCTAGACTAAATATCGCTATGAAAGATCAAATCTTGTCATAGTCAACACCTTGAACATTGTCGTAAAATCAAGTTCAAAGCTTGATTTCTCGTGTATGGAACTATCACGGATTTTATGGCTGCAAGCCATTTTACGGAGTCAGGGCCCATCATCGCTTCTTTGAATGTAGTCCGTTCATAATTCTCAAATAATGATTCAACCCTCAAATCTTGATATTTGATTGTTTACTCGACCTACTTGGTTCAATAGAAACTTTGACCTTCGTAACCACAACCTTTGAGGCACGTGAGCCATGAGCATTGTTGCTGCCTCCGGAACACTTTTTTTTGGCACTGCGCAACTTTGATCATATATAGCTAAGGTTCTTTTAACCTTGTCAAAGTTCTATTGTCCTCCCACTTAACTTATCACAAAAAATTCCTTCTTTAAGAAACTCGACGTTCTAAGCGACAAACATTTTTGTCTCCGATGTTATGGAGGAACAGTTATTTGAAATAACATACAAATATAGGTTCATCCGACTTTGGTTGCAAACATCTTTCTTATGCATAGCATACCAATGTTTAAGAAAGGACAACTTGGGTTTTATCCCAAACCATAACTTTATATGGTGTCAATTCAACGGATTATGATGGAGCTCTTTTCAGTGGAAAAACGGTAGTCTCTAAAGCTTTTAATCTTTAAAATATAATGGCAGTTTTATGAATTACACCTTTGATTTTACCATGTCAAACAAGGTTTTAATTTCATATCTCGAATGCTCCATACTCTTATGGTGTTTCGGGAAATGTAAATCCACGGAACGATTCCTTAAATCGTGGGTGATGTAGTCGTACACTTGCCGATCTCAAGATCGCGTAGACGATCCTTCCGGCGCTGCATTCCTGCAGCGCTTCCGCAGTCGGTCACACGTTCGGTACTCGATGAAGACCTTCATCTCCCTTCTTCCAGCAGGCAGTGGAGGTTGTACCACTCTCCTCGTGATTCCGGCAGCACGACGGCGTGGTACAGGAAGTAGAGGGGAGATCTCGCAGGGCTTCGCCTTAAGCCGGAGCGAGTATGGTGGACTATGAGAGCGATCCTTAGCGATCTAGGGTTTAGACGCACCAAGGAGGAGTGTCTAGGGCCGGCGGCTAGGGCTTGGAGCTGCCCAAGTCAGCGGCTAGGGTTTCCCTAGGCGGCGGCGGCAGGAGGTGGCGGTGCCAGCGGCTGGGAGCTAGGGTTTTGGGTGGATTTGATTAAACCGTTTGACTTTTCAAATTGGCGTTTGACTTTTTCAAACTAGGATTTGATTAAACCCTTTATTTTGTTCAGCGATGACACCTAGTACATGATACAATCATTCCAACTTGGTATGACACACTCATGTACCCTTCCCCTCCGGAGTGCCGGACATTCCGGAACCTTCTAGAACATTCCCGATGAAAACACCGTAACCATTCTCCAACCCCGAAACAGGACTTTCCTTATATGAATCTTATTCTCCGGACCATTCCGGATCTCCTCGTGATATCCCGGATCCCATCCGAGACTCCGAACAACATTCGGTCTCTTACTCATCATTCCATAACTACTCAAACAACGTTGAATCCTTAAGTGTGTCTCCCTACGGTTCGTGAATTATGCGGACATTATCGAGACATTTCTCCGAACAATAACCAATAGAGGAATCTGGAAATTCATATGGCTCCCACATATTTCTACGATTACTTTGCGATCGAATGAACCACTTACATACGATACCAATTTCCCTTTGTCTCACGATAGTTTACTTATCCGAGGTTATGATCGTCGGTATCTCTGCATACCTAGTTCAACCTCATTACCGATAAGTACTCTTTTCTCGTTCCCGTGGTATGTGATCCCTTGTGAGCCAGTCACATGCTTGCAAGTTATTGGATGACATTCCACCGAGAGGTCCCAGAGTATATCTATCCGTCATATGGATGGACAAATCCCACTCTTGATCCATGTGCCTCAACACATACTTTCCGAACACTCAATGCCACCTTTATAGCCACCCAGTTACGGTGTGGTGTTTGATGTCATCAAAGCATCCTTCCGGTGATGGTGATTAACATGATCTCATGGTTGAAGGAATTAGGTTACTATGTATCAGAAAGCTTATAGCAAATGAACTATATTAAATGACTTGATCTTTATGCTACGCTTAACTATAGCAGTATGTCCATCACATCATTCTCCTAATGATATGACCATGTTGTTAATAACATCTCTATGTTCATGATCAGGAAACCATGATCATATATTAACCAACAAGCTAGTTTAACAAGAGGCTTTACTAGGGACTCTTTTATGTTTACAAATCACACAAGTATTAATGTTTCTGTTAATACAATTATAGCATGGTATGTAAACATTTATCATAACTATGAAGATATGATAATAACCACTTTATTATTGCCTCTTGGGCATATCTCCAACACAAAGTACAACTAAGAAGCAATAAAATAATCATCATCGCCCACATACTCTTATGTGTACTACCCGTGTAGATCCGGCTCTAATACCATTGTAGGGTTCGCAGCATAAAAAACAAAAAAATTCCTATAATAGGAACAACTATGTACCAAGATCTATCTACTAGATACAAGCAACGGGTGGATATACATCCATAGAATACATACCCTCGAAGACCAAATAGCATTAACGAGGTTGTACTCGTGGATGATGTAGATGAACGCTTGCCGATCTCAAGATCGTGATGGAGTCCATCTGGTCCAGCCAGTCCAGTCCAGCACCGCAAAGCAGTGGTGCATCCGTGATCGCACACACGTCTGGGTACCCCGACAACCTCCACGCCCTCACTCCAGCGAAGCAGCGGAAGCAACAAATCCTTTCAGCAAAAGCCACCGGAAACATGTATCTCGCTGATTCGAGACCATGGGGAAATTCTAAAGGGGGGAGAGAGATCCTTCGCGAGGAGGTGTGCTTTGAGAGGAGGAGAGGGGGCCTTTTATAGGGAGAGGGGGGCACCCCAAGGGGCATGGCATCCAGCCATGGTGGCTGCCCCCACCTCTTCCACATTCGTGTGGGTGGAGCTCCCACTCAAAATGAAAAGTGTCCACTCCCATTAAAATGCCTCCACTCAAAAATCCACTCACATGCATTAAATTTCCACCAAATTTAATGCAAACTCTCATTTAAATAAAACTCTTTTATTTATTTATTTAGAATTTTGTTAATTACTCTAATTAACAAATATTCACATAAAACCCTTATAACATTTCAATTTCACATGCATAACCAGTTTCAGCAATTTCAACCGAAACAGTTTCGTTGTCTAGTGAAATAAATTCCTGCGCTTTCCTTTTTCTTTCTCTGGAATATTATTTGCTCCAAATGGTGTCGGTATCCCTTAAGTGTGTCACCCTACGGTTCGCGAATAATGTAGACCTGACCAAGACCCCTCTCCGATCAATAATCAGCAGCGGGACCTGGAGATCCGTACTAACTCCCACATATTCAATGATGACTTCTGTGATCGTGTGAACCTTATACGCATGTAACTCAATTCCATTGTCTCGCAATATATTACATGTCCGAGATTCGATCATCGGTATCTCCATACCTAGTTTGATCTCGTTACCGACATTACTTTTCTCGTTCCCGTGATATAATATTCTAGTGATCAAATCACTTGCTTGCAAGCTAACTAATGTGATATCACCGCGAGGGCCCAGAGTATATCTATCCGTTGTCGGTATGGACAAATTCCACTATTGATCCATGAGACTCAACATAACACCTTCGTAGTACTGAACCTATCTTTATAATCACCCTGTTACGGTGTGACGTTTGATGTTATCAAAATACTCTTCCGGTGTTAGTGATTGACATGATCTCATGGTCTAAGGACTAATATTACTTCGTATGATGTTATAGCAATATAAACACAATGACCTTGATCGTAATGCTATACTTCAGATGAATGTTCATCACATCATTCCAATAATGTTGTGACCTTATTATTAACAACATCCAATGTCCATGATCAGGAAACATTTGATCATCTTGTTAATCAACGAGCTAGTTTATAAGAGAGGCATAAATAGGAACTTTATTTTTGTTTATTAAACACACATGTAATAACGTTTCCGTATTAATACAATTATATCATGCAAAATAAACATTTATCATAAATAAGGAATACAATAATAACCACTTTATTATTGCCTCTCGGGCATATTCCCTTCAAGATCACCTCGCGCTTGACTGGGCGCAGCGTCGGCGATGGCGAAGGCACAGGCACAGGCGTGGAGCCCGACGAGTGAGAGTCCGAGGCAGGGGAGGAGCTCAGGCTAGCCATCCTCCTCGGAAGCCAGTTGGCCGGAGGGCGCCGCCCTGACCTGGACACCGGCGTGGATGTGCGCGGGAAGCCGAGACGCGGAGTGTTCCCGGTGTGGATGTGCTATAGCACCACCGCGAGCATTCGCCCTGGCGCGCTCCACCAACGCCGATGAACCGCCGCGTTGTTGCGCTTCGGAGGCGAGTCGGGTGACCTCTCGTGGCGGGTGAGTTCCTGGACGCGGTGACATGGTTATACCCCACGGGTATACAAAATTGGTATACCTGGTCCAGCCCAAGGGAAGGCCCGCGACAAGACACGGGCCTGCGGAGATTTCGGGTGGCCCAAGCCCATGATGTCTTTGGATCCTTGGAGAACAAGACTAGAGTAGATAGAATTTCAAAGGGTGCAAACCCTAATCTTTAACCGACTCGACCTAAGCCCGAGACCTGCATATCTATATAAAGGCCAGGAGGGCATGGCGAGAAGGATCTTCTCAACTCACCGTATACGCACACCTCACGCCAGATTGCATCGGCGCACCCCTGTAACCATCGGTTCCGCCGTAATCAAGAGGAGACAAGAAGGAGTAGGGTTTTCCCTCCGGGGGCCTGAACCTGAGTAAATCTTGTGTCCCGCGTTGCATGCCTGTTAACCGTTTCGTGATCTCCAGGATCCCCATCTTCTCCAAAACCCAAGTTCATAACAATGGGCATTGACGAGATCGTACCTCGTCACGCGGCGGTCGGCGAAGAAGGCCTCCCAGTAGAAAAGGTTGTCGGGGCTCTCGGCGTCGGAGGGGTCTTCAACTCTTGCGGAAGTGTGAGCCTTCTCATTCCTACAGTCAACACATGGACAACACATAAAACCATCCAGACACTTGTTCTCCTCGGCCACAAGACGAAAAGAACGCACGCCTTCTCTGAAAAAGCGGTAGAGCGTCGGTCACCATACATCCATGGATGGCTCATATGTATCATACAAATATATATCAAACGCAATCACGATGCTAAAATTAGTACCACGCGGTCTAAACGAGAAAATAGTTGCTAAACTTTTAGCATACTTGGAAACAAAGATGACAAAACTTAAGTGTAGCTCGGGCACCTCACATCATGTCTGTCTTGTGTGACCTAAAGTCGCATCACTCTAATGGGCATTTCACCGAACACCTCTAGTGCATATGAACAAGAAAAAAATAGCTCAACACCACCTCTCCCACCAGGAAAAAAATAGTTGAGAGGGGGAGGGGGTTGTGCCATATATATAGGGCCAGACCATTAGTCTCGGTGTGATATACAAACCGGGACTAAAGAGGGTGCCCGTAGCGAGCGGCAGGCCCCAGACCCTTTAGTCCCGGTTTGTATCTCACACCAGGACTAATGGTGTCTAACGGGCCGGGACCTATGGTTTGGGGTGGCTCGGGCCGTCCGGTGCGGCCCATTAGTCCCGGCCCCAGCCACAGCCGAGACTAATGGCCTGGACGAAAGGCCTATTTTCTACTAGTGGTCCATGGCCGCGATGAAGGCCTGGATCTCGTCGGGGAACTCGTCGCGCGTTGGCGCTGGCGGGATTGGGATGCCGCTGGTGCTAAGCTTCCAGCCCGACGGGTTCCGCGTGTCCGGCGGGGCCATATAGCCGGCGTCGTAGAGCATTCGCGCCTCCCACGGCTGGAGCGTGCGATGGCCGAAGCCGTTCACCGCCGCACCATCGCTAGGAAAGCGCTCGGCTATGGGGAAGTAGGGTGGAGAGCGGTGAGTTCGCCGGAGTTTGTGGTTCGCCGGAGTTGGGGGCTAGGGAGATGTGAGAGAGTGTGAGGAGCTCCGGCGAGGGGTACGACTTTTATAGGCCGAGATGGGCGGCGAGGACGGGTGGAGTGTAGAGGCGAGGGCGGAAAAAGAGGAAACGGCGGGAAGTTATTGTTTGTCGGTCCATCACGGGAGCCGAGGGGTGGCGGTGGTGCAGCACTACGGCGACGTGTGGCCGACGCGACGGGTAGTTATTGTCCAGCGGTCGCCGCGTGGTTCCGAGGAGGACGACGACTCGGCTTCCGTCGCTGACTCGGCGGTTCCACACGCCGCTTCGCTTCGTCCGACGTTTTCAGGGCGTTTCCCGGATCCTAGGAATGGGCTGGGAAGTCCGTACCAAACTTCGCCCAAATTCGGATGAAAAGAGGTTTCTAGAAATGCGACTAGACTATTTTTTGGTGTCCAGACGTAATTTTTAGTCTAGTAACGGTGTCGTGGATAGCCGAGTGGAGATGCTCTTAACCCAACACCATTTACAATACGTTGAAGCTCTTTTTTACTCAGTCAGCCACTGGTACAAAACCAGGCTTTGTAGGATCAGCCGGGAGTGTGTTTTTGCCGGAAAAAACGAACCACCTCCTAATACTACTTGTGCAGGCTGTTTTTCTGAAAAGCCGCTGCTAATAATTTACTCGTCTTTAATAATAATATTTTGGAGGCGGTAAAAAATAAGCTACTCCGATAATTTGGGGGCGAGAAGAAAACCTGGCTGGCTCGTCAATTTATTGAAAGTGGTTCAAATCTGAGCCGTCTACAATCAAAACGAAGGATTGAAAATATGGCCGCCTCTAATTATATTTTTTTTGGAGGAGGTTGGAGAAACAAACAGTCTACGGAAGTTTTGAAGCAAAATTCATTTGCACCAAGTTCTGTTCATAAGATTCTTATTTGCAATTTCATCGCATACTCAGACATAGCCTAGTGACGGTAACGGGTTGTTTCCTTCCTGCCCATCGAAGTTCAAGTTCTCTCCCTCGCAATTTCGGTGTTGCACACCCCTTTGAAAACTTAGTTGGTGATCAAATATTAACTTCATGTGACAACTTATTGGCGCTCGCCAATGAGTTGTTGTATAAACTTATTACTTGATTTCCAATTAAGTTTTTTATTTTCTTAATTTATTAGATACTAAATCAATATTATGAAACATTTTATAATTAATTTAATAAAATACTACGAGCTCTCCCTATTTTTTTCTTCACAGTTGTCACGATCTTTGTACTTTCAAACACCCGAAGAAAGATCTCAACATGGTTTCATAACACAAATATCGAACTTGCACATGAAGTTGGTTCATATAACACATAATTATGCTAAGTCATTTAATATAAAATAGTTATGCCTACTAGTTGTTTGAACATAACATAATATCGCCTACTAGTCAACTGCCATAAGGAGGAGCCTATGGATCCACTAATGCTGCATCCTCAGGGGTACTCTCATGCTCGCGATGGCGAGCGCGATAGAGATGGAGGCGGGCGTGGGACCCATGATACCATCGCTCTAGGGGAGGCGTTGTAGCAGAAGCAATGGACACCGGTGACAGCCTGTGGAGATGTGCTCTCCCTCATAGTCAGTGACGGCAACGCGAGAGCTACTGGCCTGGCTATTGTGAGCATTGCTTGTCCAAATACGAGCGGGGCTATGGCACCCTCGGAACAGACGATGCGTTCTTGCCCTAACATGTCACTATAAGAAAATTCGGTTTTTACAACAGACGATTTTCATGGTTGGAGGCTCATTTTTCGTCGTTTAAAAGTCTTCTACGACGGATACCCTTCGTGGTAAAAGCCTAGTCACAAAAGAAAATATACCATAGTTTTTTTCGACCGTGGCGGATCACACACCTTCAGCCACAAAAACTTGTTCCGTCGTAGATCTATTCGCGAGCCGCGTTGACTGCTGATGTCATGCAAACTATCACGTGGCGAACGCTGTTAATGTCAGTTACCGCCATTAATTGTCTACAAAACCGTGGTAGAAGCCAGGACCAGCCAAGGCTTGCTAATTCTTAAGTGGACCGGCTCATTAGGAGAGCCCACTATAAAGACTGTCATTTACTGTTTAGTCCTGCACTGTTTGAAATGGGTCTATTAGTGTTGCCCCTCTATGACCCGTAAACTTTCAGACCCATTACTATTTCGGCCTACAGAAGCTTGCATTGGCTCAATTTTGTGTAGCCTATTAGCGGCATACGCAATGTTGGCCCGGTACTGCTAAGGCCTATGGTTGTTCCGTTACTGTTCTTATAGACCTTCATGGGCCACCCACTAACGGCCCTTCTTTGAGAAGGTTCGTTACTATTCTGGCCCATAAACGGCCTACTAAAGTTCTGGCATGTTACTGTTCGGGTCTGATAAGTTTTTCGGCATGTTACTGTTCTGGTACAATTCCTGCCTGTTACTGTTCTAGCCTGCTATAGTTCTGGCCATTTTGTTGTCCTAGCTTGCTACTATTTTGTGCCTGTTATTGCTTTGGTTTGTTACTGTTCTGGCCTTTTACTGTTTTGACATGTTACTGGTACTAGAGGACGTCTGAGGGTCGGCCCGTTACTTTTATAGTTTTAGCCTTTCTGGAGACCATTCAGATATCATGAAATATGTACAACCGGCTAGCATCTTTTAATGTTCATCGGCGGCCCAATATAAGCCGGACCAATAACAAAGCCCGATATTGTTCCCTAATCGACCTGGCTAGCACAGTTATGGTACCATCTACCCCCATGTGTGAATGTCGTCAACTAAATGCATACATAGCCTATACGATTTTTCTAGATATTACATCAGCTGCAAACTACTTCAAATTATTACATATTATCAACTCAAGGAAAATAAAATTTGGCATTTCAGTTGACAATCAAGTTGATAGCAGTCCTTAATTTGCTTTCTCGATCTATCACCTGCATCTCCCTTTTGAGTATGACATCTACATTGGAAAACAACCTTGAGCATGATCTTGCAGCCCGCTCTTTGGTGATGATAGCAATAATTGCAGTCTGAAACTAAGTAATAATAAGTTAATACTTCAAACAAGGCAAACTACTCATTTCACTAATACTAGTACGACAGGAGCTATGAAGTGGAGTTTACTATTGGTTAATGGTTCAAACATATTAACCAACACGTCAAACAAATAGGACAAACAAGCAATGAACAAGTGTGCCTATCGTGAAATGAGCAATATAACAATGCATGTGGCTTAAAATTTCAGCAAATATAAATAAGCCAGGTCATTCAACAAATATATGTATATATAGAAGAATAAATTAGAATAATAAACCAGACAATGCCATATAGTTACCACTGTAGCTAAGAATGAATGAGACAAAAATTATAATGGCATCATGCAAGAACTTTTAGAGCAGGGATGCAAACCATAAATGAACTATACAGTAAAATATAATTATGTTATTCCTTAGGACGAACCAGAATCAGATACGAAATATAATGACGTCACTTGTGAACCTGTAGAATAGAACAAACAAGTATTACATAAGTGTGCCTACAATAAAATAAGCAATCAAACAAAGTATTTCTTAAAATTTCAGCAAATATAAACTAGCCAGGTCATTTTAACAAATATATATGGAAGATGTTGTATATCCTGAAAAGCAAGAGACGTTGGTTGACTCAGAATTTGTGGTGAGCTACAGAATGGCATATGCAGTTTTTGTCATACCTAATAATAAACCAGATAGAAATTGTAATAACATCACATCAGAACGACTTGCAGAGCAGGAACACAAACCATGAATGAACTATACGGTAGAGGATAGTTATGTCATTGCTTAGGATGAACCAGCACCACATAAGAAAACAATAGCATCGCTTGTGAGCCTGTAGAAGAGGTTGTGCAAACTAACATGTTCAGTGTTCCCTTTTTAAGCTCTATGCAAAAAATAGTCAGTGTACAGCTTTTAAAGAACCAGATGGCAACAACAAAATTATAATCGAACTAGTACGAAGAGTTTAAACTTGTACTATAGGACAGCAGAATAATGTTAGGGAGAAAATAATAGCAGGAACTTAGCTCAGGGCGAACCAGATAGATTCAGTAACTGTGGAGCATGGAATCCACACTAATATTTTCTATTGACTTTATATTTTGCAAGAACTACACAATAGCAGGCAATTACTGTTATACGGAGTAGCTAAGAACATGTGCATGTGAAAATAACAAACATGTGCATGTAAAAAATAACAAACATGTGCATGACTTAAAATTTGTAGAGCAGCGAATGCAAACCAACATGTCTAGTGACATTGTATGTAGCACAAGAGCAGGCATGCCCAGTAACTTGTACTATATGTACTATCACGATTACAAAAATGCAGTTCACTGTGACGGGCTTGAACATGCTATACTACTGACAAAACAAAAAGGGGTTGGAGATTTGGTTACTTTGGTCGGAGAGGCGTCTAAGCATTGTCGATACCATGCGGGTGGCGTCCAGGTCACCGAGGGTGCTGCGGTTGTAGGGAAGAAGATCTTGGGAGGTCGATGCCGGCTTGAGCGCGGTGGACGAGAGCATCGCTGAGGCAGGTCCGCTGCAGTAACCGGCGATGCCCGTGCATCATTCTGGAGCGATGGACATGGAACTCGTTGAACTAGATCCTGTCTGGTGGGCACGATGAGGCGGCTCCGGTATGGTTGGGTAGCATTCGGTGGCAGGCAAGCATAGCTTGGGCGGTCGATGATGCCATCGGCATGGTTAACGAGATTGCAGCCTCGGTGAAGTGGCAAAAAGACCCGATAAACTAGATCTGGTGGGGTGGGTGTCGGTGAAGCGGCTCCATGACGGTGCGGGAGACCGCAGCTCAAGCGGCTCTGGCCATCATGGAATTGCCTTTGGCCGGTATGCACAGTGGTTGTGGAGGGGACAAAGGAGCTTGAGATTTTTTGGAAGGGCCAGTGGAAAAAACTGCGTGAATCGGGACCATAGATGTGAACAAAAAAACAATTACCATCGTAGACCCAAGCGACCGACTTTAGCATGCTCATTTGTTGTCTGAACAAAGGGTAGAACGGGAATTTTAAAGTCAAAAGTTTTTCAAATGGAGGGGCACGAAATGCTTTAAGGACGGTGTTTGATATTGCCGCTCGATTGAGATTTGAATTTGGCTAGCGTACATCTAATAATAATAGATCATTATTACAATCAATACCATGATATATTTATAGTAGCGAATAATACATGGTAAGGACACATAGACTGTTTCCAACGATTACAAAATAAAGCCTAAAATAAAAGAAGCAAAATTTGAAGGTCTTCAAAATCTTTTTCTTCCATAACACAATCTTGCACTCATCTGAAGGCGACCTAATTAACATCACATAGATGTCAAAAGATAGACCTGTAATCAGACATTAGAGCCGCAATGCCAAGGCTATGTGCATTTGCGCAACCATTAGAGTAATCAAACAACATCGACAAGAGTACCACCACCATTATTCCGGCGAAAAGAAACCGAATAGCCTGATCGACGTCACAGGGGAGTCGAGCGTATGAATCTCCATTATCGAGCTCCGAGATGAATATTGCGAGCATAATACTCCTCATGGCAACCATGATAAAAAAATCCAAGTTCGATCTGGCGAATCAATATCTGAAAGACCGTACCTATAAAACCTCAATCTTATAACACCATCATTAATGTCTTGAAGATCTTGCCTTCGAACGAAGGGCCGAAGATCACTTATTGTGAACAATGACATCTTTATTGATGTAGACGTCAAGAAGATGTCTACCAAAACTCTAACCTAATCTTCTAAAAACACTACTTTTACTGAGAACTCCACCCATAGATCGAGTTCCCCACCCCTCACGACCCGGCAAAGCCGGCCGAAGGAGGGGGAACCGGTCTATGGAAGATGAGGAGGTGTTGGCGGCAGTTAGGTCTAGGAAAGGCGACGGTTGGAAAAAAGGAAATATTAATAGAAAATGGTACTACGAGGTCCGAGATTTTGGGTCAAACTTTTTGAATCGGTGGGGTGGGAAATGCTTCAAGGTCGGTAGGTGATTTTGCCGCTCGTTTAAGATTTTGAATTTGGCTAGCGTCATCTACTAAAAAAAGTATTAGACTATAAGCAATCTGTCCGGGAATTTAAGTCCGAGCATCACATCAACTGATAATTCATAACCATAGAGTATTTTTACAAAGAAAATCAGATACATTCGATTCACATAGCGTAGGCGGTATATTTTGCTGCTTGACCAAGATTTTAAATTTTCCTAACGTCCAAGTAATAATAGAAAAATATAGTCTATTGTGGGATATTTTCCCCAAAATGTTTGAAGCGGAGGGACGTGGAATGATTTCGGATCGGTGAGTGATTTTACCGGTCGATTAAGATTATGAATTTGGTTAGCCTCCATCTATCTACAGATAGAAAAATGGTACTCCTGGCGGGAGATTTTGCCTCAAAGTTTTTGAAATGGTGGAGCGGGAAATTCTTTAAGGTTGGTGGGTGATTTTGCCGCTCAATTGATATTTTAAATTTTACTAGCGTCCATCTACTAATATAGAAAAAAGGTTGTAGACCATATGCTAAACATCCAAGAATTCAAGGTTGATTGTCACATCCATGTGAATAATTGCGCAAAAATTGGGTACATTACCTCCAATTCAAATAGAGTAGGCGCATGGTAAATTCTGCAGCCCAACTGACATTTTGAAGATCCCGAAACTGTTCCTGCCAATTACTGTTTTGGTCAAATATATCCCATTCAAGGACTGTTAAACATAATCTTGCTCTGTTGCATTGCCTGGATGCCCAATTGTTTAGTTTATTATGTTGGGCATTTAGATATAACTAACAAAAGGGAGTTAAAAGAACAATAACATGAGCTAAAAATAATTTAAATTATTACATAAGCTGCAAAAATTATACGAAATAAAGCGTAGCTTTACACATGGATCAGAGTTAACTCGAATCATAAAAGTTATGCTTCAGAAGCTTTGTTCGCCAGAAGTATATCAAGTGAATGGCAATCATATAGTGACAAGATATTTTCACGCAGTTGGCATATTTTAGAGATGTTAGTATTTGATACATGTGTTTGCTTTCTAAGCATGTTACTATACTCTTGGAGTCTGGCGGTTTCCTTTTTTCTGCCAAAATTATTTTGCAAAGAACTAGATATAACATTGACCTGCTTTGGTCACTTCTTAGACCAGGAACAATATGTTTAATTGCTCTTAGGGTCAGTATTGTAAGATATTTGCGACCTCTGCTGAGTATTGTAGATGATTTAGTTTCTTAATTTCTAAGAATATCAATAGAATCACAAAGTTTGTTCGTTATCTCACTTTCTATCAATAATTGAGCAATGATATCTGGAATAGTGTCAACACAAATGTTGATGCTCCTTTCTACCTGAACATCTTTATTTGCAGTCTATAACTAAGACAAAATAGGTTATAGCGGCACAAAGTATATTGTAGAAGAATTTGGAAAGCATCATTTTATAGATACAACAAAGGAAGCAATCAACTGAAGTAGCTCATATAGATTGAATTATATAGAGTATAGATAACATGCATATAATGAATCAAGCATGTAGGATTTTGGAACTTCATAGAATAGCCAGAAACTGCAAATGAAATCTAGCAAGTACATAGCCAAAAGAAGCATAATGGAATACTTTTTCTATAACTGTTCGAGACAAGAAGCATTTTCCATATAAGAAAAACAAGTAATTATGTACCGCATATAAACTAGCTAGATCATTTTTGCAGTTGGAGATAAAATTAACCAAAATAGTGCCACAAGTAAAAAAACTAGCTTCTCTATGATGCCTTGCTCTGACTGTTGTATCTTTAACTGTGGTTGGCGGACTTGTTTTAGTCATCGATAAACTCAAAATTAAAATTAAAGGAGAAGCGAAATTTTTAGTCGTTATGAGGCTAGTATAGACTATCAGTATAATAAAACGAGATCTTTTTGCGTAGAATACAATGAAATGAGTAACCGGATATTGGTTGCCTTTAGTCAACGGACATGTAATATTAATGGACAAATAAGTAATTTACAAATCGTGTGTCTACAGACTACATACATAATAAAATAAGCGATTAAAACTTCTTTTATTATATGCTTCTCATCTTCATTCCCATTCTTTGATAACTCTATCTTCGTCATTGCTTTATCCATCTTTATTACCTCATGGTATTTCTTCTTCTTGTCTCTTTTTAAGTTCGAGTCTTCGGTTACCAACATTCTTCTTGAAATCAAATTACATCGGCACGATTTCGGAAAAACAAGATTGCGAATGAGCAAACAGTATGTTGAGGAGAGCAGCCACGTGAGGAGTGTAATCTTCCTGAAATCAACAGTGTACCTCGCAGAATATTCAGAGCACAGCAGCGTGAGCTCGAGTGGATCAGAGGTTGTGCCGAGGAGGAAGCGGGGTAGCAGGTCTAATGGCGGCGATGCAGGTCCGGATATGGAGCTCCCCTCCACTCGAGTGATGAGTAGCGGCCATTAGAGGACGGCAGGGCAGGAAGGAGGGAAACTTAGGAATGGTGGTATGTGTGTCCAGACGATTATAAAAAGATTTCGTTGAAGAATAAAAGAAGGGGAGTAGATTTTGATCTAGTAATATAGTACTAGTATTAAATTATACTAGTAAGTTGCATGTGACTTGCACATAATTATCAATGGGATCTTCTAGATGCAACAATGGATAAGATCCAACGGTTAGCAATTTTTGGATTTTCCAATCTTTATCAAAGAGTAAAAGTTCAAAGTTATTCGTACGCTATATTATGACGAGTAAGTTGAACATGCCTTGCACACGTGAGAATCAGATAATAGAAGTATGACATATTATTTTTATATATAACTATAATAGGTGAAGCTCAAAATAATTATAATTTTGAGCCTTTTCCATAAAGTATCGGGTGTATATCTGGTTCTTGTACTTTGTATCATGTAGAAATCAACCTATTAGCTACCTAATGCTCGACATATATGCTCTATATAAATGATGAAGAAGATTTCAGAATTATTGAGAAGTGTGTTTTTAGGTTTGTGCATAGCGATCATTGTGCTTAAGATTGTCAATATGGAATCTTCTAGATGCTAGAACGGGTAGAAGATCCAACGGTTTTCAATGTTGGGACTTGCTGGTAGATCTTGATCCAACTGTCAAAGTTCGATCAAAGTTATTCGTACACTATATAGTGGTAAGATTACATAATAGGTAAATATAAAAAAATTAAAATTTGTATAAAGTATGGTTGTATATTTGGTGCTTGTAGTTTGTATCATGTAGAAGTCAATGTTTATTATTAGCAATACCTAATACTTGAAAAATCTTGGTAACATGGTCTAGAGAAATGATGGAGAAGATTAATTCTACAAAGATGGAGAAGTATGTTTTGAGGTTTGTGCATAGCGTTCATTGTGATAATTAAAGATTATCAATATTATCTTCTAGCAAATGCTAATAAAATAGAAAAGAAGATCGGGCGGTTGGCAATGTTCGAATTTACAAGTCTTAATCCAACGTTCAATATTCAAAAATAATTATACAAGATAAGATATGGTTTTAGGGTTTAGGTTTTATGGGTTTAGGTTTTAGGGAATTTTCAACAATGTTTAAGCTTTATGCTTATCTTTGTGGAATAGAATAGCGTTACCGCAATTTAATGAAAGTATCTCAAATTTTGATCTATAAGTGCATGATACCTGCTTGGTTAGGGAGTATGTGGGCTGATATGTCGGAAACGTATCTATAATTTTTGATGCTCCATGCTTGTTTAGTATCTACTATGCTTTACTTGCCTAAACTTTGAGGTGCTTTTTACATGTTTTCTGGTACTAACCTATTAACAAGTTGCAACAGTGTCAGATGCCTGTTTTCTGCTGTTTTTGGTTTCAAAAAAGTTAGTAAAGAAATATTCTCGGAATTGGACGGGACAAACATCAAAGTCAATTACTTTCCGTGGGGAACAAGAAGTCCAGAAGGGAGCCGGAGAGGCCGGCTAGGGCGGCCAGACCCACCCTAGGTGCGGGTGGGCCCTGTCCCGCGCCTGGAAGGGGTGTGGGGCCCCTGGCCGCCGCCTCGGCATCCCCCTTCTCCTATAAGAAGCCCCCGATGCAGAAACCCTGGGCACTCGATCAAATATTCACGAAACCGTCTGTAGCCGCCGCCACCATCGTCTCTAGATCGGGGGGATATAAAGTTCTTCCAGGCACCCTGCCGGAGGGGAGATCATCCCGGAGGCCTTCTCTCTCGTATGATGCGTGAGTAGTTCCACCTTGGACTATGGGTCCATCTAGTATCTCCTCCTTTGTGCTTTCATGTATAGATCTTGTGAGCTCCGTTCATGATCAAGATCTAATCTCTATTTGTAACCATGCATGTTGTGTTTGCGGGGATCCGATGGATATTGAGATTATTATGTTGGTTTGATTAATGGTTTTGTCTTTATGATTCTATCATGTCTGTGTTGTTTGTGATCATGCATGCTCTCCGTTGTTAGTAGCTATCTTGGCCAAGTAGTTGCTAGTGACTCCAAGAGGGGGTAATTATGGTCGATAGTGGGTTCATGCCTCTAGTTTACAAGGGAAGTGACAATAATTTCTTCGGTTGTAGATGTGTTGTTGCTACTAGGGAGAAAACAACGATCTCTTGTTCATGGGACATGTGGACTGTTTACCTTACACACTTTGCTTAAAGCAGTTGTCTATTCCTTGCAACTTAATACTGGAGGGGGGTCGGATGATAACCTGAAGGTGGACTTCAAGTCATAGATGCAGTTGGATGGCGGTTTATGTATCTTGTTGTATTGCCCAATCGAATCTCATAGGATCTTCCTGACTAGTAGTTGCATTTTTATGCCTTCCTCAGTTCCTGTCAATTGCCATGCTGTAATTTGTTTACCATGCATGCCATGTTGTTTATCTAAGGAGAGCACCTCTAGTGAACTATGGACCCCGGTCCAATCTTTACCATTGATACATCTTCCACTATTACTTGTTTACTTGCTGCAAACCATTACCTTCCACACCATACATTTAATCCTTTGTTACAGCAAACCGGTGAGCTTGACAACCTCACTGATTCGTTGGGGCAAAGTCTTGAGTTTGTGTTGTGTAAGTCTCCGTGTTGCTTGCAACACATGTGTGACGTTTCCTTCCTCCTTTTGGTTCGATAACCTCGGTCTCAACTGAGGGAAAACTTGATGCTTGCTCTTCACACCCTACGCTTGGGGTTACCAACGAAGTGACGCGTCGAGCATCATCATGGGTTTAGGGTTTAGGTTTTAGGGGTTGTTTAGGGTTTAGGAGTAAGGTAATTTTCAATAATGTTCAAGTTGTATGCTTATATTCGTTGAATATAATAGCATTACCCGATTTAATAAAAGTATCTCAAAATTTGATCTATAAGTGTGCATGATAGCTGCTTGTTGGTGAGGTTTAGGGGTTTATTGTTTGGGGTTTTACGGTTTAGCGTTTTAGAGGTCTTGGGTTTTGGGAATTTTTAATAAAGTTCGAGCATGATGCTTATATTCATGTAATAGAATGACTTATGAACAATTTAATGAAAGTATCTCAAATTTTGATCTATGAGTGCATGATACCTACTTGGTTAGGGTTGAGGGTTTATGATTTTTAGGGTTTAGTGGTATAGGGCTTAGAGTTTAGGTTTTAGGGGGTTAGGGTTTAGGGAATTTTCAATAATGTTCGAGTTGTATGCCTATTTTCATGAAATAGAATGGTGTTACCCAATTTAATAAACGTATCTCAAAATTTGATCTATAAGTGTGCATGATACCTGCTTATTGGTCAGGTTTTAGGGGTTTAGTGTTTTGGGTTTAATTTTAGAGTGTAGGGTTTAGGGATTAGGGGTTTAGGGTTTAAATTTTATGGAATTTTCAATAATGTTCATGCTATATGCTAATATTCGTGGAATAGAATGGCGTTACATAATTTAATGATGTATATCTCAAATGTTGATCTACAAGGGGATGATACCTGCTTTGTGAGGGTGTTTAAGGGTTTATGGTTTTAGGGTTTAGGGAATTTTCAATAATGTTCAAGCTTTATGCTTATATTCGTGGAACAGAATGGCATTACCATAATTTAATAAAAGTATCTCAAATTTGGTTCTATAAGTGCATGGTACCTGCTTTGTTAAGGTTTAATTATGGGTTGAGGGTTTAGGTTTCCAGTATTTAGGGGTTTAAGGTTTACGTTTTAGGGGTTGTTTAGGGTTTAGGGATTTTTCAATAATGTTCAATATTTATGTTTATATTCGTCAAATAGAATGGCGTTACACAATTTATACTAATTAAAGTATCTCAAATTTGATTTGTAAGTACATGATACCTGCTTGGTTAGGGTTTAGGGTGGAGTGCTTAGGGTTTTAGGCTTTAGGGGTTTAGGGTTTATGGTTCCGGGAATTTCAATAATGTTTAAACTTTATGGTTATATCCGTGGAATAGAATGGTGTTACCGCAATTTACTAAAAGTATCTCAAATTTGGATCTATAAGTGCATGATACCTGCTTGGTTATGGTTTAATTATGGTTGAGGGGTTGAGGGTTTAGGTTTTTAGTATTTATGGGTTTAGGGCTTGTTTGATTCAACGGAATTTACAAGGATTTGTGAAGGACTTTGTCCCTTATGAAATATACCTATGTTGGTCGTTTGATTCAAAGGATTACAATCCTTAGTAATTCCTTCAAAGGATTCCTTTGCTCTCTATTTTGTAGGAAAATTTCCATTCACCCCAACCTCATGGTTGAATTCCTTTGATTTTCATGTGACTCAAACACATACCTAATACAAATTCCTGTAGTTTTCTATTCTTATAGGATTCAAGAGGTCAGGCCACTCCAATCATATGGTTTTCCTATTCCTATGTTTTAATAATCCTACAAATCAAACGAGACCTTAGGGTTTATGTTTTAGGGGTTGTTTAGGGTTTAGGGAAATTTCAATAATGATCAAGCTTCATGCTTATACTCGTCGAATAGAATGATGTTGCATAATTAATGAAAGTATCTCAAATTGTATCTATAAGTGCATGATACATGCTTGTTCAGGGTTTAGGGATTTAGTGTTTAGTGTTTTAGGGTTTAGGGTTTTGGGAAATTTCAATAATGTTCAAACTTTATGGTTATATTCGTGGAATATAATGGCGTTACCGCAATGTAATGAAAGTATTTCAAATTTTGATATATAAGTGCATGATACCTGCTAGGTCATAATTTCTGTTAATTCATTTGAAGGTACCTAAGTACTAAAACAAAGAAGAGGCACCAAGAGTTCCGCGAGATTTAGGCGCTGTTTGGTTGGGCTTAAATTCTGGATTTTGATTTTTGGCTTATAAGCCACGAAGGTGTTTTTGACTTTGGCTTTTAGATTTTACCTTGACATAGTTGAATGATGGTATAATCCAGAAGCCAAAATCAAAAGTGGCTTATAAAAAGAAGCTAAAAGCGATAGACAAGCTTGTTAACCAAACAACCCCTCAACTTCTTGATATGAATGCTAATGCTGCCAAATTTGGGACCTTTTGAAAAAAAATCCAAATAAAATATATATAAGTTGAAGCAATATCTTTATTTCATAGAGTATCTTTCTATGTGATACGTCGGAAACGTATCTATAATTTTTGATGTTCCATGCGCGATTAGTATCTACTTTGCTTTGCTTTTTCTACACTTTGAGGTGTTTTTATATCTTTTCTGGAACTAACCTATTAACAAGTTTCCACAGTGCCAGTTGCCTATTTTCTTCTGTTTTTGTTCCAGAAAGGCAGAAAATCAATATTCTCGGAATTGGATGGGACAAAAGCCAAAGTCAATATCTTTCCGTGGGGAACACGAAGTACAGAGGAGAGACGGAGGAGGGACTCGAGGGGGCCACACCCACTGGCCGCGCGGGTGGGCCTACCCTGCGCCTAGGGGTGCAGCTGCCTCGGGCACCCTCTCGGCCTCCCTCTTCGACTATAAGAAGCCCCCGATGCAAAAACCCTTAGGACCAGATCAATATTCCACTAAACCTTCTGTAGCCGCCGCCACCATCATCCCTAGATCGGGGGGGTTGGAGTTCTTTCTGGCACCCTGCCGGAGGGGAGATCATCCCGGAGGCCTTCTCTCCGGTATGATGTGTGAGTAGTTCCACCTTGGACTATGGGTCCATGTAGTAGCTATATGGTTATATCTCCTCCTTGTGCTTTCATGTATAGATCTTGTGAGCTCCGTTCATGATCAAGATCTAATCTATTTGTAATCATGCATATTGTGTTTGCGGGGATCCGATGGATATTGAGATTATTATGTCAGTTTGGTTAATGGTATTGTCTTTATGATTCTATCATGTCTGTGTTGTTTGTGATCTTGCATGCTCTCTGTTGTTAGTAGCTATCTTGGCCGAGTAGTTTCTAGTGACTCCAAGAGGGGGGTATTTATGCTCGATAGTGGGTTCATGCCTCTAGTTTCCAAGGTAAGTGACAGAAATCTCTTCGGTTGTAGATGTGTTGTTGCCACTAGGGAGAAAACAACGTTCTCTTGTTCATGGAACAAGTGGACTGTTTACCTTACACACTTTGCTTAAAGCAGTTCTCTATTGCTTGCAACTTAATACTGGAGGGGGTTCGGATGATAACCTGAAGGTGGACTTCTAGTCATAGATGCAGTTGAATGGAGGTCTATGTATCTTGTTGTATTGCGCAATCAAATCTCATAGGATCTTTCTGACTAGTATTGCATTATTATGCCTTGCTCAGTTCCTGTCAATTGCCCTGCTGTAATTTGTTTACCCTTCATGCCATGTTGTTTATCTAAGGAGAGCACCTCTAGTGAACTATGGACCCCGGTCTAGTCATTACCATTGATACATCTTCCACTGTTACATGTTTACTTGCTGCAAACCATTACCTTCCACACCATACGTTTAATCCTTTGTTACAGCAAACCGGTGAGCTTGACAACCTCACTGATTCGTTGGGGAAAAGTCTTGAGTTTGTGTTGTGAAGGTCTCTGCGTTGCTTGCAACACCGGTGTGACGTTTCCTTCCTCCTTCTGGTTTGATAACCTCGGTCTCTACTGAGGGAAGACTTGCTGTTGTGCTCATCACACCTTGCTCTTGGGGTTTCCAACGAAGTGCTCCATGTCAAGCACCATCAACAAGTTTTCTGTCGCCGTTGTCGGGGAGGCCAAGGACGTCTTCACAAGGGGAGTCCTTCACTTCCTTTCTATTTACTTTGTTTTAGTTTGCTTAGTTTCTTTTGCTTGGTTTTGTTTGCCTGTTTTCAAAAAAAAACAAAAAAAAAATAGTTCCTGCTCTAGCTGCTGTTGTTTTTAGCTTGACCACCTTTGCCAAAATGAATTCTGTTGAGAAGTGCAAAGATGCTTTCATTGGAAAGTAATACCCTCCTACTAAGATTATATCTATGAGAAGTGACATTATGAAATTTAAACAACTTTATAATGAACATGTTGCTCAAGCTTGGGAAAGAATGAAATCTTTGGTTAAGAATTGTCCCACTCATGGACTCACTTCTTGGATGATTATCCAAACTTTTTATGTAGGTTTGAACTTATCCTCAAGAAACTTGTTGGATTCAGCTGCTAGAGGTACCTTTATGAGCATCACTTTGCGTGCTGCAACTAGACTCCTTGATAATATGATGGTTAACTACTCTGAATGTCACACTGAGAGAGCTCCACATGGTAAGAAGGTAAATTCTGTTGAGGAAACTTCTTCTTTGAGTGATAAGATTGATGTCATTATGGTTATGCTTGTTAATGGGAAAGCTCCTTTAGATCCTAATAGTATTCCCTTAGCCTCTTTGGTTTCTCAAGAAGAGCAAGTTGATGTGAACTTCATTAGCAACAATACTTATGGTAATTATAGGCCTTATCCTCCTAGTGGAAATGTTTATCATGGTAGATCTGGAATGCCTAGTGAAGAAAGGATTCTAGAAGTAGAGAGGTCCACTAAGAATTTTATGTAGATGCAATATGAGCAAAATAAGATTTTCACTAAAACTATGGAGGAACAATCTATTATCTTGAAAAACATTAGTCATCATCTTGAGAATCTGAATAGATACATTCCTAGTTTACAGTCAAAAAATTTAAGTGCTGAGAAAAATATATCCTATTTGTCTGAAGCTCAGTCCTCCTTGATTAATAAAATGGCTGCTAAACCTGAAACCATGGAAAGTACCTTTGCTGCTACTCATGCCATGCAAGTTACTATTGATGAAAATGTTAGGTTGTTAGCTCAAATCCATGCTAAGTGGGAAAGGGGAGCTGAAATTGATAGAAACAATAGTGTGTGCACCATAGCTACTAAACCACAAGTAGTCCCTGTTCCTCCTCCTCCTATGCCTAAGCCTATTGAGCCTAATACTAGTGATGCTAAGTTTGATTTTGATACAGATGTTGCAATATTTCTGAAGTGATTATGTTATTGCAAAAGCTTGCTAGAAGTCCTGATGCTAGTGATATGCATGTTGCTTTCACCAAGCACATTACAGATGTTATTGTTAAGATTAAGGAAGAGAAGCTAAAACACAAAGCTTCTATTCCTAGGAAAGTAGAAGATAGTTGGGAACCCATTATTAATGTGCAAGTGAATGACTTTGATCTCAAAGCTTCATGTGATCTTGGTTCTAGTGTCTCTATTATGCCTAGGAAGATTTATGAAATGCTTGATTTGACATCTTTGGAAGATTGTTATTTGGATGTCCCACTTAATGATAATGCTAAGAAGAAACTCATGGGGAGTATTAATGATGTTCTCATTATTGTTAACAATGCTTATGTCCCTGTGGATTTCTATGTTTTGGATGTTGAATACAATGTTTCTTGTCCTATTACTTTGGGAAGACCTTTTCTTAGAACAGTTGGTGCCATCATTGATATGAAAGAAGGCACCATTAAATATCATTTTCCATTCAAGAAAGGTATTGAACACTTCCCTATGAGGAGAGTGAAGTTGCTTTTGCTCCTCCTTTGAAAGCAAGGTTTGATGTTAATGCTTCCTCATTTGAAAATATTGGATTCTTCTTGCTTCTTATGCCTAACTTAAAGGCGTTAAAGAAAAGTACTTGTTGGGAGATAACCCAAGAGTTTCCTTGAGTCTTGGAAGTTATTACTTCAGTAATGACCTCTCCTTATCGTTTTTGTCTGTTTTTTGTGCCAAGAATGACCTCTAATGAGAGGGAAGTAAGATTTGGGGAGTAGCTGTCCCGAAACAGATTTGTGTCCTCCACCATAAATATTCGTGAGGAGTCTCTGTAACTCGTATTATGCTCAAAATTTACGAATAAATCCCCCAGTATATTAGATAACTTCCATTAGTTCAACATTTTTTATTTGAGCAACAGAAGATTTTTGAAAAAATCGGTTTCTACCTGCTCGTCTGTTTTGACAGATTTCTACCATTATTTGCATTTGCTTCTTATTGATTCCTTTTTGAGTTCTCTTTTGTGGAATTGAGCTTTTTGAAGGAGTTGCTACATTATATTGTGTTTTTAGTGAAAAGTTTTTCTGTTCCAAAGCTTTGCCAAAGGTCTAATATCTTTTGAATACACTAATGTTGCTAATGAAGATTGTGTGAAGTTTTGTATGAAGGAAAAAAAAATAGGTGTAGAGAAAGACTGAAGTAATGAGATGAAGGATGGAAAAAAGATCAAGCTTGGGGATGCCACCCCGGTGTCACCCCAAGAAATATCCAAGAGGTACAAGCGTCAAAGCTTGGGGATGCCCAAGGCATCCCCTTCTTCATCAATAAAAAGCTCAGGTCTGTCTAGACACTTCGTTTTTATTGTTTCATGCACTATTGCGTTGTTCTTGGAGTGTCTTAGTTTTCATTTGCTTTGATTAGGTTGTTTAGTTTTCTTGAATAAAGTAGTTTGGACCCCCGTTATCGCTGTGTTATTTCAAATAAGTTGCTTGGTGTTGGAAAGGAGTAGGATGTTCCTACTTGAGAGTGCAAGAGGAGATTGCATTGACTGTGACTTAGAATTTAGCATGACATGCTAGGTGTTGTTTTGAACTTATGCTTAGTGATTATTGTTGTATCATGTCTTGTTCCAAACAATTGAGATTGCTTAGTGTGCCTCGAAGAAATTATGCGTTGTTTTAGCATGCAAAAGCATAGTATTGTGGTATTCTACTTTGAAGCTTTGTTTGGGTTGACTTGGCACATGCTCACACCATGTTATGACTATGAACAAGTAACCATAGCCTCTATATCATTTACTCCTTGACTTATAGTACCACTCTATGCTTTGATTAGTAATGCTTCGTTGCTCTGCATGATTATGGCCATTATGCTCTCTTAGTTGGTTGCTCCCAGTCTTTTGCTAGCCTCCACTTGTATGAGTAAGCTCTACTCATGATTCCAACTCCCAAGAAACCAAGTTATTCCAAAGTGTCCACTATAAACTCCTATGCATGGTGTGTTACACCATTCCAAGTATATTCTTGTTTTCAGCTATCTTCCAATTAAAAACTATTTTTTATGTGAAAACTTAGTGATTAAAGCCCTCACAAACTTGATGGCACACTTAATATTCTTTGCCCCTAATAAACTTGAACCATTGTGTCGTCTATGTTGTATATGCTTGCACTTATACGTTGGAATTAGCAGAACCATGCTGTCATGGGGAACGTTTTCAACATTGCACTTGTACTTTGTACTCAGTTGATATCATGCTATTTTGTCTATGGATGTCACCGGTGTGAAATAAAGAGGAAGCTTGTAAGTCCATGGAGTTTGTATCTTGTGTTAGAGAAACGTCTGGGCCGCTAGCCTAAGCCATGCCTAATCATGGTGGAAACTTGCAGCATCACCATAGTGAGCTATCTATGAAGCATCCTCAATAAAAATCTATGCATATAGTAAATATAAAGATCGCTAATATGCTCATTGTGTGCTTGCCTTGTCATTTTGGTTATGGGATAGCTCCTGTACCAAGCGCAAGGGGTACCCCGTTGGCGATTCTCTATGATGTGCAAATACTTACAATGACAAGAATTTACAGGTGACTGAAGTTGAGTAGCATGAGGTGTGGCCCTCGTATTCAAGGGACTTGAGATTGCCAACTTATACTTTTTCAAGCATATACTCCATAGTTTTTCACTTTAACCTTAATCACTTCAAGATTCTTATGATAGGGGCAATGAGGGTTGAAAGCTAACAAGCACCATAATTTTTGGAAGCTCTTTTTGAAACTTGAAATCCCTGCTTCCTTTATAAAAGGCCTTTCTTCCACCATTATTGAGTCTCCACCTTCTACCTTTAGGCACCATTAAGAGAGAATAGTTGCCATTCTGTGTGTAGTGTCCCAAAGCTTATTGATTGATGCATATTGTGATATTACTTGTTCTTGTTCTATTTGTTTCTAGTCACCCTTGTGAACTTTGAAGGTGTCCTATGCATCTATTTGCTACTCTATGAGGGACAAGCTAATTGCCACTATGCCATGTTTTCTGTATGTGAAACAAATAAACGTTTTTCAATGCATGTTATTCATGATGTTTGTTTGTAGCCTTTCATGTTGCATGCATAGTTACTATGTCCTATTGTTAGAACTCTATCTTTCATGCATATGTTTAGAGTTCTTTGATCCCAGCACTTTCAATGCTTGCAAATGGTTTGATCTTTATTGTGAAGGTGCATGTCACCTCAAAAATTATTCTTTTTATCACTTACCTACTCGAGGACGAGCAGGAGTTAAGCTTGGGGATGCTTGATACGTCGGAAACGTATCTATAAGTTTTGATGTTCCATGCTTGTTTAGGATCTACTTTTCTTTGCGTTGTCTACACTTTGAGGTGTTTTTATATCTTTTCTGTAACTAACCTATTAACAAGTTGCCAAAGTGCCAGTTGTCTGTTTTCTTCTATTTTTGGTTCCAGAAAGGCAGAAAATCAATATTCTCGGAATTGGTCGGGACAAAAGCCAAAGTCAGTATCTTTCTGTGGGGAACACGAAGTACAGAGGAGAGACGGAGGAGGGCCTTGAGGAGGCCACACCCTCTGGCCGTGTGGGTGGGCCCACCCCATGCCGGGGGGTGCAGCTGCCTCGGGAACCCCCTCGGCCTCCCTCTTCGCCTATAAGAAGCCCCCTATATAGAAACCCTAAGGACCCGATCAATATTCCATGAAACCTTCTGTAGCCGCCGCCACCGTTGTCCCTAGATCCGGGGGATCTGAAGTTCTTCCCTGCACCCTGCTGGAGGGGAGATAATCTCGGAGGCCTTCTCTCCGGTATGATGCGTGAGTAGTTCCACCTTGGACTATGGGACCATGAAGTAGCTAGATGGTTGTATCTCCTCCTTGTGCTTGCATGTATAGATCTTGTGAGATCCGTTCATGATCAAGATCTAATCTATTTGTAATCATGCATGTTGTGTTTGCGGGGATCCGATGGATATTGAGATTATTATATCAGTTTTGTTAATAGTATTGTCTTTATGATTATATCATGTCTATGTTGTTTGTGATCTTGCATGCTCTCCATTGTTAGTAGATATCTTAGCCGAGTAGTTGCTAGTGATTCCAAGAGGGAGTATTTATGCTCGATAGAGGGTTCATGTCTCTAGTTTCCAAGGGAAGTGACAGAAATCTGATACATTAGAAACGTATCTATAATTTTGATGGTCCATGCTTGTTTAGTATCTACTTTTCTTTACTTGTCCACACTTTGAGGTGTTTTTACATGTTTTCTGGTACTAACCTACTAACAAGTTGGAACAGTGCCAGATGCCTGTTTTCTACTGTTTTTGGTTTCAGAAAAGTTAGTACAGAAATATTCTCGGAATTGGACGGGACAAAGGACAAAGTAAATTACTTTCCGTGGGGAACAAAAAGTCCAGAGGAGAGGCGGAGGGGCCAGCTAGGGGGGCCAGACCCACCCCAGGTGCGGGTGGGCCCCACCCCGCTCCTGGCTAGGGTTTGGTGGCCCTGGCCGCCTCCTCGGTCTCCCCCTTCGCCTATAAGAAGCCCCCGATGCAGAAACCATGAGTACCCGATCAAATATCCATGAAACCGTCCGTATCCGTCGCCACCATCGTCCCTAGATCGGGGGGATATGAAGTTCTTCCCGGCACCGTGCCGAAGGGGAGATCATCCCGGAGGCCTTCTCTCCAGTATGATGCGTGAGTAGTTCATCCTTGGACTACGGGTCCATGTAGTAGCTAGATGGTTGTATCTCCTCCTTTGTGCTTTCATGTATAGATCTTGTGAGCTCCGTTCATGATCAAGATCCAATCTATTTGTAATCATGCATGTTGTGTTTGCGGGGATCCGATGGATATTGAGATTATTATGTTGGTTTGAGTAATGGTTTTGTCTTTATGATTCTATCATGTTTGTGTTGTTTGTGATCTTGCATGCTCTCCGTTGTTAGTAGCTATCTTGGCCAAGTAGTTGCTAGTGACTCCAAGAGGGGGTATTTATGCTCGATAGTGGGTTCATGCCTCTAGTTTCCAAGGGAAGTGACAATAATCTCTTCGGTTGTAAATGTGCTATTGCTACTAGGGAGAAAACAACGGTCTCTTGTTCATGGAACATGTGGACTTTTTACCTTACACACTTTGCTTAAAGCAGTTGTTTGTTGCTTGCAACTTAATACTGGAGGGGGTTCGGATGATAACCTGAAGGTGGACTTCTAGTCATAGATGCAGTTGGATGACGGTCTATGTATCTTGTTGTATTGCCCAATCAACCTCATAGGATCTTTCTGACTAGTAATTGCATTGTTATGCCTTGCTCAGTTCCTGTCAATTGCCCTGCTGTAATTTGTTTACCCTTCATGCCATGTTGTTTATCTAAGGAGAGCACCTTTAGTGAACTATGGACCCCGGTCCAATCTTTACCATTGATACATCTTCCACCGTTACTTTTTTACTTGATGCAAACCACCATTACCTTCCACATCATACGTTTAATCCTTTGTTACAGCAAACCGGTGATCTTGAAAACCTCACTGATTCGTTGGGACGAAGTCTTGAGTTTTTGTTGTGCAGGTCTACACGTTGCTTACAACACCTGTGTGAAATTTCCTTCCTCCTTCTGGTTCGATAACCTCGGTCTCAACTGAGGAAAAACTTGCTGTTGTGCTCCTCACACCCTGCGCTTGGGGTTACCAACAAAGTGCCACGTCGAGCACCATCAAGTGTTTCTAGCGCTGTTGTCGGGGAGGCTAAGGACGTCTTCACTAGGGGAGTCCTTCACTTCCTTTCTCTTTACTTTGTTTTTAGTTTTCTTTGTTTCTTTGCTTGGTTTTGTTTGCCTCTTTTCAAAAACACAAAAAAATTAGTCTAGTTTGGTTTGCTTGCCTTATTCAAAAACACACAAAAATTAGTTCCTGCTCTAGTTGCTGCCATGTCTGGTTTTGGGTCAACCTCTATTTCCCCTATGGTATAAATCTCCACTTTTAAGCAAAAAAGTGAAGAAAGTTTTAAGGAGGCTTGGTCTAGAATCTCTGCTTGAGCCTGAGGTGAGCCTTAGCTTGGTTATTGATAGTTTCACCGCGGTATTGCTATTTGTTATAGATCTGCTTTGTATGCTGTGGCTGAGATATATTTATTGCTATGTACTGAGGATGAAGCTTTTGATGCCATAAGGAAATTAATCATGATCTATGATACACATGGCAAGTCTGATTCTGCTTTCATAAATATTTTTGCTAGGTTGAACACTCTTGAGACCGGTATTGCCTCTATGAATATTTGCTATCACACTCTTAGGGCTTACCATGATTATGTTCCCATAAATTCTGAGCCTTCAAAGTGGTTTCACGCAATCAAAGTTTCAATAAACACTATACTTTTTTATGCTCGCTGTGATATCATGTCTGAATTTTGTCTCATGCCTAAAGATATTTTTGATTCCTTGAGTCTTTGGGGGCTTATTGAAGGAGTATAGGAAATCTCTCTTACCAACAATGCCACTATATTACCCATTAGGATAGCAGAAGGTGTGTTTACAAAAATCGTAGGGAAAATGGTGACTACTGATTATCTTGTTATTGAATGTGTAGGCAAGGGATAGATCACACTTGGAAGATCCCTACTGAAACACCTTGGGGCAGTGATAGATGTGGGGAAAGGCATCATGCACTTTGCTCCTCCGGTAAGCAATCACATCTTCCCTAAAGATAAAAAGAAAGGTAAGAAAGGAAGGAACAAGAAGGGCAATTCTTCATTTGAAAATACTTGATTCTTCTTGCTTCTTGTGCCTAACTTAAAGGAATTAAAGAAAAGTACTTATTGGAAGAGAACCCAAGAGTTTCCTTGAGTCTTGGAATTTATTACTTCAGTAATGACCTCTTCTTATCCTTTTTTTTTTTTTGCTTTTTGTGCCAAGAATGACCTCTAATGAGAGGGAAGTAAGATTTGGGGAGTTGCTGTCTCGAAACAGATTTCTGTCCTCCACCAAAAATATCGTGAGGAGGCTTTGTAACTCTGATTGAGCTCAAACTTTATGAATAAATCCCTCAGTATGTTAGCTAACTTTCGTTAGTTCAACACTTTTTGATTTGAGCAGTAGAAGATGTTCGAAAAAATCGGTTTCTACCTGTTGGTCCGTTTTGACAGATTTCTGCCATTATTTGTATTTGCTTCTTATTGATCACTTTTTGAGTTATCTTTAGGTGAATTGAGCTTTTTGAAGGATTTACTATAGTAGCTTGTGTTTTTAGTGAAAATCCTTGTTGTTCCAAAGCTTTGCCAGTGGTCTAATATCTTTTGAATACACTAATGTTGCTAATGAAGATTGTGTGAAGTTTTGTATAAAGGAAAAATTTTAGGTGTAGAGAGAGAATGATGCAATGAGATGAAGAACAAATAAAAGATCAAGCTTGGGGATGCCACCATGGTGTCACCCCAAGAAATATCCAAGAGGTACAAGCGTCAAAGCTTGGGAATGCCTAAGGCATCCCCTTCTTCATCAATAAAAAGCTCAGGTCTATTTAGACACTTCGTTTTTATTGTTTCATGCCAAGTTGTGTTGTTCTTGGAGCGTCTTATTTTTGTTTGCTTTTCTTAGGTTGTTTAGTTTGCTTGAATAAAGTAGTTTGGACCCCCGTTCTCGCTGTGTTGTTTTGCAAATAAGTTTGCTTGGTGTTGGAAAGGAGTAGTAAGTTCTTGCTTGAAGTGCAAGAGGAGCTTGCATTGACTGTGACTTAGACTTTAGCATGACATGCTAGGTGTTGTTTTGACCTTATGATTAGTGATTATTGTTGTAGAATGTCTTATTCCAAACAATTGGGATTGCTTAGTGTGCCTTGAAGAAATTATGTGTTGTTTTAGCATGCAAAAGCATAGTATTATGGTATTCTCCTTTGATGCTTTACTTGGGTTGACTTGGCACATGCTTACACCATGTTATGACTCTCACAAAGTCACCATTATCCTCTATGATCATTTAGTCCTTGACTTGTAGTACCACTCTTTGCTTTGATTAGTATGCTTTGTTGCTCTGCATGATTATGGCCATTATTGCTCTCTTAGTTGGTTGCTCCCGGTCTTTTGCTAGCCTCCACTTGTATGAGTAAGTTCTACTCATGCCTCCAACTCCCAAGAAACTAAGTTATTCCAAAGTGTCCACTATAAATTCCTATGCATGGTGTGTTACACCATTACAAGTATATTCTTGTTTTCAACTATCTTCCAATTAAAAACTATTTTGTTATGTGAAAACTTAGTGATTAAAGCCCTCACTAACTTGATGGCACACTTTATTCTTTTCCCCTAATAAACATGAACCATTGTGACAACTTTGTTGTATATGCTTGCACTTATAAGTTGGAATTAGCAGAACTGTGTTGTCATGGGGAACGTTTTCAACATTGCACTTGTACCTTGTTATTCTCAGTTGATATCATGATCTTTTGTCTATGGATGTCACAGGTGTGAAATAAAGAGGGGACTTGTAAGTCCATAGAGTTTGTATCTTGTGTTAGAGAAACGCCTGGGCCGCTAGCCTAAGCTATGCCTAATCATGGTGGAAACTTGCAGCATCACCATAATGAGCTATCTATGAAGCATCCTCAATAAAAATCTATGCATATGGTAAATAAAAAGATTACTGAGATGCTCATTGTCTGCTTGCCTTGTCATTTTGGTTATGGGAAAGCTCCTGTACCATGTGCAAGGGGTACCCCGTTGGCGGTTCTCAATGATATGCAAATACTTACAGTGACAAGAACTTATCTGGACCCAAAGTTGAGTATGCATGAGGTGTGGCCGTCGTATTCAAGGGACTTGAGATTTCCAACTTATACTTTGTCAAGCATATACTCCAGCTTTGCCACTTTAACCTTAACCACTTCAAGATGCTTATGTTAGGGGCAATGAGGGATGAAAGCTAACAAGTACCATAATTTTTGGAAGCTCTTTTTGAAACTTGTAATCCCTGCTTCCTTTACAAAAAGGCCTTTCTACCACCACTATTGAGTCTCCACCTTCTACCTTTAGGCACCATTAAGAGAGCATAGTTGTCATTTTGTGTGCAGTGTTCCAAAGCTTATTAATTGATGCATATTGTGATATTACTTGTTCTTGTGCTACTTGTTTCTAGTCATCCTTGTAAACTTTGAAGGTGTCCTATGCATCTATTTTCTACTCTATGAGGGACAAGTTGATTCCCACTATGCTATGTTTTCTGTATGTGAAACAAACAAACGTTTTTCAATTCATGTTATTCATGATCTTTGTTTGTAGCCTTTCATGTTGCATGCATAGTTACTATGTCCTGTTGTTATAACTCCATCTTTCATGCACATGTTTAGAGTTATTTGATCCCAGCTTTCAATGCTTTCAAATGGTTGGATCTTTATTGTGAGGGTTCATGTCACCTCAAAAATTATTCTTTTATCACTTACCTACTCGAGGACGAGCAGGAGTTTATCTTGAGGATGTTGATACGTCGGAAACGTAATTATAATTTTTTATGCTCCATGCTTGTTTAGTATCTACTTTGCTTTGCTTGTCTACACTTTGAGGTGCTTTTTACATGTTTTCTAGTACTAACCTATTAACAAGTTGTGCAACAGTGCTAGATGTCTGTTTTCTGCTGTTTTTGGTTTTAGAAAAGTTAGTAAAGAAATATTCTCGGAATTGGACGGGACAAACGTCAAAGTCAGTTAATTTCCATGGGGAACAAGAAGTCGAGAGGGGAGCCGGAGAGGCAGGCCAGGGCGGCCAGACCCACCCTAGGCACGGGTGGGCCCTGCCCCGTGCCTGGGAGGGGTGTGGGGCCCCTGGCCGCCGCCTCGGCCTCCCCCTTTTCCTATAAGAAGCCCCCGATGTAGAAACCCTGGGCACCCGATCAAATATCCACGAAATTGTCTGTAGCCGCCGCCACCATCGTCCCTAGATCGGGGGGATCTTAAGTTCTTTCCGGCACCCTGCCGGAGGGGAGATCATCCCGGAGGCCTTCTCTTCGGTATGATGCGTGGGTAGTTCCACCTTGGACTATGGGTCCATGTAGTAGCTAGATGGTTGTATCTCCTCCTTTGTGCTTTCATGTATAGATCTTGTGAGATCCGTTCATGATCAAGATCTAATTTATTTGTAATCATGCATGTTATATTTGCGGGGATTCGATGGATATTGAGATTATTATGTTAGTTTGACTAATGGTTTTGTCTTTATGATTCTATCATGTTTGTGTTGTTTGTGATCTTGCATGCTCTCTATTGTTAGTAGCTATCTTGGCCAAGTAGTTGCTAGTGACTCCAAGAGGGGTTATTTATGCTCGATAGTGCATGCCTCTAGTTTACAAGGGAAGTGACAATAATCTCTTCGGTTGTAGATGTGTTTTTGCTACTAGGGAGAAAACAACGGTCTCTTGTTCATGGAACGTGTGGACTGTTTACCTTACACACTTTGCTTAAAGCAGTTGTTTGTTGCTTGCAACTTAATACTGGAGGGGGTTCGGATGATAACCTGAAGGTGGACTTCTAGTCATAGATGCAGTTGGATGGCGGTCTATGTATCTTGTTGTATTGCCCAATCAACCTCATAGGATCTTTCTGACTAGTAATTGCATTTTCAGTTCCTGTCAATTGCCCTGCTGTAATTTGTTTACCCTTCATGCCATGTTGTTTATCTAAGGAGAGCACATCTACTGAACTATGGACCCCGGTCCAATCTTTACCATTGATACATCTTCCAATGTTACTTGTTTACTTGCTGCAAACCACCATTACCTTCCACAACATACGTTTAATCCTTTGTTACAGCAAACCGGTGAGCTTCACAACCTCACTGATTCGTTGGGACAAAGTCTCGAGTTTGTGTTGTGCAGCTCTCCATGTTGCTTGCAACACCTGTGTGATGTTTCCTTCCTCCTTCTGGTTCGATAACCTCGGTCTCAACTGAGGGAAAACTTGCTGTTGTGATCTTCACACCCTGCGCTTGGGGTTACCAACAAAGTGCCATGTCGAGCACCATCATAATCTCTTCGGTTGTAGATGTGTTGTTGCCACTAGGGAGAAAACAACGGTCTCTTGTTCATGGAACAAGTGGATTGTTTACCATACACACTTTGCTTAAAGCAGATGTGTGTTGCTTGCAACTTAATACTGGAGGGGGTTCGGATGATAACCTGAAGGTGGACTTCTAGTCATAAATGCAATTGGATGGCGGTCTATGTATCTTGTTGTATTGTCCAATCAACCTCATAGGATCTTTCTGACTAGTAATTGCATTGTTATGCCTTGCTCAGTTCCTGTCAATTGCCCTGCTGTAATTTGTTTACCCTTCATGCCATGTTGTTTATCTAAGGAGAGCACCTCTAGTGGACTATGGACCCCGGTCCAGTCTTTACCATTGATACATCTTCCACTGTTACTTGTTTACTTGCTTCAAACCATTACCTTCCACACGATACGTTTAATCCTTTGTTACAGCAAACCGGTGATCTTGACAACCTCACTGATTCGTTGGGGCAAAGTCTTGAGTTTGTGTTGTGCAGGTCTCCGCGTTGCTTCCAACACCTGTGTGATGTTTCCTTCCTCCTTCGGGTTCGATAAACTCGGTCTCTACTGAGGTAAGACTTGCTGTTGTGCTCATCACACCTTGCTCTTGGGGTTTCCAACGAAGTGCTCCACGTCAAGCACCATCACTATGTGCACTACCTAGTTTCCATGAAAAATTATGCTAAAATTTGACAACTTTTGAAGAAACTTGTTTCACAATATGGCGTACCATATGTATGAACATTCATGGCTTTCAAACAAGATGGCCAAGGTCATGGCAATATGTTTGCCATAGTTTATGATAACGTGTCCATGTTTGGTAGGTCGGTGCATAACTGCGTATTGGCATTTCGAAAAATGTTTACAAAGGTGCTTCCAAATTCAAAGTTATTTTAAATTGTCCAAGTGACAATAATGGCTTCCACTGTGAAGCAACTACAAAGACTGTATATGGTTCAAAGTATCACCACACAAATTTTATCACAAATTTTAAATTATTTGCCGGATAATCCCCAAGTTTCGGAAATTTTCAAGTTTTCTAGTCAGTTTCTTCGAATTTAGCGAGTTTATATCTCGTTTTCATGAAAAAAATTCAATTTGGAATTGCAAACGATGGGAATCTCTACTTCCCGTAATTTTGGGTCACTGATATGCGGGTCACCTGTGTTGTGGGTCCACAAAGTCAGTGTAAGGGCGGAGTGGGCGAGAAGGTAAATACTTATTGAAGGAGGGTAGGGAAACATCGATGGGTGATGTACGTGGGAGAACACAAATTTACCACCTATATCCTTCTATTATTGCAGTACTTCTCGTGTTGTTGTTTCTAGAGCAAAAATAGATGAGGAATTTTGCATTCTAAAAAGGTGAAGTATTTTTGAATTGATGTGTGTGTGATGTTTGGGCGCCGTACCAAAATTTTTAGGTCGAAGGTTCTAACATTTTGTGTGGAACGAAGCTTCTAACATGTTTTTATTGTGAAGCAACTACAAAGATGATGGCTTAAAATGTCACTGCCCCCTTTTTACACACAAAGTATGACCTTTAAATGTATATTCCATTTCAAACATTAAGGGTAAATTTGTGCAATAAATTGATTTTTTGGGCTGGATGTTTGAATGGATGGGCGGGATGTTTGAATGGATGGGCAGGATATTTTGGCGCTCTGCCGGAATTTTGAAGTTGAAGCTTCTATAAGGTACGTTACTCCCACTTGGAGATGTTGTCCCTATCAGATAGACCCAGATGCATGTACGCTTTTGAGCATTTAATGAGTTGATAGACTGAAGGGTTCGCAGCATAGAAAACAAAAAATTTCCTACGATGTAAACAACTAAGTACCAAGATCTATCTACTAGATACAAGAAGCGGGTGGATATACATCCATAAAATACATATCCTCGAAGACAGAATAGCGTTAACGAGGTTGTACTCGTGGATGATGTAGTCAAACGCTTGCCGATCTCAAGATCGTGATGAAGTCCATCTGGTCCAGCACCATCAAGTCCAGCACCGCAAAGCATTGGTGTATCCTTGATCGCACACACGTCCGGATACCCCGACAACCTCCGCACCCTCGCTCCAGCGGAAGCAACAGATCCTTTCAGAAAAATACACCGGGA
Organism: Avena longiglumis; assembly: GCA_030063025.1. Classification (NCBI taxonomy): domain Eukaryota; kingdom Viridiplantae; phylum Streptophyta; class Magnoliopsida; order Poales; family Poaceae; genus Avena; species Avena longiglumis. The sequence goes on from CP125973.1 coordinate 162,207,620, forward strand.
ACATGTATCTCTCTGATCCGAGACCATGGGGAAATTCTAAAGGGGGAAAGAGATCCTTCTCGAGGAGGTGTGAGAGTGGAGGAGGAGAGGGAGGCCTTTTATAGGGAGAGGGGAGGCAGCGAAGGGGCATGGAGCCCAGACATGTTGGCTGCCCCCACCTCTTCCACATTCATGTGGGTGGAGCTCCCACTCAAAATGAAAAGCCTCCACTCATATAAACATGCCTCCACTCAAAAATCCACTCACATGCATTAAATTTCCACAAAATTTAATGCAAGCTCTCATTTAAGAAAACTCTTTTATTTATTTATTTATTCAGAATTTTGTTAATTACTTGAATTAACAAACATTCACATAAAACCCCTCACAACATTTCAATTTCACATGCATAACCAATTTCAGCAATTTCAACCGAAACGATTCCGGTGTCTAGTGAAATAAATTACTGTGCTTTCTTTTTCTTTCTCTGGCATCTTATTTGCTCCAAATGGTGTCGGTATCCCTTAAGTGTGTCACCCTACGCTTCGCGAATAATGTAGACATGATCGAGACCCTCTCTGATCAATAATCAGCAGCGGGACCTAGACATCCGTACTGACTTCCACACATTCAACGATGACTTCTATGATCGTGTGAACCTTACATGCATGTAACTCAATCCCTTTGTCTCGCAATATATTACATGTCCGAGATTCGATCATCGGTATCTCTGTACCTAGTTTGATCTCGTTACTGACATGTACTCTTTTCTCGTTCCCGTGATATAACATTCTAGTGATCAAATCACTTGCTTGCAAGCTAACTAATGTGATATCATCGAGAGGGCCCAGAGTATATCTCTTCGTCATTGGGATGGACAAATTCCACTCTTGATCCATGATCCTCAACATAATACCTTCGTAGCATTGAACCCATCTTTATAATCACCCTGTTATGGTGTGACGTTTGATGTTATCAAGATACTCTTCCGGTGTTAGTGATTGACATGAAATCATGGTCTAAGGACTAAGATTACTTCGTATGATGTTATAGCAATATAAACACAATGACCTTGATCGTAATGCTATACTTCGGATGAATGTTCATCACATCATTCCAACAATGTTGTGACCTCGTTATTAACAACACCCAATGTCCATGATCAGGAAACCTATCATCATCTCGTTAATCAACGAGCTAGTTTATAAGAGAGGCATAACTAGGAACTTCCTTTTTCTTTATTAAACACACATGATTTAACGTTTCCGTATTAATACAATTATAGCATGCAAAATAAACATTTATCATAAATAAGGAATACAATAATAACCACTTTATTATTGCCTCTCAGACATATTCCCTTCAACATCGTAACTGGGTGGCTATAAAGGTGGCATTGAGTGTTCGAAAAGTATGTGTTGAGGCACATGGATCAAGAGTGGGATTTGTATATCCATATGACGGATAGATATACTCTAGGACCTCTCGGTGGAGTGTCATACAATTAGCTTGCAAGCATGTGACTGGCTCACAAGGGATCACATATCACGGGGACAAGAAAAGAGTACTTATCGGTAACGAGGTTGAACTAGGTATGCAGAGATACCGACGATTTGACCTCGCATAAGTAAAATATCGCAAGACAAAGGGAAATTGGTATCGTATGTAAATGTTTCATTTGATCACAAAGTAATCATAGAAATATGTGGGAACCATATGAATTTCCAGATTCCTCTATTGGTTATTGATCGGAGAAGGGTCCCGGTCATGTCTGCATAATTCACGAACCATAGGGAGACACACTTAAGGATTCAATGTTGTTTAGTAGATATGGAATGTAAGTAGGGAGACCGAATTTTGTTCAAAGTCTCAGATGGGATCCAGTATATCATGAGGAGATCCGGATTGGTCCGGAGAATAAGATTCATATAAGGAACCGGAGTTCGGGAATGGTTCCGGTATTTTCACCGGACTGATCTAGAATGGTCTAGAAGGTTCACCGGACCAGAAGGGTAAGGGTGCATGAATGTGTCATGAGTAATTGGAATGGTTGCATCATGTCCTAGATTAAAGGGTTGTGCAAATAAAGAGTAAAATCAAACTCTGAAATTGAAAGTCAAAAGGCAAGTTTGAAAAGTCAAACTGGGACAATGTTTCCTAGTGGAGGATGAAGAGAATCCTTCTCTCCCTCCACCACAAGCCTAGAAGGAGAGGAACTTGGGGTTGGATTCAAACACCCCTCTCCGTAGCTGCCCCTTCCTCTCATAAATAGAGGGGAGGGGGCTGCCCCCTCCACACACCACCACCACCCAAGTCGTCGTCGCCTACTGTCGCCGCTGTGCCGCCACCCTAGCCGCCTCCGGCTACGCCTCCTCCTCCCCAGCTTCTAAACCCTAGATTCTCGGGAAACCCTAATACTCCACCATAACCCGCTCCGGCTTAGGAGAAGCCCTGTGGGATCTTTCCTCTAGTTTTGATGCCACGCCGTCGTGCTGCCGGAATCGTGAGGAGAGAACTACAACCTCCGCTACCTGCTGGAACAAGGGAGATGAAGGTCTCCATCGTGATGCAGCCCGTCCTACGAACTCTACTACATCTACTCCCACGAGCTCCCCAAGTGGACCCATGACTCGCGCCCGAGCCAAACTCCTACAAGCTAAGGTGAACTCGCTCCTTTCCTTGTGTGACTTCGATACACCCTTGGATGGCCTGCTACTTCATACGCATACCTTGTGCATCATCAGGTACGAAGAGAAGGACCCAGTGAACGGAGGAACACCAGCGAAAGAAGCCAAATACTCTCTGTCTCCAGCGGTTCTACCGGGCCCGGTGGCCGGTACTACCGGCCAGCGGCACTACCGCCCGCTACTACCGCTCCCTACAGACGACGCCAATAGAAGTCCCAGGACTGCAAGCGGTACTACTGGATCTGGACCCGGTACTACTGGTCAGCGGCACTACCGTCCCCCACTACCGCTCCCGACTGACGACGCCAACGGAGGTCCCAGAACTACAAGCGGTACTACCGGCCCCGGAAGCAGTACTACCAGTTGAGACCAGTACTACCGGTCGCTAGGTCGGTACTACCGGACGTGCGTTAACCAGATCGTGCCAAGTCGGCCCAGCGCCCTGTACCCCTTTCTATATTTCACTATTTCATTCTGAAACTACCCCTGTTTATGTGGCTGGCCTATAAATAGCCCCCACCCTCTATTGTAAACCCTAGACTTGGATAATAATAGATTGAGGACACCCCTTTGAGGATCTTTCATCTATTGGTCTCATGCTCCTACCAAGGGGCACCCTATTATCCACCCCCTCTTGGATCTTGCCTAGTGCGTTCAAGTTTTACAAGGCCTTGGGTTCTCGGTTTCTCGCCCCCAAGTCGTCAAGATATCACCAAGCATCTCGCCCCCGTTGTTGGTCGTGGAGAGAGAGCTTCGCCCAACACCGATCCTAGGGATTATGTTGGACTGGTTGCCACCGGCGTGAGTTATCGGTGTGTATCATGATTTGTGTGTGTGAGTTCATCGGGATCTTAGTGTGCATGTGTTCGTGGATTTCGTCCCCTCTTCCCCTTCCACCGCTTTCCCCTCGATCCCCGTGGAGATTCGTGAAAGATCGGGCCACCCCAAGGGGTTTCCCCATAACATATTGGTATCAAGAGCAAGGTTAATCACGAATTTCCCCCCAATTTTTCTTCTATCCCCTTAAAATCGAAAATCCCACCAAAAAGAGCCCCAATTTTCCTTCAGGTCGATCTTTGGATTTGGTGAGTTTTTTGTGGTTTTGGTCCATAGATCTGTTGCTTTTGGAGTCGATCTATAGCCTTTGTTGTTCCTATCCCAGCCTTTCGGTCAGATTACCACGAATTTGAGGATTTTTTCAAGTGGATCTCGTTCAAGTTCCGCGCCTGGCGGTACTACCGGTAGTACGAGCGGTACTACCGCCCTCCGGTACTACCGGTCGCACCTGGCGGTACTACCGCCCGACACAGACAGTTTTTCTTTTCTCTTTGACACCTCAACTTCGTTTGCTGACTATCCTCTTTAACTTGTTCGTGTTTCGCGTGTTTGTCGCCATCTTAACAAAAGCTTCCGCATCAAAGTCACCTCGCGCTCAACGACACCGCGACACTCGAACATCATCCCCACCAACGGTTGCAAGTCGTCAACAATACCAAAGGTATAACTTGCGCCACTTTGACAGCCCCATATCTTCCTTTGTGTGTATCTATCCTATGAGAGCAACTCATTTTGTGTTTGTCTAAGCATTGTGCACTTGCCTTTGGAAAGTGAGAGTGTGAGGACAAATACAAAAGTTAACATAGTAGTATAAAAGAGGGAGAAAAAAAATAAAAAAATAAAAATAGAAAGATACATAGTCTCCCAATACAAAGAGAATAGCAAGCTTGCAAGCCAAAAAGAGAGAGGAAAGAGCGGACCAAGGCAAGTGCACAAATCTGTTGCTTATCCTCTTTTGGCAAACGAGTTGTGGTCTCTCCTTGAGTTGGCACGACAATCGAGCGTAGTCTTCGTTAGGACCTTTTGTGCTCATTTTCATAGTCGTGCTAACCCATTTTTCTCCACGTGTGCGTTTTTCCGTGTTTTTGTAGATCGTATCCTTTTGCTTTTGATCTTTGGTTCTTTACCACTTAGAACAATAACCTTTTGCTTGGATCGTTTCGTTTGGTTTTCCACAATCCTAACCTTCCACCAAAAGCTTTTGAGAGTTGTAGCGTATTGGTGTGTGAGTTTCTTTGTGATTTCACTTTGCACGCCATTAGTTCTCAAGTGTGGCAATTGGTTTGATATAATCTCCAAGGTGAGGTAAACGGCTAACTCCCCGCATCCTCTTTCTCCATATACAACCCTTGTCGACTTTTTGCATCATGGACAGGAATGGAGAGCCGTCCCAACCTCCACCTCCGAAGGACGACACACAATACATGACAAGATGGGACCATTGGAAGGTCAGAGGAGAATTCAACTACCGTTGTGAAGCTCTTGAGCGGCACCAAGATGAACAATTTATCAAAGCCCGCGTGGAGTTCAAGAACATCGACAACCGCTTCGAAGAAGTCCGAGGCCAAATGCATGCCATGCAACACAACCTCGGTCATCAAAATGAAGCTCTTGGTCGTGCCCTCGCCTCAACGGATGAGAAGCTTCAACGCCTCCTTGATGGGCTCGCAAGGCCACGATCGCGCGACTCAAGCTCATCACGTCAATCCTCAAGTGAATCAAGCGCACCTCGCCGTCACGCTTCAAGGCACCGGGATGGACCCGTCCTTCAATCCATGAGCTCTTCTCAAGTGGTACCATCTCCGCGACACGCCGCGACGTCAAGCTATGATGGTGACCTCTCCGCAAGACCTCCAAGACGTGAAGCGAACCGGCCTCAACAAAGGGCACTTGTGATTCAACAAGAACACCCTCACGCGGACTACCAAGCCCATTGTCAACGACGTGTTCTCTCAACAACAAGTGAAGCACCCGAAGCGGACGAACAAGATCACCGTCGGCGTGAAGCACTCGAAGATCCACCAAGGCGTCATCATCGACATGAACGTCAATGTCGACAACATGATCATCATGATGAGCCTCCTCCACATCAAGAAGAAGAAGAGCATCCCATTGCGCATGTGGCTCGACGTCCTCCTCTCCACATGGCGCAAGACAATGCTCCTCGGCATCAACCACGACAAGAACAAGAGCAAGCTCCCCAAGCTCGTCATGAGGATCAACGACCTCCTCCTCGTCCTCAACCGCGTCAACAACATGAGCAAGCTCCCCAAGCTCGTCATCGAAACCAAGTTCCACCACCAAATGCGGCACCTCAACAACCACAAGGGCCACGCAACCATCACCAAGCAAGACATGAGAGCTCGGATGATGATGATGACAGCCAACATCATGGCAACCGCCGCCACCGGAACCGCAATGGAGAAGAAACTTTCGGCCAGCTCAAATTCACCATGCCCAAGTTCACCGGTTCTAGTGAACCCGAAGAATATCTCTCGTGGGAACTCAAGGTTGACAGGATCTTCTGCATGCACAACTATAGCAATGAAAAGATGATGGCCATGGCATCCCTCGAGTTTGATGAGTATGCCAACCCTTGGTGGGAACAAGTCCAACTCGCTCGTGAAGCAAAACAAGAGCCTCCAATCTCAATTTGGCAAGATATGAAGGCCCATATGAGATCCCGCTTTGTTCCTTCGCACTACACGCGTGACCTCTTCAACAAGCTTCAAACGCTTAGTCAAGGGACAAATATCGTGGAGGAGTACTTCAAGCAAATGGAGCTCAACATGATCCGTGACAACATTGAAGAGCGTGATGAACAAACAATGGCACGTTTCCTCAATGGCTTGAACCATCCAATCAAGCGCATCACCGAGTTCCAAAAGTACAACAACATGGTTGAGCTTGTGCACATAGCATCAAAAGCCGAGCGCCAAGTGCAAGAGGACATCAAGTACAACAAGCCAAAGACGTACTTCACATACAAGCAAGCCTCAACCACCACTCCAACAACACCAAGTGGAAGCTCATCAAGTACCACCAAGCTTCCCTTCAAGCCAACACTCCCTCAAGGAAAACAGCCCCCAAGTGGCAAAATACACAAGGGATGATCAACCATTCAATGGTGAATGCTACAAGTGTGGAGGCAAAGGACACAAGTCGGCCGCATGTGGGAACAAGAAAGTTTTGTTCATCCATGACAACGGCGATGAAGAATACTTGAGTGAAGATGAGTTTGATGCAAGGGTCAAGGAAGCCATGGCAAGGCAACATTTGGAAGAGGACCAAGAACTACTTGTGTGTGAGCATGATGCAAGTCCATCGCTTGTGGTCACAAGGGTCTTAACTACTCAAGCCAATGAGAATGAAGACCAACGATCAAACATCTTCCAAACTTGTGCTGGCATCAATGGGAAGTCCATCAAAGTTGTCATCGATGGAGGGAGTTGCCACAATCTTGCAAGTACGACATTGTGTGAGAAACTCAACCTCACCCTCCATCCGCATAAGCACCCCTACCATATACAATGGCTAAGTGACCAAGGGTCCGTCAAGATCAAGCACTCCGTCTCAGTAACGTTCTCAATTGGACCATACAAAGACATGGTGGAATGTGACGTGGTCCCCATGACAGTTTGCCATATGTTGCTAGGAAGGCCGTGGAAATTTGACAAGCGTGCTTTACATGATGGTCACTCAAACACTTATACCTTCAAATGGCTTGAAAAAACTTGTGTTTTGCAACCAATGACTCCTAGCCAAATAATTGCGGACAATGCAAAGGCTTTAGAGAGGGTGCAATACACAAAAACACCTTGTGAGAAGAGTGGTGAGCGAGAGAACCGCACTATAGTGAGTGAGTGCCACAAGCCAAACTCGAGTGGAAAAACTAAGAGTGTTCTTCTTGCCACCAAAAGTGAGATGAGAGAAGTGCGGAACAACCCATCCATGTTGTACTATGTCCTTGTATGCAAGGGACTAGTGCAAGGAACTAATGACTTGACAAATGTTCCTCCTTCTTTGATGGCTATTTTGCAGGAATTCCAAGATGTATTTCCCGAAGAGCTTCCTCATGGCCTTCCTCCTCTTCGTGGAATCGAGCACCGCATCGACCTCATACCCGGTGCCCCACTCCCAACCGCGCTGCGTATCGCACAAACCCGGAAGAGACGAAGGAGATAGAACGACAAATCAACCAACTCGTCTCCAAAGGTTTGATCCAAGTAAGCACTAGACCAAGCGCGGTCCCCGTTATTCTAGTTCCAAAAACGGATGATACGTTGCGGTTATGCATGGACTGTCGTCCAACCAATGCTATCACCGTGCGTTATCGACATCCTATACCGCGTCTTGATGACATGCTTGATGAGTTATGTGGATCCACTATATTTTCGAAAATTGATCTTCGTAGTGGTTACCATCAAATTCGCATGGCCGAAGGTGATGAGTGGAAAACCTCCTTCAAGACCAAGCTTGGTCTCTATGAATGGTTGGTTATGCCTTTTGGCTTATCAAATGCCCCATCTACTTTCATGCGCCTCATGAACCATATTTTGAGATCTCTCATTGGGAAGAGTGTCGTTGTTTACTTTGATGACATCCTTGTTTATAGCAAGTCACTAGAGGAGCATGTTACTCATGTGAAGGAGGTCCTTCAAATCCTTCTTCATGAAAAGCTTTATGCTAATCCCCCAAAGTGCACTTTTGCAAAAGGCAAACTGATTTTCCTTGGTTTTGTTGTGTCTTCTCATGGCATTGAAGTTGATGTCTCAAAAGTTAAGGATATACGAGATTGGCCCATCCCTACCAATGTTAGTGAACTTCGTAGTTTTCATGGGTTGGCTGGCTTTTACTGTCTCTTTGTGAAAGACTTTTCTACCATTGCTTTCCCCCTCAACGAATTGACCACGTTCGTTTGGGGAAAAGCACAACAAAAGGCTTTTGATGAGCTCAAAATGAGGCTCACCGAAGCACCACTTCTTCCATTACCGGATTTCACAAAAACCTTTGAGATTGAATGTGACGCTAGTGGTATTGGCATTGGAGGCGTCCTTATGCAAAATGGGCGTCCTATTGCATACCATAGTGAGAAACTTGATGGCGCACGCCTTAACTATCCCATTTATGACAAAGAACTTTTTGCCTTGGTTCGTGTCCTTCAAGTGTGGCAACACTACCTTTGGCCCAAAGAATTTATAATCCATTCCGACCATGAGTCGTTGAAATATCTTAAGGGCCAAGCCAATTTGAGTAAAAGGCACGCCAAATGGGTTGAGTTTATGGAATCTTTTCCTTACATTGTCAAGTACAAGAAGGGCAAAGAAAATGTGGTAGCGGACGCTTTGTCTCGCAAAAACACAAACCTTCTTACGCGACTCGAAGTAAATGTCTTGGGTCTTGATGACATAAAATCTTTGTACACGTCCGACCCTTTCTTTGGAACAATTGTTGCAAAATGTTCAATAGACAAAGGGATTGATGATTTCTATTTGCATAAGGGTTTTCTTTTCAAACAAAACAAGCTTTGCATTCTGAATTCGTCTCTCCAAATTTTGCTTCTTCAAGAGTCCCATGGTGGAGGCCTTATGGGTCACTTTGGCCGTGACAAGACATATGACATGCTATCCACTCACTACTTTTGGCCAAAGATGAAGCGCGACGTGGAGCGCCACGTCCAACGATGCACTACATGTATCCAAGCTAAGTCTAAGTCTAACCCCTTTGGTCTTTATATGCCATTGCCTATTCCTCATGCACCTTGGTCGGACATTAGCATGGACTTTGTGTTAGGATTTCCTAGATCTAAACATGGACATGATTCTATATTTGTGGTAGTGGATCGCTTTTCCAAAATGGCACACTTCATTCTGTGCCATAAGACCGATGATGCTTCACATGTAGCAAATTTGTTTTTCAGGGAAATAATTCGGCTACATGGTGTACCAAGAACAATCGTCTCCAACCGCGACGTCAAATTCATGAGCTACTTCTGGAAGACACTCATGGCCAAGCTCGGCATCAAGCTCCTCTTCTCGTCCGCCTCGCATCCTCAAACCGATGGACAAACCGAGGTCGTCAATCGAAGCCTTGGCACACTTCTACGTGTGTTGATAAAGAACAACCTTAAGGATTGGGAGGAATGTATTCCACACGCCGAGTTCGCCTACAACCGCGCGAAGCACTCCACCACCATGAGCCCGTTCATGATCGTCTATGGTTTCGAGCCTCTCACCGTGCTCGATATCCTTCCACTTCCGCTTCATGACCGTGCCAATTTGGACGTTGTCAAGCGTGCCCAAATAATGAAGAAACTCCATGAAGACACAAGAGCTACGATCAAGCAACAAGTCCTTTGCCAAGCATCAAGGCTAAACAAGAACAAGAAAGAGATGATCTTCGAAGAAGGCGACCTTGTGTGGATACACTTGAGTAAAGACCGCTTCCCCAAGGACCGCGACTCCAAACTCAAGACAAGAGGTGATGGACCATTCAAAGTGCTAAAGAGGATCAACAACAACGCCTACCTCATCGATATCCCAACATCAAAGTATCTTGTGAGCTCGACATTCAATGTCAAGGACCTCTCACCCTACCATGGAGAAGATGAAGTTGAGAAGGTTGAAGAGTCGAGGACGACTCTTTCCCAAGGGGGGAGCTGATGCAGCCCGTCCTACGAACGCTACTACATCTACTCCCACGAGCTCCCCAAGTGGACCCATGACTCGCGCCCGAGCCAAACTCCTACAAGCTAAGGTGAACTCTCTCCTTTCCTTGTGTGACTTCGATACACCCTTGGATGGCCTGCTACTTCATACGCATACCTTGTGAATCATCAGGTACGAAGAGAAGGACCTAGTGAATAGAGGAACACCAGCAAAAGAAGCCAAATACTCTCTGTCTCCAGCGGTACTACCGGACCCGGCGGCCGGTACTACCGGCCAACGGCACTACCGCCCGCTACTACTGCTCCCTACAGACGACGCCAACAGAAGTCCCAGGACTGCAAGCGGTACTACCGGATCTGGACCTGGTACTACCGGTCATCGGCACTACCGCTCCCGACTGACGATGCCAACGGAGGTCCAGGACTGCAAGCGGTACTACCGGCCCCGGAAGCGGTACTACCGGTTGAGACCGGTACTACCGGTCGCTAGGCGGGTACTACCGGACGTGCAGGAACCAGATCGTGTCAAGTTGGCCCAGCGCCCTGTACCCCTTTCTATATTTCGCTATTTCGTTCCGAAACTATCCCTGTTTATGTGGCTGGCCTATAAATAGCCCCCACCCTCTATTGTAAACCCTAGACTTGGATAATAATAGATTGAGGACACCCCTTTGAGGACCTTTCATCTATTGGTCTCATGCTCCTACCAAGGGGCACCCTATTATCCACCCCCTCTTGGATCTTGCCTAGTGCGTTCAAGTTGTACAAGGCCTTGGGTTCTCGGTTTCTCGCCCCCAAGTCATCAAGATCTCACCAAGCATCTCGCCCCCGTTGTTGGTCGTGGAGAGAGAGCTTCGCCCAACACCGATACTAGGGATTATGTTGGACCGGTTGCCACCGGCGTGAGTTATCGGCGTGTATCGTGATTTGTGTGCGTGAGTTCATCGGGATCTTAGTGTGCATGTGTTCGTGGATTTCGTCCCCTCTTCCCCTTCCACCGCTTTCCCCTCGATCCCCGCGGAGATTCGTGAAAGATCGGGCCACCCCAAGGGGTTTCCCCATAACACATCGAGTACCGGAAGGATCGTCTACGCGATCTTGAGATAGGCAAGTGTCGACTACATCACCCACGAGAATCTGCTCTCGTTAACCGCTTTGGAATCTTCAAGGGTGAGTACTCTAATCGACTCGTTGCTACAATCTAGTAGATAGATTTTGGCTTGTGTGTGTGTTCATGCAGTAGAATTTTTTTTGTTTTCCATGCTACGAACCCCTACAAGATTTCGGCCTTGCAGAGGCCCCTGAAGTGGTGGCTGGAAGCTACAGCTCGAGGAAGACACCTGCTTTTGCTCCGGGTGGACGCCAGTAGCAGCAACTCCCCCCGCCGGTGGCAGCAGGTCATGTGGACGCCAGGGGTTGATTCAGGAGATCCGCTGCTTCCCCTGCCCTCGGCTCGGCTCTTTCCTCACATCACTCACGGTTCCTTGGCCGTCCACCACCACAAGCGCGAGGAGGAGGGGATCCTCTCGCGCCTCCCCTCGTGGCTGATGGTCCGAGAAGAACGAGTGGAGGAGGGGGAGGGGCGGCGGCACTGGTCAATCTGAATGGGAGATGGAGAGAGAAGCTCGAGGGATGCAACGGCGTGGTGCGGGCGGCAACGACGGCGGGCGAGCTGCTGAGCAGAGCGGAGCAAGCAGCGAATGAGGAAGATGAGGGAGTGGACTGCTTGGTTTGTCGAGGATTTCGCGAGGACTAATTTGCAAAACGACCGGCATGAACGGTAATTCTGATCGGAAGTGAAGGGTTTCACGGCATAGTAAATCAAAATTTTCTACGGATGCGAACAGAGGGAAAGCCAAGATCTAATCTAGGAGATGCAATCAACGAGAGAGATTGGATTAGATCTTCATACCCTTGAAGATTCGCACAGCGGAACGTTTATCGGAACGTGGGTGATGTAGTCGTACTCGCTTATCCTCCTCGCGATCCGATCCGATCTAGCACCACAAGTGGCGGTGCCTCCGTGAGATGCACACGTGCAGCACCTAGACGTCTCCTCCTTCCTCAGACCAGCAAGTATGGTGGAGAGATAGATTGGATCTACAACACGACGGCGTGGTGTATATGGTGGAGAATTTCTGCAGCAGGGCTTCGCCTACAAACAGTCGGGAGGGAGAGAGGAAAGCTAGCAAGGCGGCTAGGGTTTGGAGGAGAGGTGTATGTTGGAGATATGCCCAAGAGGCAATAATAAAGTGCTTATTATCATATCTTCACACTTATGATAAATGTTTACATGCCATGCTATAATTGTATTAACCGGAAACATTAATACTTGTGTGATTTGTAAACTAAAATAAGAGTCCCTAGTAAAGCCTCTTGTTAAACTAGCTTGTTGGTTAATATATGATCATGGTTTCCTGATCATGAACATAGAGATGTTATTAACAACAGGATCATATCATTAGGAGAATGATGTGATGGACATACTCCTATAGATAAGCGTAGCATAAAGATCAAGTCATTTAAATAGTTCAATTGCTATATGCTTTACGATACATAGTAACCTAATTCCTTCGACCATGATATCATGCATATCACCTTTACGGATGGATGATTTGATGACATCAAACACCACCTTTATCGGGTGGCTATAAAGGTGGCATTGAGTGTTCGGAAAGTATTGGTTGAAACACATGGATCAAGAGTGGGATTTGTCCATCCATATGACGGATAGACATATACTGGGCCCTCTCGGTGGAATGTCATCCAATTAGCTTGCAAGCATGTGACTGGCTCACAAGGGATCACATATCACGGAACGAGAAAAGAGTACTTATCAAGATGTGAGGTTGAACTAGGTATGCAGATACCGCGATCATAACCTCGGATAAGTAAACTATCGTGAGACAAAGGCAAATTCGTATCGTATGTAAGTGGTTCATTCGATCAAAGTAATCGAGAAATATGTGGAGCCATATGAATTTCAGATTCCTCTATTGGTTATTGTTCGGAGAAGTGTCTCGATCATGTCCGCATAATTCACGAACCGTAGGGAGACACACTTAAGGATTGACGTTGTTTGAGTAGTTATGGTATTATGAGAAAGAGACCGAATGTTGTTCGAGTCTCGGATGGGATCCGGATATCACGAGGTGATCCGGAATGGTCCGGAGAATAAGATTCATATAAGGAAAGTCCGCTTTGAGTTCGGGAATGATTCCGTGTTTTCATCGAATGTTCTAGAAGGTTCGAATGTCCGGCACTCGGGGGAAGGGTACATGAATGTGTCATTACATATTGGGATGATTGCATCATGTACTAAGTGTTCTTGCTGTTCCAAATAAAGGATTAAATTGAATCCTAAAACTGAAAAGTCAAATGGCGGTTTGAAAGTCAAACGGCTAAACAGAAACCTGGGAAACAAGCAAGAGGAGGTTGAAACCAACTTGGAGGAGGAGTCCCTCCTCCAAGCGCCACCAAGGCCGACTTGGGAGGGACTCCTCCCTGGCCGCCCTCCCACCTATAAAAGGAGGGCAGGGCCTCCTCCTCTAGACACACAAGTTCCTATCCTCTAATCTCGGTTTAGAGCCGTTTTGGTTTAGAGCTTCTAATTTCTTTAGCCAGCGGTTTAGAGCCTTCTAATTGGTGTGTCTAATCCTAGACCACTAATAGCTCTCTCATACTCCACCATACTCGCCCGGCTTAAGGCGAAGCCTCGGGATCTCCCCTACTTCCGGTACCACGCCAGTTGTCTTTGCGGAATCGCGAGGAGAGTGCTACAACCTCCGCTGCTTTGGAACAAGGGAGATGAAGGTCTTCGCGAGTATCGAACGTGTGACCGATCGCGAAGCGCTCACCGAACGCAGCGCGGAAGGATCGTCACGATCTTGAGATCGGAAAGAGTACGACTACATCACCCACGAGAATCTGCTCTCGTTAACCTCTTTGGAATCTTCGAGGGTGAGTTCCTCTATCGACTCGTTGCTACAATCTAGTAGATAGATCTTGGCTTGTTTGTTTGTATGCGATAGAAATTTTTTGTTTTCCATGCTACGAACCCCTACAGTGGTATCAGAGACGTGTCTATATGTAGATCTGTTGCACGAGTAGAACACAATGGTCATTGTGGGCGTTGATTCTTTTATTGTCGATTGCTTCTTGTGTACTTTGCATCTTGCGGTATGTTGGGATGAAGCGGCTAACCTTACATGACATCGTTCATGAGACTTGCTCCACGCTTGACATGCAACTTGTATTGCATAAGTGGCTTTATGGTGCCTGTTTCTCCTAGCATAGTTAAGATCCAATTTACAACGGGTGATTAACAATACTAGTATCAATGTTGTGGTTCTTGTTCGTAAGTTAGAACGACACTTATTGAAAGCCCCAAACCACGTAAAATATGCAAAGAAAGTAGAGGCGTCTAACTTTGTTTTGCAGGGGTGTGCTGTGATGTGATATGGCCATGATTGTGATTATATATGATGTATGCAATGTTCCTTATTGTAAGTTGGCAACCGGCAGGAGCCATATGGTTGTCTTTAATTTATGTTAAGACCCGCGTGTCTATTCAAATTAGTTGTAATAGTTGAAGCCGGTGGACGACAACCATGGAGAAGCGTCATTGACCTTGATGCAATGCCGATGATGATGGAGATCATGTTCGTGCTTGAAGATGGAGATCGAAAGCACAAAGAAGAAAGGCCATATCATATCACATATTATTGAATTGCATGTGATGTTAATCCTTTATGCATCTTTTATTGCTTAGTAGACGACGGTAGCATTATAAGATGATCCCTCATGCACATGAATTTCAAGTCATAAAGTGTTCACCCTTAGTTAGCACCGTTGCTAAAGCTTGTTGTTTCGAAGCACCACGTGATGATCGGGTGTGTGAGATTCTGCAAGTGTATACAACGTGAGCAAGCCAGATTTGCTCATGCAGAAACTAAGGTTTGATCTTGACGAGCCTAGCATGTACAGACATGGCCTCAGGAACACGGATTACCGAAAGGTAGAGCATGAGTCATATAGTACATATGATGAACATGTTGATTGTTCGCCATTGAAGCTATATCAACTCTCGTCATGATCGGTTTTGATGTGGTGGATTTGGTTCGTGTGATCACTAAAACAATGAGAGGGATATTGTTTTGAGTGGGAGTTCACCTAGATTAATTTAATTATTAATTAGAACTCAATTTATCATAAAATAAATCAAAGTGAAATTGCATAGTTGTTGTAGTCATTGGCATCCGTTTACCACCTTGCGCTTAGTTATAATTGAGATAATAGAACTATAGAATTCTGGTTAGTTACTTTACGAACTGGTATCGTATTGTTTTGAAGTGTTAATCTAAAGTTTAAAAGTCCTATTGCAAACTTTCAGTAAGTTCCGGTTACTCCATGAAGTTTAATAATTAGTATTAAATCAAGAGTAACAATTCCAAGTGTTAGTATCATGTTTGTTTCCATGATTCTTGATATTCAAAGGATTGTCTTAATATCAAGGTTAACTAGGATCTGAAAGAGTTGTTTCAGAAACCATGATGTGTGGAAGATATTGTGATATCTGAAACGAAGTTTTGGTTGCAACATGATAGAGTATAATATGGCTAAAGTCATGTTCTCATATTTGATGAGAATTTGCAAAAGGTTGGAGACACTTGTTGTCCTAATCCTCCAAAAGGTTTTGGATAGCAACATTATACTCATAATTCATCGTTATAAGCTAACAGTAGCTTGATCATGGACGATTCCATTATAAGGGTGAATATTTGATGTAGGTAAGATGTTTGCTACACCAAGAGATTACTAAAGAAAGGAATTTGAAAGAACACCAAACATTTGATGATAGGTGATCTACTTCAAAGTGCAAGTCCAAAGACATTGGTATTTAGTTATACACGCTTTGGATTATGTGTCATATGTATGAATCCACTATTGATGTTGATAGATTCTTTCAAACAGAAAAGGAAATACTGAAAGAGAATCTCATAAATATATGGCAGAAAAGGAAAAGACTAGAATTGTTCAGCTTAAGTACATAGATGATATACATGTTATGGCTATATTCTTTGCTTGTTAAACAATGTGGTTCTCAAGTATTTGATACTGAATTTGTTGGTGTGAATCGTCATACGAAACAACACAATTCATGAACTACAATGGCCTAAGTAACTAGCAAAAGAATATGTGATGATGTTCATCGAGAACAAATAAAGGGTTGTTGTGTTGCTCGTTAAACATCAAAGCTTGCCTTCAAAGATTTGTTTTATCAGGTATTATGAGAACAAAAGGGTTGTTCAAATAATTGCCGTAATCCATAAAAGATGGATGATTCACAAATCTCGTTGGAGACATCACATCCATAAAACTAGTGCTAAAAATGTCGAAAGACAAATTGATTAAAAGATCACTTAGGAAGTGACATCGCCGTTTAAATTATATTGGAAAGAAAACATGAAGAAAATCCATATGGATGGAATTTTGGAGTCTATTTGATTTTGATCAAATGACGCTTGAGAAACTTTCCTAGAGATAATTAAAACTTCGTTCATAGGCCAAAAGGGAATGCATGATTAGCTTATTGGAACTTGTACATATTGTTGTACGAAATCCATTATGTGTAGTCAAGAGCGATGGATTTTAACTTCATTTGCTTTTTCCGAAATTTTGAGTGAATATATGAATATTTACTTAATAAGGATGAAGTATGAAACATTTGAAAAGTTCAAAGACTTTCAAGATGAAGTGCAAAATCATTGTAACAAGAATATAAACAGTTTATGATAAATATCATAAAGGAAGATATTTGAGTTACAGAGTTTAGCATAATACCTAAGACTTAAGGAATCGTTCCGTGGATTTGCATTTCCTGAAACACCATAAGGGTATGGAGCGTTCGAGGTATGTAATTAAACCTTGTTTGACATGGTAAGATCAAAGGTATAATTCATAAGACTGCCATTATATTTTAAAGATTAAAAGCTTTAGAGATTACCGTTTTTCCACTGAAAAGAGCTCCATCATAATCCGTTGAAATGACACCATATAAGGTTATGGTTTGGGATAAAACCCAAGTAGTCCTTTCTTAAAACATTGGTATGCTATGCATAAGAAAGATGTGTGCAACCAAAGTCGGATGAACCTGTCTTTGTATAAATATTAAGTATTCCTCCATAAAACACCGGAGACAAAAGTGTTTGTCGCTTAGAACGTCAAGTTTCTTTGAGAAGGAATTTTTTCGTGAAAAGTTAAGTGGGAGGACAATAGAACTTTGATAAGGTTAAAAGAACCTTAGCTGTATGTGCAAAGTTGCGCAGCGCCGAAAAGTGTTCCGGAGGCAGCAACAATGCTCATGGCTCACGTGCCTCAAGGGTTATGGTCACGGAGATCCAAGTTCCTATTGAAACAAGTAGGTCGGATGAACAATCGAATACCAAGATTTGAGAGTTAAATCATTATTTGACAATAATGATCCGACTACATGCAAAGAAGCGATGATGGGCCCTGACTCCGTCAAAAGTCTTGGAGCCATAAAATCCGTGATAGTTCCATTCATGAGAAATCAAGTTTTGAACTTGAAGGACCCTCGAGAAAGGTGTAAGACCTTACAGTTGTGTCTGGATCTATAAAGAAATAGACATGGATGTTTTACATCTATGAAATAGTCGACATGTTGGGAAAGAGTTCACAAAATGTTCAAAGGTTGACTATGACAAGATTTGATCTTTCATAGTGATATTTAGTCTAGACGGATTAATGTAGCAACCACTACATATAATTTGTTATATGGTAGTTGAATAAACAAAACAAGTTCTTATAATAGAATCGTTACCTAGGACATGTGCATAACACGGTCCATAGGGTTTTGTTAATTCAAAAGGATGCTAAAAGCATATGCAAACTTCAATGGTTAAAGTGAGCATCATGAGTTGGAATCTTCACTGTGATGAAACTGTTAAAGGAGTTTAAAAGTTCATCAGAGACGATGGAGATGCTTGCATTTGCAAGAAATTAAGTGGGAGTGCTAAGACATGTTTCTAATACATTATGTGGAAGACATATTGTTGATTGGAAATAATGTATCTTTTATTAACACATATTAAGAATTTCATCCCGATGAAAGACTTAGGCAAAACCCAAATATTTGGCATCAATAGACGCTAATATGGTTGTGCCAGAAGTACATAGACGAGATATTGAATGAGTTCAATATAGAAACTACAAGAAAGGTTCTTGTCGCACAGAAAGGATTGAAAGAGTTCAAATGTTGATGATATATTCAAGTGTATTGACATTTGGTAAAGTGAAACAAATAATCAAGTATAGATTGATACTTGATGTATGAAATCACAAAGAGTATTTATATCAATCATACTGTGATATGTAAAAATCCAGATATGTCCTATGCTCTAAATGTTGTGAGCATATACCAGAATGATTCGTAAGATGATCATTGGACAATAGTAAGGATATTCTTATGATCTTTTGGAAGAACTAAGAGTATAATATTTGTAGAAGTGACAAATAGATGATTAGTTCATTGTAAAAGTACTACATTGATACTAGTTTTGTCACAAAGTACAAATTAAGTTATCTCGATCTAAACTAAGGGTGGCACAATATAATGGAAAGTGAGTTCCATAATGGATTTGGATGAGTTCCAAAGTTAAGACATTGTGACTGATACTACAACAAAAAGGCTAAGTATATGACTGCTATTTTAGCATCAAAAGAGGGCATTTGTGTCAAGTAGTTTGTTATCAAACTAGGTGTAGTTCACAGTGGGATAATACTATGAAGATATATTGTGCGACAATATTATCAACATGTTTTAACCCCAAAGAGCTAAAGGTCACACCGAAAGACCAAATTTATACAAAGCCATCTCATTAGAGAATGAGTGATGCGTAGAGACGCAAAGACATGCAATTACACACGGACCTGGAAGTGTCAGATCCGGAGATCAGTTGACCACTAGCAATCGTGTACATACAACACCGGAAAGCCATAGGTGTTGAATACACAAAGGTTTGAAACTAGATTATTGACTCTAGTGCAAGTGGGAGACTGTTGGAGATATGCCCAAGAGGCAATAATAAAGTGGTTATTATCATATCTTCACACTTATGATAAATGTTTACATGCCATTCTATAATTGTATTAACCGGAAACATTAATACTTGTGTGATTTTTAAACTAAAATAAGAGTCCCTAGAAAAGCCACTTGTTAAACTAGCTTGTTGGTTAATATATGATCATGGTTTCCTGATCATGAACATAGAGATGTTATTAACAACAGGATCATATCATTAGGAGAATGATGTGATGGACATACTCCTATAGATAAGCGTAGCATAAATATCAAGTCATTTAAATAGTTCAATTGCTATATGCTTTCTGATACATAGTAACCTAATTCCTTCGACCATGAGATCATGCATATCACCTTTACCGGATGGATGCTTTGATGACATCAAACACCACATCAATCGGGTGGCTATAAAGGTGGCATTGAGTGTTCGGAAAGTATTGGTTGAAACACATGGATCAAGAGTGGGATTTGTCCATCCATATGACGGATAGATATACTCTGGGCCCTCTCGGTGGAATGTCATCCAATTAGCTTGCAAGCATGTGACTGGCTCACAAGGGATCACATATCACGGGAACGAGAAAAGAGTACTGTAGAGGTCCCTACCCAATAAGATAGATCCCTCCTGTGTTTTACAATGCTAGTCCCTGGATCAATAGCTAGCATCCACAGTTAAGATGTAATATCAAGAAACAATGGTCATAACATAACTTTATAACCAGGAATTACATAATTTTATTACATCATACATAGCTCATTTGGCTATTACATTACATTGCAGCGGAATAAATATAAGTATGGGTCCTTCATCATCAAAGTGCCACAGGCAGATGTTGGTTGTAGACTTTGTAATCCTAGTCAATCAAACAATCTTCATTCTAAAACAATCAACCTGCAACATTACAAGTTACAGCCACAAGGGTCAATACATTTGAATTGTATTGGCAAGTTTCACTTTATGTATAATATGTGTGGATCCTATCCATACATGCATATTTGGCTAAGTAGAGTTTAGGGCTTATTTGCATAAAGCAACATTTATCCTATCTTTTTCAAATTGATTTGTCAAATCTCTTTTCAAATCTCTTTTCCAAGTTCCTTGAACTCCTTGGTAGAAACTCAAGTGTTCAAATCCTTGTCAAAATCCCTTGAGCAACTTGGTAACTCCAAGTGCATCAAGTTTTATCAAAATTCATGAGTTCCTTGGTGAAGCCCCAAGTACATCATGTTCTTGAGCACCTTGGTAACCCCAAGTGCAACAAGCTTTACAAAATCTCTTTGAATTCCTTGGTAGACACACAAGGGCATCAAGTTTTTATATTAGAAGTTGGAATGTCGAGATCTCCCATAGTTCAAACTTTAGTTGCTCAGTATTGTCCATAACCGGGGACACGGCTAAGTACTTAGATTTATTAACTTCTGCAGAAGGAGTACACTTTACCCACAAGACACAATCTCATCTTGTTGCCACCAGTGGCCTACTGGATAAGTGCTCACCAAGATGGAGTACTGGCAGATTGAGAATGTGACGAAGTCTTTCCAAAAGGTCCTCCCATACATCATTGCTAGCTTTGTCTTCAGCCCCCATGAAGCATTCCAGATCCCCATGTCCAGTAACTAAAGACAATGTATGGGTCTTCCTAATGTAATTGACTAAGCCAGAGCCATAATAGCATGTGGTTGTACATGGAAGCCACAATTGGAGAAACATGTTTGATCTCTAAGTTTCCTAGGTGGTTTTCTTTTGGAGCACAACACAAAGTGATTGCCATAGACATGGTTCCCTTTTGTTGCCACCTTCTCCAAAACTTAAAGTAGCCACCACCTAGGTGGTTCATTGAGTCCTTGTTTTATTATGTAAAACACAAGTCCTTTTCTCATCCTTTGTAAAATCACAACATGTATCTCTTTTCAAAACATAGCATGGCTAAGCATGTACAACTTCAATATTTTCTCTAAGGAGTGTATAGGGAATCCTATTAGGTTTTAGCATAGCATAAGTATAAAATTCTTTTCATGCATGTTTTCAAAATCCACTAAGTATAATGAAAATACTAGGACTTTAGATGATAGTGTAACTTGCCTTTTTGTTAGGGAGTGATAGTCACTCCTTGATCTTGCTAGTCTCACACTTTGTTAATTTCACTACAATCAAGCAAGCATAGTATCAAGTAGCATTCCAACATTCAAACAATAATTCACATACACAAAGCAATGGTTCCTAAGTCTTGTAAAAAGAGGGTTCTATTGCAAGGTTGGTCTCTACTAGGTTTATAAACTTTGTAAGGTCCACATTGGTCATTCACCAAAATGGCAAAGTCATTAGTTAAAGGGTTTTGCCCAAAGTCTATTTTAAAATCCATTCAACCTTTCATGTGGTGAAAATCATTCTTTTTAAAGTAAAACTTTAGGGTTTTTCACCAAGTGAGTTGCTCTTGGCAAGGCTTTGGTGTTTTGGGTCAGTAGGTTTGGGTTCATAACTTTTTCCCAAAGTTTTCCTTGTACAAACTTATCCATAATAAAATTTAATGAGTTTATTTGGCTAGAAAATGACTAAGTTAACTAATTCAACTTAAATTTCACAAAAATCATTTTTAACACTATGGGTTGGTTCCTAGGGTCAGTAAGGTCACAATAAACCAATTGGCAAAGGTTTGATCTCAGAATTCATTTTTAAATGATTTTTCCAATGTTAGCAAGCACACAAAAGAATCTGCAATTTCAAACAATCTACCAAATACTATTTGCAAAACTAAGGGTAGGGTTGGCTAGGGCTTGTTCTCCTGAATTTATTGATATAAAATTTGCAAAATTTGGACGTGTGGATCAAAAGATATAAGGATTTGAAGTTTGCAATTTAAATCAGATTTAAACCTGTTTCTAATTTTAACAGACGACACGCGGCGTGTTTCTACTCGCGGATACCGCTTCGGGTGGATCGCGATCGTGAGCCGCTGGATCAAGTTAGATCGGATGGTTCTGAGCACATACCCCTTCGTGAATAAGTGGATCTATCCTATTCGTCCGATCTCGATCTAACGGTTGCTACTGACCGGCCACGGATGGGCGGCGCTGCGCGACGGGGAACGGTGGTGACGGACAGACGGCGGCGGCGCTGATGAAACAGGACGCGAAGAAGAGGGAAAACAAGCTCACCGAGGTCGCGAGGCTGAGGTGAAGCACGTCGTGTGGTTGGCGTGGTTCGGGGCGCACAGTGTTGGGAAGAATCTCTCACCGGAGTTGTTACTGGCGACGGTCGGCTCTGGTCGACGACGGGGACGTTGCTGTGGTCCACGAGAATACAGACGAATGGCTGAGTTAGACGCAGGAGGTCACAGAGATGATGTGAGCATGCATCAGAAGAAGAGGGGCGACTAGGTTCTACCTGCGGGGCTCGTCGGAGAAGAAGGCAGACGGCGGTGATGCAAGTCGTTGGCGTTGCTGTAGATCTCGTGAGGGTAAACCGAGGGCATGATTAGTCGCGGAAGATCATGACAAAGCTGTGAGCGTGATTGAGAGAGCTTAGGGTGGTCGGCTCTTACCAGTATGCTTCGCCGGAGTAAAAGACAGACGGCGGCGCTTCTGTATTTTGTCGAAGACGATTTCCTGGGCACCCGCGGATGAACGGTTGGTACGGAGAGGTGCGCCAGGGAGTGGGGAAGTTGCGTGCTTGGTCAGTGAGGCTTGGGGTGGTCTGGTTCCGCCGGAATTATCACCTGAACATCGTCGGAGACGGCGTGATGCAGTGAATTGGCGGCCTAGAGGCGAAGAGGGAAGTGGTGGGGAATACGTCGCGGAGGAGAAGGCGATTTTAAGGACGTGGTCGCGACGAGGAATTATCGCGGTGTTAAGGCGAATTGAACGCGCGGAGTTACTGCAGCAACGGCAGCGAGGTTATGGGAAGGAGGAGGTCGCGGGGAGGAAGAAGGAGAACAGTGGATGTGGGGTCCGCTGTCAGTGGGAAAACGAAAGAAAGGAGGAGGTCCACCTGTCATTTCCTGTGCGGGTCAGGGTATTGGTTCGAAACGTTTTCT
The DNA here is from genome assembly GCA_030063025.1 of Avena longiglumis. Classification (NCBI taxonomy): domain Eukaryota; kingdom Viridiplantae; phylum Streptophyta; class Magnoliopsida; order Poales; family Poaceae; genus Avena; species Avena longiglumis. The sequence continues at coordinate 162,230,927 of CP125973.1, forward strand.
GCGGGAAAAGATGCTGGGCTGGTTGGTGGGCTTAGTGGGCTGCCTGGGTTGCTTTATTTTTATTTCCTGTCTGTTTTCTTTTTCCTAATTTCAATTTCTATTTTGAATTTCCAAACAAACAATTCACACTCAAATCAAATCAACATTCAGCAAACTTTGAACTTTGAATTTTTGGTTCTGTTATCAACATAAACCAATATTCCAAAATAAATAATATTTTTATTCTTTTTTTTTTTAGGATCTATAAAATAGACCATAGTTACTTAATCAAATATGGTATGTTTTATTTAATAAATCTCCTTTTAAAGTCCAAAATATTTCTCCAAATCAAATCAGTAGGTATTATTTGGAATTTATGAATACTTGAAATACTTGTTTAAAATAAAATAGCATTTTATTATAGGGTCCATTAATAATTAAATAAAATGGCCTTAGTTATTAAATCAAATAGGGTTTGATTTTATTAATAAAATCTTTACTTGAACCCTAAATATTTTCAAGATCAAATTAGTAGGTTTAATTTGGGAAACAAATAATATTTGGAAATTTGTTTTAAAACAAAATAACCTTTTATTTTTAGTATCCATTATTTAATTATTATAGTAGACTTTCATTATTAAATTCTATAGGATTTGTTTTATTGAGATATTTGTTTTGAAATCTAAAACAAAGCCAAAACACTCTAGTAGGTTTTATTTGAGAATATAAAATATTTGGAAAACCTGTTTAAAACAATTTTAATATGTTTTGATGTTTTAATTAATTTGGTAAAACTTCTTATTTTAATAAAGTTTGGATATTAATTCTTTATTATTTTGTTTTAAATAAACCTTTGTTGTTTTTATTCAAAACTAAATGTTTTAATTCCCAAGGTTTGGTCAAGGTTTAAATTGGCCTTTATTAGATAATCTTTATTTATAAAACTTCTATTTCATTTGAAAACAAATCTTTTCATTAGTATTTCCAAATGTTTTTATTTTCCTTTTATTAAATGTTTATCTTTTAATTCTCTTTTGGTTTATTTTAATTCAAATGGGTTTGGAGTTCCAATTGAATTCAAAAGTTTCTTCGTTCGAAAATCAAACAAAGTTTTATTTTATTAATTTATTTTCACATTACAAGATTTGGAAAATCTTGGGATGTGACAGGCTACCACCCTTAAAATAAATCTCGTCCCGAGATTTGGGAAGGTTAGGGTTACAATCAAGTTCAAAGCAGCTAGGGTACTACCACCCTTAAAATATTGTCAAACAAAATTACATATTGGCCTTCTTGGGTCCTGGAATTTCTCTATGTTAAACTTTTGCTATATTCCTATGTTTGACTCATGGACCAAGGTTGAGCTTCTCCATAGGCTTGTTCAACTTGTTCTTCATCCTTTCTGGACAGTTGCTTGCATAGTGTCCTGGATTCTTGCAGTTGAAGCAATTAATGTCTTTGAGTTCTTTACGTTGCTCTTGTGGGCAAGTTGCTACAAAGTGACCAGGTTCATTACAGTTGTTACACCATACTTGGTCAATTCCTTTATTCTTTATGTTCTCTGGGCATCCACTAGAGTAGTGTCCCATTTCCTTACATTTACGACATTGTACAAGGCTCATGTCTTGCTTGGGCTTCTTGATTTTCCTTGATCCTTTGAATTGGGTTGTCTTGCTTGGAAGTAGTAGTGGTCCTTTCCCTTTGGTAGACTTGGATCCTTCTTGTTTCCTTTGTTCTACCATGGCATAGATAGGACATAGGCCAGGAGTATGATCACTTCCTTCACAAAGATAGCAAGTAGCTTGAGAGGTAGGGCATTCTCCAACAGGATGGTCTTCATCACAATTGGGGCATTGTCCTTCATGCTCCTTGGAAGTATGATCCTTGTCTCCACAAATAATGCAAGCTGGGGCTCCATCTAGAACAACATTCTTGTCATCCTTGCTATCATACTCTTTTCTAGGATAATTTTCCTCCATGCTAATCATTTGATTGGTCACCTTAAGCATCATCAATTGCTCCTCCAAAAACCTTTGCAGTCTGGATCTTCATTACTATTGTTGGCTAGGAACTGAGCATCAATTGATTCAATTGATGTTGAGTTGCTATGAGCTCTCCCAGGCTGTCAGCTTGGTTGGTGTTGGTGTCATCAACCTTGGAGTCCTTTGGGGTAGTCATCTGTTTGGGGTTGAAGGAAGATTAGAGTAGGCAAGAAATTTCTAATGAGATTTTTTTCTAATCACACATATCTCAATTCACACCAACAAGGTGCATGCAATCACATTCAACTTTGCACTCAAGCACACACTAAGGCAACAAAATATTTTTGCTACACCACATGAGTTGGTGGGTTTGATTTAACTAAAATATGGTGGTCCATCTATATGGTTCACTTGTGATCTTTCTTCCCTTTGCATGAGGTCATGGCTTCCTTGAGACAAACTCTTGGTTACAATACTTCAAAGTTGTTGATGGTTTCTTCTCATTTTGCATTCCCTCAGTCTCTAATTTCTTAAGTAAGATTTCTTTTTCTCATTTGTGGTCCTTAGTAGTTTTCCATGTTGGAAGTCCTTGGTGAATATGCTGAAGATGTTGAAGTCATTAGAGTTGAAGAAGTTGAAGAAGTCCTTTGCACATGGTGTAGGCTTTGGTCATGGTTAGGTTTTTCCATCAAGTTGAAGTAGAAGAGAAGTAGAGTTGAAACCAAAATGGTTAAGGAAAGAGGTTACAAGTGTTTTTGTAAATATGTTTTGGATCAAAATATAACTCCTATTTTTCTAAGGGTTTTTGTCCAATCCTAGGGTTTACAAATCCTACAGGCAACACAATGCTCTGATACCATCTGTAGAGGTCCCTACCCAATAAGATAGATCCCTCCTGTGTTTTACAATGCTAGTCCCTGGATCAATAGCTAGCATCCACAGTTAAGATGTAATATCAAGAAACAATGGTCATAACATAACTTTATAACCAGGAATTACATAATTTTATTACATCATACATAGCTCATTTGGCTATTACATTACATTGCAGCGGAATAAATATAAGTATGGGTCCTTCATCATCAAAGTGCCACAGGCAGATGTTGGTTGTAGACTTTGTAATCCTAGTCAATCAAACAATCTTCATTCTAAAACAATCAACCTGCAACATTACAAGTTACAGCCACAAGGGTCAATACATTTGAATTGTATTGGCAAGTTTCACTTTATGTATAATATGTGGATCCTATCCATACATGCATATTTGGCTAAGTAGAGTTTAGGGCTTATTTGCATAAAGCAACATTTATCCTATCTTTTCAAATTGATTTGTCAAATCTCTTTTCAAATCTCTTTTCAAGTTCCTTGAACTCCTTGGTAGAAACTCAAGTGTTCAAATCCTTGTCAAAATCCTTGAGCAACTTGGTAACTCCAAGTGCATCAAGTTTTATCAAAATTCATGAGTTCCTTGGTGAAGCCCCAAGTACATCATGTTCTTGAGCACCTTGGTAACCCCAAGTGCAACAAGCTTTACAAAATCTCTTTGAATTCCTTGGTAGACACACAAGGGCATCAAGTTTTTATATTAGAAGTTGGAATGTCGAGATCTCCCATAGTTCAAACTTTAGTTGCTCAGTATTGTCCATAACCAGGGACACGGCTAAGTACTTAGATTTATTAACTTCTGCAGAAGGAGTACACTTTACCCACAAGACACAATCTCATCTTGTTGCCACCAGTGGCCTACTGGATAAGTGCTCACCAAGATGGAGTACTGGCAGATTGAGAATGTGACGAAGTCTTTCCAAAAGGTTCTCCCATACATCATTGCTAGCTTTGTCTTCAGCCCCCATGAAGCATTCCAGATCCCCATGTCCAGTAACTAAAGACAATGTATGGGTCTTCCTAATGTAATTGACTAAGCCAGAGCCATAATAGCATGTGGTTGTACATGGAAGCCACAATTGGAGAAACATGTTTGATCTCTAAGTTTCCTAGGTGGTTTTCTTTGGAGCACAACACAAAGTGATTGCCATAGACATGGTTCCCTTTTGTTGCCACCTTCTCCAAAACTTAAAGTAGCCACCACCTAGGTGGTTCATTGAGTCCTTGTTTTATTATGTAAAACACAAGTCCTTTTCTCATCCTTTGTAAAATCACAACATGTATCTCTTTTCAAAACATAGCATGGCTAAGCATGTACAACTTCAATATTTTCTCTAAGGAGTGTATAGGGAATCCTATTAGGTTTTAGCATAGCATAAGTATAAAATTCTTTTCATGCATGTTTTCAAAATCCACTAAGTATAATGAAAATACTAGGACTTTAGATGATAGTGTAACTTGCCTTTTTGTTAGGGAGTGATAGTCACTCCTTGATCTTGCTAGTCTCACACTTTGTTAATTTCACTACAATCAAGCAAGCATAGTATCAAGTAGCATTCCAACATTCAAACAATAATTCACATACACAAAGCAATGGTTCCTAAGTCTTGTAAAAAGAGGGTTCTATTGCAAGGTTGGTCTCTACTAGGTTTATAAACTTTGTAAGGTCCACATTGGTCATTCACCAAAATGGCAAAGTCATTAGTTAAAGGGTTTTGCCCAAAGTCTATTTTAAAATCCATTCAACCTTTCATGTGGTGAAAATCATTCTTTTAAAGTAAAACTTTAGGGTTTTTCACCAAGTGAGTTGCTCTTGGCAAGGCTTTGGTGTTTTGGGTCAGTAGGTTTGGGTTCATAACTTTTTCCCAAAGTTTTCCTTGTACAAACTTATCCATAATAAAATTTAATGAGTTTATTTGGCTAGAAAATGACTAAGTTAACTAATTCAACTTAAATTTCACAAAAATCATTTTTAACACTATGGGTTGGTTCCTAGGGTCAGTAAGGTCACAATAAACCAATTGGCAAAGGTTTGATCTCAGAATTCATTTTTAAATGATTTTTCCAATGTTAGCAAGCACACAAAAGAATCTGCAATTTCAAACAATCTACCAAATACTATTTGCAAAACTAAGGGTAGGGTTGGCTAGGGCTTGTTCTCCTGAATTTATTGATATAAAATTTGCAAAATTTGGACGTGTGGATCAAAAGATATAAGGATTTGAAGTTTGCAATTTAAATCAGATTTAAACCTGTTTCTAATTTTAACAGACGACACGCGGCGTGTTTCTACTCGCGGATACCGCTTCGGGTGGATCGCGATCGTGAGCCGCTGGATCAAGTTAGATCGGATGGTTCTGAGCACATACCCCTTCGTGAATAAGTGGATCTATCCTATTCGTCCTATCTCGATCTAACGGTTGCTTCTTGGCCGCCACGGATGGGCGTATTGCGTGACGGGGAACGGTGGTGACGGACAGACGGCGGCGGCGCTGATGAAACAGGACGCGAAGAAGAGGGAAAACAAGCTCACCGAGGTCGCGAGGCTGAGGTGAAACACGTCGTGTGGTTGGCGTGGTTCGGGGCGCACAGTGTTGGGAAGAATCTCTCGCCGGAGTTGTTACTGGCGACGGTCGGCTCTGGTCGGCAGCGGGGCGTTGTTGTGGTCCACGAATACGAATCGAATGGCTGAGTTAGACGCAGGAGGTCACAGAGATGATGTGAGCATGCATCAGAAGAAGAGGGGCGACTAGGTTCTACCTGCGGGGCTCGTCGGAGAAGAAGGCAGACGGCGGTGATGCAAGTCGTCGTCGTTGGCGTTGCTGTAGATCTCGTGAGGGTAAACCGAGGGCATGATTAGTCGCGGAAGATCATGACAAAGCTGTGAGCGTGATTGAGAGAGCTTAGGGTGGTTGGCTCTTACCAGTATGCTTCGCCGGAGTAAAAGACAGACGGCGGCGCTTCTGTATTTTGTCGAAGACGATTTCCTGGGCACCCGCGGATGAACGGTTGGTACGGAGAGATGCGCCAGGGAGTGGGGAAGTTGCGTGCTTAGTCAGTGAGGCTTGGGGTGGTCTGGTTCATGGAATCATCACGAACATCGTCGGAGACGGTGACAGTGAATTGGCGACAGCCTAGGCGAGAGGGGTGGGTGGGGAATACGTCATGCGGAGAAGGCGATTTTAAGGGCGTGGTCGCGACGAGGAATTATCGCGGTGTTAAGGCGAATTGAACGCGGAGTTACTGCGCAGAACGGCATGAGGTTATGGGAAGGAGGAGGTCGCGGGGAAGAAGGAGAACGTGGATGTGGGGTCCATTCGGTGGGAAACGAAAGAAAGGAGGAGGTCCACTGTCATTTCTGTCTTGGTCGTGGTATTGGTTCAAACGTTTTCTGGGAAAAGATCTTTGGCTGGTTGGTGGGCTTAGTGGGCTGGGTTGCTTTATTTTTATTTCATGTCTGTTTTCTTTTTCCTAATTTCAATTTCTATTTTGAATTTCCAAACAAACAATTCACACTCAAATCAAATCAACATTCAGCAAACTTTGAACTTTGAATTTTTGGTTCTGTTATCAACATAAACCAATATTCCAAAATAAATAATATTTTTATTCTTTTTTTTTTTAGGATCTATAAAATAGACCATAGTTACTTAATCAAATATGGTATGTTTTATTTAATAAATCTCCTTTTAAAGTCCAAAATATTTCTCCAAATCAAATCAGTAGGTATTATTTGGAATTTATGAATACTTGAAATACTTGTTTAAAATAAAATAGCATTTTATTATAGGGTCCATTAATAATTAAATAAAATGGCCTTAGTTATTAAATCAAATAGGGTTTGATTTTATTAATAAAATCTTTACTTGAACCCTAAATATTTTCAAGATCAAATTAGTAGGTTTAATTTGGGAAACAAATAATATTTGGAAATTTGTTTTAAAACAAAATAACCTTTTATTTTTAGTATCCATTATTTAATTATTATAGTAGACTTTCATTATTAAATTCTATAGGATTTGTTTTATTGAGATATTTGTTTTGAAATCTAAAACAAAGCCAAAACACTCTAGTAGGTTTTTATTTGAGAATATAAAATTTTTGGAAAACCTGTTTAAAACAATTTTAATATGTTTTGATGTTTTAATTAATTTGGTAAAACTTCTTATTTTAATAAAGTTTGGATATTAATTCTTTATTATTTTGTTTTAAATAAACCTTTGTTGTTTTTATTCAAAACTAAATGTTTTAATTCCCAAGGTTTGGTCAAGGTTTAAATTGGCCTTTATTAGATAATCTTTATTTATAAAACTTCTATTTCATTTGAAAACAAATCTTTTCATTAGTATTTCCAAATGTTTTTATTTTCCTTTTATTAAATGTTTATCTTTTTAATTCTCTTTTGGTTTATTTTAATTCAAATGGGTTTGGAGTTCCAATTGAATTCAAAAAGTTTCTTCTGGTTCTGAAAATCAAACAAAGTTTTATTTTATTAATTTATTTTCACATTACAAGATTTGGAAAATCTTGGGATGTGACAGGCTACCACCCTTAAAATAAATCTCGTCCCGAGATTTGGGAAGGTTAGGGTTACAATCAAGTTCAAAGCAGCTAGGGTACTACCACCCTTAAAATATTGTCAAACAAAATTACATATTGGCCTTCTTGGGTCCTGGAATTTCTCTATGTTAAACTTTTGCTTTATTCCTATGTTTGACTCATGGACCAAGGTTGAGCTTCTCCATAGGCTTGTTCAACTTGTTCTTCATCCTTTCTGGACAGTTGCTTGCATAGTGTCCTGGATTCTTGCAGTTGAAGCAATTAATGTCTTTGAGTTCTTTACGTTGCTCTTGTGGGCAAGTTGCTACAAAGTGACCAGGTTCATTACAGTTGTTACACCATACTTGGTCAATTCCTTTATTCTTTATGTTCTCTGGGCATCCACTAGAGTAGTGTCCCATTTCCTTACATTTACGACATTGTACAAGGCTCATGTCTTGCTTGGGCTTCTTGATTTTCCTTGATCCTTTGAATTGGGTTGTCTTGCTTGGAAGTAGTAGTGGTCCTTTCCCTTTGGTAGACTTGGATCCTTCTTGTTTCCTTTGTTCTACCATGGCATAGATAGGACATAGGCGAGTATGATCACTTCCTTCACAAAGATAGCAAGTAGCTTGAGAGGTAGGGCATTCTCCAACAGGATGGTCTTCATCACAATTGGGGCATTGTCCTTCATGCTCCTTGGAAGTATGATCCTTGTCTCCACAAATAATGCAAGCTGGGGCTCCATCTAGAACAACATTCTTGTCATCCTTGCTATCATACTCTTTTCTAGGATAATTTTCCTCCATGCTAATCATTTGATTGGTCACCTTAAGCATCAATTGGGACTGCTCCTCCAAAAACCTTTGCAGTGCTGGATCTTCATTACTATTGTTGGCTAGGAACTGAGCTGTCAATTGATTCAATTGATGTTGAGTTGCTATGAGCTCTCCCAGGCTGTCAGCTTGGTTGGTGTTGGTGTCATCAACCTTGGAGTCCTTTGGGGTAGTCATCTGTTTGGGGTTGAAGGAAGATTAGAGTAGGCAAGAAATTTCTAATGAGATTTTTTTCTAATCACACATATCTCAATTCACACCAACAAGGTGCATGCAATCACATTCAACTTTGCACTCAAGCACACACTAAGGCAACAAAATATTTTTGCTACACCACATGAGTTGGTGGGTTTGATTTAACTAAAATATGGTGGTCCATCTATATGGTTCACTTGTGATCTTTCTTCCCTTTGCATGAGGTCATGGCTTCCTTGAGACAAACTCTTGGTTACAATACTTCAAAGTTGTTGATGGTTTCTTCTCATTTTGCATTCCCTCAGTCTCTAATTTCTTAAGTAAGATTTCTTTTTCTCATTTGTGGTCCTTAGTAGTTTTCCATGTTGGAAGTCCTTGGTGAATATGCTGAAGATGTTGAAGTCATTAGAGTTGAAGAAGTTGAAGAAGTCCTTTGCACATGGTGTAGGCTTTGGTCATGGTTAGGTTTTTCCATCAAGTTGAAGTAGAAGAGAAGTAGAGTTGAAACCAAAATGGTTAAGGAAAGAGGTTACAAGTGTTTTTGTAAATATGTTTTGGATCAAAATATAACTCCTATTTTTCTAAGGGTTTTTGTCCAATCCTAGGGTTTACAAATCCTACAGGCAACACAATGCTCTGATACCATCTGTAGAGGTCCCTACCCAATAAGATAGATCCCTCCTGTGTTTTACAATGCTAGTCCCTGGATCAATAGCTAGCATCCACAGTTAAGATGTAATATCAAGAAACAATGGTCATAACATAACTTTATAACCAGGAATTACATAATTTTATTACATCATACATAGCTCATTTGGCTATTACATTACATTGCAAATGGAATAAATATAAGTATGGGTCCTTCATCATCAAAGTGCCACAGGCAGATGTTGGTTGTAGACTTTGTAATCCTAGTCAATCAAACAATCTTCATTCTAAAACAATCAACCTGCAACATTACAAGTTACAGCCACAAGGGTCAATACATTTGAATTGTATTGGCAAGTTTCACTTTATGTATAATATGTGTGGATCCTATCCATACATGCATATTTGGCTAAGTAGAGTTTAGGGCTTATTTGCATAAAGCAACATTTATCCTATCTTTTTCAAATTGATTTGTCAAATCTCTTTTCAAATCTCTTTTCCAAGTTCCTTGAACTCCTTGGTAGAAACTCAAGTGTTCAAATCCTTGTCAAAATCCCTTGAGCAACTTGGTAACTCCAAGTGCATCAAGTTTTATCAAAATTCATGAGTTCCTTGGTGAAGCCCCAAGTACATCATGTTCTTGAGCACCTTGGTAACCCCAAGTGCAACAAGCTTTACAAAATCTCTTTGAATTCCTTGGTAGACACACAAGGGCATCAAGTTTTTATATTAGAAGTTGGAATGTCGAGATCTCCCATAGTTCAAACTTTAGTTGCTCAGTATTGTCCATAACCAGGGACACGGCTAAGTACTTAGATTTATTAACTTCTGCAGAAGTACACTTTACCCACAAGACACAATCTCATCTTGTTGCCACCAGTGGCCTCTTGGATAAGTGCTCACCAAGATGGAATCTTGGCAGATTGAGAATGTGTGAAGTCTTTCCAAAAGGTCCTCCCATACATCATTGCTAGCTTTGTCTTCAGCCCCCATGAAGCATTCCAGATCCCCATGTCCAGTAACTAAAGACAATGTATGGGTCTTCCTAATGTAATTAACTAAGCCAGCCATAATAGCATGTGGTTGTACATGGAAGCCACAATTGGAGAAACATGTTTGATCTCTAAGTTTCCTAGGTGGTTTTCTTTGGAGCACAACACAAAGTGATTGCCATAGACATGGTTCCCTTTTGTTGCCACCTTCTCCAAAACTTAAAGTAGCCACCACCTAGGTGGTTCATTGAGTCCTTGTTTTATTATGTAAAACACAAGTCCTTTTCTCATCCTTTGTAAAATCACAACATGTATCTCTTTTCAAAACATAGCATGGCTAAGCATGTACAACTTCAATATTTTCTCTAAGGAGTGTACAGGAATCCTATTAGGTTTTAGCATAGCATAAGTATAAAATTCTTTTCATGCATGTTTTCAAAATCCACTAAGTATAATGAAAATACTAGGACTTTAGATGATAGTGTAACTTGCCTTTTTGTTAGGGAGTGATAGTCACTCCTTGATCTTGCTAGTCTCACACTTTGTTAATTTCACTACAATCAAGCAAGCATAGTATCAAGTAGCATTCCAACATTCAAACAATAATTCACATACACAAAGCAATGGTTCCTAAGTCTTGTAAAAAGAGGGTTCTATTGCAAGGTTGGTCTCTACTAGGTTTATAAACTTTGTAAGGTCCACATTGGTCATTCACCAAAATGGCAAAGTCATTAGTTAAAGGGTTTTGCCCAAAGTCTATTTTAAAATCCATTCAACCTTTCATGTGGTGAAAATCATTCTTTTTAAAGTAAAACTTTAGGGTTTTTCACCAAGTGAGTTGCTCTTGGCAAGGCTTTGGTGTTTTGGGTCAGTAGGTTTGGGTTCATAACTTTTTCCCAAAGTTTTCCTTGTACAAACTTATCCATAATAAAATTTAATGAGTTTATTTGGCTAGAAAATGACTAAGTTAACTAATTCAACTTAAATTTCACAAAATCATTTTTAACACTATGGGTTGGTTCCTAGGGTCAGTAAGGTCACAATAAACCAATTGGCAAAGGTTTGATCTCGAATTCATTTTAAATGATTTTTCCAATGTTAGCAAGCACACAAAAGAATCTGCAATTTCAAACAATCTACCAAATACTATTTGCAAAACTAAGGGTAGGGTTGGCTAGGGCTTGTTCTCCTGAATTTATTGATATAAAATTTGCAAAATTTGGACGTGTGGATCAAAAGATATAAGGATTTGAAGTTTGCAATTTAAATCAGATTTAAACCTGTTTCTAATTTTAACGACACGCGGCGTGTTTCTACTCGCGGATACCGCTTCGGGTGGATCGCGATCGTGAGCCGCTGGATCAAGTTAGATCGGATGGTTCTGAGCACATACCCCTTCGTGAATAAGTGGATCTATCCTATTCGTCCTATCTCGATCTAACGGTTGCTCTTGTGAAGCCACGGATGGCGGCGCTGACGAGAACAGTGGTGACGATGACGGCGGCGGCGATGAAACAGGCGCGAAGAAGAGGGAAAACAAGCTCACCGAGGTCGCGAGGCGAGGTGAAACACGTCGTGTGGTTGGCGTGGTTCGGGCGCATGTGTTGGGAAGAATCTCTCGCCGGTTATTCTTGGCGACGGTCGGCTCTGACGGCACGGGGCGTTCTTGTGGTCCACGAGAATACAGACGAATGGCTGAGTTAGACGCAGGAGGTCACAGAGATGATCTGAGCATGCATCAGAAGAAGAGGGGCGACTAGGTTCTACCTGCGGGGCTCGTCGGAGAAGAAGGCAGACGGCGGTGATGCAAGTCGTCGTCGTTGGCGTTGCTGTAGATCTCGTGAGGGTAAACCGAGGGCATGATTAGTCGCGGAAGATCATGACAAAGCTGTGAGCGTGATTGAGAGAGCTTAGGGTGGTTGGCTCTTACCAGTATGCTTCGCCGGAGTAAAAGACAGACGGCGGCGCTTCTGTATTTTGTCGAAGACGATTTCCTGGGCACCCGCGGATGAACGGTTGGTACGGAGAGATGCGCCAGGGAGTGGGGAAGTTGCGTGCTTGGTCAGTGAGGCTTGGGGTGGTCTGGTTCCGCCGGAATCATCACCTGAACATCGTCGGAGAGACGGCGGTACAGAGTGAATTGGCGACAGCCTAGAGGCAGAGAGGGGAAGTGGGCTGGGGGAATACGTCGCGGAGGAGAAGGCGATTTTAAGGACGTGGTCGCGACGAGGAATTATCGCGGTGTTAAGGCGAATTGAACGCGCGGAGTTACTGCAGCAACGACAGCGAGGTTATGGGAAGGAGGAGGTCGCGGGGAGGAAGAAGGAGAACAGTGGATGTGGGGTCCGCTGTCAGTGGGAAAACGAAAGAAAGGAGGAGGTCCACCTGTCATTTCCTGTGCGGGTCAGGGTATTGGTTCGAAACGTTTTCTGCGGGAAAAGATGCTGGGCTGGTTGGTGGGCTTAGTGGGCTGCCTGGGTTGCTTTATTTTTATTTCATGTCTGTTTTCTTTTTCCTAATTTCAATTTCTATTTTGAATTTCCAAACAAACAATTCACACTCAAATCAAATCAACATTCAGCAAACTTTGAACTTTGAATTTTTGGTTCTGTTATCAACATAAACCAATATTCCAAAATAAATAATATTTTTATTCTTTTTTTTTTTTAGGATCTATAAAATAGACCATAGTTACTTAATCAAATATGGTATGTTTTATTTAATAAATCTCCTTTTAAAGTCCAAAATATTTCTCCAAATCAAATCAGTAGGTATTATTTGGAATTTATGAATACTTGAAATACTTGTTTAAAATAAAATAGCATTTTATTATAGGGTCCATTAATAATTAAATAAAATGGCCTTAGTTATTAAATCAAATAGGGTTTGATTTTATTAATAAAATCTTTACTTGAACCCTAAATATTTTCAAGATCAAATTAGTAGGTTTAATTTGGGAAACAAATAATATTTGGAAATTTGTTTTAAAACAAAATAACCTTTTATTTTTAGTATCCATTATTTAATTATTATAGTAGACTTTCATTATTAAATTCTATAGGATTTGTTTTATTGAGATATTTGTTTTGAAATCTAAAACAAAGCCAAAACACTCTAGTAGGTTTTTATTTGAGAATATAAAATATTTGGAAAACCTGTTTAAAACAATTTTAATATGTTTTGATGTTTTAATTAATTTGGTAAAACTTCTTATTTTAATAAAGTTTGGATATTAATTCTTTATTATTTTGTTTTAAATAAACCTTTGTTGTTTTTATTCAAAACTAAATGTTTTAATTCCCAAGGTTTGGTCAAAGTTTAAATTGGCCTTTATTAGATAATCTTTATTTATAAAACTTCTATTTCATTTGAAAACAAATCTTTTCATTAGTATTTCCAAATGTTTTTATTTTCCTTTTATTAAATGTTTATCTTTTTAATTCTCTTTTGGTTTATTTTAATTCAAATGGGTTTGGAGTTCCAATTGAATTCAAAAAGTTTCTTCTGGTTCTGAAAATCAAACAAAGTTTTATTTTATTAATTTATTTTCACATTACAAGATTTGGAAAATCTTGGGATGTGACAAGTACTTATCGGTAACGAGGTTGAACTAGGTATGCAGAGATACCGACGATCATAACCTCGGATAAGTAAACTATCGTGAGACAAAGGGAAATTGGTATCGTATGTAAGTGGTTCATTCGACCGCAAAGTAATCGTAGAAATATGTGGGAGCCATATGAATTTCCAGATTCCTCTATTGGTTATTGTTCGGAGAAGTGTCTCGATCATGTCCGCATAATTCACGAACCGTAGGGAGACACACTTAAGGATTCGACGTTGTTTGAGTAGTTATGGTATTATGAGAAAGAGAGACCGAATGTTGTTCGGAGTCTCGGATGGGATCCGGGATATCACGATGTGATCCGGAATGGTCCGGAGAATAAGATTCATATAAGGAAAGTCCCGTTTCGGAGTTCGGGAATGATTCCGGTGTTTTCATCGGGAATGTTCTAGAAGGTTCCGGAATGTCCGGCACTCCGGGGGGGAAGGGGTACATGAATGTGTCATTACATATTGGGATGATTGCATCATGTACTAAGTGTTCTAGCTGTTCCAAATAAAGGATTAAATTGAATCCTAAAACTGAAAAGTCAAATGGCCAGTTTGAAAGTCAAACGGCTAAAACAGGAAACTGTGGGAAACAAGCAAGAGGAGGTTGAAACCAACTTGGAGGAGGAGTCCCTCCTCTCCAAGCTTGCGCCACCAAGGCCGACTTGGGAGGGACTCCTCCCTTGCGCCCCTCCCACCTATAAAAGGAGGCGGGGCCTCCTCTCTGACACACAAGTTCCTATCCTCTAATCTCCGGTTTAGAGCCGTTTGGTTTAGAGCTTCTAATTGCTTTAGCCAGCGGTTTAGAGCCTTCTAATTGGTGTGTCTAATCCCTAGACCACTAATAGCTCTCTCTCATACTCCACCATACTCGCTCGGCTTAAGGCAAGCCTCTGGGATCTCCTCTACTTAGGTACCACGCCTTGTCTTTGGGAATCGCGAGGAGTGCTACAACCTCCATTTTCTTTGGAACAAGGGAGAGGAAGGTCTTCGTCAATCTTAGAGCGATCATGACCCGGGAGCCAGGAACGCATTGCGCGGAAGGATCGTCTACGCGATCTTGAGATCGGAAAGAGTACGACTACATCACCCACGAGAATCTGCTCTCATTAACCGCTTTGGAATCTTCGAGGGTGAGGTCCTCTATCGACTCGTTGCTACAATCTAGTAGATAGATCTTGGCTTGTTTGTTTGTATGCGATAGAAAATTTTTGTTTTCCATGCTACGAACCCCTACAGTGTAGGGGTTTGGTGCGCCCCCACCCCTCTTTACATAGAGGGAGGGGGGCGCAGCCCTAGCCCCTCCCCCAAGCTCAAAGGATAAGGAGTGGGGGGCATGGACTCTCCCCTCTTCTAGAAACCCTATCTCTAGTTTAAACGATTTATAATCTCTAGGATCGGCTGGGCCCTATGGGGCCTTGTGCCCCTGGCCAAAAGCGGCCAGGACACTCCCTCATAGGCCCATGCCCCCTCCCGGAAGGTGGGGCCACTTTGGTCCCCTTCCGGAAGGTTCTAGAAGCTTCCGGTACAATACCGATTAACCCGGAACAATTCCGAACTCCAAAACTGCTGCCTTATATGAATCTTATTCTCGGACCATTCCGAACCTCTCGTGATGTCCTGGATCCCATCCGAGACTCGAACAAAAATTCATAAACCAATTATCCAATCTATCCTAGCGTCGAGATCGTTAAGTGTGTGACCTGGGTTCGAGAATATGCGACATGATCTTCTATCAATAATCACAATGGTCAGGCACCCATATTGACTCCACACATTCATCGATGATCATATCGGATGAACCACGATGCCAGATTCAATCAATCCCATATATATATTCCCTTCGTTTCGCGATATTTTACTTGCCCGAGATTCGATCGTCGATGCATCATACCTAGTTCAATCTCGTTCACAAAATACTTTACTGTCCGTAATCCGATATCACTTTGTGATTAACTCCTTAACCACATGCTTGCAAGCGGTGTTGATATCGATTACCAGTGGGCCAGTATATCTCTCCGACTTGGGAGGGACAAATTTCATCTCGATACATACAACCCAACAGATACTTTCCGATCACCTGAGAGACACCTTTATGATCACCCTCTCATAGGATGACGTTTGATGACCTCAAAGATTTCTTCCGATACCAGGGAGTTGTATTATCTCATGGTCTAAGGATACAATATTTGACATAGGAAAAGCTACGCAAAGATGAACACGATGATACGATCTAATTACTTCGCTTAGTTTGGGTCTATCCATCATATCATTCTCCCAATGATATGATCTCATTATCAATTGACAACTCATGTCTATGGTTAGGAAACCTTAACCATCATTGATCAATGAGCTAGTCCATAGAGGCGTACTAGGGACACGGTGTTGTTCATAAACCACACAAGTATTAAAGTTTCCGCTTAATACAATTCTAGCATGGAATATAAACTTTATCATGAACAAGAATTATAATAATAACATCTTTATTATTGCCTCTAGGGCATAATTCCAACAGTCTCCCACTTGCACTAGAGTCAATAATCTAGTTTACATCTGGCAACAATCTCACACCCATGGCACTGAGGTGTTGATCATGTTTTACACGTGGAAGAGGTTTAGTCAATGGATCTGCGACATTCAGATCCGTATGTAGTTTGCTAATCTTCAGATCTCCATCTGCTATATAATCTCGGATTATATGAAACTTGCGGTTGATATGCTTGGTCTTTGGATGATATCTTGGTTCCTTAGCGAGTGCTATGGCGCCAGTGTTGTCACACAATATCTCCAGTGGGTCCAATGCACTTCGAACCACGCCAAGCTCAGTGATGAAGTTTCTGATCCAAACTCCTTCACTTGACGCTTCTGCAGCAGCCATGTATTCCGCTTCCACTGTAGATCCCGCGATCACGCTTTGCTTGCAGCTTCTCCAGCTCACAGCTCCTCCATTCAAAATATAAATGTATCCTGTCTGAGATTTGGAATCATCCTTGTCGGTGTTGAAACTAGAATCGACGTAACCTTTTACGACAAGCTGTTCATCACCCCCATAGACTAAGAACATTTCTTTAGTTCTATTTAGGTACTTTAGGATGTTCTTCACGGCTGTCCAAAGGTTCCACTCTGGATCACTTTGATATCTCGTCAAACTAAGAGCATTGGACACATCGGTCTAGTACACAAGATGGCATACATGATGGAACCTATGGCCGAGGCATAAGGCACTTTGATCATAGCTTCCTATCATTTCTCAGTAGTACAATCGAGCCTTGCTCAATATCTTACGACAACATAGGCATCGAACCTTTCTTTGCCTTATCCATTCTCGAACCTTTTCGTAACTTTGTCTAGGTATGTACTGCCTTAAAGCTATCAGCATCTTTGTCTATCTCTATAGATTTTGATGCCCAATATATAAGCACTTCACCTAGGTCTTTCATTGAAAACACTTGTTCAAATAACTCTTCACATCGTTAAGCATGTTGATGTCATTTCCGATAATCAATATGTCATCCACATACAAGATTAGAAACGTCACCGAGCTCCCACTCACTTTCTTGTAGATACAAGCTTGTAGCAATTTGGAACAAATCCAAAACTCTTGATCACTTGATCAAAACGAAGGTTCCAACTCCGAGATGCTTGCTTCGTCCATAAATGGAACAATGAAGTTTGCATACTTTACTAGCATCCTTAGGATCGACAAAACCTTCGGTTGCATCATATACAACTCTTCATCAATGTTCCCATTGAGGAAAGCGATCTTGACATCCATCGCCATATTTCATAATCATGAAACGCAGCAATTTCTAATAAAATCCGAATGGACTTAAACATCGCCACGGAGAGAAAGTCTCATCGTAGTCAACACCTTGAACTTGTCGAAAACCTTTTCGACAAGCCGTGCTATAAGACGGTAACATTACCATCGCGTCGCTTTCTTCTTGAATATCCATTTGCACTCAACGGCCTTTCGGTCGCTAGGAGGATCCACCAAAGTCCATACTTGGTTTTCGCTCATGGATCCCAATTCGGTTCATGGCTTCCGACCATTTCTCGAGTCTGGGCTCATCATCGCTTCCTCATAGTTCGTAGGTTCACCGCCTTCTACCAACAAGACAGTCAAGACAGGTTGCCGTACCACTCGGGAGGGCACGCGACCTTGTCGACTGTGACGTTCAAGATGGACATCGTCCAAGCTTCATGATCCTTGTCATTAGCTTCCTCTATCGTTGGTGCAGGCGGCACTGGAACAATTTCAGGTGCTGTGCTACTCTCCAATTCAAGAGAAGGTTCAATAACCTCGTCAAGCTCTACTTTCCTCCCACTCACTTCTTTCGAGAGAAACTCCTTCTCAAGAAAGGAACCGTTCTTTGCGACAAACACTTTGCCTTGGTTACGTGATAGAAGGTATACCCAATAGTTTCCTTAGGGTATCCTATGAAGACGCATTTCTCCGCTTTGGGTTCGAGCTTGTCCGGCATCAACTTCTTGACGTAAGCTTCACATCCCCAAACTTTAAGAAACGACAACTTAGGTTTAGCACCAAACCACAGTTCATACGGTGTCGTCTCAACGGATTTAGATGGAGCCCTATTTAAAGTGAATGCAGCGGTTTCTAATGCATAACCCCAAAATGATAACGGCAAATCAGTAAGAGACATCATTGATCGGACCATATCTAATAGGGTTCGATTCCGGCGTTCAGACACACCATTGCGCTGTGGTGTTTCGGTTGGCGTGAGTTGTGAAACGATTCCACTTGCTATAAGATGCGTGAGAAAATCATAACTCAAATATTCACCTCCACGATCGGATCGTAGAAACTTAATCTTTCTGTGACGATGGTTCTCCACTTCATTCTGAAATTCCTTGAACTTTTCAAATGTTTCAGATTTATGTTTCATTAAATAGATATACCCATATCTACTTAAGTCATCGGTAAAATTGAGGAAATAGCGATATCCACCGCGCGTCGAAACACTCATCGGTCCGCATACATCGGTATGTATGATTTCCAACAAGTCCGTTGCTCGCTCCATCATACCGGAGAACGGGGTTTTGATCATCTTGCCCATGAGGCATGGTTCGCATGTGTCAAATGATTCAAAATCAAGAGACTCAAAAGTCCATCGAATGGAGTTTCTTCATGCGCTTTACACCAATATGACCTGACGCGATTGCCACAAATAAGTAGTATTATCACTATCTACTTTGCATCTCTTAGCCTCAATGTTATGGATGTGTGTTTCATCCCTTTCGAGATTTAGAAGAAATAAACCATTCACAAGAGGTGCATGACCATAAAAGATGTTACTCATATAAATAGAACAACCATTATTCTCTGATTTAAATGAATAACCGTCTTGCAATAAACACGATCCAGAAATAATGTTCATGCTCAACGCAGACACATAATAACACTTATTAAGGTTTAAAACTAACCCCGAAGGTAAAACTAAGGAGAGCGTGCCGACGGCCATCACATCAACTCTTGATCTGTTGCCAACGCGCATTGTCACCTCATCCCTCGCAAGCCGCCGTCTATTCCGTAGCTCCTGTTTCGAGTTACAAATATTAGCAACTGAACCAGTATCAAATACCCAGGCACTACAACGAGGGCTAGTAAGGAAAACATCAATAACATGTATATCAAATATACCTTTGATGGTGCCAGCCTTCTTGTCCGCTAAGTACTTCGGACAGTTGCGCTTCCAGTGACCCTTGTCCTTGCAATAGAAGCACTTAGTGTCGGGCTTAGGACCAGACTTGAGCTTCTTCTCAGCAGGGGCATTGCGCTTGCCGCCGCCCTTCTTGAAGGGTTTCTTTGCTCCCTTACCTTTCTTAAAGGAGGGCTTGTTGACCATCAACACATGATTATCCTTCTTGATGTCCACCTCTGCAGCCTTCAGCTTTGCGAAGAGCTCGGTGATCGTATCAATGGAACCAATATGATTATGAGTCACTACAAAACTTTTGTAGCTGGGAGGGATTGATTGCAGAACCCTGTCAATCTTGAGCTCCTCTGGAATCGTGGATTCCAGTTGCTCAAGACGTTGAGTGTAGCCCGACATCTTTATGGCGTGCTCACTAACGGAACTCCCTTCCTCCATCTTGCAGTTAAAGAACTTCTCGGAGATCTCATATCTCTCAGAACGGGCCTGAGTCTGAAACATGGTTTTCAGCTCCTCGAGAATCTCGAAGGTCCCGGGATACTCTTCAAAACGATTTTGAAGCTCCGGTTCCATAGCAAACAACATGGTGCTCTTAATCACACCATAATCATATTTGCACGACTGATAGACAGCTTTCTCATCACCGCGCAGCTTGCAGTGGGGGTCACCTAACGCTTTCCCAAGGACATAGTCCTTTTGTTCGCCAGACAGAATGATTCTTAGATTGCGGAACCAATTGGTGAAGTTAGACCCATTGTTTCTAAGCTTTTCCTTCTCAGCAAAAACGTTGAAGTTGAAGTTGGACTTGGCCATGTGATCTACAGTATTTGCAAGTACAATTTAGACTATGTTCATGATAAATAGTTCAATTTAATAAAATTACTAGATGAACTCCCACTAAATTCAACATCCCTCAAGTTGTTTAGTGAACACGATCCAAATTCACCACACCTAATCCGATCATCATGAGAAGAGATGTGGTTTCAATGGTGGACAACAAAGTGTCGATCATATCACTCATATGACTCATGCTTAACCTTTCGGTTCTTGTGTTCCGAGGCCATGTATGTACATGCTAGGCTCGTCAAGCTAGACCCAAGTGTTTCCGCGTGTGCAAAACTGGCTTGCACCCGTTGTATGTGAGCGTAGAGTCTATAGAACCCGATCATCACGTGATGCTTGGACACGACGAACTTTCGCAACGGTGCATACTCGGGGAGAACACAGCTTTTATCTTGATCTTTAAGTGAGGAATCATCTTATAATGCTACCGTCGCGATCTAAGCATAATAAGATACATAAAAGGATAAACATCACATGCATATAACTTTATGTGACATGGTATAGCCAATCTTCGCGCAATGATCTCCATCTTGTGCGTTCCGGCATGATCTCCATCACTCCACCTTGATTGCCTCCACCACGAATAGCAACTACAACTATTGCTAACTACTTAGCGATAAATTAAAGCTATGACATGGCGTATAAGAAGTTGACACACAGGTCATACACAATTATAAAGACAACCATATGGCTCCTGCCGGTTGTGTACTCATCGACATTCAAGTCGTGAAACATTACAAAACATGATCATCGCATACATTATACACATCACATCTTGGGCCATACCATATCACAGAAAACACTCCCTGCAAAAACAAGTTAGACGCCTCTACTTTGTTGTTGCATGTTTTACGTGGCTTATGGGAGTAGATGCTAAGAACGATTCTTACCTACGGAAAGCCACAACGGTGATATTATGGTTGCCAAACTCGGTGTTAATCCCATGACAACTATAGTGAGAGAACCGACATCCACCACCGCATGTGGAACAAGCCACACGTCAAGTGCGGAGCCGGTCTCGCGAACGGCGTCGTAAGGTTGGCCTGGACCGCTTCAATCTCACTATCCCGTCATAAGAAGAACACAAACAAGAGGCTTGCAATAGAAAACATCAACGCGCAACAACCATGTTGCGTTACTCGTGAAACACATCTACGCATAGATCTAGCTCGATACCACCAAGGGTTTCGGCATAGTAAATCAAAATTTTCTGGATGCGAGCAGAGGGAAAGCCAAGATCTAATCTAGGAGATGCAATCAACGAGAGAGATTGGATTAGATCTTCATACCCTTGAAGATTCGCATACGGTGAACGCTCATTTAACGGGCGTGGGTGATGTAGTCGTGCTTCTTCTCCTCCTCGCGATCCGATCCGATCTAGCACCACAAGTGGCGGTGCCTCCGTGAGATGCACACGTGCAGCACCTCGACGTCTCCTCCTTCCTCGGACCAGCAAGTATGGTGGAGAGACAGATTGGATCTACAACACGACGGCGTGGTGTATATGGTGGAGAATTTCTGCAGCAGGGCTTCACCTACAAACAGTCGGGAGGGAGAGAGGAAAGCTAGCAAGGCGGCTAGGGTTTGGAGGAGAGGTGTAGGGGTTTGGTGCGCCCCCACCCCGCTTTATATAGAGGGGGGCACAGCCCTAGCCCCTCCCCCAAGCCCAAAGGATAAGTAGTGGGGGGCATGGACTCTCCCCTCTTTTAGAAACCCTATCTCTAGTTTAAACGATTTGAACTCTCTAGGATCGGCTGGGCCCTATGGGGCCTTGTGCCCCTGGCCCAAAGCGGCCAGGACACTCCCTCTTAGGCCCATGCCCCCTCCCGGAAGGTGGGGCCACGTTGGTCCCCTTCCGGAAGGTTCTAGAAGCTTCCGGTACAATACCGATTAACCCGGAACAATTTCGAACTCCAAAAACTGCACTGCCTTATATGAATCTTATTCTCCGGACCATTCCGGAACCTCTCGTGATGTCCCGGATCCCATCCGAGACTCCGAACAAAAATTCATAAACCAATTATCCAATCTATCCTAGCGTCGAGATACGTTATGTGTGACCTCGGGTTCGAGAATATGCAGACATGATCTTCTATCAATAATCAACAGCTGGTCTGGGCACCCATATTGAATCCCACATTCATCAATGATCATATCGGATGAACCACGATGCCAGATTCAATCAATCCCATATATATATTCCCTTCTTTAGCGATATTTTACTTGCGAGATTCGATCGTCGGTGCCATACCTAGTTCAATCTCATTCACAGCAAGTACTTTACTCGTTCTGTAATCCGATATCACTTTGTGATTAACTCCTTAACCACATGCTTGCAAGCGGTGTTGATATCGATTACCGAGTGGGCCCGAAGTATATCTCTCCGACTTGGGAGGGACAAATTCCATCTCGATACATACAACCCAACAGATACTTTCCGATCACCTGAGAGACACCTTTATGATCACCCTCTCATAGGATGACGTTTGATGACCTCAAAGCTTTCTTCCGATACCAGGGAGTTGTATTATCTCATGGTCTAAGGAATACAATATTTGACATAGGAAAAGCTACGCAAAGATGAACACGATGATACGATCTAATTGCTTCGCTTAGTTTGGGTCTGTCCATCATATCATTCTCCCAATGATATGATCTCATTATCAATTGACAACTCATGTCTATGGTTAGGAAACCTTAACCATCATTGATCAATGAGCTAGTCCATAGAGGCATTTAGGGACACGGTGTTGTTCACAAACCACACAAGTATTAAAGTTTCCGCTTAATACAATTCTAGCATGGAATATAAACTTTATCATGAACAAGAATTATAATAATAACATCTTTATTATTGCCTCTAGGGCATTATTCCAACAGGAAGGAGTAGAAAGAGGCCAATGAGCGCTGATATGCTGATGCCGCGGGGTGACCACGACATGGTTGACACTAACATCACCTCGTATACACATATAGTTCACCTCCATATGCATGCCTGTGCAGAGTCACTCAGCCATATCATCAATCGACGATATGGGTTATTGACATCAGTGACACTCATGTCAACCATCCTCACGGGCCTCAATTACGATCTACAAACTGATACGATTACGGTGAGCCGATCATTTAGAGGACTATGCAATATCTAGCTAGGCACTGATACTTTTAATTTTCTTCGATTCGCATCCCATGAGAGGCTGATCATCAAGTGTTCGAACGTTAACACGTACGACGATCGAGCATACTGCTATTACTTGCTCTACACAGCGACGTACGTGTTTGCGGACAGGGGACTCGGTCGAGTACTGCATGTTATTTTGTTAACTATCGGACGCGTGGTCATTCAAGATGTCACACGAGCACACATGTTTTTGTTACACTAGTTACACGTCCGTGCGTTGCTACGGGAAAATAAATGTAGGTGATTTTATTTTTTTAACTCTGCAAGCATGATGACTTGTAGGTTTGGAATATCCCATACTATATTTCCGTTTCTTCTTCGCTACTATATATGTAAATATGATGTATGTCAAAATTAATATGTAATTGATCACTATGTAGTACTCCTTTTGTTGCTTGATATAAGTTGTATAGTTTTTTGAGAGAAAAATCTGTAATACAAGATGTATTGCGTTGCACCACTTCGTTTGGACAACCTTTTTAGGAATTTGATTATATTTTTATCTCATGCAAGCTTCTGTATTTTCTTATGTCAATTAGTCAGATGTATTCTCGTCTAAAACTTGTGTAACTTTTCGTCACATGTGTTTTTTAATTTTTGTGCCAAAAAATATATACCCTATATTTTGAAATGGAGGGAGTAGTACTTACAAAGTTGAGATTTCATTTCTAAAAGTATATTTCCAATTGTATTATAAAAGGTATAATTAGACGTTGTGACTCAACTGCACTGACTAAGATCTACTTCCTGAGAGCATCTCCACCGACGCCCCCACAGGGTGACCAGCATAGGTGCGAGTAGTGCGGTTGGGGGGTGGCGCCCAAACCGCTGGCAGTTGGGGAGGGGGGAGGGGGGTTCCCCGCACCGACGGCCCCAACGATCTCATTTCAAACATTTTTTGAAATAAAAATATTTTTCATATATAATTCCTACACTAAATACAACGGGGATGACACTGCATATATAGTAGTTGCTTCTTCTAGCAATTGTTTGCGGTATTTGCTTATATTATAGCTATTGTTTCTGCTACATTTGTTACCCTCCTAACTCCTACGTTGTTTTGAGCGCCAACTACAATCCAGTTTTATGTAAGTATAAATTATTCAAACAAATCTAAGTGAACTATCTATGACATGTTAAAAAAATTGATAAATGCCAATGTAGAATATTACTCCCTGAAAGCCATGTTTCGATTATAAGACTTGTGAATGTCAAGGAAAGCATTGCTTGGCCTGCCCTATATCCTGAATGGATAGACAAGGAGGAAGATTCTGAGATACCGTCCTTCCCATCATTTACAGAGCCTAATGTCAGAAAAGGTGTATTTTTTATGTTATTGCTGTGAAACTCCCCTGTATAAGAGTGGCAGGTTGGTCAAGATATGTCGCGAGGCTCCATTTGCAGCTCTCGGCAGCAAAAATGGCCGTGACCTCTTCAAGAGACAACCGGAAGGTCCATGTGCTTTTTGTGATGGACTGCTTCCCAATTCCTAATCTCTTCCAGTGCAAGAACATTGTGAAACATGAAGGCAATACTTGGTTGTATAGACCTGTTTTGAAGGCAGTATGGGAAAAGCTTAGGCTTCATGTTGGATCGTGTGAGCTTGCTGTTCCACTTAAGGAGAAAGGTTTGTTGTGTTTTACTCAATGTTTATTTTTGACATTTTTACCCAGTATTTAGCCTATGTGTCTCATCTTAGTATAGTCATTTCTTTTTTTAAAGCCATTAATATATGCATATGAAATAACCGAGTAATGTTGCCCTTCAGTAATGAAATGATACTCAGTGCAATTATTTTCTGCAAAAATAGCATATTGATGTCAAAGGAAAAAATAGATATTTGGTTATTTCTAGGTCTAGTCTCTAGTCATTCATATGGAATTGGCCTTATTTGTCTTACCCGTTTTCTGAATCAGATTTGAATTCCGTAGATAACATCTGCTCTTATTGGTGCAGCAAGATTCTACTCAGTAGATCGGAGAAGAGAAGCATATGCAACAACACTGCATTCAGCAAGTGAATATGTATGTGGTGCTATCACAACATTGGTCATCCTTATTGATGACACCACAAGTGATCACCGTCGGAAAGGCTTGGAAGCTGTAGGCTGGAAGGTGAGAACAATCGAAAGAATCAGGAACCCAAAAGCCGAGTGTGATGCCTACAACGAGTGGAACTACAACAAGTTCAGGTTATGGCAGCTGACTTACTATGACAAGATAATTTTCATAGATGTTGACCTCCTCATCCTGAGGAACGTGGACTTCCAGTTTGCGATGCCAAAGATCACCGGAACCGGCAACAATGTGACCCTCTTCAACTGTGGTGTCATGGTCATTGAGACCTCAAATGCACATTCTATCCACTGATGGAACGCATCAACGAGATAACATCATAAAACCATACAACGGCGGTGACCAAGGATACTAAATAAAATCAGTAAGTTAAAATTTTAATACTAAATGAAAATTTTACATGATGATGGCCTTCAGTCACGCAATAGCGCATCAATATGACAATTCAATGGGGGAAAACATTTGTGTTTTGCATGCTTCAATGCCATACTATGTGAGAAATTCAAAATCTAAGAGATGCAGAAATAATGTGGAGAACATAACAAGATGCTAAATGGCTAGCAAGACCAGTGTACAAATTTTATCCAAATATATTTGACTAAGTATCAGAAGTAAATATTTAATAGCAATAACATACTCCTAGCAAGAACAATGTACATACCTTATCTCCTGAAATTGGTTCGTGAAACCTTAACTCCAAGGTTTCTTATGCTCAGGTATATATCTTTATCTTTGTATTTCTGATAATGTGAAAACTTAACCATAGCTATGTGCGATCAGTAACTTAGGAAAGAAGTTGATCGTATTTTCGTGGATAGAGTGAAAGCATACAATACGAAATTTATTTATCATCAAACCAAATTTTCATCGTGTTGTGAAATTTGCACCATGGCCCATTGGCTAGATTCCACACCCATGGTTCCAATATGGATAGGTCACTGCCATAGCAGTACCTGCAAATTGGCACCACCAGCATCGGTTGTTGTACCCTCTTAACATGAAGTATACATGGTTTCTTAAAGGAATTGGGTAGAACCGTTGCTAGCCTGAAGAGCGAATTATCTGAGTAGAACTCAAATCAAAATGGGTTTGTTTCTTAAAGAAATTTAGTTAGAATAATTTCTTACCGGTACATATAAAAAACACAACGCAATACAAATATGATCGATCATATCAAACTCTCGAGGATTCAAAAACGCATGTAAATGACCTGTGATTAATCTAGCAATACCCGTTGTCCCCGAAAACAGAGACACAATTCAAGGTTATAGAGAACATGGTGTTATTTGTGTATGTGCATGCCTATTCAGTTCATTTGATTTCTGAGGTGCACTTACACTTGACTTCTTGCAGTAGAGAATGACATCGTTGGCATTGACGTGACACCACACGATGGACCTTGACTGCATCACTTGACCTTCTGGTACATCAGGAAGAATAACCATAAGTCGTTGGGCAGAACCTTACCAGATCGTGGAATATGACGCCTGCACATGGACGGCCGCAGTCGGAGCTTGCTCGCGAGGTGCATGCCGTTCCCATGACATATCCAATGCCTTTCCCCGTATCGCAAGCATCATTGTCTACCAAGAAGGTGAGAACTCTTGTCCTTCATTGCTGCACGCAGACTGCTTGATTCGTCCTTTGAATTCTAAATTGCCTCTCATATGGAATAGAAGTGCGACCAAATAATTAAAGCCTTAATGTAGGGACTATCAAGAACCTCACCTCCCACGAATTTTAATACTACCTCAAAATTTAGTTGCTCCAATATGACTTGAAACCTCAGAGCAGGTATAAAAGATATCAGCACGATTGTTGGCATCAAAATATTAGTAGTTATGGTTAATTACCAGAATTGACGAGCAGTTATTTGGCAGATGGTATGGTTAAAATGTAAAACATATTCCACTGTTGCATCTGAGACTATCTCTACATATTGGTAAAAATAAAACCGTGGTAAAAATAAAACCGTGGGTCACAGCTAGATTAAATAAGAATACATGTCTGCCAATGAAAAACTTAAGGCTGAAGCATAATAGTTATCAAATTAGATA
Organism: Avena longiglumis; assembly: GCA_030063025.1. Taxonomy (NCBI): domain Eukaryota; kingdom Viridiplantae; phylum Streptophyta; class Magnoliopsida; order Poales; family Poaceae; genus Avena; species Avena longiglumis. Next base: position 162,258,426 of record CP125973.1, read on the forward strand.
TCAGTACACCACCTATATCTGAGGTAAAACTTACTAAGGGGATATGCACGTAACATAAAACTTGCAGGATTGGGATACCAAAAAATACATGGTATGAGATGAAAAATTGAGAGAGATAAATAGGAAATATTTGTGGTGTGTGGTGCTATTGCATCAGCCGATGGTTACAACTGACGTGAAGTGCAGGAAGCAGAGATGATGGTGGCGGGCATCGAAGATGGAAAGCTACATGCCTATCGTTCTGTTCGTCGTACAAAGCCAAATTCGTCTTCTCCAATATCCAGTAGTGATGCCTCCTCCTCGAGTATTATGCGTATCACCACCAAAATTCGTTGCTGGAATCACAAGGAAAAAAGGACAAACAAGTTACCCCGTGCTATCAAATAGAAATCACAATTTGGCGATCCATAAATCTAGAAAATAAATTGCAATGCTGATGCACTCCTTTTATTGTTGGTATTGTTCCCCCTCGGTCCACGCCTCAAGAGCACATAATAAAAATCATATAATTGAAAATCGCATTACATTGGTCTAATTAGTAAATATATACGGCAAGAGATAGCTGATGATGAGGTGGACAGAAAGAGATCTAGTCGATCGAGATTATTAGCCTAGCGCCTAGGGATATGTCGACTTTGGCAGTAGCCCACCAGCCATAGGACTTGAGGATGATGCAGCAGAAGTGGCGTGGGTGGAAGACGTGGAGGAGTTCCAATTCTAACTTCGAAGGGCAGGAAGCTCCTATAGAGGTCGAACGGGGAGGGACCGGGCTTGGGTCCAGAGGGATTCGAAGTCGGCCGCATCGAGGAAGCCGGGAATACGGTCGTGGCGTCGGGCAGGGAGGTGCTGGATTTCCTCCGTCAGGAACGCGATCTTGCAGGCCTCCTGCATCGGTTTCTTCCACAGCTGCTCGGCCGGGGCGGGGGTCATCATCGGGAAGAAAGCTGGACGGTACTGATGGTGAGGATGAGACGCACGAGGCAGGAATAGACGGTGGAGATAGAGGCAGGAGTGAGAAGGTGTCATGCCTCCATCGTTCAACTCAACTTAGGAGACAGAGGGGACGTGCGTGAGGCAGGAGGGGAGGGCGGCATCGGTGGAAATCGACGCATGGAGTGGGAGGCCTCCTCCGGCGGTTGGGAGGGTGTTTAGGTCGGTAGGAGATAAGAATGTGGGTTTGGGGGAGAAAGGAGGGGGCGGAAGAATCGGGGATGAATTGCATTGATGGAGCGCATTATTTTCGTGCGGGGCAGGAGAAGATCAAGGATGGAACACCTCGACGAAGGCAAGCGACATATTAGTGACTACGGAACACAATGTTCTTTTTAGGTAGTAGAGATACCTAGAGTACTTTGTCAACATCCGGATTTTTAATTCTAGATGCCTGTTATGCCATACATCGCAATCCCAGGATTACCATTTTTGCGAGACATAACAGATTTGGATATCACAGTACATCATCCATTATAAACCATACATAAGGTCATACACATATAAGGATCTCATGATCCAGTTCTTAGTACAAATCAAGCAGGAATAACGTAATAATAAAGGTAGCGTAGACGAAGCTCTATCTTCGGGGTCACAGGCAATGCTGACGATGGGAGATGATCATAGTTGTCGTAACCTTCCTGTGGTCCATCATCCTGGCACTCCTCTTCATAGTCTAGCCACGGGAATAGCCAGGAACAAAGCCATGAGTACTCTTTAAGTACTCGCAAACTAATACTAACAAGTGAAGGGGTTTTTATAGTAGGACACTAAGCTCTAGGGTTGTTTTCCAAAAGCCAGATTTACCTCTACTAAGTTCAGAAGCAAAGAAAGTTAGTTGAAATTTTATAACACCTAAGTGGGAACTTGAATTTCATATCACAGCTCTGTTGTGGTCAAGTCAAAGTCTCAATTTCACAAGTCATTTTGAAAACATCCGACGGGGGAACAGTATGGCCACTCCAACTGTCCATAACCGTGGATGCGGCTATTCGAATAGTTTAATACTCTGCAGAGATTTTACACTTTCACCACAACATTCGATACATCCGTCAGGAACAAATCCTGAATTCACCATACTCAGTATGCGGATAATCAATCCTAACCTTTTAATTACACGCCCTAGTATAGGCACCTCTCCTGTGAGTTTGGCCTCCCAACCATGACCATCTGCCATCTTGGGTACTGCACAGGTGGACAATCTTCTCAAGGTAGCCTCAGCTCAGACCTTGGCTGTGAGGAAACCCATACTAAGGTATAAAAGTTTTCAGTCAAGCCCTACCCAATTTTCGGGTATTGTGGTTGTACGGTAAAATTGGAATGGTATCGCATCCAGACAACCATCAGTTTTATAAAGGGCTAAGGATCATGCCTCAACATTTTCATCATCAAAATCATCTGGTTTTCGGAAACACATGTCAAAACATTTCAGTAGAATGACTCATCATTACAAGGTTTTCATACCCATTTTCACCAAGTATTCCCATCTAAAGTTGATCAAGTTTTATGCTTAGCACTAGCATCTACAAGTGGGGTAAGTACTAATGAGGCGTGGTAAACAAGTGGAGATTAATTAAGTTCAATCTCATGCCTTAAGATGACATCAAGATTATCTAGCTTAGGCCAAATTTAATGCTTTTTATGCAACCTTCAATTATCTTCCTAGAATCTACAAGTCACTTAAGTAAACTCTAAGAAAAAGCTTTGATAAAGAAATAAAGTATAAAGCTTGCAAGTAAAACTAGGATTGGGTATCATCAAATGTGTCTAACCAAGCATGCTTAATGCATTGCATAGGTGATCTAACTTTCGTAGTTGCAAGTGTTAGCTTGCCTTGTGCAGAGCAGTGGTTGAAGTTATCCTCGGCTTCTTCCTTGTAGTATCCTCCTTCCTCCTTGTATCTTTGGTCGATACTAGCGTCTAAAAATAAATACAAGGTATACAATCACCAAACAATACTTAACTATTTTCAATCATCACACAAAGGTGTACTAAGATGATCTAGCATCATCACTAACATTACAATATTAAAACTTTTGTCTTATTTATTTTATTTTTAGAAAAGTAATTTCTACTCATTGAAAAACTACTTAAGATTTAATATTCTCTAACTCAAACATAGGATCATGTTGACACATATCATCACCACATATTTCAGTACATGGAAATGTGATTTAAAGTGGTGGCACAATTTAATAAGGTTTAACCTTTTTATTTTAATTAAATAAAGTGCCTAGAAATGCCTATGTGGCATTCTTTTATTACTTGAACATTATTTCTGTAAGTAAACCCATATATTTTTATATATTCTGAAAGGTATGATCAAATGTGTTTTTTGAGAGTTGGAATCAACTCAAAAACTATTATGCTTGAATTTTGAAAAATGTTTGAATGCAGAAAAGCTTTTTCCTTGTTATTTTTACCAAGGTTGGTCTACAGATCCAAATGATTTTAATCTAATGGGCTTGGATTAAGCATTTCAATAACTTTCTAAAAAAATTAGTTTCATGCATTTTAGTTCACTGAATCGAGCAGGGTTGATTTTTGAATCTACGTACAGAACTGAGTTTGAATTAAAATGGAAAAATCTAAATTCAAACGATTGGTTCGTGTGGGAGAGGTTAATGGTCCGACCCAGTGTCACTCCGCAGTGCAGGGCTTAGCTGACAGGGGGTTCCACCAGTCAGTGGCTCATAACATGCGAAGCGGTACGGGGCTGTGTGGTTCGTTGGATTAGAAGGGAGATCGACGGCTGGGGATCGTCGTCGAAGATGAACATGTCACCGGCGAGCTCGAACCCTAACGGCTCAGTGGGGGTGCATAGGGGGCATACCAGGGCTCCAGCGACGACGGCGAGGCGGCAAACGAACGAGTGGTCGACGGCGAGCTCAGGGACGGTCGAGGCAGCTCCGGGGGTGGTCGAAATCAATGGCCCCCTTCTTCTCCAGAGGCGGCCTGCTCCGGCGCAATTCCGGCGAGCTGCTGCTCCTCGTGCTCCGGCTAGAGGGTGGAACGATCAGTGAGGTGAGGGGAGTGAAATGGTGTGCTTCAAACGGCTGGGGGTGGTCTCCTTTTATAGGCTCGACGGCGAGAACGAGAGGGATGGGCAGGCGATGTTGGCGACATGGCTACGGGCGGCTAGCGGCATGGCTGAGGTTGGCTATCGACGGGCGGTCTCCTGGCGATGCTCTAGGACTTGAATGCGCGCTTAGGGGCGGTGGCAATCGGTCGGGAACGTGCGGTGCTCTGTGCGGCAGAGGCGGCGTCTTTGACAGCGAGCGGTGGCTGTGAGGCACGGGGCGGCGAAGGGGGTGTCTGGCGTGTTCCTGGGATCATGGCGAAGCGGCGGGCACGGGCTGTGGTCGAGGGGCGGCGTGTGCACGCGTGCCGGGTGCGGCGCTCTGGGGCGGGCTCGGCATGTCGCAGTGGCACTGGGCACGCGGCGTTCCTGGTGGTCCACGGCTTGCACTGGCTTGGGGAGGGGACAGTAGGCGGCGGTGAGGTGTTGGCTACCTCCCAGACAAGGTGGGCGCGGCTAGTTCTTCCTCTAGCTTGCTGTCCACCTTGGGATGGCATGGTGAGGTTCGCATGCTCACCATTGATGGCAAGGCAAGCTTACAATGGTGCTAGAGGTTAGTTAAAGGAGCTAGATGATCTACTAAGGGCTAGTTGCAACCAGAGGGGAAACAAGTTAGGCCAAATTTACTGCACACTATAGTGTTTGTGGTTTGTTTGATTTGAATCTACAAGATGTTTGATGAAATGGCCGCAAAAAACTTACTTTTGAATTTTGAAAAGATTTTTGGTGGGTGTGCTAGGCATGTGCTGAGGATTCTGTGGGTGCTTGGGTTTTGAAAATTGAGCTTGTTTGAGTGGTTTTTGAAATAGTGGGATCTTTCCATATGAGATAGATTCAATTTTAAACTGTCATTTAAACTGAGCATTTGAATGTTTTTGGAATATCACAAAGTGGGACTTGGTACCTTATTATGAGTACTAACAAGGGGTACAAAGATCCACAAATGTTTCTGTTAAGTTTTGAAAACTAGGGATAGCCAAAGTAGGCATGAGAGTTAATTTGGCAAAAATGACCATTCACTTCATTTGTTTATTTTGATTTGTTTGTCTTTAGGAAAAGTTTGGGGATTGTTTAGATGATGTTTATTTCACCTAAGAATCATTTTACAAGCAAAGAAACACAGAACCATGGCAATTCAAAAGAATCCAAATTTTGAATACACGCACATGTGAATGCTTTCATATTTTTAGTTGGGAAAGTTTTTGTTAACCCTAGTTTTGACGATTAGAGTTTGATGATCCAAGTTTAATATTTTTGGGACCTTACATACTTCCTCCGTTTAGAAATATTAAACGTTTTAGTTTTGTAAAACAAAAATTATCTACTTCCTTCGGTCCATATTAATGGTCTTAACTTTTTCTAGATTTATACGTATCTAGTTAACTATTTAGACTAGATGTATCTATATTTAAGGCTATTAATATGGACTGAATGGAGTAGATATATTCGTTTCATAAAGCTAGATGACTTATTTTATAAAACTAAAACGTCTTATATTTTTTTAGACGAAAGGAATACTAGGTAGTTGGGTTTGTGCCAGCCTACCTCGTAGGGTGGAACTAGCAGGTACTTCCGTTTTAAAATATAAGATGTTTTAGATTTGTGAAGCAAATGTATCTAGACTATTTTTAATATGTAGGTTCACTAAGGTTTGAAGTGAATCTAGACACTAAAACAAGTCTAGATACATTTTTTCACAAATCTAAAAGATTTTATATTTTGAAACGGAGGGAGTAGCAACGCTATCAGATTCGCACGCACGAGAAAGGCAAATGAGTCCATGGTTTCCGACGACGTCAGACCAGATAGCTAGCTTAGCCCTTTTTTGGAGGAGACATGTCGATCTGCGCTGTTTGACAAAGGCGACCAAAGTCACTATATAAAGCCGATCGGTCGACACAGGTAGTAGCTCTCGTCTCGTGCAGACAGTGCGCGCGGCCAAGAGCAATTGCGGCCGGCCGTTACGTCGGCGAGCGCGTGAGAGAAGGGGGTCGTGCGACATCATTACCCAAAGATATATTGAATCACCCTATCCGGTCCATTTTGTCAACGGACGCCGGCCGGCTCTATCGGTGTGCAAGCTGCAACGTCGCATGCATGCAGCTGCTAGCTAGTATATACTAGCTGGCTAGCGCGATTTTCCTCGAAATCTTTCGGAGGAAAGTAGCGCGAATTTGCGCGCGCGCGCGGTACGGTGGGCCGGATCCATCATTCCGGACTGCCGACACTCCGACCCGGGCAGGCCGGCCCATCGGTCAACCTCTTGAGTGCGCCACGCGAGGATTTGAATGGACACCGAGTCACCGACGCGACACGTCAAATTAGGGTCGTCCGCGATGGAATTTACTTCCATGATTCCATCCCATGCATATAGATGGTCGTCGCGTCAATCCATTGCTCGAGTCTCGACCCCGGCCTAGCTAGCTTAGCAGTAATATTATCACACAGCGTGCAAATAGCATCGTCCACTAGCTGCGGCCTGTCCTGTAGGCCGCACGTACGTGACGTGATCTTCGCCCACACGTACTTGCCTACTATACGTAGCCGCTGAAGTCGAGACCTAATGCATGCAACGTGTTACGTGTCGGTTATTTCAAAGGACCAAGTACAGTTCCGATCAGGCGTCCCGCTCAGCAGCAAGAGGAGTGAATCTTGTGGCCAGCGTATGTTTTTGGACTTGTGGCTGTGGGAGAAAGATCAAAGAACCAACCATGCCTTTGGATCTTTAATTAGCAGTTGTTTTGTGTGTGTGCGGGTGTGTGAAGGCGGAAGAGATCAATAGCTTCTGGCTCGAATCTAATACTCACTCTGTTCCAAAATATATTATGTTTTAGTTTTTTCTAAAACATATATATCTAGTAGTCTTTTATTGCGTAGGTTCAATGCAAAATGAGTGACATGTGTTTCAGAAAAAAAATTAAAACATGTTATATTTTAAAACGGATGGAATACTAAATAGCACACCGGATGAATTGCAGGCAGGGCGAAAAAAATAAAATCAAACATGTCGTTTTTCTTTTCTTTTTTGCGAATCAATAGCTTTATATATTAGTTGACAGGATTACGATCACTCGTGAGAGTGTCAACGAGAAAGTCTGGGTTGCAGTTGATCCACATACGCCTATTCCTATCACTACTAGCTTGTTTAGCACATAAATAAGTAGCATTGTTTGCTTCACGCCCAACAGCCAAAATGCTAAAACTAGAAAAAGCCCTCCTAATCTCTCGAACCTCTAGACAAATTGCTTTTAATTCTGACATATTATCATCGTCAGAGTTACAGAAGTTCACAGCAAGCATAGAGTCTTCCTCAATTATGTTAGAATTGCGACAAGTAAATAACGAAGAACGAAAACGAAATCACAGCAAGGGGACACAGATTTAACGTGGAAAAACCTCTCCAACAAAGAGAGGAAAAAACCACGGGCGTCAGCCAGCGAAACTTCACTATATCGAGGAGTGTTACAAACGCCGGGGATTTCACAGATGCAACTCATCCCAACCGGCGGCTTACAAGAGGTTTATATATCGGTGGAAACCTATGTCTTCGACCATCCATACTGCATCACGGGTTGTCCGCACCCCCCACAGGCGTCCCTGTTGGGCACGGACGGGCCGAGTGTAACGAGTCTGAAGTTGCCCTATACTTTATAGAATTTGGATCAACATATAACAAACTCCACCTTGAGAGAAATTCCTTCTTGTAGCATCAACAGCAACCATCTCCCTGAACAAATAAAGCAAATACTTTCAGCACCAATAGCCACTTGGGCTAATCAGTTAAACCAACTAAGTTCGTGGAAAGCTCAAACTTAGCAACAGGAACAGGTTTAGTAATCATATCAGCAGGATTATCATGAGTGCTGATCTTGCATACCTTTAATTTACCTTGAGCAACAATGTCTCGAACAAAATGGTACTTGACATCAATGTGCTTAGTTCTCTCATGGAACATCTGATCTTTTGTAAGGTATATGGCACTTTGACTGTCACAAAACAAAGTAATGCAAGAATAATCTCCACAAAGCTCAGCAAACAAACCTTTCAACCAAATAATTTTTTGCAAGCTTTAGCAATAGCCATGTATTCAGCTTTAGTAGTAGATTGTGCAACAACATCCTGTAACGTATCCTTCCATCTAACAGCACAACCACCAACATTAAATACATAACTTGTAAGGGATCTTCTCTTATCCAAATCAGTAGCAAAATCTGAATCCACATAGTCAACGAGTCCCTCACCGGTCCTGCCAAACTTCAAACAAGCATTGGAAGAGCCAAGAAGGTACTTGAAAACCCACTAAATAGCCTTCCAATGTTCTTTACCAGGATAAGCCATGTATCTACTTATCAAACTCATAGTATATGATAAATCAGGACGAGAACAAACCATGGCATACATCAAAGAACCAACAACACTAGAATATGGCACCTTTGACATGTACTCAAACTCTTCATCAGTAGTAGGACATTGAGAAACTAACAATTTAAAATGAGAAGCAATAGGAGTACTAACTGACTTGGCACCATCATATTAAAATGATGAAGAACTTTCTTAATATAACTTTGCTGACTAAGAAATAACAAACCAGATTTTCTATCTCGGGTAATCTCCATACCTAAGATCTTCTTAGCAGCACCAAGATCCTTCATCTCAAACTCACTACTTTGGTGTGCCTTCAAATTAGTGATTTCTTTCATGCCCTTGGTAGCAATTAACATATCATCAACATATAGCAGAAAGTATATAGGTGACCCATCAACAAGCTTGATATAAACACAACTATCATATTTAGACCTCTCAAAACCATGTGAGATCATAAATGAATCAAACCTTTTATACCACTATCTTGGAGATTGCTTTAAGCCATAAAGATACTTCTTTAATTTGCACACAAAATCCTCTTTACCAGGCACTATGAACCCTTCTGGTTGGTCCATGTATATTTCCTCATCAAGCTCTCCATGTAGAAAAGCAGTCTTGACATCTAACTGCTCAAGATCAAGATCACGCATAGCCACTTTGCTAAAGAAAGTGCGAATGGAACTATGCTTTACAACTAGGGAGAACACATCATTGTAATCAATACCTGGAATCTGGCTGAACCCTTTTGCTACTAACCTTGCCTTGTACCTTGAAAGCTCTTTGGGAGACAAACCTTCCTTTTTCTTGAAGATCCACTCACAGCGGACCGCATTCTTTTGTTTGGGCAAGGGCACAACATCCCATGTGCCATTTTTCTCAAGTGATTTCATCTCTTCTTGCATATCAGAAATCCACTTCTCGCGTTCAACGGATGCAATGGCTTCATTGTATGTAGCAGGTTCAGAATCATTCTCCACCTATTCATCACAACTCAAAGCATAATGAACAAGATTACACTCTTCAATTAAACGAGGATGAGGACCATAGTTACTCCTCGGTCTATCAGCAGCAATGGACTCATATGGTTGCTGCAAAACAGTGGGTGAGTGCTGAACAACAATATCATCAATGTTTTCCTCATGTGTATCTTCAACGATAGCATCATTATCAACAGTTTTCTGCAGGTTCTCCACCTGCACACTAACTCCCTCCTCTCCAACAGCAACAGGAGAGGTATCTGATGGCAATCTATCATGATACATAACAGACTCATTGAAAACAACATTTCTACTTAGCAAAATCTTTTTAGCTTTAGGATTCCATAGTTTATATGCCTTAACTCCTGAACCATAACCAAGAAATATGCACTTAACAGCCCTAGGATCTAACTTTCTATTATCAACGTGAGCATATGCAGTGCAGCCAAAAACTCTCAACTGTTAATAATCAGCAGGCGAACCTGACCATACCTCAATGGGAGTTTTCTTCTCAAGTGGAATAGAAGGTGACCTGTTGATGAGGTAACATGCTGTATTGGCTGCTTCAGCCCAGAAACGCCTATGCATACCTGCATTAGACAACATACAGCGAGCCCTCGAGATGATGGTCATGTTCATGCGCTCAGCCACGCCATTCTGCTGAGGAGTATATGGGATGGTGTGGTGCCTGATCATGCCATCGTTACTGCAAAACTTCTCAAACTCATTATAACAGAATTTCATACCATTGTCAGTACATAGTACCTTTACCTTCTTCTCAGTTTGCTTTTCAACCATAACTTTCCACTTCTTAAAAGCATCAAAAACATCAGATTTATGCTTCAGAAAATAAGGCCACACTTTTCTTGAGTAGTCATCAATAATAGTAAGCATATAATTAGCACCACCAATAGAAGTCTTATGGGACGGACCCCATACATCAGCATGTACATAATCTAATATGCCTTTGGTGGTATAAACGGAAGCATTGGATTTAACTATTTTATGCTTACCAAAAATGCAGTGCTCACAGAACTCAAACTTACTCAAGTTGCAACCATCAATCAGCTCTCTCTTGACCAACTCTACCATGCCTTGTTCACTCATATGCCCAAGACGCATATGCCATAGATGTGTTTTACCACAATCATTAGAAGTAACAGCAACATAAGCAATACTAGGCAAAGTTCTACCTCTAAGAACATATAATTTAGCAGAATTCATATCACCTATCATGTGAATAAGAGAACCTTTTGATACCTTCAGAACTCTATGCCCACAGGCATACTTGTATCCATCAACGTCCATGGTACTCAGGGAGATCAAATTTCTAGCCATGCTTGGTATGTGCTTCACCTCACTCAACGTGTGTGTCACGCCATCATGTGTCATGATCTTAACAGATCCAACACCAACAATATGGCATGGGTTGTCATTCCCCACACGCACAAAGTCTCTATTCTGCACAGACTCATATGAACTAAACCAATCTTTGTTACAGAAAATATAAAACGAACATGCAGTATCAAGTATCCATTCGTCATCACGAGAAGCACAAGCAGCAAAAACAACTAAGCATTCACCATCAGAACTATCAGAAACAACAGCAGCCTTACCAGTACCTTCAGACCTATCTTTCGGTTGGTAAGTTCCATTCCTTTTCTCCTTAATCTGCAACTTCCAACAATCATCAATAACGTGATTAGATTTCTTACAATACCTACAGAATGTATCCTTTCCCTTGGACTTTGAACGAATTCTACCGTCCTTGCTCTTATCTATGTTGTCGTAGTTGTTATACCTCTGCTCGGTCCTGCCACGAACCTGCAGAACCTCATCCTTGGATGACGTCCCATCTGACCCTACCATATTTTTCATCTTTTCCCTCTATTTGAGGGCGTCATGCACTTCGGCAAGGGTTAGTACATCACGGCTCAACAATATTGTATCACGAAAATGTGTATAGGAATTAGGCAACGAGCATAAGAGTAGAAGAGCTAAATCCTCATCATATTTTACCTCCATAGACTGCAAGTCTAAAACAATCTCTTTAAAAACAGATATGTGATTCATTACCGATCCACCTTCTTGCAGCCTGTGCGAGAACAACTTCATCTTCACGTTCATCTTACTGGTTAGATCCTTTGACACACAGATCGTTTCTAGTTTTTCCCACAGGGCAGCAGCAGATTTCATCTCCAGTACTTCCTGCAAAATATTATTGGACAGATGAATTTGAATCAAAGATAAATCCTTACATCCTTCCGCTTCTCTTTGGCGGACCAGGTCTTAGCATCCTTTTCGCCGAATCCATCCAGCGCTTCATCCAGATCAGAAGTTTGGGCGAGAATCACCCGCATCTTCACCTGCCACAAGGAGCATTTTATGGTGTAGTCCAGCTATGGTAGATCGAACTTTAACGACGACATGTCGCAAACCCTGGATTAGAACCTGGGGCTCTGATACCACTTGTTACAATTGCGACAAGTAAATAATGAAGAACGAAAACGAAATCACAGCAAGGGGACACAGATTTAACGTGGAAAAACCTCTCCAACAAAGAGAGGAAAAAACCACGGGCGCCAGCCAGCGAAACTTCACTATATCGAGGAGTGTTTACAAACGCCGGGGATTTCACAGATGCAACTCATCTCAACCGGTGGATTAAAAGAGGTTTATATATCCGTGGAAACCTAGGTCTTCGACGATCTGTACCGTACCGCGGGGGGCTGTCCCCCCGCACCCCCCACAGGCGTCCCTGTTGGGCACGGACGTGCCGAGTGTAACGAGTCTAAAGTTGGCCTATACTTTATAGAATTTGGATCAACATATAACAAATTATAACTCGTGGGTATCCTCTCTCATATGCTTGTAGGGTTCGCAGCATAGAAAACAAAAAAATTCCTACGATGGGAACAACTATGTACCAAGATCTATCTACTAGATACAAACAACGGGCGGATGTATATCCATAGAGAACATACCCTTGAAGACCGACAAAGCTTAACGAGTCCAAACTCGTGGTTGATGTAGACGATCTCTTGCCGATCTCAAGATCGAGAGGAAGTCCTAGCGCCGCAAAACCGCAGCGCATCCGTGCTCGCACACACATTCGAGGCACCGAGCAACCTCCGCCTCCTCGCTCCAGCGATGCAGCGGAAGCACAACTCTTTCTTTTCGAATAGCCACCGGGAACATGTATCTAGCTAGTCCGAGACCATGGGGGATAAATACTAGAGGGGGAGAGAGATCCTTCACGAGGAGGTGTGAGTGAGAGAGAGGGAGGGGGCTCCTTTTATAGGGAGAGGGGGGCACCCAAGGAGCCATGCGCCCAGCCATGGGGCTGCCCCCACCTCTTCCACATTCATGTGGGTGGACACTCCACTCACTCAAATGCCTTTCAATTCCCTCCACTCAAAAACCCACTCAAATTCCCACTAAATTTCCACCAAATTTAATGCAAACTCTCATTAAATAAAACTCCTTTTATTTTTCAGAATTTTGTCAATTACTTTAATGACAAACATTCACATATAACCCCTTGCTAGTATTTCATTTCACATGCAGAAACACTTTCTGCAATTTCACCCGAAAACCCGTTTTGGTATCTAGTGAAATAAATTCCTGCGCTTGTTATTCTTTTCGGCATGAAACTTTTGCTCCAAATGGATGTCAGTGTATCTTAAGTGTGTCACCCTACGGTTCGCGAATAATGCGGACATGATCGAGACCCCTCTCGGATCAATAATCAGAAGCGGGATCTGGAGACCCATACTGACTCCCACACATTCAACGATGACTTTCTTGTGATCGTCGGAATCTTTTACGCTAGTATCTTAATCCCTTTGTTTCGCGATATTACATGTCCGAGATTCGATCATCGATATCTCCATACCTAGTTTGATCTCGTTACCAACATGCACTCTTTTCTCGTTCCCGTGATATAACATTCTAGTGATCAAATCACTTGCTTGCAAGCTAATCAATGTGATATCACCGAGAGGGCCCAGAGTATATCTATCCGTCATCGGGATGAACAAATTCCACTCTTGATCCATGGGCCTCAACATAACACTTTATTAGTTCTGAATCCATCTTTATAATCACCCTGTTATGGTGTGACGTTTGATGTTATCAAGAAACTCTTCCGGTGTTAGTGATTGACATGATCTCATGGTCTAAGGATTAGAATCACTTCGTAAGTAGTTATAGCAATATAAACTCAATGCCTTTGATCGTAATGCTATACTTCGGATGAATGTTCATCACACCATTACACTAATGTTGTGACCTCGTTATTAACAACATCCAATGTCCATGATCAGGAAACCTATGATCATCTTGTTAATCAACGAGCTAGTTTATAAGAGAGGCATAATTAGGAACTTCCTTTTTGTTTATTAAACACACATGTATTAATGTTTCCGTATTAATACAATTATAGCATGTAAAATAAACATTTATCATAAACAAGGAATACGATAATAACCACTTTATTATTGCCTCTCGGGCATATTCCCATCAGTCTCCCACTTGCACTAGAGACAATAATCTAGTTTGAAAACTTTGTGTATTGAACACCTATGGCTTTCTGGTGTGTTCCAAATACACAACCGCAAGTGGTTAACATAATCTATGGATCTGACACTTTCAGGTCCGTGTGTATTTGCATGTCTTTGCGTCTTCACGCATCACTCATTCTCCAATGAGATGGCATGTATAAATTTGGTCTTTTGGTGAGACCTTTAGTTCCTTGGGGTTAAAACACGTCGATACTATTGTCATACAATATATCTTTAGTGTTATCCCATTGCGAACCACACCTTAGTTTGATAACAAACTTCTTGACACAAATTCCCTCATTTTCTGCTACTATAGCAGTCATATACTTAGCCTTTTTTGTTGTAGTATTCGTCACAATGTCTTAACTATGGATTTCATCCAAATCCATCATGGAATCTTCTTTCCATTACATTGTGCCACCCATAGTTTAAATTGAGATCAACTTAATTTGTATCTTGTGACAAAACTAGTATCAATGTAACGCTTTACAATGAAATATTTGTAATTGTTTGTCACCTCTACACAAATATATTCTTAGTTCTTCCAAAAGATCATAAGAATATCCTCACTATCGTCCAATGATCATTTTATGATTCATTCTGGTATATGCTCATAACACTTAGAGCATAGGACATATCTGTATGTGTATATATCATGGTATGATTGATCAAAACATCCTTGTGATTTTACTCATCAAGTGTCAAAGCACTTGAATCTTGTTTCACTTATCAAGTGTCAATACACTTGAATCTTGATTCAATTCCTTTCCATGCGAAAAGAACCGTTTCTTGTTGTTTCTATATTTAACTCCTTCAATATCTCATATATGTACATTTGGCACAACAATATTAGCATCACAGTCTATCCACTATAGACATTCATGCTAAATATCCAGGTTTTGCCTAAGTTTTTCATCGAAATGAAATTCTTATCCTTTGTCAATAAAAGATACATCTTTCTAATCAACAAGATGTCATCCACATAATGTATTAGAAATATGTCTCAGCGCTCCCACTTAATTTCTTGCAAATGCAAGCATCTTCATCGTCTCCTGATGAAAACTCCTTTTCATTAAGGTGAAGATTCCAACTCCGCGATGCTTACTTCAACCATTGAAGTTTGCATGCCCTTTTAGCATCCTTTGAATTTTAACAAAACCCTTTGGACCGTGTCATGTACACGTCCTAGGTAACCATTCTATTAGAAGAATTTTGTTTTGTTTATTCATCTACCATATACCAAATTATATGTAGTGGTTGCTACTTTAATCCGTCCAAACTAAATATCGCTATGAAAGATCAAATCTTATCATAGTCAACTCCTTGAACATTGTCATAAAATAATTTACGACATATCGACTATTTCATAGATGTGAAACATCCATGTCTGTTTCCTTATAGATCCAAATACGACAGATAGGTTTTTACACCTTTCCGGAGGGTCTTCCAAGTTCAAAACTTGATTTCTCGTGTATGGAACTATCATGGATTTTATGGCTTCAAGCCATTTGACGGAGTCAGGGCCCATCATCGCTTCTTTGCATATAGTCGGTTCATCATTATCAAATAATGATTTACTCTCAAGTCTCAACATTTGATTGTTTATCCGACAGACTTGGTTCAATAAGAACTTAGATCTCCGTGACCACAACCTTTAAGGCACATAAGCTATGAGCATTATGGCAGCCTCCGGAACCATTTCCTACAACTCAAAGACATTTAGCTAAGGTTCGTTAACCTTATCAAAGTTCTATTGTCCTCCCACTTAACATTTATGAAAAATTCCTTCTTCAAGAAACTTCACGTTTCAAGAGACAAACCCTTTTGTCCTTGGTGTTATGGAGGAATAACCAATTGTTATTCGAAATAACCGACAAAGACATGCTCATCCGACTTCGGTTGTAAACATCTTACTTATGTTTAGTATACCAAAATTTAAGAAATGACAATTTAGGTTTTACCCCAAACCATAACTTCCATGGTGTCATTTCAACGGATCTAGATGGAGCTCTTTTCAGTGTAAAAGCGAAAGTCTCTAAAGCTTTAATCTGTTAAAACATAATGGCAGTATTATAAATAACACCTTTGATCCAACCATGTCAAACAAGGTTTCATTACAAATCTCAAACACTCCATATTCCTATGGTGTTTCGGGATATGTAAATCTAGGTGTTTTGCTAAACTTGCAACTCAAATAAATCCCTTTATGATAAAATCATAATTCATTTATTTTCTTATTACACTTGTAACTCAAACAAATCCCTTATGATAAAATCATAAACCATTTATTTTCTTGTTACAATGATTTTCCACTTCATCTTGAAAGTCTTTGAAACGTTTTTCAAATATTTCATACTTCTTTCTCATTAAGTGAATATTCACTCAAATTTCCGGAGAAAGCATATGAAGTTGAAACCCATCGCTTACGACTACACATAATGGAATACATACATCGATATGTATAAATTCCAATATTTTAGTCGTTCGTTCTTCTTTGGCCTTTGAACGAAGTTTTAATTATCCCGAGGAAAGTCTCACAAGCGTCACTTGATAAAATCAAAGACTCCAAAAATCCATGAATATGGAGATTCTTCATGTTTTCTTTCCAATATAATTTAAACAGCGATGTCACTTCGTAAGTGATGTTTCAATCATTTGTCTTGCGACATTTTAGCATTAGGCTTTATGGATGTGATTTCTCCAACTAGATTTGTAAATCATCCATATTATATGGAATACGGTAATTATTTGAACAACCTTTGTTCTCATAATACCTGATTTAAATAACAATTATTAAAACAAATCTTGAAGTCAAGCTTTGATGTCAACGATAAATACAAACAACGGTTTGTTTGTTTTCGATGAACATCATCACATATTCTCTTGCTAGTTACTTAGGCCATTGTAGTTCATGAATTGCGTCGTTCTGTATGACATTTCATACCAACCAATTCGGTATCCAATACCCAAGAACCACATTGTTTAACAAGCAAAGAATACAACCATAACATGTATATCATCCATATACCTAAATTGGATATTTCCAATCTTTTCTTTTCTGCCAAATATATTTTATAGATTCTCTTTCAGCATTTCCTTTTCCTTTTTAAAAGAATCTATCAACATCAAAAGTGGCGCCATATACATGACACATAGTCCAAAGCGTGTATATTCAAATAATAATACCTTTGGACTTGCACTTTGAAGTAGATCACCATCATCAAAATGATCGGTATTCTTTCAAAATCCATTCTTTAGTAATCTTTTAATGTAGTAAACACTTTACATACATCTTCTATTCATCCTTATCATGACGACTTTCATGATTAGGATATTGTAGCTTATAAAGGCGAATCGTGAGTATAACATTACTTTCCAAAACCCTTTTGGATGATTAGGATGTCTAGCATCTCCAACCTTCGTAAATTATCATCCAATATGAGAACATATATTATACTCTATCATATTGCAACCAAAACATTGTTTCAGATATCGTTATATCTGCCACACATGATGGTTTATGAAACAATTCTTTCAGCTCCTGGATAAACTTGATATCAAAACAATCAAGAATCGTGGAAGCAAACATGATAATTAAGATACTAAAACTGGAATTGTTACTCTCGATTTAATACCAACTATTAAATTTCACAGATTAAATAGAGTTTGCTGAAAGTTTGCAATAGGACTTTAAACTTTAGATTGACACTCAACACAATGCGATACCAGTTCGTAAAGTATATATCCAGAATTCTATAGTTCTATTATCTCAATTACAACTATGCATAAGGTGGTGAACGAGTGCCAATGACTACAACAAATTATGCAAAATCACTTTTATTTAACTTATGATAAATTGAGTTCTACTAATCCAAATTAGAAATGAACTCCCACTCAAAAACGACATCCCTCGTGTCTTTTTGGTGATTACATGAACCAAATCCACTACACCAAGTCCGATCATCACGTGAGTCGGTGTAGCTTCAAAGGCGAGCATCCATATGGTCATCATATCAAAACATATGACTCATGCTTAACCTTTCGGTCCGTGTTCCGAGGCCATGTCTGTACATGCTAGGCTCGCCAAGTAAGAACCTTAGTATTCGCGTGTGTAACTGTTTTACACCCGAGATATGCTCATGGATTCAAGTACACCCGATCATCACGTGATGTCTTGAAGCGACGAAACATTGTCGGTGCATACTTAAGGAAGAACGCATTCTTATCTTGATATCTAAAAAAGGGATCATCTTATTATGCTAATAAAACGCCAAACAAGCAATATAAGATGTTATCAAACATCACATGTTTATTAGTGGAATGATATGGTTCCCGCATATGATCTCTATCATGTGCACCGTGGTATGATCACTATCGTACCTATATGTGTAAGGCCAAGGTCTATGGAACTTACACGTTATGTGTGTTGTAAGAGTATCATCTCATACTTCTACTTATAACATCACCATATCATAACACTAGCCCAGCAACAATCTAAACTAGACGCCTCTAATTTATCCATTGCAAATTTTACGTGGCTTAGGGCTTTTGTAGATAGAACCGTTCTTACCTATGAACATGAACCACAACAAGGATAACCAAATTGTTGACAACTCGTTGCATATTAGATATTGACTATAGTAGGTGACGAGGTTTAATCTCGTCAATGCCCATTGTTATGGACTTGGGTTTTGGAGAAGATGGGGATGCTGGAGATCGTGGAACGGTTAATGCAAGCAAACTGGGGACACGAGATTTACCTGTGTTCAGGCCCCGAGGAAAACCCTACTCCTGCTTGTCTCGCTTGATTACGGCGGAACCAAGGTTCTGGTGTGATTCAATCTGGCGTGAGGTGCGTATGCGAGAGTATGAGTCGACGGATCTAGGACATGCCCTCCTGGCCTTTATATAGACTTAGGCAGGTCCCGGGCATAGCCCTAGTCGGTTACAAGTTCTAGGGTTTTATCCCTTTGAATTTCCTATCTATGCTAGTCTTGCTCTCCAAGGATCCGAAGGCGTCATGGGCCTTGGCCACCCAAAAATCTTCATGGTCCAGCGTATATCTGCTGTGGGCCTTCCTTGGGCTGGACCAGGTATGCTGAAGTCACGTACCCGTAGGGTATAACCATGTCAGTAGAACCCGAGTGATCAGTCGAATCGTAGATTCGGCTGATGACTCTTCCATCTTTCGGGTGAAACTATGTAATAATAGTATATATGTGTGTGTGTAGGGATTGTTGACGTGTGTGCCTGACTCACCCGACGGATCAGGGTCAGTTAACTATCTTAGGACGAAACAACACGATCTTCTTCAAGTTCGAGTCCCTCAACTCGGACCTGGAACATATGCTGGCGTAATTTGACTCAGGCCGCGGAGGACTTACAGGAGTGGAATTCCAGTGACTTTAATTAATGTACCCAACGCGTCCGTCGGGATTTTTCATCACGTCTGTTGACATGGATTTGTACTAGCAGAGTGCATTCATGTACGTTGCCAGGCCGTCAGATGATATCTGCAGGTCTTATCTTTGCGTCGCAGACGCAGCATCCGAACATTTGTCACCGCGGAGGTGTTTCGGGTGGCCAAGGAGATTGTCGCTCACTCAGCGTTTTATTGGGGCAGAGATGCCAAAAAGTTTTTGCGTGCTGATACGAAAGATCACAGTCGAAGAATTCATAGGGTGCGCGACCAGCGCTCCCTATGGCAGTAGCCCCCGAGTGTCTGTTTGAGTCGTAGACTCGAGCAGAGACTTTAGTTCAAGCATTGTTCAGTTGTTAAGTCCGTAGGACTCAAAAAAATTCGGATGCTTAAATCCATCCTCCCTATGGAAGTAGCCCCCGAGTCCGTAGTGGAGTCGTAGACTCGACGTGGGACTCGAAGAAATACTTTGTCGTTATTCATCTTCCGGGTGCGCGGCCAGCGCTCCTGATAGGAGTAGCCCCCGAGTATTTAGTCGAATCAAAGATTCGAGTGAGTACTCTTAGCTGTGGAGCCGAAGAGTTGTAGTTGGTGCTAGTATAGCTTTTGATGACATCAGTGCTAACGATCAATGACCTCAAGAGTCTGCTACGCCAGAGATGACTTGACTGGACGAACGTGGGTCCCACTTGCTGACTTTGATTTGACCGGTCACGCGGGTCGTGGAGATAATTACGGCGTCTCCTCGATTTCCGCGCGTAGTAGACGGCGTGGTAACAACGATTCGTTGTGATGTTGACACGTGTACGGCCAGATCTGCCGTTGGCATTAGGTCTTCTGGATGGACGGCTGCCGTGCGTCATCTTCGCTATTATAATCATTGGGGGAAACCTCGATTTGTTTTCACCGCATCAGTTCTTGTTTCACTGCCCCCTTGTGTTTTAGTGATTCTTGATGCGCACTGGGGTTTCCTTCCACATTTCCGTCATTGTTTCTACGTTTTCATCGCCGGCTCCGCCATAGCACCATGGGGAAGCCAAAGAAATCGTCATCTGCGGTTGGGACCAGCGCCGCCGGAGCAAAGAAGGGCACCACCGCTACTCGTGTCACCGATGGTGGCTGGCGGCGGTCTGAGACGCGGGAGAGCGATCTCCGCCAAGCTCATGAAAGGGCCCGATCCCAAGATAGGGAGGTCGTCAAACTCCCCGGCAATGAGGTAATCCCCCGTCCCCCATCTGGGTATCGGGTTATATTTCTCGCCTTCGTTTTGCATGGGTCTTCTTTTCCAGTCCACGACTTCCTCCGTGGACTGCTCTTCTTCTATGGGATTCAACTTCATCATCTGTCTCCCAATTCTCTTCTCCACATTGCGTGTTTTATCACTTTTTGCGAGTGATGGTTTGGCATTGAGCCGCACTTTGGTCTCTTCCAGAAGCTCTATTCCGTGAAGAGGCAATCTGGTTCGGATGGTGTATATCCCATTGGGGGTTTCATCATCTCCCTTAGTCCCAATCTGCTCTTCTTTTCCTTTTCCATGTCCGAATCTGTCCAGTACTGGTGGAGGCGATGGTTTTATATCCGCGACCAGAGTGCCGGGCAAGATTTTGGTCTTGTTCCCTTTGACCCCTCCCAAATGATTGAGCGAAAAAGGTCTTGGAAAAACCAAATCTTGGACGGTGAGGTGGCGGAGATAGAGGCCCTTTACCGTTGGGTGGAGGATCTCCAGCTGATTCCAGAGAAGGAGGTGAACGGCGTGGACATCATCCGGACTTTTCTTGAGCGTCAGGTGCAGCCTCTCCAAGCGAGGGCGCTCCCGATGTTTCTTTATTCTGGGCGCCGTGATCCGACTAGGGTTTCGGCTGAGAAAATGTCCGAGGGGGATCTTGACAGGGCCCTTCGCGCGCTGCTGAAGTTCAAAGCCGGAGAAGAAATCCCGGGGAAGTCGCTAACTCCTCCATTTTCTTCGACGTTGGCCGTACCGCAGGTGTAGATTTGTGCACGTAGTGCTTTTGGTCGGCTGTGTTTTTGTTTCCTTTGTTTGCTAACAAAGTTCCTTCTGATTTTTCAGAGCTTCAAAGTGCCGGGCATGGCACCGTTGTTCAAAGGTATCCAATGCCCGGATAATGAAGTGGTTGATTCCGTGTCCGAGCTACCGTCGGCGCAATCTCCGGTGAGGATGCCGATGAGTCGAGTGATGACCATACGCAAAACGGTCACGGAGCTCCAAACAGTCTTCGGATGCCTCGACTCCTCCGACTCCGAAACCCTCTGGGCCTTGGCGTCATAGTGAGCGGTCATGGAGGTTCTTATTCTCCCATTCACGCCATTCCTGCGGGGTGTAGCGCCACCCGCCAAATGCGGAAGAAGGAAGAGAAAAAGGAGGAGAAGAAGGAAGAAAAGAAGGAGGAGAAGAGAGCCCGAAGGACTCCTCCTGTCTTTAACCTGAGCTCACTGGGCTCGTAAGTTTCTTGTTGTACTATTGTCCTTTTTCCTTTATTATTGTTGTGCTTGTGCTGATTGGTTCGTATGCAGGCATTCCTCCCATGATTCCTCCAGTGGTGGTTCGTGGGAAATGATGGGGGAGTCGAAAATTGCGTCTCCTCCTTCTCAGACGGTGGCGACTTCGGGTGGCGCGGCTCTGGATCCTCCGTTGCAGGAGGTGCAGGTGGTTGCGTCTCAGAATTTCGCAGGCGGTCCTTCGGAGTCATCATCAGAGCATGTAAGTTTTTCTGCTTCATGTCACGGGGGGAGCCCCTGAGTGTCTTCGTGTGCGAATTTTGCGTTTACTCCTTTGTGTTGGGCGTAGACCCCAAGCCCTTTTCTTACTGCTATTTCTTTTTCTTCAGCCTTTTGTGCAGGAGGCCAAGCGGCTGGTGCAGGAGCGCCTGGCGCTGGAGGCGAACCTTCGGCAGCTTCAAGGTATCTATCTGTCTTTTAATGCCTCTCTTATTTATCCTGGTCCTATTCTTTGACACTTGCTTGTCTTGAATGCAGAGGAGCATAAGAATTCCCTCCGTGAGGTCGACGCTCTCAAAAAGAGCCTTGGTCAATCGGAGCAAAAGGCCGAAGCCGCCGTTGGCGTGAAAGAACGCCTCGAGCTAGAGCTGACTAAGGCAGCCGAAGCGAAGGAGCGTCTGCAGCAGGAGGCCGCAGATCGTGAGGAGCAGCTGGCCACCGTTGCGGCTGCTCGTGAAAGAGAGGTGGCGGCGAAGCTCATGGCTGCTGCCAAGGCTATTTCGGGTGAGTGCTAGTTTTGTACTTGTTTCTTTTTCTTCGGGTCTTCTTCTGTGCTGCTTTTCTTCTTATTTTTTTGTCTCAGATGCCGCAGGCATCGAGTTCGACCGTGGTGCTCTGGAGCACGGGAGTGCTCTAGATGATGCCACTGTGGCGGTCGAAGACCGCTGCAGCACCGTCAACTCCTTGCCAAGGCGAAAGAGGTCCTTGGTCGCTTCTACAAGGAGCTTGTCCCAAGGCGCAACCCTTGATGATGTGGATGATCCGCGGAGGCTCTGTCACCGGCGCTGGCGCATAAGCGCAAGAAGGGCATCGGCGCGTCCGTCGGGTTGGCGATGGCCTTGGCGGCTAGAGCGGAGCTGGATCTGCCCGGAGCCTCGGATGCCGGCGATATTCGCGGATGGATCCGAGGTAGCCTTTGCTGCCTATTACGCTCGCCAGCGATATGGGCCCAAGCTCATTGATTTGTTGTCGAGTATGCATCGGCGCAGCGGGCCAAAGCTAGGCAGTCTGGCTCCGAGGCGACTCAGGGTCCCGCATCTTAGGCGTAGTAGACGTAGGGTAGTTTGTATTCTACTTTTGTTGTAAATATCTTGAAGAACACCATCCTTGTGTCACGTGGTGGCCTTATATATTTAATGAATTCCTCTGAGTTGTGCTCTATCCTTGGCTGAATGTCTGTGTTCCTTTCTTTTGCTTCTGCTCTACGTTCCTTCGGGTGCTGATCCTGTTGACGCCCCATCCGCAATGCCGTTGCGACCATCCTTGGATGATTCCTCGCAGCTCACTTTCCTTCGGGATCGTGTGCGTAGTCTGGAGAGGGAGTTGCTCGGGTTACGCGGTCATGCCGACGTTTGGAAGTCCAAGGCGGATCGTTGTGCAGCCAGAGAGGAGTACTTGATGGCGGAGCTGGTTCGGCTGTCCGAGCAGCTGCAATGTAAGTTGTTCTTTGGTTCGAGCTATAGCTCAGTTCTTCGGATGAGCCTGCTGGTCTTACTCTTGTTTTGTGCGATTGTCGCAGGTGCGAATCTTGCTCTGAGGGAAGAAAAAGAGCGTGTCGCTGTTCGGGTCAATTGCTTGACTCAACAGGACATGGAGGCCGGCGGCTTCTTCTGGATGGATCGCGATCGCGCCATGGCTCTGGCGACGGTGCAGGATCGTGTTCATCAAGTTTCGCGGGTGCTCCGTCAAGTGCAGACATTGCTTTCATCGGTGCTGCACGTCATGTTTCCTTTGGATGCCGTACCGACGAGCCTTGCGAGTCTTCTGTCGAAGTTTCGGAACGTGAGCAATGTCAAGGAGTTGGTGCGGCAACAGCTCGTCGCAGGAGTCAAGGCTCCATTGTCACTTGTGAGGCTGCACCGGCCTGACGTGGATTTGGCTGTTGTGGCCGCTGGGCCACCTCTTCGCTCTGATGGCGGTGAGTGGGACATGCGTCCGCATTACGCAGCTGTAAGGCAGTATGCCGAACAGGTCATAGATTTGTTTGAGCAACGTGCCCAGGTTATTCTTCAACATAGGTAGCACCTGTAAAAAGAGAGAGATGTAAAATTTGTATATTTCGGATGGGCGTGTTGTTCCCTTTGTTGTAAAGGTTTGTTTGTTTGTGAGCACGCAGTGCTTTGATTGAGTACGTGTCCTTTTCGTTTGCCTGACGTTGTCAGCTACTCAGGTGTACACGTTTGGTCCTCAGTCGATGAAATCGCGAGGTGGGGGGAGCCCCCGAGTGCGTTTGTAGCATGTAGTAAAGTTGCGAAAGAGCGAACTGAAGTTTTGGGGCGAGACACTTAGCTTTATTTATATCGTAATGGAGGAGGTACATTGTTCGGCTGAATAGCCTTGGCTGAAAGCCTTATTGAAAGTAAAAGGGGGTAGGTTGCTACGGATAGAATCGTCGCAGGTGCGAGATATTCCATGGGTTGGAGTATGCGACTCCAGACTCCACGTGCTTGAGGCGATATGCGCCACCTGGGATGACTTCGGTGATGACGTAGGGTCCTTCCCACGGTGACTCGAATTTTTTCGGTCGCTTTTGCTTGAGTCGCAAGACGAGGTCTCCTTCGACGAAGGACCTTGGGCGCAGCCGGCGGCTGTGGTAGTTGCAGAGACTCTGCTGGTACACCGCTGATCGAGCTGCTGCTATATCCCGTGCTTCTTCGAGTGTGTCGACAGCGTCTTCAAGTGCAGTCGTCGATTCGGCTTCGTTGTAAGCGACAACCCGCGGGGCCTGGTGGCGTACTTCGGCTGGTAGCACGGCCTCGGCTCCGTGTACCATGAAGAACGGTGTGTAGCCGGTGGAGCTGTTTGGCGTAGTCTGTAAGCTCCACAGGACGGATGGTAGCTCTTTTGTCTAGTTTCCAGCTTTTTGTTCGAGTGAGATCATGAGGCGCTTCTTGATGCCGGCGCCGATTAGGCCGTTGGCCTTTTCCACTTGCCTGTTCGTTTGCGGGTGTGCCACTTAGGCGTACGTGATGTTGATCCCAAGGCCTTTGCAGAAGTCCTGGAATTCTTCGGAGATGAAGTTCGATCCGTTGTCGGTGATGATGCTGTAGGGCTTCGTAGCATGGAAAACAAAAAATTTCTATCGCATACAAACAAACAAGCCAAGATCTATCTACTAGATTGTAGCAACGAGTCGATGGAATAACTCACCCTCGAAGATTCCAAAGCGGTTAACGAGAGCAGATTCTCATGGGTGATGTAGTCGTACTCTTTCCGATCTCAAGATCGCGTAGACGATCCTTCCGGCGCCACGTTCCGGCAGCGCACCCGCAGTCGGTCACACGTTCGATACTCGACGAAGACCTTCCTCTCCCTTGTTCCAGCAGGTAGCGGAGGTTGTAGCACTCTCCTCGCGATTCCTAAAAGACAACTGGCGTGGTACCTAAGTAGAGGGAGATCCCGCAGGCTTAAGCCGGAGCGAGTATGGTGGAGTATGAGAGAGAGCTATTAGTGGTCTAGAGATTAGACACACCAATTATAAGGCTCTAAACCGAAGGCTAGGGCAATTAGAAGCTCTAAACCAAAACGGCTCTAAACCGGAGATTGGAGGATAGGAACTTGTGTGTCTAGAGGAGGAGACCCTGCCCCTCCTTTTATAGGTGGGAGGGGCGGCCAAGGGGAGGGGAGTCCCTCCCCAAGTCGGCCTTGGTTGGTGCGCCGGCTTGGAGGGACTCCTCCCCCAAGTCGGTTCCAACCACCTCTTGCTTGTTTCCCACAGTTTCCTATTTTAGCCGTTTGACTTTTAAACTGGCCATTTGACTTTTCTGTTTTAGGATTCAATTTAATCCTTTATTTGGAATAGCAAGAACACTTAGTACATCATGCAATCATTCAATATGTAATGACACATTCATGTACCCTTCCCCCCCCCCCCCGGAGTGTCGGACAATCCGGAACCTTCTAGAACATTCCCGATGAAAACACCGGAATCATTCCCGAACTCCGAAACGGGACTTCCCTTATATGAATCTTATTCTCCGGACCATTCCGGATCACCTCGTGATATCCCGGATCCCATCCGAGACTCCGAACAACATTCGGTCTCTTTCTCATAATACCATAACTACTCAAAACAACGTCGAATCCTTAAGTGTGTCTCCCTACGGTTCGTGAATTATGCGGACATGATCGAGACACTTCTCCGAACAATAACCAATAGAGGAATCTGGAAATTCATATGGCTCCCACATATTTCTACGATTACTTTGAGATCGAATGAACCACTTACATACGATACCAATTTCCCTTTGTCTCACGATAGTTTACTTATCCGAGGTTATGATCGTCGGTATCTCTGCATACCTAGTTCAACCTCGTTACCGATAAGTACTCTTTTCTCGTTCCCGTGATATGTGATCCCTTGTGAGCCAGTCACATGCTTGCAAGCTAATTGGATGACATTTCACCGAGAGGGCCCAGAGTATATCTATCCGTCATATGGATGGACAAATCCCACTCTTGATCCATGTGTTTCAACCAATACTTTACGAACACTCAATGCCACCTTTATAGCCACCACATTACGGTGTGGTGTTTGATGACATCAAAGCATCCATCCGAAAAAGGTGATATGCATGATCTCATGGTCGAAGGAATTAGGTTACTATGTATCAGAAAGCATATAGCAATTGAACTATTGAAATGACTTGATCTTTATGCTACGCTTATCTATAGGAGTATGTCCATCACATCATTCTCCTAATGATATGATCCTGTTGTTAATAACATATCTATGTTCATGATCAGGAAACCATGATCATATATTAACCAACAAGCTAGTTTAACAAGAGGCTTTACTAGGGACTCTTATTTTAGTTTACAAATCACACAAGTATTAATGTTTCCGGTTAATACAATTATAGCATGGTATGTAAACATTTATCATAAGTGTGAAGATATGATAATAACCACTTTATTATTGCCTCTTGGGCATATCTCCAATAGTCTCCCACTTGCACTAGAGTCAATAATCTAGTTTCAAACCTTTGTGTATTCAACACCTATGGCTTTCCGGTGTTGTATGTACACGATTGCTAGTGGTCAACTAATCTCCGGATCTGACACTTCCAGGTCCGTGTGTAATTGCATGTCTTTGCGTCTCTACGCATCACTCATTCTCTAATGAGATGGCTTTGTATAAATTTGGTCTTTCGGTGTGACCTTTAGCTCTTTGGGGTTAAAACATGTTGATAATATTGTTGCACAATATATCTTCATAGTATTATCCCACTGTGAACTACACCTAGTTTGATAACAAACTACTTGACACAAATGCCCTCTTTGTCGCTAAAATAGCAGTCATATACTTAGCCTTTTGTTGTAGTATCTGTCACAATGTCTTTAACTTTGGAACTCATCCAAATCCATTATGGAACTCACTTTCCATTATATTGTGCCACCTTTAGTTTAGATTGAGATAAACTTAATTTGTACTTTGTGATAAAGCTAGTATCAATGTAGTACTTTTACAATGAACTAACCATCTATTTGTCACTTCTACAAATATTATACTCTTAGTTCTTCCAAAAGATCATAAGAATATCCTTACTATTGTCCAATAATCATCTTACGAATCATTTTGGTATATGCTCACAACATTTAGAGCATAGGACATATCTGGATTTGTACATATCACAGTATGATTGATATAAATACTCTTTGTGATTTCATACATCAAGTATCAATCTATACTTGATTATTTGTTTCACTTTACCAAATGTCAATACACTTGAATATATCATCAACATTGAACTCATTCAATCCTTTCTGTGTGACAAGAACCTCTCTTGTAGTTTCTATATTGAACTCATTCAATATCTTGTCTATGTACTTCTGGCACAACCATATTAGCGTCTATTGATGCCAAATATTTGGGTTTTGCCTAATTCTTTCATCGGGATGAAATTCTTAATATGTGTTAATAAAAGATACATTATTTCCAATCAACAATATGTCTTCCACATAATGTATTAGAAACATGTCTTAGCGCTCCCACTTAATTTCTTGCAAATGCAAGCATCTTCATCGTATCTAATGAACTTTTAAACTCCTTTAACAGTTTCATCACAGTGAAGATTCCAACTCCGCGATGCTCACTTTAACCATTGAAGTTTGCATACGCTTTTAGCATCCTTTGAATTAACAAAACCCTATGGACCGTGTTATGCACATGTCCTAGGTAACGATTCGATT
Source organism: Avena longiglumis (assembly GCA_030063025.1). Lineage (NCBI taxonomy): Eukaryota > Viridiplantae > Streptophyta > Magnoliopsida > Poales > Poaceae > Avena > Avena longiglumis. The sequence goes on from CP125973.1 coordinate 162,286,746, forward strand.
AGAAGAACTTGTTTTGTTTATTCAACTACCATATAACAAATTATATGTAGTGGTTGCTACATTAATCCGTCTAGACTAAAAATCGCTATGAAAGATCAAATCTTGTCATATACAACCTTTGAACATTGTTGTGAACTCTTTCCCAACATGTCGACTATTTCATAGATGTGAAACATCCATGTCTATTTCTTTATAGATCCAAATACATCGTAAGGTCTTGTACCTTCCTGAGGGTCTTTCAAGTTCAAATCTTGATCTCTTGTATATGGAACTATCACGGATTTTATGGCTTCAAGCCATTTTACTTGAGGCGTGGCCCATCATCGCTTCTTTGCATGTAGTAATGCTCATTATTCTCAAATAATGATTCAACCCACAAATCTTGGTATTTGATTGTTTACTCGACCTACTTGGTTCAATGTAAACTTTGACCTTCATAACCACAACCTTTGAGGCACGTGAGCCATGAGCATTGTTGCTGCCTCCGGAACACTTTTTCGGTGCTGCGCAACTCTGCACATATAGCTAAGGTTCTTTTAACCTTATCAAAGTTCTCTTGTCCTCCCACTTAACTTTTCACGAAAAATTCCTTCTAAAAGAAACTTGACGTTCTAAGTGACAAACACTTTTGTCTCCGGTGTTATGGAGGAATACTTAACAAAGACAGGTTCATCCGACTTTGGTTGCAAACATCTTTATTATGCATAGCATACCAATGTTTAAGAAAGGACAACTTGGGTTTTATCCCAAACCATAACATATGGTGTCATTTCAACGGATTATGATGGAGCTCTTTTCAATGGAAAAACGGTAATCTCTAAAGCTTTTAATCTTTAAAATATAATGGCAGTTTTATGATTTATACCTTTGATCTTACCATGTCAAACAAGGTTTAATTACATATCTTGAATGCTCCATACTCTTATGGTGTTTCGGGAAATGCAAATCCACGGAACGATTCCATAAATCTTAGGTATTATGCTAAACTTTGTAACTCAAATATCTTCCTTTATGATCTTTATCATAAACTGTTTATATTCTTGTTACAATGATTTTGCACTTCATCTTGAAAGTCTTTGAACTTTTCAAATGTTTCATACTTCATCCATATTAAGTAAATATTCATATATTCACTCAAATTTTCGGAGAAAGCATATGAAGTCAAAATCCATCGCTTTTGACTACACATGATGGACTTTGTACAACAATATGTACAATTTCCAATAAGCTAGTCTTTCGTTCCCTTTTTAGCCTATGAACGAAGTTTTAATTATCTCTAGGAAACTTTCACAAGCGTCATGTGATCAAAAATCAAAAGACTCCAAAATTCCATCCACATGGAGTTTCTTCATGTTATCTTTCCAATATAATTTAAACTGCGATGTCACTTCCTAACTGATCTTTCAATCAATTTGTCTTTCGACATCTTTAGCACTAGTTTTATGGATGTGATTTCTCCAACGAGATTTGTGAATCATCCATCTTTTAGGGATTACGGCAATTATTTGAACAACCCTTTTGTTCTCATAATACCTGATAAAACAAATCTTGAAGGCATGCTTTGATGTTTTAACGAGCAACACAATAACCCTTTATTTGTTCTCGATGAACATCATCACATATTCTTTTGCTAGTTACTTAGGCCATTGTAGTTCATGAATTCTGTTGTTTCGTATGACGATTCACACCAACAAATTCAGTATCAAATACTTAAGAACCACATTGTTTAATAAGCAATGAATATAGCCATAACATGTATATCATCCATATACTTAAACTGGACAATTCTAGTCTTTTCTTTTCTGCCATATATTTATGAGATTCTCTTTCGATTTTCCTTTTACATTTGAAAGAATCTATTATCATCAATAGTGGAGTCATACATATGACACATAGTCCAAAGCGTGTATAGTTAAATACCAATGTCTTTGGACTTGCACTTTGAAGTAGATCACCATCATCAAATGTTTGGTGTTCTTTCAAATTCCTTTCTTTAGTAATCTCTTGGTGTAGTAAACATTTTACCTACATCAAATATTCACCCTCATCATGGATTTATCCATGATCAAGCTACTTTAGCTTGTAACGTGAATCGCAAGTATAATGTTGCTCTCCAAAACCTTTTGGAGGATTAGGACAACTAGTGTCTCCAACCTTTTGCAATTTCTCATCAAATATGAGAACATGACTTTTGCCATATTATACTCTATCATGTTGTAACCAATACTTCGTTTGAGATATCACAATATCTTCCACACATCATGGTTTCAAACAACTCTTTCAGATCCTAGATAACCTTGATATTAAGAGAATCCTTTGAATATCAAGAATCATGGAGACAAACATGATACTTATATACTAACACTTGGAATTGTTACTCTTGATTTAATACTAATTATTAAACTTCATGGAGTAGCCGAACTTTGAAAGTTTGCAATAGGACTTTTAAACTTTAGATTAACACTTCAAAACAATACGATACCAGTTCGTAAAGTAACTAACCAGAATTCTATAGTTCTATCATCTCAATTATAACTAAGCGCAAGGTGGTAAACGGATGCCAATGACTACAACAACTATGCAAATTCACTTTGATTTAGTTTATGATAAATTGAGTTCTAATTAATAATTAAATTAATCTAGGTGAACTCCCACTCAAAACAATATCCCTCACATTGTTTTAGTGATCACACGAACCAAATCCACCACATCTAAACCGATCATCACGAGAGTTGATGCAACTTCAATGGCGAACAATCAACATGTTCATCATATCTACTATATGACTCATGCTTTACCTTTCGGTGATCCGTGTTCCGAGACCATGTCTCAGACATGCTAGGCTCGTCAAGATCAACCTTAGCTTCCGTGATAAGCAAATCGCTTGCTTACGTTGTATACACTCAGAATCTAACACACCGATCATCACGTGGTGCTTCGAAACAACAAGCTTTAGCAACGGTGCTAACTAAGGGTGAACACTTTATGACTTGAAATTCATGCGCATGAGGGATCATCTTATAATGCTACCGTCGTCTACTAAGCAATACAAGATGCAAAAAGGATTAACATCACATGCAATTCATAATATGTGATATGATATGGCCTTTCTTCTTTGTGCTTCCGATCTCCATCTTCTAGCACGAACATGATCTCCATCATTACCGACATTGCATCAAGGTCAATGATGCTTCTCCATGGTTGTCGTCCACCGGCTTCAACTATTACAACTACTTTGAATAGACACGCGGGTCTTAACAGAATTTAAAGACAACCATATGGCTCCTGCCGGTTGCCAACTTACAATAAGGAACATTGCATACATCATATATAATCACAATCATGGACATATCACATCACAGCACACCCCTGCAAAACAAAGTTAGACGCCTCTACTTTCTTTGCATGTTTTACGTGGTTTGGGGCTTTCAATAAGTGTCGTTCTAACTTACGAACATGAACCACAACATTGATACTAGTATTGTTAATCACCCGTTGTAAATTGGATCTTAACTATGCTAGGAGAAACAGCACCAATAAAGCCACTTATGCAATACAAGTTGCATGTCAAGCGTGGAGAAAGTCTCATGAACGATGTCATGTAAGGTTAGCCCGGGCCGCTTCATCCCAACATACCGCAAGATGCAAAGTACACAAGAAGCAATCGACAATAAAAGCATCAACGCCCACAATGACCATTGTGTTCTACTCGTGCAACAGATCTACATATAGACACGGCTCTGATACCACTGTAGGGGTTCGTAGCATGGAAAACAAAAATTTTCTATCGCATACAAACAAACAAGCCAAGATCTATCTACTAGATTGTAGCAACGAGTCGATGGAATAACTCACCCTCGAAGATTCCAAAGCGGTTAACGAGAGCAGATTCTCGTGGGTGATGTAGTCGTACTCTTTCCGATCTCAAGATCGCGTAGACGATCCTTCCGGCGCCACGTTCCGTGGCGCACCAAGATCGGTCACACGTTCGTACTCGACGAAGACCTTCCTCACCCTTGTTCCAAGAAAACGGAGGTTGTAGCACTCTCCTCGCGATTCCAAGCAGACAACGGTGGTACCTAAGTAGAGGGAGATCCCCAGGCTTCACCTAAGCCGGAGCGAGTATGGTGGAGTATGAGAGAGAGCTATTAGTGGTCTAGAGATTAGACACACCAATTAGAAGGCTCTAAACCAAGGCTAGGGCAATTAGAAGCTCTAAACAAAAACGCTCTAAACCGGAGATTAGAGGATAGGAACTTGTGTCTAGAGGAGGAGGCCCCGCCTCCTTTTATAGGTGGAGGGCGGCCAAGGGAGGGAGTCCTCCCAAGTCGGCCTTGTTTGGCCGGCTTGGAGGGACTCCTCCCCCAAGTCGGTTCCAACCACCTCTTGCTTGTTTCCCACAGTTTCCTGTTTTAGCCGTTTGACTTTTAAACTGGCCATTTGACTTTTCAGTTTTAGGATTCAATTTAATCCTTTATTTGGAACAGCAAGAACACTTATTACATGATGCAATCATTCAATATGTAATGACACATTCATGTACCCTTCCCCCCCTCCCCCGGAGTGCCGGACAATCCGGAACCTTCTAGAACATTCCAGATGAAAACACCGGAATCATTCCCGAACTCCGAAACGGGACTTTCCTTATATGAATCTTATTCTCTGGACCATTCCGGATCACCTCGTGATATCCCGGATCCCATCCGAGACTCCGAACAACATTCGGTCTCTTTCTCATAATACCATAACTACTCAAAACAACGTCGAATCCTTAAGTGTGTCTCCCTACGGTTCGTGAATTATGCGGACATGATCGAGACACTTCTCCGAACAATAACCAATAGAGGAATCTGGAAATTCATATGGCTCCACATATTTCTCACGATTACTTTGCGATCGAATGAACCACTTACATACGATACCAATTTCCCTTTGTCTCACGATAGTTTACTTATCCGAGGTTATGATCGCGGTATCTCGCATACCTAGTTCAACCTCGTTACCGATAAGTACTCTTTTCTCGTTCCTGATATGTGATCCCTTGTGTGCCGGTCACATGCTTGCAAGCTAATTGGATGACATTTCACCGAGAGGGCCCGTAATATATCTATCCGTCATATGGATGGACAAATCCCACTCTTGATCCATGTGTTTCAACCAATACTTTCAACACTCAATGCCACCTTTATAGACACCCTGTTACGGTGTGGTGTTTGATGACATCAAAGCATCCATCCTAAAAGGTGATATGCATGATCTCATGGTCGAAGGAATTAGGTTACTATGTATCGTAAAGCATATAGCAATTGAACTATTGAAATGACTTGATCTTTATGCTACGCTTATCTATAGGAGTATGTCCATCACATCATTCTCCTAATGATATGATCCTGTTGTTAATAACATCTCTATGTTCATGATCAGGAAACCATGATCATATATTAACCAACAAGCTAGTTTAACAAGAGGCTTTACTAGGGACTCTTATTTTAGTTTACAAATCACACAAGTATTAATGTTTCCGGTTAATACAATTATAGCATGGTATGTAAACATTTATCATAAGTGTGAAGATATGATAATAACCACTTTATTATTGCCTCTTAGGCATATCTCCAACAGATGCTGTGTGGTACGCCGAACCTGTAGACAATGGACTCGAAGAACTTGACGGCAGTTTTGCCTTTCTGGTTGGTGACCGGCATGGCCTCGATCCACTTGGTGAATTTGTCGACTGCAACCGGGAGGAAGACGTGTCCCCCTTTCGAGGATTTTGGCTGTTTGCCGATCATTTCGAGGCCCCATTGAGCGAAAGGCCAAGCTATAGGTATAGGTATAAGCTCGGACCCAGGTGCGTGCGGTTTGTCGGCGAACCGTTGGCATCCGTTGCATCTTCGGACGATGTCCTTTGCGTCGCTTATGGTCGTTGGCCAGTAGAATCCTGCTCGTAGAGCTTTGGCGACAAGGGAGCGGCTGCCTGCGTGGTGGCCGCAGATGCCTTCATGGATGTCTTGGAGTATGGCCTTGCCGTCGTCGATGGTGACACACCGTTGTAGTACACCCGTGATGCTGCGCTTATACAACTCGCCGTTGATGATGGTGAAGGCTTTTGACCGGCGAGATATGCGCCGGGCGTCTGTTGGGATGTCAGGCAATTCTCCGTTTATCAAGAACTAGAGGTATGGTCACGTCCAAGTTTCTTCGACTGCCATGACCTGCATTAGGTTGACCATGGCTACCTCTGTGTCCGGCTTTTCGGGTCCTTCGTGTCTTTCGGGTAGCGTAGCTCCCGAGTGTTCTGCTTCTTCGGGTGATCCCTTGGGGAACTTTCGCTTGATGGATGACACGCAGATCTGTTCGAGGAACACTCCTGGTGGCACCTTTGCGCAAGTGGAGCCGATGTTGGCGAGTCTATCGGCTTCCTCGTTGCTCTCTCTTCCAACGTGCCGAAGTTCACAGCCGTCAAATTCACCTTCGAGTGTGTTGTAGAGCGCGCGGTACGCGATCATGTTTTCGGCGTGTGCGTCGCACTCATTCATCGTCTGCTGAACAACGAGGTTGGAGTCACCGTAGATGACCAGGCGTGTTGCGCCACATATCTTTGCCATCCTCATGCCATGGATGAGGGCTTCGTATTCGGCCTCGTTGTTGGAGGCTCTGAATTTCATCCGAAGAACGTACTTCATCTTGTCGCCTCATGGAAGGTCAAGATGACCCCGCCCGCTTCACGCTTGGAGCCGTGGCGCATTGTCCATGATCGCATATGTCCGTGTCCGGCTTCAGCTCCATCCAATGTACCAGGAAGTCCGGAAGGACTTGAGATTTTATTGCGTGTCGCTTCTCGTAGACGATGTCCAAGGGTGACAGTTCGATTCCCCACAGGGCCACCCGTCCTGTGGCCTCTGGATTATTCAGGATGCTGTTCAGGGGTGCCTCGTTGACGACCATCACTTGGTGCTCCTGGAAGTAATGGCTCAGCCGTCGAGCCGTCATGAACACGCTGTAGGATAGCTTCTGGTAGTGAGGGTACCTCTGCTTTGTTGGTGTCAATACCTCGCTGAGGTAGTAAATTGGGCGCTGGACCCCGTGGGTCTTGCCTTCTTCGGGTCGTTTGACAACGAGTACGGTGCTGACCACCTGGTGTGTGGCTGCTATGTACAGCAACAGGGGCTCGCGCTCCTTTGGCGTGACCAAAACGGGCGAGGTGGAGAGGAGCAGCTTGAGGCTTTCGAATGCATCGTTGGCTTCTGGTGTCCACTCGAACTTGTCTCGCGCACAAGGTGGTAGAATGGTAGGGCCTTCGCCCATGCGGCCGATGAACTGCTTAGCGCCACTGCCCCAAAGCTGCTGGACGCCCTTGAGGTTTTTTGGCTTCTCCATCGTCATGATGGCTCTGATTTTCTTCGGGTTCGCCTCGATCCCTCGTTGAGAGATGAAGTACCCGAGCAGCTGACCTGATGGGACGCCGAAGGCGCACTTTTCGGGATTGAGCTTGATCCTATAGCGATCAAGGTTGTCGAACGTCTCGCGGAGATCGTCGATAAGTGTCCTTGCCTCCTTAGTTTTTATTACTATGTCGTCGACATAGAATTGGACATTGCGACCGATCTGGTCCTTAAGGCAGGCCTGCATGCATCGCTAGTATGTGGCACCTGCGTTCTTTAGCCCGAAGGGCATTGTGTTGTAACAGAATACTCCGAACGGTGTGATAAACGCCGTTTTCTCCTGATCTTCGACCTTGAGCCGAATCTGGTTATAGCCTGAATAGGCGTCAAGGAAGGAGAGTTTCTTGCAACCTGCAGTCGAATCGATGATCTGGTCGATCCGTGGAAGAGGGAAGTGGTCCTTTGTGCAATGCTTGTTTAGTGACGTGAAGTCCACGCACATCCGCAGGATGTCCGTGTCCTTCTTTGGGACCATCACCGTGTTTGCAAGCCACTCGCTTTCTTTGATTTCCCTGTTGAAGTCTGCAGCGAGTAGTCTATTGATTTCCTTGCCGATAGCTTCGGCTCGTGGCTCCGACAGTCTTCGGATGGACTGCTTGACTGGCTTGGTGTCTGGAAATACATTGAGTGCATGCTCGGCGAATTCCCTGGGAACTCCTGGCATGTCCGTAGGACACCAGGCGAAGATTTCCCAGCGCTCATGGAGGAATTCGACGAGCGCGCCTTCCTATGCGGTGCTGAGGTCGTTGGCGATCAAGGCCGTCTTGGAGGCATCCGTCGGATGGACCTGTACTTTCTTGGTGTTTACGGTGGAGTCGAAGGACATGTCAGGTGCGTTCTTCCTTGTGACTGGGGGTACCCCATTGTCCGTCACCTCGCGGAGCCTTATAAGCTCGTCTTGCATGCCGAAAGACTGGGAGATTTTGTTGAAATCCCTGTCGCATTGGTCCGATCGGGTGAAGCTCCCGTGGACTGTGATGACGCCCCTTGGTCCTGGCATATTGAGTAGTGTGGGACGGCCAGGAATAGTGCGAATGCTACACGCCCCAGGATGGCGTGGTATTGCGATGGCCAGTCCACCACTTCGAATTCGAGTCGCTCCTGCCGAAAGTTGTCCGGCTTCCCGAAGATGACGTCGAGCCCTATTTTGCCTAGGGGGAATATGCCCTTTCCTGGGACAATGCCATGGAACGTTGTGTCTGATTGTTTCAGGCTGCATTGCGGGATCCGCATAGCTGCTAGAGTGCTTGCGAACATTAGATTGATGCCGCTACCGCCGTCCATGAAGACGCGACTCATCTCGAAGCCTCCGATCTGCGCCTCTAGCACCAGGGCAGCATGACCTGGGCGAGGGATTTAGCAAGGGTGATCCGCGCGAGTGAATGTGATGCAGGACTCCGATCCGTTGAGGTACTCAGGGATTGCAGGTGGAGTTGCCACGGCCAAGTTGATTTGTCGGGTGATTTTCTTCTGCACCCTGTTTGTGGGGCGTCCCTTCTGGATCATATTTAGTGCTCCCTTTGGTGGGGGTACCCGACCCCGGCGTTGTTTTGCGCTGGTGCGACTGGTTGGTTTGGGCCTCCAATAGGTGGCGGTGTAGGAGCTCCGTGTGCTATTCTCCTGGTGCGGGTGCGTTTTCAAACGCAGGGGTTGGGGCTTGTTGCCTCATCTGCACCATGCTTTCGCTGAGTTTCTGGAACTCGCGGTAGTCCTTGAGCATGTGACTGGCTTTCTTTTTGCCATCTTGTTTGTCGATGTAGAAGTGGATGGTGCATGGACCCGAAAGTTTGTCGAATGTTGAGGGTCCGTTTTCGCGGTCGCGGCGTTACACGATCAGGTTGGTCGTCATTGTCATGAAATTTCCTCCATGTATCCTCCATTGCTGTTGTCGTTGCGGCGGTCAGCGTAGCCAGCCGCGACCATGTCGGGTCCGTCGCGGTCCTCGTAGACACGCGATCTCCTCTTGCTGCGGCGTTCTCGCCTTCGGCCGTAGTCGTCCTCTTCATCTGATTGCGCTCGCTGAATGCAATCTTCGCCGTCCGCCCAACTGTTGGCAATTTCCATGAGGTGGTCGAGTGTCTTGGGCTTGACGCGCCCAAGTTCCTCCTTGAAATCTTGGCGTTTGACGCCGTCTCTGAAGGCGTCGATGGCCCTCTCCTCGGAGATATGTGCTGCGGAGTTCTTGGTGGTAGACCAGCGTAATATGTACGAGCGAATAGACTCCCCCGTTCTCTGAGTGCAAGCTCGCAACTCTTCGATTGAGGCGGGTCTCTTGCTGGTGCCTTTGAAATTTCGGATGAAGCTGTAAGCTAGCTCCTCCCAACTTCGGATGGATCCTGATGATAGGCTGCTGAGCGGACCGCGCCATGCACATCACCGCAGCTGGAGGCATTGCATGGCGGTTTCTTTGTTACCGCCGTGCAGCTTGACGGATGACAGATGGTCGCTAAGCCAAGATTTTGGATCTTGCGTGCCGTTGAACTTCGGAGTATCCGAAGGAAGCTTGAAATTGCGTGGCATCTGTGTTCGCCGAACAGATCTGCTGAAGCATCGAGCTCCGCAGAGTTCTCCTTCGTCTTCATCCATCTCGGACTCGGACGAGCATGCGCATTTGGCTCGCGCTTTGTCGATTTTGCGCTGTGTAAGCGCGTCTCTAGCGTCGTAGTCGCGTTTGTGGCGATGCGAGCTCTTCTTCCTTCGAGGAAGGTCGTGCTCCTCCTCCTCTTCGGATGAAGGGGTGGGGCTCCGGTCGCGCTGGCGGAGCTTTCTTCTTCGGCTCGAGGCGTCTTCGTGGGCGCAGCTCCGGCGAGTCGAGTCGGTGAGTGCGGACTTATGCATGGCTCTTTTGGGTCCCCTTCCGGAGGTTGGTGGGCGCGAGATCTGTGATGGCTGCCATGATCGCAGCTTGCGGTGTCTTCGGGATGATGTTGCCGTCGGCATCCATATCCATGAACGATGTGTGGAGAGTTCGGGTCACATCACGGCGTTCCTTGGGATCCATGTTCTCCACCCGCGAGCGGTGCTTGTTTCCCTGGTTTCCGTTTGTGCTAGAGCCGGGTGCCATGGCGGAGAGCGCAGCTCGTCGCGCGCTGGACTCAGAGGCTGCTTGCTTGCGTTTGTCAAGCGTCTCTTGCATCTTGACTTGCTTCTTGTGCTCCTCAATGAGGAGGTAGTGGTATGCCATCAGTAGGTCACGTGGGGAGTCCACAGGCAGGACTATGTCGCCTGCGACGGCACGGCGTGCCTCGAACCATCCTTCTTTGCTAGTTGGATGACGTGGCCGTTGTTTTCCCCTTCGGGTGGGGGGGACTGGCTTCTTCTGTTCCCGCCGTTTCCGCCGTTTCTGTCCTGCGGGTTGGGGTTCGTGTTGGGCGGCGGGTTAGGCGTTTGCTGCTCCTGGATGACTGCGGCGCATTGGTAGCGCTCGTAGATCGGTTCGCTGTTGCCGCAGCTTTCGGATCCGGAACCTTAGGTCCCTTCATCCGAAGGCGGATTGCACAGATCGGAGTTGCAGCTGCTGCTGTCGTAGAACTCATCCGCCGATGGAGATGTGCGTAGCACGGGATGTGGAGCCCACGAGGCGGGCCTGATTGATGGCACGGGCACCCGCTCAGGAAGGCGGAGGGTGCCAGTTTGTCCCACCTAGAAGCAGAAGCTTCCAAAAAAAAATTCGAGTCCGTTGCCTACGGGCTCGAAATCCTTCATGGTGGCCGGCGAGTGGGCGATGAAGTCGAAAGTGCCAAAGAGGACGTGATTCTCCGCCGCTGCGGAATTGTAGATCGATCGGGTCGGGACCGTCACGATCGCACAATCAGTAGCCCCGATCCCCATGGACGGCGCCAATTGACGAGGTTTAATCTCGTCAATGCCCATTGTTATGGACTTTGGTTTTGGAGAAGATGGGGATGCTGGAGATCGTGGAACGGTTAACAGACAAGCAACCAGGGGACACGAGATTTACCCAGGTTCAGGCCCCCGGAGGGAAAACCCTACTCCTGCTTGTCTGCTCTTGATTACGGCGGAACCGAAGGTTACAGGGTGCGCAGATTCAATCTGGCGTGAGGTGCGTATGCGAGAGTATGAGTTGACGGATCTAGGACGTGCCCTCCTGGCCTTTATATAGACTTAGGCAGGTCCCGGGCATAGTCCTAGTCGGTTACAAGTTCTAGGGTTTTACCCCTTTGAATTTCCTATCTTTATAGAATTTGGATCAACATATAACAAATTATAACTCGTGGGTATCCTCTCTCATATGCTTGTAGGGTTCGCAGCATAGAAAACAAAAAAATTCCTACGATGGGAACAACTATGTATCAAGATCTATCTACTAGATACAAACAACGGGCGGATGTATATCCGTAGAGAACATACCCTTGAAGACCGACAAAGCTTAACGAGTCCAAACTCGTGGTTGATGTAGAAGATCTCTTGACGATCTCAAGATCGAGAGGAAGTCCTAGCGCCGCAAAACAGCAGCGCATCCGTGCTCGCACACACGTTCAAGGCACCGAGCAACCTCCGCCTCCTCGCTCCAGCGATGCAGCGGAAGCACAACTCTTTCTTGCCGAATAGCCACCGGAAACATGTATCTCGCTAGTCCGAGACCATGGGGGATAAATACTAGAGGGGGAGAGAGATCCTTCACGAGGAGGTGTGAGTGAGAGAGAGGGAGGGGCTCCTTTTATAGGGAGAGGGGGGCACCCAAGGGGCCATGCGCCCAGCCATGGGGCTGCCCCCACCTCTTCCACATTCATGTGGGTGGACACTCCACTCACTCAAATGCCTTTCAATTCCCTCCACTCAAAAACCCACTCAAATTCCCATTAAATTTCCACCAAATTTAATGCAAACTCTCATTAAATAAAACTCCTTTTATTTATTCAGAATTTTGTCAATTACTTTAATGACAAACATTCACATATAACCCCTTGCTAGTATTTCATTTCACATGCAGAAACACTTTCTGCAATTTCACCCGAAAACCCGTTTCGGTATCTAGTGAAATAAATTCATGCGCTTGTTATTCTTTTCGGCATGAAACTTTTGCTCCAAATGGATGTCGGTGTCTCTTAAGTGTGTCACCCTACGGTTCGCGAATAATGCGGACATGATCGAGACCCCTCTCGGATCAATAATCAGAAGCGGGATCTGGAGACCCATACTGACTCCCACACATTCAACGATGACTTTCTTGTGATCGTCGGAACCTTTTACGCTAGTATCTTAATCCCTTTGTTTCGCCATATATTACATGTCCGAGATTCGATCATCGGTATCTCCATACCTAGTTTGATCTCGTTACCGACATGCACTCTTTTCTCGTTCTCGTGATATAACATTCTAGTGATCAAATCACTTGCTTGCAAGCTAATCAATGTGATATCACCGAGAGGGCTCAGAGTATATCTATCCGTCATCGGGATGAACAAATTCCACTCTCGATCCATGGGCCTCAACATAACACTTTATTAGTTCTGAATCCATCTTTATAATCACCCTGTTATGGTGTGACGTTTGATGTTATCAAGAAACTCTTCCGGTGTTAGTGATTGACATGATCTCATGGTCTAAGGATTAGGATCACTTCGTAAGTAGTTATAGCAATATAAACTCAATGACTTTGATCGTAATGCTATACTTCGGATGAATGTTCATCACACCATTACACTAATGTTGTGACCTCGTTATTAACAACATCCAATGTCCATGATCAGGAAACCTATGATCATCTTGTTAATCAACGAGCTAGTTTATAAGAGAGGCATAACTAGGAACTTCCTTTTTGTTTATTAAACACACATGTATTAACGTTTCCGTATTAATACAATTATAGCATGTAAAATAAACATTTATCATAAACAAGGAATACGATAATAACCACTTTATTATTGCCTCTCGGGCATATTCCCTTCAGTCTCCCACTTGCACTAGAGACAATAATATAGTTTGAAAACTTTGTGTATTGAACACCTATGGCTTTCTGGTGTTCCAAATACGCAACCGCAAGTGGTTAACATAATCTACGGATCTGACACTTTCAGGTCCGTGTGTATTTGCATGTCTTTGCGTCTTCACGCATCACTCATTCTCCAATGAGATGGCATATATAAATTTGTTCTTTTGGTGAGACCTTTAGTTCCTTGGGGTTAAAACACGTCGATACTATTGTCATACAATATATCTTTAGTTTTAGCCCGTTGCGAACCACACCTTAGTTTGATAACAAACTTCTTGACACAAATTCCCTCCTTTGCTGCTACTATAGCAGTCATATGCTTAGCATTTTTTGTTGTAGTATTCGTCACAATGTCTTAACTATGGATTTCATCCAAATCCATCATGGAATATTATTTCCATTACATTATGCCACCCATAGTTTAAATTGAGATCAACTTAATATGTATCTTGTGACAAAACTAGTATCAATGTAACGCTTTACAATGAACTATTTGTAATTGTTTGTCACCTCTACACAAATATATTCTTAGTTCTTCCAAAAGATCATAAGAATATTCTCACTATCGTCCAATGATCATTTTATGATTCATTCTGTTATATGCTCATAACACTTAGAGCATAGGACATATCTGTATGTGTACATATCATGGTATGATTGATCAAAACATCCTTGTGATTTTACTCATCAAGTGTCAAAGCACTTGAATCTTGTTTCACTTATCAAGTGTCAATACACTTGAATCTTGATTCAATTCCTTTCCATGCGACAAGAACCGTTTCTTGTTGTTTCTATATTGAATTCCTTCAATATCTCATATATGTATGTTTGGCACAACAATATTAGCATCACAGTCTATCCACTATAGACATTCATGCTAAATATTCAGGTTTTGCCTAAGTTTTTCATCGAAATGAAATTCTTATCCTTTGTCAATAAAAGATACATCATTTCTAATCAACAAGATGTCATCCACATAATGTATTAGAAATATGTCTCAGCGCTCCCACTTAATTTCTTGCAAATGCAAGCATCTTCATCGTCTCATGATGAAAACTCCTTTTCATTAAGGTGAAGATTCCAACTCCGCGATGCTTAGTTCAACCATTGAAGTTTGCATGCCCTTTTAGCATCCTTTGAATTTTAACAAAACCCTTTGGACCGTGTCATGTACACGTCCTAGGTAACCATTCTATTAGGAGAATTTTTTTTTGTTTATTCATCTACCATATACCAAATTATATGTAGTGGTTGCTACTTTAATCCGTCCAGACTAAATATCGCTATGAAAGATCAAATCTTATCATAGTCAACTCCTTGAACATTGTTGTAAAATACTTTACGACATATCGACTATTTCATAGATGTGAAACATCCATGTCTATTTCCTTATAGATCCAAATACGACCGATAGGTTTTTACACCTTTTCGGAGGGTCTTCCAAGTTTAAAACTTGATTTCTCGTGTATGGAACTATCATGGATTTTATGGCTTCAAGCCATTTGACGGAGTCAGGGCCCATCATCGCTTCTTTGCATATAGTCGGTTCATCATTATCAAATAATGATTTACTCTCAAGTCTCAACATTTGATTGTTTATCCGACCGACTTGGTTCAATAAGAACTTAGGTCTCCGTGACCACAACCTTTGAGGCACATAAGCTATGAGCATTATGGCAGCCTCCGGAACCATTTCCGGCGCTGCGCAACTCAGCACATTTAGCTAAGATTCGTTAACCTTATCAAAGTTCTATTGTCCTCCCACTTAACATTTATGAAAAATTCCTTCTTCAAGAAACTTCACGTTTCAAGCGACAAACCCTTTTGTCCTTGGTGTTATGGAGGAATAACCAATTGTTATTCGAAATAACCTACAAAGACATGCTCATCCGACTTCGGTTGTAAACATCTTACTTATATTCAGTATACCAAAATTTAAGAAATGACAATTTAGGTTTTACCCCAAACCATAACTTCCATGGTTTGAAAGACTGTTTGTTGAACGCCCGCGTCCACGTTAATCTTCAGACATCCTTCTCGGGGATTTTTCCACTGGTTCTTGTTCCTGTCAGCAAGGTTTGAAAGACAAGCGTGAATGACAGCCTGATTATCACTGGATTTGCCATCTGGAGTTGTGTTAGGAGCAGTAGAGATATGTAGGTCCCTATCATTGCTGAGAAGAAACGCCACTGATCTAGCGATGGTTTCTTCACCCTTCCCGTGGGTTAAGTCACAGCGGAGGTGCCGAGTTCGTTTTTATGTTACGCGTGTAGCCCTAACTTATGCCAAATCGTTGATGGATGTACTCCATCCAACTTGTACTGTACCCCGGCGCAACGAACCAATGATCTCCATGTACTACCTGCGCAATGAGATCGGTCAAGCAGTAGTAGTACGTACACACTGTTGGATCATGTACTCCATGAGAAAAAATTAGAGGGGCAGAAAATCGTTTTAGGAACAGGGTAGGAAGCTTCGTCTGCAGAGGGGTCGACATCGCAGGAGGATTCCATTCCCATCAACATACTTATCTTCCCTGGGAAGCAGGTGGCATGCAAGAATTACGACTAATGTAATGCACCCGTTGTACGAAAAGATGTGACTGCTAAGATTATTCACGGTGGTTAGTTCCTCCTGGCAGTTGTGTCTTTTCCCCTGAGGTAACAATATCACCGGTTGGCATGATGGAGGCCTGGATTCAGAGGGTGGCCGCTTCTGATCAAAGGTTAACAACCAAAAAAAAGAATGTCACTTCGTTTGGAAAAAGAGAGAGCACCAAAAGGAAAGGCCAGACACTGAGCTCTGAGAATGCATCTGAAGAAACGGATGGGGCAAAGGCTTCACAAAACATGACAAGGCTAGGAGCAGAGCAGCGCAAAGCAGAGCTGTGTTAGATGTAATATGTCATACGTAATGGACTTGGAGTAGTACTCCTCTCCTGATCATATCCCTCTTGTATGCGCCACCGGTGGGGCTTTTCCACCGCCTATATAACACGTAACCGATGCCCCCAACGGGGCTATCGCTTCTGCCTACCTATTTCGATATGGTATCAGAGCCATCCTTTTCCCAGACCTAGCCGCCAAAAACAAAAGTCTCAAGCCGCCGCCGCCGCTGGTGATTGTCTCATCTGCCGCCGCCGCATCACACACAAATCAAAATCCCAAAAGAAACGTCGCCGCCGCTGATCTTCCTGATCAGCCGCCGCAGCCAGAAACATCCATCACAATCTCAAGCCGCCGCCGCCGATCAACCCTGATCTGCCGCCGCCGTCAACAACAAACATCATTATGACTGGATCGTCATCTTCATCCTCGTCGGCCACCTTGGCTGCTCTCCTCGGGGCTCCTCCCACGCAGCTACTCACTCGCGACAACTTCATCCCATGGAACGCCTTGATGCTCCCTGCCCTGCGCGGTACTAGGGTTCTTGATCTCATTGAAGGCAAGGAGGTTGCACTTGAGAAGATGATTGAGGTTGAAGATAAGGAAGGAAAGAAATTCAAGGCCGAGAATCCCGACTATGCAGCCTGGTTCACACGGGATCAGCAGGTACTCCGCTTTCTGCTCAATTCCGTGTCTCCTGAGATCCTTGCCCATGTCACCGGGCTAGACACTGCAGCTGAAGTGTGGGCATCGCTCAAGGAGCTTGTTTCCTCCCAATCTCGGTCAAGGATCCAGAGTCTCCGCGGAGCCCTCCAGAACACAAAGAAAGGCACCCTCTCTGCTGCAAAATATATTGCTAAGAAGAAGGCCATTGCGGCGGAGCTTGCCGCCGCTGGAAAAACTCTCGATGAGGATGAGTTGATCGGGTCCATCCTCAATGGACTTGACAAATCATACAACCCCTTCAAGACAGCCATCAACGCTAATCCCGGTACAAATTTATCAGATTTATTTAATCAACTTGTTGCTTATGATGCCCTCCAAGATGATCCTGATGACACCGAGGGCTTCACCTCCTCGGCGAACGTTGCTCGTCGCGGTGGTGGCGGTGGCGACGCTCGGACACGCGGACGCACTGACGATCGTGGACGTCAGGAGGACCGCCCACGCCAGGATGATCGGAGACGCCAAGATGATCGTGATCGCGGCTACGACCGTGGCTATGATCGCATGCGCCAGGAAGATCGCGGGTATGACCGTGGTTATGATCGTGGTAATGATCGCGGTTATGGATGCCAAGATGACCGTGGCTATCGCCGCGACCGCCATGATGATGATCGTCGCGACAGCGGCAACTGGCGCCGCCAAGGACATGATGATCGTCGCGATGGTGGGCGACGGCGCGCTACACCGTATGTCAACGTCGACTGTCAGATCTGCAAGATACATGGTCATTCTGCCAGCGACTGCTGGTGGCGTTTCCAGAACAATCGCGATGGTGGTGAAAAGGGTGCAAACATTGCATCCTATGGCGTCGACACCAACTGGTACCCGGACTCAGGCGCCACCCACCATCTTACTTCCGAGCTGAACAAGCTCACCATGCATGAACAATACAACGGCAATGATCGCGTCCACACGGCTGATGGCAACGGTATGCAAATAAGTCATATTGGTCATTCTATATTACGCACCCCACATGATTCCTTACAACTCAAAGATGTTCTTCATGTCCCACATGCATCTAAAAACTTGTTATCTGTTCATAAACTTACCCTTGATAATAATGCCTTCATGGAGTTTCACCCTTGGTTTTTCTTCATTAAGGATCGGGACACAAGGGAAATTCTGGTTGAGGGGCCATGCTCGGGTGGCCTATACCCGCTTGCTCCATCATCCACTGAGTCGTCCAAGCAAGCATTCATCACTATAAAGCCATCAACCTCCACATGGCATCGTCGCTTAGGCCATCCTTCCTCGTTTGTGGTTCAACAAATTCTTAGGAAAAACAATATTTCTCATTCTCCGGAAATAAATCCCTATATTTGTGATTCTTGTCAACTAGCTAAGAGTCACCAACTACCCTACCCTGTCTCTACTAGTGTTTCCACTGTTCCTTTGGAACAAGTATTCTCAGATGTATGGGGACCAGCACCTGAGTCTGCTGGAAAACATTCTTATTATGTAAGTTTTATCGATGATTTTAGTAAGTTCACTTGGATATACCTTCTCAAAAAGCGTTCAGATGTTTATCAAGTGTTTCTTAATTTCCAACAACTTGTTGAGAGGAAGTTTGATAGAAAAATTGTTACCATGCAAACTGATTGGGGAGGTGAGTATGAGAAACTTAATAGTTTTTTCCAAAAAGTTGGCATCACACATCATGTTTCCTGTCCTCATGCTCATCAGCAGAATGGCTCTGCTGAAAGAAAACATCGTCATATTGTTGAAGTAGGCCTTGCTCTCCTCGCCAATGCCTCTATGCCACTTAAATTTTGGGACGAAGCTTTTCTCACTGCCACCTTTCTCATAAACCTTCTTCCTAGTAAAGTTATCAATCATGACACGCCAGTAGAACGCCTTCTTCACACAAAACCCAACTATGACTCTCTTCGTGTTTTTGGTTGTGCCTGCTGGCCAAACCTTCGACCATATAACCCTAGAAAACTTTCTTTTCGCTCCACAAGATGTGTTTTCTTGGGCTACAGTCCTCGTCACAAAGGGGTCAAATGTCTAGATGTCTCTACTGGTCGTGTTTATATTTCTCGTGATGTCGTGTTTGATGAAAAAGTTTTCCCTTTTGCCGAGCTACACCCCAATGCTAGTCGTCGTCTAAAACAAGACATTCTCCTTCTGCCTGATTCTACACCAAATTGTGGGGATGCTAATATTAATGACTATATGCCTTTGCCCGTTGTGCCAATTGTTACTAATCATAATGATGGAGATGCTGCAGATACTCCTACTGCACCAGATGTGATTATTGGGAGAAATTCTGCTCTTAATGCTCAGGAACCGGCAGCACATCGTCGCGTACACGCTACTACGGGATCAGATCCCGAGGATAATATCCCTGGCCCGCCTGGCGCTGATCCCGGAGCTGATCCGCCCCTATCCACTCAAGACGGGCCAACTGCCTCTGTGCCTGACGCGAATACCGGGAGTCCGGAGCCGCGGGAGTCGCGCTCTCCACGCGCGGACGAGTCGCGCCGTGCCACGTCGCCTCCTCGGTCGCCGTTTCCCGCGTCCCGGCCCACCTCGCCTCGGTCCTCGGTGCGTTCACACTCCCGCTCGCCCTCGCCTTCCGAGCGTGCGTCAGGCGCTGATCCCGGAGAGGATCTGCCCTCCTCATTGCACAATGATGAGTCAGATGTGTCTCCTGTTTCTTCCTCGCGCCAACATAACAACGCCATGGCGACTTCATCTGGTGACTCAGCAACATCTTTTGATGCATCTCCGTCTCCGTCACCACTTCCGGAACCTCGTACAAGATTACAAAAAGGTATACGCCAACCCAAACGTTACACTGACGGCACTATTCGATATGGCATGTTCACCTCTACAGGTGAACCTAGTAAACTCTTAGAGGCCTTAAAAGATGATCGTTGGCGCAAGGCAATGGAGGAAGAATATACAGCTCTTATGAATAATAAGACCTGGCATCTTGTCCCTCCACACTCCACAAAAAATCTTATTGATTGTAAATGGGTATATCGTGTCAAAAGAAATGCAGATGGCACTGTTGACAGGTACAAGGCACGTCTCGTTGCAAAAGATTTCAAGCAAAGGTATGGTATTGACTATGAAGACACCTTCAGCCCAGTTGTTAAAGCAGCCACTATCAGAATTGTTCTGTCAGTTGCTGTTTCCAGAGGCTGGAGTCTGCGGCAGCTAGATGTCAAGAACGCGTTTTTACATGGCGTTCTGGAAGAGGAGGTTTACATGAGGCAACCCCCAGGTTTTGAATCTTCCGCTACTCCAAATTATATTTGCAAACTTGACAAAGCTCTTTATGGTCTTAAACAAGCACCTCGAGCATGGTACTCTAGACTGAGTAACAAACTGCAACAACTTGGTTTTGTTCCTTCCAAAGGAGATACTTCACTTTTTCTCTACAACAAAGACAATGTTATGATCTTTGTTTTAATCTATGTTGATGATATAATAGTCACTAGCTCCTCAGACAAGGCTATTTCTGCTCTACTTCATGATCTTAATGATGATTTTGCACTCAAAGATTTAGGTGATCTACACTATTTTTTGGGCATTGAAGTAAAGAAAATCCCAAATGGCTTACTTCTTACTCAAGCAAAATATGCTGCTGATTTGCTAGCTAAAGTTGGTATGAAAGATTGCACAACCACACCCACTCCCATGTCATCTGCCGACAAGTTATCCCTAACTGATGGTTCTCCCCTTGGGACTGATGATAGCACACAGTATAGAAGCATTGTTGGTGCTTTGCAGTACCTTACGCTGACACGACCTGATATTTCCTTCTCAGTCAACAAAGTCTGTCAGTTTTTACATGCTCCTACCACTGCTCATTGGACAGCTGCCAAACGGATACTAAGATATGTTCAAGGCACTATACATGTTGGTTTAACTTTTCAGCAATCACCCATCAGTTTGCTCAGTGCTTTCTCAGATGCAGATTGGGCAGGGTGCTTGGATGACAGGAGATCCACTGGAGGCTTTGCTATATTTCTTGGTCCAAATCTGGTCTCCTGGAGTGCTAGAAAGCAAGCCACTGTTTCCAGATCAAGTACTGAAGCTGAATACAAGTCGCTAGCGAATGCTACAGCTGAACTTATATGGGTTGAAGCCATTCTCAAGGAACTTGGAGTTTCACTTAAGGTAAAACCATGTTTATGGTGTGATAATTTGGGTGCTACTTACTTGTCTGCGAATCCTATATTTCATGCCAGAACAAAGCATATTGAGATAGACTATCACTTTGTTCGTGAAAGAGTTGCAAATAAAATGCTTGATATCAAGTTTATATCTACAAAAGATCAAGTGGCAAACGGTTTCACAAAGGCTCTTGCAATCAAGGATCTTAATGAATTCAAGCGTAATCTCAACCTGTCTGCAGGATGAGATTAAGGGGGGCTGTTAGATGTAATATGTCATATGTAATGGACTTGGAGTAGTACTCCTCTCCTGATCATATCCCTCTTGTATGCGCCACCGGTGGGGCTTTTCCACCGCCTATATAACACGTAACCGATGCCCCCAACGGGGCTATCGCTTCTGCCTACCTATTTCGATAAGCTGCAGGGAGTGTGGGCCGGCAGGACAAATTCTGATCGAGTGACTTTTTTTTTTGAACAGGGAGTGACTTTCTCAGTTTTGGATTTTGAAGCGCCATGACGGATACACGTAGAGGTCAGTACTGTGCACCCATGTTGCCGTTCTGTGTCTCACTATTTCTCTGTGGCAAATGCTTCCCACCATGATTTTATGCACGACCAAAAATCAGATATTTCCTCCCCTGTATTGACATCTCGATGGAAAGCTAAATCATGTTGCCTTGACGATCACTTGCCTGCTAGTGAGCCCACTCTCTGGCATGGGCCCACCTTCTGTCCTCCCTTCTCGTGGTTGACGATGCTACCATACACACCGTGTTCACCAGCGATCTAAGAGCATCTCCAAGAATGTCGCCAAATTTTGTCCAAAACTATCCTCCTTTTGTCCGGGTTTTTCTCTAGCATTTTTGCTAAATTTGTGAGTATTTCAACAGAACAAACATCACAAATAATTCAACATGTTGATGTACAATGTAAATGTGATAGATTCAAATTCAAATAACCCGATGCCAGTCATTGGAGTATCAACGGAAGGAAAACGATAGCCCTTTGGGGCTTCATGGTACGTGTTGGTATAGAGGTAGAAAGAGACTCCATCGCGGATTATAGAAAGGTAAGTATCTGGATGGAGTATACTACATATGGGATATAATGCATATGATTGAATGTATGTCTAACAAACCCCATGAATCTAATCTGGATGGGATACAATAAGGTTTATATTACGCTTGAACTCATTTAAATTTTGTATAGACAATGTTTTCGTAAAACCATCAGCTATCTGATCTTTGCTTGAAATAAACTTGATGTATAGAAGTTTGCTTGCAACCCTTTGTCGAACAAAATAGTAGTCGATCTCTATGTGTTTGGTTCGTCCATGAAAAACTAGATTGACAGAGAGATATGTAGCTCCATGACTATCGCACCAAAATACAAGGCTTCTGTTGTAAAGACACACTGAGCTCACACAATAAAGCTTCAACCTATATCAACTTAGTTGTTGCATTTGCTAGAGTCCTATACTCATCTTCAATACTGGAACGAGAAACAAAATATTGTTTTCTCACACTCCATGAAACCGAGTTAGGACCAAGAAAAATAGCAAAACATCCAGTCGAACGCATATCATCAAGGCATCCATCCTAGTCTGCATATGAAAAAGCACTAAGAAGTGTAGAGGAGGACTTCTGAAAAGTGACTCCAACATTGATTGTACCTTTGATATACTGTAAGATCCTTTTTGCCACTGTTCAATGAGTAGTAGTAGGTGCATAAAGATACTGATAAAGTTTGATGACAGAAAAAGAGAGACCAAGACTTGTCAAGCAATGAAGTGCACCAATGCTACTTCGATAGGGAGTACTGTCCTCGGGGACAAGATTGGATCCTTTAGTCAATGGTAACATTGGTGTGGGAGCATATGTACATGTAGTCATAGCAATACGTGGCCGTACTAATATGAGCAAGCAAATGAGAGCAGCATATTTTTTTCTCGCGTCAACAATAACCTATTTAGTTGTTTCTTGACTTCAGTACCACCCAAAAAATGGTGTAAATCACCAAGATCCATGAGCACAAAGTTGTTTCTCAAATCATAAAGCAAAGCAGAGATAGATTGACTGGAAGAACCAATCACAATGGTGGTATCGATCAATATGACATGGTCATACCTGACAAATTATAAATAAAATGTGATGTATCTGCTTTCTCGTGTAATTTAGAGCCGGGAGTTGAGTACCATACTAGAGGGGCTTACTTTAGACCATAAAAAGTTTTGTCAAGTTTCTTAACATCTAGGTACGACGTAAAAAAAGGATACAAATAATACAAGTCTGATAGTAATAACTGTTTTAGCAACAGGGCTAAACGTATTTTGACTCAGCATGTGCACGAATCCGATGCTATTCCTTGATTGATCGAATGGTCGTTGAACCAAGGGGAAAAAAGAAGCAGATGAATCTAGCAAACTTATTGTGAACAAGAGGAAAAATCCAGCAAACTAGTGCGCAGGGCCACTCCTCCGATCCCGAGATCACCAAAAGCTTTGTGCACTCCAGACAAGTCTGTCCCAGGGAGAAACAGGACGGTACTACATGTTAGTTATGTTGCTTGGTTCAGCTTCTTAGCCCCCACGGCTGCAGCTACCTTGTTGATGGGGGAATACTAATCGGGGTATACCCACGAAGCCGAGTTGCCAGCTGGATTGAGCCGACTGAAGCCTAGCCTTGAGTGGGTCGACTCGCCCAATACAGCGTGCTGGACCTAGACGAGTGGCGCCGACTGGAGGACTAAGACGGCGACTTCAATACAAAGCCCACCAAATACTTGTAAACACTAACTGGCTGCATATATAAAGCCACCAGGGGTACCCCCACGGGTATGCTCCCCCACATTAGATCAGATCTAGCTCTCCCTCCGCCTACGGCGGCTCCATTGTAAACCAATCTATGATCATATACTGGATTGATAGCAGAACGTAGCGATCCTCCACCGAGGGGACGTGAACCTGGGTACATCGTGTGCCAATCTCGCTCCCGGATTCTCCTACGTCGCCTTGCTCCCTCTATGTAAGCTACCCCCAGTAGCATCTGCCGTGCAATACCACGACAGTTGGCGCCCACCGTGGGGCAAGCGATGCTTGGAGGGTGATAATCCGGACGGGATCCCTCATCTTCGTCGGTGGCCAAATTGCATCTCGCATACCGTGTGGAAAAAGCGGATAGATCCAATCCGGCTGCCGCCGGCCGGCGCGGAGCGAGCGCGCAGTAAGCTCAGAAGTTTCTGCGGAACACCCGCACATATACGGATGATGGGCTGA
The DNA here is from genome assembly GCA_030063025.1 of Avena longiglumis. Classification (NCBI taxonomy): domain Eukaryota; kingdom Viridiplantae; phylum Streptophyta; class Magnoliopsida; order Poales; family Poaceae; genus Avena; species Avena longiglumis. The sequence continues at coordinate 162,311,162 of CP125973.1, forward strand.
TTGTTCTATCTCTCTTTGATTTGATTATTTTATAAATTTATTATTCTATTTGATCTAAAGTCTTTTATGATCTGTTTTTGGCATGGTGACGCTGGATCTTGATTCTCTACTCTCTCGCCAACAAACCTGGTAGGAAGGGACCATTTCGGTCGCACCCGCCTCAAAGATTACCGATGCGAGCGCAGAAAAAAATAGTATGAAGATCAGGGCTCACCCCATCAAGTTGGTGCACGTACGTATGACGATTAAACAATAGGTCAAATCAGACTGCTTTTTCTACCGCGCGTGAAGCCCCGAATCCACTGCTTCAATCACGAGGGAAGACATACACCACGATCGATTGCATTTAGCCTTGATTACGGGATTTCTTTATCCGATATCTCGTCTCTCTCGCTTACTGATTACTACTATTAGTTATTCTTCAGCTCAGTATTTAATTTGAATCTAACTCTTGCCACAATTTTTTGCAATACATGCGCTACAACATGAATCGGTCTTGGAGACGGAATCGCGTCAACGCCATGGCCTCGCAGGACGACGAGTTGAGGTTCTAGGTGGCCTTGTTGGCGTGCGCCGTGCCGCTCGGCGGCATGTACGCCTCGACACGACTTCGTCACGCAACTTCGTCCGACCAATGGTCTGATCGAGCTCGCTACCACTAACTCGCCTACCGTGGGATCGCCATCACGGACTCGCCATGCTCCGGAACTCGCCTAAACGCGCACACGCTTAAAAGCGGACTCGCTAGGCTCGGCGACTCACCCATCGCGTATTCGTCGAGCTCCCCGACTCACCCGCCTTATATTCGTCGCGCTCGGAGACTCCCCCGCCACGTCGACTCTGCCGTATTAAACAGATAAGTTTCTTTACACTTGTACATGCTATGAGTCTAAAATATGTATGCATCTACATTCATTCTTTAAAGCCGACCATGCAGTCGCATACGACCCTTTCAGGGAACAAAATCATACTTGGGATCGGGTTCAGTATTGTCTGTTGTTTATTCGCGTCTGTCAAAGTAGTGAGGCTGGGTACCTAAAGGCCGACCTTGTCTCCGGGTTCAACAGTCTGGCATCGCGTCCTGTTACCCGGCAAGCGTTTGATGCTGGAGGTCTGCCTACTCATGAAAAGACACGTATAAATCTTACATACTGCCCATCGATCCATATAACAAACGTGCATTTTATTTCAACGTCTATAATTCGCACGTCTTACAATTATTCAATGTATTATGCAAGTACACCTTAATGCAATTGTATCTTTTTTCCTTTACAGCGCAAAACGGTGTCTTTCTCGCCACTCGCCATGCTCGGGGACTCGGCACTCGCCGGTCGCTCGACCTCGCCGCTCGCCGCGCTCGGGGCTCGGCGCTCGCCGGTCGCTCGACCTCGCGCGCTCGCCGGTCGCTTGGCCTCGCCGCTCGCCGCGCTTGGGGGCTCGGCGCTTCGCTGTCGCTCGCCGCCGCTTCGCCGCTCGGGGACTCGGCGCCGTCGCCGACCTCGCCACGCTCGAGGCTCGACGCTCATCGGTCGCTCGACCTCGCCACCCGCCGCGGACACTCGACCTCGCCACTCTCCGCGCTCGGGGACTCGGCGCTCGTCGGTCGCTCGACCTCGCCACCTGCCGCGGACACTCGACCTCGCCACTCTCCGTGCTCGGGGACTCGGCGCTCGTCGGTCGCTCGACCTCGCCACTCGCCTCGCTCGGGGGGTCGGCGCTCGTCGGTCGCTCGACCTCATCATTCGCCGCGCTCGGGGGCTCGGCGCTCGCCACTCTCCATGCTCGGAAGCAACCACTACTATTTTCAGAATATACATCTCTAAAGAGCCTCAAGTCGCCTCTACAAGCCAACTCGAGCCTCGGGGACTACTCCTAGGCATGCTGCATGTACGCGTGGTTCCACGACCGCGGCTCGCCCTCGTCGACTCGCCACCGCGGACTCTCCACTCGCGTACTCTCCACGCTTGGGGACTCGCTGCCCGTCGGTCGCTCGGCCTCGTCGACTCGCCACCGCGGACTCGCCCTCGCGTACTCAACGCGCTCGGGTACTCGCCACCGCGGACTCTCCACTCGCGTACTCTCCACGCTCGGGGACTCGCTGCCTGTCGGTCGCTCGGCCTCGTCGACTCGTCATGGCGGACTCGCCCTCGCGTACTCAACACGCTCGGGGACTCGCCGCCGCGGACTCTCCACTCACGTACTCTCCACGCTCGGGGACTCGCCGCAGTGGAGACTCGCCCTCGCGTACTCAACGCGCTTGGAGATTCACCGCCGCGGACACTTGCCCTCGCGTAGTCAACACGCTCGGGGATTTGCCGCCGCGGACACTCGCCCTCGCGTAGTCAACACGCTCGGGGACTCGCCACCACGGACTCGCTCTCGCGTACTCGACACGCTCGAGGACTCGGCGCGCTATAGACAGCGCCATTCGTCGGTCGCTCAACCTTGACACTCGCCGCGCTCGGGGACTCGACACTCGCCGGTCGCTCGACCTCACCACTCGCCGTGCTCGGGGACTTGGCACGCTCCACGTTCGGAGACTCGCCGCAACTGGTGGCTTCACCGACACCCTGTGTCTTTCGCCAACCGGCCATCACCGATTGGCTCACGCCGACCGCCTCACGCTTCACGGTTCTTTTCTTTGTTCAGGAGCTCATCGCCGGTTCGCCACGACCCATCGTCAAGACTCTCCGCGCCCTGCCTCAAGCCCGCGTCGAATCGACAACGCGCTCGGGGACTACTGATGGGGGAATACCAATCGGGGTATACCCACGAAGCGGAGTTGCCAGCTGGATTGAGCCGACTGAAGCCTAGCCCTGAGTGGGTCGACTCGCCCAATACAGCGACTGGCGCGTGCTGGACCCAAACGAGTGGCGCCGACTGGAGGCCCAAGACGGCGACTTCAATACAAAGCCCACCAAATACTTGTAAACCCTAACTGGCTGCATATATAAAGCCACCAGGGGCACCCCCACGGGGTATGCTACCCCACATTAGATCAGATCTAGTCTCTCCCTCCGCCTACGGCGGCTTCATTGTAAACCAATTTATGATCATATACTGGATTGATAGCAGGACGTAGCGATCCTCCACCAAGGAAACGTGAACCTGGGTACATCGTATGCCAATCTCGCTCCCGGATTCTCCTACGTCGCATTGCTCTCTCTACGTAAGCTACCCCCAGTAGCATCTGTCGTGCAATACCACGACACTTGTTGCTACTACAGCGTATAGCTACGTTACCTAGTACTAGTAGCTAGTACAGTTAGTAGTATTAGCTCCGTACATCCTGTCAGTGTGCCGTGAGAGCAAGAAAGAGGATGGAAAGGAACAGTAGTACCACCAGCGTACTGGCCTCCCAATGAAAAAGGCAGCAGGCAGGCTAAATTAGGTGGGGAGAGGGGGAATTAATTAGTGCGCCGGTTTGGTTTGCATGGCTTGAGCATGCAGGCAGGCAGGCGCTTTTCCGTTCTAGCCAGCGAGCACGGCTCAATCATGCAGCAGCAATGCAAGGCAAGGGCACATCACGCCATCGTCTTTTTGTGATGGCAACGGCCTCCTCCCCGCGCGCGTGGTGGTACCGGCCAGCGCGCGGCAGCAAGCAGCAGCCTCTGTTTCTTCTCTCGCTCCCCCGCGCACCCGGGAGCAAGCAGCGACGTGGCGCCGAATAAACTATTCAGGCGTGGGTTGCGCGCTGCCGGGCGGTCGAGCCAAAGTGTGCGTGCGTAATGTGATGTGTAATGCGGCCACTTAGCAGTTAGCTTCGGGATTGCATAACTTCAAAGAGGAGCCACAATGATGCATGCAAGTGCAACCCTCTCTTTCTCTCCCCCTCTATCTCTCTGTCTGCAAGTAGCCCCTACTCCTTTTATTTTGCTAGCTTGCGTTCTTGTATTTGCCCTTTTTACTTTTGGGTTAAGTTTTTCTAGAGGCATGTCAAGATCAGGCTCCCACGAGAATCGAATCCTGCGCGATCTTTTCGCTCCACAGCATGTATAGGGACATGCACTTGCGGTAACAACTTCTTGTAATTTATCAACGGGACATCGATGGGTTCCTTTTACATGTCATGCGTCAATCCTGCATAATACCACGTAGTCCTAGTGTCGGTAACAAATTTACCCCCTGTCCAATAGCTTTTCTGAAGTCTGAAATAATCAACGTCAACTGGCTGAACGGGAATACCGGAGGTGGCAGTTGTCGTCGCTAGCTGCTCCCGGGTACTGAAATTGGAATTTTCTTGAAGAAATGAACCGGGGGCTACAAGTTGTCAACACATATGTCTTGCCCTCTCTGGCGCTGAGCTTTTTTTCTTCCCGGCCTCTCTGTGAGTGAAAACGGTAGCCATGTCTTTTAACCACTTCCCTGCATCTCGACTGAAAGGGAAAAGCTGCCTACCTTGTTTAGGTAACTTGGGCAGAAGAACTGGAAAAGAAGCATTATTGCTCAAAAATGTTACTACATGCATATGCATATATCATCTCAATCCAACATGCGTACGTACGTGTCTTCATTTTTACTCATGCATGCAGGCCTGCCTGCCCAGTGGCCAACAAGTGGATTATTCACCATTAGGCATTAGCTCCGTTGTATCACCACAACGACCAACATCTCTATTCTCTAAAGTCAATGATCACTACGGGAATAAGTTTATACGCCGACCGCGACATTCTATGCCGACGGCAAAATGTTGGGTCCGTCGGCGCAGCTTGACGGGCTCGGCAGCTGGGCTGCGCGACCGTCGACCCAGTTTAGGTAACTTGGGCAGAAGAATTGGAAAAGAAGCATTATTGCTCAAAAATGTTACTACATGCATATGCATATATCATCTCAATCAAACATGCTTACGTGTCTTCAATTTTTACTCGTGCATGCAGGCCCTGCCTGCCAAGTGGCCAACAAGTGGATTATTCACCATTAGGCATTAGCTCCGTTGTATCACCACAACGACCAACATCTCTATTCTCTAAAGTCAATGATCACTACGGGAATAGTTTATACGCAGACCGCCACATTCTACGCCGACGGCAAAATGTCGGGTCCGTCGGCGCAGCTTGACGGGCTCGGCAGCTGGGCTGCGACCGTCGACCCAGTTTTGCCGTCAGCGTAGAATGAATAGGCCGACGGCAGTCGTCGGCGTAAATAGGACCGTCGACGTATGTGATTAGACTAACGGCAGAGCGACGGCGTCAACTCTACGCTGACGACAGACATAGGTTTCACACCTACACTAACGGCAAAAGCTATTTTTCCTTTTTGTCATATTAATCTTAAAAAAATCATAACTAAATTATTTAAATTTAGAAAATACATATAATATATCAAAATTTGTAGAAAAACAAGATCTATCTATATAAACTCAAATATTACATATTTTTGTTCAAAAATATATAAAAAATACAAATACTTTTGTGTAACATATTTTTCATTTTCCGAGTGAAAAAAACAGGGTGTTTTGTGAAGCAACCACCAAATGAAAGTTTCAAAATGATACTATCCCATTTTTCAAAAATAGTAGACCATCTTGAATGGACAATGTTTCTACCGGGGTATCTCAAACGTTTCCGTCTACCCCTCATGAAAAAGATAAATTCCTGCCGAATCCGTAAAAAGTGAGTCAGATTTGAACTACAGGTAAATGATCTGATGCTCATAATTTTTTGCAAAAAATCATTTTTAGGTTCACAATATGTTATTTCACCAGAGATCCAATGTAGTTTAGCGAGGCTTAGCCCCGAGCTAAGAATCTTCATGCCCGACGATTTAGAAAGTTTAACGATAGTTTGAAACGGACATAAAAATTTCAAAAACGATCAAAACAATGCAAAATCTTTGCGTGGTGTCATATTATGTGACATAATTTAAGGAAAAATACCAAAATTGGTATATTGATTGTGTCTCAAAAAACCTTCACAAAATGATCTATCTCAATCGAGGTTTTCTGACTTTCAGATAAAATGACCAATGTTATGGCTAGAATCGCGGCATAGTTTGCGATAATATGCCCATATTGTGCATGTATGTGTATCATGGGATGGCGAATAATGTTGCAGGAGGAAGTTTTTCTTTTTCTCACACCAAAAAGACATTTTTCATTTTCCGAGTGCAAAAAATGGGGTGTTTTATGAAGCAACCACCAAATGAAAATTTCAAAATAGTACCACCCCATTTTTCAAAAATACTATACCATCTTGAATAAACAATGTCTCAACCAGGGTATCTCACCCCTAAAGAAGCTAGAGCAAGACCTAATTGAAAATGAATCGAATTATTGAGGGAAGCACTTTCTTATCTATCTTGAATGCAATGGGCTCCTTCCATCATACTCGGTGTATACTGTCTACTTTCCATCCACCCCTCATGAAAAAGATAAATTCATGCCGGATCGGTAGGAAATGAGTTAGATTTAAACTACACGTATATGATATGATGCTCATGATTTTTTGCAAAAACCATTTTTAGGTTCAAAATATGCTATTTAATTAGAGATTTAATGCAAGTTTAGCGAGGTTCCGCCCCGAGCTAAGAATCTCCATGCCCGCCGATTTGGAAAGTTTGACAATAGTTTAAAACAAGCATAAAAATTTCAAAAACGATTGAAACAATGCAAAACCTTCGCTTGGTGTCATATTATGTGACATAGTGCAAAGGAAAAATACTAAACTTGGTATATTGATTGTGTCTCAAAAGAACCTTCACAAAATGACCTATCTTAATCGAGGTTTTCTGGCTTCTAGGTCAAATGACCAATGTTATGACTAGAATCGTGGCATAGTTTGCGATAATATGCTCATATTGTGCACGCTGTGTATCATGGGATGGCGAACAATGTTGTAGGAGGAAGTTTTCCTTTTTGTCGCACCAGAAAACCATTTTTTATTTTCCAAGTACAAAAAACGGGGTGTTTTGTGAAGAAACCACCAAATGAAAGTTTCAAAATGATACCACCCCATTTTTTTAAAATACTAGACCATATTGAATGGACAATTTCCCAACCGGGATATCTCAAACCTTTTTGTCCACCCCTCGTGAAAAAGATAAATTTCTGCCGAATCGGTAGAAAGTGAGTCAGATTTGAACTACAAGTACATGATCTGATGCTCATGATTTTCTGCAAAAATCATTTTTAGGTTCACAATATGCTATTTCATCAGAGATCCAATGCAAGTTTAGCAAGGCTCAACCCCGAGCTAAGAATCTTCATGCCCACTGATTTAGAAAGTTTGAAGATAGTTTGAAACAGGCATACAAATTTTAAAAACGATGAAAAACCTTCGCGTGGTGTCATATTATGTGACATAGTTTTAAGTAAAAATACCAAACTTGGTATATTGGTTGTGTCTCAAAAAAAACCTTCACAAAAGGACCCATCTCAATCGAGGTTTTCTGATTCTCAGGTCAAATGACCAATGTTATGGCTATAATCACAGCATAGTTTGCGATAATATGCCCATATTGTGCACGCATATGTATCATTGGATGGCGAACAATGTTGTAGGAGGAAGTTTTCCTTTTCGTCGCACTAAAAAGCCATTTTTCATTTTCCAAGTGCAAAAAACGGAGTGTTTTATGAAGCAACCACCAAATAAAAGTTTCAAAATGGTACCACCCCATTTTTCAAAATAGTAGACCACCTTGAATGGACAATGTCTCAACCGGGGTATCTCAAACATTTCCGTCCATCCCTCGTAAAAAAGACAAATTCCTGCCGGATCGGTAGGAAGTGGGTCAGATTTAAACTATAGGTAAATGATCTAATGCTCATGATTTTTTGCAAAAATCATTTTTAGGTTCAAAATATGCTATTTCATTAGAGATCCAATGCAATGTTTCCTTTTTGTCATACCAAAAGGCTATTTTCTATTTTCCGAGCGCCAAAAAAGGGTGTTTCATGAATCATGAAATAGTTTTGATTGGTATAGTGTTAAAATGTTATGATATATAATTAAATAGATGATAGGGATGTTATATTTGGATTCCTCTCATTTTTCTAATCTATTTGGATATATTATTTGTCGAATTACGATTACGGTTTTGTAGATATAAATTATTCAATTTTAAATAGAAAAAGGCAAAATAAATAAAATTTATTTTATTTTTATTTGAATTTAAGATTATTATTACTTATTCATTATTGTTTACTTAAATAATTGGATGGAATGTAAAAAAATAGAGACGTCTAACATTATAGTCCAATGGTTAAAAGGATTGATATGATAGTGTTTACAACAAGTTTTATTTTTTTTGTTGGAAGCTCATGTAGAAGGAATAGAGAAGTTAAGCGTGCTGGGGCTGGAGTAGTATTATGATGGATGGTCATTGGGAAGTTTGACTAGTAGTGCAGTTTGACTTGAGATTAAGTATACTTAAAATAAAAAATGTCCATGTGAGATTAACGAGTTAAACAATTCAAAAATATTAAATGTTAAAAAAAATAAAAAAAATAAAATTTTTTATTGAAAAATCTAGGCCAACGGCTTTGCCGTCAGCGTAGCCAAACGGTCGTTAGTCATTTAGGTGGACCCATACGATCTACGCCGACGTCAAATAGCTATATACACCGACGAATTTTCTATGCCGATGAGTAGAGGGACTACGTCTAAGGGTTGTACGCCGACGGCAACCGTCGGCGCAACCAATGCCGACGGAATTTGGGGCTACGCCGAGGGACCCGGCCGTCGGTGTATCAGTCTTCTCCTCTAGTGGATACCGAGACAAACGTCCGGCGTTTCATATTAAGGCACATTACATTTGAGTGGTCATTACTCATTAGTTTACCACCATATGCGCGCATTCCTCTCATATTCTTCCAGAACATCTTCCTTGAAGGCGAGAAGTGCACATGAAATGCCAGGTGCACGGTCATGTGACTAACTGGCCACGGGTACCGGCCTGCCCGCCAAATGATAACGGTAGTGCACGGTTATATATGTGTGGGTTTGTCTCAACCGTCTCCATGCAGTTGCAGTTGCATACTTGCAGTAGAAGACCACAAGCTACAGGCATAGACCCTCATCAGGAATTAAAGCTACCCTCTGAGAAGAACATGCATGGATGGATGGAGCAAGTTGGAAGCTAAACCCGACCCTGATAGACCACCAAACGCTCACGGCCGTGCACACGGGTGGTCTCCGTGCTACGCTAACCTGCATGCTTTCTCCAACGCACGCTAGCTAGCCCCTTCCCCTCCCGCCCGCCCGGCTGGGCATCGATCCCCCGTTACGTCACTATCCATGCGGTTGTAGTAGTACTAGCCCTCTCTCTCTAACGAGGTGTGTGTCATCATTTGGCACTAGCCTTCAAGCCACACTAACCAGCATGGCGTACAGTACTACCATACTAACATATATACTTTTTTTTTTGCGGGTACACATACATATATACTAACTAAGTAGATTCGTATCGTCTCCTGTCGGTCGACGACGAAGCCTAGCTTTTGCCCAGCACGGAAGAATCGGGCTGAGCCACGCTCGTATCTGTATTATTGTGGCTCTGCGTTAAGAAAATGCGGTTTCACAATGCCAGATTATTGTTTGCCAATAGTCTACTCTAAACTAAGTACTACGAGATATAACACGAGATTAATCATTCGTGCTTTTGGCGCATAATTAAGGTCTCCCTTTTTCCTTGGCGTGGTGTGGGAGCCAAGTGCGGGTCGCGGGGCTCTCCTGCACGCTGCCGGCCGCGAGAGGGGGGCGAGTGGCTTTAGGAAGCTAGGGCCCCTCCGATCGCCTTTTAGCGCGCGGCCTGGGCCTGTGTACTGGAAGCGGAATGATTGCACGATTGATCGCCTTCTCAAGGCACGCACTCACTCGCTCGCTCTCGTACCTGCTCATACGAACGATAGGAACCAATCGATCGAGGGCATGCTCGCTCGTAGCCTCGTACGTGCGTACAGGTAGAACCGCGAGCACATATGTGTATCGATCTAGCTTTTCTTTTTTTAGTCCCATCAAGTAGAAATAATATATCGATCTTTCACCTTTCAGCGGTAACTTTCACCTTTGCAGATTTTCTAGAACCACGTCGGGTTACACAAAATCACGTCCTCCGCTCACGTAGTTTTCAGATGTAAAATAGAAATTACTTATGCTGAAGACGACGACGTGCATGGGGTGGTCCATTTTAATGTTTGTTACCATTTGCTAACTACAATCTATAAAATATAATGAACTATGTTAACTAGGCCTACTACTAATACTTTCTTTTGCGCCAATCGCACGCCCGATGATCATTAGCTTCTCAATGTTGTCTTTCTCCTCCTCCCCTTGCCCTCAATCTACCCCCCCTCTTTGTCGCCGTCATCCTTCTAGTATTCCTCATCCTCCTCGGTCCACTCCAACTTCGAGCCCTCTGGGGCAAAAACGGCCCTTCCATCATCTCGATGTGCATGAGTTCTTTGGGGGATAGAGAGTGATAGGAAGACATCGAGCCCGACCACTGACTCCTTCCTGATGTCGCCATTATGAATGGCATTGGAGAGGCCAATGGAGGTCTTATGGTGGGAAATGCTGCTCCAAGTGGCAATGGCTAGGCGTTGAGAGGTATTAGAGTGAGAGGAAGAGGATGAAGAAGTGGCTATAAATGGCAATAAAATTGTGGATGTGCGCCTTTATTGGCTGTAGCAGTTGTTCCAATTTAGATATATAACTCAACCACATTCATTCCTCCTCCCGCGTAGTTACAGTTATCAAGATGATTGGCATAATGTTAACCGTTTTCCACTGCACATAATCATATTACACCATCCGATGATGTCTATCACCCACAATTACCATCACAAAATCATGTGCATCATGTGTAGATAATAAGGCATACGATTTATATTTGTTACGTAGGGCACTTTCATTTTCTAAATGATTAAAAAGTGTAACCTTGTGAAGCAAGTATCTAAAATAAGACGCGACATGCTTTAAAAAAATTCACACAATGTACTAATTCATGGCTTGTGCACGAGAATTGTGATTTTCAAGATTTTTTGTAACTTTCCATTGATTGAATAAATATGTTCCTATTTATTGGAAGTAATTCAAAATTGAACTGGAGGTTTCACATTGAATGTTCTGGAAAATCACAAAAATAATATTCATGTACCCGAGTATGAATGTATGGAAGTTCCACAAGGACGCTCCAAAATTCAAGATCTATCTATGGAAATGTGGGCCCACCATTTCCATCTTCAATAAAGGGGAGTATTATAAAATACCATTTCTTGGCATTTTCCACTTATGGGTACAAGATGTCACAAAAAATACCACTTGATTTTGACAATTTTTTTGGAAAAATTTGCTCCACAAAATGGCTTACCTCGTACATACCAAGTTTCATAGTTTTTAACCCAAACGACCAAGTTCATGCCCATTTTTAACATTAATCCATCAAAATGGATTTTTTTTCAAAACATGCATTCTACCATGGAAATGAACAACGTGAAGAAAATTTCCACCTTTTGTGGAAAGAGTTTCATTGTTCATTATGTAAATGTGTAAGGAATGTTACCATGTGAATCAGGTACGTAAAATAGGATGCAAAATGGAGCCTTTGTAATTTCCAAACACAACAGCCATATTCATGGCTTCTGTAGGAGAATTGTGGATGTTCAACACTTTTCTGTTATTTTTAATTGATTTAATGTATTCAAGTCCATTTGTCAAAAGTAATTCAACTTAAAACTAGATGTTTGTGCGTGATAGAATGTAAAAAACACACAAAAACGTATATTCATGTACCCAAGTAGGAATATATGGAGTGTAAATGCAAATGTGAGCATGTTGTTTGCACCCATATTTGAAAAAAAAATGTTCAAAAGGTCAAAAAATGCTAGGTCTCTTGGGAAGGATTTTGTTTTTGCACAAACATGCATTCTACCATAGCAATTAACAATGTGAAGGAGATTTTTCACTTTCCAAGAAAAAAGTTTCTTTTTCCATTTTGTAAATGCCTAAAAGAGGTACCTTGTGAAGCAAGTACGTAAAATACGATCTGGTTGCCCAATGGTAATCCTGTGATATCTACTTGTGGTATGATCTTGTTTGCTTGATAGAATTATTGAATTTGTGCTTGGGTAACCTACTATGTAGCCGTAGCCCAACGATAATGTGATTCATTTTAGAGTACTAAAATGATGGTGCGAGTGCGATCCAGGAGAATATACCTACAACCCTTAGCCTCCCAGGTCGCCTCTCCGGCGACTCCGGAGGCCTTCCACCGCCACCGAAAAACAAACCGCCTCTCCGCCGCCCTGTTCACCTAGAGGAGGCCATCAACGGGCGACAGCAGTGGGTTCCCCCTCTTTTCATCCCCTTTTTGCCTCCGGCTTTTGTCCCTAGTGTTTTCTGCCTTTGCCGGGCGATGTCATCTTTTCGTGTGTTCGGCAATTCGAGGGAGTTCTCATTGGCATCCACCACATCCGCCACTGGGTGTCAGCCCCAGAGACTCCCTTATCTCTATCTTTAAATAGACCCATTTTTCATTTCATACCGGTGTCTCAATATTATAAATACATTGAGGTGATGGGTAGGGGCCAAAGGCGAGCCAAAGAATTCAATTGGGAAGAGCTATATTTTGAAAGCCCGGACTTGTGACTTCTCGGTGACCCTTTTACCGATGAGGAGATCAAGAAGGCCATTGATCAAATTCCTGGGGGTAAAGGTCCTGGTCCGGATGGCTTCATCGGGGATTTACAAACATTGTTAGGGAATAATTAAAGGAGACGTTATGAATGCAATAAATCTGTTCGGAAACCTCCATGCGGAAAACCTTCATTGGCTAAACTCTGCAAATGTTGCGCTTTTGCCAAAAAAATATGGGGCAGAGAACATCTCCAAGTTCAGACCCATTAGCCTCATCCATGGGATTGCAAATATTATTACCAAGGCTCTCTCCCTTCGGCTTGGGCCTCACATGAACGAGCTCGTATCTAAGGCCCAAAGTGCATTCATCAAGAAGCGAAGCATCCATGACAATTTCCTCTATGTGAAAATTTTTGCGAGGCGCCTGCATAGGAGCAAAACACCGACACTATTGTTCAAGCTAGATATCCGAAAGGCTTTCGACTCGGTGCGATGGGATTACATCCTTGACTTCCTCAAAAAAGGGGCTTTCGAGTATATTTCGTAATTGGATTGCCTCCCTTTTTGCCACTTCTTCGTCTCGGATCCTTCTAAATGGGGTTGCCGGCACCCCCATCAAGCATGGTCGTGGGATACGTCAAGGAGACTGTAACACCCTCAGAATCGACCCTATGCAAGTTTCAGCGATTCCCGCCAAACCCGCATAGAAACGATTCAAAGGTGCCCACCAGGCACTTTCGTGCGGGTGGAAAACAAAGTAATAACATTACATAACAGTCCTCGATGGGACCCACAGAACAGATATATATACAACGTGACTCCATGAGTCAAGAATACAAATATAATATACAAAGATCCAAATCACCTTGAAAACGACAGATCGTCTGACTACGGACAAGATGCAAATTGAGCTAAGAGCCCTGAAGAATAACCAATGGCGTCCATAACCCTGCCCAGGCCAAGCCGGAAGGGTAACCCTGCTAACGACGTCGATCTCAAAACCTGCTTAAACAAAAGGGGTGCCGACAAAGGGCCAAGGAAAAGAGAGGCGTCGATCGAGGCCAAGACGGCGAGGCTAGAATTCGGCGGTCCTCGCCTACATAGGTATGGTGGACTGAAGCGGCAGCGGCAGCATGCACTAAACAACCTATAGAGACTCGATATAACTGGCGGCTATCAGAGGGGGTAAGAAAGACCTATTCGGAACCAACCTGATACTACCATCAAACAAACCCATCCTGGCGTTTCCCCCTCGAGACCAAACGAGGAAGCCAACCGAGGAACTCACACAGTTGGCAGTTTTATTTATTCAGTTATCATTGCAGCAATTACTATTCAGGTATAGATAGTCATCCTGATAAAAATAAGCAGTGGGCACTTTTATTTAACCATTCCGTTATAGTTGCAACACTTACTAATCAGATACAATTAGCATGAGATAACCCAAATCCCAGCAGTTGTTGGTACTTTTATTTAGCCATTCCGTTGTAGTTGCAATACTTACTAGTCAGATACAATTGTCGCAAGCGACAAACCAGTCAAGCAATTGTGGCCAGTTTTATTTATCCATTCCATTATAGTGAAGCTGATTACTAGTCATTATAGAGTCAAATTTATAGCATTACTTTAGTTATAGTTGTCTATGATCGAGATACTGTGCTCCAAGTCGTCCATAACCGCGGACACGGCTTTCAGAAAGTTTTATCCGGCCGGGGTGCACCAATAGCAACACACGATCGATCAACCTCGGAAAAACCAAAACAAAACCCAACGAGGCCTTCACGACAAAGCAATCACAGGATTCAGTAATATTTCAGGGGGCCACCCCTTGGAGTACACCATAGCGGTTAGCTGACTCGAGACGGACCCGAGGTTTGGGTGGACGGTGTGAACGATTGGGAACCCAAAACTGGGCTTGTCGACACCGCCAAACGTGTCCCGATCCTAAGATGATGTGCTCCTCGCACAATCGTAAATAAAGCAGTAGCATGGCATAAGTACAGGATAGTAAATAAAACCTCAAACTAGTTTGTGGCCCCAAGAAATAAGACTGAATCAAGCTCTGGCTCAGGGGGGTCCCATTATCCTCCCGGATGTGGATAGCGCGATAAATCAAGGAACAGGTATCAAGCACTCGGGGTCCTACGGGACACAAGTGGACGGTTAACAACCAAATAACATCTATTGCCCACCTGTGCCTCTGCTTACTTACTTCAATTTTAGTTGTTAAACAATAATTAAAGTGAACGATAAGTAAAGCCATGATCATCTCCAATATAAAGCATATGGCAGCACTACAACAACTGTGGTACTGGACGACACGCAACAGCACTTGAGCAAGCAACTACGACGCGCAAGTCCAACTATCTACCGAACAACAGGTAATAGGATGTGTCCAAGGCAATATAAGGCTGCAAGGGATATCACGGGTACGAAAACTAGAGCATCGCAACACAGGTATCAATAGATCAACATGAGGGAATAAATACTATAAAATTAAGATAGGTAGAAAGGGGGAGATGCTCGCCTGAAAACATTGCTGAAGGTTCATCCGGAGATTGGGGAGAAGCTCACATCAACTCAACGGCCTTATCCGCGAAGAAGCAAAACACTAGCACAAACACCGGATGCACTATTTAATACTACGGCAAAAGATCGGGCATGATGCATGTACGATGTATGACATGGCAAGGTGCAATGCAATTAGGTCATATTAAGCGGAACCGGGGTCCCGACAATTCATTAGATGGTTCAAGTTATTTATCTACCCCACAAATTAATGTTGCATTATCAAGACAAAAGATGGCACCGGTTCGCTACACAAATTTAAATGAGGCCACTATAAGACTAGATTTGCCCGCATATGGGCCCCATATTTAATTATGAGGTGAATCGGCATAAGGCCCCCAAACCACACGACAATATGCATGCATGAACATTTAATATGCGACAAGTTGTATATATTATAGAATAGGGTTCGGATCAGGGTCACACATTAGGGTTCGGCAGATCTTGGGGTTCCGGGGTTCGGGGCTTCGGGGTCTCGACCATCGAATACAAGACGGAGAACTTGTCGTGACGTGCCGAAGATCTTGGTTCCAAGCGATCGATCTTGTCGGGTCCACGGATCGGCCGATCTTGTCGTTCGGAAGTAGAACTTGTCGTCCTTGTGGCGTTCTTGGCGTCCTTCCGGTTCGGGTTTTGGCGTCCGAGGAAAGTACTTAGCGCTCGGTGTCCTTCGGTCTCCATGTCGACGGTCTTGGCGTCCGGGGATCCTCTGGGTTTCCACCGACAACCTCGAAGGCTCCGGCTTTGGTTGCTCGTAGTGAACTTGGTTCCGCGTCGGAGTTCATGAGGATCCATGAAGCCGAGCATGGCGTTTGATACCCTTGTCGGTGGTTCTTTGAGGGTCATCGATGGTTCATCGGGCTCGCTCGGGTCTCTGTCGGGTCGGTGTCGATCTTGGCGGTTACTATGCTCCTACACGAGCATTGGCGACGCACGGGGTGGCCATCAGGGGACCGCGAGGCGGGCGCGACGCACGCCGAGGACGAGCACCGGGCGGCGAGCTCCACGGCGGAGGTTGAGACGGGCCCTGTCCCTGGCGGCGGCGGCGCAAGGCCCGTGGGGCGGCGGCCGTCGGTGGCGCGGTTGGAGGGAGCTCAGGACGGGAAGGAGGCGGCGGCGCAGCATCCGGAGGCGGCGGGCGGGCGGCTCAGCCGGGCGAGCACGGGTCGGCGGCGAGTTGAGGGCGGCTCTGCCGGCGACGGTTGGTGGAGGGAGACGCGGAGGAGGGAAGCTGCGGCGCCGACGGACGGAGGCCGGGCGGCGTCGGAAGCGCGGCGGCAGGACGCGGGCGGCGGGAGGATGGTGGAGGCGAGGGTCGGGCGTAGGCTGGAGGAGCTGCGCTGAGGGAGGCGGTGGCGCGGGCGGAAGGCGCGGTAGGAGACGGGCGCGGAGGAAGGGAGGACGCCTTGGCAGCTGGGTCGACGGGAAGCGGGCGGAGGCCGCGCTCGGGAGGCGCGGATGCTGGGCGGAAGCGGAGGAGGGTGGAGGCATCGGCCGGAGGGGCGGCAGGGGAGATGGCGGCGGAAGGCGAAGGCCGTGGTCGGGAGAGAGGTCGCGGAGGAAGAGAACCAGGAAGGGTGGGCGTGGCAGGGGCCGGGTGGGGCCAGGGGTGCGGGTCCGGGGGCGGTTGGTGGACGCGGGTGGCTGAGGTGGCCACCGCGGGGTGGACGGGGTCGGGCCAGGCTGGCGTGTGGGCCGCGCGGGGTGGGGTGGGGTGCTGAGTGGTGGGGTGGGGGAGAGAGAGAGTGATGCTAACGGGTGGGACCAGGTTAGAGAGAGAGAGGGTTGGGGAGTAGGTGGGACTGGGGTGGGGCCGCGGTGTAAGAGAGAGGGAGAGAGAGGGGTGTGTGGATGGCTGGGTGAGAAAGAGAGAGAGGGGGGGGAAAGGGGTGGATTGGTGAGGTGGCAAGGTGGGTAGGAAATTGGGGGGAGGGGTGAGGTGGCGAGCTGTGAGAGGTGGGTAGGATAGGTTTGAGTAGTTTTAGGATTTAGAGTTTGGGTGGACCGATTGGTTTTGTACGGGGTGGTCGACTGGGTCGAATCGGCCCGTTCGACTGCCCCCTAAAATATTATAACTTTTATTTAATTTGCAATAAACTTTTGTAAATAGTTTTTAGACAAACAAAATATCCGGAAGCATCCGGGGTTTAATTTGAAATAGAAGGAGGGCTAGTTTCAGAAAACAGTAGACTTTCGCAACATAGTTTCAAGTAAGATAATATGCATGATGATGACGATGCTCAGATGCAATGTGGCATGATGACATGAGCATGCGGACATGATGATGACGATGCAATGCACAAAAACAACGCGATTTTCTAGTAGTGGTTTTGCGGGATGCCACAATTCGACACCACTAACAATGGATCTCGCCCTCGAGATCCGCCTCATGGTACCGGAAGGAAGGTCGGTGATCTGGATCTTCTTGCTTCGTGTAGATCCTCGCGACACCACTAACAAGAGGTCGTTGTCCGTGATCGTCGAGAGAACACTCCGGAAACAAAAGGGCGAAGGTAGAGGTATCAACAAATAAAGCCACCTCTAGCTTCGATGGAAAGAGGGAACCGATACATTCTCATCCACTTCAATGTACAAAAGCGAATAGAAGGGGTAGTCGGCATGGGGGCCAATCCATCACACACCCAAACTATTACTCTGCACAATCAGTGGAAAAGGGTGCAACCATTCTCGGAATCAGACTGAAGATCTCGACAATCGAGGTTCAGGAACAAAGGAGTGATGCAGACTCTGCATCGGATCTGGCGTAGATGATGTCGTCGCGTCGGAAAACACTGGAAGGCACAAACAAAGAACAAAGGATGGTACCACAGTAGACGGATTCCTCAGACAGCATGAACACCGGATGGTAGAACACCGTTATCAAAGGAGGAAGCGAAACCCTGAAGGCACGACGGAAACCCAACCACGAGAATTCCTGGACTCGAAGAAAGAGACAAGAGCGGATTTAAAACGCGTAGAGGTAAGAGGAGAATAGCAGAGGGGTAAGAAGTAAAATCAGACCTAATCAGAACTATCCAACCGACTTTTCAAAAATAGTTTTGACACTCTACTTCGGCCGTTAGCTAGGTTATCCTACAGGCTCGACTTGTGGGGTATCGTAACTGCTGAGCTCTGATACCACTCTGTAACACCCTCAGAATCGACCCTATGCAAGTTTCAGCGATTCCCGCCAAACCCGCATAGAAACGATTCAAAGGTGCCCACCAGGCACTTTCGTGCGGGTGGAAAACAAAGTAATAACATTACACAACAGTCCTCGATGGGACCCACAGAACAGATATATATACAACGCGACTCCATGAGTCAAGAATACAAATATAATATACAAAGATCCAAATCACCTTGAAAACGACAGATCGTCCGACTACGGACAAGATGCAAATTGAGCTAAGAGCCCTGAAGAATAACCAATGGCATCCATAACTGCCGCCAAGCGGAAGGGTAACCCGCTAACGACGCCGATCTCAAAACCTGCTTAAACAAAGGGTGCCGACAAAGGGCCAAGGAAAAGAGGCGTCAAGATCGAGGCCAAGACACGGAGGCTAGAATTGGCGGTCCTCGCCTACATAGGTACAGTGGATCAAGCAGCGGCAGCATGCACTAAACAACCTATAGAGACTCGATATAACTGGCGGCTATCAGAGGGGGTAAGAAAGACCTATTCGGAACCAACCTGATACTACCATCAAACAAACCCATCCTGGCATTTCCCCCTCGAGACCAAACGAGGAAGTCAACCGAGGAACTCACACAGTTGGCAGTTTTATTTATTCAGTTATCGTTGCAGCAATTACTAGCCAGGTATAGATAGTCATCCTGATAAAAATAAGCAGTGGGCACTTTTATTTAACCATTCCGTTATAGTTGCAACACTTACTAATCAGATACAATTAGCATGAGATAACCCAAAACCCAGCAGTTGTTGGTACTTTTATTTAGCCATTCCGTTGTAGTTGCAATACTTACTAGTCAGATACAATTGTCGCAAGCGACAAACCAATCAAGCAATTGTGGCCAGTTTTATTTATCCATTCCATTATAGTGAAGCTGATTACTAGTCATTATAGAGTCAAATTTATAGCACTACTTTAGTTATAGTTGTCTATGATCGAGATACTGTGCTCCAAGTCGTCCATAACCGCGGACACGGCTTTCAGAAAGTTTTACCCGGCGGTGCACCAATAGCAACACACGCCGATCAACCTCGGAAAACCAAAACAAAACCCAACGAGGCCTTCACGACAAAGCAATCACAGGATTCAGTAATATTTCAGGGGCCACCCTTGGAGTACACCATAACGGTTAGCGACTTCGAGACGGACCCGAGGTTTGGGTGGACGGCTGTGAACGACTGGGAATCCAAAACTGGGCTTGTCGACACCGCGAAAACGTGTCCCGATCCTAAACAGTGCAGTGTGCTCCTCGCACAATCGTAAATAAAGCAGTAGCATGGCATAAGTACAGGATAGTAAATAAATCCTCAAACTAGTTTCTGGCCCCAAGAAATAAGACTGAATCAAGCTCTGGCTCAGGGGGGTCCCATAATCCTCCCGGATGTGGATAGCGCGATAAATCAAGGAACAGTATCAACCACTCGGGGTCCCACGGGACACAAGTGGACGGTTAACAACCAAATAACATCTATTGCCCACCTGCTTACTTACTTCAATTTTAGTTGTTAAACAATAATTAAAGTGAACGATAAGTAAAGCCATGATCATCTCCAACATAAAGCATATGGCACTCCAACAATCAGGTAATCGACGACGCAACAGCACTTGAGCAAGCGACTATGACGCGCAAGTCCAACTATCTACCGAACAACAGGTAATAGGATGTGTCCAAGGCAATATAAGGCTGCAAGGGATATCACGGGTACGAAAACTAGAGCATCGCAACACAGGTAGCAATAGATCAACAGGAGGGAATAAATACTATAAAAGTAAGATAGGTAGAAAGGGGGAGATGCTCGCCTGAAAACATTGCTGAAGGTTCATCCGGAGATTGTGGCGAAGCTCACATCAACTCAACGGCCTTATCCGCGAAGAAGCAAAACACTAGCACAAACACCGGATGCACTATTTAATACTACGGCAAAAGATCGGGCATGATGCATGTACGATGTATGACATGGCAAGGTGCAATGCAATTAGGTCATATTAAGCGGAACCGGGGTACCGAAAATTCATTAGATGGTTCAAGTTATTTATCTACCCCGCAAATTAATGTTGCATTATCAAGACAAAAGATGGCACCGGTTCGCTACACAAATTTAAATGAGGCCACTATAAGACTAGATTTGCCCGCATATGGGCCCCATATTTAATTATGAGGTGAATCGGCATAAGGCCCCCAAACCACACGACAATATGCATGCATGAACATTTAATATGCGACAAGTTGTATATATTATAGAATAGGGTTCGGATCAGGGTCACACATTAGGGTTCGGCAGATCTTGGGGTTCCGGGGTTCGGGGCTTCGGGGTCTCGACCATCGGATACAAGACGGAGAACTTGTCGTGACGTTCCGAAGATCTTGGTTCCAAGCGGTCGATCTTGTCGGGTCCACGGATCGGCCGGTCTTGTCGTTCGGAAGTAGAACTTGTCGTCCTTGTGGCGTTCTTGGCGTCCTTCCGGTTCGGGTTTTGGCGTCCGAGGAAAGTACTTGGCACTTGGCGTCCTTCGGTCTCCATGTCGACGGTCTTGGCGTCCGGGGATCCTCTGGGTTTCCACCGACAACCTCGAAGGCTCCGGCTTTGGTTGCTCGTAGTGAACTTGGTTCTGCGTCGGAGTTCATGAGGATCCATGAAGCCGAGCATGGAGTTTGATACCCTTGTCGGTGGTTCTTCGAGGGTCATCGATGGTTCATCGGGCTCGCTCGGGTCTCTGTCGGGTCGGTGTTGATCTTGGCGGTTACTATGCTCCTACACGAGCATTGGCGACACACGGGTGGCTATCGAGGGACCGAGGCGGGCGCGACGACACGCTGGCAGACGAGCACCGGGCGGCGAAGCTCCACGGAGGAGGTTGGAGGCAGGCTGTCCCTGGCGGCGGCGGCGCAAGGCCGTGGGGGCCGCGGCCGTGGGGGTGGCGATTGGAGGGAGCTTCGGACGGGGAAGGGAGGCCGGCGCAAGCATCCGGCGAGGGCGGCTCGGCGGGCCGGGCAGCGAGCACGGGTCGGGCGAGGTTGAGGGAGGGGCGGCTCGGTCGGCGAGTGGAGGAGGAGGGCGGCGGAGGCCACGAGGCGTCGGTGCGCGTCGGTGTGTGCGGCAAGGCGCGAGGATGGTGGAGGCGAGGGTCGCGGGGCGAGGTGGAGGAGCTGCGCCGAGGAGGCGGGTGGCGGTGGCGCCGGGAGGCGGAGAGGTAGGAGGCAGGCAGGAGGAAGGAGGCGCGGGGCCAGGGGTCGGAAGCGAGGCGGAGGCGCATGGCTCGAGGCGCGGCCAGCCAGTGAGGAGGAGGTGGAGGCGTCGGCGGAGGGGAGATGGCGCCCAGGCGGAGGCGAGGCGGTCGAGAGAGAGGTCGCGAGAGGAAGAGAACCAGAAGGGTGAGCGCGTGGGGGAAGCAGGGCGGGGTGGGGCTGGGGTCCGGGCGGTTGGTGGACGCGGGTGGTCGAGGTGGCCACCAAGGGGTGGACCAGTCGGGCAGGCGTGTGGGCCAAGGGGTGGGGTGGGGTGCTGAGTGGTGGGGTGGGGGAGAGAGAGAGTGATGCTAACGGGTGGGACCAGGTTAGAGAGAGAGGGTTGGGGAGGTGGGACTGGGGTGGCCATGTGTAAGAGAGAGAGAGAGGTGTGTGGATGGCTGGGTGAGAAAGAGAGAGGGTGGATTGGTGAGGTGGCAAGGTGGGTAGGAAATTGGGGGTGAGGTGGCGAAATGTGAGAGGTGGGTAGGATAGGTTTGAGTAGTTTTAGGATTTAGAGTTTGGGTGTCTGGATTGGTTTTATGGGTGGTCGACTGGGTCGAATCGCCCGCTCATTACCTAAAATATTATAACTTTTATTTAATTTGCAATAAACTTTTGTAAATAGTTTTTAGACAAACAAAATATCCGGAAGCATCCGGGGTTTAATTTGAAATAGAAGGAGGGCTAGTTTCAGAAAACAGTAGACTTTCGCAACATAGTTTCAAGTAAGATAATATGCATGATGATGACGATGCTCAGATGCAATGTGGCATGATGACATGATCATGCGGACATGATGATGACGATGCAATGCACAAAAACAACGCGATTTTCTAGTAGTGGTTTTGCGGGATGCCACAGAGACCCGCTCTCTCCACTTCTTTTTGTCCTTGCCATCGACCCGATTTCCCAAGTTCTTGACCTGGCAACCTCTCTCGAGCTATTTCACAAGATTAGGAGGCGTGGGGCTGTTCTGAGGACGTCCCTTTATGCGGATGATGCGGCGATTTTTGTGGATCCTTACAAAGATGATATTCAGAACCTCTCGACTATCCTACACAATTTTGGAGAGGTTACCGGGCTTTGCACCAACTTCTAGAAGAGCGCCGTCGTCCCTATCCGCTGCAGCCAGGTTAACATCGACGAGATCCTCGATGGCCTTTGAAAGGATCGTATGGGCACCTAGAGGGGGGGGTGAATAGGTGCTACTTCAAAATTTCTTCTTTTTCAAATTAAGGTTAGACAATAAGGTAAATTCTATAGATAATGCAACTATGGTGAATTTACCTGTATGACAAAATGCAAGGCCTACCACAACACAAAGAAGTAACAAGAGGTAAGGTGCGGTAAAGGATAGAGGTAACCGAAAAGAGGACGCGGAGACACAAGGATTTGTTTCCCGTAGTTCCTTCCTTTTGAGGGGAAGTACGTCTACGTTTGGAGAGGGGATGGTTTCAAACCGCCAACGCCACAAGAGGCCTCCCTTATTCTCCGATGAATCTCACCCCAATGGGATCGATTCACCTTCCACTATATCGGCAACCTTCAAGGTGGAAGCCGGCACCGTTACAAGCTTGGGGCACACATCCACAACTTAATCGGAGGCTCCCAAATACAAGCAAGCTGTCAAAGCAATCAAAGACAAGCTTGTAAGAACAAAAACACGAGCTAGGGTTTCCAACAAAAGACTAGAGAAAAGGGGCCCTCAATGAAATGAGGGGGAAATGAAGATCTCTTTTGGTGAAGTAGTAGATCGGGGACTCCTCCTTCGAATCCCAAAAGATCAAGGACTTTGGGTGGTTGGATGATGAGATCTTGCGAATTTGAGTGGCTCCAATGGACTCCAATGGTGGGCAATGACTTTAATGTACTGAGCACTTTGTCCCAAGGTAGGTGGAGGGGTATTTATACCCCTCCATGAAATAGGTGGCCGTTGGAGCATTAAATTACCGGTAGTACTGGTACTCAAGCGGTAGTACCGCTTGCAAGCGGTACTACCGGTCCAGTACCGGACCAAGTACCGGTGGAGACCTTGTCCTTGCAGAAATCTTCAGTCTTGGGCGGTACCCCCTTGCGGTACTACCAAGCGGTAATCGGACGTCGTCACGGTACTACCGGTTCGGTAGTACCGGTCCCAAGCACCGCTTAATCGACCAAAACGGAGAGGAGGTGCTAGTCAAGATGGTACCGATGGTGAGCCTCAGACGATCGCCGCTTGTACCAGTACTACCGGTTGGGCAGTAGTGCCGCTCCGTGGTACCGTGGTACCGACTAGTACTCACCTTCTCTCTTTGATCGGTGCCAACCGGTACTAGAACCGGTAATCAGGTGTCAATGGTAATCGGTTGCAGGTCCGGTACTACCGGTTGACACAGAAGTTTTGCAAGGGGAAAACTGCTATGCCATGACTTGTGCCTACTTTTATCAATCCTGTGATAAACTTAGTACACGGTTAAATCGATAAATGTATTGTTATCAAACATCAAAATCAGAGGGATTAGAAAAATGCTCTTTCAATCTCCCCCTTTTTGGTGTTTGATGACAATACACTTTTGCAGGATGATTTTAACAATAGGCAAATGAGATTTGTAAAATAGAGAAGATACTCCCGCTAGATGTGTAGAGACAAATCTCCCCCTCTATTTTACAAACCCCAACATGGGTGCACAAGTATGGAAACTAGCATTTGAAGACTTACCTTTGCCCAAAACATGTGATGAGGAATAAATAGACAATAGGTATTGCATAACATCACAAGATGGATCCACAGAAATAAATCACATAGTCGCATAAGATGGATCCAACCACAAAGTTTCACACGACATAAACACATAGTAGTCTCACACATAGAATAGAGAGAAATCGAAGTTCACAAGCAATAAAAGGATCCAAGAGAAGAGCTTGCCATGACTTCCCATGCAACACCCGTGCCTAAAGTGCAACTTCTCCCCCTTTGGCATCAAGACGCCAAAAAGGGACAAGTGCAGAGCTAACGCCCCAAAGATCAATCATCATACTCCTCCTCCTCCTCCTCATCCTCAAGATCCTCCTCTTCTTCATATGTAGGTGGGGCGCGGTGCGAGGAAGAGACATCATCGTCCCAACGGCTGTGCTGAGAAATCCACTGATCCTCTGGAGTGATATTGTTCTCGGATCCCTCGGAGATGGTCAACCCTTGAGCAGACATGAGCTCCTTCTGACGAGCACAGGCTTTCTTTGCAGACACGTGCGCCTCATACATATGCTTCTGGTTGTCAACCTGGAAGCAGAAGATCTTCTTGAGCTTGACCTCTATCCTTTTGGCCCAAGAGGGCTTGGCGTGCTTGCGGCGAGAGATCTCAAAGTCAGTGTCATGACCACTGTCAGCATGCTCAGAGTCATCCTCATCCTCATCCTCCTCACCTGGTGCAGCTCGAGGTTTGGCATGAACCTTGATCTTGAGTGCCTTTGGCTTGTGCACAACAAGAGAGCGAGTAGAGAGCGTCCTAGCAACGACGGGGCACTTGGACACAATGAGGGCCATAATGTAAGGCGCAAATGGTGGGACCCTCCGAGTGTGTGCAGCGGCAACCATCTCATTCCAAATGTAGTCTGTCACATCAAGAGGTTGACCGGTTTCTCTGTTGAGGAAGGTGTTGAACAACAAGTCAACGGAGAAGCCATGTATCTCGTCCTTGTTGCCCGCACGAGGAGCCACAGTCTCACGGAAAATGCGATGGAGAATGTCATAAGTGGGGAGGGGATCCTTGATTTTGCCAGCAATCCCACGGCCTCGAATATACAAAGGTCGGAGAACATCCTTTTTGGAGGGATTCTCCCGCATGTGGCAGCGGAAACCACAAGGAACGTCCCGACCGCGATCCTCATACCCCCAATATGGCAGCAAACTCCGCAAGCGTAGCCTCCTTGACAGCACCTTGAGTCATCCATGTAATCTTCCGATTGCGGCCAGTGTGGAAGTGTGCAGTGGCATAAAACTGGCAGATGAGCAGGGGATCATAGTCATGCTGAAACTGCATAATGGGGAGCATACCAAGGTTTGAGCAGATTTCCTTAGCTTCACCAAAGTAGTCAGAGTTCTTGTCAATGTGGCCCAAGTCAATCCACTGTTGAGGCACCACCAGCTGGGTATTGGTCATAAGAACCTCATGGTACACACGCTCTTGGAAGTCATCATAGAAAAGACTGTCCGCCCTTAACGCGCTCCTGCTGTGGGAGTATGCATTGTCCAGACGGAGAGCCCTAAACTCTGCCTCAGAGATGTCAGAGAGTGTATTTGGCCCAGATGGCCCAGAGCTGAGACTCTTGGTACGCCCAGTGGAAGGGGGGCGAGGGAGGCTCACACGCCCAGCGCTTGGTAGCCCCTTCGCGACCCCCACGACCACCTCGAGTGGTAGGCAACTTGGAACGGCGTCTAGGCTGAGGCATAACTTCTTCCTCAGACTCAGTCTCTTCCTCAACAATTTCACGGTCAGACTTGGAGCGCTTCCGTGCACCCCGAGAACCACCTGCATCGGGATCCATGGCGGTGGAAAGGAGTGGGAGCTTGCCCGGAGGCCGAATCCAAGGGGAATCCGGAGGGAGGAGGGCGCGGCAGAGCTCCGGGGCCTTCAAGATCTCCGGTGGCGGCGCAGGTAAGACAGGGGGACGTGGGAAATAATGAGGCACTGAGGGTTGCCTCTCCCCATGCGCCCCTTATATACCTGGAACCGTCAACCGGTAGTACCGGTTGTTGGAGCGGTACTACCGCTTGGAAGCGGTAGTACCGGTTCTATGACCGGTAGTACCGGTTACCAGTAGGGCCGAACACGCGGGCGGTAGTACCGTTCCTGGAGAAGTTTGCCAGGAGATGACCTGGGAACTTCCCAGGTGCGGTAGTACCGCTCTCACATCCGGTAGTACCGGTTCCATCTGAGTCCAAAGCCAGGGATCAAGGATGATTCTTGTGCGGGAAGAGAGAGGGTTTTCATGAGGGAGTACGGAGGCTTGGGTTAAGACAAGTGAGCTGAGAAGCACATGCATTCTAAAACCAATTGGAGGAAACAAATAAATACCAAACTAGAGTGCATGAGACTAAGAAGGACGAAGACACTTCAAATAGATGGAAAATAAGAGTGAAGACCAAAACAACCAAGTGACAAACATGAGTAAGCACATCAAACCTCTCGATTGAGAGGGGGCGGTGGCCTAGGCCACCATATTTGAGTATACTCGGCTTGGCACCACGAAGATATATCTTGGGTCCATTACTGAAACTCATCATTGAGCTCACATATCACAAAATGATATTAAGAGGAATGATTTTTGTTTAATTTGCGCATAATGGGGGGAGGGATAGTCCAATCAATTAGGACCGCACTCCCCCTATTTCCATGCCTACACCTAAACCAAACATGGGTCGATAATTAGGTGAGAGTGCAAGATAATCAAGTTAAACTCCTAGAATCTACGATATTTAGTTCATTCCTCAAGTAGCAGAACCTTGCTTCATCAAGTGGCTTCGTGAAGATATCGGCAAGTTGATCTTTGGTTGATACATAGGATAGATCAATATCACCTCTAGAAACATGATCTCTAATAAAGTGATGTCTAATCTCAATATGCTTTGTCCTTGTGTGATCCACCGGGTTGTATGCAATCTTGATGGCACTTTCATTGTCACATAGAAGAGGCACTATGTCACAATGGACACCGTATTCCTTTAAAGTTTGCCTCATCCATAGCAATTGGGTGCACGCACTAGCAGCAGCAACATACTCGGCTTCGGCGGTGGAGAGAGATATACAATTTTGCTTCTTAGAAGACCAACATACCAAGGACCTACCAAGGAATTGGCAAGCCCCGGATGTTGATTTTCTATCATCCTTGTCTCCCGCCCAATCCGAGTCCGTGTATCCACAAAGAGCGAATGTTGAGCCTTGAGGGTACCAAAGACCATAAAATGGGGTATGAACTAAATATCGAAAGATTCTCTTGACCGCCATTAAATGGCTTTCCTTAGGAGCCGCTTGATATCTTGCACACACACCTACACTCAACACAATATCGGGTCTATATGCACAAAGGTAAAGCAAAGAACCAATCATAGACCGGTATACCTTTTGATCCACATCTTTACCATTTGGATTTTGTTCTAGATGAGTCTTTGTTGCCATGGGATTTGGGGCTCCATTCAAATCTTGCATTTTGAATCTCTTGAGCATATCTTGGGTATACTTGGCTTGATTGAAGAATGTTCCTCCTCTAAATTGCTTGATCTCAAACCAAAGGAATACTTTCAACTCCCCCATCAAGGACATCCGGAACCTACTAGTCATAAGCTTTGAGAATTCATCATTAAAAGCTTTGTTAGAAGAGCCAAAGATAATATCATCAATAGATTTGGCATACAAAAAGCTCCCCATTAACTCTCTTAGTAAAAAGAGTGGGATCGATTTTCCCAACCCCAAAGCCACGGTCAAACAATAACTCTCTAAGGTGCTCATACCACGTGCGTGGGGCTTGCTTGAGCCCATAGAGCGCCTTATCAAATTTGTAGACATGGTTTGGGAAGTTGGGGTCCTCAAATCCCGGGGGTTGCTTGACATATACCAATTCATTCAAGGGACCATAAAGGAATGCACTTTCTACATCCATTTGTTGCAACTTAAAGTTATGATGTGCCGCATAAGCAAGAAGGATACGAATGGACTCAAGGCGAGCCACGGGTGCATAAGTCTCTCCATAATCAATGCCTTCAATTTGGGAATAACCTTGTGCAACCAATCTAGCCTTGTTCCTTACAATAATCCCATTCTCATCTTGCTTGTTCTTGAATATCCACTTTGTTCCAATAACATTGCGGCAATCTTTTGGCTTCTCAACTAACTTCCACACTTTGTTTCTCTCAAAATTGTTGAGCTCTTTGTGCATAGCTTCTAACCAATCCGAATCTTCAAGAGCTTCCCACACTTTCTTTGGTTCAATCATGGAAATGTGAGCTTGATGTTCACTGAACCTCTTCAATTGTGCTCGTGTGGAAATACCTTTCCTTAAATCTCCAACAACATTTTGGAGGGAGTGGTCTCTTATTTCCAACATTCTTTCCTTTCTATCTTCGCGACGAGCGTGGATCTCCTTGTTGTTTCTTGGAGGACCCTCTTCATCATTTTGATCCTCGTCTTGACCATCAACTTGACCTTGATCATTATTGGATTCATCCTCTATAGTGGGAGGCACGGATTGACCTTGGTCTTGATCAAGTGTTCTTCTAGCCTCAACTTGAGCATCCCTCAAAACAGCTTGGATGGATCTTCCTTGGCAAATTGACTTGACTCCACTTGACACCCCATCAGATGGATCACGTTCCCTTTGACTAGAGTTCACACATTGATCACTATGTTGAGGGTCCACATCTTGTCTTTGGCTTGAGTCAACGTCCTCCTCGGTAGATGGAGCATGTTGAGGTTGTGAAGATGAGGTCTCCACTCGAGTGGAGCATAGTTCTTCTCGATCCGCCATAAGGGGTTCCTCAATGGGGCGGATATAACCCACACCCATTCTTCCTATGGCATCCTGAGGCATTTCAACATCTGCATCACAAGCATCAACACGCCCCCCTTGGGGACCATCATATTCTTCGAAGGTCACACTACAAGATTCTATGATGGCTCCGGAGAGCTTGTCATAGATTCTATAAGTGTGAGATTCGAGACCATAGCCAACAAAAATACCCTCTAATGCTTTAGATTCGAATTTGGACAAACGAACACCTTTGATGAGATAGAAACACTTACAACCGAACACCCGGAAATAAGATATGTTGGGCTTGTCACCGGTAAGTATCTCATATGGAGTCTTGTTGATTTTCTTGCGGAGGTAGAGCCGGTTTGAAGCATGGAAAGCGTTGGAGGCAACCCGTGAAGTTGTATGGAGATTTAAACTCCGCCAACATGGTCCTAGCCATCTCAATAAGAGTCCGGTTCTTCCTTTCGGCCACACCATTTTGTTGAGGGGTGTATGCGGCGGAATATTGATGCTTAATCCCCTCATCACTAAGAAAGTCATTCAAGGTGTAGTTTTTGAACTCGGTGCCGTTGTCACTTCTTATAATCAACACGGGAACATTGTGTTTCCGTTGAACCAAGTTGATGAAGTCGATAAAAGTCCTTTGAGTTTCACTCTTCAACTTGAAGAAATAAACCCAAGAGTATCTTGAAAAGTCGTCAACAATCACCAAACAATATTTCTTCCCACCAAGGCTTGCATGAGATGGAGGACCAAATAGGTCCACATGAAGAAGTTCCAAGATCTTGTTAGACTTGATTTGGTTCGTGGGCTTATGAGGAGCGTCATGCATCTTCCCTAGAACACATGCCCTGCAAACACGATCTTTGGCAAAGGAAACATTTTCTTTTAGTCCAACAATATGGCCCTCTTTATGGAGACTTTGCAAAGTTCTCATATTGACATGGGATAGTCGACGGTGCCATAGCCAGCCCACATCGGCCTTTCTGTATAAGCACATCGGACCTGCAGTGGCTTGCCCCGAAAAGTCCACCACATACAAGTCATTTTCGACGTACCCAACGAAAGCGACCTTGAGAGACTTGCTCCACAAGAGGACCACAATATCATTATCAATAAAGACGGCAAAGCCCATCTTTCCAAGTGCACAGACAGAAAGTAAATTGTAACCAAGGGTTTCAACAAGCATGACGTTCATGAGTGTAATGTCGTGAGCCACCACTACCTTGCCGAAACCCATTACCGTAGATTTTGACTTGTCGGCATATGTGACGGTGATTTGATCTTCATTTGACACCAAGTCCTTGACAATAGACGAGCTTCCGGTCATATGACAAGTGCAGCCACTATCAAGCACCCATTTTGAACCTCCGGAAGCATAGGTCTACAAAAGATCAAGCTAGTTTTTAGGTACCCATTTTTCAATGGGTCCTATTTTGTTAGCAACAAGGGTCTTGGGAACCCAAATAGACCAAGCAATATAACCATCATATTGTGCATGCACATCACCATAGTAATCACGCATTAGAACATAGTGAGGGTTAGCACTTCCCGCAAAATCGTCATGAGACATAGTTTTGCCAATTGTGGTCTTACTTCCCACAATGGTCTTGTTGGTCTCTTGTGCGGGCTTGTCCTTCTTCTTCTTTGTTTTGGAGACAAAACCAATGCCCCCTTTATCTCCACTACGCCTTTGCTTGCTCAAAAGATCATCAATAGACTTGTTACCTTGTGGAAATGTGGTCTTTGCAAGCTCCCCCTTCAACCTAGCATTCTCTTCAAGGATAGTCGTGCTACTCGATGGAATGAAGTTACTAGGTGAAGGAATATTGGCCAATTGAGTTTGAAGCGTTTCATGGGACTTTGTGAGAGACAAGAGTTCACTCTAAGGCTTTGTGGGCCTTGTTCAAGAAGCTAAAGTCCTCGGCAAGTTTTTCATGAACCACACCAAACTCAACCTTGTCCTTTTAGCTCTTTTGTATTTAGCAATAGCATGATCACGCTCTTTAATGAGTTTGTTAACAATGATGTCATTGGCCTCATCAAGCCCTTCAAGTTTTGACTCAAGGGACAACCTAGTCTCTTGTTCTTCTTCTAGAGCATTGCTTAAAGCCTCTAGTTCAATCATATGTTCATGCCCAATTTTACATCTAACATCTAGAAGCTCTTGAGTGTGGGAGAGTTGATCTAAGATGTTCCAAAATGTAGTTTAGCATCACCTTCTAGGTTAGTCATGAACTCATCAAAGTCAATTAATTCCTTTTAACATCAAGAGACATTTCATCATCAATTTCATCATTATCTAATTGAGTAGAGTGGGATGATGAGGATACCTCTGTTCCTCTTGCCATAAGGCAAGTGACGTCCTTGGAGGAAGAGTTCTCATTTGGAGAGTCGAAGAGTGAGAGTGTCGGAGTAGAGGTGGTGGCTAGAGCAGCCATACCATGTGAGGTTTCTTCTTCTTCCTCATCTTCATCATCGTCAATATCGGAGGAGTATTCTTCATGAGTGATCAAGACAATTTCTCCCGATTTCTTGTTGATGGGGTTCTTTTTGATGAAAGGTTTCTTGTAGGGTGCCTTGAGAGTCTTCTTCAACACAAGCTTCCCACCATTATCTTCTCTCTTCTCATAGGGGCAGCTTGCCACAAAGTGGTAGCGGTCACCACAATTGAAGCAAGTTCTCAATCTAGTGGTATTCTCTCTTTTCCCATTTGGATTGCTTCTCCGTTGCATTTCCATCTTGGCCTTGGCGGGATTCTTCCAAAAGTTCTTTGCATAGAAAGCCATATATTGACTATGAGCAATCTTGACATCATCGGGATGGTCCAAGGAGAGGCCTTCATCACTATCATCTTCATCTTCAAAGGTCACAACTTTGGCCTTTAAAGCAACATTGACCACATTGCTCATACCAAGGGCACGAGCACGAGCATCTTTGGCGTTCTTGGCGGCGACCTTGAAAGCGGCCATCTCTTGCATAACTTCGTTTGAGGTCATGAGATGGTAGTTGTGTCTTCCTTGTAGGCTCTTCAAGTCGGTGGGCTCAAAAGGCATGAGTGCACTCACATATTTCCTTTTTATCCATGCAACATCCACATGTGAGACACCCACATTTCTAAAAGCGGTGGCGGTGGTCTTGAGCCTTCGATACATGTCTTCGTGATCTTCACCTTCTTTCATGTAGAAACCTTCGGCTTCATTGCTTAGAGCATCATATTTGTTCCTCCTCATACTCTCATTTCCAACAAACAACACAGTGAGAGCATCCCAAGCTTCCTTGGCAATGCTAAAGTGCTCAATGTGTGGATAATCCTTTGTTCCCAATCCTTGTTGAACCATATGCAAAGCAGTGGCATTGAGTTGACTGTTGACAACCTCTCTTATTGTCAAGTTGTTTGGATCCCCAATAAAGAGTCCATGCTCGATGATGTTCCATAGTTCAATGCAAGAGCTGCGCATATGAGTTCTCATTAGTGATTGCCATTGAGCAAAAGTAGCAGACTCTTCAAGATTAGGTGGGTCACCTCTATTGTAAACATGAGGGTGAGGGATGGGAGGATCGGGAGAGTACCAAGAGTCACGGTGCTCGCCCTTCCCCCCATCAGGTCGTGTGGAGGAAATAGTAGTGTCTAGTTTATCCCCTACCACCATACCTTCGGGGGATACCGGAGTATTCCCTTTAGGTGTGGATGGTAGTTCCTCTTGAGGGGAAGGGGGTGATGAGCCATCTTTGTCTTTAAGAAGTTGCTCAAGCATCTTCTTGACTTCGTTGACCAAGGAAGAGCTCAATCTTGTTTCCAAGTTTCTGAGATCTTCCATGGTCACCGGAGTTGACTCACTACCACCTTCCCCTTCTTGGCTACCCATATTCTCTTAGGCGGTAAAGCCCGAATAAAGAGTCGAGGCTCTGATACCAATTGAAAGGATCGTATGGGCACCTAGAGGGGGGGGGTGAATAGGTGCTACTTCAAAATTTCTTCCTTTTCAAATTAAGGTTAGACAATAAGGTAAATTCTCTAGATAATGCAACTATGGTGAATTTACCTGTATGACAAAATGCAAGGCCTACCACAACACAAAGAAGTAACAAGAGGTAAGGTGCGGTAAAGGATAGAGGTAACCGAAAAGAGGACGCGGAGACACAAGGATTTGTTTCCCGTAGTTCCTTCCTTTTGAGGGGAAGTACGTCTACGTTTGGAGAGGGGGTGGTTTCAAACCACCAACGCCACAAGAGACCTCCCTTGTTCTCCGATGAATCTCACCCTAATGGGATCGATTCACCTTCCACTATATCGGCAACCTTCAAGGTGGAAGCCGGCACCGTTACAAGCTTGGGGCACACATCCACAACTTAATCGGAGGCTCCCAAATACAAGCAAGCTGTCAAAGCAATCAAAGACAATCTTGTAAGAACAAAAACACGAGCTAGGGTTTCCAACAAAACATTAGAGCAAAGGGGCCCTCAATGAAATGAGGGGGAAATGAAGATCTCTTTTGGTGAAGTAGTAGATCGGGGACTCCTCCTTCGAATCCCAAAAGATCAAGGACTTTGGGTGGTTGGATGATGAGATCTTGCGAATTTGAGTGGCTCCAATGGACTCCAATGGTGGGCAATGACTTTAATGTACTGAGCACTTTGTCCCAAGGTAGGTGGAGGGGTATTTATACCCCTCCACGAAATAGGTGGCCGTTGGAGAATTAAATGACCGGTAGTACTCAAGATTGCTTGCAGCTTAAGCCAGACTACGGTCCAAGATCGACCAAGTACCGTGGAGACCTTGTCCTTGGTAAATCTTCGTCTTGGGCGGTACCCTTGCGGTATTACCACCAAGCGGTAGTACCGGACGTCAGCGGTACTACGGTTCGAAGCGGTACCGGTCCCAAGTACCGCTTGGTATCGACCAAAACGGAGAGGGAGGGTGTCAAGATGCAGTACCGATGAGCTGACGATCACTCAAGCGGTAGTACAGCTGCATTGGGTACCGGTTGGGCCGCCGTGGTACCGGTGGTACCGACTAGTACTCACCCTTCTCTCTTTGATCGGTGCCAACCGGTACTAGAACCGTAGTACTGGTGTCAAGCGTAGTACCGCCAGTGTCCCAGATTACAAAGGTTGACACAGAAGTTTTGCTAGGGGAAAACTGCTATGCCATGACTTGTGCCTACTTTTATCAATCCTGTGATAAACTTAGTACACGGTTAAATCGATAAATGTATTGTTATCAAACATCAAAATCAGAGGGATTAGAAAAATGCTCTATTGGTTATTGTTCGGAGAAGTGTCTCGATCTTGTCCGCATAATTCACGAACCGTAGGGAGACACACTTAAGGATTCGACGTTGTTTGAGTAGTTATGGTATTATGAGAAAGAGACCGAATGTTGTTCGGAGTCTCGGATGGGATCCGGGATATCACGAGGTGATCCGGAATGGTCCGGAGAATAAGATTCATATAAGGAAAGTCCCGTTTCGGAGTTGGGGATTGATTCCGGTGTTTTCATCGGGAATGTTCTAGAAGGTTCCGGAATGTCCAAAGACCGGAGGGAAGGTACATGAATGTGTCATTGCAAGTTGGAATGATTGCATCATGTACTAAGTGTCATCGCTGTTCCAAATAAGGGATTAATTCAAATCCTAATTTGAAAAGTCAAATAGCTAGTTTGAAAAGTCAAATGGCTAAAATTGGAAAGAGGAAAAGAGGAGGAAGTGGGAAACAGAGTTGGGGAGGGAATCCCTCCTCCAACCGGCGGCGCCACCTCCAAGCCGAGTTGGGGAGGGACTCCCCTCCCTCCCCTTGGCCACCGGCCCCTCCACCTATATAAGGAGGGGCAGCGCTCCCTCCTAGAACACACAAGTCCCTCACTTCAAACCCTAGAAGCTGCAGCCCACCATAGCCGCCGCCGCCCCCCTAGGGTTTTGCCCTAGCCGCCGACTTTGGGGTCCCCGGAACCCTAGCCGCCGGCTCTAGCATCCCCTCCTTGGTGTGTCTAAACCCTAGAACACCGAGGAGCTCTCTCATACTCCACCATTCTTGCTCCGGCCAAGGCTCGAGATCTCCTCTACTTCCAGGTACCACGCCAGTTGCCTTTGGAATAGCGAGGAGAGTGCTACAACCTCCGTCACTGGAACAAGGGAGAGGAAGGTCTTACCGAACGCGTGTGACCGATCAAGGAGCGCTTAACGCACCGGAAGGATCGTCTACGCGATCTTGAGATCGGGAAGAGTACGACTACATCACCCACGAGAATCTGCTCTCGTTAAACACTTTGGAATCTTCGAGGGTAAGTTATTCCATCGACTCGTTGCTACAATCTAGTAGATAGATCTTGGCTTGTTTGTTTGTATGCGATAGAAATTTTTTGTTTTCCATGCTACGAAACCCTACAGTGGTATCAGAGCCGTGTCTATATGTAGATCTGTTGCACGAGTAGAACACAATGGTCATTGTGGGCGTTGATGCTTTTATTGTCGATTGCTTCT
This sequence comes from Avena longiglumis, assembly GCA_030063025.1. Classification (NCBI taxonomy): domain Eukaryota; kingdom Viridiplantae; phylum Streptophyta; class Magnoliopsida; order Poales; family Poaceae; genus Avena; species Avena longiglumis. The sequence continues at coordinate 162,346,713 of CP125973.1, forward strand.
TCTGTACTTTGCATCTTGCGGGATGGTGGGATGAAGCGGCCCGGGCTAACCTTACATGACATCGTTCATGAGACTTGCTCCATGCTTGACATGCAACTTGTATTGCATAAGTGGCTTTGCGGGTGCCTGTTTCTCCTAGCATAGTTAAGATCCAATTTACAACGGGTGATCAACAATACTAGTATCAATGTTGTGGTTCTTGTTCGTAAGTTAGAACGACACTTATTGAAAGCCCCAAACCACGTAAAACATGCAAAGAAAGTAGAGGCGTCTAACTTTGTTTTGCAGGGGTGTGCAGTGATGTGATATGGCCATGATTGTGATTATATTTGATGTATGCAATGTTCCTTATTGTAAGTTGGCAACCGACAGGAGCCATATGGTTGTCTTTAATTTATGTTAAGACCCGCGTGTCTATTCAAAGTAGTTGTAATAGTTGAAGCCGGTGGACGACAACCATGGAGAAGCGTCATTGACCTTGATGCAATGCCCGTGATGATGGAGATCATGTTCGTGCTAGAAGATGGAGATCGGAAGCACAAAGAAGAAAGGCCATATCATATCACATATTATGAATTGCATGTGATGTTAATCCTTTATGCATCTTGTATTGCTTAGTAGACGACGGTAGCATTATAAGATGATCCCTCATGCACATGAATTTCAAGTCATTAAGTGTTCACACTTAGTTAGCACCGTTGCTAAAGCTTGTTGTTTCGAAGCACCACGTGATGATCGGGTGTGTTAGATTCTACAAGTGTATACAAGCCAGATTTGCTCATGCGAAACTAAGGTTTTATCTTGACGAGCCTAGCATGTACGGACATGGTCTCGAACACGGATCACCGAAGGTAAAGCATGAATCATATAGTAGATATGATGAACATGACGATTGTTCGCCATTGAAACTATATCAACTCTCGTGATGATCGGTGTTGATGTAGTGGATTTGGTTCGTGTGATCACTAAAACAATGTGAGGGATGTTGTTTTGAGTGGGAGTTCACCTAGATTAACTTTATTATTAATTTGAACTCAATATGTCATAAACTTAGTCTAAACTATTGCAAATATGTTGTAGATCAATGGCAGCCCCTACCATCAATTTTAATGCGTTCCTAGAAAAAGAAAAGTTGAAAAACAATGGAAGCAACTTCGCGGATTGGTTCCGCAATTTGAGGATTGTCCTCACACCGTAATTTGACCTATGTTTGGATGCACATGGGTGACCCACTGCGGTGATGCTTCCGATGAAGTAAAGAATGTTTACCTCGCTCGGAAGAATCAAGATCTATAGTTCAGTGCTATCTTGTATGGTTTGGAATCGGAGCTTGTAAAAGGTTTGAGAATTCAGACCCATATGATATTGTCGAGGATCTCAAATTGATCTTTGAGACTCATGCAATTGAAAGTTATGAGGCTTCAAAAGTTCTTTAACCGCAAGATGGAAGAGGGCAGCTCGGTGAGCATGTGCTTAAGATGTCCAGCACGCAAACAAACTTCAAAGCTTGGGTATAGTGATTCCTAATGCTTTGGGGATTTACCGTGTCCTCCAATCACTACCACCAAGTTACAAGAACTTTGTGATGAACTACAACATGCGTAACATGAACAAGCAGTTGCTGTAACTGTTTGCTATGTTAAAATCTGCAGTGGAGATCAAGAAAGAGCACCAAGTGTTGTTGGTCAATAAGACCACCAAATTCAAGAAAGGCAAGTCAAAGCAGAAGGACACTTCAAGAAGGGTGGTAAGAAAGTTACCATGCCGTGAAGAAGACCAAGGCTGGACCTAAGCCCGACATCGAGTGCTTTATTGCAAGGAGAAGGTCATCGAAGCGGAATTGCCCAAAGTACTTGGCGGATTTGAAGAACGGCAACATCAAGAAGAAAGGTATATCCGATATACATGTTATTGATGTGTATCTCACTAGTACTCGTAGTAGCCCGGTATTTGATACCGGTTCGGTTGCTCATATTTGTAACTCAAACAAAGGTCTTGCAGAATAAACGGAAGCTAGCGAAGAATGAGGTGACGATGCGCTGGGAAACGGATCAAAGGTTGATGTGATCGCGGTCGGCACGCTACCCTTCATCTACCATGGATTAGTTTTATACTTAAATAATTGTTATTTGGTGCCTACGTTGAGCATGAACATTATATCGATCTTGTTTATTGCGAGACTTACTTGTTTAAGTCTGAGAATAATGGTTGTTCGATTTATATGAGTAATATGTTTTATGCACATGCACCTTTGATAGATGGTCTATTCTTATTGAATCTCGATAGTGGACATACACATATTAATAACATTGAGGCTAAACGGTTGAAATCAAGCGATAACTCGACCTATATGTGGCAATCGCTGCCTTGGTCACATTGGAGTGAAGCGTATGAAGAAACTCCATTCCGATGGACTTCTTGAATCACTTGATTTCGAATCACTTGATAGATGCGAAGTATGTCTGATGGGTAAAATGACTAAGACTCCATTTTCTGGTATGATGGAGCGAGCTACGGACTTATTAGAAATCATACATACCGATGTGTGTGGTCCAATGAGAGTAGCATCACGCGGTGGTTATCGTTATGTTCTTACCTTCACGGATGATTTGAGTAGATATGGATATATCTATTTCATGAAACATAAGTCCGAAACTTTCGAAAAGTTTAAGGAATTTCAAAGTGAGGTAGAGAATCAACGTAACAAGAAGATTAAATTTCTACGTTCTGATCGTGGAGGTGAATATCTAAGTTACGAGTTTGGCGAGCATTTGAAGAAATGCGGAATACTTTCACAGTTGACACCGCCGGGAACACCACAACGAAATGGTGTGTCTGAACGTCGTAATCGAACTCTCTTAGATATGGTTCGTTCTATGATGTCACTTACAGATTTACCGCTATCATTTTGGGGTTATGCATTAGAAACAACCGCATTCACTTTAAATAGGGCACCGTCTAAATCCATTGAAACGACACCGTATGAATTATGGTTTGGGAAGAAACCTAGATTGTCGTTCCTTAAAGTTTGGGGTTGCGAAGCCTATGTAAAGAAGTTACAGCCGGACAAGCTTGAACCCAAAGCGGAAAAATGCGTCTTCATAGGATACCCAAAGGAAACTATTGGGTATACCTTCTATCATAGATCCGAAGGAAAAATCTTCGTTGCCAAGAATGGATCCTTTCTAGAGAAGGAATTTCTCTCGAAAGAAGTGACTGGAAGGAAAGTAGAACTCGACAAGGTTGTCGAAACCTTCTCTCGAAATTTCGAGTAGCGCAGCACCGGAAGAAGTTCCTGTGGTACCTGCACCAATTAGAGAGGAAGCTAATGATGATGATCATGAAACTTCGGTTGAAGTTGCTACAGAGCCTCGGAGGTCAACGAGAACTCGTACCACTCCAGATTGGTATGATCCCGTTATGAGTGTCATGTTAGTGGACAACACCGATGACCCTAAGACATATGAGGAAGCGATGATGAGCCCAGATTCCAATAAATGGCAAGAAGCCTTGAAATCCGAGATTGGATCCATGTACGAAAACCAAGTATGGACTTTGGTGGACTTACCGGATGGCCGAAAGGCTGTCGAGAACAAATGGATTTTCAAGAAGAAAACAGATGCTGATGGTAATGTTACCGTCTATAAAGCTCGACTTGTCGCAAAAGGGTTTCAACAAATTCAAGGAGTTGACTACGATGAGACTTTCTCACCGGTAGCGGTTAAAGTCCTGTGAGGATTATGTTAGCAATCGCTGCATATTATGATTATGAGATATGGCAGATGGATGTCAAAACAGCATTCCTCAATGGAGACATTGATGAAGAGTTGTATATGATGCAACCCAAAGGTTTTGTCGATCCTAAAGATGCTAACAAGGTATGCAAACTTCAACGGTCCATTTATGGATTGAAGCAAGCATCCCGAAGTTGGAATCAACGTTTTGATAAGGTGATAAAAAGTTTTGGTTTTATACAAACTTTTGGAGAATCTTGTATTTACAAGAAAGTGAGTGGGAGCTCTGTAGCATTCTTAATACTATATGTGGATGACATATTGTTGATTGGGAATGATGTATACCTTCTTAATAGTGTCAAGGAATATTTGAATAATAGTTTTTCAATGAAGGATCTTGGCGAAACAGCTTACATATTAGGCATAAAGAGTTATAGAGATAGATCGAAACGCCAAATATCAATGTCACAGAGTACATATTTGGACAAAGTTCTAAAGAGATTTGGAATGGAAGATAGCAAGAAAGGGTTCTTGCCCATGTTTCCCAATACGACCTTGAGTAAAACTCAAAGTCCGACATCAGCAGAAGATAGAGAAAGGATGAGTAAGACTCCCTATGACTCAGCCATAGGATCTCTAATGTATGCCATGCTATGTACTAGACCCGACATTGCATATGCTGTTAGTTTAACTAGCAGATATCAAAGTGATCCAGGAGTGGATCATTGGACAGCGGTCAAAAACATCCTTAAGTACTTGAGATGAACTAAGGATATGGTTCTTTCTTATGGAGTGATGAACAGCTCGTTGTTAATGGTTACACCGATGCTAGTTGGAACACCAATCCAGATGATTCTAAATCGCAACCTGGATACGTATTTATTTTGAATGGTTCAGCAGTTAGCTGGAGGAGTGCAAAGCAAAGCGTTGTGGCGAGATCTTAAACTGAATCGGAATACATGGCTGCTTCGGAGGCTTCACAAGAAGCGATATGGATGAAAGAGTTCATTACAGAGCTGGGTGTGGTTCCTAGTGCGCTGGACCCAATGTCTATCTACTGTGATAACATGGGCGCCATAGCCAATGCGCAAGAACCAAGGTCACACAAGAAGCTGAAGCACATCAAGCTACGTTTTCACGCTATTCGAGAACATATCCAAGATGGGGATATAAAGATTTGCAAAGTACACACAGATCTGAATGTGGCGGATCCGTTGACTAAACCTCTCCTGAGGGAAAAACATGACCAGCACCAAACTGCCATGGGTGTTCGGTATATTACCATGTAATCTATATTAGATGACTCTAGTGCAAGTGGGAGACTGTTGGAGATATGCCCTAGAGGCAATAATAAAAGTAGTTATTATTATATCTTTGTGTTTATGATAAATGTTTACATTCATGCTATAATAGTATTAACAAGGAAACATTAATACTTGTGTGATTTGTAAACTCAATTTGAAGTCCCTAGTAAAGCCTCTATACATCACTAGCCTGTTGGTTGATAAATGATTGTGGTTTCCCTATCATGAACATTGAGATGTTATCAACAACAAGATCATATCGTTAGGAGAATGATATGATGGACATACTCCTATAGATAAGCGTAGCATAAATATCAAGTCATTTCAATAGTTCAATTGCTATATTCTTTCTGATACATAGTAACCTAATTCCTTCGACCATGAGATCATGCATATCACCTTTACCGGATGGATGCTTTGATGACATCAAACACCACACCGTAACTGGGTGGCTATAAAGGTGGCATTGAGTGTTCGGAAAGTATTGGTTGAGACACATGGATCAAGAGTGGGATTTGTCCATCCATATGATGGATAGATATACTCTGGGCCCTCTCGGTGGAATGTCATCCAATTAGCTTGCAAGCATGTGACTGGCTCACAACGGATCACATATCACGGGAACGAGAAAAGAGTACTTATCGGTAACGAGGTGGAACTAGGTATGCAGAGATACCGACGATCATAACCTCGGATAAGTAAACTATCGTGAGATAAAGGGAAATTGGTATCGTATGTAAGTGGTTCATTCGATCGCAAAGTAATCGTAGAAATATGTGGGAGCCATATGAATTTCCAGATTCCTCTATTGGTTATTGTTCGGAGAAGTGTCTCGATCATGTCCGCATAATTCATGAACCGTAGGGAGATACACTTAAGGATTCAACGTTGTTTGAGTAGTTATGGTATTATGAGAAAGAGACCGAATGTTGTTCGGAGTCTCGGATGGGATCCGGGATATCACGAGGTGATCCGGAGAATAAGATTCATATAAGGAAAGTCCCGTTTCGGAGTTGGGGAATGATTCCGGTGTTTTCTTCGGGAATGTTCTAGAAGGTACCGGAATGTCCGGCACTCCGGAGGGGAAGGGCTACATGAATGTGTCATTGCAAGTTGGAATGATTGCATCATGTACTAAGTGTCATCGCTGTTCCAAATAAGGGATTAATTCAAATCCTAATTTGAAAAGTCAAATAGCTAGTTTGAAAAGTCAAATGGCTAAAATTGGAAAGAGGAAAAGAGGAGGAAGTGGGAAACCGAGTTGGGGAGGGAATCCCTCCTCCAACCGGCGGCGCCACCTCCAAGCCGAGTTGGGGAGCCCCTTGGCCGCCGGCCCCTCCACCTATATAAGGAGGGGCAGGGCTCCCTCCTAGAACACACAAGTCCCTCACCTCAAACCCTAGAAGCTGCAGCCCACCATAGCCACCGCCGCCCCCCTAGGGTTTTGCCCTAGCCGCCGACTTTGGGGTCCCCGGAACCCTAGCCGCCGGCTCTAGCATCCCCTCCTTGGTGTGTCTAAACCCTAGAACACCGAGGAGCTCTCTCATACTCCACCATTCTCGCTCCGGCTTAAGGCGAAGCCCTGCGAGATCTCCCCTCTACTTCCGGTACTACGCCGTTGTGCTGCCGGAATCGCGAGGAGAGTGCTACAACCTCCACTGCCTGCTGGAACAAGGGAGAGGAAGGTCTTCGTCGAGTACCGAACGTGTGACCGACTGCGGGAGCGCTGCCGGAACGCAGCACCGGAAGGATCGTCTACGCGATCTTGAGATCGGGAAGAGTACGACTACATCACCCACGAGAATCTGCTCTCGTTAAACACTTTGGAATCTTCGAGGGTAAGTTATTCCATCGACTCGTTGCTACAATCTAGTAGATAGATCTTGGCTTGTTTGTTTGTATGCGATAGATTTTTTTTGTTTTCCATGCTACGAAACCCTACAGTATAACCATGTCATAAGGCAGCTCAGAAAATTCCTACTTGGAATGGCAAATTCATCACGACGACGGACCGCACCTCTCTTGTCAAGTCTGTTCTTGCCTCACAATCGATCTACCACTTGACCCCTCTCGTCATCCCTGTCGGCACCTTACATAGCATAAAGAAGATTGAGCGTGCCTTCCTTTGGGAGGCCACCGACAAGGTTTCCGGAGGCAAGTGCAAGGTGAACTGGGACACGGTGTGTCGGCCAAAAAACTTGGTGGCCTCGGGGTTCTCAACACTGATTTATTTGCTAGAGCGCTACGTTTGAGGTGGCCATGGCTCCAATGGAAGGACCCATCAAGAATCTGGGCAGGCTTGGAGAATCCTTGCAACAAGGTGGACATGTGTCTTTTCTATGCCTCTACGAAGATTACCTTGGGCAATGGTGAGAAAACTCCATTTTGGGAGGCCCCATGGCTTGGTGGCAAAAAGCCTAGTGACATCGCCCCTCTCATACATAATATTTCGACTAGGAAGAAGTGGAATGTCAAGCAAGCCTTGCACAATGATGGATGGATCTCTAAGATCAACACAAATGCCTCCTTGTCTATGGATCATATCCGGCAATTCATCTCCCTTTGGACTCTCATTAGGCAAATGAACCTTCGGCGTGAGGTGGAGGACGATATTGTTTGGAACCTCACTGAGAATGGCCTATACTCTACCAGCTCCGCTTACAAGGCTCAGTTTTTCGGGGCCACTACCGCTCCCATAAGCTCTTCGGTTTGGAAAATTTGGGCTCCCCCTAAGGTTAAGTTCTTCACCTGGCTTGCCATTCAAAATAGGCTTTGGACCGCTGACTGACTTGAGAGAAGAGGGTGGCCGAACTGTGGGGTTTGCCCCCTATACAAAAGTGAGACGGAGTCGGTGGATCACATTTTTGTTCATTGTCGGTACACCATTAGGCTTTGGTCCTCCGTCAAGACTTGGCTAGGCCTCTACTTCATCGATCATGACGCTTGGCTATCACAATCCGTTCACTCTTGGTGGTCTACCATGGCGAAGCGTAAGGACATGGCTTCGCTAACCCTTCTTGTGTTTTTTTACGGAACCTCGTCAGAGGGCGGGGAGCTCCCGGATTGCATTATAAGAAGAGGGAAAATGGTCCAGTTAATAAGGGAAACCGGACCCGAAGACTATTAACCCTTCTTGTGTCATGGGAACTACGGAACGAGCGGAATGCCCGAGTCTTCAAAAACAAGCACGCTCCGTCACCGATCCTTTTAGACAAGATTAAGCTAGAGGCACATTTATGGATGCTTGCGGGCGCTAAGCGCATGGGTAATTTGATGCCACGAGAGTAGTCAGTTGTTGTACTTATAAACTTCTATTTGCTTTGTACTCTCTATGCTTAATTAATTGAAAAGGGCAAAGTTTTTGCCCTCGTTTAAAAAAAAAAAATACGACAGTTGCCGCTCGCTAATCAGTAGAAGAGTGGAGCACATGTGAAACAATTGTTAGACCGGTGAGCCATGAAATCTAATTTGTTAGGCCCAAGTTACTGGTTCTACTCAGATTTTGGCAATGTACATCAAGAACTATGCTGTCAGCTAACAATACATAACTGTATTTGTATATTACGGAGAAGATATATAATAAGACGCTACGTTCATGGCCGGGTGGCACCTGTAAACAGAGTACGGATGTGGGTGCTGTTCTAGCTTGCGTTATCGCACTAGTCACCTAGCTAATTAATGGTGTACGCATTGTTAATTAATAATCATGTGTCGATGAGAAGGAAAAAAGTCATACCTCCAACTAACCACCTTTTCCCTCCGTCTTTTCCATCCTGTAGGCTGTAGCAATTGGGGCCCCGCCCTTGTATAGACGTTGCTTCTCTTCCTTGCTCCCGCACGCACCCAACTATTTTGTTTTTTTAATCCCTCCCCGCAAAAAAAAAAACTATTTTTAATCCCACCTGCTCCCGTAAACGGGATGTATCTTGAGCTCCAATCCATTGCAGCACAAGCACTGACACACATGCTCCTCACTCCTCGGCCAGTGTAGCTTACGTGAGACCTACACTTGATTGTGTCTCCATCATCGTCTTCCCCTCCCCCCCTCGTACGTGCGCAGTTCTTGGCACGCTTCCCCATATATACCCCGGCCAGCCTCTGCGACCGAGATAGATAGATACACACAGGCAACGAACTAACTATCACACAGTGACTGAGGAGGTAGCGAGTCGCTCGCTCGTTCGTTCGTTCGGCCGAGTGCTCGGTCGAGCGTCTCGGTCCGGCAAATGGGACGGCACGCGGGCACCGGCGGCGGCGGCGGCGTCCAGCAGAAGCTGCGCAAGGGGCTGTGGTCTCCCGAGGAGGACGAGAAGCTCTACAATCACATCATCCGTTACGGCGTCGGGTGCTGGAGCTCGGTGCCCAAGCTCGCTGGTACGCGCACACAAACTAGCCCCTCTAGCTCTTCAATTTCGTGAACGTGTGATCAGTTCTCACCGTCGTTGGTGCTGAATCCAGGTCTGCAGAGGTGCGGCAAGAGCTGCCGGCTGCGGTGGATCAACTACCTGCGCCCCGACCTGAAACGGGGAAGCTTCTCGCAGCAGGAGGAGGACGCCATCGTCGGCCTGCATGAGATCCTGGGGAACAGGTACTGCATTAATGTTTTTTTACTACTGCTAGTACATTCTAGGAGAAAATGTGAAATTGGTTAATCATCTAGGCGACAGGTGGCCTGATCAGCGAATTAAAATGAATCAATGCAGGTGGTCGCAGATTGCATCTCACCTGCCAGGTCGGACGGACAACGAGATCAAGAACTTCTGGAACAGCTGCCTGAAGAAGAAGCTGCGGCAGCGCGGCATCGACCCCAGCACCCACAAACCCATCTCCAGGGCAGCGGGGGCGGAACCGGACGAGGAGCCGACGAAAGACCAGAAGCCACAGGCCGCCGCCGCCGACGGTTTCGCCCTGAAGCAGCAGCAGCAGGTGTTCGACCCGTTCCCGGCGGCCGACACGTTCGCCGGCGGCTTCGTGGGACTGTACGATCACCTGGGCGCCAAGGACGCGCCCGGGTTCGTGGACTACAGCAGCGTGCTGGACGTGTCGGAGAACCTGGGCTACGGCGAGAGCTCCAGCAACAGCAGCAACTGGAACTGCCAGCCGGACGCGAACAATGTGCTGGAGGGCGAGGCGCTGCATTGGGCCTCCGAGAGCAAGGTGGAGCCCTTCGTGGGCTACGACGACGCGGGCGAGGAAGGAGGGGCGCTGGAGCACAAGTTCGAGCTGCCCAGCTGCCACGGCCAGCAAGAGGCGAATTTTGACTTCAACCTCGAGTACTTTTGAGCCAGGCCGTTTGATCTGCGTTTAGCCATCTCTTGCCGTATATACTTATATAATTTTTATTTACACACGGGCGCATATGCACAAGACAAGACCAACTGTGGGAGATTAGAGACTGTACTTTGTTAATTTCCTCTAGTCCCTGCTCTCCTTTAACACACTCTCTCTCTTTTTGTGGTTTTTCTATGGCTAAAATAAACAAGGTATAGAAATGTGAAGACTGTGTATTAGTTTACTATATACGTGTATGAGATTTTGCAAGCATAAGTTGCTACCACTTGGAAGACTGTCTGTGTGCTGCGTTTTCCCTCTCCTGATCGAAGAAGAAACTATCATTTGGTTCTTACCAATTGCTTCGGCAGGTCGCCATCCTGTTCCTAGCCTTTTCTTGATTTGTATCTCACGAAAGCAGTGAGAAAGAAAGATGCCAGGCGCAGCTGCCATGCAGGTCAATTTCAGTGACTTGTTTAGGAACAGTAATGCTCGCAGAAGCACAACGATTTCGTGGCACTATTAATTGCTGCTGTTAGCTTCAAACCCAATTTTTCTCGAGGGGTCCCTTTTGCTAAAAGGTACACTTACGTGAATTAGTCACTCCCATGACACCGAATAATCTAGCTAGCTAGCGGTGTTGGTGTTGGTAGAGAGAGAGAGAGAGAGAGAGAGAGAGAGAGAGAGAGAGAGAGAGAGAGAGAGAGAGAGAGGGAGGGAGGGACGAGTGCAACTAAAGAAAGACGCTAACCACCACCTTGCTGCCCATCTGGGATTCCTTTCTACGGAACCGGACGTGCCAGTTTAATTGCTATATTTAATTTTGTACCGACAGTTTTGAGGACCGTAATGCAGACGAGATTATGGGTCTCGTCAGTTTCGTCGTGGCGCGCGGAGAGAGCTGTGTGATGGTATGATGATGATCGATGTCTTGCTTGACGCCAAGACTCTGACCGCGCGCGCGCGGCTAGCGACACGAACACTGCATGATGATGGACATCGTGTTTCGAATCCAATAATAATCCAGATTTCAGAATTAGGGGCATGACGTGCCCCAGGGATGAATGATCTCCATGCATGGGATGTGTTGCTACTAACTACTGTAGGTAAGCGCCTGCGCCACCACGTTAGTTTTGGCTGTCATCGTATAGAAAGCAGACCACCAAACACCTGACCTGACATTCCGATGTTATCTGTCAGGCACTGGGATGATGAGCAGCTAGCCTGTGGACCAGGCAGAGCATCATGGCGAGAGAGTGAGCGAGCTTAGAGACCACGAGGAACAGACGAGGCGCGGTGTTGCCGCGCGCGGGGCCTTGCCAGTGGCGCGCGAGGGCTACCGATCGGGGCGACGTGGCAGAACGGAGGCGTCGCGCGGACAGGCCCGCCTTGCGCGGAGGCGTGTGCTTCTGCCGCCGGTACGGTGTTAATTTGGCGCGGCATGGCGTGAACAGAAGCTGCACTGGCAGGACTCCGTGAATCTTGTCGATCGGTCTGGCCGCTGTTCCGGACGGCTCGTGGCGGCAGTGGAGCTTGGATCCATTCCTCCTCAGCACATGTGCGGACTCACGAGGAAACTTCGCGGCAGCGAAAACAGCTGATAGCTGATACCCTGCAGCATGTGCTGCGTTGTTGCGTTTGCACGCCATGCGTGGCCGGCAAGAGCTGTGTGACCGTGACGGTGATGCCGCTGCCCACACCCTGTCGTCGCCTGTCGCCACGCGGGGAATTAACCAGGACGGAGAGCTAGCTGCAGGCGATCCAGCTAGGTCTCAGACTACGAACGGCTGCAGCCTGCAGGCAACGGCTCCAACTGCTCGCTATTGGTTGCAAATTGTGCGAAGCACGCGCGTTCCAGTTTCGCACTCGTCGCTCGGACCGCCCTACACACCTCGGCGGCGGCCTGAATTTGTTTTTTTTTAATACGCCACGGGCTCGTCTTGCGGCCTGCCTGTCCTGTCCAGAAGTAACAGCAACTATTTTTATTTTTCTTTCTTGTTGCCTTTTCTGTTTTCAAGAAGTTTAAGATTTTTTAAGTCTGTTCCTAGTTTTATATAACTATCTAAACGCATATTGATAAGTGAGACAAACCTAAATACGAGTGGGTGTTTATGGCTTTCTCTAGACTATATGGCATGTAACAAAAGATTTGTTTTAATAGGAAACTAAATTCATCTTTTATGCAGGTTATAGTTCATTGACCATCCATTGGATCCATACGTGTCTTATTTCTTGCCAAAAAAGATTCCAAGCGGACCATGGCTATTGGGTGCAACCGTCCAAGACTATTAGCCATATGTGCTATAAGTAACATCAACTATTTCGACAATTCGTCCGAAGAATTGGGCCTCACCCACAGTAGGGTTTTGCCGCTAACACACCGCAGCCCGTACAGAACATCGCTAATATCTTGCCCGCCCCACGACCAAAAATGCTAGTTACCGCTTAATGTGACGCGAGAGGAGCTGGCCATTTTAGCTTCTTTCCCTTTTTTTTGTTCTTTTTCTTTCTTATTTTATTTTTATTTTTATTTTTATTTTTATTTTTTCCTTGTTTTTATATTTCCTTTTTTGTTTGATTTTTCTGTTTTGAAAAAGCTTTAGATTTTTTAAGTTTGTTCCAGTTTTATATAATTAGCTAAACGATCTTGATAAGTGAGACAAACCTAAATACGAGTGCGTGTTTGTGGTTTACTCTAGACTATGTGGCATGTAACAAACGATTTTGTTTTAATAGGACAATAAATTCATCTTTTATTCAAGTTATTAATCTATTGACCATCCATTGGCTCCATATGTGTCTTACTTCTAGCCAAAAGATTCCAAGTCAATCATGGCTATTGGGCGCAACCGTTTTCCTGGGATTATTAAAGTGGTGCATCCTGTGTATCTATTTCATATTGATGTGCGAAACTTTTTTCTTCTTGTTATTTTTAGATGACTAATACATGTATCAACTTAAATTCAGTAAGTTAATAAAGGTTATATGCTTTCAGTCGATGCATACGAGGCGTGATATCCCTTAAACACGATGGATCTCTGTCTTGTTTTGCTCCTTGGTTCGATACAACTAGGGAAGACCAACGCCATTTGAGAGAACATGACAGCCATGCACCATTCTACGGTTCGTGATCAATGAATTATGATAGACATGCTAAGCGCAAGATAAGAGAGAAATGGAGTAGTGGGAATGGTTAGCATATCTAACATATTCAGTTGTGCTATGATAGACATGCACTATTCAACTCTTTATTTTTGTTAGCAAAACCATCTAGATAGAGATGGATCCCGAGTATCTTCCATTTATGTTCATGCCAAATGTCACGCATGATGGCACCCTCTACTACTTACCCCTCTAGTGAGACTGTTTGTGCTACTCCAACATAGTGAATCTTGGCCTACACAAAAAGACACCATCCTAATGGTCACCATAAATCAACTTAGTGCATCGCTTACCATAGGAGTAACAAAGACTAAAACAATATTATTCTTGGGAGTAGTACAAAATTATTCTCAATTTACTGTTAGCTAATGGGTTTGGCCTTTTTTCCCTTCCTAATCAAATTTGTTCCTCTTGGTTGGGGATATTTTCTTACGCTAAGTGTTTTATTTCATTTCCTTCGTCAAGGTTAGACACTCATGGTGGAGACCCCTAGCCACCTCACCCTTTCCGCGTATGGTTCTATGCACATTCTGTTTTCCTTCTTGGAACAAATATACCGGGTTTCAAAATGACATTATATGCTAATATGTGTGTTGTGTACTGCAATGCAATGGAGAGACATGCGGTATGCTTACATGCGCGCACTGTGTGAGCGGGATGGTACCAGGAGATGACTATAGCTTATAAAAGTGGGATGGTACTTCAAGCTAGCTCTTTTATTGCGACTCATTATTTACTTACTCTCCATTCACTCTTCCTCGTCATCCCCATCTTCTACAGGTGTGCTCAAGCGCTCAAGGTCAAGGTTAGATATCTATTGGTAATATATCACTAGTGGAAACGAGGTCTTTTGTTGATCCCGAAAAGGGGCTTTAACACCGGTTCTTCTACGAACCGGTGTTAAAGGGGGGGGGGGGCGTACCAGCGTGGCCCCTGCGGCAAAAAAGGAGCCCCCCTTTAACACCGGTTCGTGCCACGAACCGGTGTTAAAGGTCCCCAAGAAGTTGGCCATGACTTCTCTTTAACACCGCTTGGCATGAACCGGTGTTAAAGGGGCTATATAAGACACCACCCCAGCCCACACACACCACTCTTCCATTCTTTCACATTTTGGAGCCTAGCAAGAGGGTGTGAAGAGTGCTAGTTTGTGTTTTTTCATATGCACTAGAGGTGTTCGTGAAATGTCCGAGAGCTCAAAATAAGCTTTCTTGCTGCTCTTCCGTCTCGTCGAGGTCGGCAACTATAGTTTCATGTGTCATTGATGTACTATATATAAATGGTCATCTCCCTATTATTTTTGATATATACTACATATTAATGCAGATGAATCGGCAATGGATGTACGGTGACCGCACTTCCGAGTACATTACGGGCCTCCAAAATTTCATCGTTGTGGCTAATGCAAACCGTGGTCACAATGGTTTTATGTCTGTCCGTGTGTTCACCGCCGAACAAGAAAGACTACTCAAATACCGTAACCATTCACGCCCACCGCTTCGATCCGATTTCATGCCCAGCTATAATTGTTGGACCAAGCACGGAGAAAAGGGTTGTGATGGAAGACAACGAAGAAGAAGAGGATGATGAAAACTATCATAATATGTATCCGAATATGATGATAATGCAACGGAGGTAGATAATGAAGATCAAGAGGGAGCAGATGGGCCGGCGATGACGATCTTGGTCGGGCCATTATCGATGCAAAGGAAGAATGTGAAACTGAAAAGGAGAAGGAGAAACTGGAGCAGATGTTAAAGGATCACAAAACATTGTTGTATCCAACTTGCGAAGATGGCCACAAAAGTTAGGTGCCACCTTGGATTTGCTGCAATGGAAGGCGTAGAATGGTGTGACCGACATCGCATTTTCAAAGTTGTTGGTAAAATGAAGAATCTTCTTCCAAGAAATAATGAGTTGCCCGACAAGACATACCAAGCAAAGAAGGTTATGCGCCTCTAGGATTAGACGCGTAAGATACATGCCTGCATTAATGACTGCATCCTCTACCGCGGTGAGAAGTACGAGAATTTGGATGCATGCCCGGTATGCACTACACTGCGGTATAAGATCAGACGAGACGATCCTGGCGATGTTGAGGGCGAGGCCCCTAGGAAGAAGGTTCCCGCCAAGGTTATGTGGTATGCTCCTATAATACCACTGTTAAAACGCTCTTCGTAAATAAAGAGCATGCCAAGTTGTTGCGATGGCACATGGAAGACCGTAAGAAAGACGCGATGTTGAGACACCCCGCTGATGGGTCACAGTGGAGAAAAGTCGAGCGAGAGTACCCGGACTTCGCACGTGACGCAAGGAACTTAAGGTTTGGTCTAATGCACGGCATGAATCCTTTTGGTGAGCTTAGCGATCAAAGACTGTCCTGTGACCCTATGTATCTATAACCTTCCTCCTTGGTTGTGTATGAAGAGGAAGTTCATTATGATGCCAGGCTCATCCAAGGCCCGAGGCAACCCGAACGACATTGATGTGTACCTAAGGCCATTAGTTGAAGAACTTTTACAGTGGGCCAAACCAGTGTACGTATGAGGGATGAGCACAAAGGGGAGCCATTTGACCTACGAGCATTGCTTTTCGTAACCATCAATGATTGGCTGCTCTTAGTAACATTTCGTAGGCGGACAAACAAGGGATACAATGCATGCACACACTGTTTAGATGATACTGAAAGTGTATATTTGGATAAATGTAAGAAGGTTGTGTACCTAGGGTATCGCCGATTTCTTCCGAACTCGCATCCAAGAAGAAAGAAAGGCAAGCATTTCAAACGTCTGGCGTAACGCAGGAGGAAGCCTGTCCTCCGTCGGTGAGGAGGTATTTGGTATGGTCAAGGACCTAGAAGTAATCTTTGGAAAAGGTCCCGCGTCTATCTGTTCTGAATGACGATGCCGGACACGCGCCCATGTGGAAGAAGCAATCTATATTTTGGGACCTACCCTATTGGAAAGTCTTAGAGGTCCGCTCTTCAATCGACGTGATGCACGTGATGAAGAATGTTTGCGTGAACCTGCTAGGCTTTCTAGGAGTGTATGGGAAGACAAAAGATACACCGGAAGCACGGCAGGACCAGCAACGTCTGAAAGCCCCTGAAGAGCCTATGCATCCTGAGAACAAGAAGGGTAAACGATGCCACTTAACTCCTGCCAGCTACGCTCTTACCAAAGCAGAGAAGGAAATCTTTTTTGAATGTCCGAAGCGTTATCAAGGTACCGTCGCTTCTCGTCGAATATAAAGGAATAATAAATATGGCAGAGAAAAATTCCAAAACACAAGTCTCATGATCGCCACGTGATTATGACACAATTGCTTCCGATTGCATTGAGGGGCTTCTACCGAAATGTTCGAGTACCCATTGTGAAGCTATGTGCATTCCTCAATGCAATATCTCGAAGGTAATCGATCCGAAAGCCTACCGGGGTTACAAACAGATGTGGACCAATGTCTTGTCGACTTTGAGTTGGTGTTCCCACCATCCTTCTTCAATATTATGACGCATCTCTGGTTCACCTAGTAGAAGAGATTGCCATTCTCGGTCCTGTATTTCTACACAATATGTTCCCTTTGAGAGGTACATGGGAGTCTTAAAGAAATATGTTCATAACCGTGCTAGGCGGTAAGGAAGCATCTCCAAGGGCTATGTAATGAGGAGGTCATTGAGTTCGTGTTGATTTTATTCCTGACCTTAAGGCGATTGGTGTTCCGTAATCACGACATGAGGAGACTGCGTGGAAAAGGCACCCTAGGATGTAAAGCAATGATATGTAGGGACGGGCATTCTCTCAATCAAGCACACTACACGGTTTTACAAAGATCTATCTTGGTTGCCCCGTATATCAATGAACAAAAGAATTTAATATGCCTCAAACACCCGGGGCAGTCTGATGAATGGATTATAAGTGAATACATGGCGAGTTTTGGCGGCTGGCTGCAAAGACTTCTCATGAATAACACCACTGTTGGGGATCAACTGTACTTGTTGGCCAGGACACCATCTTCGACTGTATGTAATTTCCAAGGGTACGAGATAAATGGGAATACATTTTACACGATAGGCCAAGATAAAAAGAGCACCAACCAAAACAGTGGTGTCTGCTTCGATGTAGCAGAAGACAATGGGAAAAAGACCACGTTTTATGGGTTCATAGAGGAGATATGGGAACTTGACTATGGACCTAATTTTAAGGTCCCCTTGTTTCGATGCAAATGGGTCAAGCTAACAGGAGGAGGGGTTGAGGTAGACAAGAAGTATGGAATGACAACGGTGGATCTCAACAATCTTATAAAGAACTTAGACGAACCATTCGTCCTAGCCAATGATGTGGCTCAGGTTTTCTATGTGAAGGACATGTCCTCCAGACCAAAAAAAAGAAAAAATATGCAAACGGATACATCATATGATGAGCCAAAGCGTCACATAGTTCTTTCAGGGAAAAGAAACATCGTGGGAATTGAGTACAAGACAGACATGTCAGAAGATTATAATAAGTTTGATAAAATTCCGTCCTTCACAGTGAAAAATGACCTAAGCATTCCGTTAAGTAAAGAAGATGCTCCATGGTTACGTCTGAAGCGATCATAAGGAAGGACATATGCCAAGAAGTTCATGCTCATATTATGTAACTCTAGTTCATGTTAATATTAATACATGTCTTGAGTGTTAGTCTTGTTTTGTGGATGGACCGGGACTATGAGAAGAAGTTGTCCCGATTCGTACTTACCATTAAGATCTGATCTCCAAACGCGCGCGGTCACATATTAGGGAGTGCCTCTATGACCAGTTTCTTGGAGATGCCGGAGGACTAGGCCGTCGGCATCTCCCGAACTGGCCGTAGTGGTGTCCTCGCCTCGAAACCATCTTGCAGCTTTGTAACTTCTCTAACTAGATCAATACACCAGGAGCTAACTAATTTCACATATTAGGAGTGCCTCTATGACCAGCTTCTGGAGATGCCGAGGATCGGGCTCAACGCATCTCCCCGAATCGGCCGTAGTGGTGTCCTCGCTCTCGAAAGGAGGTAAGGCATAGCCTCAAACCTGGCTGGAGGACTGGACTCACAAGGATGCCTATTTATAGTACAAGCAGCTCGACATAGTGTCGACACTTACGAAATAATGTCGACACTCACCCCTATTATTAGTCTTGACTGTTTTTTGTCCCGGTTGGTGTCTCCAACCGACTAAGTTCATCTTTAGTCCCGGTTGGTGTCCAACCGGGACTAAAGGCCATTCATCCCGCCATTTTTTCTTCCCGCCATTCTTCTTCCCGCCATTTTTCTTCCCGCCATTTTTCTTCCCGCCAGTTCTTCCCTCAGTTCTTCCCGCTAGTTCACTATATATATATGTAGGGGTTGGCCTCCATTGTCATTGCACATCTCTAGACTCATATCCAACCTCATCACTCTTTCCCATGGCTTCCACCGTAGCACTAACCCCTGGAGGCGGAGGCGCTTTGCTCGAACTACCCCTCGCCCGGGCTCTGATGTCCCCGCTGGATCTTGAGCGGAGGCGTGCCGGTTCCTCCTGTACCTCTAGGTGTGGCGCACCGGATGGCCATCACGAACCACTACTACTTCGAGCTCACGCCGGAGCAGCGGAGGAATCCCAGATGGCATCCCGACTATTTCCCTACTTGGTAAGCCTTCTTCGTGGATCGGCATGAGAGGGCGCTGCCGAGCACGAGGAGGACGCCCACCTCCTCCTAACTTCAACGAGGCCGCCATCGGCTATGGTGGCGCGGGACTCTCCAGCGTCATGGCCTATGACATCGCCGCCGACTCTAACCCCCGTCTCGCTATCCTCAAGTCCAGCGCTACCCTCAAGTCCAGCCCGCATTTCTCTAGAGGTTCAATTACGACCCCGACGCATTTACGGCGATGACGAAGCAAAGTACGATTTACTACAAAGGCCGAGTATTACAGGTGTAGGCAGGAGCATGACTGAATCACTCCAACATTCCGAAACAAGTTCGGCTGATTGTTACTTAATCTAGCCATGTATCTTAATTTTTAGTTCCAGTTCGGCCGATTGTTACTTAATCTGGCCATGTATCTTAATTTTCAGTTCGGGCTTTTATAATCGTCTCAAAATGACCTATCTCATTCGAGGTTTCTTGGCTTTCGGGTCAAATGACCAATGTTATGACCAATGTTAATACAAAAGATGCGGCATTAAAATATGATTTGATCTAATAAATATCATTTTTTAGATGCTTAATATTTCTTATGTTCAAAGTTTTAGGATTTAACAATTTATTTTGGTTTGAATTGAATAATCAAAATTTATATGTAAGTGCTTTAATTATTTTGAAAAATTTCATGTAAAGTAAATATAAAATGATTTACATGAATGGATAGAAATTATTTTTATGAAAATTATGATATATTATTCATATTTTTCTGAGTTGAAATGAAAAAGATATGAATTTTCTAAATTCATATCATATTTTTGAATTAAAATGCCCTTTAATGCATGAATAATGCCCCTTTAACACCGGTTCGCACAGAACCGTGTTAAAGGGGCATTTATTTCGCTTCCATGACCCCCTTTAACACGGTTCCAGCCACGAACGGTGTTAAAGAAATGCGCTGAACGCTTCTTTAACACCGGTTCCACCACGAACCGTGTTAAAGGGGGGTAATAATGCTTGAAGCGCCCCCTTTAACACCGGTCCCACGAACCGTGTTAAAGGGGTGTATTTATTTCACCTTCCTCCCTTCCTTTCTTCCCCAAGCCAGATCGATCGAGAACACAGAGAAGCGCCCGACCCGCCCGCCGCCGCTTGAGCCCGACCGCCGTCTCGCCCCGACCCGCCCGCCGCTCGGAGATCGAGGTTCGCCGCCCCCGACCCTCTCTTCCCCGCATCCTTCCCCTCCCTCTAACACCTCCTTCGTTCGACGCCTGCTCCGGCCGCGCCTAGCCGACCCTCCCCCGCTCCTCCCGGCGTTGGCGATGCCGTCCACGGCGTTGGCCACGGCGACCACAGCCACAGTGGTCGCGACCACGACCACGACTGCCAACACCTCGACGATCCCGCGGTTCGGCTGAGAGCAGGCCACCGTCGAGCCCCATGACGGCGGCACGGTACACACCTTCAATAGTTAGCAGTAGTCTGTTAGATACTTGGTGATAATTTTGTTTTGGCCGAAGATATATTATTTTGCCTCAAGGACAAGTACGAGGAGGTCTTCATGTAGTTTTTTTTAAATCAAATCATCTTCAGTTACAAGTATGGTATATTCAGGTCGCCTTGATCCTCAACGGTGATGTTGGCGAGCCGGCAACCTCAGAAGAACATAATTAACTCGGAAAAAACTTGACACTGTAGTGTTGGTAGACCTCAGAACTGTCAACCAGAACTTGTGCTAGTTTAGAAGTAGACATCTGTCGTCGATGCCACCCGCGCCTGGCCCTCCTCCTCCTGCTGCTCCCGGCGACGCTGCTGCTGCCGCGGGCACGACGCTGCTGCTGTCGTTGTCGGCGGCTATGACGTGTCGGCGGGCACGAGGGTGGCCGTGAACGCGTGGGCCATCGATGAACGTAGTGACATCGACCCCGACGATCTAGGCCTTAATCCTTGCACATGTGAATTAGAAGCATGTGGAGTAAAAAGAAAATAGCTTATAACAAAGATATTATAATAGGCCACGCCTAAACCCTAACTGACCACCTCGCTCTCTTCCCCGTGCAGGAGCGTCTCGCCGCCGCCGCTTCGGAGCTCATAGGCCACGCCTAAACGCCGACGCAGCCCGCCGCTAGCACCGCCGCATCCGTCCGACGAGCACCGCCGCCCGACGAGACCAACGTCACCCCACCGGTGAGCGCCACGTGTCTGCCACGTGTATGATTGCTGACTCATCCTGATTAAAACTTGTTTGCTCGATAAATTGTACTACATGCATAGATTAAAAGTTGTATACAAATTGGACCTCTGACTCGTTTGTGTATTTATTTGTGTATTTTGGTATGAATAATATGTATATTTGTGTATGAATCCAAGTCCACTTGAATGTTTACACTCTTACTCTAGATAATATTATTGTTTTAGAAAATATGGATCCACTTAGTAGAAACCTTGAAGAAGAAGAAATAATGGAGAACATTATTGATGAGGACACCTCACAATATCTGAACTTGGAGGGACATGATGACGACAACTCAAGTACTAGTCATGGAGAAGATGAAGACTCCGGTGAACGCAATTTAATGGTTACAAAGTCCGGCGAGGTATATGCATTGATTAAGCCTCTGCTGACTTTCGTGTATACAAATTAATGCTTCTTTCTTCTTTTAGCCCTCTGGATCAACCAGCCAGCAACCATCTTCTTCTACGAAAAAGAGCAAGCGAGGCGCGAGCCAGCGGTTGAAAGATCGTGCAAAGTTCACGATCAAGCAAATCGTGTTGATGGCAGGCCGATGGAGCCCAAGAAGGCCGATACAAATTTGTACGTCAGTGGAGTTCTTGTTAGTGACCAAATCCCAATCATAATTGAAAATTGGAATAAGCCAAAGAAGGGCGACGGTACCTTTGTCGATGAGATCCAAAGAAACGCTTTGGAATTCGTTGTTGGTAAATTTCACCCTTCCGCCAAAGGAGGATGAAAACAACCCGTTATAAAGGAAAAGGTCAAAGAGTGGACTCTAAAGAAGATGGTGGCCGACGCTTTCCATAATCGAAGACAAAATTGACAAATTTGTCAAATGGCGAGACTCAAATTTCAAGACGATATTATGCGAAGATAAGACCTCACCGCCCGAATTTGAGACATATAAAAAAGTGCTATAGCTAAAAAGAGGTCGAAACCAATACGCTTAATGCCTCAAGAAAGAATATCACCAGAGGACGGGTCGGTGGCTACATATCTCGTGAGGCCTAAGTGGGAGGAAGCTGAGAAGGCCACACGAGAGAGGATCACACCCAGACGGATGGGTGGGACCTACGTGCAAAGACTTGGTTCTACGGAATCGGGCAAGGTTGGACCCAAACAAGATTGTGTATCTTCCCAACCCTCCTTGCCAAACCGTCATCGAACTCATCACGGCATACGAGGAAACATCCGCCAGACCTTCCATCCCGACAGAGAGAATGACCAGCTCACACGCCATCGGTAAAAAGAACACCTGGACATGCACGAGGCACGGGGTATGACGTGGAAGGATGGGTTTGCCGGGTGAGCGACTCTTCTGAGATGGCGCGCGAAAAGAAAAAGAGCGTCTGAGCGGATGCCACAGATAGAACATGCACTTGCGCTGCAGCGCAAGTGAATGCACAATGAAGCCATCAAGCTACCGCCCATCTCAGCGCACGAAGAGCCTGCATTGGAAGCTGCCAGCTGCCTGCATCGAAGCAAGCAGTGGCTTCCAGAGAACGTGCAGCCCACGCTTGGAATGACGGGTCCTCGATACCCCGTGGATGAGATCACGGAGAGCGAACACGCTGAGCTGCATGTGAGATTAATGGGCTTATCCATTAAGGTGGTTATCGGCTATGCCTTACCTCCTGTAGCTGGTGGAACTTACCACCGACCGATTCCAGATGGCTATGCTATTGTCGGGTGGATGAGGTTGTGAAGGAATATGAGGAAGCACACCTTGACCATGCTACGTGAAGGGAAACTCAACTCAAATTTGCAGTGAAAACAACCATTCTTTGGAAGAAGGAACACATTGTGCTTCCAAATTGAGGTCACTTGCACCCCATTGCCTCTCAGCTGTCGGCCCGAGCCGCTCAGCTATCTCCTCACAAGAATACCATCTCCTGCTGCAGCCATCTCTCTGGCAGCCATCTCCGCCCACACCATCTCCTCTGGCAGCCATCTCCGCCCGTCACCATCTCCGTGCTTCAGCCATCTCTCGCAGAAGCGGAAGAGCACTTCCACGAGGAGCATCGAGTACCGCCACAAAGAAATTCGCAGAAACCGTCGCCAAAGAGTTCAAAAAACTATGTCCCGCAGCCTTCCGCCAAGCCATTGCCGGTTTTACCGTGGAATCGCAGCGACGAGGAGACCAATAGGATCTCGGAAGAACAGGTCAAGAAATTCTTTGCACCTAGACGGGCCGAGCCAAAGGAGAAAATAGATCCAGCGGTGGTGGAGAAGTTTTACAATAATCTTTCGAAACCTGAAACCCCACTTGTGCCGGACTACGAGCGCCAGATTTTGAAGGCGGATGCAAGGCGTCGTAGGGAGACTGAAAGTAGCGATGTGAGGCACCCTGAACAGTTCCCATGCTCGGAGAGCAGGAAAACCAATCATGTGCCCCGCTCCAAATGTTCGACACACGGGACGCTCCTCCCGTAAATGATTACGAGGCAGAGCTACAAAGAAAGGCCAATGAGATGGGGATGACTTACATTGCATACTTGAACGTCATGGGAGACAACTTGCCCAAATGCGATGCCAACCCCATACAGCCATGGAAGTATGGGAAGAATCTCGCCAAGAAAGAGGAGCTCAAGACTCTACCAACAAAGATGCGAAAATTGCACAAGTGGTACCTTCATTTCTGCAAGACGAGAAAGGTAGAATGGATCACGACGCATATAAGAGATGATATTTTCTTCTGCGGAGATGAGGCGATCGACTTCAACATTCAAGACTTGCATTTTCTATTCAATCAGAAGGAACTCGACAAAGCTGCCATCATCCTTTATTTTGTGTAAGTACTATTTCTATAATTTATATCTCATCTCATTCACTTTATTAATTGCATGTATATATATATGCTCACCATATATGTATATACTATTATGCAGGAAAAAGGTTATGGAATGCAGGAAAGGAGGCCCTTTTGACATTGGGTTCGTTGACCCAAATAGAGTTCATGAAGAAGTGGTAGAAACCAAACCCGCAAATGTAAGATTACTTGCTAACGTCTTTCTTGAGACAACAAACCAAAAGGGAAATACTATTGCCTTACAACTTCTCGTGAAATCTGTACCCTCTCTCTTGTACACATTCTATTTCAGCTTACTCGATGTTAAGTGTAATTGATGATGAGTTATGCGTGCGTAGGTTCCACTTTATTCTGCTAGTCATTCAACCCGACTCAAGAAAAGTCCTTGTCATGGACTCGTTACGAAAAGAAAAAGAGATATGGGCAAACTTTAGAGAGATGCTCCAGAGGTAATTTCAATCATATTATCGCACTAGATCGGCAACTTTCGTGACAATAAGTAATTAATTAATCCTTTATCCATTTTGTTTGTCGGACAGGGTTTGGAAAAGGTTCACGGGCAGGGCCGTGGGTGAATGGTCAGAAGAACTAAAATTTGTAGACCAAAATGTAAGTAATACTAGCTAGCTTCCAATTCCATTATATCATGCTTTATTGATTATTATTTTGATTGAACTCTCTATTCTCGTAAAGTGCGCGCATCAGGGACACGACAATAACTTATGTGGGTACTATGTTTGCGAATTCATTCGCAACACGATATGTCTTGCGACGGCCAGCCGCACTAGAACAACTTAGAGTAAGTAAACAAAGTCCACAACATTATTTTATTACCATCAATTGTGTTGAGTTTTATTCTTATATATATATTGACGACCCATTCTTCATATATATTCAGATCGAAGCGGATGCGGACCAACTCCTACCATTTGAACGCACGAGCCATTCAAGAGGAATTGGCGGGTTCATACTTGATGAGGTCGCCACGCTGGCGGAGAACTCTTTAGATATCCACCAAAATGAGCGATGACGATGTATGTGCCGATGACGATGTTTGTGTATAATAATAGTTGCTTAATTATTCATGTACTGTATGTACCGATGCGATGTTTGTGTATACCGCTCGATCGATTCCCCTCGCCCTCCCGCAATACGCCCGAACGGCAGAGGCAGAAGTCTACATGGCGAGAGATTTAGCCGTTTCTGCCCGCGAGTTCTCGCGAGGAAAACGCCTAAATCTGTCATGACAGATTACCTTTAACACCGGTTCGAGACACGAACCGGTGTTAAGGAAGGCTGAGATTTATGCAGCGCCACCCTTTAACACCGGTTCGTATAAGAACCGGTGTTAAAGGTGCCCCCCCTCTAACACCGAACCCTCAACAGCGGTTGGGGAACCGCTGTTAGAGGGCCGTCCCAACCGGAGTTAAAGGGGGTGGCCTGCACTAGTGTATCAAGTATAGGAGGGGCAAGTAATTAAATGTTGCATTGAAAGCAATACATGGAATCTTGAACTATATGCAGTGCAAGCATGGGGAGATGCTTGCCTGGTAGCTCAGTTGAAGAATAAGAGGGATCCGGGTAATACTTCTGAGTCTCCTGGTAAGTACCTTGCTCAGTGTCTATTCGGAATAAGAACCAAACACACAAGGGCCATAATAAATAAAGTGCGCAATCATATGAAACATATGCAACAAGCCAAACAAAGTATGCCATGATTTAATGATGCACAATTGCATGGTATAACATAGATGGCATGGGTGAGGTGTGAGAACAAGAATAAAGCATTTTTATTACTTGTTTAGTCATGTTGTACTCTCATAAACCTTGCTGCATATTTAATATTGATATGATGAATACTTCAATTCATATCATATAATGCATAGTTGGAAAGGGCTCGTTGCGCTAATTGATTTAGACATATTATTTGTCGAATTCAGAGTTACAGAATTAAAGTTATGAATTTATTAAGATAAAGGCATTTAATTGCATTTATTAATTAGAAAATCTTATATTTATTTTAAATAGCATATTCATATTCCTGGCATTTTT
Source organism: Avena longiglumis (assembly GCA_030063025.1). Taxonomy (NCBI): domain Eukaryota; kingdom Viridiplantae; phylum Streptophyta; class Magnoliopsida; order Poales; family Poaceae; genus Avena; species Avena longiglumis. The sequence goes on from CP125973.1 coordinate 162,372,922, forward strand.
CTGATTATAAAACATATATCATTTGTATTATTTTAATTTATAAATTTTAAACAATATTAAATGCAAAACAATTCAAATTAGGGTGAAAGTCATGGGTTTGACTAGTTAGAGTTGAATCAGAAAATGTTTGAATACATTTTTGAATCAATCATTCACGTTTCATATAGAAATTTTGTACAAATTCAAATTCATTTGAAAGATACAAATTATTTGAGATATATTCATATTCTGTAATTTTGTTTCAGAGGAACTTTTATTACTCAGGCGGAGCTAACCATGGTCTATGACCAGTGGGACCGCGAGCCATGCAGGGGCACTGCACGCGTGGTGGACGCGGGGCTGACATGTGGGAAAGACAGGGACTGCAGGTTGGGGCTCGAAAACCATAGGGGCCTTTTTACAAAACATTTCAGACGCGTTGAATTACAAACTGAACCTCTCGACAGATTTCCGATGAGATTGGACCAACGTCTGACGACGTTGGCGATGGATTGGCTGGGAATTAGGCTATGCTCCAAAACAAAAAACATGGAGGGAACATCGAGCTACAACTTCTATTCATCAATCTTCCTAAAAAGAGAACTGTAGGCGCCGGAAAAGATCGAGAAACAGAGAGGGTTCACGCGGGGTACTACTGCTGCTGTTGGGATGATGCCTGCGTGCGACATCGTGGCTGGTCTACAGTGCGTGCGCTGTTGCTGCGCGTCTAGCGCTGTTCGGCACTGCGGTCGTCGGCTGCTGACGAGTGAGGGGCGATGCTTGCCTGCGCGATGCAGGCAGCTGGGAGAGTGCTACTGCTGCTGTGGCTTACGCGCGGAGCTTGCACTAGAGCGGCACGCGGCGACGAGCATGGCGGCCCGCATAGGGCGTTCGGAGAAACGTTCTCTAGCGACAAGTAGAAAGAGATGAGCTCACAGGGACGTCACCTAGCAAGCCCCGCTTGCTGGGACGGAGGAGATATCGGGATGTGCTCGTGCTTCGATTGTTGATGGTACTTTCGGACATGGCGTCGCTACATGTTCCCTGTGTCCTCCAGGCGCAGCCACTAGTCCAGGACGACGTAGAAGATGAAGAAGAAGCTCTGCGTGATCGAGGCTCAGCTTGGGAATCACCAGGACGTCGAGGTAGGGTGGATGGCCATGAGGTGGTCTAGGGTTTAAAGCATGTCCATGGAAGAAAGCTTGGAAGGATGGAGAGGGGGCTAGGTCTCAGATCTCGATCTAGTGGGGCATCGGCTGATGGTATAAAAGGTATCACATGGCTGGTTGATGGCTATGAAATTATATAGCCATCCACGTTCATATTTAAACTAGATATCATTCAAACTTTTGATAAAATATCTTTCTAAATCCTGCCACTAATGCCTAATGAGCAAAGGGTTATGCAATCCTGTCTTTCCATTTTGTTCCTACCCAGGAAATGACGTTTGATGATGAAAATCACAACATTAAAGTCAAAGATACGAGATTTTCAACAAACCCAAAAAACCAGGGGTAGTGAAGAGGAAACCGGGGCTTTAATGGCCAACTATACAACGGGAATATTTTTCCGGGCATATAGTTTCCACCGACACCGCAATGTCAAATAGAGCAACTTTTGTGAAGGGACCCTATATAAAGAGACCTCTCGCGACGAGAAACGAGAGGAGGAGAACACGAAAACACAACGCCGAAGAGCCGTCAGAGGAATAGATCTAGATCCAATCTCGCAAACCCTTCTCCACCACCATAGCGATAGTCCACCACTTGTAATAGTAGATATCATCTCTAATTGGAGACATTGTAAGACTATTACTATCGATCTCATGATTTCCAATACAATGTTTATGATTGTTGATCTCATCTCTATGTGTGAGTAATTCTCCTTGGGCTAAGGGCTTCGGCCTAGCCATGTAGTTTGTGCATGATATTTATTATAGATGGGATCATGTATTAGTTTGTATGACATGATGATTATTGTATCCTCTCTTACCTCAATCTAAAAGAATTGTCAGGTATCTAAGACCCCAAGGATTGATCCAGGTATAGGGAGTATGAGTAATGACTAATCTGGAGGATGGGAAACCCAGTGACAAAAAGGATAGTACGGTTGTATGTGAGGGATTTACTTGGGATTAACGATGATGTCACTGTGCATATCATTAGTTCTATTTCTTCTATGGATGAGACTAATAGGATATTGCTATAAGCGGTTGCAGAGGCGATAGTAGTTATGGATGCACCGCCCACATATAATTATCTTGCTCTAACGATTACATGCGTACTTTATTATTATCTTTAATTCTCATCAGATGTTTTGCACACCTATGGTGAAACCTAACGCCCCAGGCCCCCTCTCTCCATCATCGACAACAACAAAAGATCACAAACTCTTGGTCTGGTAAAGCACTAAAAGAATTCTAAAACTCCCGAAGGTCCGTTAAAATAACTTCACCAAGCTTTCTGCTTCTTGAGGATTCGATAACCTAGGTCTACTAGGTAAAACGAGCTATACTACATCCGTAATTCGGATCAAAGGTATCAACCATTTTTCTAGCGCCATTGCCGGGGAAGTAATAGCTACCCTAGTAAGGTTATTAGGAACCTTGCTAGTTTTAATTCTTGTTTTTAGTTTTGTTAGTTTGCTTTCAATCTTTATTTGAAAAACAAAAAATAGTTAGTCTTTAAATTCTTGTTTTTACTATCATAATTTTTTCTTTAAGACAACCCAAAAACATAGGTAATATGGCTGAAAATAAACTTGGGGAGTTCGCAACTCCCAACAATGATTATTTGCGTACTCCTATTATCCATCCAGCAATTACTGCTGAGGACTATGAAATTAATCCCCACTATTTAAGTTTGGTTCAACAGAATCAATTTGGAGGCTCTGCTGGTGAGGACGTAGGTATGCACTTGAACACTTTCACTGAAATATGTGATATGATGCGTATTAAAGATGTTGACCCTGATGCGGTCAAGATGCGCTTATTTCCTTTCTCTCATAGAGGAAGAGCAAAAAATGGTTGCTATCTTTGCCTAAAAATACTATTGCATCATGGGTAGAATATACTTCTTTATTCATGACTAAATTTTTCCCACCTGCGAAGACTATGCAACTAAGATCTAATATTACTGGTTTAGACAAGAAGAGTGTGAGCCACTGATGACCCACAAGTATAGGGGGTGTATCGTAGTACTTTCGATAAATAGGAGTGTCGATCCCAACGAGGAGCAAAAGGTGTTGACTAGTGGTATGGAGCAGGAAATCTCTGTAAATACTTAGCAAACGGATTTTTAGGGGTTTTCTGATAAAGCAAAGAAACAAAGTGCAAGTAATAAAGACAACGAACAATTGCAGCAAGTGGCCCAATCCTTTTTTTAGCAAAGGACAAGCCGGTGGAAATACTTATAAGGACCAAACGTTTTTGAGGACACATGGAATTCTGTCAAGTGCTTTCGCTTCAAATAGCTGAGTACTCTTCTTTGGTGTTGTAAGTGTTGTGTGGGTGAACAAATGCTAATTTATCGACCTTACTTGGACTAATACATACTTGTGGTTAAACCCCCTGCAAGCATCCGCAACTACAGGAAAGTAATTAAGATATAAACCTAACCACAGCCTTAAACTTTGAGATCCTACGCTCCCGTGTGCAATGGTGTCCTAACGGGGGTTCAAGTTTCTGCCACTCTCGCAACCCCACAATTAGTAGCCAAATACACAATGCATTCCCCTAGGCCCATAAATGGTGAAGTATCATGTAGTCGACGTTCACGTGACACGACTAGAAGAATAGCACCACAACTTAAATACTAAACCATTGAATAATAACTCAACACAAATCTACTACTAACAACATGACTTCTCCCATGTCCTCAAGAACTAAACGAACTACTCACTAGACATCATATGGATCAAGGTCAAAGATGATATGGTGATGAATAACAATCTGAACTTAAACAATAACCCAATGGTTCCACTCACAAGCATCAACTACAATAGTAATCAACACCGGGAAAGTTTCCCCTAAGAACTAATGCAAGATTCAACTCAATTGTTACAGCGGGATGGAGTGGTGATGATGGTGCTGGTGGAGATGATCGTGTGGATGATGATGATGATCCCGATGAAGTCTAGCTTGACGATGGTGTTGATGGCAACGATCTCCCCTCTCCGGGAAGGAATTTCCTCAGCAGAAATTTGTCTGCCGGAGAGCTCTTTCTCTCTCGGTGTTTTCCGCCCCGTAGAGGCGATGGAATCTTTCTGCGGTCGCTCCCTGTGTTTTAGGGTTTCGAGGAGAAGATATAGGAAAGAGGGCGGAGTCGGAGGCCGGCCAGGTGGGCCACACCCCTGTAGGCGCAGCCAGGGGTGGCCCGCGCCTAGGGGTGTGCGCCCCCTATGGTCCATCTCCGCCTTCCCTTCTGGCTTCCCTCGTCTTCTGGGAAAATATAATTTTCCATGATTTTTCTGGTATTTTTCTGATCTTCGCGAAATTGCATCAAAACACCTCTTTTCCGTCAGAATCCTGACTCCGGCAGTTCATCCTCCAAGAATCATCTAACATGCAAAAACAGATGAAAAGACATAAGTAACACATCATAATATGAAATATATAAATGAATAGAGGCAAATTATGATATAGAATGGTGATGCAAATTGGACGTATCAACTCCCCCAAGCTTAGACCTTTGGTTGTCCCCAAGCGAAAACTGAGCTCAGTAAACATGTCCATAGGTTTATGGAGTGAAGTGTCGATAAAAGAATACAGACAAGAAGCATCACACTTACCATTGCACAACTCATAGAAGAAAGCAACTCACCATTATATAACTTAGCTTGCAACAAGTACATGAGTCACAATAGAGATGCATAAAGATAAATCATAATTGGAATTTGCAAACTTTTGTTCTTGGTTAGAGAACAGATGGCAAACAATTTCACAAAAAGCTTTTGTAGAAGTTTTCACAACAAGAGTACTCTTTGCTCAAACAAAAAGGTTTTTCATAATGATGGCTTTCAAAGTAATACTCAATAGATAAGAGTCTTGTGCAAACAAGGAAGATAAAGAACATGATTGAATAAATCACCATATGAATGCTTGAAACACAACAACTCAAATGCTTTCTAGAGATAGAGAGGAAGTAGGTTTACTGACTCAACTTAGAAATAGGAGAAAGGCCCTTCATAGAGGGAAACAGGGATTTCAAGTTCATAAAGAGCTTCCAAAAGATTATGGTACTTACTAGCTTTGAGCCCTCATTGCCCCTATCATAAGCACATTGAGGTGGTTAAGGTTAAAATGAACAAAGATGGAGTATATGCTTGGTGAAATATAAGTTGGCAATCTCATGTCCCTTGAGTATGAGGGCCGCTCCTCGTGCTACTCAACTTTAGTTACCTGTAAGTTATTTTCATTGTAAGTACATCTGTATCATAAAGAACCACCAACGGGGTACCCCTTGCACATGATACATGATCTATCCCATAATCAAAATGACAAGGCAAGCAGACAGTGAGCATCTCAACGATCTTTTTATTTGCTATTTGCATAGGTTTTTATTGAGGATGCTTCACAGAATGCTCACTATAGTGGCGCTGCAAGTTTCCACCATGATTAGGCATGCCTTAGGCTAGCGGCCCAGGCATTTCTCTAACACATATACATAACTCCATGGACTTACAAGCTCCCCTTTTATTTCACACCGACGACATCCGCAAACAAGAGAGCATGATATCAACTGGATATGTATCCATAGATTTAACCATCTTGAGGAAGTCTTCAACAAAGCGGAGAGAATTACTTGTCAAACTGAGGAAAAACTCTGAAGTTGGTTGAAAACTGATGATGGGTGAGGATTAACAATTGATTTGATGATTCCAGAATTACAGCAATGTCTTCAGCAGAAGGATGTGGCTGAGATAGGTGACTATACAAGTCGGGATTTACACTTTGAGAACTTTACAAAGATGCGGTGGTCTTGAATCTTGATAGGATGATAAAAATATGTTCTTCCATTGATATAGAATAGGTGAGAATATCGTCAAGATATACCACCACGAATTTAACAAGATATTCCAAGAATACCAAGTTCATGAGACAAGAGAAACAAACAGATGCTCAAAACACTTTGTGAGGTCAACACTCTTTGAAAGATCAATGTTAAGAGCAATGATTGGTGTTGGAAGAGATGCAGTTAAAGAATAGATTATTTGGCCCTTCGGATGAGAAAAAAGAGATGCGACTTGTTCACCTTGTTGATCGAAACACTGGTTGAAAAGAGGAGAGATTTGGATAAGAATCGATGATAACTCATACATTTAAGAAAATCTATCATAGATGAACAAATGAAATTCTCTTGTATCAAGAGAACCTTGCAGAGAGTTCAAAAAGATGTGAAGCATGATAAATAGATGATAATCCACCATAGTGGCTTAAGAAATCTCCAGGAATGCCAAATATACTTGAATATGACATAGATATGATTGCGGTACAACTCAAATACATAAGAGATAACCACAATCATTCAGAGAATTAGATTGATAGCATTAACCATATTCCACTCATGATAAGTGTCATATAGCTATACATGAACCAAAATAAGATCGCACGCATCGGATCAATGCAAGTTATGTATTTAGCCCAAAATAATTTGAAGATGAAGTAAAAACTCTAGATTGAAGCATCGGTAGAAAAATATCGAGCTAGCATGACATGCCAACCAAAAAGAAGGTGAAAATTGTATCACACATGACTAAAAAGGAGTGTGGACACACAGATGTATCAAATAAAAAATTCTGCATTTTTCGGCATTAAAATACCAACTAGATGTAAAAACCCACTTACGCATAGAGATTAGCAATTCCACATTCTGTGAAAGCATACCAGAAGGACAAAAACCCTTTACAAGATCACAATGGTTTACAAAGAGTCAGATAGATCACGTTGGTTTACAAAAAGCCTGTCAGTATAGAATATACCAACAGTTGATAACCAAAGGCAGATTGTGAAGAAAGGTTGGATGCAATAGATAGATAAAGGATTTAACACATCCTATGGTACTACAGAAACCCTAAACACATGAATCCTAGTTTGAATTTTGATAAGAGGGTAGACAAACATTACACTTCCTTAGCAGAAAAGGGTGGGTGGTTGGGTAAGAAGAAGAAAAAAGCAGTCCTACTCTCATGTTTAGTTTTTTCATAATATACATAACTATCAAAAATATTTTCTAGACTGACAATGAACATCTTGGTTAAGACCCTGAAGGGCGGAATGACTCTGATACCAGATGTAATCCCCTGGACCCTGCGCTCTAAGCACAAGCCGGTATAACCCAAAAGTGGATAAGGTGTGCTACCAAGGGAGGCCGAAGGCCACCCACGTATAGGTCCGTCAAGCGGAGCAGGGCATAGTACCGATCAACCACCCTACCCACTTCCCATGGTTATAGATTCATGTGTGAGAAACGTAGTCGTCTGGACTGCGAGTCTAACATACACAAATGAGTATGTATGCCAGTGGCATACACGAGTATATCAGAGCCACGCCATCTAAAATAAATAGAAATCTTGCAACGCCATACGCCAAGATCCAAATACCTAAATAGATATAATAGTTAGGATGCATCCTCATACATCAATCAACATAGTATCAAGCAGAAGTGGAAGCGGAAGACAAGATCCGGGTATGGATTAAGAAGCAAATTGGCATAAATGCCCATAAATAAGCACATTCCCGCCCACAGATCTCAGAGATCTCCATCCTTGGAATATATACGCAAGAGGATCGTTGCCACCATTATTAGTATCATCGACTATTATCCTCCTTGTGGAAATACCTTGCAATCTGAACAATATTTATCATGTGAGACCCTAAGGGACTCAGCAAGTATTTATGCATCTAAAGGGATAAACTGAGGGTGACGCAATTGCAGCGAAAGATAAAGCCTAACAGTTCTAAAGAGACACGCTACAACATTCGACTAACCAGAGATAGACGAACGTTCATTAAATAAATAACAGTTAATTACCTAATAGATATAACACTATTAATAAACATCGCTCTCCCTCCTTCCCGTTTAATGAACGAAAAGGCGAAACAACATCCCACCTGTTGGTCATTTTATTAATCATTCCATGAATATTGCAATAATTACTAGTCATCTTTAGTCAAGTTAAAGATGGTACTTTAGTTATAGTTGTCTATGACCAAGAACTGTGCTCCAAGTAGTCCATAACCGTGGACACGACTTTTCAAAAAGATATACCCTATAGGGGTGCACAAATAGAAACACACATATGATCAACCCCGGGAAGAACCAAATGAAAAGCAATGAGGCATCATGACAAAGAATTCATAAGATTCAAAAATGATTTTAGGGGGCCACCCCACTAAGCTACCCGCTACGAAGTCGGCCGAGCTCCGAAGGCGGATCCAGAGGTTGCGAGATCGGCCAAGAGATCAAAGGCCATAGGTATAATCCTCAATATAACGACCCACATCCTAAACAATGTAGTAGTAAACGCTCATCAAGCAATCGTATAATAATCATGGCATACATGGCATAGTTCAGAATATAAAGAAAACCCAAAACTAGTTTATGGCCCCGAGAAATAATATGTGAATCAAGATCAGGCAAAGGGGATTCATGGTACCACATGTGGATAGTGCGATAGCCAAGGAACATGTATCAAGTACTCGGGTCCTACGGGACACAAGTGAGCGGATAAAAACCAGATCTCAAATATCGCCCACGGGTGCCTCTTTCTTTAGTTATAACATTACTACTAATTTTAGTACCTCGTTATTCAAAGACTCTCACAACCCTACACATGTAGTTCTACAAATCACATGGCTCAAACAACTCATGTAGTAATGGATGATATGATTGAGGGTACAAGATTTCGTGGAGATTTAAAAGTAAAGGCTATGTAGTACTTGTGATTACAATATTAATTCGGAACACGACTGATGATGCAAGAATAAGGTAGGTGCTATATGTAGTGCAATCATGGGGAGATGCTTGCCTGGTATCTCAGCTGAAGAATAAGAGGGATCCGGATAATACTCCCAAGTCTTCCGATAAGTCCCTTGATCGACGTCTATTCGGAATAAGAACCAAAGACATAAGGGTCATAATAAATAAAGTGTGCAATCATATGAAATATATGCAACAAGCCAACCAAAGTATGTGATGATAGAATGATGCACAATTACATGGTATAACATAGCATGGCATGGATGAGGTGTGAGAACAAGAATAGAACATTTTTATTACTTGTTTAGTCATGTTTTACTCTCATAAGCCTTGCTGCATATTTAATATTTATATGATGCATGCATCAATTCATATCATGGAATATATAGTTGAAAAGGGCTCGTCGCTCTGATTGATTTAGACATATTATTTTTCGAATTCGGAGTTATGGAATTAAAGATATAAATTTATTAAGATAAAGGAATTTAATAGTATTTATTAATTAGAAAATTCTAAATTTATTTTAAATAGCATATTCAGATTCCTGGTATTTTTCTAATTAGAAAACATATATCATTTATATTATTTGAATTTATAAATTTTAAACAATATTAAATACAAAACAATTCAAATTAGGGTCAAAGTCATAGGTTTGACTAGTTAGAGTTGACTTGAAAAATGTTTGAATACATATATGAATTAACATTGAAAACCCATTCATATTTCATATAGAAATTTTGTTCAAATTCAAATTCATTTGAAAGATACAAAATATTTAAGATATATTCAATTCTAGAATTTTGTTTCAATTATTAAACAGCGAGGAACTTTTGTTACTCAGCCCAAGCTAGCCATGGTCTACGAGCCGTGCAGGGCCACCGCGTGCACGCTAGACACGGACTGACACGTGGGAAAGTTGAGGACTGTGGGTTGGGGCACAAAAACCACAGGGGCCTTTTTACAAAACGTTTCGGCCGCGTTGACTCACAAACTGAACCTCTCGAAGATTTCCAATGAGATTGGACCAACTTCCAACGAAGATGGCGACAAATAGGCTGGGAATTAGAATATGCTCCAAAAATGAAAAACATGGAGAGAACATCGAGCTACAACTTATGTTCAGAAAGCTTTCTGTAAGGAGGACCGTAGGCGCCAGAAAAGGTTTAGAAACAGAGAGGGTTCATGCGGGGTACTGCTGCCGCTGTTGGGCTGCTGCATGCGTGCGATGTCGTGGTTAGTCTATAGTGTGCGCGCTCCTAGCTGCGTCGAATGCTGTAGAATGAGGTGATACAATTTAAAATATATCTATTTTTTTGAACATTATTGCTATTGTTTTTTCTCTAATCTTGTGTAATTTGGATACAACTAACATGGACTGATGCTGTTTTTAGCAGAATTACCTTGGTGTCTAGTTTTTTTGCAGAAAATCAACTATCAGAAAAAATCCAGAAAATATGCCAAAAATTATATTTCACCAGAAGATCCACGGAGCCAGAGTACGAGACGGAGAAGGGGCCTGAGAGGCCCACACCCCTAATAGGAGCGGGCCGGCCGCGCCTAGGGGGTGCAGCCACCCCAGGAACCCCCTCAGGCTCCCTCTGCGCCTATAAATTTCCCCTCTACCTAAAAACAGAGAGGGGTTCGATATTTTTTAGAAAGAGTTCCGCTACGCCGCCGCCACCAAAAACCGAGATTCGGATCCAAAAACTCCATCCTGGCACCCTGCCGGGACGGGGAATGTGGAGAGGATCATCGCCATCGTCATCACCAACACCTCTCCATCAACCATCCATGTTTCCCTCATCCATGAGTGAGTAATCCCTTGCTGTAGGCTTGGAGATGGTAGGGATTGGATGAGTTCTATCATGTAATCGAATAAGATTGTTAGGGCATAGTGCTAGTATATCTATTAGTGTTATTTGACTTTGTTGCAACTTGTTGTGCTTAATTCTTGTCACTAGGGCCCGAGTGCCATGATCTCAGATCTAAACTTATTATTGAATCATTATGATAGTATTGTTTGTGATCTTATCTACAAGTTGTGTACACATATCATTGTCCGAATCTAAAGGCCCCAAAGTGACAATAATTGGGAGAACCGGAGGGGATGACTATGGTGTGAGGATCACATGTGTTCACGGAGTGTTAATGCTTTACTCCGGTGCTCTATTAAAGGAGCACCTTAATTGCCAGTAGTTTCCTAGAGGCCCCGCTGCCACAGACTGGCTGGACAGAAGATGTTGTGCAAGTTCTCATTGCGAGCACGTATGACTATATTTGGAGCACATGCCTAGGATTGTTTAGTAGTTGGATGCTTATTATTATTTATCTGCAATGCCTTAGATCTTGAAGTTACATGTTTAGACTCATCCATGCAACACCCGTCCATCCATCCCTATGCCTACCGCACTCGAATCCCACTATTTACTGTTACTGTCACTATTGCTCTTGTTCTACTATTGATGTTGCTTTGCTGTTTCTACTACCAAACTGTTGCTACTGATAAACTTCTGTGAGCAAAAACTATTTCCAGGTGCATCTGAATTGACAACTCAGTTGTTAAAGCTTGCAAGTATTCTTTGGCTCCCCTTGTGTCAAATCAATAAATTGGGTAATACTACCCGCGAAGATTGTTGCGATCCCCTATACTTGTGGGTCATCAAGACTATTTTTTGGCGCCGTTGCCGGGGAGCATAACTTTATTTGTAAGTTCACTTGGATCTATTATTGTTCACTGCTACTCCTTTCATTATGGGGAAGTCTCGTGATGGAAAGTTCCCTATTTTACCATCCACTACAAGAAGAGGTACAGTCCTAAACACCTCTGCTGCTCTTGATTCACCGTCTGTTATAAGTAAGTTTGTTACACCACCACCACATACACATGCTACACACACTGCTACTACTGCTGAGTCTGAATCTTCTTTTGATACTCATGATGTTACTTCTACTATGCTTGATGCGAGTGGTTCATTAGGTCCTTTTCTAGATGCTATTATGGATAGTCTAGGAAATACCAAAACTCCTAGTGAAGACACTGTTACACCTGTTAGCTCACCTGAGTCTAGTGAGAGTTATGATATTAATGATGATTACATTGAGTTCACTGATGAATTTGTTGAAGAGTGCCGAAACACACATGGTACTAGTGCTATTAAGAGTCTCCTTGCTAGATGCACCATTATTCCTAAGTTGTCCTCTGATCCTAAGTTTGCCACTTCTCCCATAGCTATCAAAGATAAAGATTATGATTTCTCTTTTGGTTTATCCTACTTGGATATTGTTGAGAAAGAACCTTTTTGTGGGACTGAAAATGAGAGTGATGTAGCTCATATGAATGAGCTTTCTACTATGAGGGCTTTATTCTCTGATGATTTTAAGATGCGCAAGTACTTTGTTACTAAGATCTTCCCTTTTTCACTAAAAGGAGAAGCTACGGCTTGGTTTAATAGATTACCTCCTGGTTCCATTAATAGCCCTGATTGTTTGATTGCTTCTTTCTTCCAGAAATATTTTCCTCCCAATGCTAGACATGCTGCTTTGCAGAGACTTTTTGATTTTAAATAGGGAGAAGAAGAGAAATTGCCTGAGTCATGGACAAGGTTCTGTGCCTTGATTCATGCACATCCTGGATGTCCATTACCTAAGATTAAGCTGCTTGATATTTATTATAATGGACTAACTGATGATTCTAGGGCATACCTAGATAGCTTTGCTGATTGTGTTTTCAGGAAAATAACTCCTACAGATGTTGAAGAATTAATGGCTAAAATAAGCAAGAATTATGATGATTGGACTTCAACTGAGCTAAATACACCTGAGCCTATTACTTCTGAACCAGTTCCAACACCAACACCAAAGAAGAGAGGAGTTATTGCATTAAATGATGAAGTGATGAAGGAAGCTAAGAAATGTCTGAAGGAGAAATGTATTAGAGCTGAAGATGTGAAGAATCTACATCCTATTGAAGAATTATGTAAGCCAATTCCCCACTCATCTACTATAGGTACACTCTCTCCAACACTTTGATGAAGGTGATATTCCTTATGGTAAGCCTCCTGATCAATGTTTAGAGGAACTTGACATTTTTATTGTTAAGCAAGGTAATTTTAATAAACAAGTTCAGAATTATTTATTGGAAAACTCTAGAGCTATTAAAGAGTTGAAAGATATTGTGGAAAGAACTTATAATGATACTAAAATTCTTTGTAAACACTTTCAAATGGTTCAAACCCAACTTGATCAACTTGCTAAGGTACAAAAGGATATGCTAGTTAATGTCTCAGGAGATAAACATGCTTATGGAATTAGAACTAGGAGTGGTATAGGTACTCAAGATCCTTTATATCCTAAAGGACACCCTAAAAGAATTGAGCAGGACTCTCAGCAAGGTGAAGATAGTGGTAGTCCTCGTAAGAGAAAGAAAAATAAACATAGAGTAGTTGAGGAACCACTTGAACCTGCTGTAGATCCTAATAGTATATTTGTCTCTGATGCTAAAACTGGGAGTGGTAATGATAAAAATGATGCTCCTGATAAGGAGGAAGTTGAGGAAGAACCTAAGAAGCACAATAAGAACACTAGGTAAACTAAGGAAGATTTTATTACTAATAAACATGGTAAAGAGAGAGAACCTTGGGTGCAGAAACCCATGCCTTTTCTAGGTAAGAAACACAAGTCAAAGGAGGAAGAACACTACAACAAGTTTTGTGAGTGGATGAAGCCTTTATTTTTGCAAATTCCTTTGACTAATGCTATTAAGTTGCCTACTTATTCAAAGTATATGAAGGATATTGTCTCTAATAAAAGTAAGATTCATAATGAGGAGATTTCTACTTTGCTTGCTAATTATTCCTTCAATGGTATGGTTCCAAAGAAACTTGGTGATCCAGGTATGCCAACTATCCCTTGCTCTATTAAGAATAATTATGTTAGAACTGCTTTATGTGATTTGGGAGCTGGAGTTAGTGTTATGCCTTTTTCTCTCTACAAAAGACTCCAGCTACAAAAGTTGATACCAACTGATATATCTTTGCAAATGGCTGATAAGTCAACTACTACTCTTGTTGGTATATGTGAGGATGTTCCCGTGCAAGTGGCTCATAATTTCTTGGTTCTAACTGATTTTGTTGTGCTTGAAATGCCTGAAGATGATAATATGTCTATTATTCTTGGGAGACCTCTTCTTAATACTGCAGGTGCTATCATCAATTGTAATCAAGGAAAAGTAAAATTCAATATTAATGACAAAGAGCACACTGTCTATTCCCTAAGAAGGTTGCTAAGAGCTATTGCCTGAATTCCATTAAAAATGTTGAGAGCATCAAGGTTGGAGAAATAGATTGTCCCATTCCACAAGAAATTTTGAAACTATTATGATTGGGACCATTGCTATCAAGTATGAGGTAACATAATCACCTTGTGGATTGCAAATTTTTGTTTCATATAAGATTGTTTTGGTATCAAGACTTGATGAACCTTGTTAACAAAAAGATTGCAATGAACAAAATAATGTTTTCACTGTGGTTATATTTGCTTTCTTTTACTTTTCTCCTTCCTAGTCTTTGTCTTTTCTTTTGCTAGCTTTGGTTTTGTTAGTTGTTTGCTTGTTAGAGTGTCTTAGAACTTCTGTAGTTTGGTTTTTGTTTGCTTTTGCTTCTTATGGGAAAAACTGTTTCTACGAGAAAATCAGTTTTCATACCCTGAAAATTGGCCAAAAATAAAGTTTCCCGAAAAATCTCAGAAAATTCAAAATATTGTTTTCCTTGAAAAAGGGGCAGAGGGACACCTGGAGTGACCAGGGGGCCACCCCAGGACACCACACCCATGGTAGGCGCGGCCTACCTGTGGGTGGCGCCTAAGGGGGGGGGGGTCTGGCCCACCTAGGCCCCTCCAAGGTGCCCCCTCACAGCCATCTTCTTTCTCTCTCCCGGAAAACACCGGAAAACTTGCTCAATCTCGAGTTCTTGCTGTTATTTCTCACGATTTTCGATCTCCTTGTTCAGCCCATCTTTGCTGCTAATTTTTGGAGGGATTGCTCCTTGGTATGTGCCTCCTCCACTTGTCCAATTATATTTGTGATTGGTAGATTGTATCTTGAGTATTTTGCTGCTATAGGTGTCAGGTTGTGTGAGATTGCATGCTTGTTATATGCTTAGAGATTTAATTTTGATGCATGTGTAGCCCTCTAGCAAGTTCCTATGGTAGTTGCTCATCATTTATCAACTTGGAAATCACTTGGTTTGATGTTTGTCTAAAAATTTCAGCAAGGAAGATGAGTGCATATCCACTGAATCAATATGACTTGATGGTACCTAAGCCAATGAAAGTTCATTGTGAGTAAGGAGTCTTCCCTTCCATATATCCATGCCATGAATTTATGAGAACCGCGGGAATATTCCAGGATTTCCAAACTTTGATTACCAATGCAGGGTTGGAACACTTTGTTGAAGGTGAACCATTTCAATATGTTAAGCTAACCATGGATTTTGTGCAGGACTTCCGGTTTACTTGGTCTTCATCTAACCCCATGGTCCATTACAAAATATACAATATACCTGTCGACTTGCCTTTTGTTGATTTCTGTGCAGCAATTAGAGTACCTTAGTGGGGATCTTGTGAGAACACTACAAGAAATCTGGCAATATATGACCCTCTATTTTCGTCACAGAATCGTCATAATAGTCTTTTTATGACGATTTTATGACGATTTTGAGATCGTCGAAAGTCAAGGCGTCAAATGAACTATAACGACGTTTTGATAAAATCGTCATAACCTTCTATGACGATATTGGATCGTCATAACGTCTATGACGATCCAATATCGTCACGGCCATCTAGCATGCCAAGTTAGATCCACGTGGTCGATCCTCGTGGCAAAATTGTGACGAAATTAAATCGTCTTAAATCAAAATCAGCCCAGTCCATTTCTGGATTCCACATGGGCTTAGCCCAACTATTCTGGATTGATTTTCTCATCAAATCTGGTTAGCTACATGGGCCAAGCCCATCATTCAAGCATTTTTTTGTTTCTTTGCATTGGCCTTTTCTTTGGACAGATTTTTTACTTTGGGCCTTCTTATTTTGGGCCGGTCACACCTAGTGTTCCATAATTCATACGGTCCCAGTTGCTAGTATATATTTTCTCACTAATTAAAATCTAACAATTTAATCAAGACCAACAGAATATACAAAATCATTTTGATTCAAACAGAGCACATTATGATCGGCACATTACAATCATACACAGTTCTACATAGAGATCGGCACATTACAATCATACACAGTTCTACATAGTTCACATCTGGAGCTACCAAAATACAATAAAAATTTACGTAAAGAATAAAATCCAAACTTCTTCACGCTTTCTCTTCCGGAACTTCTTCATGCTTCCTCTTCTGGAACTTCTCCAATGTAGTTCTGTACACAGATATTTTAAGAAACAAGAAACTATTACCAAAGGAAGAATGGTTAGTTGGTTAGTTTGCTCTCAGAAATGAATAGTGTGTTGCACTGTTAAAAGTTCATCATTGAGCTAAACTTTAGAAAGGGGCAAGTTTCACCAAAAAAGTAGCATTTGTTCATATCAGTATATTTTGCCTCAGTACAACATCATAGGCTGGAGAGGGGCAAGTTTCACCATGACAGCTAAGGTAATAAGATAAAGATTCCACAAATATCAAGTTTTCACTTGATCTCATTCACACCAAAGAAGTCCCACTTGCAAGCGACTTGCGCATCCAGATGCAAGTAGTCACACAACACCAGCAGACCGAAACCAGATAAGAAGGAACAGTGTAGCTAACAATTACAGCCACACTCCACAGCACATCCACACAAAGTTACCATCAGAGTGTTATACCTCACCCTCAACCAACTCTGGTTGCTCCTTGGAGCCATCCAGGAGCTAGAGGTAGAGGGATTCACAGCAAAGGCAACATGGTTGCAAGGTAGGAGTACACTTCTACTAATCTCTTTTCAACATGATTCACAGCAAAGGTAACATGATTCACAGCAAAGGCAACATGGTTGCAAGGTAGGATTCATAGCAAATTTACATAGAGATGCTATGTATGTTCCTCATAGAGAAATAAAAAGATACACCATAATCTATGTTCTTATTTAGAGTTGGCCTCAGCCTTTGCATCCTAGGCAGGGGCTATAGCACACTTCTACTAATTATACCAAGGCCATAAAAGCATACAAATCATCTTTGCACAAACCAGCAAGCATGAGGGATTGCTGGGCACAAATCCAAAAGAATTGGAATTGCACCTCAGGCACAATCCCAAACTCACTCCCACCAAACTCTCAATCTAGTCTGTAAAACTAGAACATCAGCCCTTCAACAAGTTTGATAATAAATCCTTTTCTTAGATATTCAAAAATATCTAAGAATCATTTTATATTTTAAAACAAAGGTAAGATTCAGTTACACACTGCTCATCTTCACAGTTCGATTCAAGGAAACTAGAACTCATATAGCTCCAGCAATTGAACAAAAATACAGGCCATAGGGGATTTGCAACATCACAAAACATGCTCTTTAAATGAAATCATCTTCATAGCCATTTGGCTAGGAATCATTTAGATTATTGTTGTCATATGGACAGAGTAATCATATTGATCATCCATTTTCCTAGGAATCATTTTAGTGAATATTCCATGGTCATATAAGTTCTGAATCCACTAGCTACTTGCATCCAACAATAATTTCAAGCCAATATGATTTGCAGATCATTTTCCTAACCAATTCAACTAGGAATCAGTGTCAATAGTTCTTAACTATCAACATGAACTAGCAAATGTTCAGACCAGCAAGTATCCCAAATGATAAAATCCAAACCAATGGTTTGAATTTTCATGTCTACTATAATCATCCAGAAGGGTTTCTTAGATCATATCCCAAGATTAAGCGTAGCATAAACCTACCCTTACCATAGTACCTCATCATTTAATCATAGTGTACAGAATTAAAACAGGTCCTTGAGACCATCACAAGTAAACCAAGCATGTCAATTGAGCATCAAACCGAGCTAAGATATCTCCACGGACCGATTATTCACGGATGTGAACCCTAGGTTCGAGATATGAAATCTAGATGGGGAATCACAGAAAACACACTTGACATGGCAAGGTAGATAAAGCACGGAGGGAAGCATAGAAGGAGCACCTACACGGAGTTCTATCTCACGAGAGGAGGCGTAAAGAGTATCGCCATGAGTTACGCTCCGTGTCTTCTTCAAATTCCCCGCCAAGAGCTCCCTACCAGTTCACTCACCATATATACTTGCCCCAACAGTCGGTGTGACCATGGCATGTAAGTACATATATAAGTGATTATTGTGAAAATGAGATTGCCCAAATATACAATTGTAAATCAAGAAGCATATTAACGGACATTAGTTAAGGAGAAATGACAAGACAATTGTAAATCAAGAAGCATATTAATGTAAGTCCCGTAAAAGCTGCTTAGATCCAAGTCTACTACATCGTATGCCCAAGTGAAGACAAGATATCGCATATGTGCAATAGGTTTACATTGTAGAAAGTAACCTTATATAACAAGTCAATTTCAGAGGATATGACTTAATCACATATAGTAGCTAGATTCCCAATGTCCCAACATAACTTTTACCTTGCTTTTTTACATGAACCACAAGTACACAAGTGGATCAGTAGAATCCGCAGTCAAATAATTTGTGACAATTTAGCTCCTAGGCAAGGCAATTTGCAAATGAATCAAATATGTAAGTACAACTATGCTTGCTTATCTGTTAGGATAATAAAATCTAAGGTTGAACATAGTCTAATCTCCTAGTACATCACGAGAGTGAGAGCACATAGGAAGCTCAACTAAGAACTTATGTACTCACAACCTGGTACCACTAGAGTAGGTAACTACCTAAAGGCTACACAGATCAATCAATAATAACATTCCTAGCAACCAATCAAGTTCCTATACTCTAGATCAGCATCGCAATTTCTGGCCAATAGAAAGAAAACGAAGAAAGCAGGAGGCACGAACGAACCTGTTCTCGTTTGAGGTCAAGGTGATCCCCTTCCTTCTCTCATGCTCGGCTAACATGGATGATATCTTCTCCCCACAGTGTCCTTCCCCTGTTCCTCCTCTGCATCCACCCTTCTTCCTACCTCACTGCGGACCCCTTCCTCAGGGACACTGCAACGAAAGAGAAGTCATAGAGAATACAGAAGATAGTGATGGGGAGGGAAGAGAGAGATTCAGAGGAAGTCCTGGAGCTAGATAGGGTCTCACCTGTAGCAGCTGAGGGTGATGAAGGTGCACAGGATGGCCATCGGTAGCCATGTTGCCCACCAGTTCGACGACGCTGGAGACGCCAGGAGCAGCCAGATTCAGCGCCCTCTTCGGTGCAGAAGACCGAAGGAGGTTGGGGGCGCCAGATCCATGCGGGGTTTCGCCAACTCCCGCCCGTCCTGCTAGGGTTTCGCCCGCTGCCCTTGGCCGGAGAACGAGGACGAAGGACGACGGCGCCATGACGGCATCCTCCTGCTGGCCCTTGATGCCCGCGGTGGATGAGAGCAAGATGAAGCTGAAGATGCCCGCGGGCTTCTTCTCCACCGTCGCTCGGTCCCGCGAGTCGGCGATGGCCTCGAGGAGGGACTCGTCGGCGAGGAGGAAGAATCCGATCTGCTTGGGGTCGGCTCGCACGAAGGAGGAGGAGACAGCGGCACCGAAGAGGATGATGTGGACCGCTCCGACTTGAACTACAGGCTCGCACGAAGGAGGAGGAGACAGCGGCACCGAAGCTTGGTCACCAGCGAGGAAGAGAAGCACAGGGTGGAGATCTGGGGTGGCCGCCGATCTGGGTCGGGTGTTGGGGGAGGCGGCGCGTGCGGATAGGGTTTGCAAAGGCCGTGGGCACGACAAGGTGTAAGTTGTGCTTCTTTGGGTGAGCCACAGGGCGTTGGATCGGCACTGAACGGTCCAGATCGGTCCGATAAGGCTGATCTGTGAGAGGCTCTTTCCTGTGTTCTGATTGGTTCGTTCAGAAAACACCTCATTGCTGACGTGGCCAACTATCATGACGATTTTAAATCGTCGTAGTGAGGTTCAAATAACATCGTAGGCTATATTCGTCAGATTATGACGATTTGAGCTAATGAAAATATGACGATCCTGAGCAAAATCGTCATAATTTTGTAAGGTTTTGAACCTTCCGAACAACTTTTGACCATCTGGTGCGAAATCGTCATAACTCTATGACGATTTTGAACACGGTCACTATGAGAAGGTCATAGAATAACACATTCCTTGTAGTGGAAGATCAAGGAGATGCCCAAGTCGCTTATGGATTTATATGCTGAGATTTTCCAAGGTTTCGACTTCTCAAAGGAAAGTGGTAAAATTCGGAACATTCAGTTCCCATCCATTAGATATTTTGCCTATTTCATTACCAAGTGTGTTCTTGCTAGAAAGATTGGTATAAAGTTATCTTCTTTTGATCTAGCTTTTATCGCAGCTGCTTTGAATAGGAATAGATCTTATAACCTGGGTGCTGTGATAGCTTATTTCTCACCACCAACCGCGATAAGGGTGGAATTTGTGGAGGTATCATTGCTTCTAGGTTGCTAGCTTTCCATGGTTTAGAGCCTCACCATTCTGATTATCGGTTCCCCATAGAGAGGCTTGATCTTGAGTCCATGATTCAGCATGGTTTTGTTTCCTTGGGAGATAATGTGAGAAGTTTACCGTTTGAATTATATTTTGCCAAGCATGGTTGGAGAGGGGGTAGGACTGAGAAAATAGTTTATTTGCCTACGCTTGCTTTGTTTAACTTTGATAACAGGCAAGGATGGTCGCTCACAGAGGAGGAGGTTGACACATATGTGGCTGAACTCTCCCAGCAAGAGGAGAATGTTGGAGAGGATGCCGAAGATGATTCGGTTCAGCCCTCCAACTTGGGAGAGTCTTCATACCAGCAACCCGCATTTGATTGGGGCGCGTCTTCTTCATCGCATGCGCCTGACTACGATCATTCCTATGATGACCCACCAGCTTGGGGTTACTACCCACGCTATTGAGCCCCACTTACGCCAAAATCCTAAGCTTGGGGGGAGGTATACCAACATCACACTCATCTATATATCATGTTCGGTCGGTTCTTTCTATATACGTTATTTTCGCTTTCTTTTTGGATTTTGTTGCTTCTTTCTCAAAACACAAAAATACCATAAATATTTTTGTTGTTTCTCTTGGTTTGTTTCTTTGCTTTTTGGTTTTGGTTTGCCTTAAAAGAAAAATCCAAAAATATTTTGCTTTGTTTGGTTTGCTTTTGTTTTGTTGGTTTTTCTTTCTTTAAAAAAATCGAAAACACCAAAAATATTTGTTGTTCTTCTTTGGTTTTGTGAGTTCTTTGCAGGGTTCAGCCGTCCTCAGTGGAGTTTGGTTTCATGTTATTATTCAAGTCACTCAAGTGAAGGGCAATAATGAAGATTAAGACAACTTGATGTGTGGTAAGAGGCTGGTAACGAACTCTATTTGTTTTCATTTTTGTACATATACTCATCATTGTGAGCATGCTTATCCTATTTTTGTAAGGTGTATGTCATTATGGATGCTTAGTAGTTCTTGATCTCTTATGATTAGCTCCAGCTTGCTAATAGTTTGTAGCATGTCATATTAATGTTTTCTTGCATTGTTTTATTCATACTTTGGTATGATATTATGGTATCCTCCTTAAAAGTTTCATGTGAATCGACTAGGCACATGCTTGCGCATGCATATGACTAATCAATAGTTAGTAAGCCTCGATAATTTATTTTGCCTCAGATTTCTTGTATCACTTTCATGCCATAGTCCTGTTTTGTTGCAAGCATGATTATGACAATTATTGCTCTCTCGTTTGTCGCTCCCTCTCTATTGATAGCCTTCACTTGCACTGAGTATGAGTTCTACCTGTGCTTCCAGCTCCCAAAACCAATATTTCCAACTGTGTCCACCATATCTACCTACTAGCATTCATTTGATATTTCAGTGCATATTCCATATGCCGTGTTTTCTTTCAAATAAAATGTTTGTCTGTTTTGCGAAAGTTAGTTAGTAAAGCTCTCACGAACTTGATGGCACACTTTATTCCGTGCACTTAATAATCTTGAACCATTGTGACCTGTCCATGAAATTTATATGCTTGCATATTATATGCTGGGAGTCAGCAGAACCGTGCTGTCACGGGGAACGCTTTCAACACTTTTTGGATATCTCATCCAGTTGATACCTTGCTCTTTTGTTTGCGGATGTCGTCGGTCTGAAATAAAAGGGGAGCTTGTGAGTTCATGGAGTCTATACATTATGTTAGAGAAACACCTGGGCCGCTAGCCTAAGCCATGCCTAATCATGGTGGAAACTTGCAACATCGCTATAATGAGCATTTATGAAGCATCCTCAATAAAAATCTATGCACATAGTAAATAAAAAGATCGCTGGGATGCTCATTGTCTGCTTGCCTTGTCATTTTGATCACGGGATAGCTCCTGTATCATGTGGGTACCCCGTTGGCGGTTCTCTATGATATGCATGTATTTACAATGACAAGAACTTCAAGTAACCAAAGTTGAGTAGCACACGGAGCAACCCTCGTACTCAAGGGACATCGGATTTCCAGTTTATGGTCTGTCAAGCATATGATTCAGAGTGGACCTCACTTTCACCTTAACCATATGAAGATGCCTATGATAGGGCAATGAGAGCTCAAAGCTAATGAGTACCTTTCTTTCAGCATTTGGAAGCCTTTCAAACTTTTCAAAACCTTTTCACAACCTTGTTGAGTCACCACTTATTCTATGAGCACCTTCTTGAGAGCATAGTTGTCATTCTTGTGTTTGTTCCAAAACTTGGTTAACTATGTCATGACTTTGATGCTTGTATCTCTGATATCTTTATCTCGAGTCTTCACTTGAACTTCAGAGGTGCCTTGGCATTTATATTGTGCTCTACAAACAAAGGCAAGCGAGATACCACTCTATCATACCTTATTATGAGCATTGCAATGTTGCTTCTGTTTATATTTCTTGCTACTTATTATTCTTGAGTTGGTTTCTCTTCATAGCTTGCAATGACTATTGAGTAGACTTAGTTGCATACTCCTTATTATGAATTGTCTAAGCATCTACTCCTGTGCTGAGAATATATACATCATATGAAGCAAATGTGTTCGTGAAAGTTCTTTTATCGCACTCAGTTTTCAACTGAATTGCTTGAGGACAAGCAATAAGCTAAGCTTGGGGGGGAGTTGATACGTCCAAAACGTATCTACTTTCTCGAACACTTCTGCTATTGTTTCTCCTCTAAACTCGTGTGATTTGGATACAACTAACACTGACTGATGCTGTTTTTAGCAGAATTACCTTGGTGTCTAGTTTTTGTGCAGAAAATCAACTATCAGGAAAAATCCCGGAAAATATGCCAAAAATTATATTTCACCTGAAGATCCACGGAGCCAGAGTACGAGACGGAGAAGGGTCCTGGGGGGCCAACACCCCTGCCAGGCGCGGGCCCACCTCTAGCCGCTCCTAGGGTGTGCAGCCACCCCAGGCACCCCCTCGGGATCCCTCTGCGCCTATAAGTTGCCTCTCGACGTAAAAATAGAGAGGGGTTCGATAGTTTTCCAGAAAGAGTTTCGCTACGCCGCCGCCACCAGAAACCAAGATTCGGATCCAGAAACTCCGTTCTGGCACCTTGCCGGGACAGGTAATTTGGAGAGGATCATCGCCATCGTCATCACCAATGCCTCTCCATCAACTATCCATGCTTCCCTCATCCATGAGTGAGTAATCCCTCGCTATAGTCTTGGGGATGGTAGGGATTGGATGAGTTCTATGATGTAATCGAATAAGATTGTTAGGGCATAATGCCTAGTATCTCTATAAGTGATATTTGACTTTGTTGCAACTTGTTATGCTTAATGCTTGTCACTAGGCCCGAGTGCCATGATCTCAGATCTGAACTTATTATTGAATCATTATGATAGTATTGTTTGTGATCTTATCTGCAAGTTGTGTACACATATCATTGTCCGGATCCAAAGGCCCCAAAGTGACAATAATTGGGATAACCGGAGAGGATGGCTATGTTGTGAGGATCACATGTGTTCACGGAGTGTTAATGCTTTGCTCCGGTGCTCTATTAAAAGGAGCACCTTAATTTCCAGTAGTTCCCTAGAGGCCCCACTGCCACGGGCTAGCTGGACAGAAGATGTTGTGCAAGTTCTCATTGCGAGCACGTATGTAGAGGGAGTGTCCCAACCATTATTAACATAAGGTGGAGTCCCCTTTGTTTACAATGGTAGTCCCTGGATCAATAGCTAGCATCCACAGTTAAGATGTAATATCAAGAAACAAAGGTCATAATATAACTTTATAACCAGGAATAACATAATTTTATTACATCATACATAGCTCATTTGGCTAATACATTACATTGCAGCGGAATAACTATAAGCATGGGTCCTTCATCTTCAAAGTGCCACAGGCAGACATGTTGGTTGTAGACTTTGTAATCCTAATCAATCAATATTCACTAAAATCAATCAAACCTGCAACATACAAGTTACAGCCACAAAGCGTCAATACATTTGAATTGTATTGGCAAGTGATACTATGATAGTATAGTGGAGTCTATCATCTATATGCATTTGGCTAAGTGGAGTTGAGGCTTGCATTGCTCAAAATAGATTTTTCCTTAACATTTGAAAATACTAAGTTTTGCTTGGCAAAATCATTTTTCTCAATCAAAATTTGAAGATCCTTTAACCAAGGCATATCTCAATCAAAGATTGAATATTTCAAACAACCCTTGTTCAAACCACAAGATTTTAACTTAGAAATTTTAATGATGAGATTCTTGATTGCTTCCATGTCTTGATGCTCAAATTGTCCTTTACCAGGGACATGGCTAAGTACTTAGATTTTACACTCTGCAGAGGTGGTGCACTTTCCCCACAAGACTTGGTTTCCCAAGACAAGATCTTTCAGAAGCCTTCCCTTAGAACAAAATGGACGCACTCCAACCTATCAAACACTACCACCCACTATCTATATGGCTAAGTTCTTGCAACCTATATGATCATGGCAGAGCCCATATTGCCAAGTGGTTGCACTTGAAGCTTCTCAACATTTGACATCTCAAATCTCTTTGTTCCTGGGTGGCCATCCACAAGTGAGATACACAAGGTTCACCAGTCCCCTGGCCTTGTGTAACCACTCAACCAAAAACCACCAAGCAATTACCATTCCACCCAGGTGATTCATTAACTTAGTTGTTTTATTAAACAAAAA
This sequence comes from Avena longiglumis, assembly GCA_030063025.1. NCBI lineage: Eukaryota > Viridiplantae > Streptophyta > Magnoliopsida > Poales > Poaceae > Avena > Avena longiglumis. The sequence continues at coordinate 162,398,193 of CP125973.1, forward strand.
CCAAGTCCTTAGACTTCGAATATTTTTCCATAGTGTGAATATATATTCCACCCATGTTTTCTATTAGCTAGGCTAAGATGGATAGTAGTAGGAGTCTTAACTTAGGAAAAATCCTACTAAGGTTTCATATACTAGGTTTTCATATAGCAAGGTTTATACTTAGCAAAAATTCCATGCAAGGTTTACTTAGCAAAATCACTAATGCATAGTGAAAGTAATGGGACAAAAAGTATGAAGCATCACTTGCCTTTTTGGTAGAGTATGGGTTCACTCCTTGTCCTTGCAACAATCACACTCTTCAAGTCACTACAAATCAATCAAGCAAGGCACAAACTCAATCTACCAATTAAGCAAAACAACACATAAAATGACAAAGTCAAAGTAATGCATGCAAGCATGCCAAGATTTGTTTTGTTTGAAAAAGTGGTTCCTAATGGGTCATAAACATTTGAAAACACCTAATGGTCATTTTGTAAAGTGGCAAAGTCATTTGCAAAAGGTTTCACTTCAAAAACCATTTTCAAAACAAAGTATCATTTTATGTGGTGTAAAAATATTTTTACTAAGGCATTAATCTATAGGGTTCACCAAAAAACATTTTCAAATCACAAAACTTGGTGTTTGGGGTCAGAGAGTTTAAACCAAAACATTTCCCAAAAGTTTTCCTTTAAAATCATTTTTAATAGATAAACCACATTTCTATTTGACTAGAAATGGTTTTAAATCAAAGAATCATTATTTTGTTTTACCAAATACATTTTTGAATCCACAAAGTGTTTCCTATGGTCAGTAGGTTCAAAGCAATCCAATTGCAAAAGATTTTAACCCCAAATTCATTTTTAAACAAATTTTTTACATTCTTAACAAGCATACAAAAGTTTCTGCAAAAACATCCACTCTAACCGATACTATTTGCTAAACCAAGGGCATGGTTGGCTAGGGTTTGTTCTACTGATTCCAATGATACCAAATTTGCAATTTTTGGACGTGTGGATCAAAAGTTGTGCAATTTACAAAATTGGAACTCTAATAGATCAATTCTGTCTTCTTAGATCAAACAGAGGCCACGTGGCTGTTTCCTATTAAATCTATACCGTTTATCGGATCGGCAGATGAGCCACAGGATCTAACTTGATCGCACGGCATAGATCGTTCGATACCCCTTCGCTCACTTTCTTTCCTAGCCGCTGGATGACGATCTAACGGTTCCTATCAACTAGCCAGGATCTGGCGGCGAAATGTTAACGGCGAGCGGCGGATAAGCGGCGCTAGCGAGGCAGGAAGCGAAAAAGGGAGGGAGTAAGCTCACCGAGATCGCAGGAGGCTGGGGAAGCTCATCGTGTGGTCGTCGGGGAAAGGGGCGCACGAGGGCAGGAGGAATTCCTCGCCGGAGTTCGGTCTGGCGACGGTTGGCTCTGGTCGAGGCCGAAGACAAAGCTGTCGATCACCAGGAGGCAAACAAAGGACGTGATCAGATGCAGGAGACCACGGAGATGACGTGTGTGTGAACGAGAGGGGAAGAGGCGGTCTGTTCTTACCAGTAGGCTTCGCCGGAGAAGACGGCAAACGCGGCGGCGTTCGGGAGCTTGTCGTAGTCGACGCTCTGGGGCGCCCGCAATCGTATGAAGGGCACATGCAGATGCGTCAGGATGTGGGGAAGGTGCGAGCTAGGTCGAGGAGGCACGGGGTGGCGCTGGGTCACCGGAATTTGCATCGGAGCATCGTCGGAGTCAGTGATGGTTTGGGGATGATTCAAGCAGTCTGGGGGCGTGACGAGGTGGGGCGACAGAGGGAAAGTGAAGAGGAGGGACAGGCGTCTTAACGTGCATGGTCAAGGTGAGTGATGGTGGCCGCGTTAAGATGAATTAAGGCCGCAGAGTCTCTGCAGGTAACGGCGACGGGGGAGGGAGAAGAGGTCGCGCGGGTGAGGAGGATGAACAGGAGAGTGGGGTCCAGTCGTCAGTGGAAAAAGAAGTGAGAGGGAGGTCCACCAGTCATCGTCTGTCTGAGTTAGATTCTGAGTACAAAACATTTTCTTCGGGAGGGAAGGCTGGGCTGGTTGGGCCTTAGTGGTCTGCTGGGTTGGGTCAGTCTGTTCTCACATTTTTTTCCTGTCTGAATCTTTTTCTTTTTTTTTTCTATTTTCCAATTCTGTTTTGAAATTTCAAACAACCAAACAATGTCCAAATCAAATCAAACAATCACCAAACCTTGCACTAAGAATTTGGTTCTGTTTAGTAGCATAAACCAAATCCCAAAATAAAATAATATTTTTATTCATTTTAGGATCCATTCATTAATTAAATAAAATGGACCTTTAATTATTTAATTAAATAGGGTTTGATTTATTTAATAAAATCTTCATTTGAAATCCAAATATTTTCAAAACCAAATCAGTAGGTTTTATTTGAAATAAAATATACTTGGAAAACTTGTTTAAAATAAAATAACATTTTTATTTTAGGTTCCATTAACAATTAATTAAAGTGGACCTTAGTTATTAAATCAAATAGGATTTGTTTTATTAAAATATTTATTTTGAAATCTAAAATAAAACCAAAACACTTCAGTAGGTTTTATTTGAGAATATAAAATACTTAGAAAACTTATTTAAAATAAATTAATAAGTTTTGATGTTTTAATTAAAATGGTAAAACCTTTTATTTGAATAAAATTTGGATATTAATTCCTTATTATTTTATTTAAATAAACCTTTACTATTTTTAATCAAAACAAAACATTTTTATTTCAAAAGCTTGGCCAAGGTTTAATTTGGCTCTATAAAATATCTTTATTTAAATATTTCTTTTCCCTTTGAAAACCAAAACCTTTATAAAAAGATTTCAAAGTAGTAGTAAAATATTTTTATTTATCCTTTACTAAATATTTATCTTTTGAATCCCTTTAGGATTTCTTTGTTCAAAATAGGTTTGAAGATTTCCAATTGGATTCAAAAGTTTCTTCTGGCCCTGAAAATCAAACAAAATTTTATTTTATTCATTTATTTTTCACATTACAAGATTTGGAAAATCTTGGGATGTGACAACGTATGACTATATTTGGAGCACATGCCTAGGATTGTTTAGTACTTGGATGCTTATTCTTATTTATCTGCAATGCCCTAGATCTTGAAGTTACATGTTTAGACTCGTCCATGCAACGCCCGTCTATCCATCCCTATGCCTACCGCACTCGAATCCCACTGTTTAATGTTACTGTCACTATTGCTCTTGTTCTACTGTTGCTATTGCTTTGTTGTTGCTACTACCAAACTGTTGGTACTGATAAACTTCTGTGAGCAGGAAATATTTCCAGGTGCAGCTGAATTGACAACTCAGTTGTTAAGGCTTGCAAGTATTCTTTGGCTCCCCTTGTGTCGAATCAATAAATTGGGTAATACTACCCGCGAAGACTGTTGCGATCCCCTACACTTGTGGGTCATCATGAGGGGCGAGGCTTGCTTGCGCGATGCAGGCTTCTGAGGGAGTGCTACTGCTACGGCTTGCTCGTGGATCTTGCACTGGCGTAGCACGCGGCGTGCATAGGGTGTTCGACGAAACGTTCTCCGGCAACAAGCAGAAAAGGAATTCACTGGGTTGTCTAGGGAATAGAGGCGCTCACTGGGACGTCACCTAGCAAGACTTGCTTGATGGGACGGATGAGATCCCGAGAGGTGCTCGTGTTTCGGTTGTTGATGGTACTTTTGGACATAGCATCTCTACACATTCCCGTGCAGCCTCTAGGCGCAGCGACCGGTCCAGGATGACGTAGATGATGAAGAAAAAGCTTTAGGTGCTCGATGCTCGTCTTGGTAAGCACCAGGATGTTGAGGGGGCTAGGTCTCAGATATCGATGTGATGGGGTGTCGGCTGTTGGTATAAAAGTAAGCACATGGGTGGTTTCTTAGCACAGGGAGGAGAGGGACTCGGGCTAGGGTTTTCCAAAAAGGTGAGGAGGTGCTCGGGTTGGTGGTCTCTTTCTTTCCTCCTCTCTCTTCTTGTTCTTAGCCGAAAGAGGGCAAGGGAGGGACCACGTAGGAGGGGTGTGTGGTGGTGTAGTGAGTTGGTTTGGTGCAACCAAACCAAGCCAAGGGGTAGCACATGGTAGATGGTTTAGCTAGGATAGATAGGTGTAGGTAGTTTCTTTCTATTTCTCTTCATATGTTTTTGTTTGTTTTAAACAATTTATTTAAATGGTCTTCCAAATAAAACTACAAGACCAAACAAATCCAAAAGAAATAAGGATGAAAAGGGATATTAGCTATTAAGTTTTGGTTAAATGGAACACCTTGTTTGAATTCAAACAGACAAGCTTCCTCACAAGATCCAATAGAATTCAAATAAAAATAAGATGAGGGGAAGCTTGCATTAAAGTTGGAAGATCTTGAAAATAACGTCAAATGAAAAAGTGAACAACATTAAAGTTGTAGGGAATTTCAAGCCGTACGATTTAGACACAACATTATCCCCAATCGGAGTCCGGATGCATTTCTCATGGCCCGATTACTAAAGGGTACACAAGGAGTTTCGGGACTCCGAAATTTGGTGACATAGTTGACTCAAACTCTTGCCATATGATATCAATTTAGCCAAGCCATGAATTTGGAGACTTGTGGGCCTTTCTAGGAGTCACCATCAAGGTTCTAGAGGTTCCCAAAATCCCTTTGATCTGATGGGTCCGGTGAAGCCTCCATCATTATATATTAAGGGGAAACCCTATTTTTGGAGGCATACACCAATAGCCACGAAATTCACCCTCCTTGGCATCCCCAAGGAGGGGGATAAGCACATCCATTGCTGCACCATCTCCAAGGAAGAAGTAGGGCCAAGGGGCCAGCGACCCCAAGGGCAACCGCTGCCATAGGAGGGCACCGGGGCCTCCCTGCCGCCGGCGTCGCCTCCCTCCACGTTGGCGCCGCCTCTCCCCCTTGGGGAGGCACCTCTCCATCACCATATACAGAGAAATACACTCCATATACCTACTGTAATCTCTTGGAAAAAATGATGTATGAGGAAATATTTTACTTTCCTTTGATCTATTGTATCTCTATGTTGATGTTTGAGTACTGATTGTTCATGGAAATTGTGATCTGGTTTGCTTTGGTTGCATACAAGTATATGTTATCTTGTATGATGATCTTGCTGCACTAACATATGAGTGCATACATATGTTGTGGGATGCACAAGGTTGTCACCTTTGCATGTTGATAGGATGAGGAATAGACGGAGTTTGACAGAAGCCGAATCCACAGTCTTAGAAATATGTTGTAGGGTTTCGTAGCATGGAAAACAAAAAAATTCTATCGCATACAAACAAACAAGCCAAGATCTATCTACTAGATTGTAGCAACGAGTCGATGGAATAACTTACCCTCGAAGATTCCAAAGTGTTTAACGAGAGCGGATTCTCGTGGGTGATGTAGTCGTACTCTTCCCGATCTCAAGATCGCGTAGACGATCCTTCCCATGCGTTCGGCGCTCCCGCAATCGGTCACACGCGTTCGGTACTGACGAAGACCTTCCTCTCCTTGTTCCAGTGATGGAGGTTGTAGCACTCTCCTCGCGATTCCGGCAGCACGACGACGTGGTACCGGAAGTAGAGGGGAGATCTCGCAGGGCTTCGCCTTAAGCCGGAGCGAGTATGGTGGAGTATGAGAGAGCTCCTAGGTGTTCTAGGGTTTAAACAAACCAAGGAGGGGATGCTAGAGCCGGCAGCTAGGGTTCCGGGGACCCCCAAGTCGGCGGCTAGGGCAAAACCCTAGGGGGTGGCGGCGGCTATGGTGGGCTGCAGCTTCTAGGGTTTGAGGTGAGGGACTTGTTGTGTGCTAGGAGGTCCTTATATAGGTGGAGGGGCCGGCGGCCAAGGGGGAGGGAGGGGAGTCCCTCCCCAACTCGGCTTGGAGGGGGCGCCGCCGGTTGGAGGAGGGATTCCCTCCCCAACTCGGTTTCCCACTTCCTCCTCTTTTCCTCTTTCCAATTTTAGCCATTTGACTTTTCAAACTAGCTATTTGACTTTTCAAATTAGGATTTGAATTAATCCCTTATTTGGAACCGCGATGACACTTAGTACATGATGAAATCATTCCAACTTGCAATGACACATTCATGTACCCCTTCCCCTCCGGAGTGCCGGACATTCCGGAACCTTCTAGAACATTCCCGATGAAAACACCGAAATCATTCCCCAACTCCGAAATGGGACTTTCCTTATATGAATCTTATTCTCCGGACCATTCCGGATCACCTCGTGATATCCCGGATCCCATCCGAGACTCCGAACAACATTCGGTCTCTTTCTCATAATACCATAACTACTCAAACAACGTCGAATCCTTAAGTGTGTCTCCCTACGGTTCGTGAATTATGCGGACATGATCGAGACACTTCTCCAAACAATAACCAATAGAGGAATCTGGAAATTCATATGGCTCCCACATATTTCTACAATTACTTTGCGATCGAATGAACCACTTACATATGATACCAATTTACCTTTGTCTCACGATAGTTTACTTATCCGAGGTTATGATCGTCAGTATCTCTGCATACCTAGTTCAACCTCGTTACCGATAAGTACTCTTTTCTCGTTCCCGTGATATGTGATCCCTTGTGAGCCAGTCACATGCTTGCAAGCTAATTGGATGACATTCCACCGAGAGGGCCCAGAGTATATCTATCCGTCATATGGATGGACAAATCCCACTCTTGATCCATGTGTTTCAACCAATACTTTCCGAACACTCAATGCCACCTTTATAGCCACCCAGTTACGGTGTGGTGTTTGATGTCATCAAAGCATCCATCCGGTAAAGGTGATATGCATGATCTCATGGTCGAAGGAATTAGGTTACTATGTATCAGAAAGCATATAGCAATTGAACTATTAAAATGACTTGATCTTTATGCTACGCTTATCTATAGGAGTATGTCCACCATATCATTCTCCTAATGATATGATCTTGTTGTTGATAACATCTCAATGTTCATGATAGGGAAACCACAATCATTTATCAACCAATAGGCTAGTGATGTATAGAGGCTTTACTAGGGACTTCAAATTGAGTTTACAAATCACACAAGTACTAATGTTTCCTTGTTAATACTATTATAGCATGAATGTAAACATTTATCATAAACACAAAGATATAATAATAACTACATTTATTATTGCCTCTAGGGAATATCTCCAATAGTCTCCCACTTGCACTAGAGTCATCTAATCTAGATTACATGGTAATATACCGAACACCCATGGCAGTTTGGTGCTGGTCATGTTTTGCCCTCGGGAGAGGTTTAGTCAACAGATCCGCCATATTCAGATCTGTGTGTACTTTGCAAATCTTTATATCCCCATATTGGATATGTTCTTGAATAGCGCGAAAACGTAGCTTGATGTGCTTCAGCTTCTTGTGTGACCTTGGTTCTTGCGCATTGGCTATGGCGCCCATGTTATCACAGTAGATAGACATTGGGTCCAGCGCACTAGGAACCACACCCAGCTCTGTAATGAACTCTTTCATCCATATCGCTTCTTGTGAAGCCTCCGAAGCAGCCATGTATTCTGATTCAGTTGAAGATCTTGCCACAACGCTTTGCTTTGCACTCCTCCAGCTAACTGCTGCACCATTCAAAATAAATACGTATCCAGATTGTGATTTAGAATTATCCGGATCGGTGTTCCAACTAGCATCGGTGTAACCATTAACAACGAGATGTTCATCACCTCCATAAGAAAGAACCATATCCTTAGTTCTTCTCAAGTACTTAAGGATGTTTTTGACCGCTGTCCAATGATCCACTCCTGGATCACTTTGATATCTGCTATTTAAACTAACAGCATATGCAATGTCGGGTCTAGTACATAGCATGGCATACATTAGAGATCCTATGGCTGAGGCATAGGGAGTCTTACTCATCCTTTCTCTATCTTCTGCCGATGTCGGACTTTGAGTTTTACTCAAGGTTGTATTGGGAAACATGGGCAAGAACCCTTTCTTGCTATCTTCCATTCCAAATCTCTTTAGAACTTTGTCCAAATATGTATTCTGTGACAATGATATTTGGCGTTTCGATCTATCTCTATAAATCTTTATGCCTAATATGTAAGCTTCTTCGCCAAGATCCTTCATTGAAAAACTATTATTCAAATATTCCTTGACACTATTAAGAAGGTCTACATCATTCCCAATCAACAATATGTCATCCACATATAGTACTAAGAATGCTACAGAGCTCCCACTCACTTTCTTGTAAATACAAGCTTCTCCATAAGTTTGTATAAAACCAAAACTTTTGATCACCTTATCAAAACGTTGATTCCAACTTCGGGATGCTTGCTTCAATCCATAGATGGAACGTTGAAGTTTGCATACCTTGTTAGCATCTTTAGGATCGACAAAACCTTTGGGTTGCATCATATACAACTCTTCATCAATATCTCCATTGAGGAATGCTGTTTTGACATCCATCTGCCATATCTCATAATCATAATATGCAGCGATTGCTAACATAATCCTCACAGACTTTAGCTTCGCTACCGGTGAGAAAGTCTCATCGTAGTCAACTCCTTAAATTTGTCGAAACCCTTTTGCGCCAAGTCGAGCTTTATAGATGGTAACATTACCATCAACATCTGTTTTCTTCTTGAAAATCCATTTGTTCTCGACAGCCTTTCGGCCATCCGGTGAGTCCACCAAAGTCCATACTTGGTTTTCGTACATGGATCCAATCTCGGATTTCATGGCTTCTTGCCATTTATTGGAATTTCGTCTCATCATTGCTTCCTCATATGTCTTAGGGTCATCGGTGTTGTCCACCAACATGACACTCATAACGGTATCATACCAATCTGGAGTGGTACGAGTTCTCGTTGACCTCCGAGGCTCTGTAGCAACTTCAACCGAAGTTTCATGATCATCATCATTAGCTTCCTCTCTAATTGGTGCAGGCACCACAGGAACTTCTTCCAGTGCTGCGCTACTCGCAATTTCGAGAGAAGGTTCGACAACCTCGTCGAGTTCTACTTTCCTTCCAGTCACTTCTTTCGAGAGAAATTCCTTCTCTAGAAAGGATCCATTCTTAACCGAAGATTTTGCCTTGGATCTATGATAGAAGGTATACCCAATAGTTTCCTTTGGGTATCCTATGAAGACGCATTTTCGCTTTGGGTTCAAGCTTGTCCGGCAGTAACTTCTTTACATAGGCTTCAAACCCCAAACTTTAAGGAACGACAATTTAGGTTTCTTCCCAAACCATAATTCATATGGTGTCGTTTCAACGGATTTAGACGGTGCCCTATTTAAAGTGAATGCGGTTGTTTCTAATGCATAACCCCAAAATGATAGCGGTAAATCTGTAAGTGACATCATAGAACGAACCATATCTAAGAGAGTTCGATTACGACGTTCGGACACACCATTACGCTGTGGTGTTCCCGGCGGTGTCAACTGTGAAAGTATTCCGCATTTCTTCAAATGCTAGCCAAACTCGTAACTTAGATATTCACCTCCATGATCAGAACGTAGAAATTTAATCTTCTTGTTACGTTGATTCTCTACCTCACTTTGAAACTCCTTAAACTTCTCGAAATTTTTGGACTTATGTTTCATGAAATAGATATACCCATATCTACTCAAATCATCCGTGAAGGTAAGAACATAACGATAACCACCGCGCGATGCTACACTCATTGGACCACACACATCGGTATGTACGATTTCTAATAAGTCCGTAGCTCGCTCCATCATACCAGAAAATGGAGCCTTAGTCATTTTACCCATCAGACATGCTTCGCATCTATCAAGTGATTCGAAATCAAGTGATTCAAGAAGTCCACCGGAATGGAGTTTCTTCATACGCTTTACTCCAATGTGACCAAGACGACAGTGCCACATATAGGTCGAGTTATCGCTTGATTTCAACCGTTTAGCCTCAATGTTATTAATATGTGTGGTTCCACTATCGAGATTCAATAAGAATATACCATCTATAAAAGGTGCATGTGCATAAAACATATTATTCATATAAATCGAACAACCATTATTCTCAGACTTAAACAAGTAACCGTCTCGCAATAAACAAGATCCCGATATAATGTTCATGCTCAACGCAGGCACCAAATAACAATTATTTAAGTATAAAACTAATCCCGATGGTAGATGAAGGGGTAGCGTGCCGACCGCGATCACATCAACCTTTGATCCGTTTCCCACGCGCATCGTCACCTCGTTCTTCGCTAGCTTCCGTTTATTCTGCAAAGACTGTTTGAGTTACAAATATGAGCAACCGAACCAAAGATCAAATACCCAGCACTACTACGGTACTAGTGAGATACACATCAATAACATGTATATCGATATACCTTTCTTCTTGATGTTGCCGTTCTTCAAATCCGCCAAGTACTTTGGGCAATTCCGCTTCGAGGACCTTCTCCCTTGCGGTAAAAGCACTCGATGTCGGCTTAGGTCCAGCCTTGGTCTTCTTCGCCGTGGTAACTTTCTTACCACCCTTCTTGAAGTGTCCTTCGCTTAGACTTGCCTTTCTTGAATTTGGTGGTCTTATTGACCAACAACACTTGGTGCTCTTTCTTGATCTCCACTTCGCAGACTTCAACATAGCAAAGCAGTTACGGCTGCTTGTTCATGTTCTGCATGTTGTAGTTCATCACAAAGTTCTTGTAACTTGGTGGTAGTGATTGGAGGACACGGTAAATCCCCAAAGCATTAGGAATCACTATACCCAAGATTTGAAGTTTGTTTGCGTGCCCAGACATCTTAAGCACATGCTCACTGACGGAGCTGCCCTCTTCCATCTTGCAGTTAAAGAACTTTTCAGAAGCCACATAACTTTCAATTGCCGCATGAGTCTCAAAGATCAATTTGAGATCCTCGACAATATCATATGGGTCTGGATTCTCAAACCTTTTTTGAAGCTCCGATTCCAAACCATACAAGATAGCACACTGAACTATGGAGTATTGATTCTTCCGAGCGAGGTACACATTCTTTACTTCATCAGAAGCATCAGCTGCAGGTGGATCACCCAGCGGTGCATCCAGCACATAGGTTAAATTACCAGCTGTGAGGACAATCCTTAAATTGCGGAACCAATCCGCGAAGTTGCTTCCATTGTTTTTCAACTTTTCTTTCTCTAGGAACGCATTCAAATTGATGGTAGGGGCTGCCATTGATCTACAACATATTTGAAATAGTTTAAACTAAGTTTATGACAAATTGAGTTCAAATTAATAATAAAGTTTAATCTAGGTGAACTCCCACTCAAAACAACATCCCTCACATTGTTTTAGTGATCACACGAACCAAATCCACTACATCAACACCGATCATCACGAGAGTTGATATAGTTTCAATGGCGAACAATCGTCATGTTCATCATATCTACTATATGATTCATGCTTTACCTTTTGGTGATCCGTGTTCCGAGACCATGTCTGTACATGCTAGGCTCGTCAAGATCAAACCTTAGTTTCCGCATGAGCAAATCTGGCTTGCTCACATTGTATACACTTGCAGAATCTAACACACCCGATCATCACGTGGTGCTTCAAAACAACAAGCTTTAGCAATGGTGCTAACTAAGGGTGAACACTTTATGACTTGAAATTCATGTGCATGAGGGATCATCTTATAATGCTACCGTCGTCTACTAAGCAATACAAGATGCATAAAGGATTAACATCACATGCAATTCAAAATATGTGATATGATATGACCTTTCTTCTTTGTGCTTCCGATCTCCATCTTCAAGCACGAGCATGATCTCCATCATCACCGGCATTGCATCAAGGTCAATGACGCTTCTCCATGGTTGTCTTCCACCAGCTTCAACTATTACAACTACTTTGAATAGACACACGGGTCTTAACATAAATTAAAGACAACCATATGGCTCCTGCCGGTTGCCAACTTACAATAAGGAACATTGCATACATCGAATATAATCACAATCATGGCCATATCACATCACAAGCACCTGCAAAACAAAGTTAGACGCCTCTACTTTCTTTGCATGTTTTACGTGGTTTGGGGCTTTCAATAAGTGTCGTTCTAACTTACGAACAAGAACCACAACATTGATACTAGTATTGTTGATCACCCGTTGTAAATTGGATCTTAACTATGCTAGGAGAAACAGGCACCCGCAAAGCCACTTATGGAATACAAGTTGCATGTCAAGCGTGGAGCAAGTCTCATGAACGATGTCATGTAAGGTTAGCCCGGGCCGCTTCATCCCAACATACCGCAAGATGCAAAGTACACAAGAAGCAATCGATAATAAAAGCATCAACGCCCACAATGACCATTGTGTTCTACTCGTGCAACAGATCTACATATAGACACGACTCTGATACCACTGTAGGGTTTCGTAGCATGGAAAACAAAAAATTTCTATCGCATACAAACAAACAAGCCAAGATCTATCTACTAGATTGTAGCAACGATTCGATGGAATAACTTACCCTCGAATATTCCAAAGTGTTTAACGAGAGCGGATTCTCGTGGGTGATGTAGTCGTACTCTTCCGATCTCAAGATCGCGTAGACGATCCTTCCCAGGCTGCGTTCGGCGCTCCCTTGATCGGTCACACGTTCAAGACTCGCGAAGACCTTCCTCTCCCTTGTTCCAAGAAAATGGAGGTTGTAGCACTCTCCTCGCGATTCCGGCAGCACAACGGCGTGGTACCGGAAGTAGAGGGGAGATCTCGCAGGGCTTCGCCTTAAGCCGGAGCGAGTATGGTGGAGTATGAGAGAGCTCCTCGGTGTTCTAGGGTTTAGACACACCAAGGAGGGGATGCTAGAGCCGGCGGCTAGGGTTCCGGGGACCCCCAAGTCGGCGGCTAGGGCAAAACCCTAGGGGGTGGCGGCGGCTATGGTGGGCTGCAACTTCTAGGGTTTGAGGTGAGGGACTTGTTGTGTGCTAGGAGGGAGCCCTGCCCCTCCTTATATAGGTGGAGGGGCCGGCGGCCAAGGGGAGGGAGGGGAGTCCCTCCCCAACTCGGCTTGGAGGGGGCGCCGCCGGTTGGAGGAGGGATTCCCTCCCCAACTCGGTTTCCCACTTCCTCCTCTTTTCCTCTTTCCAATTTTAGCCATTTGACTTTTCAAACTAGCTATTTGACTTTTCAAATTAGGATTTGAATTAATCCCTTATTTGGAACAGCGATGACACTTAGTACATGATGCAATCATTCCAACTTGCAATGACACATTCATGTACCCCTTCCCCTCCGGAGTGCCGGACATTCCGGAACCTTCTAGAACATTCCCGATGAAAACACCGGAATCATTCCCCAACTCCGAAACGGGACTTTCCTTATATGAATCTTATTCTCCAGATCACCTCGTGATATCCCGGATCCCATCCGAGACTCTGAACAACATTCGGTCTCTTTCTCATAATACCATAACTACTCAAACAACGTCGAATCCTTAAGTGTGTCTCCCTACGGTTCGTGAATTATGCGGACATGATCGAGACACTTCTCCGAACAATAACCAATAGAGGAATCTGGAAATTCATATGGCTCCCACATATTTCTACGATTACTTTGCGATCGAATGAAACACTTACATACGATACCAATTTCCCTTTGTCTCACGATAGTTTACTTATCCGAGGTTATGATTGTCGGTATCTCTGCATACCTAGTTCAACCTCGTTACGGATAAGTACTCTTTTTTCGTTCCCGTGATATGTGATCCCTTGTGATCCAGTCACATGCTTGCAAGCTAATTGGATGACATTCCACCTAGAGGGCCCAGAGTATATCTATCTATCATATGGATGGACAAATCCCACTCTTGATCCATGTGTTTCAACCAATACTTTCCGAACACTCAATGCCACCTTTATAGCCACCCAGTTATGGTGTGGTGTTTGATGTCATCAAAGCATCCATCCGGTAAAGGTGATATGCATGATCTCATGGTCGAAGGAATTAGGTTACTATGTATCAGAAAGCATATAGCAATTGAACTATTAAAATGACTTGATCTTTATGCTACGCTTATCTATAGGAGTATGTCCACCATATCATTCTCCTAATGATATGATCTTGTTGTTGATAACATCTCAATGTTCATGATAGGGAAACCACAATCATTTATCAACCAACAGGCTAGTGATGTATAGAGGATTTACTAGGGACTTCAAATTGAGTTTACAAATCACACAAGTATTAATGTTTCCTTGTTAATACTATTATAGCATGAATGTAAACATTTATCATAAACACAAAGATATAATAATAACTACATTTATTATTGCCTCTAGGGCATATCTCCAACATATGTGTAGTATTAATTCATGCTTAATCAATGGGGGTATTATCAAGGAAATGCGGTGGTTAGACTTTATGTCTTAATATTTCCTTATTTGTTCTTAATTGGCCTTGGTATCAATCACTAGTAGTGTATTTGTTCATATATATGGCTACACCTGATGGGGTTCGTTGCATAGAAAAAAATTTCCTATGGTTTGCAACTGCCAAGATCGAATCTAGGACATACTTTGTAACAATTACATATGGTCTCACCCTTGTAGACCGTAAGAGAAATAACGTTCTCGCAAACAAACATGGTTGATGTAGATGGTACACGACCGTCCTCAAGGATGTGTAGACGATCAATGCCACATACAAACCTGGCCTCTGTAATCGGTCACATGTTCGGTGTGCCGATGACTCCCGATCCCTTGCTCTAGCCGGGCAACAGAAGTAGCGGATCCCCGGGAACTCCAACAGCGCTACGCCATGGTAGTGGTGGTGGAGGTGAAGGTTTAGAGGAGGGATTCACCAAGCATCTTTTCTAGTGGCAATGGACAAGTCAATCAAGGGGACAAGATGCCAACCTTGGGGCATATGAGAGAGCTTGTGAGAGAGTGTGTGGGGAGGAGGAGGTCACCTCCTTTTATAGGCGCCATGGGGCTGCCCCATCCCCTCCTCTCATTCAATCTCCATTAAAGAACTTTAATTACCTTAAAGGTCTATTAAAACACTTTAATTTCCTTAAAGGTCTTTCCATTAAAGCACTTTAATTCCGCTAAAGCACTTTAATTCCCTTAAAGGCCTATCTAGTAAAGCACTTTAATTCCATTTTAATGCAACTCAATTTAATGAACACTTCATTTAAAGAGTACTTCATTTAATGAACATTTCATTTAATGAACACATTAACATTTTGATCCCTTGCTTTGTTTTGATACCCCGAAACTATTTCGGAAGATTTGGCAGAACAATTTTCCGCGATGTCCATTGACTTCCCTTGTGTTCCCTATCCACTAAAATGTGTCGGTTAACCCTAAGTGTGTTTCCCTACAAGTTCAGGAACTATGTAGACATGATCGAGACTTTCTCCAATCAATAATCATTAGCGAGACCTAGATATCCATAATGACTCCCACTAGTTCCTCGAAGATATCATGATCATCCGAACCTCTTTCCCTGTAATCAAATTCCTTTTGTCTCATGATATATTAGTTGTCCGAGATTCGATCACTTGGTATCATCTATACCTTGTTTAATCTCGTTCTCGGCATGTACTCTTTTTCTCGTTCCTGTGATATGACATTGGAGTGATAAAATTACTTATTGCAAGGCTATGTCAATGTGATATCACCGAGAGGGCCAGTATATCTCTCCGTCATCCGGATGGACAAATCCCAATCTTGATCCACGAGCCTCAACTGACACTTTCCAAATACTTGATGACACCTTTATAATCACCTTGTTATGGTGTGACGTTTGATGTAATCAAAGTACTCTTCCGGTGAAAGTGATTGGCGCGATCTCATGGTATAAGGACATTGAGTTATTATGAATGTGATAGAAATTTAAACTTGATGACATGATCGTATTGCTACATCTACTTCAGTTGACTGTTCATCAAATCATTTTCCAATGATATGACCCTATTATTAACAACATCCAATGTTATGATCAAGAACCTTTGATCATCTATTAATCAACATGCTAGTATAAAGAGAGGCTTTACTAGGAACCATTTATGTTTATAAATCACAAATGTATTCATGTTTTCCTATTAATACAATTCTAGCATAAAAAAACATCTATTATAAACTTGGAATAACATAATAACCCCTTTATTATTGTCTCTCGGGTATATTCCTTTCAGTCTCCCACTTGCACTAGAGTCAATAATCTAGTTTACATAGTAACGAATCTAACACCCATAGAGTTCTGGTGCTGATCATGTTTTGCCCTTGGGAGAGCTATATCAATGGATCTGCATTATTCAAATCTGTATCTACTTTGCAAATCTCTACATCGCCATCCTGAACATGTTCCTAGATGGAGTTAAAGCGGCGCAACATTTGAAAAGGAAAAAATTGGAATCAGACCCAACCCAGCTAGGCCCAACAAACCCCAGGCCCAGAACCAGTCCACCCGGCTCCCACCTCTCTCCCCGCTGGTATTATTTTCTCACCCGCGCATCAACCCACCCCCTCGCTGTCAAACCGGACCCACTGCCACGCTATCTCGTCGTCCTCACCAGCGATGACCTCGCCCCTCCCCTGGCCGTTTTCTGCCGTGAATGCACCGAGTAAATTCACGTAACTGCTCCAGCGGTTCCTCCCGGCGACCATGATCTATTAAGCCCCTCCATCTCCTCTCCATTTAACCTCAGTCACCGCGCCCAGAGAGCCCCTAGGCTGCCCCGATTTTTGCTCAAACCACCTCTGCCTCCGACGACCTCCGGTGCAAATTCCGGCGAGCCCAGACCACCCCTACCCCTGACTCACATGAGCTTGATCACCAACCACTCACGCGTCTACTGACACCTCTCTCTTGCCCACGCGTGCCCTAGAGCCTCGTCCCTGTCAATGTTCAAGCGTGCCCGACAACGACCATGATTCCGAAGAGTTCTCCCGGTGAGTCTTGGCCTCCCTTCTCCCTCTTGTTGATGCTCTCGCACTCGCCTCCCTCTCGCGCATCTAACGCCACCTCTGGTTTGCCTTAGCATGCTCTATAGCTTCGCCTCCGACAACGCCTGAGCACACCCGACGGTAGCAGCAACTCCGACGAGGAATCCACGACGACTCCATGCGCCCCTGCCCCTTCTACGGCCACCTTGAGCACCGCAACGACTCCACGAGCACGGTAAGGCCCTGTTCCATCTTCCTTGCTTCCTAGATTCGCCAGACCACCGTAGGCAGAGCACCGCGGCCGTGCGTCACCAGCCAGCGCCACCCATATGTGGTCATTGCGCTTTGAACCGTTGGATGCAGATCCAGTGGTTGAGATAGATCAATAGACGAATCGATATTGGTTGATCTGAGCCACACATATCTATTTAGATCCTATGGCCTACGTTGCTCGATCCACCCGAAGCGGTACCGGCCAATTAGAAACAGACACATGGCCTGGCTGTTGTTTTAAAAACAGGATTTGATCTATTAGTTGTTTGAACTTGCAAAAATCATAACTTTTGATCTGTATGTCCAAAAATTGCAAATTTTATATCAATGGATTAAGTAAAATGAGTAATTTCCAAATATGGCCTTAGTTGGGTCATTTGATTCATAAAAATTAGGTGTTTTTGCAAAAACATGTGTAGGACTATTTTGAGTATAAAATTTGTTTTAAAAATAATTTTTGTGTGAAACCTTTTGCAAATGGATGTGTTTTAAACCCTCTGACCATAAACACTAACATTAGAATTTTAAAATATATTTGGCTAACACTAGAAATTATTCTTTTGAATAAAAGCGTTTCTAGCATAACAAAAATGATTTAAAAGGCTTATTTTCACTAACTTGATTTTTAAATGGATTGCCACTTTTATAAAAGACCAGTAGGTATTTTGAAATGTTTATAGCCTTGTTAGAAAACACTTTTTAAATAAAACAACCTTTTGCATGCTTGCATGCATTTATTTGTGTTTATTATTTTTGTGTTGTGAATTGTTTGAATGCTAGTTTTGAATGTGTGCTTTGCTTGATTGAATTGTAGTGAACTTTGGAGAGTGTGACAATTTCAAGATCAAGGAGTGTACCTAGATTCTCTAATAAAAAGGCAAGTGGTGCTTCATATATTTTGTCCTATTATTTTGACTATGCATTAGTGATATTTTGAGTAGGACTTGCATGGAAATTTTTCTAAGTATCTATGCTATGCTATGCCTTGGGAAATCCTAATAGATGTTGTCTTAGTAGAACTTTCCCTAAGTTAAGATTCTTGCTACTAGTATGATTAGCTTATCTAATAGAAAACAAGGGTGGAATATTCATGCTATGATATTATGTGAAGCCTATGACTATGTTTTTGATTAATAAAACAACTATGTGAATGAATCACTTGGGTGGAATGGTGAGAATGGTTTGTGTTGAGTGGTTAGACTTGTGGAAAGCCACCCAGGAACAAAGAGATTTGAGATGTTTAGTGTTGAGAAGCTTCTAGTGCAACCACATGGCATATGGGCTCTGCCTTGATCATATAGGTTGCAATAACTTAGCCAGATGGACAGATGGTGGTAGGGGTGATCGGATGGAATGCGTCCATATGGTCTAAGGGAAGGCTTCTGAAAGATCTTGTCTCGATGCATGTAGAGTCTTGTGGGGAAAGTGCACCACCTCTCGAGAGGGTAAAACCTAAGTACTTAGCCGTGTCCCCGACAATGGAAAATTTGAGCATCAAAGACATTGAAGCTATCAAGGATCTCCTCATCCCAATTTCTAAGTTAAAAACTTGTGGTTGAACAAGGGTTAAAGGTTCACCAATTTCTATTTGTGGTTCCTTGGGAGTTTTTGACAAACAAAAACTTAGTGTTTTCAACTCATAAGGAAAACCTTATTTTGAGCAAAGAAAGCCTAAGCTACACCTAGCCAAATTCATATAGATGTTAGACACTACTATTCTACCATAGTATCACTTGCTAATACAATTCAAATGTATTGACCCTTGTGGCTATAACTTATTATGTTGCAGGTTTGTTTGATGTTAGTGAAGTGTGTTGAATAGGGATTACAAGTCTACAACCAACATGATTGCCTGTGGCATATGAAGATGAAGGACTCCATGCTATATAGTTATATCTGCTGCATTGTAATAAGATAGCCAAATGATCTATGTAAGGTGTAATGAATTATTTTATTCCTGGTTATAAGTTGTAATATGACCTTTGTTTATTGATATTACATCTTAAACTGTGGATGCTAGCTATTCGATCTAGGGACTAGCATTGCAATCACAGGGACCTTTACCTTATAAAGGTGGGGTCTTACACGAAGCTAGCATTGACGTAACACCTTGCGACAAGTTCTTCTTCACCTCCATATATGAGAAACATGTCTTTAGTTCTTCTTAAGTACTTAAAGATATCCTTGACTTCCTTCCAGTGTTCTGAACCTGGATCAGATTGGTACTTGCTAGTCAAACTAACAACATATGCCACATCTGGCCTTGGTAACATAGCATACATAAGAGAATCTATGCCTAAGGCATAGGGGACACGGTCCATTATTTATCTATCTGTTGTTGTCGCTGGACTTTGAGTCTTACTCAAAACCGTTCCTTGGAACATCGGTAAGAACCCCTTCCTACTTCCGTCCATTTTGAACTTCTTCAAAATCTTGTCAAGTTACGTACTTTGTGACAATCCTATTAAGCTTCTTGATCTATCTCTATAGATCTTAATGCCTAATATGTATGCAGCTTCACCGAGATCTTTCATCGAAAACTTACTATTTAAGTATTCATTTACGCTTTTCAAAAGTTCTATGTCATTTACAATCAACAATATGTTATCCACATATAGACTATAAATACAATAGAGCTCCCACTCACTTTCTTGTAAATAAAAACTTCTCCGATGGTTTGGATAAATCCAAAACTTTGGATGACTTCATCAAATCGGAGATTTCAACTTCAGGATGCTTGCTTCAGTCCATAGATGGATCGCTGAAGTTTGCATACCATGTTAGCATCCTTAGAATCGACAAAACCTTTTGGTTGTATCATATACAACTCTTCCTCAATGTTTCCATTGAGGAACGTTGTTTTGCCATCCATCTGCTAGATTTCATAATCAAAAAATGCAGCAATTTCTAACATAATCCTAACAGACTTTAGCATCGCTACTAGTCATAAAGTCTCATCATAGTCAACTCCTTGAATTTGTCGGAACCCCTTCGTGACAAGTCGAGCTTTATAGACGGCCACATTACCATCAACGTTCGTTTGTTTTTTGAAAATCCATTTATTCTCAACGGCCTTTCGGTCGTGAGGTAAGTCTACCAAAGTCCAAACTTGGTTATCATACATGGATTACATCTTGGATTGCATGGATTCTAGCCATTTGTTGGAATCTGGGATCATCATCGCTTCATCATACGTCCCAGGTTCATCATTTCCATCTATCATGAAATTGAGGACTGGATCACCGTACAGTTCCGGAGCTACACGTACCCTACCTGACCTGCGAGGTTCGGTAGTACTCTCTCTTGGAGTTTCATGAGGAGGGGTGGGTACCTCATCATCATTTCCTTCTTCCATTGGTGGAGTTAACACTAGAACAGATTCCAGCGCTGCGCTACTCGCCACTTCTGGAATGAGAGGTTCAATAACCTCACCGAGTTCTACTTTCCTACTACTCACTCCTTTCGATAGAAACTCTTTTTCTAGAAAGGATCCATTCTTGGCGATAAATATTTTGCCTCGGATCGGTGATAGAAGGTGTACTCAATTGTTTCTTTTCGGTATCCTATGAAGACGAATTTCTCTATGTTGGGTTCGAGCTTATCAGGTTGAAGTTTCTTCACATAAGCATCACATCCCCAAACTTTTAGAAATGACAGCTTAGGTTTGTTGCCAAACCATAATTCATACGGTGTCGTTTCAACGGATTTTGATGCTGCCCTATTTAAAGTGAATGCAGTGGTCTCTAATGCATGACCCTAAAATGACAATCACAAATCTGTAAGGGACATCATACATCGTACTATATGTAATAAGGTTAGATTAGGACGTTCAGATACACCATTATGCTAAGGTGTTCGAGCGGGAGTGAGTTGTGAAACAATTCCACATTGTCTCATGTGTGTGCCAAACTTGTAACTAACATATTCTCCTCGACGATCGGATCGTAGAAACTTGATATTTTGGTTACGATGATTTTCTACTTCACTATGAAATTCTTTGAACTTTTCAAATGTTTCAAACTTGTGTTTCTTTAAGTATATATACCAATATCTACTTAAATCATCCGTACAATATAACAATATCCTCCATGTGCTGTAAGAGGTCCCAATCTTTAATAAGATAGAGCCTCCTGTGTTTACAATGCTAGTCCCTGGATCAATAGCTAGCACCCACAGTTAAGATGTAATATCAAGATACAAAGGTCATATTATAACTTTATAACCAGGAATAACATAATTTTATTACATCACACATAGCTCATATGGCTATTACATTACATTGCAGCGGAATAACTATAAGCATGGGTCCTTCATCTTCAAAGTGCCACAAGCAGATGTTGGTTGTAGACTTTGTAATCCTAAACAATCAACCTTCACTAAAATCAATCAAACATGCAACATACAAGTTACAGCCACAAAGGGTCAATACATTTGAATTGTATTGGCAAGTGATACTATGGTAGTATAGTGGAGTTTATCATCTATATGTGTTTGGCTAAGTGGAGGTGAGGCTTGCATTGCTCAAAATAGATTTTTCCTTAACATTTTGAAAATACTAAGTTTTTGCTTGTCAAAATCATTTTTCTCAATCAAAGATTGAAGATCCTTTCCAAGGCATCTACCAACCAAAGATTGAAGATTTCAAACAACCCTTGTTCCAATCCACAAGTTTTAACTTAGAAATTTGAATGATGAGATTCTTGATTGCTTCCATGTCTTGATGCTCAAATTGTCCTTTACCAGGGACATGGCTAAGTACTTAGATTTTACACTCTGCAGAGGTGGTGCACTTTCCCCACAAGACTTGGTTTCCCAAGACAAGATCTTTCAGAAGCTTTCCCTTAGACCAAAATGGACGCGCTCCAACCTATCAAACACTACCACCCACTGTCCATATGGCTAAGTTCTAGCAACCTATATGATCATGGCAGAGCCCATATTGCCAAGTGGTTGCACTTGAAGCTTCTCAACATTTGACATCTCAAATCTCTTTGTTCCTGGGTGGCCATCCACAAGTGAGATACACAAGGTTCACCAGTCCCCTGGCCTTGTGTAACCACTCAACCAAAATCCACCAAGCAAGCCCATTCTACCCAGGTGATTCATTAACTTGGTTGTTTTATTAGACAAAATCACAAGTCCTCAGACTTGGAATATTTTTCCATAGTGTGAATATATTTTCCACCCATGTTTTCTATTAGCTAGGCTAAGCTTGA
Source organism: Avena longiglumis (assembly GCA_030063025.1). Lineage (NCBI taxonomy): Eukaryota > Viridiplantae > Streptophyta > Magnoliopsida > Poales > Poaceae > Avena > Avena longiglumis. The sequence goes on from CP125973.1 coordinate 162,420,579, forward strand.
TAGTAGTAGGAATCTTAACTTAGGAAAATCCTTCTAAGGTTTCATCTACTAGTTTCCTATAGTAAGGTTTATACTTAGCAAAATCCATGCAAGTTTTACTTAGCAAAATCACTAATGCATAGAGAAAATAATGGGACAAAAAGTATGAAGCATCACTTGCCTTTTTGGTAGGGAATGGTGGTTCACTCCTTGATCTTGCTAGTCTCACACTTCACTACAAGTCAATCAAGCAAACACAAATTCAATTCACATTCCAAACCAAAGTCAATCAAACAATTTTTTACACACAAAGAAATGGAATCTAAGTCATGCATAAGCATGCAAAGGTTGGTTCTATTGCAAGGATGGTCTCCACTAGGCTTCTAAACTTTGTAAGGTCCAAATTGGTCATTTACCAAAGTGGCAAAGTATATTGCAAAAGGGTTTTATCTCAAAACCATTTTAAAATCCATTCATCATTTTATGTGGTGAAAAATATTTTTATCAAAGCAACCACTTTAAGTTGTTAACCAAATAAGTTGTTGTTTCCCAAAACTTGGTGTTTAGGGTCAGTAGTTATGATCAAAACATTTTCTCAAAGTTTTCTTTATAAAAACATTTTCATAACCAAAATCTTTATTTTCATTTGGCTATGAATGGACTAATTCAATTAATCAATCCTACTTTTACCAAATTCATTTTTAACACCATGGGTTGGTTCCTAGGGTTAGTAAGTTCACCAAAAACCATTTTTCCAAGGTTTCAAACTCAAAATCCTTTTTGAATCATTTTTCTAAACTAAATAAGCAATCAAATGTTTCTGCATAATAAACCAATCTAACAGATACTATTTGCTAAACAAAGGGTATGGTTGGATAGGTCTTGTTCTCCTGAATCCATTGATATAAAATTTGCAAAATTTGGACGTGTGGTTTGAAAGTTATAGCAATTACAAATTTGTAATCTAATCAGATCAAAATTCTGTTTTAAATCGAATCCTGTACACGTGGCTGCTTCTGATTGGGAAATAACGGTTCGCTCGGATCGGCTACTGGGGTGCGTTGGATCTAACTGAAAACGTGCGGCACAGATCGCTTGATACCCCTTCGCTCTTATTCTAATATCATCCGTCAGATCTAGATCCTGTGAACCATATTGACTTGACCATTTGACAGCGGCGCTGGCGGCGGCGACTCTGTTTCGCGGCGGCGCCGGCGATACAGGAAGCGAGGAAGAGGGGAAGGATGCTCACCAGGTTCGCAATGCAGCGTTGATACTCAACGTGCTCTTGGTTGGTGGAGGGGCGTACGGGGACGGGCAGGATTCTTCGCCGGAGTTGGTTACGGCGGACGCTACGGTCGAGGTCGAGGACGACGCTACAGATCACGCCGAGGCAAGCAGAAGGCAAGGTTAGCTGCGCAAGGTCGAGGCGGTGACGCATGCATGAAAGAGAAGAGGAGGGGCGGTCGGATACAACCTGTGGGCGTCGTCGGAGAAGAGCCAGACGGCGGCGGTACTGGAGGTTGTCGTTGGCGAGCTGGCGTCCATGGTCGAACGGGTGGTACGGGAGGAGGTGCAGGAGTGGGGAAGCTGGTAGGGTGCTCGAGAAGGCAGGGGTATGTATGGTGAAGGCGGTGGTGGAATGGCGGAGCCGAGGGAGGAGAGGGAGAGGGGGGGAGAGGGGGGAGGGAGAGGAGGCGTGCGAGAGGAGGAGGGGAGAGAGGGAGAGGGTGCGCGTTTAAGTTAAGGTGGTCATGTTAAAGAGAATTCAAGCCACGAATCAAAGCCTGCAACGACCGGCGAGGGGGAGAAGAGGTCGTGCAGGGTGTGGACGATGAACAGGAAAGTAGGGTCGTCTTGTCAGCGATAGAGAAGGAAAGGGGGTTGGGTCCACCAGTCAGCTGCTTAGCGGGTGCGAGACTGAGTGAGAAAAATAACGTTTCGCTGGGGAAGGAGGTGGGTTGCTGGGCCGAGTTGGGCTTTTAGCTGGGCTGGGTCGTTTGCTCTATTTTTTTTGTGTGAAAACCTTTTTCTTTTTCCAATTTCAATTTCTGTTTTGAAATTTCTATCAAACAAACATGGTTCAAATCAATTCAAACAACACCAAAACTTTGTAATATTGAAATTAGTTCTGATCAGTAACATGAACCAAAATCCAAATTCAAATTAATAATTTAAATCTTTTTAGGTTCCATTTATTAATTAAGTAAAATGGTCCATGGTTTATTATTAAAATAGGGTTTGGTTTATTTAATAGAATCTTCATTTGAAATCCAAATACTTTCAAAACTAAACAGAAGTTTTTATTTGGAAATAAAGAATATTTGGAAAACTTGTTTAAAACAAAATAACCTTTTATTTTAGGGTCCATTAATAATTAAATAAAATGGGCCTTAGTTATTAAATCAAATAGAGTTTGATTTTATTAATAAAATCTTTATTTTAAACCTAAGTATTTTCAAAACCAAATCAGTAGGTTTTATTTGGGAAATATAGCATACTTGGAAACTTGTTTTAAAACAAATAAAATTTTATTTAGAGTCCATTATTAATTAAATATAATAGACTTTCATTATTAAATCAAATAGGATTTGTTTTATTAAAATATTTATTTTGAAATCTAAAATAAAACCAAAACACTTCAGTAGGTTTTAATTAAGAAAATAATATACTTAGAAAACTTATTTAAAATAATTTAATAGGTTTTGATGTTTTAATTAAAATGGTAAAACCTTTTATTTAAATAAAGTTGGATATTAAATCCTTATTATTTTATTTTAAATAAACCTTTGCTATTTTTATTCAAAACAAAATGTTTTAATTCAAAAGCTTGGCCAAGGATTAATTTGGCTTTATAAAATAACCTTTATTTATAAATCCATCTTTTCTTTTGAATACCAAATCTTTTATTAAAAGATCCAAAATAGTATTTCCAAAATATTTTATTTTCCTTTGTTAATTGTTTTATGTTTTTAAATCCCTTTAGGATTTAATTGTTCAAAAATAGGTTTGAAGATTCCTATTGGAATTCAAAAAGTTTCTTCTGGCCCTGAAAATCAAACAAAGTTTTATTTTATTCATTTATTTTCACATTACAAGATTTGGAAAATCTTGGGATGTGACATGTGCCGACACACTCGTTGGGCCACATACATCGGTATGTATTATTCCAACAAGTCGGTCACACGCTCCATTGTTCCTAAGAACGGAGTTCTATCCATCTTGACCATAAGGCATGGTTCACATGTTTCCAATGATTCATAATCAAGTGATTCAAGCAGTCCATCAGAATGGAGCTTCTTCATGGTCTTTACACCAATATGACCTAAATGGCAATGCCAAAAATATGGAGAAATATCATCATTCAACTTAATTATTTTGGCATTCACATTATGAATATGTGTACTAATACATCAAGATTCAAGACAAATAAACTATTCAACAAAGGTGTGTGACGTCAAAAGATATTATTCATATATAAGGAACAACCATTGTTCTCCGATACAAATGAATAATCGTCTTGCATTAAACATGACCCAGACATGATATTGTTAGGGGTCCCAACCTGATAAGGTAGATCCCTCCTGTGTTTTACAATGCTAGTCCCTGGATCAATAGCTAGCACCCACAGTTAAGATGTAATATCAAGAAACAATGGTCATAACATAACTTTATAACCAGGAATAACATAATTTTATTATATCATACATAGCTCATTTGGCTATTACATTATATTGCAGCGGAATAACTATAAGTATGGGTCCTTCATCTTCAAAGTGCCACAGGCAGATGTTGGTTGTAGACTTTGTAATCCTAGTCAATCAAACAATCTTCCTTTAAATAGTCAAACCTGCAACATTACAAGTTACAAACAAGGGTCAATACATTTGAATTGTATTGGCAAGTGATACTATGGTAGTATAGTGGAGTCTATCATCTATATGCATTTGGCTAAGTGGAATTGAGGCTTGCATTGCTCAAAATAGATTTTTCTTATCATTTGAAAATAAATAGTTTTGTCAAAACTTTTCCAATGCTTCTCTCAATCAAAGACTGAAGATCCTTCTCGAGGCATCTACAAATCAAAGACTGAAGTGCTTGGTAAAATCATTTTCCTCAATCCAAGATTTCAAGATCCTTATATCAAGCCATCTTTCCATCAAAGATTGAAGAATACACACAATCCCTTGTTCACCCACAAGTTTTTATTTAGAAGTTGGAATGATGAGATCCTTGATTGCTTCCATGTCTTGATGCTCAAATTGTCCTTTACCAGGGACATGGCTAAGTACTTAGGTTTTACACTCTGCAGAGGTGGTGCACTTTTCCCACAAGACTTGGTTTCCCAAGACAAAATCTTTCAGAAGCCTTTCCTTAGACCAAAATGGACGCGTTCCAACCTATCAAAACACTACCACCCACTGTCCATTTGGCTAAGTTCTTGCAACCTATATGATCATGGCAGAGCCCATATTGCCAAGTGGTTGCACTTGAAGCTTCTCAACATTTGACATCTCAAATCTCTTTGTTTCCTGGGTGGCATTCCACAAGTGAGATACACAATCCAAGTCCATGGCCTTGTGAACCACTCAACCATTCTCCACCAATCTATTCCATTCCACCCAGGTGATTCATTAACTTAGTTGTTTTATTAGACAAAATCACAAGTCCTTAGACTTAGAATATTTTTCCATAGTGTGAATATATATTCCACCCATGTTTTCTATTAGCTAGGCTAAGCTTGGTAGTAGTAGGAATCTCTAACTTAGGAAAATCCTACTAAGGATTTATCTACTAGGTTTTCCTATAGCAAGATCTATACTTAGCAAAATCCATGCAAGTTTTACTTAACAAAATCACTAATGCATAGTGAAAGTAATAGGACAGAAAGTATGAAGCATCACTTGCCTTTTTGGTAGAGTATAGGTTCACTTCTTGATCTTTGCAACAATCACACTCTTCAAGTCACTACAAATAAATCAAGCAAGGCACAATCTCAATCTACCAATCAAGCAAACAACACACATAAATAACATAGTCAAAGAAATGCATGCAAGCATGCCAAGCTTTGTTTTGTTTGAAAAGGTGGTTCCTAGTGGGTCATGGTCATTTGGGTAAATCTAATGGTCATTTCCTAAAGTGGCCATGTCATTTGCTAAGGGTTTCACTTTAAAACCATTTTTAAAACAAAGTGTTATTTTATGTGGTGTAGAAATATTTTTACTAAGGCTTTAGCTTATAGGTTTCACCAAATGAGTTGCTATTGCAAAACTTGGTGTTTTGGGGTCAGTAGGTTTGGTTCAAACATTTCCTCCAAAGTTTTCCATTCAAAACCATTTTTCATAATCAAATCAATATTTTTATTTAGCTAGAAAGGGACTAAATCAAGTAATCCATTCTAAACCTTTCCAAAAACATTTATAAGGGCATGGTTTGGTTCCTAGGTTCAGTAAGGTCACAGCTAAACATTTTGCAAAGGTTTTACCCCTAAATTCAATTTTACACAATTTTTATACTCTAGACAAGCTCACAAAAGTTTCTGCAAATTCAAACAAGCTAACAAATACTATTTGACAAACTAAGGGTAGGTTTGGCTAGGGCTTGTTCTCCTGAATCTTTTGATATAAAATTTGTCAAATTTGGACGTGTGGTTCAAAAGATCTAAGGGTTTGAAATCTGTATCAAATTCTGATTTCAAAATCTGTTTTTAACAAACAGATGACACGCGGCACGTTTCCATTCGACGGTACCGGTTCGCTGCGGATCACACTGTGGTGCGTTGGATCTAGTTAAATCGAATGGCTCAGATCGAGTACCCCTTCGCGACTTAAGTCAACTAATCCTGCTCGCTCACTCTGGATCGAGCAGTGCAATCACTCGAACCGAAAGCGGTTGCCGCGGTGGTGCAGCGGCGACGGCGACGAGATGCTCGGTGGTTCTAGGAAGCGAGGAAGAGAGATGAAGCTCACCGAGTTCGTGGCGCGACGCGATGCTCAACGAGGTTTCGAGGAGGCGAGGGTGTCTTGGGCGATACCAATTGCTCGCCGGAGTTATTCTTGGCGACGGCGGCTCTGTCGTGGTCGAGGGCGTCGCCGGAGACCACCCTAAGCGGCAGAGAGTGCGGTCGACGCGTGAGGTCAAGGCAATGTTGCGCGTGAACTAAAGTGGAAAGGGTGGATGGAAACCATCGGGATACTCACCGGAGTTGCGGGTCGGTGATCGTCGTGGGCGTGGATAGGAGCGCCTAAAACAAGCGGAGGGTACGATTAGGTTCGTAGGCGGAAGGCGAGTATGTGTGCATCATCGAGACGGAAGGGGGCGGTCAGAGTTTACCTGCGAGCTTCGCCGGGGAAGAAAACAGGCGGTGGCGCGGCCAGATGTTGTCGTTGGCGAGGCTCAGAGGTTCCCGCGGTCAAGTGGATGGTACGGGAGGAAGGTCCAGGAGGAAAACTGCCAGGGTGATCAAGGAGGCTTGGAGTAGTGTCGTATCGTCGGAATCGTTACCGGAACATCGTCGGAGACAGGGACGGTCGAGGAGAAATTGGGGGCGGTCTAAGGCGTGCCAGCTTGGGGTGTCAGAGGGAACTTATAGAGGAGGCTTGGGCGTTTATCTGGTGATCAAAGTGAGGTAAAGGCTCGGCATTAGGCGTATTGATTCCATGAAATCAAAGCAAGAACGGCAGCGAGGAGAAGGCGTGGTCGTCACGAGGAAGAAGGAGAACGATGGATGTGGGGTCCATTGTCGGGGGAAATGAATCGAGAAAAGGTCCACTTGTCGAGGCTTGTGGGTTGTTTCCGTGGTGAGGAAAAGCAGTTCGGGAGGGAGAAGGGGCTGGGCTGACTGATGGGCTTCGTGGGTAGTTGGGTTCTTTGTTTCTTTTTTTTTTGTACAGAAACATTTTCTTTTTTCCATTTTATTTACTGATTTGAATTTCATTTCACAACTCAAACAACCAGACAATCATTCAAATAATTCAAACTATTGTAATGAGTTTTTGGTTCTGTTTATCATCATAATTCACATTCGAAAATAAAATATTATTTTAAATCTTTTTAGGTTCCATTTATTAATTAAATAAATGGACCATTAGCTATTTAATAAAATAGGGTTTGTTTTTATTTAATAAAAACTTCATTTAAAATCCAATATTTTCAAAACCCAATCAGTAGGTTTTATTTGGAAAACAAATAATACTTGGATACTTGTTTAAAACAAAATATTATTTTGCTTTAGGGTCCAATAATAATTATATATATAATGGGCCTTAGTTATTAAATCAAATAGAGTTTAATTTTATTAATAAAATCTTTATTTGAAACTAAATATCTTCAAAACTAAATTAGTGGGTTTTATTTGGGAAATATAGAATACTTGGAGATTTGTTAAAAAAATAGAATAACATTTTATTTTAGGGTTCATTATTTAATTAATATAATAGATCTTCATTATTATTTCAAATAAGATTTATTTTATTTGATATATTTATTTTGAATCTAAAGCAAAAACACTTTAGTAGGTTTTATTAGAGAATATAAAATACTTGGAAAACCTATTTTAAACAATTTAATAAGTCTTGATGTTTTAATTAAAGTAGTAAAACCTTTCATAATAAATTTTGATATTAATTCCTTATTATTTTATTTTAAATAAACCTTTGTTATTTCTATTCAAACTGAATGTTTTTAATTCCCAAAGTTTGGTCAAGGTTTAAACTGGCCTTTATTAAATAATCATTATTTATAAAACTTCTATTTCATTTGAAAACAAATCTTTTCATTTAATTGTTTCAAATTAGTATTTCTCAAATGTTTTTATTTTCCTTTTATTAAATGTTTATCTTTCTAAATCTCTTGAGGTTTATTTTAATTCAAATGGGTTGAAGTTCCAATTGTATTCAAAAAGTTTCTTCTGGCTCTGAAAATTAACAAAGTTTTGTTTTATTAATTTTATTTTCACATTACAAGATTTGGAAAATCTTGGGATGACAGTTACCCTTAAAATAAATCTCGTCCCGAGATTTGGGAAGGCTGGGGTTACAATCAAGTTCAAACAACTAGGGTACTACCACCCTTAAAAATTCTCAAACAAAAATTACATATTGGCCTTCTCGGGTCCCGAATTTCTCTATGTTAAACTTTTGCTTTATTCCTATGCTTGACTCATGGACCAAGATTGAGCTTCTCCATAGGCTTGTTCAACTTGTTCTTCATCCTTTCTCGGACAGTTGCTTGCATAGTGTCCTGGATTCTGCTTATTGAAGCAATTAATGTCTTTGAGTTCTTTACGTTGCTCTTGTGGGCAAGTTGCTACAAAGTGACTGATTCATTACAGTTGTTACACCACACTTGGTCAATTCCTTTATTCTTTATGTTCCTGGCATCCACTGGAGTAGTGTCCCATTTCCTTACATTTACGACATTGTACGTGCTCATGTCTTGCTTGGGCTTCTTGATTTTCCTTGATCCTTTGAATTGGGTTGTCTTGCTTGGAAGTAGTGGTCCTTTCCCTTTGGTAGACTTGGATCCTTCTTGTTTCCTTTGTTCTACAATGGCATAAATAGGACATAGGCCAGGAGTATGATCACTTCCTTCACAAAGATAGCAAGTAGCTTGAGAGGTAGGGCATTCTCCAACAGGATGATCTTCATCACAATTTGGGCATTGTCCTTCATGCTCTGTGGAAGTATGATCCTTGTCACCACAAATAATGCAAGCTGGGGCTCCATCTAGAACAACATTCTTTTCATCCTTGCTATCATACTCTCTTCTAGGTAAGTTTTCTTCCATGCTAATCATTTGATTAGTCACCTTAAGCATCAATTGGGACTGTTCCTCTAAAAACCTTTGTAGTGCTGGATCTTCATTATTATTGTTGGCTAGGAACTGAGCTGTCAGTTGGTTCAATTGATGTTGAGTTGCTATGAGTTCTCTAAGGTCATTGTGTTGGTGTCATCAACCTTGGAATCCTTTGGGGAAGTCATCTGTTTGGGTTTGAAGGGAGATTAGAATAGACAAGATATTTCTAATGAGATATTTCTAATCACACATATCTCAATTCACACAAACAATGTGCATGCAAACACAAGCAAACACTCCACTCAAACAACAAAGTTCAAGCACATTCTTTAGGCAACAAAATATTTTTGTTACACCACATAAGTTGGTGGTTTTGATTTAACTAAATTGTGGTGGTCTATCTATATGGTTCACTTGTGATCTTTCCTTCCTTCTTGATTTTTCTTACTTGAGATCATGGTTTCCTTGGGAAAAGCTCTTGGTTTCAATACTTCAAAGTTGTTGATGGATCCTTCTTATTTTGCATTCCCTTAGTCTCTAAATCTTGAGTAAGAGTTCCTTGTTTCACTTGTAGTCCTTAGTAGTTTCCAAGTTGGAAGTCTTTGGTGAGAATGCTGAAGATGTTGAAGTCATTAGAGCTGAAGATGTTGAAGAAGTCTTTTGCACATGGTGTAGTCTTTGGCCATGGGGTAGGTTTTTATCCATCAAGTTGAAATAGAAGAGATGTAGAGTTGAAACCAAAATGGTTGAGGAAAGAGTTTACAAGTGTTTTTGTAAATAAGTTTTGGATCAAAATATAACTCCTATTTTTCTAAGGGTTTTTGTCCAATCCTAGGTTTACAAATCCTACAGGCAACACAATGCTCTGATACCATCTGTTAGGGGTCCCAACCTGATAAGGTAGATCCCTCCTGTGTTTTACAATGCTAGTCCCTGGATCAATAGCTAGCACCCACAGTTAAGATGTAATATCAAGAAACAATGGTCATAACATAACTTTATAACCAGGAATAACATAATTTTATTATATCATACATAGCTCATTTGGCTATTACATTATATTGCAGCGGAATAACTATAAGTATGGGTCCTTCATCTTCAAAGTGCCACAGGCAGATGTTGGTTGTAGACTTTGTAATCCTAGTCAATCAAACAATCTTCCTTTAAAACAGTCAAACCTGCAACATTACAAGTTACAGCCACAAGGGTCAATACATTTGAATTGTATTGGCAAGTGATACTATGGTAGTATAGTGGAGTCTATCATCTATATGCATTTGGCTAAGTGGAATTGAGGCTTGCATTGCTCAAAATAGATTTTTCTTATCATTTGAAAATAAATAGTTTTGTCAAAAACTTTTCCAATGCTTCTCTCAATCAAAGACTGAAGATCCTTCTCGAGGCATCTACAAATCAAAGACTGAAGTGCTTGGTAAAATCATTTTCCTCAATCCAAGATTTCAAGATCCTTATATCAAGCCATCTTTCCATCAAAGATTGAAGAATACACACAATCCCTTGTTCACCCACAAGTTTTTATTTAGAAGTTGGAATGATGAGATCCTTGATTGCTTCCATGTCTTGATGCTCAAATTGTCCTTTACCAGGGACATGGCTAAGTACTTAGGTTTTACACTCTGCAGAGGTGGTGCACTTTACCCACAAGACTTGGTTTCCCAAGACAAAATCTTTCAGAAGCCTTCCCTTAGACCAAAATGGACGCGTTCCAACCTATCAAAACACTACCACCCACTGTCCATTTGGCTAAGTTCTTGCAACCTATATGATCATGGCAGAGCCCATATTGCCAAGTGGTTGCACTTGAAGCTTCTCAACATTTGACATCTCAAATCTCTTTGTTTCCTGGGTGGCATTCCACAAGTGAGATACACAATCCAAGTCCATGGCCTTGTGAACCACTCAACCATTCTCCACCAATCTATTCCATTCCACCCAGGTGATTCATTAACTTAGTTGTTTTATTAGACAAAATCACAAGTCCTTAGACTTAGAATATTTTTCCATAGTGTGAATATATATTCCACCCATGTTTTCTATTAGCTAGGCTAAGCTTGGTAGTAGTAGGAATCTCTAACTTAGGAAAATCCTACTAAGGATTTATCTACTAGGTTTTCCTATAGCAAGATCTATACTTAGCAAAATCCATGCAAGTTTTACTTAACAAAATCACTAATGCATAGTGAAAGTAATAGGACAGAAAGTATGAAGCATCACTTGCCTTTTTGGTAGAGTATAGGTTCACTTCTTGATCTTTGCAACAATCACACTCTTCAAGTCACTACAAATAAATCAAGCAAGGCACAATCTCAATCTACCAATCAAGCAAAACAACACACATAAATAACATAGTCAAAGAAATGCATGCAAGCATGCCAAGCTTTGTTTTGTTTGAAAAGGTGGTTCCTAGTGGGTCATGGTCATTTGGGTAAATCTAATGGTCATTTCCTAAAGTGGCCATGTCATTTGCTAAGGGTTTCACTTTAAAACCATTTTTAAAACAAAGTGTTATTTTATGTGGTGTAGAAATATTTTTACTAAGGCTTTAGCTTATAGGTTTCACCAAATGAGTTGCTATTGCAAAACTTGGTGTTTTGGGGTCAGTAGGTTTGGTTCAAACATTTCCTCCAAAGTTTTCCATTCAAAACCATTTTTCATAATCAAATCAATATTTTTATTTAGCTAGAAAGGGACTAAATCAAGTAATCCATTCTAAACCTTTCCAAAAACATTTATAAGGGCATGGTTTGGTTCCTAGGTTCAGTAAGGTCACAGCTAAACATTTTGCAAAGGTTTTACCCCTAAATTCAATTTTACACAATTTTTATACTCTAGACAAGCTCACAAAAGTTTCTGCAAATTCAAACAAGCTAACAAATACTATTTGACAAACTAAGGGTAGGTTTGGCTAGGGCTTGTTCTCCTGAATCTTTTGATATAAAATTTGTCAAATTTGGACGTGTGGTTCAAAAGATATAAGGGTTTGAAATCTGTATCAAATTCTGATTTCAAAATCTGTTTTTAACAAACAGATGACACGCGGCACGTTTCCATTCGACGGTACCGGTTCGCTGCGGATCACACTGTGGTGCGTTGGATCTAGTTAAATCGAATGGCTCAGATCGAGTACCCCTTCGCGACTTAAGTCAACTAATCCTGCTCGCTCACTCTGGATCGAACGGCTGCAATCACTCAGACCGAAAACAGGCGGCGCTGCGCGGTGGTGCACGGCGGCGACGGCCAGACGAGATGCTCGCGGTGGTTCTAGGAAGCGAGGAAGAGAGAGATGAAGCTCACCGAGTTCGTGGCGCGACGCTGATGCTCAACGAGGTTTCGAGGAGGCGAGGGGTGTACTGGGGCGATACCAATTGCTCGCCGGAGTTGTTACTGGCGACGGCGGCTCTGGTCGTGGTCGAGGACGTCGCTGGAGACCACCCTAAGGCGAAGCAGAGGTGCGGTCAGACGCGTGAGGTCAAGGCAATGTTGTGCGCGTGAACTAAAGTGGAAAGGGTGGATGGAAACCATCGGGATACTCACCGGAGTTGCGGGGTCGTCGGTGATCGTCGTGGACGTGGATAGGGAGCGCCCTAAAACAAACGGAGGGTACGATCAGGTTCGTAGGCGGAAGGCGAGTATGTGTGCATCATCGAGACGGAAGGGGGCGGTCAGAGTTTACCTGCGAGCTTCGCCGGGGAAGAAAACAGGCGGTGGCGCGGCCAGATGTTGTCGTTGGCGAGGCTCAGAGGTTCCCGCGGTCAAGTGGATGGTACGGGGAGGAAGGTCTGGGAGGGGAAAAACTGCCAGGGTGATCAAGGAGGCTTGGAGTAGTGTCGTATCGTCGGAATCGTTACCGGAACATCGTCGGAGACAGGGACGGTCGAGGAGAAATTGGGGGCGGTCTAAGGCGTGCCAGCTTGGGGTGTCAGAGGGAACTTATAGAGGAGGCTTGGGCGTTTCTATCTGTGTGATCAAAGTGAGGTAAAGGCTCGGCATTAGAGCGTATTGATTCCGCGAAATCAAAGCAGCAACGGCAGCGAGGGAGAAGGCGTGGTCGTCGCGCGAGGAAGAAGGAGAACAGTGGATGTGGGGTCCGCTGTCAGTGGGGAAATGAATCGAGAAAAGGTCCACTTGTCAGAGGCTTGTGGGTTGTTTCCGTGGTGAGGAAAACGGTTCGGGAGGGAGAAGGGGCTGGACTGATGGGCTTCGTGGGTAGTTGGGTTCTGTTGTTTCTTTTTTTTTGCTGAAACATTTTCTTTTTCCATTTTATTTAGATTTGAATTTCATTTCACAACTCAAACAACTGACAATCATTCAAATAATTCAAACTATTGTAATGAGTTTTTGGTTCATTTATCATCATAATTCACATTCGAAAATAAAATATTATTTTAAATCTTTTAGGTTCCATTTATTAATTAAATAAATGGACCATTAGCTATTTAATAAAATAGGGTTTGTTTTATTTAATAAAACTTCATTTAAAATCAATATTTTCAAAACCCAATCAGTAGGTTTTATTTGGAAAACAAATAATACTTGGATACTTGTTTAAAACAAAATATTATTTTGCTTTAGGGTCCAATAATAATTATATATATAATGGGCCTTAGTTATTAAATCAAATAGAGTTTAATTTTATTAATAAAATCTTTATTTGAAACTAAATATCTTCAAAACTAAATTAGTGGGTTTTATTTGGGAAATATAGAATACTTGGAGATTTGTTAAAAAAATAGAATAACATTTTATTTTAGGGTTCATTATTTAATTAATATAATAGATCTTCATTATTATTTCAAATAAGATTTATTTTATTTGATATATTTATTTTGAATCTAAAGCAAAAACACTTTAGTAGGTTTTATTAGAGAATATAAAATACTTGGAAAACCTATTTTAAACAATTTAATAAGTCTTGATGTTTTAATTAAAGTAGTAAAACCTTTCATAATAAATTTTGATATTAATTCCTTATTATTTTATTTTAAATAAACCTTTGTTATTTCTATTCAAACTGAATGTTTTTAATTCCCAAAGTTTGGTCAAGGTTTAAACTGGCCTTTATTAAATAATCATTATTTATAAAACTTCTATTTCATTTGAAAACAAATCTTTTCATTTAATTGTTTCAAATTAGTATTTCTCAAATGTTTTTATTTTCCTTTTATTAAATGTTTATCTTTCTAAATCTCTTGAGGTTTATTTTAATTCAAATGGGTTGAAGTTCCAATTGTATTCAAAAAGTTTCTTCTGGCTCTGAAAATTAACAAAGTTTTGTTTTATTAATTTTATTTTCACATTACAAGATTTGGAAAATCTTGGGATGTGACAGATATTCATGCTCAACGCAGGCACATAATAACAATTCTTAAGGTTTATTGTCAATATCGATGGCATATGAAGTGGCAGTGTCCCGATGGCGATCACATCAACCTTCAATCCATTGCCTACACGCATCGTCACTTTATCCTTTTCTAGTGGTCGACTATTCCTTAGTCCTTGTTTCGAGTTACATATATTAGCAACCGAACCGGTATCACATACCTAGGTACTACTTAGACTACTATTAAGGTACACATAAATAACAAGTATATCATATATACCTTTGTTCACTTTCCCGGCCTTCTTATCTGCCAAGTACTTCGAGCAGTTCCGCCTCCAGTGACCAACCTCATTGCAGTAAAAGCACTTTGTATCGGGCTTCGGGCCTCCCTTGGTCTTCTTCTCAGGCGCGGCAACAGACATGCCATCCTTCTTGAAGTTAAACTTGGGCTTGCCCCTCTGGCCCCTTTTCTTGGAACTGGTGGCTTTATTGACCATAAACACTTGATGTTCCTTTTTAATGTCTACCTCGGCAGTCTTAAGCATAGCTACGAGTTTGGTGAGCGACTTGTCGACACCATTCATCTTGTAGTTAGTTACAAATCCTTTGTAACTCGGTGGTGGCGATTGCAGAACCCTGTCCATCATGAGATCAGTTGGAATCTCACATCCCAGTCTCTCAAGACGTTGGGCGTATCCTGTCATCTTTATGACATGCTCATTCACATAGTTGTGCTCCTCCATCTTAGCGCTAAAGAACTTTTCAGAGATCTCATATCTCTTGACACGGATTTGGTCCCCAAACATAGTTTTGAGTTCCTCCACCATGACATCAGCATCAATAAGTTCAAAACGCTTTTGGAGCTTGGGCTCCAACGATTGGAGTGTCGCGCACTGCACAAGAGTGTAGTCATCAAACTTTGTGTCATACACAGTATGATACTCCTGAGGAGCATCATCTATAGGAGCATTACCGAACGGACCGTCAAGTACATAGGACCTTTTCATGCCCGTGATGATAATCCTCAAGTTGCAGTGCTAGTTGGTGAAGTTAGACCTATTGTCTAGCAGCTTTTCTTTCTCAAGGAATGCATTGAAATTGAATGCAGGGGGTGCCATGATCTATAATGTATTTTCAAATACTATTTAGACTAGGTTTATAATAGACATACTTCAAGCTAATTAAAAATTACTTATATGAACTCCCACTCAAAATGACATCCCTCTAGCCATTTTAGTGATTACACGAACCAAATTCACTACGCCATGACCGATTATCGAGAGTGGTGGCGCAGCTCCAATGGCGAGCATCGTATGGGTCATCATATCTCCATATGACTCGTTATTTACCTTTCGGTTCATGTTCCGAGGCCATGTCTGTACATGCTAGGATCATCAAGTAAGAACCTGAGTATTCGTGTGTGTAAAATTGTCATACACCCATTGTATGTGAACGTAGAATCTATCACACCCGATCATCACGTGGTGCTTCGAGACGACGGACTTTCTTAACGGTGCATACTAAGGAAGAACATATTATTATCTTGATATTTAGTGGGAGGGATCATCTTATAGTGCGACCAAGGCAATAAAATACTACCTAGGAGATCAAATCAACGCAAAATAAGATGCATCAAAGGATAAACATCACATGCATATATAATGTGATATAATATGGTCCTTCTCGCATTCAATCTCCATCTCGTGCGTCATGGCATGATCTCCATCATTCCACTGGCGTGTCACCAAGGTCCATGGTGCCACCATGAAGGTTGTTCTCCACTAATCTAATTACATGGATTTCCATTTTCCAGCACGCATGCCATAAAATAAAATAACAACCATATGGCTCATGTTGTTTGTTTTATAATAAAACACATTGCATACAATAACATTTGTATCAGATACCATATCAGATCACATGCCCTGCAAAAACAAGTTAGACGCCTCTAATTTATTTTTGCATATTTTACGTGGATGTGGGATTTCTAGGATAGAACCGTTCTACCTACGAAATTCAGCCACAATGGTGATAACCAAGTTATTAAACAAACCGTTGTAAATCAGATATCAACTATAGTGGGAGAGACAGACACCCACTAGACAATTATGCAAAACGAGTTGCATGTCAAGCGTGGAATAGGTCTCATGTGCGAGGACGTACATGTAAAGTTTGTCCGGGCCACTTCATCCCACTATGCCACCAATATTCGAAATACAAGAGATATGCAATTACAAGACTTATCAACGCCCACATATCCATGTGTTCCAACCGTACAAAGCATCTACACATAGACATAGCCCTGATACCACTGATGGGATTCGTTGCATAGAAAACAAAAAATTCCCTATGGTTTGCAACTGGCAAGATCAAATCTAGGCAATACTTTTTAAGGGTTACAGATGGACTCACCCTCGTAGATCATAACAGGGATAACGTTCCTGCAAATAAACATGGTCGATGTAGATGTGTCACATCCCAAGATTTTCCAAATCTTGTAATGTGAAAAATAAATGAATAAAATAAAACTTTGTTGATTTTCAGGGTGAGAAGAAACTTTTTGAATCAAATTGGAAACTTTCAAAACCTATTTGGATCAAATAAAATCCTAAAGGGATTTAAAAAGATAAATAAACAATAAACTTAAAAATATTTAAAATTACTAATTTTGGATCTTTTAATAAAAGATTTGGTTTTCAAAAGAAAAGGTAAATTTATAAATAAGGATTATTTTATAGAGCCAAATTAAACCTTGGCCAAGCTTTTGAAATAAAAATATTTCTATTTGATAAAATAGTAAAGGTTATTTAAATAAATAATGAGGGTTTATTAATAAACCAATTTTATTAAAATAAAGGGTTTTACCATTTTAATTAAAACATCAAAACTTGTTAAACTATTTTAAACAAGTTTTCCAAGTATTTTATATCCTCAAATAAAACCTACTGAAGTGTTTATGGTTTTAATTAGATTTCAAATGGAGATTTTAAATAAATCAAAACCCATTTTATTTAATAACTAAGGTCCATTTTATTTAATCATTAATGGATCCTAAAAAGAATTAAAAAATATTATTTTATTTTATTTTGGGACATTGGTTTCTGTTGTTAAACAGAATTAAAAACTACACAATCTTTGACAAAGGTTTGAATTCATGTGTTGTTTGAATTGTTTGATTGAATTTCAAAACAGAAAATCAAATGGGAAAAGGAAAAAGTTTCAGTACAAAAAAAATGCTATAGGACTCTACCCAACTAAGCAGGCCCAGCAGCCCATTCCAGCCCACCCGGCGTACCCCCACGCGCGAAACATTTTCACCCACACCCGCACCCGCAGAGCCAATGACAGGTGGACCCTACTCCCTCTCTCCCTCTCTCACTGCTAGAGGACCCCACTACCACTTCGTTGTCGTCCTCACCCGCGGTGACCGCGCCTCCCCTCCTCGACCGTTTCTAGCGAAATTTGCCAGCATCAATTCGTGTTAACGCAGCAGTTAATCCCCCCTGCAACCACGCCTTCTTAATCGCCTCGCCCTCCTCCTCGTTTCCAGCCTCCTTCCGCCCGGCTCGAATTGCTCGTGGCAAACCCACTGGCTCCGACGAGGTCCCGTGCAAATTCCGGCGACGCCAGACCATACCCTGCCCCCTTGTGCACGCGAGCTCACTCTCCAGTACCTTGCACACCCCCAGTGGCCCCAGCTAGTCCGCGCACGCCTTAGAACGTCGCCTCCGACAACGCCATCTCGCCACCGACGGCTAGCTCAACTCCGGCGACTCTTCTGGTAAGCACCTGACCACCCCTCTCCTTCTCCTTCAAGCACGCATCATCGCCATGATATTGCGCGTCTAACTGTGCTTCCCGTATGTCTCCTCGTGAACCTTAGCCTCGCCTCCAACGTCGTCCGAGCACACCCGACGCGGACAAGAACTCCGGTGAGCAATAGCCATGAACACCGCGCGCCCCTGTCCCTATGGCGACCACGTCGAGAATCAGCGCAGCCCCGCGAACTCGGTGAGATACCCCACTCCTCCTCTAGCTCCCTGCATCGCCAGTACCACCCTCGTCCGAGCGCGCCGCCGCTCGCCGTTGACCTTGCGCCGCCAGTTAGTGGCAAGCAGAGGATAGCCGTCCGATCTCGATCTAGTGGAAAGGAAAGAAACTTAAGCGAAGGGGTATGTTCGCTTCTGAGCCACACGATTTACTTTAGATCCAACGCGCCAGAGTAGCTGATCCGGACGAAACGGTATGGACGAATCAGAATAAGACGCGTGGCTAGTGTGTTGAATTAAACAGAATTTTGAATCTGATTAGAATGTGATTTTGTAAATTCCATAACTTTCAAACCACACGTCCAAATTTTGCAAACTTTTTATCA
Organism: Avena longiglumis; assembly: GCA_030063025.1. Taxonomy (NCBI): domain Eukaryota; kingdom Viridiplantae; phylum Streptophyta; class Magnoliopsida; order Poales; family Poaceae; genus Avena; species Avena longiglumis. The sequence continues at coordinate 162,439,070 of CP125973.1, forward strand.
ATGGAATCAGTGGAACAAGCCCTAGTCAACCATGCACTTTGTTTAGTAAAATGCTTCTGTTAAAATGTTTGTTTTTGCAAAAACTTGTGTATGCTTGTTTAGGTTATAAAAATTGTTCAAAAATGATTTTGGGGATAAAATCTTTTGCAAATGGTTTGTTTTGAACCTACTGACCCTAGGAATCACTTTGTGGTTTCAAAAATATATTTGGTGATGCAAAAAATCTTGGATTTAAAACAAATTCTAGTCAAATAAAAATATGGTTTAATTATTAAAAATGGTTTTGGAAGAAAACCTTTGAGAAATGTTTTGGAAATAAACTCTCTGACCCTAAACACAAAGTTTTATGGTTTGAAAACATATTTTGTGAACCTTGTAGATTAAAGCCTTAGTAAAAACATTTCTACACCACATAAAATGATACCTTGTTTTGAAAATGGTTTATGAAGTGAAATCTTTTGCAAATGACTTTGCCACTTTATAAAATGACCATTAGGTGTTTTCAAATGTTTATGACCCATTAGGAACCAATTTTTCAAATAAAACCAAGCTTGGCATGTTTGCATGCATTACTTTGACTTTATCATTTTATGTGATGTTTTGCTTGAATGGTAGATTGAAATATTGTTTGCTTGATTGATTTGTAGTGACTTGAAGTGTGTGAACATTGCAAAGATAAAGGAGTGAACTTATACCCTGTACCAAAAAGGCAAGTGATGCTTCATACTTTTGTCCCATTACTTTCACTATGCATTACTGATTTTTCTAAGTAAAACTTGCATGGAATTTTGCTAAGTATAAACTATGCTATGGGAAAACCTAGTAGATGAAACCTTAGTAGAAATTCCTAAGTTAAGATTCCTACTACTATCATGCTTAGTTTAGCTAATAGAAAACAAGGGTGGAATATATATTCACACTATGGAAAAATTTCTAAGTCTGAGGACTTGAGTTTTGTTTAATAAAACAACTAAGTGAATGAATCACCTGGGTGGAATGGAAGGAAAGGTTTGTGTTGAGTGCTTCACAAGGCCCATTTTTATGGTTTACCTTGTGTATCTCACTTGTGGATGGACACCCAGGAACAAAGAGATTTGAGATGTCAAATGTTGAGAAGCTTCAAGTGCAACCACTTGGCATTATGGGCTCTGCCTGGATCATATAGGTTGCTAGAACTTAGCCAATTGGACAGTTGGTGGTAGTGGGAATGATAGGTTGGAACGCGTACATTTGGTCTAAGGAAAGGCTTCTGAAAGATCTTGTCTTGGTGAAACCAAGTCTTGTGGGGAAAGTGCACCACCTCTGCAGAGTGTAAAATCTAAGTACTTAGCCATGTCCCTGGTAAAGGGCAATTTGAGCATCAAGACATGGAAGCTATCAAGAATCTCATCATCCAAATTTCTAAGTTAAAAACTTGTGGTTGAACAAGGGTTAAAGGATCTTCAATCTTTGATTGGTAGATGCCTTGGGTGATTTTGCCAAACAGAAACTTAGTGTTTTCAAATGATAAGGAAAAATCTATTTTGAGCAATGCAAGCCTAAGCTCCACTTATCCAGATGCATATAGATGATAGACTCCACTATACTACCATAGTATCACTTGCCAATACAATTCAAATGTATTGACCCTTGTGGCTGTAACTTGTTATGTTGCAGGTTTGATTGATTTAGTGAAGTGTGTTGATTAGGATTACAAAGTCTACAACCAACATGTCTGCCTGTGGCACTTTGAAGATGAAGGACCCCATGCATATATATTATGCTGCAATGTAATGTAATAGCCAAATGAGCTATGAAGATGTAATAAAATTATGTTATTCCTGGTTATAACATTGTATTATGACCTTTGTTTCTTGATATTACATCTTAACTGTGGATGCTAGCTATTGATCTAGGGACTAGCATTGTAAACACAGGGATCTCTACCTTATTAAAGGTTGGGAACCTTACAAGATGGTACACGATGATGACCCACAAGTATAGGGGGTGTATCGTAGTACTTTTGATAAATAAGAGTGTCGAACCCAACGAGGAGCAGAAGGTGTTGACAAGCGGTTTGGATCAAGGATTCACTATAAATACTTAGCAAACGGATTTTTAGGGGTTTTTGATAATGCAGATAAATAAGGTGCGAGTAAATAAAAGACAATAACAATAATTGCAGCAAGTGTCCCAATCCTTTGTTCAGCAAAGGACAAGCCGGTTGTATTACTTAAGATGACCAAACGTTCTCGAGGACACATGGGAATATTTTCGAGTGCTTTCGCTTCATATAGTTGATTAATCTTCTTTGGTTAGATAAGTGTTGTGTGGGTGAACCTATGCTAATGTACTGACCTTACTTGGACTAATACATATTTGTGATTATACCCCTTGCAAGCATCCGCAACTACAAGAAAGTAATTAAGATAAAAACCTAACCACAACATTGAACTCTGAGATCCTACACTCCCTTATGCAATGGTTTCCTAATGGGGGTTTAGGTTTCTGTCACTCCGACAACCCCACAATTAGTAGCCAAATACATAATGCATTCCCCTAGGCCCATAAAGGTGAAGTATCATGTAGTCGACGTTCACATGACACCCTAGAAGAATAGCACCACAACTTAAATATCAAACGATTAAATATTACTCAACATGACTCCACTACTAATAACATGACTTCTCCCATGTCCTCAAGAACTAAACGGACTACTCACGAGACATCATAAGGATCAAGATCAGAGATGAAATAATGATAAGTAACAATATGAACATTAATCCAATGGTTCCACTCAATAGAATCAACTACAACAAGTAATCAACACCGGGAAAGTTTCCCCTAAGAACTATGCAAGATTCAACCCAATTGTTATAGTGGTATGGAGTGGTGGTAATTGTACTGGTACTGGTACTGGTGGTGATGATGATGATGATCCCGATGAAGTCTAGCTCTTTCTCCAGCAGATTTTTGCCTGCCGGAGAGCTCTTTCTCTCTATATAGTTTCCGCCCCATAGAGGCGGCAAAATCTTTCTATGGCCGCTCCCCTAGTCTTAGGTTTTTAGGAGGACTATATACGCGAAAGGGTGATGCCAGAGGTGGGCCAGGGTGGCCACACCACCTGGTGGCACGACACATGGGGGCCCGCGCCTAGGGGTTGTGTGGGCCCCCTGTGGCCCATCTCCACTTCTCCTTCTGTCTATCTTCGTCTTCTGGAAAAATAGGAATTTCCATATATTTTGTGGGATTTTCTGATCTTCGCAAATATTGCATCTGGACAGCGCTTTTTTCCATCAGAATCCTGACTCCGGCGGTTCATCCTCCAAAAGTCATCAATCATGCAAAATATATGAAATAACATAAGTATCATCTCTTAATATGAAATATATCAATGAATAACATTAAATTATGATATAAAATAGTGATGCAAAATGGACGTATCAACTCCCCTCAAGCTTATACCTCGCTTGTCCCCAAGCGAAAACTGAGCTCGGTAAACATGACCAGAGGTTTATGGAGTGAAGTGTCGATAAAGAGAATACAGAAAAGAAGCATCACATTTATCAATACACAAATCATAATAGAAAACACCTCACTATTATATAACTTAACTTGCAATGAGTAAGGGAATCACAATAAATATGCACAAAGTAAATCATAATTGGTGATGGCAAACTTTGTTCTTGGTCAGAGAACAATTAACAAATCATACTTAGTTTTCAGCAAAGCTTTTATAATGGAGTTTATATTGCAGGAGTCTCTTGCTCAAACATAATTGTCTTTTTACCGACAATGATAGCTTCAAAGTTATATTCATTTAGATAAGAGCATTGTGCAAAACAAGGAACATAAGGAACAGGATTGAATAAATCAACATATGGATGATTGAATCACAACAACTCAAATGCTTGCTTGAGATAGAAAGGAATAGGTTTACTGACTCAACATAAAAGTAAAAGATAGGCCCTTCGCAGAGGGAAGCAGGGATTTCAAGTTTCATAAAGAGCTTCCAAAAATTATGGTACTTACTAGCTTTGAGCTCCCATTGCCCCTATCATAAGAATCTTGAAGTGATTAAGGTTAATGTGAGGGAAGTATGAGTTATATGCTTGACAAATCATAAGTTGAAAATCTCATGTCCCTTGATTACAAGTACCAGACGTCATGCTACTCAACTTTGGTCACAAGCAAGTTCTTGTCATTGTAAGTGTATGCGTATAATAGAGAACCGCCAACGGGGTACCCCTTGCCCCATGACATAGGAGCTATCCCGTATCAAAATGACAAGGAAAAAGACAGTGAGCATCTCAGTGATCTTTTTATTTACTATTTGCATAGTTTTTTTATTGAGGATGCTTCATAGAATGCCACAATGGTTAAGCTGCAAGTTTCCACCATGATTAGGCATGGCTTAGGCTAGCCGCCCAGGCATTTCTCTAACACATTTACTTACTCCATGGACTTACAAGTTCCCATCTTATTTCACACTGTTGGCATCCATAAACAAAAGAGCATGAAATCAACTGGATAAATAAGTGCAATGTCAAAAGCGGACCCCATGACAACATGGTTTTTCTAACTCCAAACTTATAATTTGCAAGAATACAAGCATCATAAGACAGTCAGAATGGTTCAAATTTATTCAGTACAAGAAAATAAAGTGTGTCAGCAAGTTCGTGAGAGCTTTACTAACTAATTTTCTCATAACAAATTTTTTAATTTGGAAGATAGATAAAACTCGAGAATTTACTTGTAATAGCAACAATGCTAATAGGTAGATATGGTGGACACAAATGGCATAGGTTTTAGTTCAAGGCTTGGATGCATGAGAAGCATTCCCTCTTAGTACATTTTTTTGGCTAGCAAAGCTAGGTAGCAAGCATAAGAGTTGTGGGAAACAAGCAAACATACAAGTGATAGAAACAATCATGCAATCTTACTTGGAAGCACAAACAATCTTAACTAAAGAATACTAAGCTTATGAGCCAAAAAGGAAATAAATAAATTTAAATAGTATGTCTACAAGTACTTTATCTTTTCCACTCAATCCTCAAAGTAGTGTTGCTATTGACCAAAGCTAAGTTTTCCAAAACCAACTAAATTTACTTGATGCTCCCAAAGTGAGACCAATACTAACAACAAGATCAATCATATAATAGAAATTGAAACTAAAATGAGATGTGTGAAAAGTAAATGATAAAACTTCTCATTAATATTCCATAACGGCAACTCACACCAAGGGATATATAGATAACCAACTAGAGGAGAGATACTTCCACGATGCAAGCCATCCTATATGACAACTTATCTACTCATGATATGACTCTACTAAAAAGGGTAAAAAAGATAATGATGTGATACCGTGGCACTCCCCCAAGCTTGGAAAAAACCAAGGGGATGCCAAAACCTGATGACGAATTACTCCTTTGGCGGTGGTGGTGTGATCATGATAGAGCGAGAACATTATCCAGCATCTTGCGAAGCCTGTTATTCTCCTCTTGAAGTATGTCCACTTTTCTCCTCAGAACTCGGTACTTATCACACAACTCATCAGTGGCTCGAAGGGCTTCCACTGCCGCAGGGCAGGAAAAGAGTAGGTTTCCTTGCCCTTGATCCTGCAGCAATCTGTCCCGTCATGCATGATGACATGTCCTTCACTTCCTCCTCAACACTCTGATGCATGTCTTCGCGCCTAGCTTTGATCCTTTCTTCTTCCACCCATCCAACGAAAGTCCTCTGCTCAAGATTGCGAAGGAGCTCGCGCCGGCGTCACAACTCATAGTCCTCCAAAAACGAACCCTAGAACGATATCTGAACATAACAGACCGAAAAAAACATGACGAGAACAAGATATATGGACCTCAGGGGATCCGGGGGATTATATATCACAAAGTTTAATGACAAAAGGAAGGTACTGGGAGAAAACGGGTCGGAGATGAACTCCGAGGTGGCCACACCACCTGGTGGCGTGGCCAGGTGGGCATGCGCCAAGGGGTGTTGTGAGCCCCCGGACTCCGTTTCCATCCCTCTTTCGACTCATTATCTTCCATGTTAGATAAAAACTGAAAATAAATTGTAAGTTTTTTCGCGAACTTTTTCTTACCAGAATTATTACCTAATCGAAAACGAAATCTGCAGGTTCCTGAATTTGGTCTTTAATAAATTCTTCTGGAGTCACCACTTGAATAATATCAATATATTCATTATAAGAATCTCCAGAAATATAATGTTTTAGCCTTTGACCATTTTTCATCTCATTACATCATTCTCTCCCAACACTTGAAATTTTCTTTCATACAAAACTTCACACAATCTTCATTAGCAACATTAGTGTATACAAGATAATAAACCTTTGGGTTCAGTTTCAACTGGAGTAAAACCATCCATCAAAACATAAGCTACTGTAGCAACTCCTTTTAAAAGCTCAAGTGCAAAAGAACTCAAAAGGAAATCGATTCAAGAGGCAAATGCAAATAATGGTAGGAATCTGTCAAAACAGACCTGCAGGTAAAGATTGATTTATTTGAAAATCTTGCGTTGCTTGAATAGAAAAGTTCCAAACTAACGAAATTTATATAATAACCTAGGGCATGCGCACAAAAAATTGCAGATTAGTACGACGTTCTGGGATTTTTCACGATTTTTTTACAGCGCAGCACAGAAATCTGTTTCGGGACAGCAACTTCCCCAAATTTTACTTCTCTCTCATTATAGGCTATTCTTGGCACAAAAACAAACAAAAAGGATAAGGATAGGTTATTACAGAGGCAATAATGTCCAAGACTCAAATAAATAATAATAAACTGAAAGCAAAAATATAATTGGCTGTCTCCCAAAAGCTCTTTCTTTATAGCCATTAAGATAGGCATGATAATTTCGATGACGCTCACAGAGGAAATATGAATTGAAGTAAAAGAGAGCATCAAGAAGCAAATATCCAACACATTTAAGTCTAACCCACTTCCTATGCAAAGGAATATTATAAGAAAACAATTTATTGAAACAAGGGGCTACTAGCATAGGAAGGCAAAACAAGTGCAGCATCAAAACTTTCAACATAAAGCGGGGAAACTTAATATTATTGAGATGCTTAAAACCATGTTTCCCTCTCTCATAATAACTTTCAGCATCATGAATAAAATTAACGATATAACTATCACATGAACCATAGTAGCAATGATCACTTATTCTGACAGAAAGGACAAGGACACTAGCTTTCCCAATTCTACTAGAATGTGATACAGTATTAGAAGCATATTTACAAAAGACAATGTGTTCATATTCTACATTTTTAGTGACAAGTTCTTTCACAATTGCTACTGCAGGTTCCACATTTATTTGTTCATCGGGTTCTACAGCTTTCTTTGTACTTTTGTTAACCACACTAGTTATCATAGAATGTTCCTTTACCTTAGCAGGGAAAGGTATTTTCTCAATATAAGGTTCAGGCAAAATACGATCAACAGTACAAACTTCAATATTTCTAGCAGGAACACAATTAACAATATCTTTATATGGCGCATGATACTTGTTCCATTCTTTTTTGGGAATTTCAATATAAGAGGCAAAGGCCTTAAAACAATTTGCAATACTTTGAGAATCAAGACCATAAACAGTACTAATATTATGAAAGTCATCAGTTCCCATAAAAGATTTAATGCATTCATAATCATAATTTATACCTGACTTTCTTCCTTTGGCATTCTCCCATGCTTCATTATTTTCTTGAATATGGTATAGAAGATCCCATTTAGCTTCTTATTTCATACGTGTAAATGATCCAGCACAAGAAGCATCCAATAAATCCTTATCATGAAGAGAAAACCTTGCATAAAAGTTATTAATAATAATATTATTGGGGGGCTCATGAATGGGATATTTGAGCATTAGTAACTTCAATCTCCCCCAAGATTGGGCAATACTCTCTCCATCACGAGGCCAAAAATTATATATTTTATTTTGATCTTTATGAATCTCACTAGGATGATATAATTTAGAATAAAAGAGAGGTACAATTTTTTCCCATTCAATAGATCGGCCATTCTTCAGCAGCTTATACCATTCCTTGGCTCTTCCTTTCATTGATAGAGAGAATAGATTTTTCTTAAGTTGATCCATTGTAATAGCTGCACACTTGAACAACTCGCATAATGCATGTATAAAGAGCAAATGATCACCAGGAATGAAAATTCCATCTCCAAAATAGCAGTTATCCATAACACAATCAACAATTTTCGTAGGTATTTTAAAAGGATCTATTTCAGCAGGTGGTGGTTCATCTACTACCTTAGCAGTGGTACTAGCTTTCCAAAATAGGAAACTAAGTGTGTTATCCATATTGAAATATAATAACAGGCAGAAAATAAAAAACAATACTCATAGTAGAAATTTCCTTTACGAGTTCCACTCTTCAATAGCGCTTCACTCTCCAGCAACGGCACCAGAAAATAGTCTTTGTGACCCACAAGTATAGGGGTTGTATCGTAGTACTTTTGATAAATAAGAGTGTAGAACCCAGCGAGGAGCAGAAGGTGTTGACAAGCGGTTTGGATCAAGGATTAACTATAAATACTTAGCAAACGGATTTTTAGGTTTTTTTTTATAATGCAGATAAATAAGGTGCGAGTAAATAAAATATAATAACAATAATTGCAAAAAGTGGCCCAATCCTTTCTTCAGCAAAGAACAAGCCGGTTGTATTACTTAACATGACCAAACGTTCTAGAGGACACATGGGAATATTGTCAAGTGCTTTCGCTTCATATAGTTGATTAATCTTCTTTGGTTAGATAAGTGTTTTGCGGGTGAACCTATGCTAATGTACTGACCTTACTTGGACTAATACATACTTGTGATTATACCCCTTGCAAGCATCCGCAACTACAAGAAAGTAATTAATATAAAAAACTAACCATAACATTAAACTCTAAGATCCTACACTCCCTTATGCAATGGTTTCCTAACGGGGGTTTAGGTTTCTGTCACTCCGGCAACCCCACAATTAGTAGCCAAATACACAATGCATTCCGCTAGGACCATTAAGGTGAAGTATCATGTAGTCGACGTTCACATGACACCCTAGAAGAATAGCACCACAACTTAAATATCAAACCATTAAATATTACTCAACAAGACTCCACTACTAACAACATGACTTCTCCCATGTCCTCAAGAACTAAACGAAATACTCACGAGACATCATAAGGATCAAGATCAGAGATGAAATAATGATAAGTAACAATATGAACATTAATCCAATGGTTCCACTCAATAGAATCAACTACAACAAGTAATCAACACCTGGAAAGTTTCCCCTAAGAACTATGCAAGATTCAACCCAATTGTTACAGCAGTATGGCGTGGCAGTGATGGTACTGGTGGTGATGATGATGATGATCCCAATGAAGTCTAGCTTGATGGCGGTGTTGAGGGCGATGGTCTCCCCTCTCCGGGAAGGAATTTCCCCAGCAGACTTGTGCCTGCCGGAGAGCTCTTTCTTTCTCTGTAGTTTCCTCCCCATAGAGGCGGCGGAATCTTTCTGTGGTTGCTCCCCGAGTCTTAGGTTTTCAGGAGGATTATATACGCGAAAGGGCGATGCTATAGGTGGGCCAGGGTGGCCACACCACCTGGTGACGCGGCCCAGGGGGCCCGCTCCTAGGGGTGGTGTGGGCCCCCTGTGGCCCATCTCCACTTCTCCTTCTGGCTATCTTCGTCTTCTGGAAAAATAGGAATTTCCATACATTTTCTGATCTTCGCAAATATTGCATCTGGACAGCGCTTTTTCCATCAGAATCCTGACTTCGGCGGTTCATCCTCCAAAAGTCATCAATCATGCAAAATAGAAGAAATAACATAAGTATCATCTCTTAATATGAAATATATCAATGAATAACACTAAAATATGATATAAAATAGTGATGCAAAATAGATGTATCACACGACCGTCCTCAAGGACGTGCAGACGATTAGCGCCACAGACGGGTAGTGCCTCCGTAATCCCTTGCTCCAGCCGGGCAGCGGAAGTAGCGGATCCCCAGGAACTCTAACAGCTTTATTCCATGGTAGTGGTGGTGGAGGCGAAGGTTTAGAGCAGGGATTCGCTAAGCATCTTTTCTAGTGGCAATGGACATGGCAATCAAGGGGGAGAATATGCAAACCTTGGGGCATATGAGAGAGCTTGTGAGAGAGTGTGTGGAGAGGAGGAGGAGGAGGCCACCTCCTTTTATAGGCGCCATGGGGATGCCCCCTCCCCTCCTCTCATTCAATATCCATTAAAGCACTTTAATTTCCTTAAAGGTCTATTAAAACACTTTAATTCCCTTAAAGGTCTTTCCATTAAAGCACTTTGATTCCATTTTAATGCAACTTAATTTAATTGAACACTTCACTTAATGAGTACTTCATTTAATGAACACATCAATATTTTTATCCCTTGCTTTGTTTTGATACCCCAATACTATTTTGGCAGATTCAACAGAACAATTTTCTGCGATGTCCATTGAATTCCCATGTGTTTCCTATCCACTCAAACGCGTCAGTTAAACTTAAGTGTGTCTCCCTACGGGTTCGTGAACTATGTAGACATGATCGAGAATTTATCTAATCTATAATCATTAGCGATACCTATAGATCCATAATAACTCCCAGTAGTACCTCGAAGATCTCATGATCGTCCGAACCTCTTTCACTGTAATCAAATTCCTTTTGTCTCGTGATATATTACTTGTCCGAGATTCAATTACTCGGTATCATCTATACCTTGTTTAACCTCGTTCCCTACAAGTACTCTTTTTCCCGTTCCTATGATATGACATTCTAGTGATCAAATCACTTGCTTGCAAGTCTATGTCAATGTGATATCACCGAGAGGGCCCTGAGTATATCTCCCCGTCATTCGGATGGACAAATCCCAATCTTGATCCACGAGCCTCAACTAAAACTTTCCAAATACCCGATGACACCTTTATAATCACCCTGTTATGGTGTGACGTTTGATGTAATCAATGTACTCTTCCGGTGAAAGTGATTAACGTGATCTCATGGTCTAAGGGCAATGATTTACTATGAATGTGATAGCAATTTAAACTTGATGACAGGATCGTATTGCTACATCTACTTCGAGTGAATGTTCATCATATCATTCTCCAATGATATGACCCTGTTGTTAATAACATCCAATGTTATGCTAGTATAAAGAGAGGCTTTACTAGGAACCATTTCTATTTATAAATCACACATGTATTAATGTTTCCTTATTAATACAATTCTAGCATGAAAAATAAACATTAATTATAGAACAAAATACCAAAAATATTTTATATTTATTTGGTTCTTTTTTCTTCTTATTTTCTCTTTCTAGAAAAATAAAAACTACAAAAAATTTTGCTTTCTTCTTTGCTTTTTCTTGTTTCTCGATTCTTGTTTGATTCTTTCTTGGTTGTTTTTTCTTATTTTAGGTTTTTGGGAAAAAATATCTATTAAAATAAAGGATTTATCTTTTCTTTAATATTTACAAAAATAAAGTAACAAGTTTTACCCATTTTGGATGTTAAAAGTTGAAACATATATTTGAAGTTGAAAATTTATGCATGCTGATGTTTACCAAACGATTTTTTTATTTTTCTGTAATTACGATTAAGCTAAATTTTCTACTTACCTAACAACTTTCATACTCTATATGCACAAAAATTGGCTGAAATTCTTGACATGTTTAAGTGGGCAAAATAAATATGTTCTGCAACTGCTATTTTTTTGGACAGAATCTTTCTTTTATTGCAAGAGTGGCCATTTTAGTTTTGATTTGATTCTTTTTGAGTCTTTTGATATTTATTGATATTGGCCACTTAAGTATACATTTAAAACCAAATTTTATTCTGGGCTTTTATCACATCTAGCACTATATTTTTGTACCACTAATGTCACCCCATAGAAAATAAATGGAAGAAAGTTTTGTGTTGAAGTTTTTTGACAGGGAATGGAGGAATACCACACTAAGAGTTATCCAAGAATGGTGAATATCATAAGCTTGGGGATTCCCAAGGCACCCCACTGGACCTATCAAATTCTAGGTTGCAAACCTCTAAACTTTGTTTTTTGAGCAACATAGAATCATCGTAGAAATTTGGAGCGTCTTTGTCTAGTTTTTCATGTTTCCTTGAGAATAAATGAAACCACCATGATAGATATTTTACATGCTTAGGAAATATCTACTGAAACAATATATCCCATGATTAAATTCCTTGATGAGAATGAGTTGTGTGCTATCAAAAGAAAAGGGGAGATAAAAGCAAAAGGCTGGAATTCATGTTGTGTCTAGTTATTAAGATCAAGTACTTTATATGAAGCATGATTTGTTTTGTGCATGTTAATTTGTATCCTTTGCTTGTGTATATTTATGTTCAACATTAAGGAGCAAGGTCAGAAAATAAATGTTGACATTATGAACTAGATGGCACACTCTTTAGATATCTTTTTGCTAAGCCTTCACAATACAAGCTAAGACTTGTTCCAAACCCCCAAAACTAGACTAGCAATATCCACCTATTTGTGGCAAAAGCTACTTTCAAGTGTAGTATGTATGTTAATCCTCCAAACATTCTTTAAAAAATACCTTTTTCATGTATTTTAAAGCACATAAGAAAGTAAGGTTTGGGGTGATACCACTATGGAAATTTTTGTGTTTTACATCTTATTAGTTGTTGTTGGCTAAACCATGCTAGCATGGCACAAGCTTTCAATGTTGAATGTTGATAATTAATCGTGTTTAAGTTCTGCCTATGGATTGCATCGATGTGAAATAAAGTGTGCACACTGGAGTAGGAATGCTGAGAGAAAACGCTCATAAACCGCTAGTCAAATCCATGCGCGTGCGGCAAATCATGGTAGAAACTTACAACATGATGATCTTTGTTGATATGATTTATATGTTTTTTTCTTGTTCTTCTAGAGTAGAGATACTGCCCCTCCTCCCACCTTGAACATAACCAAGGAATTATATTAACTCTTATGATAAATGAATAAAAAAATAAAAAAGAGGGGGGCATATAGCTACACAGGGAGCAAGAGGTACTTCAGTGGTGTGGTTTATAAGACCAACATGAGCATACAATAACAGGCCTAAGTTGAGTAGCATGAGAAGTGCAAGGACATAGGTATGGTGCATGAGACAATCAACTTGTAAGATGTTTAGCACATAAACCATATGAAGTTTTGAAATAAAAGATACTTGGAACCCCATCCTTATTAGTATTGTTGACATGAACTACACAGCTCAAAATTTTATTTTACATTCTTTATGGAGGATTGAGATATGTATTCAATGTTTACTTTCGGTACGAGATGCAAAACATCTTAAGGGAAGACATACAACTAAGAAGTGAGTCTTCTAGTCGGGCTTGCAACTAAGAAGTAACCCAAAAATGAAGGCATAAAATACCAATACCAATCATGAAAAGAGTCTCTTATTCTATAGGTTCATCAAAGTGTGCTTGAAGGTTTATTTTGTTCATCATTTGTTTTATCACACCATTACTTATTGTTTAACATGTTTATAGATGTGTAAATGATACAGCTTGATGGTACACTTGTATATTATGATTCATTAGAAGGAATTGAGACTATGAACTCTACATGATAGTGAAGGAAGCAAAGGTAACAAACTCCAAAGTCCATGTTTAGTTTTTATCACCTTCATGCTCGAGGACGAGCATAGTAGGTTAAGCTTGGGGATGATGATGCATGTAAGATGCATACATGAACTTTATAGTTTATTATGATAAAATGCTTATTATTTTTCAACTTTATTATATTTATTGGGACTAACCTACTAAGAGTTGTAAAAGTGCATATGCTCTAGCGGCGGCGTCAGTAGAGGCGACGGAGGGGTGCGGCTTGCGCGTGGAAGGCGTCTGGCCTGGAATGATGGATCCCAGTGCCCCGAATGGGCCTAGCCTGGCCACGTCCCCTGTGCTGGTCTATAGAAGCCAGGACGTTAGGGTTGTAAGTGGGCCACGACCTGCTAACAGTCCAAGAAACGGCCCACTGAACCGGCCCGGTGGGCGCTCGGGCTCGTGGTTGTGGATCGCTAAAGGGTCGCGCGGCCTAGGTCGTGCCCACCCCGCTTCCGCCGCCGATTGCTCCCGTCACCACACGCCTGCCCACAACATCAATGAACCCCCCACCGGTCCCGCCGCTTACCCGATCTTACGCCGGCGCGCTGATGAAACACAGGCGCAGCCCTCCGCCGGCTTGCGTCCCCATGAGGAATCCCGGCGCCGCCGCCCTGCTTCTCCGCACCACCATCTCGCGCCCCGTGTTGCGCCGGATGCTCGCCTCCAGGCTCCACCGGCCCCATACCGCCACCCTGGGCGCTGGTCTCCTACTGCCATGACCCATGGCCGCAATCGCTACTACCCGTCCTGCTCCCGCAGTGTCACACACGTCGGACAGAGGCCCCTGCCCGCCAGGTCTCCATCTGCACATCGCAGGGAGGAGGACCTTCGCCAGCAGGCCTTGTCGGAGAGGGAGAGGGGTGGAAGGTCCCAACTGCAGGCGGGTAGGGCTGAGGCCCCTTCGTGGTGTGATGCACAGGACAGTCGCACAAAGCCCCGCCGACCACCAGGGACAGGGACAAGCCAAGATGGAGCGGTAGCAACCAAGAAGAAGAAAGAGAAGAAGAAGAAGAAGAAGCCACCATCGACTGCGGGCTCAGGACATGCACTTGTGGCTGCTTCTCTCGACTCATCAGGGTTGACTGGGAAACCAGCTATCCCGACCCACACAAGGGTCCCTGTAACACCCTCAGAATCGACCCTATGCAAGTTTTAGCGCTTCCCGCCAAAACCGCATAGAAACGATTCAAAGGTGCCCACCAGGCACTTTTGTGCGGGTGGAAAACGAAGTAATAACATTACACAATAGTCCTCGATGGGACCCACAGAACAGATATATATACAACACGACTCCATGAGTCAAAAATACAGATATACGGTACAAAGATCCAAATCACCTTTAAAAGATGGAGCGTCCGACTACGGACAAGATGCAAATGGGGCTAAGAGCCCTGAAGAATAACCAATGGCGTCCATAACCTGCCTGTGCCAAGCGGAAGGGTAACCTCGCTAACGGCGTCGAGCTCAAACCTGCTTAAACAAAAGGGGTGCGACAAAGGAAAAGGAAAAGAGGAGCGTCGATCGAGGCCGATGCAGCGAGGCAAGAATTCAGCGGTCCTCGCCTACATAGGTATGGTGGACTGAAGCGGCAGCGGCAGCATGCACTAAACAACCTATAGAGACTCGATACAACTGTCGGCTATCAGAGAGGGGTAAGGAAGGCCTATTCGGTACCAACCTAATGCTACCATCAAACAAACCCATCCTGGTGTTTCCCCCTCGAGACCACACGAGGAAGTCAACCGAGGAACTCACACGGTTGGCAGTTTTATTTATTCAGTTATCGTTGCAGCAATTACTAGTCAGGTATAGATAGTCATCCTGATAAAATAAGCAGTGGGAAATTTTATTTAACCATTCCATGATAGTTGCAACACTTACTAGTCAGATACAATTAGCATGAGATATCCCAAAACCCAACAGTTGTTGTTACTTTTATTTAGCCATTCCGTTGTAGTTGCAATACTTACTAGTCAGGTACAATGGTCGCAAGCGACAACCCAAGCAAGCAATTGTTGGTAGTTTTATTTAGCCATTCCATTATAGTGAAGCTGATTACTAGTCATTATAAAGTCAAATCTATAGCACTACTTTAGTTATAGTTGTCTATGATCGAGATACTGTGCTCCAAGTCGTCCATAACCGTGGACACGGCTTTCAGAAAGTTTTACCCGGCCGGGGTGCACCAATAGCAACACACGCTCGATCAACCTCGGAAAAACCAAATCAAAACCCAACGAGGCCTTCACGACAAAGCAATCACAGGATTCAGAAATATTTCAGGGGGCCACCCCATTAAGCTACCCGCAACGAAGTTAGCTGACTTCGAGACGGACTCAAGGTTTGCGTCAATGGCTATAAACGACTGGGAACCCGAAAGTGTGACTGGGCTTGTCGATACCGCGAAAACATTCCGCTTACCTAAACAGTACAGTGTGCTCCTCGCACAATCGTAATAAAGCAGTAAAGCATGGCATAAGTACAGGATAGTAAATAAAACCTCAAACTAGTTTGTGGCCCCAAGAAATAAGACTGAATCAAGCTCTGGCTCAGGGGGGTCCCATAATCCTCCCGGATGTGGATAGCGCGAATATTCAAGGAACGGGTATCAAGTACTCGGGGTCCTACGGGACACAAGTGGACGGTTAACAACCAAATAACCTCTATTGCCCACCTGTGCCTCTGCTTACTTACTTCAATTTTAGTTGTTCAGCAGTAATTAAAGTAAACGATAATGAAAGCCATGATCATCTCCAACCTTAAACATGCGGCAATACTCCAACAACTATGGTACTGGACGACACGCAACAGCACTTGAGCAAGCGACTACGATGCGCAAGTCCAACTATCTACCAAACAACAGGTAATAGGATGTGTCCAAGCCAATATAAGGCTGCAAGGGATATCACGGGTACGAAAACTAGAGCAACGCAACACAGATAGCAATAGATCAACAGGAGGGAATAAATATTATAAAAGTAAGATAGGTAGAAAGGGGGAGATGCTCGCCTGAAAACATTGCCGAAGGTTCAACCGAAGATCGGGGCGAAGCTCACATCCACTCAACGGCCCAATCCGCGAAGAAGCAAAACACTAGAATAAACACCGGATGCAATATTTAATACTACGGCAAAAGATCGGGCATGATGCGTGTATGATGTATGGCATGGCACGGATGCGATGCAATTGGGCAATATTAAGTGGAACCGGGGTCCCGACAATTAATTAATCGGTTCAAGTTGCTTAGATACCCCACAATTTAAATGTTGTTTTAACAGGGCAAAATATATCACCGGTTCGCTACACAAATTTAAATGAGGCCAATATAAGACTAGATTTGCCCGCATATGGGCCCCATATTTAATTATATGGTGAATCGGCATAAGGCCCCTAAACCACATGACAAGTATGCATGCAAGTATGACAATTTAATATGCAACAATTTAAATAGATGGCATTTATAAAAATAGGGGCTCGGATCAGGGTCACACATGGAGGTTTGGCGACCTTGGGGTTCGGGGTTCGGTCTCAGGGTTCAGGGTTCGACGGGATCGGTCTCGGCAGAAACATTCTCGGACAACGGAGTAGATCTTGGCGCATCCGCGGTGGTCGGGCCATGTTGTCGGCGGTCATGGCGTTCCGAGGAGAAGATCTTGGCGTGCCGAGGTTTCAGTCTCGGGGATCGGTCTGCGGGGTCCGGGGCGTCGGGACTTCGGGGTCTCGACCATCGGATACAAGACGGAGAACTTGTCGTGACGTGCCGGAGATCTTGGTTCCAAGCGGTCGATCTTGTCGGGTCCACGGATCGGCCGGTCTTGTCGTTCGGAAGTAGAACTTGTCGTCCTTGTGGCGATCTTGGCGTCCTTCCGGTTCGGGTTTTGGCGTCCGTGGGAAGTACTTGGCGCTCGGCGTCCTTCGGTATCCATGTCGACGGTCTTGGCGTCAAAGATTCTCTGGGTTTCCACCGACAACCTTGAAGGCTCCGGCTTTGGTTGCTCGTAGTGAACTTGGTTCCGCGTCGGAGTTCATGAGGATCCATGAAGCCGAGCATGGCGTTTGATACCCTTGTCGGTGGTTCTTCGAGGGTCATCGATGGTTCATCGGGCTCGCTCGGGTCTCTGTCGGGTCGGTGTCGATCTTGGCGGTTACTATGCTCCTACACGAGCATTGGCGGCCGCACGGGTGGCCATCGAGGACGCGAGGCGGCGCAACCTGCTGGCGAGGCGAAACCGCCGGCGCGAGCTCCACAGCGGAGGTTGGAAGCGGGGCCGCTGTCCCAGTGGCGGCGCTGCAAGGCCGTGGGGCGGCCGGCCGTGAAGCGCGGATGGCGGTTGGAGAAGCTTCGCGGACGGGAAGGAGGCCGGCGCGGCAGCGAAGAGTAGCCTCGTCGGCGAGGGCGGAGGAAGAGGGAGGTCGAGACGGCGGGATGAGGCGTCTGCGAGGCGGCGAACGGAGGAGGGCAATGGCCTTGGCAGCATGGCGTCGTTAGGAGACGCCAGCGCGAGGCGGAGAGGAGGCGGCGGGAGGCGGCTGCGTCGGCGCCCGGCGGCCGGAGACGAGGAGGTGGCGCCCGGCGAAGAACTCCGGGCTCGCCGGGGAGGAGGCTCGGGCGGACGCGGACGAAGCAGGGAGAAGAGAGGCGGCAGCCGAGAAGATGGCGAGCTTGGCGGGGCGGAGGAGAGGCGAGAGGAGGCGGCTGTGGCCGAGGCTGTGGCGGGAGGAGGAGGCCGGAGGAGGCCTTGGCCAGCAGCCACCAGGCGAGCCGAAGGTGGTGTGGCCTTCGGAGGTGGAGGCGGCGGCGGTGGCGAGAAGGAGGAGGAGGAGGCGGTGGGAGGGAGGAGCGTGGGGAGGGAGAGAGGGTGGGGAGAGAGGAGGAGGAGGCTGTCGGGTGGGCCGAGTGCGGGTCCACAGTGGGGGCCCAGTGGCAGGAGAGGGCCTGGGTGTGTGCTTGGCCCAGGGAGGGAGTGAGGGCTGGCATGTGGGGCCCGGTGGGGTCGGGTGCTGGGGCAGAGGGGGGTGGACCGGGTCCAAAGGGGGTTGAGTGGAGAGAGGAGGGAGTTGGGGGTGAGGTGGCAGGTGGGGCCAGGCTGTAAGGGAGAGAGGAGAGAGAGGGGTAGATGGGACTGGGGTGAGAGAAGGAGAGGGGGGGCTGGATCAAGGATTGATGAGGTGGCGGAGGAGAGATGAGGTGGAGGGGAAGGTGAGGTGGAGGGAGGGGATTGGTGGGTAGACTAGGATTGGGTAGATATAGGATCTAGAGTTTAGGGTTTGGGGCTTTGTGTTAGTTTGTAAATATTTACGGTGTTGTTTTTGTTTCAAATATTTTAGCAATAACTTGTAGGCAAATAATTTGACAGGTAATCATAAGACTTATTTTGAAATAAGAGAAGGGCATTTTTAGAAAACAAAAATAGGCTTATTGAAAATAGTTTCAGTCAAACAAATGCATGATGATGACAATGCAATGCACAAAAACAACGCGATTTTCTAGTAGTGGTTTTGCGGGATGCCACAGTCCCCCATTGTGGACGTGAATCTCTCAAGTACTATGGTCATGCGGTTGATAGTGGATTCTTCTTCATCGACATGTGTGGCATCCAGATGACTGTACCGAAGATTTCGGCCATGGTCATAGTGTTGCAGGACCAGGATCCTTCCCTATTTGTGGATATCACGGAGGATCTCATCCGTCAAGAGCTATCCGAGTTTCTCCCCGGCCACAAGTGTTCGGTGAGGAGGGTCTCAAAGTGATGGAGTTCGCGGTGTCATTTCTGTCTATGGTGATCCTTCGCAAGTGTGCTTGCGGATCCACCTTCACACTTCCCATCCACCAGCTCAAGCCGTTAGAGCCCCATCAGGATTCTACGTCCACCCTCTCCATGGTGTGGGTCCGCCTTAGTGGGATTTCGGAGGAGGCCAAGACTGCAGAGATCATTGCTTTCATCTCCTAGGCATATGGCAAGTTCCTCGAGATTGAAACGCTACTCTCTCTAGCCTTGGTACTGTTCGCCTGAGGATCATGTGCCCGGACCCGACGGTGTTCCCCGTCTCCCTAACTCACTTGTACTTCGACTCAGCGGGAAGGGACATGGTCGTGGAGCTTGACGAGGACCCGACCAGGCTGCCGTCACCGTCGCCCTTGCCCCACCCCCTGGTGACAACCAGGGGGCCGGGGGACTCGTCTGGCAAGGATTCCTCAGGGGAGGAGGGGTCAGAGGAGGACAAGATCCCTCCCTCTATGGGGACCCCGTCCTACCGCCACAGACTTCCCCCACCGCAGGAGGGGCACCCCCCCCCCCACACACACACACACACGATGCGGCCCTGACCCAGGCATCTTCATCGGGGCCGTTCTTCCCGGCTAGGCGGACACTCTTCCTGAGTGTGCCAGCCAAGATGGCCCCCATCGACCTCCTGCGCCACTTCTGCCTTGTCCCTCAGGTGTCCCTCGAGCTCCCGGTCTCGCAGTACGTGACCAACTTTGGGGAGGGTCCAATAGACCTAGGTCCCAAGATCCAGGCTTCGGCTCAGATGGACTCCTAGCATCCCTCCCTGGTCGACCCCACCAGAAGAGGACTCCGGGAGTGGGGGATTGCGGTGACCCAACATACCACTACATGATGTAGTACACTATAGTCGTAGACATAACACCAATGAAACACCATTCACTAGTATTACATCCCTTAGAGTAGTACAACAGAAACATAGCAGGTCCAAGACATGACTATAGGTTACAACTCAACTCTTTACATAAGATCCAGAGAACACTCTAGGTTAAAGAGATAGAAAGAAACTTCTTACAAAGAAGAATCGGAAATAAACAACTCCAAAACTATAATAATATTAATATTAATATCGTAACTAATGGTCTGGCATTGCTGCTATTGCAATACACTACAGAAATAGGTTCTATGGCTAGAGATTTTATTCTTATCTAATCAATAACTTCGTATCTACTTGAGTTGATGTATATGTTGACTTTCTTGACTTAATTGAAGAACTTTAGCTTTTAATGATGATTCCTGGAGCATAACTTGATGTAGTCATCATCTGTACTAGCTTTAGAACCTAGCAAGGGTTAAGAATATACTTTCAGTACGAGCGTACTCAGCAAGTTCACTACAAAAGGAGTGTTTGATGCACTATATCTATAGCCACAGACCATAGGTCATAGGCAATGCAGGTTTTTGTAAACATTTCTTCAAAGGTTGCTTTTATTCTGAAAAGCAATGTCCGACAGCCTTCACGGGTTTACTAGAAATTTCATGGAGTTCCTTTCCCGCTGCGTTCGCAGCTCCTTCCCGGAATAGGGAGTAACAAGTTACAGTTTTTACACTCTATAGAGGTGCGTCACTTTACCCATGAGAGATCTTAGCTTTGTTGCACATCCAGGCCGCGAACCCGTTCACACTTCCTTGGTGTGAGGCCCAGACTAAGATCCAAGCCAATCACTGCCTTCTCCGCGACCCCGCATGTCTCCTTGGTGTACGCCAGCCCACCTATTGAATTACGGCAATTGGCAGTACACACCGTTCAGATAGGAACTATCAGGGGACGTTGAGGGCTCCCACCCATATGTTGCATATCCTCACGAATTACCATAAATAATATGCACGCTACGAGTGATAATAGCAACGACCCGCACATTCGGCTCCATGCGAGAGGGAAAAGATACAGCTGACTTCTTAGTCCCATTCCAAATCTCATGGTCAACGCGTAATATACGGCGCAAGAATCACTGGCGACATTGGTTGTTAAGTCCTAGATAATATGTTTCTTTACCACCGGAACTCTTCTAGTAGGTTATTACAGCATGGTACATAACCTATAATCACATTCTTATGAAAATAGTGTTTCCTGTCCTTTTTCAGATGCAGGTGATGACAACACTGGATTTGCAAAATACTTTACAGAAAATAATCAAAGGACATGAGCAAGTGTGAACTTGCCTTTTGTGATTGCAATATTATGCACTCATGGTCTTCGAGACGACATAAGATCTAATATCTGAAATCTGCATCATTGGTCCGGTAAGGACTAATATTTAAAGAAGCAATATGCAGTTATGCATAAGTAATGCTATGCATTTTTGTAAAACTCCCAAATTGAATCCCCAATACTTTGAGTGAAGTGAATTCAAGTGATTCTTTTAAGAGTTAGTTTATCTTCAAATTTTACTTTATAAGTAATGATCTTTATAAAGAATCTAAGTGTTAACAATCCAAAGTATGTAATTAAAGTATAAAATGATGTGATTATGTTTATTTGTCATGTGGTGACTATGATAAAAGTCCTTGGGATTGAGTTGTTAAGAGTTGAAGAACTTATTATAAGATTTTTATTTGAAGTGGCAAAAAGAATAACATTTGAAGAAAAGATTTATTTTCTAAGGTTTAAACAATCTTCATTGTTAATAGGACATGATTGATGTCTTTTGGTGTTTGATTTATTAGTTTGGACTTGAGATGATTTATGCCTTAATTTAAATAGACCAAAGTTAACTATAAAAACATAAGTAGTTTATTAGACATAATGTTTATAAACTTTGAGTCTAAAGTTAACTTTAAAAGGTTAAGTAAACTTAAGATGTAATATATTTTAATTATTCCCAAGTTTTAGATTTATGATAAGTATAACTAAGATGTGGAATTATTCACTTTATATTTAAGTGAATGATTAGATTAAATTTGTTTTGCTATTATGAAAAGAATATGTATTTATTTAATGGAATCATAATTAGATGATATAAGTAATTTGTTAGAATTTAAAGTTATGTTAATAATGGTTAAGATATAATGATTATTCATCATTTTATATAAATGGGTGATACCCAATGTTTATTTAAAAGGATTCTTAATAAGATTTTTAAAAGAATATTTTAAAGTTAAGAGTTATACTTGAGTTTGATTATGAATTTAAGTTATGGGTTTGGAATTTAGTATAAAGACACTAATTGCTCAAGGTTTTATAATAATTGTGATTATTTCTTACTTAACAATTATTTTTAAAGAATTCACAAAATAGGTATTAGATAAGGATTTATTATTTAAAATACTAAAGACTTTTCTAATAATATATTTAATATTTTTCTAGTGTAATATATTTATTCAAGACCTTAAAAATGAATTTTATTTAGTTTTAGGTATTATCTTTATTTTTATAAAATTCATCAAAGAATTAAGTGTCTTTAAACATTTGCTTTATGTTTTATTTGTAAAACTCTAAGTTAGTATTTTTATAAAATAGTAAAGTTATTTTGATACACAAAAATGATTTTTGTTTATTTTTAGGGTTTTTTTATTTTATAAAATTTCATTTAAAATTTAAGGGTGTTAATAATTATTTTACTTTATATTTATTTTAAATAATTAAAACTATATTTTTATTAGGTAGATATTATTTTTGTGGTTATTTTGATATATCATATGTATTTTTAAGATTTGATATAACTTCATATGTATTGGAATTATTTTATATAGTTTATTTAATGGAAAAATAATTTAATAGTGGCAAATAGTTGGGTTATGGCCCAATTGGGTGTAAATAAATTTGGTCCAACAGAATGAGTGGGGCTTGGCCCAATAGGCCGGCCCAGTTCAGCTTGGGGTTACACATCCCATCCCAAGGTCCTCTCTTCCTCCTCGCACCTGAGTACACCCCGCACGCCCATGACCTCCTGGCCACCGTCGTGCCGTCGTTTGGCTCCGGCTGCTCCCGCCCTCTCCGGCGCCGGTAAGATGGGGCTTTGGTCCGCCGTGCTACGATCTACAACCTCCCTTTGCTCGATTTGTTCCTCCCTGCCTCTTGTGCACGCTCGGTTGAAAACCCTAGCTCTGCCCCGGGCACGGCGGCTGTCGATTCGGGCGGTGCTGTTGCTTGGCCGTGATGTTCTCCGCGTGCTTCTACCACTGGTGAGATGGCTCGGCGCGGTGTAGGCGCATCGGTGCCCACCCTGCCACCGTGTCGCTAGCCTCGCCGTCGACCTCTCTGCTTCCTCGTATTGCTGAGCGAGGACCTCCGGGTAAGTGGGTATCTCTCTTCCCTTTTATTTTCCACTATTAATTTTCGGATGTTTTCTCCTCTCTATCGATTACAGTGACCAAATGCTAATATAAGCTGTACTCTAGAGGTGGTTTGCGATGTTGTCCTATATACAACTAGATGGTGTTGAATTACTAAATTTCCCTAAATGATTCTGGATTCTTAGTTTATATGTTGTGCTTACTGCAAAATTAGAGTTGTTGGCCCTTTTAGTGAATACAATGACAGATGATTTTGCTCTATGTTATTATATTGGTCATGCATGATTGTGTTTGTTGATCTGTTTACTTACTTGTGTTAATGGCATGGTCAGATGTATTTCTTTTTTATAGTTTAAAAAGAATAACTTGTTTTGCTACATCTTAATTTGGTACCACTAACTTATATGTATATATTTACTACCTAAGAAATCCTTAAGCAAGGTGTATGTGAAGCACACAAATGAACAAGTGATAGATTATGTTCTAGTACTTTATATTATGTTAGACAGTTTCCTAATGATCATTTACATGATCAACTACTTAAGTTCTTATGATTTATTTTCTGGAAACATGTTTTCTTTAGTGTTCATGGATGAACAAATGGAGTTATTTGGACCAGTTGATACTTGCTGATTTTTGGTTGTATTACCTGTGTGTGTTTCTCTGATGATTTCATGTCCATTAGATATTTTGTATTAGCAATTAATCCTTTTATCTATATGCAATATCTTCTTTTATCTGATCTGTTCCTGTTATATTTAAATGATATTTGGTGCTGTAGATAATTTGCTTAAATTGATTTGATACAAGGTTCTTTCCTGAACTACTTGTTCACTGCTGTAGTTGAAGGATTCAGTGATAAAACCCCAATCATTGGTACTACTGTGTACATATATGTTGGCTAATCCTTGATCCATTGACTTGATTTACTAAATCATGTGATTTATAAATGATGTGTTTTCAATCAGAAAATGATCCCTATGAAAATTTGGTAGGAAAATGATTTGAAATATATCTGAATGGCTTGAAAACCTGAATATTCTGCTAGCTTATTTTGGGTGGCTTTAGTTGTTGGAAACCTTCTACTGTGATGCCTCTTTGGAGTGTACACAGTAGTAGGTCACAACAATGATGATGTGCTAATGGATACACTGTTCAAATGGCTCCTCTTGCTCTGATTATTTTTGTGGTGCTTCTATACAAGAATGTGCACAATATAATCTCAGATAGGATGATCTGCTGCTTATACAGCTAAGCAAAATTATTTTAAATCTGAATGCTTGTGATGCTGGTCTGAAGCATAGGTTAATATAAATGTTTCCCTTCATTCCTTAGCCCTGCCTAGGATGCAAAGGCTGAGGCTTTTATGATGTTTGCATACAACAGTTACTGCTTGCTTATGAAAACTATCCAATGATGATCTTGTACTCCATTTGAGCATAGATCTGAGGATTGTCTATTGCCCCATCCATTTTCTAAGATGCAATAATAAGAAAAAATACAAAGGCATGATCTTAGATGGATAACCTGTTGTTTTGGAGTTATGGTTTCTCTTGTGGTTATTATTGATTCACTCCTGGTGCCAACCCTCTCCTCTTATCTCCTGACTTGATCTATTGAAATTGCTACTGCTTCTTTTCTGGTAAGCCTGCTCCTCCTAGCTCTTGGCCATCTTCTGGTGCTCTTGGATGGCTTCCCCAAGCAACCAGGGTGCTGGTGGAGATTGTGGTGTTGAACCATGTACTCTAGAGTTGATGATAAGTTGATAAGATGGTAAGATAGTAAGATGGGAATGTATTCTGAAGTGTGGAGGTGGAATGGTAGCTGGTTGCTACGGCTGTGCACTATTATCTGATTCCCTTGTTGTTGTGGTGTTGACAACAGACTATGCTTCATGTGTGTGTGAGCAGCTTGTGAGATGCATGTGTGCATGTCTCACCCAAATGGATTAGATCAAGTGAAAATGTGATTTTTTTACCTCTTTGCCTCTTACTTGCCCTTGGTGAAACTTGCCCCTACATCAGCCTGTGATGCACTAGTCTGAGGCAATATTCCAGAATAAGAACAGATACTACTCTTTGGCCCCTTTTTTAAAAAATACTCAATGATGTGTTCATCAATGCATTACATTGCTAGACTAAGAGTAGCATTCACCTAAACAATTCTCTTTATTTTCTTTCTTTTTCTTTTGTTTTGTTGTCTTTTGTGCTGTTTTGCAGGGACAAAGGAATATGAAGAAAAGAAGATACCAGAGATGAATAGGAATTTGAGTTTAGAAATAGTTTTAGGGTTTTACTTTATTCTTTTGTAATTTACCCTTTTATTTATTTATTTTGGTGAGGTGGAAAGCATTGTAATTTTTAATATAATTGTAATAAAGAAATTCTTTTTATTCTTAATACTTATAATTTTCTTTATCCATTTTGTAAACTTTGGATTATTCTAATTGTAACAAAATAAATGTTTTATCTTATTTCTTTTATAAATTGTACCGGTTACTAATTGTTGTACCTCTTATACACTTGTATTATTAAATATTATGTAATATTTATTGTTTTTGAAATAATAATTCCAAATTATTGTATATTCAAATGTATGGTGAATATGATGATATCTATTTGTTTATTCAAGAATTTACCATTTCAATTCTATTGTTAATTATTTCAATTTACTTTTGAATTCAAATAAAGTATTTGAATATTCAACTTAAATTGTTTTCCCTCAAATATGAACATTCAGTAGAGGTCATGTCAAAATCCGTCGCACTTGCTCTATTGTTTTCTTTAGAACAAGAGAGACCTCGATCCCTCTATAGGTCTTTTTGTTTTGCGCGAAAATTCTCTGGATTTTCTTATGCATGAATGCAATGCATAAACTTGTGTCCTCTATAATTCTAGGTGTTAATCCTGGGATGTTACAGGGATGGAAGGCTTACCCTAGGACTCCCCCCGCTCCCCAGGAGTCATCTGCTACGCCCTCACGTCGGACACCCCTGGCCCTTGTGCTCTGGAGCCGGCCATGGTCCATAGCGGCACCCTCGTGGATGGTACCAAGCCTCACCGTACTCGTCAGGTCCCGTCTCCTCGTGCCATAGCGTGAGGATCGCTCGCTCTAGGGCGGGACATGGGGGACATGATCCGACTATGTCGTAGATGGCGGAAAGGCGGGCAACATCGAGAGATGAGACCTCACGTACACCACAAGTCCCCCTCCCTCTCCCTCCTTTTCGTCTGGGTCCAGGTTCTCAGTTCTCGCTGAAGGTTCACTCAAACATTTGGCCGATGTGGGATCGGATTGTGGGATCGTCTTCCGTGGTGAGCGTGTTTCTCGGATGGAGCAGATTGCCTCCATTAAGGCCCAAGAGACCTACGAGGAGTCCCTGGCCATGAATCGTGCTCGGGAGGAGCACGAGCGGGCAGGGGACCCGGAGCCAGCTGGGCATGTGCCACTAGCACCAAGGCCTGGCTATGCACCATCTTTCCAGCCAGATGGCAGTGGGACTCTCATACTACTCCCAAGTGTAATTATCGTGGGAGACCCCCCAAGGCTTCATCTTCGCCCTCGACTTCGATTAGGGACAAATTGGTCCCTGCTAAAGGGACCACCCCCTCCAATGTGTCCAAATGGATATTCTCAGAGCAATCTGAACGCTCATTTGGAACATTACGGGGTTTGGCCAAGAGGGCCGGAGACACCAAATAAAGGAGTATATGCACCAGGAAGATTTTGACATCGTGGGTATCCAAGAAATGATTCACCATGACTCCTCCATTGCTATATTGGAAGGGCTCAATCTCCACAACTTCAGTTGGAACTAACTCCCCTCCAATAGGCACTCGGGTGGTATCCTCCTTGGTGTTAAGGAGGATACCTCCGACATAGATGACATGGGCCACGGGAAATTCTTTATGAGCATGCCCCTCACCCATATACATTCGAACTTCAAGTGGAGGTTATCATTGTCTATGGCCCCACGGACCACAGGAGGTCTCCGGACTTTCTGGCAGATCTCAAGTCGAAGGTCGAGAGATGTGAGATCCTGGTCGTTTTTGTCGGGGACTTTAATCTCATTTGTACACCGTATGAAAAGATCTTCGCCATTTTGGATTTCCCGAGGATGCGGCTCTTCAATGAGTGCATTGCAGATCTCGCACTTCGCAAGATCATGCACGTGGGGGCTAGGTACACTTGGACGAACAAGCAGTTGGATCCTATCAGAAATGTCTTGGATCATGTGTTTGTGTATGTTGAGTGGGAGATTGCCTTCCCCTTATGTTCTCTGTGTGCAATCACTAGGGTTGGCTTAGACCATTCCCCCTCCTACTCTCATCACGAGGCGAGGCACCACCGAGATTGAACCGCTTCCACTTTGAGAATTTCTGGCTACGCCAACCAAGGTTCATGGACGCGGTTTGATTGAAGTGGGAGGCCACTTACACCTCCTTTCCTTGTGTGCATAGAGCGATGGACGTTTGGCATCACTGTGCCAAACTAATCCGTCAATTCATGCGAGGATGGGGGCAAACCTGGGGGCTGCTCTGATACTACATAAGGACTCCCTCTTCGATGAGATATGAGCCCTTGATCGCGAGGCGGATCTTGTTGGCCTAACGGCTAACGAGTGGTCTCATAGATATACCTTAGAGGTCTCCCTGATGGAGATCTATAAGGGGAAGGAACCCTTTTGGAAACAGAGGAGTCGCCAAAACTAGATCCTCCAAGGAGAATCCAACACTTCCTACTTTCATGCCATAGGCAATGGCCGTCGTAGGAAGTGCTCGATCCCCTGCCTCTGGGATGATGCCCAGTCTTAGAAGAGCCCCAGGATATCTTGACCCATATCTATTCCTTCTATAAGGAATTGTTCTCGGCGAGATCCCACTCAGGGATCGCATTGGATGTTGACCTTTGGCCGCCTCGGGAGTGACAACCGTTGAGAACGTGGAGCTCACACTCCTGTTCATGCTAGAGGAGGTCCTGAGAGCGATTAATTACATGAAGACCAACTCGGCCGCTATGCCATATGGTCTTCCGGTGACCTTTTGGGAGTCCCTCTAGGCCATGAGAATGCCAATGTTCTAGGAATTCTATATTGGGACACTAGTAATGTCTCGCCTGAACTTTAGGGTCATCACCCTAATACCCAAAGTCATAGGGGCCACAGACGTTCGCCAGTTTAGGCCCATTATGGTAAAAATTGTCATCCAGAGGATTTTTTTGAAGGTTTGTGCCTCCATACTTACACTGGTGTTGGAGCGACTCACCCACCCACTCCAGTTCGCCTTCCTGAAAGGGCGTCTAATCCATGACGGAGTCCTGGCAGTCCATGAGATCATTCATGAGGTCAAGGTGCGCCGTCATAAGGGAGTGTTCTTAAAGCTAGACTTTCGGAAGGCCTATGACCATTTGGACTGGGCCTTCCTCCCTCAGGTGCTAGAAAGGAGGGGCTTCGACAACCGCATGATCTGTTGGATCATGCAGTTTTTCATGAGTGGGAACACTAGCTACCAACAACATTAATGGGGAGGTTGGCCCATACTTTCGGCTGACCTGTGGGTTGAGATAGGGAGATACTATATCTCCCCTTCTATTTAAATCCATTGTAGATGCCCTGGCGGAGATTTTGGATAGAGCCTAAATTGCTGGCCACCTCTCTAGGGTGGTAGGGCATCTCATCCCGGGAGGTGGGCCTCCAATGTGCGGACGATACCATGGTTATGGTCAAGGGCTCGGAACTTGACATTATCAACCTCAAGTTCCTACGCTTGTGATTTGAGTCCATGTCGGGGCTCAAGATCAACTTCGACAAGAGCGAGGTGATCATTTTAGGATACTACGATGAGGAACACCAATGGATTGATGACAACTTAAACTACAGACTGTCGGACTTCCCCACCACCTACCTGGGGATCCCAATGCGTGACACCCACGTGTTGACCAAGGACCTTACCCCCCTGATGATGCGTGTGAGATCTAAGGATGAGCCTTGTCGAGCTCGTCTCACGTATAAGGGGAGAAAGGAGATCTTGATCGACTCGTGTTTTTCCATCCTACCCATGTACATTATGGGTATGTACCTGTGATACCCACAAGTATAGGGGATCGCTGAAATCTTCGATGGGAAGTATTACCCAAATTTATAGTTCGACTCAAGAGGAACACAAGAATACCAATAAGACTTTAGCAATTGAGACATCACTCTCAATCACACATGTATATCAATAAACTTGCAAAGATAGTGGTGATTTACGGAAGTTGATTCAAAGCAGTAAAACAAAGTAGTAAATAAAGCAGCAGATTTCCAGTTTTCACCGGAACTAATGTTATGAAACTTTCAGTGGCTAAAACGCATGCATGAGATGGTAGAGGGGTGTTGTATGAATGATATCCATCATATAATGTATCATATTACCATGGCATTTATCTCTAATTCAGTTGTGTAGGTGTGTGATCCAAACATAATCATGCATGTAAGTTTGCATAATATCTTTTGTCTTGTCTGTCCATTTCACCGGGGCCAACTTGGTACTACAGGAAATTAAGATCTACCTTTTCAAATAGATCGAAATAAAGCATTAACACTTCATGAACACACAATATCCTCAAACTATCATATATTCCCATTGTTTTCCCTAATTGTCACCTTAGGGTTCACAGGTTCAACATAATAATAGGTAATACACTTTGCAAATACATACCAAACTCAAATATATGATAGGTCAATAAAAGTTCAGTACTGAAAGCATGTCACTCGGGCCCTAGCAACAAGCATTAAACATAGAAAAAGTGTGCCAACACTCATACAAAAATGTCTATAAGACAAACACCTCAAATCTCGATACATATGGATGATTACATGATGGATCTCATCCAATTCTCATCCACCTCACATGCCCACAGGGAATTACTCACACATGATGATGGGGGATGAATTCATGGTCATTGGTGATGATGTTGATGATGATGGTGGTGGAGAAGACCTCGAAATCCTACTCCTCGGGGTGGAGAGCAGGACCAATTTGACCCTCGAAATGAAGATCATGGCTCTGGCGGCGCTCTGTTTCGCGAAATGCTTCGTGCCTCTGGGGAATTAAGTTTTCTTTGTATATAAGAGGGTACGCCAAAGAAGAGGCCGAGAAGACGCTCCAGAGTCAAAAGACCCTCGGTGGCGTGCCCATCCATACTAGGCACGCGACCTGGTCCCTTTTAGGCCTCGTGACTCCATTTTCTTGATTCCAAGTTCCCAAGCTTCATTGTTTGGTGACAAACTGCTGTGGTATTTTTCCTCGATTTTATTTCTTGCGAAAACTGGTAGAAAGAATATTTTTGCTAAAAACAGCGTTAGACTCAGCAAATTTATTCAAGTATGGGATGATTTTGGATCAAATCATCTAGCAAAATACTTGGAAAGGTAGATACATTTGGGATGCATCAACCTGCTTCCTAAAGGAACCCATGCCGACTTCGCCAAGGAGTTGTCAAGGTTCTTCTGGATGGAAAGAGATGGACACCAAAAATACCACATGGTGAAATGGGATGATATTTGCGCCCCAAGGACCTTGGGGGCATAGGCATCCTGGATTCCCGACGGTTTAGCGTAGCGCTCATGCTTAAATGGGTGTGGCGCATCCTCGCTACGGATGGAGGTATTTGGCTTCAACTTATTAAAGCCAAATATCTCCGCGGTCGGCCCCTTTTGGCATGTGAAAGGAGGGAGGGTTCTCAGTTCTGGAGGGCCATCCAGGAAATTAAGCAGGAGATTAGATGTAGGATCTCCTTATCTATCGGCAATGGGGAAGGGACCATACTATGGCTTGACCCCTGGCTTTCATCCTCACCTCTCAGAACTAAATTCCCCTCCCTTTTCGCAATTTGCGCATACCCGTTTTAGTTGGTGGCCGAGGCTTACCGGGACAGTACCTGGAACATACCGTTTGAGCATACTTTCGGCGATGCTGAGGTTGTCGCCTTCGTGGCCTAGAGAGACTCCCTACCTACGTCTCTCTCGGATGCACCTGATAGTGTGCCCTGGAGATTGACCATGGTAGGGACTTTATCGGTTAGCTCGACATATAGGGCCCTTAGAGGGGCCTCTTTGCCATGAACGGTCCATCTGTGGAAAGCCCCTATGCCCATAAACATCAAGATTTTCGTGTGGCAAGAGACAGTCTTCCCTTGGATGTGGAGGTGGCGAAGCGACACGATCCAGCAAGGGCCTTTGTCTACTCTGTGAAACCCCAGAAACAGGGACCCATATTATATTAGCTGCCTTGCTATCCATTTTCTTTGGTGCTTTGTCCAAAGAGGCCCTTGGCAGGCCCAAGAGCTAGGGGACTCGGAGGCAAAGCCCAAGATCTAGGGGACTCGGAGGCAAATTGTACTGGTAGGGAGGGACCCATATTATATTAGCTGCCTCGCTGTCCATTTTCTTTGGTGCTTTGTCCAAAGAGGCCCTTGGCAGGCCCAAGAACTAAGGGACTCGGAGGCAAATTGTACTGGTAGGGAGCATTGCCTCTTCTGGTTGGTGGGTGTTTGCGCGATAACTTGAACATTGTGGAATATTCAAAATATGCTTTTGACTCTTCTGGTTCGTGTTTGCTGCGATAACTTAAACATTATGGAATATTCAAAATAGGCTTCTGACTCTGTATTCAAATTTTTGCTTATCTTCAGCAATGACACCCGCTCTTGGGGCAGCGGGATAGGGAGCAGCTGGACTCTTCTTCTGGTGGCTCGCGCGTACTCTTGGTCTCGTTCCCAGGCCTCGTACTCTTTCATCACCGGGTCGTTGGGCACTTGTATCCTGCTTGTTTGTCCGCTTTTTTCTCTTGCTTTTTGGGGCATTGTTTTGCTGTTGCCCCAATGAACCTTTTTTTTGTTGTTTTTGACTTTGTCTCTGGCTCTTGTATCGGGCATTGATGGTTGTGCTTTATTTATACGAAACCTATTTCAAGAAAGCTCGGATGACACAAACATCATAGCACATAGCACTACTTATACCGAGCAAACACATTGACACAACCTACACACAACTACTGAGATACTACATCAAAGATAGCAGCAAACCAACCTTAACGGGCTCTTGTATCCATGTAAGGTGGTTGTCGTGGTGGTGGCACGGCAGATGCCATGGGTAGGCTAAAGTATGGGGCCAATGGATGCTAGAGGGATCTGGGGAGGGAATATGTAGTTAATTCTACACACAAATGACCGACGTACAGATCTTTATTTCTCCCCTCGTGGACTACAAGTGCTCCTCGAGCTGTATGCAGGAAAAGAAGATGAACACTGCAAGCCTAATGGTGTAGAAGAATGAGCCGATCCCTTCCTCAGTACCCAAGCCTCTCCTTATAAAGGGGTGCCTTGTCTCCTCTAGGGCTGACGTGGCAAGCATATTCGAGGAATATGCTTGTCCCAATATAGTAA
This sequence comes from Avena longiglumis, assembly GCA_030063025.1. Classification (NCBI taxonomy): domain Eukaryota; kingdom Viridiplantae; phylum Streptophyta; class Magnoliopsida; order Poales; family Poaceae; genus Avena; species Avena longiglumis. The sequence goes on from CP125973.1 coordinate 162,472,170, forward strand.
CTCGGCGAGCTCCTTTCCGTGTCCCTCTTCTAATGACGACAAAGTTCCAGAGAGCCCCACCTGCATGCCTCGGGTTCCAGGACTCTCACCTCCGTGACCTCCTTCTGCTGCTCTGCGCCTTGTCCTTTGTGCTTGGCTCTGTTCAGATTCTTCCTAGCCCGAGGCGGGTCTGACCTTAGGTTCTTCCTTCTCCTGCAAGCTTCGTGTTATTCGGCCTTGCCTTGCTTAACTCGGCTCGGCCTTCACCTGCATTTTGGCTTATTCGGACTTGCCCGGCCGACCTGACTCATACGTCGGCCAAATAACGTACAGCCCCTCTGGTAAAGGTCATGGTCATGCTTATCTCGGCCGACCTTTACATGATTCGGCCGATATAACCAGTAACTCGGCATAAGACGGGGAAACTCCTTTTGGCTTCCCCCGTCTTGACCCTATCCGGGGTCACCCCCCCCCCCCATCATTAGTCCCCGAAGCTGGTGTGGTCCCATCCGTACCTCGGCCGGGTCACATCAGTTTCCCAATAGTCATTTTTCCTTATTTCTGAGTTACCCTCTCTTATTCGAGGTATCCGTGTAGCTTCTTGTGTATGCCTCATCCTACGTGTAACACTCATCATTATTTCTCTAGTTTTTTGTTCCTCTACAGTTCCCGCTGACAACGCTATAGTGTTTACTGCGCCTGTCACGTCGGCACTGCGACGCCTCGCACACCGTATCGGTCAGGAGGCCTGATCCTCTCCTGTGTCGTGTGGTCGTTGGTGTGGTTCCACTCAGCCGCGAGCGGTTACGCCGCATACACGATCTACACGGTTAGTGCACGCACGCACGATCCCACTACCGCTAAGGCCACGCGGTTATAAAGAGGGGCACGGGGCTAGAGGATTTACTTTCCTCCTTCGCTCCTCGTTGCCCTTCTTCCTCCTTTCACCCTTGCGCCTGTTCGTGCTTCTGCGGCCGCGCGCTCGTCGGAATCTTCGACGGCGAGGTCCTAATCCCTCTGCTCCGTCGACCTCGTCCCCGTACACTTGCTCCGGCGCCGTCGCCGGTGAGTTTCTCTGTGGATTCATTCCCTAGATTTTTCTCTAGACGCGTCTGCCGCTCTCTAGGTTTCCCGCGGAGGTTTCTTTTCCGCTCCGCCGCCGTTCTCGCCTAGGACCACGACGAGGCCCTGCACCTCTAGGCTTTGCTCCGCCACTAGTTTCTCTTCAGTAGATTCCTCCGGCGACCCTATGTCAAGCTCTGTTAGCGGCGCACTCATCAAGGATGACGATGCAGAATCTGGTCCGGAGCGGGGCTCCTGGCAAGGTTCCACCGTCACCCGCCGAGAGATTGAGTGGCTAATCAGAACCCGCTGGATTCCAGCCGAGGTAGCCTGTCGCTTACCCGACAGTGAATCTTCTCCCATTCTTAACGAAGGCTAGTACGTCGTCTTTATGTCCCATTTCGCCCGCGGGTTTGGTCTTCCTCTTAGCGATTTTGCTAGGGAATTCCTCGATTACTTCGGCCTGCAGCCGCATCATCTTCCGGCTAACGCCATTGCTTCTCTATCCGCTTTTATCTCGGCCTCAGAAGGATACTTTGTCCTCTGGCCGTCTGTGCATGTATGGTCCAAGTTCTTCCAGATCCGATCCAATGTCGTTCCAGACAAATCCCTTCAACCTTCCGAGAAACTGCTTACCCAGTGTGGAGCCGCGTCCATCACACCTCGGAGGAAATCCGATTTTCCTCGCGTCGCTGGCCTTGAGTCATGCAAGAAATGGCATAGATCGTTTTTCTATGTCAATAATTCCTGGAAGGAAGACAAGATTCGGCTCCCTGCCTTCTCCATCGTCCCCCCTTCTAAGAAGAACTGGACTTATAATCCCAGGAAGAGCCATGCACTGGCCGACGCCTTTGAGATTCGGCTGAAGGAGCCGATCCGCGTCGGGTTACGTGGCGAGGATCTGATGACCACCTTTGTCAGCAGCCGGATCTGCCCTTTTCAGCAGCGCACGCATAAGCTCTGCTATATGAGCGGACCCCTTGATCCCAATCGAGTCTCAACGGTTGAGCTCGAGAATTATATTATTTTCAAGCGTGTCCGAGCTATCTTTAAGACGGAGATGCCGGAGGATTGGACCTGGGGACTGAAGCCGTTCACCCGTGGGAACCCTCCTCCTGAGGTAAATTCATGCATTTATGTTTTGCTCCCCAATTGCGTTTGTGATTCCTTTTGCTAATTCCTTTGTCTCTTTTCTTGTAGAGATTTGTGGAGCAGAAGATTGAAGATGCCGAGGTTTTGGCCCTCCCGTGGACCGCAGATCGGAACACCCCGGATAGCGGGGAACCTGAATCGGAGGAGTTTGTTCCCAAGTCAGACCTCGCTCCGGCTCATGCCCATGGCAAGTCCTCGGCTCACGAGGAGGAAGGTGATTCGGACGACGTCCAAATTCTTGAGGTAGTTGCCGCAATGCCTATATCTTATGCATTTCTGGCTTCTACTTCCCCAGCTAATCAGGCCGGTCAGGTGCACGAAGCCGAGCCTCTCGCCTCCCAACCTCCTGCTACCTCGCGGAAGCGTGCCGCTCCAACGGGTGCCTCCGAAGCCGCCCCCAAGAAGCGAACTAAAAAGTCATCCCAGCACCTTCCAAAGCGTAAAACTATGCCCGGAGTTACTGGGTACACTCATTTTCATTTGTATTTATTGTTTCTCTATTTCCGTCCTTTGATTTGACTTTCTGTGCTTTTGCAGCGCCCCTCTTTCTGTTAAGCCTAGTGGTCCAAGCATGACGAGTCTTACTACTCGACTGCCTTCTCCTCCGCCTCCTGAAGACACCAGAGTTCCTAGTCCAACTCGCGTTGACTCTCCTCCTGCTCCGAGTCAAACATTACCTCGGCAAGATGTACCCGTGGTCACCGTTGCTGATGCCAACGTAACCCGGACAGTTGATCCTCCTTCCGAACCCGCTGCCCCCATCATGAACCCCGGAGTTTCCCCCGATACTCCTTTGGCCCGCGTAGTTTCAACCACAACTCCAACTCCAGCCGACGATATCACCATCTCGGCGCCCTCAGAAACTATAGTTCCTCCTGTTTCCAAAGACACCACCCCTAGTGCCGAGGCAACGGCTCCTGCCGACGACTCTTCTAAGGCCAAGAAGGTCGTCGTCACCAAACCTCCCTCATCTCAGAAAGGGCTTGCTAACTCTTCTCAGCCTACAATTGCTGATGCGCTCCGCAAGGGGGTTTCTTCTGCCAAGACCGTTGTCACCCCGGCCGCTGATACTCAGCTCGCTCTTCACAAGAGTCCCGCGACAGCGGTGGTTACACAACATGTCCGAGGTAAAGTCCTGACTCGTACTGAGAGTGGGAAGAGCCTCGGCTCGTTGGTTGAGTATGCCAATAATTGGAACGCTGCTGATCAGCTCGAGGGCAATCCAAGCAGTCAGCCATTTCAACTCTCCGACATCAGCAGTCGCTTGCATCTGGCTGCCAAGATCGGGCTTGACAGCGATAAGATGAACGAGGTAATTGTTTTTATTGACGTTCTATTAGTCATTCGAATGATATTATATATACTCTAGTTCCCGAATCTTGCAAACGAATAACTTGCTATTCATTTGGAAGTTTTATTAGGTTTTGCCTGTTTCGGTTTTGTCTTAGTGTTCTAATATCCAGTAATCCAGATCTGAGTTATGCTTTGCTTAATTCGGATCTATCCTAGTGTTCAAATATCCAGCCACCTAGATCTGAGTCATGCTTTGCTTAATTCGGATTTGTCCTAGTGTTCAAATTTCCAGCCACCTAGGTCCGAGTTAAGTTGCTTGATTCGGATCTGGTTTAGTTTCGAATACCCAGCCACCTAGGTCCGAGTTAAGCTTTGCTTGATTCGGATCTAGCTTTGTTTCGAATATCCAGCCACCTAGGTCCGAGTTAAGCTTTGCTTGATTCAGATCTGGCTTAGCTTCAAATATCCAGCCACCTAGGTCCGATTTAAGCTTTGCTTGATTCGGATCTGGCTTTGCTTCGAATATCCAGCCACCTAGGTCCGAGTTAAGCTTTGCTTGATTCGGATCTGGCTTAGCTTCGAGTATCTCACTGCTATTTATTTTGTCGCTTAGGTTGTGCATGATCGACGGACTGCCGAATTCCAAAGGCTGTTTTCGCATATAAGAAATTGCAAGATAAGTATGAGAAAGTCATTCCCGTGGTGAAGAAATCTGGTAAGTTAACAAACTTTTGTATTGTCCCTAAAGTTCTTATTGTTTTGGACTTGAGGTGTTCGCTCATTTAGCTGGTGAATAGGTAATATCAACAATCTTAATATCCGTCTTGAGAAGAAAGTCAAGGCCCTGGAAGGTTAGTTACCCTTTTTCTTTACAGATTTCCGTTCGAAACTTACCCCGGGTTTTTTTTAACCTTTTGGCTTTCGTATAGCCGAGTTACAAACTCTTGCAGCGTAACATCAAGAATGCATACCCATGCCTGATATGATGCTGCATTTTTTAGAACAAGCCGCTACTCACTCGGCGCAGCTGAAAGAGAAAGATGACGAGATAACTCGCTTGCACGCCGAGGTGGAGTCCCACAAGCTCTCTCAGAAGTCTGAGTTAGAGAAAGTTGACCAGGAGTTCTCCGAAGATAAGAATCGGCTAGCTCTGCAATTGCAGAAAAATAAAGAACTCCTCGAGGCTTCCGAACTCAAGACACGGACAATGAGCGAGGAGATCACTCGCTTTGAGAAGACCAAGGGTGATTGTGCTCAAGATCTTCAGAGAATGCTGAGCTATATTCATCGTAAGCCTCTTACCGTGGCCGAGTTATCTTCTTCTCTTTCTTACTGTTGACTGATGTATTTTTATTTTGTGTAGACCATTTCCAGAAGCTAAGCCCGTGAGCTCTAGAGCGGTGATTAATGCTCGCGCGTGCCGAGGTGTCCCCGCAGATGCGAGCCCAGAGTACTCGATGGAAGACTACTTGGTTGCCGTTGGCGCTGCCGTTGGTCCGATGAAGATTATGGGTAGGGACTTGGTGCAGGCAGCCATCCGGGGCTACCATGTTCTCTGGACGAATACTTCTGGAACTCCTGATATTGATGAGATCAAGATATTGGTGGAAAGATTGATGGCATCCCAGAACCAGTTAAATCTCTGGAGGGAGTCCGCTGGACGAGCTGGTGCTGATATGGAGCTCACAGTCGTTATGTCATGGTACGAGGATATTACGCTCGATACCTTGATAAATTTGCGCACTGGCTACCGTTGGGTTGAGGATCCAGAATTCGTCGCTCGTCGACAAGCTCGTGCCTTCCAGCTTGTTGAGTATGCGGACGTGCATAACTGGATTGAAGGGACGAGTTTCCTTTCTAACCCGGCGGATGACGTCGAAGTCGAAGATGTCTCTGATGATAACTCGGCCGACCAGGACGAGGATAAGGGCGACTCGGATACTTCTGGTGATTCCAGCGCAAGCTCGGATGGGGACGGCGACGCGCGATCATCCTCCAAAGGGACTGGGCATTCTCAAGCTCAAGCTAATGTTTCTCGACAGCCCCGGGCTTCCCCCGAAGTCGCTCCTGGTTCTGTGGAGGGCGAAGCAACTTCGGCCGAGGTGCCGTCTACCTCGGAGCGCCTAGTGCCTGACCAAGTCGATGCCCCTTAGGTTCAAAAAACTTTAAGTTGTTTCTTATCCCCGGTATGCCTGGCGTATGATGCGTGTGAAAAAATTGTCCGACTTTCTGTGTGGTATGAACCTATTTTGCCTTTTGCCACTGAGGCACATATGATGGTGATCGTTATTATTCTATCTAAACTGATCTTGTTGGTTTAAATCTTTGCTTTGGTGGCCTTCAATTTCGTAAGTTCGGATTGTGTGTTTGCATTTGTCCCACCGTAGTTCGGCGTTTAATATTGTCTGACCTTTATAGATTTGACGGCTCAACCATTGTGTTCTTGATCTCTATCCGAGTTAAAAATATCGAAGCCCACATTTGGGGAAAGCGAAATAATATCGTTCTGGGTGCCGAAGTTTAATACCCATTTTTGTAACAAGGGACAATTGTGGGGCACTTCCCTAGTCAGTGCTCTAGAAATCGAGGTTTTAAAGCATAATTCGAGATAATGGATAATACGTCATAGTCCCCGAGTTCCATGCTCGAGGTCCTGAAGCTTAACACATAACTCAGGAAAAAATGACGTTGGGCAATCCTCGTGTCACTCCTCCAACTGCATAACTCAAAATGCCGAGGTTTAGTACCTACCTCAGAATGTGTAACAAACTAGGGCAGTCCCTGTGTTACTGCTCTAGGTGCCGAGGTTTAACACATCACTCAAAATGCGAAATAACATAGGGCAGTCCCCGAGTTACTGCTCAAGGTGCTGAGGTTTAATACATAATCCAAAATGAAAAATAATATAGGGCAGTCCCCGAGTCATTGCTCTAGGTGCCGAGGTTTAATATATAACCCAAACTCAGAAAAAATATAGGGCAGTCCCCGAGTTACTGCTTAAGGTACCGAGGTCTAATACATAATCCAAAATGAAAAATAATATAGGGCAGTCCCCGAGTCATTGCTCGAGGTGCCGAGGTTTAATACATAGTTGATACTTCGTCCTGAGGTGTCACTTTACAACGTGTCATAGATGACTCCTGCGAGTAAAATGGACGAAGTAAAGCTATTTTCCATGGTATTTTCGATTATTCTTCGGCTTTGTCTGCCTTCTTCTTTTCTGGTGACTGGGCATCAATTAGGTAATATGCATCATTGTGCAATGCTTTGCTCATGATGAATGGTCCTTCCCATGGGGGTGATAGTTTGTGCATGTCGGTCGTGCGTTGCACTAACCGAAGAACAAAATCCCCTTCTTTAAACACTCTTGGATTGACTTTCTTGCTGTGATATCGTCGCAAGTCATGTTGATAAATAGCTTATCTTGATGTGCCAACTCCCTGGCTTCTTCTAGCAGATCGACATCATCTTGCCGAGCTATCTCATTTACCTCAGCGGTTGTATACTGGGTAACTCTTGGTGAGTCGTGTATTATGTCGGCTGGAAGCACGGCTTCTGCTCCATATACCCAAAAAAATGGTGTATACCCAGTTGACCTGTTTGGGGTAGTTCTGAGGCTCCATAGTACTGCTGGTAGTTCCTCGATCCAACATCCTGCCGACCTTTGTAGCGGTTCGATGAGTCATGGTTTTATTCCGGACAATACTAGTCCATTAGATCTTTCTACTTGCCCATTAGATGTTGGGTGAGCCACCGAGGCGACATCTAGTCTTATGTGTTTTTCTTAACAGAATCTAGCGAAGGCCCCTTCAGCAAAGCTTGTGCCATTGTCTGTAATAACACTGTGTGGGTAACCATGTCTCAAGATAATATCTTCGAGGAATTTTACTGCTGTGGGTCCATCACATTTTTTTATTGGTTTCACTTCAATCCATTTTGTGAATTTGTCGACCATGACTAAAATGTGGGTCATCCCGCCCCGGGCCGGTTTGAATGGTCCTACCATATCTAAGCATCATACAGAAAACGGCCAAGTAATTGGTATTGTTTTTAACTCGGACGATGGCATATGTATCTTGATGGCATTCTCTGGCAACCGTTACATTTTTCCACCAGTTCTTTGGCCTCTTTCAACGCTGTTGGCCAATAAAATCCATGCCTGAATGCTTTGGCCACTAAAGCTCTGGACGAGGCGTGATGCCCGCATTCTCCTTGATGTATATCTAGGAGAATCTCTTGGCCTTCCGCAGAATCCACACATCTTTGAACACGCTTGTGACGCTCCTTTTATACAGCTCATTGTTTATGATTGTATAAGCTTTAGCTCTTCTCATTGTCTGTCTAGCCAATACCTCGTTATTTGGCAAAGTTGCATCTTTAATGAAGAAAAATATGGGTTGCGCCCATGTTGGTATGATTCTCTCTAGGAAAATCTCACTATCTATTTCCATATTTTCCACCGACATAACTACCTCGGATTTTTCCATATCCATCCGTGCATCATCCGGGTTCACTTTCGGAAATTCCGGGTTACATTCTTTGTCAATCTCCATCGGCATACTATCTTCTCTTGATTTTGCCAGAATAAAGATGGATTCGGACTCTGGTGATGGTGTTATTGATGGTTTTCTCAGGTGCTCTAGGGCGATACCTGGGGGAATTGATTGCCTAGTTGATCCGAGTTTTGACAGCGTGTCTGCGGCGTCATTTTCTGCCCGAGGTATATGATGAAATTCACATCCATCGAAGTATCCACTGAGTTTTTGCACATGGAACCTGTATAAGGCCATATTGGCATCTAGCGCATCCCAACTGCCTGATACTTGTTGTACTACTAGATCTGAATCTCCGTAGCATAATATTCGGCGTATCCCAATCTCTTTTGCCACCTTTAATCCATGGACGAGTGCTTCGTACTCGGCTACATTGTTTGATGTGGCAAAATGTATTTGCAGCACATATTTCAGCTGATCTCTTTTTGGCGAGGTTAACACTATCCCTGCCCCCAAGCCATTTCTCAGTTTGGAACCGTCGAAGTGCATCGTCCAATAATTCGGCTCTGGTAATGGTGGCTCATATTGTACCTCGGCCCAATCCACGAAGAAGTCATCCACAGCCTGAGATTTGATCGCATCTTGCCTATCGAATTGCGGAGCATAAGGTGACAATTCAATTGCCCATTTTGTTGTTCGGCCGCTTGCATATTTGTTGCTCAATATGTCGGCTATGGGTGCTTCACAGATCACTTTGATCGGGTGCTCTTCGAAGTAATGTTTAAGTTTCTTCGCTGACATGTATACTCCATATGCCGTCTTCTGATAATGTGGGTAATTTTGCTTTGAGGCTGATAGTACCTCGCTTAGGTAATATACCGGCCTTTGTACTGATTTATCATCTTCAATTCGTTCCACCACGATCACAGCACTTACTACTCTGTTTGTGGCGGCTATGTAAAGTAACATAGGCTCTTTTTACAATGGAGAGGCCAGGATTGGCGCTGTTACCAACATCTTCTTCACTTCATGGAACGCATTATCTGCTTGTGGTGTCCAAATGAACTTATCAGATTTTTTCATCAGTTGATAAAGTGATAATGCCTTCTCTCCTAGCCGACATATAAATCGGCTAAGCGAGGCTAGACAACCTGTGAACTTTTGTACGTCATTTAGACATCTCGGCAATTCCATCCTTTCTACTGATCTTATCTTAGTTGGGTTGGCCTCTATACCTTGGCTAGATACGAGAAAACCGAGTAGTTTTCCAGCCGGTACACTGAAGGTGCATTTTTTTTGGGTTAAGTTTCATTCGGAACCTTCTCAAGTTCGCGAATGTCTGCCGAATATCATCCAGTAGCGTTTTGCTTTCTTTGGTTTTGATAACCACATCATCTACATATACTTGTATATTTTTTCCTATCTGGTCATGCAGACATTTTTGCATACATCTCTGGTACGTTGCCCCTGCGTTACGCAGGCCGAATGGTCTGGTGCGATAGCAATAAGCCTCGTACGGGGTAATAAACGCAGTCTTTATTTGATCGGCCGGATTTAACGGTATCTGGTGAAAACCAGAATACACGTCTACAAATGATAACAGCTCACAACCAGCGGTCGAATCAATGACCTGGTCTATTCTAGGTAAAGGAAAAGGATCTTTTGGACACGCCTTGTTCAGGTTCGTGTAATAAATACACATTCGCCATACGACGGCTACATTTTTATTGTCCTTTTTCTTTTCTACCAACACCGGGTTTGATAACCAAACCGGATAAAGAACTTCCATGATGAACCCGGCCACCAGGAGCCGATCTATCTCATCCCCTATTATTTTTCTCCTGTCTTCGGCGAAGCGGCGGAGAGGTTGCTTCATCGGCCTTGCTCCTGTCCTTACATGCAGAGAGTGCTCAGCCAACTCCCTCGGCATACCTTGCAGGTCTTGAGTTGACCATGCAAAAATGTCCCGATTCTCACGGAGGAAGTTGGTGAGCTCGCCTTCCTATTTGGCATCTAGACCGGCACCAATAGTGATGGTGCGTTCTGGGAATTGCTCATCTATCTGGAATTTTTTCGTTTCTTTAGTCGGCTAGAAGGAAACGCTTCCATGTGGGTTGGCCAATGCCGGCATATTCAATTGCGCCGACTGAGCGAGAGCCGCTACCTCCTAAATCCTTCTTTTTTCTCTTGCGATCACCAATGACTTGGCCAGGTTTGATCCGGCCGAGGCACATTCCATCGACTTCCTGTAATCTCTTGCTACTGTTATCACCCCTTGTGGTCCGGGCAGCTTCATTTTTAAGTAAGTTATGTGGCAGCTGCTCATGAATTTGGCCAATGCTGGCCGCCCGAGTAAAGCATGATAACAACTCTCTAGATCCACTACTTCAAACTCCAAATTTTCTGCTCTGCAGTTATCCCTTGTGCCGAATAACACATCTACTCGAACCTTTCCAATGGGTTCACATGAAAGTCCTGGCACTATTCCATGGAACGTGGTTCTCGTGGATTGCAGCATATTCTGCGATATTTCGAGTTTATGCATTGTATCCTTGTACATGATATTGATACTGCTCCCATTGTCTATGAGTACTTTTGAAAATTTCACATTAATGCTCGGTCCTACAAATGTCGGATCTAGTACGAGTGCGTATGATCCTGGATTCGGCATTATTTTGGGGTGATCCTTTATGCTCCAAGTTACTTCTTGATCTGACCAAGGCACATATCTTGGTATTGCCGGCATAACTGCATTTACTTCCATATGCCGGCGCTGTACACTTTGCCTATCTTCCTGTTTTGTTGTGAACATGCAATATGATTGATGATGTTCCCTGTAATCATTGCGTCCATTATTTCCTGGGTTCGTCCTTCCATCCTGACCCTGATTTATCACTTGATGCACTGCATCTCTCCGGTCCGAGTTATCATACCTCGGGGGAGGAGGGGGTAACATCAGTTGTTGTGCATTTGCTCCAGTCAACTGCGGCTGCTGCTGCTGATGCGCCTGGTGGGAAGGTGCTTGCATGCCCGCTGGGTTACCCATTGCATTTTTCATCCAGGCGCATTGCCGAGTTGTATGATTTGCCGGCTTGGCCGGGTTTAGAGTGTGAAACTTACACGGTTGATCCAACATGGACTCAAACGTGTACTTCGGCCTTTCCTGCCATTGCTTCTTCTGTTCTGGTGTCCACTGTCTCTTCATTTCATTCCTTGGTGTCCATTGCTGAGGACCATTCTTCCGCCACGATTGCTTCCGTGACTACCGATCTTGCACTACCGCTGCCACCTGATTGGAGGCATATCTGTAATCCGGTATTTCCTCTCTTCTTCCTATGAACTCATTGCGCCTCGATGACCCGGCCGCATCTCTTGCATATTGATCTTGATGTTCCCGATGATCTTCCGACATCAGCTCTGGTTGCGTCGGATCTCCCAATGCATACGAATCCGCTATCCTGATGGTTTCTGCCAAAGTGGTTGGCATATCTCTTTGCAGTCGCTGCCACAAGACACTGGCATAACGGCATCCTTGAGCGAACCAAGCTATCGCTTGTGATTCTATAACTCCCTCGCATGAATTCCTGAGGTTACACCACCGAGTTAAGAATTCTCTGTATGTCTCATTCGGCCTTTGCTTCCACATGGCTAGCTGCTACGGCCTGTTTGGCCTTTTGTAAGTACTGGTGAAGGTGCTCACAAACATCTCTTCAAAATCCAACCAACAGTTGATGCTGCCTGGAGGCAGATTATTCAGCCATACTCTGGCCGGTCCTTCCATCATTTGCGGGACATATCTTACTGCCCATCGCAAGTTTCCACTTGCTATTTTTACAGCAATGGCATAATCAATCAACCAATCATGTGGTTTGGTTCTCCCATTGTATGTTTTCGTGCCTCTTGCCAGCTGAAAGTTCGACACTGGTGGCTCGCCCATGATCCGTGGTCCGAAACATGCCGGACCCGACGGACCCTGCTCTTCTAACAACTCGGACCGGTAGAGCCGGTCCAGTTTTACTCTTGCATCACTTGATTGCAAATCTCTGTACATAACCCTTTCCTGCATTCCATAGTGGTTATTCCCACCATGACCCGCATATTCCATATCTGAATAACCATCATTGTACCTCTCATTCACCTGATTGTGGCAAGCTGGTCTCACTTCTCTTTCCTGCTGAGGTTCATATCTCGGCTGAGGATTGGGCGGCGGATCTCTCCTTCCTTCTGCCGGGATATTATTCTCATGATTTCCTCTTCCGAGACCCCCATTACCTCGGCTTCCGTTGCCTTTGTCGGCACGGCTGGGGTTTCTTTCGCCACTGTTACCTCGTCTCCCATTTCCTCTGTTTTCATTTGCTTTTCCGGCTCTTACAGGATCATACGGAACAATTTGCTTATTTATTTTTCCTGAAGTTACTGCTCTGTCTTTTCGCGCATTGTTTCCAGGTGAATATGCTGCTGCCACAGATAGGGCGGGTGCTTCACCAGCCGAATGAACCATTCGTGAGGCACCAGGCCTTGCCGGGTCTGCCTTGAGCATTTCTTCATTCTGCTGGTTTGCAATGCGCACCAGTTCATTCACTCTTTCTTGCTGTTTCTGCCGGGCTTCGCCGGTCAGTCCTTCTAACTCTAGTGCAGCGGCATTTGCCGCCCTTAGGTTCTTTGCCGGGGTACTATACCTCGGCAAGCCTAGATCGACTGAATCTGCCTTATGAGTCTCATGCTCTTTATTGATATCATCCATGAGGTTCTTCCCTCTCAATCTTAATTCATCAACCCGCCGGGCGACATCAAGCTTGTTTGCCTTAGCATATTCTCGCAGGGTCCTGTTTAAGGACTCCCGCAATGCCGACACCTTTTTTGCCTCTACCAGTACTTTTTGCCTGGTTTCTTCTAATTCTGCCTGAGCATTAGCCGGATCAAGTATCGGTGCTACAGGCGTAGTCAGATTATCTATAGTTGCCTGGAGAATATTTTCTGGTCTTTCCAGAGGTGGCCATCTTACCCTTGGTGCCTTTGGGGTCGTCTCCTGCACCTCGGCTGGGTTGGCTGCTGAAGGATCTACCTCGGTGGGCGGTGGAGCTACCTGCTTTGTGGTCACCTGCACACCTGTCGTCGGATCCTTGCTTGATCCGGCGCCCGCTGCTCCCGCCTGCACCCCGGCTGCGACCATCACCTCGACGCCGCTGATGGGACGCTTTACGCGCGGACCATTTGCGGTGCTAAGGGGGGCTCTCCTGCAACAATAACTTGGTGAGGATAAATGCCGGAGGTGTCGACGCCGACATAGATCTGGTGCATGCCCAAGTTGATGAAGACGCCATTGCGCGGAGGAGCTTTTCCCCTGAAGCTACCTGCGTTATCGCTGACATAGTCACAGAGATCAAATCTCTGGACTAAGCCAGAGGCAACGCGCTCGCCAGTGTGGATGAAGTTTCCCGTTCGGATCATGACTCTAGCTAGCACCACTGCTGGCCCCATGGTGGGCGCCAACTGTCGTGGTGGTGGCACGGCAGATGCCATGGGTAGGCTAAAATATGGGGCCAATGGATGCTAGAGGGATCTGGGGAGGGAAGATGTAGTTAATTCTACACACAAATGACCGACGTACAGATCTTTATTTCTCCCCTCGTGGACTACAAGTGCTCCTCGAGCTGTATGCAGGAAAACAAGATGAACACTGCAAGCCTAATGGTGTAGAAGAATGAGCCGATCCCTTCCTCAGTACCGAAGTCTCTCCTTATAAGGGGTGCCTTGGCTCCTCTAGGGCTGGCGTGGCAAGCATATTCGAGGAATATGCTTGTCCCAATATAGTAACTCGGCGAGCTCCTTTCCGTGTCCCTCTTCTAATGACGACAAAGTTCCAGAGAGCCCCACCTGCATGCCTCGGGTTCCAGGACTGTCACCTCCGTGACCTCCTTCTGCTCCTCTGCTGCTCTGCGCCTTGTCCTTTGTGCTTGGCTCTGTTCAGATTCTTCCTAGCCTGAGGCTAGGGTCTGACCTTAGGTTCTTTCTTCTCATGCAAGCTTCGTGTTATTCGGCCCTGCTTTGCTTAAATCGGCTCGGCCTTCACCTGCATTTTGGCTTATTCGGACTTGCCCGGCCGACCTGACTCGTACGTCGGCCGAATAACGTACAGCCCCTCTGGTAAAGGTCATGGTCATGCTTATCTCGGCCGACCTTTACATGATTCGGCCGATATAACCAGTAACTCGACATAAGACGTGGAAACTCCTTTTGGCTTGCCCCGTCTTGACCCTATCCGGGGTCCCCCCCCCCCCCCCCCCATCAGTGATCTAGTATTTTTGAAAAATGTGATGGTAACATTTTGAATTAGCTATTTTTTGGTTGCTTCACAAAACCGTCTGTTTTTTGCATTCGAAAAATAGAAAACGGCTTTTTGGTGCGACGAAAAGGAAAACTTCCTTCTGAAACATTGTTCGTCATCCCATGATGCACATGTATGCATAATATGGACACATTATCACAAACTATCCTCCATAGCCATAACATTGGTCATTTGACCCGAAAGCCAAGAAACCTCGAACGAGATAGGTCATTTTGTGAAGGTTTTTTTGTGACATAATCAATACACCAAGTTTCATATTTTTCCTTCTAACTATGTCACATATGACATCACGCGAATGTTTCGTATTGTTTGGATCGTTTTTGAATTTCTAATGCCCGTTTTAAACTATCGTTAAACTTTATCGAAGGGCGGGCATGGATATTCTTAGCTTGGGGATGAGACTCGCTAAACTTGAAGTGGATCTCTGATGAAACAATATATTGTGAACCTAAAAATTATTTTTGTGAAAAATCATGAGTATCTGCCTGTAGTTCATATCTGACCCACTTCCTACCGATTCGGCAGGAATTTTTCTTTTTCACCAGGGATAGACGGAAAGGTTTGAGATCCCCCTGTTATGACATTATCCATGTAAGGTGGTCTAGTATTTTTTTAAAATATGATGGTAGCATTTTAAATTAGCCATTTCGTGATTGGTTCATAAAACCGTCCGTTTTTTGCACTCGTAAAATGGAAAACGGCTTTTTGGTGTGACGAAAAGGAAAACTTTCTCCTGAAATATTATACGCCATCCCATGATGCACATGTATGCACAATATGGACACATATCACAAATTATGCTTTCATTCTAGCCATAACATTGGTCATTTGATCCTAAAGCCAAGAAACCTCGAACGAGATAGGTCATTTTTTTAAGGTTTTTTAAGACATAATCAGTATACCAAGTTTGATATTTTTTCTTCTAACTATGTCACATAATATAACACCACGCGAAGGCTTCGCATTTATTGGATCGTTTTTGAATTTCTAATGCCTATTTTAAACTATCGTTAAACTTTTTCGAAGGGCGGGCATGAAAATTCTTAGCTCGGGGCTAAGACTCGCTAAACTTTGTCGAAGGACGGGCATGAAATTATGATCATCCGATCATGTATATATAGTTCATATCTGACCCACTTTCTGCCGATTCAGCAGGAATTTGTCTTTTTCATCGGGTGTAGACGGAAAGGTTTGAGATCTCCTACTATGACAATATTCATGTAAGATGGTCTAGTATTCTTAAAAAATATAATGGTAGCATTTTGAATTGGCCATTTGGTGGTTGCTTCACAAAACCATCCATTTTGCACTCAGGATTTTTGATGCGATGAAAAGAAAAACTTCCTCTTAAAACATTGTTTTTCATTCCATGATGTATGTATAATATGGACACATTATCATAAACTATGCCTTTATTCTAACCATAACATTGGTTATTTGACTTGAAAGCCAAAAAATCTCGAACATTATTTTATGAAGATTTTTTTAAGACATAATTAATATACTCCGTCCAATCCTAAATAGGGATCCTAAATAAGTGTCACGGTTTTAAACTAACTAGTTTAAAATGGCGATACTTATTTATTTAGGATCGGAGGTTTTAAACTAACTAGTTTAAAATGGCGACACTTATTTATTTAAGATCGGAGGTAGTACTAATGATACTTCTAACTATGTCACGTAATACTCAATATACTAAGTTTGATATTTTTTTCTTCTAACTATGTTACGTAATACGACATCACGCGAAGATTTCCTATTATTTCTAATGTTCGTTTTAAACTATGTATAATGTTCTATGTTTCATTTAATTTTTGTTTAAATATGTGTAATATTTAAGTATTAGACGGATAGATCTTATTTTCCTGTAAATTTTAATATATTATTTATATTTTTCTATATTAAAATAATTTAGTTATGATTTTTTAAAAATTAATAAGATAAAAGAAAAAATAACTATGGCTAAAATTAAATAGAAAAAAATCTGAAGGCCTGCCTAGCCGTGTCGGCACCGACCAAACAATTTTCTTCGAGGCTACAATCGTTGGTACAACCGTCGACGGCCACGAGAACTATCCTCGACACCGTCATCTACAGTGACGGCCGGGATCCAGGCTGGCCGGGAAGGCAGCTAGCCGGCCGGCCGTCAGCATCTTCCTCAGTTTTTTCATGTAGTGATTTCCTCGGTTCTTTCCTGTAGTGATTTCGCGGATGACACGAACAGCATAACACATAGCACTACTTATACCGAGCAGACACATTGACACAACCTACACACGACTACTGAGATACTACATCGAAGATAGCAGTAAACCAACCTGAACGAGCGTGACAGTGACCACCTCTAAACTGGTACTACCTTGAACTTGTAATGCTACAGAACATGAGGCCATGGTACTACGGTGCAACACACGGCCAAGTGCGGACATAGTGTGATCGGCTACCGAACTCGCCATACAGGCTAGCTGCCTGATAGCTATGGCTAGTCGTCGCCGTACATGGCCAAGAAGCGAAACCGTACGAGTTGCTCAGTGGTGGCCAGGGAGCTTCTCCTTGATCTTGTCCATAATACCCTTCTTCTCGTGCGTCCCAGCTGCCTGCATCCCCGTCCCAGCCGTCGGCACAGATTGCCCTGGCTTGTGCTCGTCGTGCTTGTGGCCGCCCGGGAGCTTCTCCTTTATCTTCTCCTTGAGGCTCTTCTTCTTCCTCCGTCGCCCGCCTTGCCCGTCATCCTCCTCCGACGACTGTCCAGCATCGTGAGACATTAGTCAGTCAGCTAGTATGAAGCCATTGTAAACGGGATTGACTGAAACAGAGGAAAAGAGTGAATACCGAGCTGGAGCTAGAGCTGCCGGAGCGCCGCAAAGTCTCGCCCAGAGTCGTGTGCTCATCCCTGGTTGGCTGGATCTGGTTGCCCGTGGTCACGCCACTGACGACGTAAGCGTACACCGTCGTATCGCCAGGGGCGAGGCCACCGCTTACCCCACCCTCGTGCGTGTGTGCGCGCGTCATGCCGTCCGGGGAAACGGCACCGCCTAACACGCCCTCGTGAGGGTACGCCGTCGTCTCGCCAGGGGCGAGGCCACCGTGTACCTCGCCCTCATGCGTGTGCGCCGCACCGTGGGAGGAAAGGACATCGCCTGGCGGGCCCTCGTGCGGATACGCTGCGCCCCCGAGTACGTGGCCCGCCGCAACACCCGTGCCGTACTCGGCCGGCGCCACCCCGGTGGCGTCGCTAGCTCCGTACGACGGAGCGGCCGCCCCGGAGCTGTACGCCGGCTGCTCAATCGGTTCTCTCGGGATGGGGATGCCGTACTGGTCGACCGGCGCCACTGGATTGCCGTACTGGTCGACGCGCGGGTACGGGTGCCCGTACTCTCCACTATAGTCCGCCATTATCAGTTGCCCCCTCCCTCGACGATGCTTCTTTCTAATGGATTTTTTCTTTCACACAATGTGGGTCGTCTGTTGCTCTTGCTCTCTCGAAGAGGATAGGAATGGAGGCGGAGTCATCGTCCGCGACAAGCACGTATATGTACGAGGAGCAGGGGCTAGAGCGGTATGAGCAGGGGCGACACGTGTGCACGCATGCCGACACGTGTGCACAGGCTACTCGAGGAGAGCACGACACGTAATATCCGGGTGTGCCACGTTTTAGCCCGATCTGAGAAGCCCCAGGCGAGGACGCAAATCCCAAGAGATAGTATCCCAAGTTGGTTGTTCGCATCATGTACATCGGGACGTGTAGTATGTCTTCAATGGAATCAGATCGTAATACTGTATTTCTTTTGACACATATTAATTAATTTAAATTTGTCTAAATATTAATATATTTAGTACAGTATTAAAATTTAATTAGATATATTTATATTTAAATAAATCTAAATCAATTAATATAGATCGAAGGGTTTAATACTTGCTGCTATTCTGATCGGATCAGCGGAGTGAGTACAGTGCCTGAAAATATTATTGGCATCGACCGATACCGGGACAGAATACTACAGTACAGCAAGATGTCTGATGCCTTCGCGTTTACAAGGATAAGCCTGGAAGTGATCTGCTTTGGATCAAAAGCCTCAGCCGGTCGAGGGCGCGGTGGCACAAAATCGTCCTGATCAGGGCGACGGCGGCGTCCTTTCCCCTCTGCCAGATTCAACACGCAAGCTGTTCTCCCGATGGTAGTGTGATTTGGCGCCCTGGTTTTACATGGGAAACAGGAATGGATTACAAGTTACTCATTATGATTTTGCAACCTGGTTTTACACGGAAAATGGGAATGGGTTTGAAATCACTCGGCATGGCATTAGCAAGTGACTAGCTAAGAGAAGCAGTGAGATGGTGTAAGAAAGCAAAGTTGAGAACTAAAAAGGTTAGACGATAGGGTTATGCTAATGTCATTCTCATTCAAATCCAACAGGTCTGAGTGGATGTAACTTACATGGTTTTCGTTTTTTTACTTGCATCACATGAAAATGATTGTTTCCAAGCGGTTTGAGTGGCTGCAAATTTCCTTAGGCCTCGTCTGGTAACAGTGGATTCCAGCGATTTTAAGTGTAAGATCCACCATGTTTTGGGTGAATATATATCGGTCACACAAATCCCGGGTGTAAAAAACACGAGGTGGACCCGTGTCTTGAAAACTCATCAATCCCACGTGTTTATTGGGTTTTACCCGGGCATACACAACGCCAAACCAGTCTGCCAAATGGGCTTCTAAGTGTATTTTCGGGTAACATTCTTGGCTGGTAAAATACACGTGGTTACACTTGTATACCAGGCTGCCAAACAAGGCCTTAGGGTTGCTTGGAGTGGGTGTAATATTAGTGTGATCACCGATAATTAGCTTAGAGTTAAACTAAATACTAGTGGTCACACTAATTTTACAACCATCCCAAGTGAAGTCTTAGGAATTATGTGTAGGATTCCATTTTGTTTTCCAACCATGCAGGAGAACTAAATGTATTAAATTATGAAGAGGGAAAAGACCAGCGAAGGACAAAGTACAAAACCAAGTACAAAACAAAGAGTTCGCCCTCCGTTTTTATAATATAAAATATTTTAGTTTTGTGAAAATATTATATCTAGACGCCTTTTAATGTGTAGATTCAAAGAGGTTCACTACAAATCTATACACCAAAAGATGTCTAAATACATTACCTTCATAAACCTAAAACACGGAGGGAGTACAAAACAGAGAGTTCGGCAAAAAAAATGACCTCAAAACTATTACTACCGAAATAGCCGAGAAAAGTAAAAGAAAAAACACACGACCCTCCTAAACTTCAGAAGCGACCACCACTTGCCAGCGCCCAATGTTTGGCAACTTATATAGGAGAAATTCAAAAAGGTTTCTAGGCCTCTTTGATTTGTAGAAATTGAAAACAGACATGATTGCAGTGTCATGTCTATTTGAAGGCTACATGACTTTGGTTTGTTTGATTGCGTCACGGGAAAACCAAAGATTCATTCAAAGAGGTTCGAGTGGATGCAGGCTTTTCTATGAAATGCAGTACAGATGATTTCTTAGGGGACAAATCCTATAGAACTCAATCCTGTGAATAGAACAAGCAGCATAGGAAAATGTCTAAGCATTCCAATCCTCCAAAATTCTTATGAAAATCCTTTGAATAAAAGAATAGGTAATTGGTTCATGATTTGAAAAACACAAGAGTAGGTAAACACATGAATAAGTTTTCATGACATGTGGAACCCTACACGGATCAAAAACACAAGGATCAATAGTAAAATATGTTTGGTTGTAACACATGAACTTCCAATAGAGTTTGAATGCACATATATAAAGGAAACTCTTGCTAAAAATCCTACTGATTCTAGTGTACGAAAGCAATGCATTGGATTTTTGGAGGTTCATTCCTTTGAACCAAATAATCTCCATGGAAAAAATCCCTATGGATTAGAATCCTGCAAAATTCTTTTAAATTCCTCCAAAGAAAAGAGGCCCTTTATCGTATTCCGAGGAAGCAGTGATGCTACAGATTCTAGATGCAATTACGCATAAAAGAACCTCACTAGGCAAGTTACCAATTTTTTATCAAGTTATTATTTCTTCATAGAAAATGCACAAGTTCAACCCATGCAGGCAAGTCAATGAGGATGGAAGTCCTGGGACTAAGCTAAGTACTCAACACTAACTTCAACAGTTTGCAGTTCATAACCAGATTGACCACAATATGTTCCGTACTTGAATCCAGAAGGCAATATGAGAGTCATGCACATCAGTTTGTTGTTTAAGAAGGCACTATGCACACTAGAGACAAACAAAGGTCCAATGCAATTCAAAGCTCGTAAGTTTTTTCCACACACCTTAGCTGGAGAAACAACTAGGTTAAAGTAACTTACCTGGAATATTGTCCCTAGCTTTTTCAATCCTTTTGCTCGCAACGTCAGAACATCTTTGGATACATTATTCTCTCTCAGAAACTAGACAAATAATAAATTACAATTAATAGCATGAAAATGGTGCCAACATTATTTATTTTCTATACTTGAATATTCATATACATGTACAAAGGTGGATAATGCTTACTGCTCGACAGACACGCCATAGCGTTGACTCGATATCAACCACGTTAATTTTCCACAAAGAATTGAGCATGGCATCCTTCTTCTCCTCAATAGTCTTCAGTGTCTGCTCTTCCTTGTTGTCACCATCCTCGGTCTTTTTCATACCATCTTGTAGTTGTATCAGAGCAATTGCACCTATAATAGGAATTATCATAGGATTAGCTCGTTTTTAACAAAAGCAAGGAAAATAACAATGGAAAAAAGACATAGTATAGTATACCTGCAGCTGCATTAACCTGCGACTTTACGTGGTGGCCCTTGTCTCTTACCCACTCAGCTATGAATGGCACACCCATATACATTTTACATTTTCCAAGTTCTCTTGCTGCTTGTCGAACATAAATGTAGCCAATCGTGTGAAGCATAGCCTCACCGAAAGCTGAAATATTATTTTGCATGAATGAACCACATGAAAAGCTCTAGCAGAATGCATATCATGTTGAGAGTTAACGAATGGAAGTGAGCCTTCTTCATGCTATAATCATGCAAACAAGACATCAAAATGAGCATATGCAGCAAACAATGTCTAATGATATTCCTAAATTTCTAAGAAAATGAGGATGATGACAGGGAGATGGTACCGGCTTCAGACAAGCGTTGAGCTTCTGCACCTGCCCAATAACCGAATTCCATATGATTTCCATCCACATATGGTTGAATTCGATTCTTAAGGCTCAGAAGAAGTATTCGCTCTCTTTCAGTTTGCAGCTCCTGCAATCGAGAAAAGTTATTATGGTGTAGATGTGAAACATCAACTGCCTACTACGAGGTGCAGACTGCAGTAGGCTGGCACCCAAATCAGATACCAAGTTTGCTGCAGATAACTAACTACTCCCTCCATTCCTTTTTATTAGGTGTATAGATTTTGTCTAAAGTCACATAATGTAAAGTTTGAGTAAGATTATAAAAAAATCTATCATCATCTACAAGACCAAATCAATATCATTAGATACATCATGATATATATAGATATATATATATATAATATCTATTTCGTATCATAGATGTTTATATTATTTTCTTTATGTTTGGTAAAATTTTATATTGTTTGACTTTGACCAAAATTTATACACCTAATAAAAAGAACAGAGGAAGTATTATGGAGATAGTATACCTTTATTTTTCCTTGAACCCTTGCCTTTGCTTCTGGACTATCTGAATCTTCGTCGTTCTCAACAGAAGCTACGGATGCCAGTGCAAGCTGGCCAACATAGTCTTCAAAAAAGTCACTCCCAAAAAGCATTCCGAAAACAGTAGTTGGGTCAAGCATGTTATCCCTGAAATATCATTGTAAGACATTCAGTGGCACCTTCAACTAAAAGTCTATCGGCAGGGTAATAAAGTGCACATTTAACATGCGAATTTGCAACGAACCGCAAAGTCCTTGTGGTTTTCTCGGAAAATGTAAATCAGGCGCACTGTTTGTGGCAATTGAATCTTCCCTAAAAACTTACTAGTTTATTCTGTGCTGTACCAAAAGAAAAAAGGTGTTGGAGCCTATATATCTCAGTGCAAGTATTATTAAGAACTTTTAGGACTTACTGGGGAAGACCTTCCTTTCCACGCTTATCATAGGATTCCCTTTTTGCAGGATCACTTAGGACTTGATAGGCCTCACCTAATTCCTTGCAAAAGTAACCAATTTAAATCAGAATTTGAAGCGAGCTAGTAATTAAGTCTCCGAAGTTTATGAAGATAATAATGGCTGCAGCAATGATACTTTGATTCTAGAAAGCATAATTCCAAACCCACATTCCGAATCGAATAACAGGAGGGGCATGCAGGAGGGGGAGGGGGCGAAGCACAAGGAAAGGATGCAATGGAGAAGAGAAGCCGGAAGGGAAATGTACCTGAAACTTCCGCGCGGCATCAGGGTTCCCTTGATTCTTGTCCGGGTGAACCAACTTGGCCTACAGGGGAGGGGACCCAAATCAAAACCCACGTACGAACGCGCATATATACCATCTTCATTTTGATCGCTGGAGGATTACGCACCTTGACGTAGTAGGCCCTCTTGATCTCGGCGGCGGAGGCGTCAGTGCTGACCCCCAAGGTGTCGTAGTAGGCGTTGTCCTTCACCATCGCAGCTCCCCTCCCGGATCGCACTCGCACTCGCACTACGGCTGAACGAACGCCAAGATGATCGAATGGGAGGAACGGATGGCGAGGTTACCATTACCAAGATCGAGAGAGGTAGGGCAAGGCGATCAAGAATCGAAAAGAAGGGCCGAGGAGTGGGTGGTTTTTAGGCGTCCGGAGATCAATGGGAGTTCGTTGATGTGTGATGTGGGCCGATGCGCGGAAGCTTCCTGGGTCGGAGGGTCACAATTGCAAAATCAATGGTCACAAAATAAATCCCGTAAAATCACGAATTGTAAACCGTGTTTACATGACACGGAATACCGTTTTTACGGTGCAAAATCGATGGCCCCGCCCGCCCACGTCGCGTGTGCCCCGACCTCCCCGCCTGTCGCCGCGCGCGTCCGGCCCAGCCCACCCGTCGCCGTCGCGCGCGCTCGCCACCGCTGCCGCACCGTGACCTCCCGGCGGCGCCACGTGGGCTCACCAGCCCCGCACTGCGACCTCTCGACGCCTCCGCGTGGGCTCACAGGCCTCGCCGTGGAGGTCGAGCGGGCCCAATTCCAACCGGCAGCGGCCATTCCGGCGGTCGGCGGCCGATTCCAGCATCTTCGAGTGTGTGATGGAGGATTCCGGCGAGTTCCGGCCAAATTCTGGTGAGTTCCATGGCGGAACGGCACCGGGGTGTCCTAAAATTACCGTGGCCCCAACTCAACTTCCCTATACAGGGCAGGCTCAGTTTGATCGAGGAGCCTCTAGATGTGTAGAGACCGAGTGCCAGTTTTTTGCGGAGACGGTAAACCAGTTTACAGTTTCGTCAGCTTATACGGGATCACTAGAGCGGCCGATTTTTATGTAAACGGCAAATTAGCGATATTTTATAGTTTTATGCTCTTTATAGTCTTTGTTAGAGATGCTCTAGGCTATGCGGTGTCTAGTTAGAGCATCTCTAGCAGATACTGCATCTCGCGGTACTGTAAAACGTGGATGCGGTAGAGCGGAAATCTGATTTGCAGTATAAAAAGGACAGAATAGATACACTAATCCAAACTACATATTTAAAAAACATCACACATTAAAGACAGATTAATACATATAGGAGGTTTTGATCATCTAGATCTACATAAGTTTAGCAGAAAATGATATCGCCCCCTGTATCCACACTTCACCTACAATCTATGTAGCTCCATCGACGGTACCTACTCACCAGATCATCTACGGTGGCGGCGGCCCGCGCTTACTCCTCGGCATTGTTGGCGTCGTTGTCGTTGTTGGCGTTGTTGGCGTCATTATCGTAGTCCTTATTGGTGAAGTACTCGTGGGTAAGTGAAAGTGTAAGATGGTTAAACTAGAGGGGGGTGAATAGGTTTCTACAAAATTCTTTATAATCTTTTGCAAGTTTTAGGCTTTGCGGAATATAAGTGAGCATAAATACAAACTAGGTGAGGCAACCTAGAAGATGTACAAGGTACTTCAAGCACGAAGGCTATCACAAGGTAAACAACACAAGTAAGAGATCAGTTAAGAAATAACCGAAGCACGCAGAGACGAAGATGTATTCCCTGTTCACCACCTTTGGGAAGGGGGCTACGTCACGTTGGAGAGGGTGAGGTTCCACGAAGGATTCCTCACGCGCCACAAAGGCTCACCTTCTTCTCCGAGCCTATCCCACGAAGGAATAGCTCACTTACTCGTGGTAGACTTTAAGGTAGTCTTCAAACCCTCACAAACTTTCCACTGAGCAAATCACAAGCCGAATGCCTCCGGACGACCCTAGCAGCCTAGGGTTTCCCACAAACCCAAGAGTAACAAGCTTACTCGATGAACTTAAGGGGGAATGAACTTTGACTTGGTGGAAACGTAGATCGGAACCTCCTCTTTCTTTCTACCAAAGAGATTTAGATTTGGTTGGGTAGAACGGGAGATCCTCAAGCTTTTGTGTTTCAACAATGGAGGAGAGAGAGAGAGAGCTTCAAGAAATTAAATGTTAGCTCAAGTGCCTAACCTCACGGTGGAGAAGAAAGGGGTATATATAGTGTGAGGGGAAAAGAGTCGTTTGGAGGTTACTGCGACAGAACCGGAAATAAGTCCGGTCGGACCGAGTTGCTCGCCGGAATTTCCGGTGACAGCTCCGGTCGACCGAAACCCACGCCGGAATTTTCGGCGGCGGCCGGAATTCCCGGCGAACAACCGAAAAGCTGTTATGTAAGCTATATCGGTGTGCACCGAGAATTTCCGGTGGCGACCGGAAATTCCGGCGACAGACAGGCCGGCCATGCCGATTTCGCAATAACTTCTTTAGACTCATTTTTCAAGGCAGATTTCTCTCTTTCTTCGAACGGGTGTGTGTGGGTGGATGATGAGAGGCTTATATGGTGTAGAACATCCCCAAAGAGGACATCGAGATCACCCATCTTAATAGTGCGGTGTTTCCTATTTGACTCAAGAGTAAATAAGAGAGAATAATAAACAATGACACTGGCTCTACATAGAGAAACGAATGGGGAGGTCACCCATCACCTATCACCAACAACCTGCGGATTTTCACCTGTAGAGAGCTAATAGAAACATTAGTCCATCCTCTAGCTCCGATGTCATAGTTAACCAAAATACTAGATAAGGGCTATTTGCCCTTTCAATCTCCCCTTTTTTGGTTAACGATGACAAACCGAGCTAGAGTCAAAGAAAGGATATTATGATACGATTAGATCTAGCACATAATAGTAAGCACATAGTGATAGGAAATTCAAGTACAATAAGAGAACTGGAAGGTTGTCCAAACACACACACACAAATGGTTCAAAAA
The DNA here is from genome assembly GCA_030063025.1 of Avena longiglumis. NCBI lineage: Eukaryota > Viridiplantae > Streptophyta > Magnoliopsida > Poales > Poaceae > Avena > Avena longiglumis. Next base: position 162,497,968 of record CP125973.1, read on the forward strand.
GAGCAAATAAAAGCACAAGCCCATGATAGACAAACAAGCAAAGAGGAGCTTGTGCAAGAGGCAAATCATGAAAGAAGTGACTCTACTCTTTCTCCCCCTTTGGCATCGAGACCAAAAAGGAAGAACGAGCGGAGAGATCGATCTAGCCACCGAAGTTGTCCTCATCGTCATCATCATAGGCTTCTTCCTCCTCTTCTTCTTCATCGCCACCCTCCTCTTCGTCCTCGCCCTCACCATCATCATCATCATCCCCTGTAGTTGTAGCACGGTGCTGAGAGGAGCAGGAAGTGGCAAACCCGGGGAACATAGATGGATCAAAACCCCGAAACATGTCATCATCGAGTGGTGGCTTCTCAAAGTTGACATAGGGGACAGGAGCTAGAGCATTGCCCAAATCGGGCACTGGTCGACCACGCTCTGCGAAGAAGGCATTGTGCTGCCTCCTGTTCTCCTGACTGAGCTCCAAACTGCGGTGGGCAACATCATAGGAGGAGCGACACATATCCCACAAGTTGTTGAAGAATCGGGCAAGACCCTTCTTGCGAGGAAGAGCAAGGGGAAGGTCCCTACGAGAGCGCGAGCCACTAGAAGACAGAGGATCATGAGCATGCTTGGTCCGGCGCTCAGATGGCAACATATGGGGGAGCTCCACATGAGAGCCCCGACGAGGTAAGGTGAAATCCTCCATATCTTCACGCGGACCCCTGGGGAGAGCAGCTGCAGGAACGGTGGCATCAATCAGGCGCTAAACATACTGACAGAAATTGGGAGTCATGCGCTTCTCAATGGACCGCTGAATCTCATTGTAGATGAAGTCACACACATTGATCTTTCGGAGACGGCGAGGCTCACAATAGTACAACATATTCTTGTGGTGGCCGCGGACATCAACAGCATCACCATCCATGCTCATAAGATTGTAGCGGAAGAACCGAGCAAGAACCATGTAGTAGTAGTACATCCCTGACAAGCTGGGAGGCTGATGGCTAGGATCACTGGGATAGCAAAAAAGGAGCTGGTTGTCACTGAATGCCTTTTCAGAATAAATGCAGAAGCCAGAGACACTGTCAGGAGGGTAGCCTAGGGCATGGCAGAAAGCGTCAAAAGAAGACGAGTATGTCTTGGTGCCAGTCATCCAAGTGACAGTGCGAGCATCATCCGTGTGAAAGTAAGTTGTGCAGAAAAACTGGCGAATGATATCGGGCATGAGATTGACCTTGATGGTAGCAATAGCAAAGACATCCATCTGCTTCAGGGCCACATCCACATGCTCGAAATAGGAGGAGAGGTAATGAGCATAGTGATCCTCATTGAGATACTTGGGAGGAACAAAGAAACCCCGCCGCATACGAGTTGGCTCGTTGAAAATTCATCCCAAAAGCACTTCTGAGTGTCAGTCCAGAACATCTTGTCAGCCCCTTGGTAAGTGCGGTTGGTAAAGCGGTACGGATTCTACCTCCTCAAGTCCCGCCATTGATTCACAGTGATATTCGAGACAGTATTGTAGTTGGGAGGAACTTCTTCTTCAGTAGGACCGAGATTGGATTTGCCTTTCGTAGCGAACCTTCCAGCCGAGGCTTTCTTCTTATGGCCACTTGCAGATCCAGAACCCCCTATGAGATCAGCTTTCTCTAGCTGACGCTGAGTTCAGACTCTGCACAAGAAGCACACAAGAACGGAAGGCAAAGAAGAACAAATGAGTGTATATGCCATAGAGGAGCTCACAAGAACACATAAGGACGGTTGGGCAAGCGCATGGACAGAGAAACAGGCGAAAGAAAAATTTTGGCGCCAGGTCCGGCGAAACCGGCCATGTCGCCGGAATTATCGGCGACGGGTCCGGCGGACCGAAAGATCGACCGGAAATTCCGGCGAGCAAGTCGGTCAACCGGAACGGTGACCAGAAATTCCGGCGGCAGGGTCGGCGCGACCGGGCCTGGGACCGAAAATTTTGGGCAATCGACCGTTAAACTATCCATGACTTAGTACTTGCACAAACAACATTACGAGGGGGAATAGTGGGTGAAACTAGGGTGATGCGAGCCGAGTTACTCTACCGGGGGTATAGAGAGAACTAAGGGAGCATAAGACATGAAGGCTAGGGTTTGACCATAAACAACAAACAAAACAAGGAAAAGGAGAGAGGAAGGAGCAAAGATACCCTGGGATGGCGAAGACGAAGCCATGCCCCCTCCCTTGCCAAGGATAGGCACGAAGAAAGCACCACACGAGAAAGTGGGGAAGCACTCCCCGATCTCCCAATGAGTGCAAGGAGAGAGCAAAACCTTCGGTGAAAAGTCTTGTAGAGGCCCGATCTACAACTTGGTGGAGTGAGGAGGGTTTTGGGTGGAGGGAAGGGCCTATGGGGGGTGGGGAAGCTTGAGGCGGCGTCCATGGAGGAGGAAGGGGAGTGGGGAAGAAAGAAAGGAAGAGGAAGGAACTGCCCCACGCGCGGCTATAAATACCCACTCCAAAAAAATCGGCGATAAGTCCGGTCTGACCGGTTCCTACGCCGGAAATTCCGGCGGGAGAATCGGTGAACCGACCTGGTGACCGGAAATACCGGTGACGACCGAAAATTTCGGCAGCGAACCGAAAACATGTACTGTAAGGGTTTTCGGTTGGCTGCCGGAAATTTCGGCGGCCGCCGGAAATTTTGGTCGCCAGGCCGGTCGAACCTGAAATTTTGCCGAGAAATTTCAGAAAGCTGTGAAAGAGTTTGTTTGAGGATTTGGAGAGGAAAAAATTGTGAGGGATCATATGAGCATATACACAAGATTCAAATGAAGACCGGAGAGAGCACTGTCCACAAGGCAAGGTCATAAAACAAAAATCAAAAACGAAGAGCGACCATGGACAAAGGATTTAGCTTGAAGCAACAATGTATCCAATACACAAAAACCGACCATTTGGTGGAGGATTTCTCCCCCTATGTTTAAGCACACATGTCATGGCGCCTCAAAGATAAATGCTTGGACCCATATCATGACACGAGATCAATTTATGTTGCACACATAGGTAAGCATCAAACCAAGATATGGTAAAATGACCATCCCTACATGTGCTGCACAACTAAGCTACATAGCATGTTAAGAGCAAGAATATAGTGCAAGAAGCAAATCAATCCAAGTTTTGGGGATCTAGGATACCGATTTATCGCCTCAACATGACAAACCGGGCTTCATCCAAAGGCTTCGTGAAGATATCGGCCAATTGGAACATCGTACCCACATGAGTGAGGTTGATATCACCGTTTGCGACATGGTCACGTAGGAAGTGGTGGCGAATGTCAATATGTTTGGTGCGGCAATGTTGGACGGGGTTGTTGGCGATCTTTATTGCGCTTTCATTGTCACATAGAAGGGGCACCGTACCAAGAGACACACCATAGTATTTCAAGGTTTGCCTCATCCATAACAATTGAGCACAACAAGATGTCGCGGATATGTATTCGGCTTCGGCGGTGGATAGGGCTGTGGAGTTTTGTTTCTTGGAGGACCAACTCACCAACGACCTGACAATGAATTGGCAAGCCCCGGAGGTTGATTTCCGGCCAACCTTATCACCTGCCCAATCGGCATACGAATAGCCAACAATCTCAAAGGTTGACCCCTTTGGATACCAAAGCCTGAGAGTAGGAGTGAGAACAAGGTACCTAAAAATCCGTTTGACCGCCATCAAGTGGCACTCCTTGGGAGCGGATTGAAAATGAGCACACATTCCAACACTTAACATGATATCCGGCCTAGAAGCACAAAGGTAGAGCAAGGAACCAATCATAGAACGATATACCTTTTGATTCACGTCCTTCTCACCTACTCCAAGGCCAAGTTGTCCATTTAGTGGCATGGGTGTCTTCATGGGATTAGCCTTTGCCATATCGAACTTATTGAGCATATCCTTAATATACTTCTCTTGAGAGATGAAAGTGCCATGAGGAAGTTACTTTATGAAGAAGCCTAGAAAGAACTTCAACTCCCCCATCATGGACATCCTAAATTTCATAGTCATCAACTCGGCAAAAGCTTTGTTATGAGATTCGTTAGTTCCACCAAAGATAATATCATCAACATATATTTGAACAATAAATAAGCCACCCCATTTAACCCATTTGGTGAAAAGGGTGGAATCGACCTTACCCCACACTAAACCCATCCATGAGTAGAAAATCCCTAAGGTGCTCATACCAAGCACGAGGAGCTTGCTTTAGTCCGTAGAGAGCCTTATGGAGTAGATACACATGGTTGGGATAGCGTGTGCTTTCGAAACCCGGGGGTTGAGCTACATATGCAACCTCTTTCAAGGGACCATTAAGAAATGCACTTTTCACATCCATTTGATAAAGCTTGAAGTTATGGAAATACGCATAAGCAAGCAAGAGACGAATAGCTTCAAGACGAGCAACGGGCGCAAAGGTGTCCTCATAGTCAATACCTTCTATTTGGGCATACCCTTGCGCAACTAACCTTGCTTTGTTTCTTGTGACGACCCCGTTCTCATCTTGCTTGTTCTTGAACACCCACTTGGTCCCAATGGCATTGATGTGATGATCTTTAGGCCTCTCCACTAGAGACCATACTTCATTGCGGGTGAAACACTCGAGTTCTTCTTGCATGGCAATGACCCAATCCGGATCCTCCAAAGCCTCATGAACCTTAAGGGGCTCAAAGTTGGACACAAAAGCATGATGCCCACAAAAGGTTGTGAGGTTCTTCTTTCTGGCACGGGTCTCGATCCCTCTCGATATGCTTCCAAAGATATTGTTGAATTGAAGACCACTTGCAATGGAGGCGGCCTTAATCTTCCGAATTGTGCCTTCATGATCAACAAATTCATCTTTTGAGGGGCCTTGATCATTGACACCATCTTGAGCTTGGCCTTGAGATGGAGATTGATCTTCTACTTGGTCTTGCTCGAAGGTTTGAGGGCTTGGTTCTTGTTCTTCAGTTTTCAAGGCATCATGAGTGAGATGTTGATCTTGTGATGCATTTGATGGCTCAACTTGGGTAGAGCTCGGCTCTCCTTGAGTTGAGCTTTATTCTCCCCCATCATCTTATTGAACATGAATGTGAGACTCGGTAGGCAAGATGTGCCCAATACCCATCAACTTGATGACTTGAGAAGAATCACCATCTCCTACATCACGAGAAGAAAATTGCCCCTCATGGGGAACATTATTCTCCAAAAACTCCACATCACAAGATACTTCAACACAACCATTAGTCTTGTTGTAGTATCTATAGGCATGAGAGTTTTCCGCATAACCAACAAAAATACCCTCTATAGTTCTAGATTCGAATTTACCGAGCTTTTCCTTTTTGTTCTTGATGAGGAACTTGCATCCAAAGACACGGAAGTAGTTGACATTGGGCTTCTTACTTGTGAGAATCTCATATGGAGTCATGTCAAAGGGAGCGCGAAGGAAGAGCTGGCTTGTGTAGTGGACCGCGGTAGCAATAGCTTCTCCCCAAAAATTGTGAGGGGACTTGAATTCACTCAACATTGTTCTTGCCATCTCAATGATTGTCCGGTTCTTCCTTTCAACAACACCATTTTGTTGAGGGGTATAAGGAGCTGAGAATTCATGCTTGATCCCTTCATCTTCAACAGATTCTTGCATGGTGTAGTTCTTGAACTCGGTGTCGTTGTCGGTTCTAATAGTCTTGATCTCCACTCTATGAGTGCGTTGAGCTTGCTTGGCGAAGATCATGAATTCCTTGAAAGTCTCATCCTTCATCTTGAGAAGAAAGACCCAAGTATACCTTGAGTAATCATCAACAATGACAAGACCATATCTTCTTCCACCAAGAGAGTCATATGTCGAAGGCCCGAAGAGATCCAAATGGAGAAGTTCCAAGGGTCTTGACGTGGCCACCTTGGTAAAGGAAGGATGATTCTTTCCAATTTGCTTCCCTGAAATGCAAGCACTGCACACACGATCTTTATCAAAGGAGATACCGGTTAGTCCAAGAATATGTTCACCCTTTAGGAGAAGATTGAGATTTCTCATGTTGACATGGCCTAGGCGACGATGCCAAAGCCATCCCTTGTCAGCCTTGGCCATTAGACATGTAGGAAGAGATTGTCTCTCTTTCGAGAGGTCGACCACATAAAGGTCGTATTCCACGTGTCCAATGAGAACCAAGCTGAGATCATCACCCCTAAAGACCTTCACAAAAGTTCTAGAAAAATAGGAGTCATAGCCGGCATCCGCGAGATGTTTAATAGAAAGCAAGTTGTAACCAAGGTTTTCAACATGTAGGACGGTCTGAAGAGTCAAAACCTTGGAAATTAACAACTTACCATAACCGAGAACCTTTCCTTTTGAGTTATCTCCAAAAGTGATGATTGACGTTGAGTTGACATCGTGAATGAATTGGTCAAGCCCACTCCTACCTCCGATCATGTGATTGGTGCATCCACTATCAAACACCAATTTTGATCCACCAGAGGCATAACCCTACAAAATCAATTCTTTGATTTAGGAACCCATTGAGTAATGGGTCCCCTAGCATTAGCAACAAGATCCTTAGGTACCCAAATTGAGTACCACCTATAAGCATAACCATTTCGAGGGCCAACATATTTGGCATATACATCTCCTTGAGTGCCCTTACATAGCACATAGGAACGATTAGACTTTCCCGCATACTTGTGATTGCGATTTCCCCTCATGGCTCCCCCATTAACCACATTCCATTTGACCCGGTCAACCACCTTGTCACCTTCCTTCACAAAGGTTATCTTCTTTGGTGGAATGGCATTGCTCGTGTTGTTCTTTGGATCAAAACCGACACCTTCCTTGGAAACTCTCGTCTTTTGACGGGATAAAATCTCATCTAGGATCTTTCCCTTGGAGGTAGGTGCACGGCGCTCTTTCTCAAGTTGCTCTTTCAACTTCTTATTTTCCTCAATGAGGTGAGCTTGATCAAATGTAGAGTTAGAGGTACAAGAATCATTTTCAACTATAATTGGATCCTTCAATGTACCAAGAGCTTTCTCATAGGACACCCGAAGTTGATCATGGTTCTCTCCAAGTTTTATGAGCTCACGCTTGACAAGCAAACTAGCCTTCTCAAGGTGCTCAAGGTCCTTGGTAAGAGAAGCATGAGCAACTTCAAGCTCTTTCTTTGAGGCATCAAGCTCTTGGGACAATGAGTTAGCCCTATCAATAGTGTCCATGTCTTTTGCTTTATCAATTTCAAAGATTTCAATTTGTAGTTTAAGAAAAGAATTGGTATTATTTTCCTCACAAAGCTCTTGCTCAAGAAGATTGAATCTTCGTTTCTGATCATCAATATGAGATTCCAAGCTATCAATGGCCTCATCGCGTGAGCTAACAAGTTCCATTAATTGCTTGACTCTAGCACGAGCAATGGGAGGAAGAGACTTCATGATAGCATACATTTCTTTTATATACTCTTTACCAAATTCATCATTATCACTATCACTATCATGGTGACTCTCAAGATCATCCAAGACACTAGATAGGGATGGAGGAGAGACAATTACCTTGGAGCTTCTTGCCATAAGACAAGAACCGGTGATCTTGGGAATAGGAGAACTCTCAATGTAGTCCTTGGAGTAGTCGTAGGTGAGAGGTGAACCGGGTTCGACATATGCCAAACCGGTCACACCCACCACTTTCTCCTTATCCCCACACTCCACGTCGGACTCGTCCTTGGAGCTCCTTGCCATGAGGCAAGTGGCGGTGACCTTGGGGTTAGGAGAGTCGTCGGTGTAGTCCTTGGTGTAGTCATAGGTAAAGAGAGACCCGGGTTTGGCAAAGGCCAAACCGGACACTCCAACCACCTTCTCTTCATCCTCTTCCTCATTGTCGAATATGTATTCTTGGCCTAGGAAGCCCTTAACATCACGCCTATTGTTCCTCTTGTATCTTTCATTAATGGGGTTGGGCTTCAATCTTGGTTTGGCACCTTCTTCATACTTAGGCTTATCAAGCCTCTTCTCATAAGGACACTTGTCGGAAAAATGGGTTGCCTCATCACAATTGTAGCACGTCCTCTTCTTCTCACTTGATCCCATTGAGCTTCTTCTTCTTCGGAACTTCATTTTCTTGGTGAAGAGAGCAAGTTGAGAGAGCATACCATCAACTCCATCAACATCGCTATCTTCATCACTAGCAACATCTGCTTGCACTTGCTTGCCCTTTAATGCTAGAGAGTGGGAAGACCCGATAGCACGGTTGATCTCCTTGATCTTTTGCCCTTCGTCCGCCAAGTTATCCGTGGCAACTAGATAAGAGACTAGATCATCAGGAGTGAATTGATTAGCTCTATCAAGGAGTTGCAAGTTCAAGGCAAGCTTCTTGTCGGTGACCACGATCATGGAGACAATCTTGGACTTGATAAGTTCATCATTCAAATTGAATCCATCATCATACTTCTCACACCCTAGGCCACCAATCTTCACGCGGAGGGCAACGAGTCTCTTGTATGCTTCAGCGATAGTCTCACCATCATGGTTCATGAACATGTTCATCTCAGACTTGGCAGCTTCATACTTGGCTTTTTGGATAAGAGAGGTTCCCTCTTGGAGAATGACAATCCTATCCCAAAGATCCTTTGCGGTGGGGATGTTGCTGACTTGATCATGGAGAGTGCGGTGAATGGCACTCCTTATCTTGTCACAAGCCATTGCATTTAGTTGGCGGTCGTAGTACTCTCCCGGGGTGAGGTTGTTGGGATCATGAGGGTGGAAACCGGTGCATACAATCTCCCAAAGCTCAACGCTGCAGCTGCGAAGATGAGATTCCATAGAAGCTTTCCAATGAGAGAAATGAGTTCCATCATAATGCGGTGCAGGACCCGAACCATTAATATGAGGCATGATGTTCTTTTGCTTAGGATAAACATAAGGGAATTGATTAGGGGGCGTGGAGGTTTTTGACGAGCCGCCCTCATGAGCGGACTAGGCATCCTTATCCTTCTCGGTGTCCATTGGTCTCCCTTGAGGTACTACCAATGGATTACCAAGAAACGCCCCATCGCCAATGGCCTTAAGTTGTCCTTCTAGGTAACTCATTCGAACAAGGAGATCGGAATTTGCCTTGGCCTTTTCAAGGGCACCCTTGGCTAAGATTTTACGAAGCTCCTTGACCGAATAAGTTTTTTCCTCCTCATCATGGGAGAAAACAATCTTTTCTCTTAGGCGGTAAAGCCCTTAAAAGAGCCCTTGGCTCTGATACCAATTGAAAGTGTAAGATGGTTAACCTAGAGGGGGGGTGAATAGGTTTCTACAAAATTCTTTATAATCTTTTGCAAGTTTTAGGCTTTGCGGAATATAAGTGAGCCTAAATGCAAACTAGGTGAGGCAACCTAGAAGATGTACAAGGTACTTCAAGCACGAAGGCTATCACAAGGTAAATAACACAAGTAAGAGATCGGTTAAGGAATAACCGAAGCACGCGGATACGAAGATGTATTCCCGTGTTCACCACCTTTGGGAAGGGGGCTACGTCATGTTGGAGAGGTGTGAGGTTCCACGAAGGATTCCTCACGCGCCACAAAGGCTCACCTTCTTCTCCGAGCCTATCCCCCGAAGGAATAGCTCACTTACTCGTGGTAGACTTTAAGGTAGTCTCCAAACCCTCACAAACTTTCCACGGAGCAAATCACAAGCCGAATGCCTCCGGGCGACCCTAGCCGCCTAGGGTTCCCCACAAACCCAAGAGTAACAAGCTTACTCGATGAACTCAAGGGGGAATGAACTTTGGCTTGGTGGAAACGTAGATCGGGACCTCCTCTTTCTTTCTACCAAAGGAATTTAGATTTGGTTGGGTAGAATGGGAGATCCTCAAGCTTTTATGTTTCAACAATGGAGGAGAGAGAGAGAGCTTCAAGAAATGAAATGTTAGCTCAAGTGCCTAACCTCACAGCGGAGAAGAAAGGGGTATATATAGTGTGAGGGGAAAAAGAGCCGTTTGGAGGTTACTGGGACAGAAGCCGCAATAAGTTCGGTCGGACCGAGTTGCTCGCCGGAATTTCCGGCGATAGCTCCGGTCGATCGGAACCCTCGCCGGAATTTTCGGTGGCGACCGGAATTCCCGGCGAACAACCGAAAATCTGTTCTGTAAGCTATATCAGTGTGCACCGGGAATTTCCGGTGGCGATCGGAAATTCCAACGACAGCACCGGCGCCGCCGGCGCTTTTGCCGATTTCGCAGTAACTTCTCTAGACTCATTTTTCAAGGCAGATTTCTCTCTTTCTTCGAACGGGTGTGTGTGGGTGGATGATGAGAGACTTATATGATGTAGAACATCCCCAAAGAGCACATCGAGATCACCCCTCTTAATAGTGCGGTGTTTCCTATTTGACTCAAGAGTAAATAAGAGAGAATAATAAACAATGACACCGGCTCTCCATAGAGAAACGAATGGGGGGGTCACCCATCACCTATCACCAACAACCTGCGGATTCTCACCTGCAGAGAGCTAATAGAAACATTAGTCCATCCTCTAGATACGATGTCATAGTTAACCAAAATACTAGATAAGGGCTATTTGCCCTTTCAGTAAGTCGGCTTCGAGGGCCTCGAGCCACCCCAGGTGCTTGCGGAGGGAGAGGTGACTGGCACGGAGAAGATCACGCTTATTCACCCTACGCGCGTCGCGGTAGCGCTTCCGCGCTGCACAATGTCCATGAGCTCGGTGCACCGGGTGTTGAACTTGGCCTCCGTGAGCAAAATCTCCTCCTGCTTGTCGTTGGCAGCAGGATCGTGGGCGACCGGCAGGAACGCACGGATTTCGGTTAACAAGAGCTCCTCTGCATCATCCGTGACACTGTCGGCCGACAGCGGATGGGTTGCGGGTGCGCCCACAGGCGCCGCGGCCGTTTCCCTGCACGGGGAGGCGTTCGCGTTCCTCCTCCGAGGGTAGCGTCGGGCAAGCTTGCACACCGGAGCTCCCGCCGCAGCCAAGAGAAGCGAGGCCGCGTGCGCCTAAATTGGGGCTCGATTGGCCAGCCATGGCAAGATGTGGAGTGGACACGGAGGTTAGCGATGGCGGATGTGGCCGGAACCGGAGACGGGGGCGGGCAGCAGCGAGGGTTTCTAGGAAGGGGAAAATGGATGCGGTATACCGCATCTGAGGCCCCCCGTCCCGAATATATGCGTGACGGTGGCCATTTTTGGTGGGTCCTTTTACAGTATCTGAAAAAACCACTTTTAAACCTCGGTACCGCATATCGACGCGCAAAAATTTGCGGACCTACCGATATACTATATTTGCTAGAGATGCTCTTAGGTTTCCACTTACACCAAATTAAGCTGGCGTTGCCCAGCAAAACAAGGGGCTCGGTGGAATGCATGCGTCCATGGTTCCATCTGATACTTGAGAAATCTCGCTACGCTTTATTGCCTTCCATGAGTGACACATGCTGATATAGAAAGAAAAGGGCACTAGCACACGAAAACATCCCCGTAGTGGCATAGCAACACTTGTTTTTTGCGCAGACTACAAACAGCCTATACTAAAAACAAGTGCACACTACTGTAAAAGAAGAAGAATTGATGTCACCCTTGGGACTGGCAGGTGTCACTAGCTTGAGTTAAATCTACGATTAGTCATTAAACTTATTTAGTAAAGTATCATTATATAATGGAAATATAAATTTACGGTCACTAAAGACGTGTTGGAGCGTCACACACGGTCACCTCTCCGCGTCGGGCAACGAACAAGTAGAGAGTCGGAAGATAGTTGCAGCTAAAGCTGGCAGTAGTTGGAGCTAAGAGCATCTCCACTCGTTGGCCGAACCCAGGCCGAAATCCGGACCAAACTTTGGCCGGACGGCGCAAGTTTTCGGCCTGGGTACGCCAAGTTTTCCACTCGCGTACCCAGGCCGAGTTTCCGGGTCGCCCGTTTCCACTCAAATTCGGCTCAAATTCGGCTCAAGTTCGTCCAGATTTCGGCGTAGTTCGTCATGCAATGAATACAGAACATTTTAAGACCAAAGTTCGGCAAAATTTTAAACAGAGTTCAGCGTAAATGTAAACATAGTTCAGCCTGCAATAAAAGTACACCATATTTCGGCCAAGTTCGGACAGTTCATGCTCGGCATCTACGTCGTGTTGCCCCTGCGTATCCATAGGTGCTCGACAAGATCATCCTGCAGCTTTGTTGATGCATCGCCGGATCTCGGATCTCCTGACGCATTGTGATGAATGCAGCCCATGTTGGAGGCACCTGATGATCAGGCTCGGCAAGAGGACCCTGTCTGTAGTATGTCTCGTCCTCCTCGAGCAAATTCACTGGATCCTTCCTCTCATCCTCAATGATCATGTTGTGCAAGGTCACACAACAGTTCATCACTTCCCACATCTAATCTTTCGACCAGGTCATAGCAGGGAACCGGACAACTGCAAACCTCTGCTGGAGCACACCAAATGCCCGCTCCACGTCCTTCTTGCAAGCTTCCTGTTCCTTGGCAAAGTGAGAATGCTTGGGTAGCATTGGGCTTGAGATAGACTTCACAAATGTTGGCCATCTTGGATAGATGACATCTGCTAGATAGTATCCCTTGTTGTAGTGGTGCCTGTTGGAGATATGCCCTAGAGGCAATAATAAATGTAGTTATTATTATATCTTTGTGTTTATGATAAATGTTTACATTCATGCTATAATAGTATTAACAAGGAAACATTGATACTTGTGTGATTTGTAAACTTAATTTGAAGTCCCTAGTATAGCCTCTATACTTCACTAGCTTGTTGGTTGATTAATGATTGTGGTTTCCCTATCATGAACATTGAGATGTTATCAACAACAAGATCATATCGTTAGGAGAATGATATGGTGGACATACTCCTATAGATAAGCGTAGCATAAAGATCAAGTCATTTCAATAGTTCAATTGCTATATGCTTTCTGATAGTAACCTAATTCCTTCGACCATGAGATCATGCATATCACCTTTACCGGATGGATGCTTTGATGACATCAAACACCACACCGTAACTGGGTGGCTATAAAAGTGGCATTGAGTGTTCAGAAAGTATTGGTTGAGACACATGGATCAAGAGTGGGATTTGTCTATCCATATGACGGATAGATATACTCTGGACCCTCTCGGTGGAATATCATCCAATTAGCTTGCAAGCATGTGACTGGCTCACAAGGGATCACATATCACGGGAACGAGAAAAGAGTACTTATCGGTAACGAGGTTGAACTAGGTATGCGAGAATCTGACCGATCATAACCTCGGATAAGTAAACTATCGTGAGACAAAGGGAAATTGGTATCGTATGTAAGTGGTTCATTCGATGCAAAGTAATCGTAGAAATATGTAGAGCCATATGAATTTCCAGATTCCTCTATTGGTTATTGTTCGGAGAAGTGTCTCGATCATGTACGCATAATTCACGAACCGTAGGGAGACACACTTAAGGATTCGACGTTGTTTGAGTAGTTATGGTATTATGAGATAGAGACCGAATGTTGTTCGGAGTCTCGGATGGGATCCTGGATATCATGAGGTGATCCGGAATGGTCCGGAGAATAAGATTCATATAAGGAAAGTCCCGTTTCGGAGTTCGGGAATGATTCCGGTGTTTTCATCGGGAATGTTCTAGAAGGTTCCGGAATGTCCGGCACTCCGGGGGGGAGGGGTACATGAATGTGTCATTGCATATTGGAATGATTGCATCATGTACTAAGTGTTCTCGCTGTTCCAAATAAAGGATTAAATTGAATCCTAAACTGAAAAGTCAAATAGCAAGTTTGAAAAGTCAAACGGCTAAAACAGGAAAGTGAGGGAAAGAGGAAAGAGGGGGCAAAACCAAGTTGGGGAGGGAATCCCTCCTCCAACCGGCGGCCCACCTCCAAGCCAAGTTGGGGAGGGACTCCCCTCCCTTCCCCTTGGCGCGCCAGCCCCTCCACCTATAAAAGGAGGGGCAGGGCCTCCTCCTCTAGACACACAAGTTCGTATCCTCTAATCTAAATCCTAGTCCTAGACTCCGGTTTAGAGCCGCTTTGGTTTAGAGCTTATAATTGCACTAGCCTTCGGATTAGAGAATTCTAATTGGTGTGTCTAAACCCTAGACCACTAATAGCTCTCTCATACTCCACCATACTCGCTCCGGCTTAAGGCGAAGCCCTGCGGGATCTCCCCTCTACTTCCGGTACCACGCCGTTGTGCTGCCGGAATCGCGAGGAGAGTGCTACAACCTCCGCTGCCTGCTGGAACAAGGGAGAGGAAGGTCTTCGTCGAGTACCGAACGTGTGACCGATCATGAAGTGCTGCGGAGCGTGGCGCCGGAAGGATCGTCTACGATCTTGAGATCGGGAAGAATCGACTATATCACCCGAGAATCCGCTCTCGTTAAACACTTTGGAATCTTCGAGGTAAGTTATTCCATCGACTCGTTGCTACAATCTAGTAGATAGATCTTGGCTTGTTTGTTTGTATGCGATAGAAATTTTTGTTTTCCATGCTATGAAACCCTACGGTGGTATCGAGCCGTGTCTATATGTAGATCTGTTGCCTGAGTAGAACACAATGGTCATTGTGGGCGTTGATGCTTTTATTGTCGATTGCTTCTTGTGTACTTTGCATCTTGCGGTATGTTGGGATGAAGCGGCCGGGCTAACCTTACATGACATCGTTCATGAGACTTGCTCCACGCTTGACATGCAACTAGTATTGCATAAGTGGCTTTGGTGCTGTTTCTCCTAGCATAGTTAAGATCCAATTTACAACGGGTGATCAACAATGCTAGTATCAATGTTGTGGTTCTTGTTAAAGTTAGAGCGACACTTATTGAAAGCCCCAAACCACGTAAAATATGCAAAGAAAGTAGAGGCGTCTAACTTTGTTTTGCGGGGTGTCGATGATGTGATATGGCCATGATTGTGATTATATCGATGTATGCAATGTTCCTTATTGTAAGTTGGCAACCGGCGGAAGCCATATGGTTGTCTTTAATTTATGTTAAGACCAGCGTGTCTATTCAAAGTAGTTGTAATAGTTGAAGCGGTGGATGACAACCATGGAGAAGCATCATTGACCTTGATGCAATGTGCGGTGATGATGGAGATCATGTTCGTGCTTGAAGATGGAGATCGGAAGCACAAAGAAGAAAACCATATCATATCACATATTATTGAATTGCATGTGATGTTAATCCTTTATGCATCTTGTATTGCTTAGTAGACAACGGTAGCATTATAAGATGATCCCTCATGCACATGAATTTCAAGTCATAAAGTGTTCACCCTTAGTTAGCACCGTTGCTAAAGCTTGTTGTTTCGAAGCACCACGTGATGATCGGGTGTGTTAGATTCTGCAAGTGTATACAACGTGAGAAAGCCAGATTTGCTCATGCGGAAACTAAGGTTTGATCTTGACGAGCCTAGCATGTACAGACATGGTCTCGGAACACGGATCACCGAAAGGTAAAGCATGAATCATATAGTAGATATGATGAACATGACGATTGTTCGCCATTGAAACTGTATCAACTCTCGTGATGATCGGTGTTGATGTAGTAGATTTGGTTCGTGTGATCACTAAAACAATGTGAGGGATGTTGTTTTGAGTGGGAGTTCACCTAGTTTAATTTCATTAATTAATTTGAACTCAATTTGTCATAAACTTAGTCTAAACTATTGCAAATATGTTGTAGATCAATGGCAGCCCCTACCATCAATTTTAATGCGTTCCTAGAGAAAGAAAAGTTGAAAAACAATGGAAGCAACTTCGCGGATTGGTTCCGCAATTTGAGGATTGTCCTCACAGCTGGTAATTTGACCTATGTGCTGGATGCACCGTTGGGTGACCCACCTGCAGCTGATGCTCCCGATGAAGTAAAGAATGTTTACCTCGCTCGGAAGAATCAGTACTCCATAGTTCAGTGTGCTATCTTGTATGGTTTAGAATCGGAGCTTCAGAAAAGGTTTGAAGAGTCAGACCCATATGATATTTTCGAGGATCTCAAATTGATTTTTGAGACTCATGCGGCAATTGAAAGCTATGAGGCTTCTGAAAAGTTCTTTAACTGCAAGATGGAAGAAGGCAGCTCAAGTCGGTGAGCATGTGCTTAAGATGTCAGGCACGCAAACAAACTTCAAAGCTTGGGTATAGTGATTCCTAATTCTCTGGGATTTACGTGTCCTCCAATCACTACCACCAAGTTACAAGAACTTTGTGATGAACTACAACATGCGAACATGAACAAGGCGTTGCGAACTCTTTGCCATGTTGAAATCTGCGAAGTGGAGATCAAAAAGAGCACCAAGTGTTGCTGGTCAATAAGACCACCAAATTCAAGAAAGGCAAGTCTAAGCAAAGGGACACTTCAAGAAGGGTGGTAAGAAAGTTACCACGCCGTGAAGAAGACCAAGGCTGGACCCAAGCCCGATCTTGAGTGCTTTTCTTTGTAAGGGAGAAGGTCACCGGGCGGAATTGCCCAAAGTACTTGGCGGATCTCAAGAACGGCAACATCAAGAAGAAAGGTATATCGATATACATGTTATTGATGTGTATCTCACTAGTACTCGTAGTAGTGCTGGGTATTTGATCTTGGTTGGTTGCTCATATTTGTAACTCGAAGCAGTCTTTGCAGAATAAGCGGAAGCTAGCGAAGAACGAGGTGACGATCGGCGTGGGAAAGCGGATCAAAGGTTGATGTGATCGCGGTCGGCACGCTACCCCTTCATCTACCATCGGGATTAGTTTTATACTTAAATAATTGTTATTTGGTGCCTGCGTTGAGCATGAACATTATATCGGGATCTTGTTTATTGCGAGACGGTTACTTGTTTAAGTCCGAGAATAATGGTTGTTCGATTTATATGAGTAATATGTTTTACGCACATGCACCTTTGATAGATGGTCTATTCTTATTGAATCTCGATAGTGGAAATACACATATCAACAACATTGAGGCTAAACGTTTGAAATCAAGCGATAATTCGACCTATATGTGGCACTGTCGTCTTGGTCACATTGGAGTGAAGCGTATGAAGAAACTCCATTCTGATGGACTTCTTGAATCACTTGATTTTGAATCACTTGAAAGATGCGAAGCATGTCTGATGGGAAAAATGACTAAGACTCCATTTTCTGGTATGATGGAGCGAGCTACGGACTTATTGGAAATCATACATACCGATGTGTGTGGTCCAATGAGTGTAGCATCACGCGGTGGTTATCGTTATGTTCTTACCTTCACAGATGACTTGAGTACATATGGGTATATCTATTTCATGAAACATAAGTCCGAAACTTTCGAGAAGTTTAAGGAGTTTCAAAGTGAGGTAGAGCATCAACGTAACAAGAAGATTAAATTTCTACGTTCTGATCGTGGAGGTGAATATCTAAGTTACGAGTTTGGCGAGCATTTGAAGAAATGCGGAATACTTTCACAGTTGACACCGTCGGGAACACCACAGCGTAATGGTGTGTCCGAACATCGTAATCGAACTCTCTTAGATATGGTTCGTTCTATGATGTCACTTACAGATTTACCGCTATCATTTTGGGGTTATGCATTAGAAACAGCCGCATTCACTTTAAATAGGGCACCGTCTAAATCCGTTGAAACGACACCGTATGAATTATGGTTTGGGAAGAAACCTAGATTGTCGTTCCTTAAAGTTTGGGGATGCGAAGCCTATGTAAAGAAGTTACAACCGGACAAGCTTGAACCCAAAGCGGAAAAATGCGTCTTCATAGGATACCCGAAAGAAACTATTGGGTATACCTTCTATCATAGATCCGAAGGCAAAATCTTTGTTGCCAAGAATGGATCCTTTCTAGAGAAGGAATTTCTCTCGAAAGAAGTGACTGGAAGGAAAGTAGAACTCGACGAGGTTGTCGAACCTTCTCTCGAAATTGCGAGTAGCGCAGCACCGGAAGAAGTTCCTGTGGTGCCTGCACCAATAAGAGAGGAAGCTAATGATGGTGATCATGAAACTTCGGTTGAAGTTACTACAGAACCTCGGAGGTCAACGAGAACTCGTACCACTCCAGATTGGTATGATCCCGTTATGAGTGTCATGTTGGTGGACAACACCAATGACCCCGAGACATATGAGGAAGCGATGATGAGCCCAGATTCCAATAAATGGCAAGAAGCCATGAAATCCGAGATTGGATCCATGTACGAAAACTAAGTATGGACTTTGGTGTACTTACCGGATGGCGGAAGGTCATCGAGAACAAATGGATTTTCAAGATGAAAACAGATGCTGATGGTAATGTTACTGTCTATAAAGCTCGACTTGTCGCAAAAGGGTTTAGACAAATTCAAGGAGTTGACTATGATGAGACTTTCTCACCAGTGGCGAAGCTAAAGTCTGTGAGGATTTTGTTAGCAATCGCTGCATATTATGATTATGAGATATGGCAGATGGATGTCAAAACAGCATTCCTCAATGGAGATATTGATGAAGAGTTGTATATGATGCAACCCAAAGGTTTTGTCGATCCTAAAGATGCTAACAAGGTATGCAAACTTCAACGGTCCATCTATGGATTGAAGCAAGCATCCCGAGGTTGGAATCAACGTTTTGATAAGGTGATCAAAAGTTTTGGTTTTATACAAACTTATGGAGAAGCTTGTATTTACAAGAAAGTGAGTGGGAGCTCTGTAGCATTTTTAATACTATATGTGGATGACATATTGTTGATTGGGAATGATGTAGACCTTCTTAATAGTGTCAAGGAATATTTGAATAATAGTTTTTCAATGAAGGATCTTGGCGAAGCAGCTTACATATTAGGCATAAAGATTTATAGAGATAGATCGAAGCCAAATATCATTGTCACAGTACATATTTGGACAAAGTTCTAAAGAGGTTTGGAATGGAAGAAAGCAAGAAAGGGTTCTTGCCCATGTTGCCCAATACGACCTTGAGTAAAACTCAAAGTCCGACATCGGCAGAAGATAGAGAAAGGATGAGTAAGACTCCTATGCCTCGACCATAGGATCTCTAATGTATGTCATGCTATGTACTAGACCCGACATTGCATATCTTGTTAGTTTAACTAGCAGATATCAAAGTGATCCGAGTGGATCATTGGACAGATCAAAACGTCCTTAAGTACTTGAGAAGAACTAAGGATATGGTTCTTTCTTATGGAGGTGATGAACAGCTCGTTGTTAATGGTTACACCGATGCTAGTTGGAACACCGATCCGGATGATTCTAAATCACAATCTGGATACGTATTTATTTTGAATGGTGCAGCAATTAGCTGGAGGAGTGCAAAGCAAAGCGTTGTGGCGAGATCTTCAACTGAATCGGAATACATGGCTGCTTCGGAGGCTTCACAAGAAGCGATATGGATGAAAAAGTTCATTACAGCTGGGTGTGGTTCCTAGTCCTGGACCCAATGTCTATCTCTTTGTGATAACATGGGCGCCATAGCCAATGCGCAAGAACCAAGGTCACACAAGAAGTGAAGCATATCAAGCTGCGTTTTCACGCTATTCGAGAACATATCCGGGATGGGGATATAAAGATTTGCAAAGTACACACAGATCTGAATGTGGCGGATCCGTTGACTAAACCTCTCCAGGGCAAAACATGACCAACACCAAACTGCCATGGGTGTTTGGGTATATTACCATGTAATCTAGATTAGATGACTCTAGTGCAAGTGGGAGGCTGTTGGAGATATGCCCTAGAGGCAATAATAAATGTAGTTATTATTATATCTTTGTGTTTATGATAAATGTTTACATTCATGCTATAATAGTATTAACAAGGAAACATTGATACTTGTGTGATTTGTAAACTTAATTTGAAGTCCCTAGTATAGCCTCTATACTTCACTAGCTTGTTGGTTGATTAATGATTGTGGTTTCCCTATCATGAACATTGAGATGTTATCAACAACAAGATCATATCGTTAGGAGAATGATATGGTGGACATACTCCTATAGATAAGCGTAGCATAAAGATCAAGTCATTTCAATAGTTCAATTGCTATATGCTTTACGATACATAGTAACCTAATTCCTTGACCATGAGATCATGCATATCACCTTTACCGGATGGATGCTTTGATGACATCAAACACCACACCGTGCGGGTGGCTATAAAGGTGGCATTGAGTGTTCATAAAGTATTGGTTGAGACACATGGATCAAGAGTGGTATTTGTCCATCCATATGACGGATAGATATACTGGGCCCTCTCGGTGGAATGTCATCCAATTAGCTTGCAAGCATGTGGTAGCTCACAAGGGATCACATATCATGGGAGCGAGAAAAGTACTTATCGGTAGCGAGGTTGAACTAGGTATGCGGAGATCCGACGATCATAACCTCGGATAAGTAAACTATCGTGAGACAAAGGGAAATTGGTATCGTATGTAAGTGGTTCATTCGATCGCAAAGTAATCGTAGAAATATGTAGAGCCATATGAATTTCAGATTCCTCTATTGGTTATTGTTAGAAGTGTCTCGATCATGTCCGCATAATTCACGAACCGTAGGGAGACACACTTAAGGATTCGACGTTGTTTGAGTAGTTATGGTATTATGAGATAGAGACCGAATGTTGTTGAGTCTCGGATGGGATCCGGATATCACGAGGTGATCCGGAATGGTCGGAGAATAAGATTCATATAAGGAAAGTCCCGTTTGAGTTCGGAATGATTAGGTGTTTTCATCGGGAATGTTCTAAAGGTTCGGAATGTAAGCACTCCGGGGAGGGGTACATGAATGTGTCATTGCATATTGGAATGATTGCATCATGTACTAAGTGTTCTCGCTGTTCCAAATAAAGGATTAAATTGAATCCTAAACTGAAAAGTCAAATAGCAAGTTTGAAAAGTCAAACGGCTAAAACAGGAAAGTGAGGGAAAGAGGAAAGAGGGGGCAAAACCGAGTTGGGGAGGGAATCCCTCCTCCAACCGGCGGCCC
The DNA here is from genome assembly GCA_030063025.1 of Avena longiglumis. Lineage (NCBI taxonomy): Eukaryota > Viridiplantae > Streptophyta > Magnoliopsida > Poales > Poaceae > Avena > Avena longiglumis. The sequence goes on from CP125973.1 coordinate 162,518,860, forward strand.
ACCTCCAAGCCGAGTTGGGGAGGGACTCCCCTCCCTTCCCCTTGGCGCGCCGGCCCCTCCACCTATAAAAGGAGGGGCAGGGCCTCCTCCTCTAGACACACAAGTTCCTATCCTCTAATCTAAATCCTAGCCCTAGACTCCGGTTTAGAGCCGCTTTGGTTTAGAGCTTCTAATTGCACTAGCCTTCGGATTAGAGCCTTCTAATTGGTGTGTCTAAACCCTAGACCACTAATAGCTCTCTCATACTCCACCATACTCGCTCCGGCTTAAGGCGAAGCCCTGCGGGATCTCCCCTCTACTTCCGGTACCACGCCGTTGTGCTGCCGGAATCGCGAGGAGAGTGCTACAACCTCCATTTTCTTTGGAACAAGGGAGAGGAAGGTCTTCGTCAGTACGACGTGTGACCAACTGCGGAAGCGCTGCCGGAACGATCGTCTACACGATCTTGAGATCGGGAAGAGTACGACCACATCACCCACGAGAATCCGCTCTCGTTAAACACTTTGGAATCTTCGAGGGTAAGTTATTCCATCGACTCGTTGCTACAATCTAGTAGATAGATCTTGGCTTGTTTGTTTGTATGCGATAGAAAATTTTTGTTTTCCATGCTACGAAAGCCTACAGTGCCCACCGATCTCAAATTCCATGGGGGAAGCATGACCCTCAACAAGCTTGGAAAATACAGTTGAGGAGTTGAGGACGTTGATGTCGTTGTTCGATCCTGCCATGCCAAAGAAGGAGTGCCAGATCCAAAGATTATGTGTAGCAACTGCCTCAAGTATCACAGTGCATCCTCCTTTGTGGCATTTGTACATTCCTTCCCATTCAAATGGACAGTTCTTCCACTCCCAATGCATGTAATCTATGCTTCCAAGCATATTAGGAAAATCCTCTACTTTCATTGACTGCGAGGATCCGAGCAGTGTCTTCAACAGTGGGTGATCTCAAGTCGTTCCCGAACATCTGCAATCAACGCCTGCAGAACCTGTACAAGCAATCAAGGGCTGTGGACTCGGCGATGCGGAGATAGTCATCGGCACTGTCAGTCGGCGCTCCATATGCAAGCAACCTCATCGCCACGGTGCACTTCTGAAACGAGGAAAACCCAACCAAGCCGGTGCAGTCCTTCTTGCAAAGGAAATATGGGTCGAACTCCCGGATGGTATGCACGATCTTGAGGAAGAGCTTTCGGCTCATCCTGAAACGGCGGCGAAACACGTCCTCTCCATGGAGTGGTTGGTCGGCGAAGTAGTCGGCGTACAACATGCAGTAGCCCTCTATCCTTTGTCTCGCCTTGCACTTCCGGCGACCTGGCGCCGAACCACCGCGCTTCGGCTTCGCCATCTGCATGTACAGCTGGGCGAGTGATGCGAGGATTTGCAAGTGCTCTTCACCTTCGGCGACCTCAGCGCTCTCCTCCTCCAGGAGTACGGCGAGCGTCTCCTCATTTTCAGAGTCCATGACTAGTATCTCGTCCTCGTCAGAGTCAACGGCGAGCATCTCCTCGTCGTCGGAGTCCATGGCTGAATCCGGCCAAATATCGAACACTTGGCGGGCGTGGTGGTGGGAGCACGTAGCGAAGTAGAGCTACGGCGAGGCTAGGTCGGCGAGATCGACGGCGGGGAAGACGTGGTTGTGGGCGGCAACTACGGCGAGCGTAGCTAGAGGCGTGGGCATGCCTCGACGCACAGGAGCTCCGCCGGCGAAGTCATGGCGACAGGGGCGCCGGGAGCTCTTCGCGGCAGTCTGGGCGAGTGGAGTGGGTGGGAATGGGAATGTCTCGCCGATAGAGCTGGCCCACGCCCTTTTTTGCGACGTTCGGCATCCCCAGGGCATACCCGGGAACCTGGGTTCGGCCTGGGTAGGCCGGACCAAAACACGCCGAAATCCGGACGAAAACAGGTCCCTGGGTACGCGACTGGGCTGATTTTCGACGTTCGGACCGAATTTCGGCGTCCGGATCGGCGTCCTGGGTAGGCGAGTGGAGATGCTCTAAAGCAAGCAATAGGTGTTCAGATATGTGTGTGGTAAAGGTGTATTTGATGACGTGGCGTTGAGTGGGACCTACTGTCAGGTAACTTAAAAGATAGGCAGGAATACCCAGCTAGAGGGGGTCTTTTTTGCAAAAAATATTATCCACTTCCCCTGCCTCTCTGGCGCAATCCCCTTGTGTTGAGCCAGCACCGCCGCCTGATGTTGTCCCTAGCGCCGCCATGCTCCGGCGAGGCTCTGCCTCAACCTCATCATCTGGTTCCCCCTACTTCGCCACTCTTCCCTGCACCTGCTTTCGCCCCACAACTAGCCCTAGCCCCGCCTTGGCTTGGTCGCGGGCCAACCGCCGTTGACGATGAATTCGATGATGCCGAGCTCCTCTGCCCTTGCTCCCCCTCCTGCTCGTCTGTTGTGTGCCCCAACAGCTCCCCCTTCTCTTCCCGTGCGCTCACGCGCCGTGTGCCGTCGCCTCTGCAAAAGCTCGTCGCCGGGCGTCGCAGGCCGCCGATGGCCAATACCCGAGCAAGTGAAGGAAGCACAGACGACGTACATCCTGCTGGGCTGCTCGATGCTGGCGAAGGGTTGGCGTAAGATAGAGAGAGAAGACGCGTGTAGTAGGGGATGGGAGTGTGGACATGGTTGCCGCCAATCTGGCCCCGTCGTCGGGCGCCATAACCACTGTCACTGGTAGCAGCTCCACGACCACTCCACCGCTGTTACGTTAAGACCGATTCAGTACTGGACTTAACTAATTCAATCCGCGTCTTGGTATAATCAGGTTGAGATCATGTTCTACTGAAAGCTAGAGCCTAGCGGTTCTCGTTTCCATCCAACTAGATAAATCAATTGATTAATGTCAAACAACTAGTTAGCTTACTTAGCACATAATCAGTTGGTTTTATGTCACGTTGCTGTTATCACCACCTGATAATTCTGATCTATGTTCACGACGGGACTGAATTTGGCTGATCAAGAGGTCGTGGCTGACGAAGCCGAACGAACCTAGCATGCAAATCCCATCGGAGCTGTCACTACCGCGTACCGCGTCCATGGCGTACACCGCGCCAGAGTTTCGTCGCCGGCACTACTGCTCCTATAGGGGACAATTCCGGCAAAGGAGAAGGACGTACAGCCTACTGTGACATTGACGCCACAACACCCTCGAGCACACAACCTCGGCGGCGGCGCGTGATGGTCATAGGCTGCTGATGCCGTGGTGCGCGCGGCGGTCGGCTGCAGCGACGTGTCTCCGGCAGCGGCGTTGACTCCCGCATCAACTGCCTGCGCCGATCTCCCTCGTCGTCCAGCTCTGCCACGGCCCCCACCACAACGTCTCGTGGAGCCACGACGCCGGTGCGACCAGGGCGGCGCTCCCGCCTGCGCTGGCCGCTGCCGTGCTTCGGCACTTCAGCTGGAGCGCCTGGCGTGGAGGATGCCATTTTTATCCTCGCCAGGGTGTTAGGAGTGAGCGTCTGCCAAAAAAGTATATGACATGAGGGTCTTTTTTGCAAAAAGAAACACATATAGAGGCTGACACTAGGTCTCACTCAGCGCCACGTTATTAAATACACCTCTATGGCACGAGCGGTGACCCGTGTGTGACGTTTCGATGCGTCGTAAATTTGTATTTCCATTGTACAATTATTGTATTGATTTTGCTAAGCGAGTTTAATAACTAACCATGGATTTAACTCCACTAGCTTCTACACCGGGGAGACCATTAGCTTCTACACCGGGGAGACGGAAAGGAGGAACTCCGGCGTCGGCCTCTGCAGCAGTATGCCGCACAAGGGGCAGAGTGGAACAGCAGGCGCTGATAAACAAAGTGATTCCTCGTCACAGTCGGCATCCAAAGGGGAAGCTGCCGTGGATGTGAAGAAGGTCTCCTGTACCAGCTTGTCAACCATTCCTTCGCAGCATACGCAGTACCAGGTAGGGTCCAGAACAGAGCACAGCCGCATCGACGCTCTGCATCTCAACAGCTTGTGCCTTGCATCTGGGGCAGTAGCAGGATCCCCGCCTCCGCACAAGGCTACATCAGGTGACTCGAAGTGCACTGGTGCAGAGCAGTAGGGGCAGGTTTCTTCTACCAAATATTCACACACCGAGTCAATCCTGCAAAATCAAAACAATTGAGAAGGCATACAATACCCAAATACAGTAGTGTGCTTGTTTCACTAAACTTGGAAGGGAACAAACACATGTTTCATTTCCTTTCAGGAGTGAAATTGACTACGATCAATGAATTAAGCACAATGGATATACCTCCTTCCAATGTCTTTGATACTCGATCTGAGAGAGTTAAGCTGATCATGCACTTCTCCACTATTCCTAGATACCCAAGCATCCATCTGGGCAATTCCAACAGGAAACCACCTGTCCTCGTTAGGGGCACCCTTGAGCAAGTATGCTATTCGGTCCAAGACAGCAGCAAAAGTGAAAGCTACAAGCCTCTCCCGCAGCTCTGTTTCACTGCTCGCTAGAAGATTGTTCCACAGATCAGTTGCCACATTATTACCATCTTCTTCACCAGGAGAACACTGTGCACTATCGCTCAGCATTACTTTCCTAATAATGATGTTCAGCAAGTGTAACTTCCTCAAGCTAGCCTTCGACATCATGTCCTTTATTGAATGATACAGGATATTGATAGAACCACACTGTACATTATCTGAAGACAAACCTAAGACCCACTTAAGCATTAAAGTTTCCAGAAAGGTTGGCGCAGATTTCTTGAGCACTTGAAGCACTGCTATGGTATCCCATAAGGCCAGCCCCGTCTCAGCACTCTCATATTTCTTCAATGACCAAAAAATGTTGGATCCCCACCATAGGAAGTTAGTGGCAGATTGTTCGGTGCAGATATTAATGCCCTTGACTAGTGGAAGACCAAGGAACTGACCACCAATCCAAATGAACTCAACCACTGCTTTGTGTGTCCTGTTGTTTTACTAACAAATTGTTACAAACATACAATGACAAGCATTCTCTAATGTTATCCCCCAATGCAATCATTATATCAAGATTCCTATGTAGGACCCCTGAACTTTTCAGTGAGCCTGTAAATAAAATTACCTGGCTTGATACATCTGATCTAACTGATTTGGATCCAAGCTGCGAACCTGAAGGAGACAATGTTCATAAATTAGAAGAAAAAAAAACTGTGCAGTTGAGCAACAAATGTATACACGAAAAAGTCTATGGCACACCATAGCAATCATCAGTTGTCCAGGTGCAATTGAAAGTCCAAAGCATTGATCTGATACTTCTGATAGCTGCATGTACAATGGATATGCAATTAGAAAGAACAAAAACACACAAATTTAGCGAAAACGGGAATACGAAGAGGCTGATTTTTTTACATCTGTCGACACTTTTAGCTCCTGAAAATTTGTGTGCACAGGAATCTCTTCAAGTTGTTTTTCCCGGAAAATCCAACAGTGTGCAGAATTATCCTGATAAAGAAGAAAATATTAAGCATCGGCATGAAAATAAGGTTTAAGATAATAGTGTGCAGGAATGAACAAAATCTTCAGCTTTTCAAGTTATTACGAGCATGTATGATAAAACGAAACAACTCCACCAGGTATCTCGTTAATCGAAAGTAGACTCGTAAAGTTTCAGCAATTACACAAGAAAGCATAGATTGATGGTATCAAAAGGTACCATCCCCAGCACATTGGCCTTTGCCATAAGTAGGTCAAGTCATTGACTAGTTTTCCAGATTTAGAGATTTTCACCATAGGACCCATGTTTTGTTTTCTTTTTGGCTCAAATCCTCAAATTTGTATTTGCTTCAATCATGCCCCCATCTAATGAGTTCCAACCAGGATACCAATTTCTTTTGAATTTTAAGGAAAGAGAAATATGTGTTGTGTTGTTAGTGTTATGGACAACGGATGTTCATTAGAAATTGATGCCCATCTCGCAATATTAGTAGCAAGTGTTTGTTAATTCTAGCATTTAACGCATCACATTAGGGTATCTATCAAATAAGCTGATAGAAACTTAAAACTTGCCCTTTGGATTAATTGAACTGTGTGCAACTATGTAGAATCTGATTGAAGCAGTTAAGAATTTGTGGTCTTTATGAAAAATATAGACAGAACACATAAGATCTGACAGGAGAATCACCCATTTCTGCTGTTACCAGCAGTCAACTAGTGAGGCTATGCAAACACACAATCTCCACTAGATTAGTACTACTACTATAAGTCTATAATATATGAAGAACTCTCTAGATAAAATAAATTCATTTTGTGTAGCTCTTTCCAGTATGTAAACAGCAACTAGTCAAAATGGTAAGCTACACAGTATGAGCACATTAACTTCAGAGAACAAATATATTTTGCTTGTACACAAGCTAATAAAAAAATAGTCCATGATAAATCTGTAGCCTAAATAGTGCTGTGGCAAGTCAACTGACCTGGCTGCAGCTGTATAAACATTGGCCATCCCAGCCCCACGATAATCCTGTCACCTGAGGCAATGCTAGACATTTATTTTTATTTTATTGAAAAAGAAAGATACTTAAATGCAATGAAACTTTACCACTTGATCATGAGCATGACATGCACTGGTATGCTCAATTTTGTTTCTACATGGATCCCACAACCATGTTTCCAATGACCCAGACACTCTTCCGATTGCCAAATTAAGATTAATCCCATGTTGAGGCTGAGCTGGCACATATAGTGAAATTGACGAGACTGGAGCTGACGAGTTAGTGGTGACCTGACCAGCAGAACATTTGGACTTGAATGGATAACATGATAGTCAAGACTTGCTTGCCCATACTCATTGGATGTTTCACCAATAGCTGGTGTCAAATATCAACTATGTGCAAAGATAGAAATATAAAGAACATAACACAAGGCAACACTGAGTATTATACCTCGGCCAATAATGAAAATGGCAATTCTTTTACATATGTACATTGATTCAATCCTTCCGTATTACCTGACCATATCTTCACACTGAAAAGATATAGCTGTCCCCAATGAGATACTAAAGGTTTCAGTGAACTATTATTGATTTAAGAAGTGACAAGAATAATCAGAAAATATTCCCAATATTCGTAAATAGATCACGCTTAATAATATTTGTTTCTTATGAAGAAACTAAATAAGTTTTCATGCAATATGAGTCAAAGTTACGGAAGTACTGCTGCAAAACATTCTATGATGTCATCTATTTACCAACAGAGGTAGTAAAATTTAATAGTTGGTGCTGAAATGACCAGGAAAATCATTTTGCATATGGGGAGATCATTTTCATCAATGCTTCAATTTCACATGGTAGAGTAGTGAATTTAACTTTCTGATGATGTTGTTTAATAAAAAAAACTTCATTTCAGGCAGAAGCATGAAAAGGCATGTCTCATGCTGACCTGGGAACTTGTTCTAAAGAACTATTACTCCCTCTGTTCCTTTCTATAGTTCCTATAGTTTTTTGGCACGGAAATTAGCGTAGGGTGATTTTTTGACACAAAACACTCTGGCCGATCAATTTGAGACTAGTCTAAAATACTCCCTCCGTTCATTTCTATAGTGCCTATAGTTTTTTGGCAAAAGTTCTAAAATATAAGGGTGTATTTTGATTTTTTAGCAAATACAACCCTCCACCGATCAGCCTTAAAAAAGAAAACTGTCATATGGGTGATCTCCTGCAGGCATACCTAACAGCAGATCCCAACGATCGCTCCCCTCCCCAAAAAAAAAGGATCTAGGAACTAATGATACGGAGTATTTTTTTTCCTTAACAAACCTATATAGGATGCACGCATAGGATCGCTGGCATATTCCCCCGTGTGTTTATTGACGATCTCGCTCACGCCGGCTCTCTCTCCCGCCATCTAGTGCTCTTCCATGGCCAAGGAGATCGGAAACCCAGCCACCCCCCTTCCCACGGTCGAGGAGGACGCGTAGGCGGTAACTTCTCTTCCGATGGTCGAGGACACGATGCCGGCGACCTATCTTCCCAAAGTCAAGGAGGAGATGAAGTCGTCGAACTCTCTTCCTTTGGTGAAGGAGGATATGTCATGCCCACTATGCACACCCGGAACACTCTTATTTTGCCACTTCTTTCACTCAATCTAAGAAATCAACTATTGCGCCGAGCAATTTAAGACACAATGAGCATGGCATATCCTCTTTCACCATGGGAAGAGAGTTCGCCGGCTTCATCACCTCCTTGACCTTGGGAAGATAGGTCGGAAGCATCGTGTCCTTGACCATCAGAAGAGAAGTCACCGCCTGCGTGTCCTCCTCGACCATGGGAAGGAGGGTGGCTGGGTTTCCGATCTCCTTGGCCATGGAAGAGCACTAGATGGCGGGAAAGAGAGCTGGCGTGAGAGAGATCGTCAAGAAACACGGCAGAGAATATGACAGCGATCCTACGAGTGCAACCTATATAGGTTTGTTAAGGAAAAAAATGAGTTAATTGGATAAAACTACTATAATTGGGGCCGTCGGGACGACTCGGTACCACTTTCGGTAATTTTTGCGAGTCAGTACCAGCTTTTGGGTCAGAGCGTTGCAAATCGGATTAAATTTTGTCTAACAGCAATTTAACACGATTTTTGACGGCTCGAGCCCAACTGTAAGTACTGATTCGGCGGCATATGTCTAGAAGAAGCTGAGGTGGAAGTGGGGCCTACCTGTCAGACATATCCTATGTTAATTTTTATATCTATTTACTGTCATGGGTCCCACCCGTCAGCCTCCATATTTTTTCCCCATCCACCTTCTAATTCATCGGCGGCGGCGAGGCTGGTGCTGGAATGGACCATGATCCAGCCGTGTAAAAAGTTTCTTTCATGGAATTAGAACATGTACAGTTTGAATGAACTTGTACATCGCATATGCAAGTTCCAGGTAAAGTCTGGTCTCTACCCCCCAATCATTTCTCAATTTTGAACACCTTGTTAGCTCCTCTGCCAACAACTAAGAATCTAAGACCACCAAGAAGAAAACCTAGAGCAGCAGTTAATTAGCTATCCTGATCTCTCAACCCTAGCTAGCTACACCTTGCAAGCTTCGTCCTGCACCTTAGCGCCTTCTAGCGCGGCGCTCTCCTCGGCGTCGTAGCTGGAGTGCGCGCTGTAGAGCGCGTAGACGAGCACCGCGGCCGCCGAGAAGAAGCCGAACCGGACGTACGAAGGCCGGCCCAGGGAGCCGAGCAGGAAGACGTTGAGGAACACGGAGGCGGCAGGCACCCACGGCATCCCCGGCACGCCCCACAGCTCGGGCGACGCGCCGACCGTGGCCACCGCTGCCACACCGCACGCCACCAGGAGCCCGAGTCTAGGCACCGCACGATGTACGGCGAGCTTAGGCTGCGGAGGATGCTCTGCTCCCTCCGGAGCTCGGCCGCCGCCCCGTCCAGCGCCGCCTGCTTCGCCTCACGCCTACAGTTTCCCAACGCGCCGCCTGAGATGGGAGGAAGAAGAAGGTGAATGGGGAAAAAATAGTGAGGCAGTAAAAAATAAAATAGGAGAGAAAAATAAAAAATAACATAAGATATGTCTGACATGTGGGTCCCACTTCCACCTCAGTTTCTTCTAGACACGTGCAGTCAACTCAGCACTTACAGCTGGGCACGAGCCATCAGAAATCGTGTTAAATTGCTATTAGACGAAATTTAATCCGATTTGCAACACTCTGACCCAAAAGTTGGTACTGACTCGCAAAAATTACCGAAAGTGATACTGAGTCATCCCGACAGCCCTAATTGTGGTAGTTTTATCCAATTAACTCGAAACATTAGTTCATAAAACCGAGCGATTTTTGTTTGGGGGGCGGGGAGGGGGGCGAGAAAGCAATCGTTGGGATCTGCTGTTATGTATGCATGCATGCAGGAGATCACCCATATGATAGTTTCCTTTTTGAGGCTGATCGGTGGAGGGGTGTATTTGCTAAAAAATCAAACTACATTTATATTTTGGAATTTTTGCCAAAAACTATAGGCAATATAGAAAGGAACGGAGGGAGTACTATTTACTAGCTCAAACGCCATGTTCAAAACTTCATGGTTGATTAAACACAACTATCTTTTTTACCGTTTAATGAATTACAAGGAGCTAAGTCAAAAAACATGTCAAGCAGTAATAAGGGAGTAGGGGCAAAGAGTGGAAACAAATTAGTGTGATTGTGTTCACCTTCCGTCTGAACACCCAGTTGCTAAAAGTAGCGAGGACTTTGAAGAGTCTCCAAAGCAAACTTCCCAACTGATAGCACTAACCCATGAATTATGAGCTTTCAGAATCCCGATGAGTATAGCATCTCTGTTAACGATGCAAACATCTATTGTGTAATACTCGGGCTTCCATAGTTTCCAAAATGAAACATCCCCGGACTTGGAACCAACAGCAAGAAGGCACCAATTTCTCAACAAACACGAAGTGGCGTCTCCTGATGGAAGAACGGGAGACCATGCAACTACGAGAGAAGACAAAATTGCATTTCGACGTGCATACTGTTTTGCAGTGATAAGAGGAAGATATGTGTTCTCTACGTTGCAAGGGAGTGCTGCTTTGTTATCTTGTGAGCCACCTAGCCCATTCAGGAGGATTTTATGTCCAGGTTTGACAATCTGGGAACACAGTGGATAAATAAGTAGAACTCCACAGAGATGTCTGGGGATGTTTGATAAATAAAAAAGGAAAGCCAAACATATAGGCTCTGAAACAGTTCGGATTTAACAGGATAATTAGTTGTTTCATTTGCTAACTACTGATAAACACGATTATTTGCCTTTGTCTCGAATCAGGCTCGCGCCCCGCTTTATAAATAAAGCAAACTCCCAAGTACAAGGTCAGGCAACCATCACACACCGCTGAGGCCACAGCACATCACAGCCCAAGGAAAAAAGAAACCATCACACACTGCTGGGGCCACAGCACATCACAGCCCAAGGAAAAAGGAAAAACAAAAGGAAGGCGCATGGTAGGCGATCAGGACGACGCTGGCGGCGACGACGGGAGGCGGCGTCGAGAGGTGATGCCGCCGCCTCGAGCCTGGAGGGAGGACTCAAGGCCGGTCACGCTGCCGCACCAAGGGAGACCATCACTGCAAGAAAGCGAGTAAAGTGAAAATAGAGTCGAGGCCAGCGTGGGAACACACGTTCAATCACCATCTTATTGCGGATATTCCAGAGGGACCAAGACAGAGCCGCAAAGAGGAGCCAAAAGAGCCGCCGGCCCCCGCCCGCCCGGGAGGCCTGGACCTGCAGGAACTCCCCCAGTTCCTGCGCCTGCCAACCCGGACCAAGCGCTTCGCGCATAAAACTCCACAAAAACTGTGCCGCCGAGCAGGAAAACATAATGTGGGCGCATGTCTCCGGAGTCCCACATAGGGGACACCGGCCCGTCCCAGGGCCATTACGTTTGGCTACCTCCGTGCCCGAGGGGAGGCGGTCACGAAGGAGCTGCCAAACAAAAATCCGGATACTAAGAGGGAGTGGGGCCTTCCAAAGAGGGGCCACCCACCTCCGCTCCTGGCCCTGGAAGAGGGCCCTATAAGCCGAGCCCACGGAGAACTCGCCCGAGGGAAGAAGCTGCCAGGAGGCCACGTCCGGCGCCTCAGAGAGCGAAGCCGGAAGGGACTCCAGCAGAACCCGGAATTCCCCCGCCTCCACCTCATTAAAAGTGCGGCGGAAGGGAACGTCCCACTGGTCCTCCAGGAAGAGGTCAGCCACGAGCGAGTCAGGGGACGCGGGCAATGGAGAACAAGGCAGGGAATTGCACGCCCATGGGGACGGGGGAGAGCCAGGCATCGATCCAGAAGCGGGAGCCCCTGCCATTGCCCGCTACGAAAGAGAGACCCCGACCAATGTAGTGCTTAATGTCCTGGATCGACCTCCAGAACTGCGACCCCTCCCGGCGTTCGCACGCCAAGAGGTGGCGGCCCCGGAGGTATTTTGCTTTGATCACCGCAATGAGGCCCCATCCTCCTCGAATCGCCAGACCCATTTCAACATCAGGGCCACATTGAAGCGGCGCGAGTCAAGGATACCTATGCCCCCAAATTCTTTGGGGGCGCAAACGTCCTCCCACTTCACCATGTGGTATTTTTGGTGGCCATCCCTGGCCGCCCAATAGAATCGAGACAACTCCTTGGCGAAGTCGGCATGGATTCCTTCAGGTAGCAGGTACAGCCCCATCTGATACATGGGAAGGCTCGAGAGACAGGAGTTGATCGATCACGTTTGCTCCCTTAGTCGTGAGTTTCGCACGCCGGGGCTCGGCCCGTGTGCGTAACCTCGTGACTAGGGGTGCAAGGTCCCTGATCAAAACTCTCGTATCTCGAATGGGCATCCCTAGGTAAGTAATGGGGAAATCCGCTAGCTTGCAGTTGAGGTTGTCGGCAATACGGTGCCGAGCGGCCTTGTCGAAGCCGAGCACCATGACTTCACTCTTGTCGAAGTTGATCTTGAGCCCAGACATCTCCTCGAAGCATAGTAGGAGGAATTTCAGATTCCTAATGTCGTCCTCCGAGCCATGCACCATGATCATGGTATCATCGGCGAACTGGAGATGGGAACCCCCCCCCCCCGGGATGAGATGCCCTACCAGACCTGAGATGTGGCCAGCGGCTTTGGCCGTATCCAGGATCTCAGCAAGGGAATCCACCGCGGCATTGAAGAGGAGGGGGGAGATCGGGTCTCCTTGCCTAACCCCACAAGATGGGGAGAAATAGGGGCCAATCACCCCATTAATGTTGATCGCCGTCCTACCACTCATCACGAACTGCATGATCCAGCAAATCACCCGGTCATCGAAGCCCCTTCTTTCCAGAACTAGTCTCAAGAAAGCCCAGTCCAGACGGTCATAGGCTTTCTGAAAGTCCAGTTTCAGGAAAACCCCTTTCTGATGTTGTGACTTGACCTCATGAATAATCTCATGAAGGGCCAGGACATCATCATGAATGAGGCGACCCTTAAGGAAAGCAAACTGGAGGGGGTGCGTGAGACGGTCCATGACCGGGGCCAAACGGAGCGCACAGACCTTTGAAAAGAGCCGTTGGACCACATTGATGACTGTGATGGGCCGGAACTGGCGGATATCAGTGGCCCCAACTACTTTGGGAATCAGAGATATCACGCCAAAGTTCAAACGCGCCATAACCAAGGTCCCAGTGTAGAATTCCTGGAACATCATCAGGATCACCGGCCTCAACTGCTCCCAAAAGGTCTGGAGGAAAACAACTGGCAGCCCGTCAGGGCCCGGGGCCGACCCCGGCTTCAAGGACTTCAGGGCCGCGGAAATCTCCTCTGCGAGGAACGGCCGAGTGAGGTCCGCGTTCTCAGCAGGGGAGACCTGCCTCGACAGCCAAGTCGGGGGCGAGGAGATGCCAGAGGGCCTCGTGGCGAGAAAAGGACTTGTAGAAGCGGTAAATATGGGAGGAGAGGTCCTGAGGGGATTCCAGCAGGGACTCACCCTCCCAGAGGCATGGAATCGAGCACTTCCTCCGACGGCCATTCGCAATGGCGTGGAAGTAGGCCGTGTTCGACTCCCCGAATCGATTCTGGCGGCTCACGCTGCCTTGAAGGCCTCGCCTCAAGATCTCCATAAGGGAGGCCTCAAGGGAATATCTATGAGACCAGGCATCCTCCGAGAGGCCAGTAGCGTCAGCCTCTCGATCTAACGCCTGAATCTCCTGCAGGATAGAGCCCTTTCGGGCTCGGAGTTCCGCCCCCAGGTTTGCACCCCAACCACGCATAAACTGGCGGGAGACCTTGCACAGGTGCCAAATGTCACCCGAGAATACAGGGAGGGCTGGCGGCTTGAGCCACTGGACCGAATACCTCCACGAATCCTCGACTGGAGCGAAGGATTCAAAATGGAAGTTCATCCACGGGGCCCCCACGAGGAGAGGAGAAGCGGAGTGTGGTCCGAGCCAATCCGGGTGACAGCCCGCAGAGAACAAAGGGGGAACATCACTTCCCAGTCAACTGAGACGAAGGCCCGATCGAGGACGCTGCGGATCGGGGCCAGCTGCTTATTGGTCCAGGTAAATCTAGCCCCCACACGTGACACCTCCCGAGCGCCAGGTCCGCAATGCAGTCATTGAACAAACGCATCCTAGGAAGGTCCATGCTAGCCGAGCTCTTGTCCTCCGCCGAGCGGTTCAGGTTAAAGTCCCCGGCGACCACCACCGGGGTCTCCGACCGTTCCACTTTTAGCTTAAGCTCTAGCAGGAACTCGGGGGACCTCCTATGGTCCGCGTGACCGTAGACAATGATAATCTCCCATTTGAAACGGGATTGTCTATGGGTGAGGGCCATGCTCACGAAAAAATCCCCTCGGTCCATATCGTCCACCTCAAAGGTGTCTTCCTTGACACCAAGGAGAATGCCCCCAGAGTGACCTAGAGCCGGAAGCCAGGACCAACAGAATTTGCAGCGACTAAGACCCTCAAGCTCGGAGATGGAGAAATCTTGGCGAATCGTCTCCTGCAGGCCGACAATATCCGGCGCTTCAGTGCGGAGTGTTGGAGATATGCCCAAGAGGCAATAATAAAGTGGTTATTATCATATCTTCATACTTATGATAAATGTTTACATACCATGCTATAATTGTATTAACCGGAAACATTAATACTTGTGTGATTTGTAAACATAAAAGAGTCCCTAGTAAAGCCTCTTGTTAAACTAGCTTGTTGGTTAATATATGATCATGGTTTCCTGATCATGAACATAGAGATGTTATTGACAACAGGGTCATATCATTAGGAGAATGATGTGATGGACATACTCCTATAGATAAGCGTAGCATAAAGATCAAGTCATTTTAATAGTTCAATTCTGTATGCTTTACGATACATAGTAACCTAATTCCTTCGACCATGAGATCATGCATATCACCTTCACGGAAGGATGCTTTGATGACATCAAACACCACACCGTAATCGGGTGGCTATAAAGGTGGCATTGAGTGTCGGAAAGTGTCGGTTGAGACACATGGATCAAGAGGGATTTGTCCATCCATATGACGGATAGATATACTGGGCCCTCTCGGTGGAATGTCATCCAATTAGCTTGCAAGCATGTGACTGGCTCACAAGGGATCACATACCACGAACGAGAAAAGAGTACTTATCGATGTGAGGTTGAACTAGGTATGCGGAGATACCGACGATCATAACCTCGGATAAGTAAACTATCGTGAGACAAAGGGAAATTGGTATCGTATGTAAGTGGTTCATTCGATCGCAAAGTAATCGTAGAAATATGTGGGAGCCATATGAATTTCCAGATTCCTCTATTGGTTATTGATCGGAGAAGTGTCTCGATCATGTCCGCATAATTCACGAACCGTAGGGAGACACACTTAAGGATTCGACGTTGTTTGAGTAGTTATGGAATGATGAGTAAGAGACCGAATGTTGTTCGGAGTCTCGGATGGGATCCGGGATGTCACGAGGAGATCCGGAATGGTCCGGAGAATAAGATTCATATAAGGAAAGTCCTGTTTCGGAGTTGGGGAATGATTCCAGTGTTTTCATCGGGAATGTTCTAGAAGGTTCCGGAATGTCCGGCACTCCAGAGGGGAAGGGTACATGAATGTGTTATATCAAGTTGGTATGATTGCATTATGTACTTGGTGTCATCGTTGTACCAAATAGAGGGTTTATTCAAATCCTAGTTTGAAAGTCAAACGGCTAGTTTTGGGAAAGAGGAGAAGGAGGTTTGAAACCGACTTGGGGGAGGAGTTCCTCCTCCCACCGCCGGCCCACCTTGGGTCCGAGTTGGGAAGGGACTCCCCTCCCCATGTGCGCCTCCCTCCACCTATAAGATGAGGGGCAGGGCTCCCCTCCTAGACACACAAGTTGCTTCCCTCTAAACCTAAACCCTAGCCACAGCCTAGGGATTTCTCCCAAGCCGCCGACTTAGAGCTTCTAATTGCCCTAGCCGCTGGTTTAGCCCCTTCTAATTGGTGTGTCTAAACCCCAGATCACCAAGGCTCTCTCATAGTCCACCATACTCGCTCCGGCTTAAGGCGAAGCCCTGCGAGATCTCCCCTCTACTTCCGGTACCACGCCGTCGTGCTTCCGGAATCACGAGGAGAGTGCTACAACCTCCGCTGCCTGCTGGAACAAGGGAGAGGAAGGTCTTCGTCGATTACCGAACGTGTGACCGACTGCGGAAGCGCTGCCGGAACGCAGCGCCGGAAGGATCGTCTGCGCGATCTTGAGATCGGGAGTGTACGACTACATCATCCACGAGAATCTGCTCTCGTTAACCGCTTTGGATCTTCAAGGGTTAGTACTCTATTGACTCGTTGCTACAATCTAGTAGATAGATCTTGGCTTGATCATAGATTAGATCTTGATTGTGTGTTCATGCGGTAGAAAATTTTTGTTTTCCATGCGACGAACCCCTACAGTGGTATCAGAGCCGTGTCTATATGTAGATCTGTTGCACGAGTAGAACACAATGGTCATTGTGGGCGTTGATGCTTTTGTTGACGATTGCTTCTTGTGTACTTTGCATCTTGCGGGATGGTGGATGAAGCGGCCCGGGCTAACCTTACATGACATCGTTCATGAGACTTGCTCCACGCTTGACATGCAACTTGTATTGCATAAGTGGCTTTGCGGGTGCCTGTTTCTCCCAACATAGTTAAGATTCAATTTACAACGGGTGATTGACAATACTAGTATCAATGTTGTGGTTCTTGTTCGTAAGTTAGAACGACACTTATTGAAAGCCCCAAACCACGTAAAACATGCAAAGAAAATTAGAGGCGTCTAACTTTGTTTTGCAGGGGTGTGCTGTGATGTGATATGGCCATGATTATGATTATATATGATGTATGCAATGTTTCTTATTGTAAGTTGGCAACGGCGAATATATGGTTGTCTTTAAATTACATTCGGACCGCGTGTCTATTCAAAGTAGTTGTAATAGTTGAAGCTGGTGGCGACAACCATGAAGCGGCGCCATTGACCTTGACGCCATCTTTGGTGATGATGGAGATCATGTTCGTGCTTGAAGATGGAGATCGGAAGCACAAGAAGAAAGGCCATATCATATCACATATTATGAATTGCATGTGATGTTAATCCTTTTATGCATCTTGTATTGCTTAGTTAACGACGGTAGCATTATAAGATGATCCCTCAAGCACACAATTTCAAGTTTTAAAGTGTTCATCCTTAGTAAGCACCGTTGCTAAATCTCGTTGTTTCGAAGCACCACGTGATGATCGGGTGTGCTAGATTCTGCGAGTGTATACAACGTGAGCAAGCCAGATTTGCTCATGTGGAAGCTAAGGTTGATCTTGACGAGCCTAGCATGTACAGACATGGTCTCGGAACACGGATCACCGAAAGGTAAAGCATGAGTCATATAGTAGATATGATGAACATGTTGATTGTTCTCCATTGAAGCTACATCAACTCTCGTGATGATCGGTTTTGATGTGGTGGATTTGGTTCGTGTGGTCACTAAAACAATGTGAGGGATATTGTTTTGAGTGGGAGTTCAACGGCAATATGATTAAAAGTTGAACACTATTTATCATAAACTAAATCAAAGTGAATTTGCATAATTGTTGTAGTCATTGGCATCCGTTTACCACCTTGCGCTTAGTTTTAATTGAGATGAGAGAACTATAGAATTCTGGTTAGTTACTTTACGAACTGGTATCGTATTGTTTTGAAGTGTTAATCTAAAGTTTAAAAGTCCTATTGCAAACTTTCAGTAAGTTCCGGTTACTCCATGAAGTTTAATAATTGGTATTAAAACAAGAGTGACAATTCCAAGAGTTAGTGTATGAGTATCATGTTTGTCTCCATGATTCTTGATATTCAAAGAATTGTCTTAATATCAAGGTTATCTAGGATCTGAAAGAGTTGTTTCAGAAACCATGATGTGTGGAAGATATTGTGATATAAAGCGAAGTATTGGTTGCAACATGATAGAGTATAATATGTCAAAAGACATGTTCTCATATTTGATGAGAAGTTGCAAAAGGTTGGAAACACTAGTTGTCCTAAACCACCAAAAAGTTTTGGAGAGCAACATTATACTCGCGATTCATCTTTATAAGCTAAAAGTAGCTTGATCATGAATAATTCTGTGGCATCCCGCAAAACCACTACTAGAAAATCGCGTTAAATTTGTGCATTGCATCGTCATCATCATGCATTGTTTGCTAAAACTATGTTTGCAAAACCCGTTTTGTTTTGCTAAAACGCCCCCTTTATTCAAACCTCAAACCGGGTCCCCGGAATATTTTGTTTTGTCCGACATCGGTTTGCAAAAGTGTTGTTTGAAATAAATAAAATTTATATTTAATTTAGTAGAGGCGATCGCAGGCCAACCGACCAACGAGCAGCCTGCATTTTAACGCCCACCCCAAAAAACCTAGATCTACCTAAAATTCTACCCAAACCGCTGGCCACATCACTCCACCCAATCAGCCTTTGCCACCTCATCTTCCCTCACCCCTCAACCTCTCTCAAACTGCCACCTAACCTTCCCCTCTCTCTCACCAGTCCCAGCACACCTAACACAAACACACACGCAGCACACCGCGCCAAGCACCTGCCCACCCCCACGCCCCGCTGCCCCCGGGTCCCACTCATGCTGGCCCACCCACCCTCACCTCACCCCCCCAAACCCACAGCCACTAACCCACCTGGCCCTGCCCCGCGTTCACACCTGCGCTCACTCCATACTGGGTCCAGCCTCCACCCGACTGTTCCCCCAGGCCCCCGCTGGCGCTGGCCCACCTGTCCCGCTCCTCCTGTAGTTCTTCCCGCCTCGATCCTCCTGCGCCTCGCCTCTCTCAGCTCACCGGCGACTGCCGCCTCACCAAGGCCATGCCCTCTCCGCCTCCCGCTGCTCGCCCCTCGGCCGTCCCCTCACTGCAACCAGCGCCTCCGCTCCCCACCTTCCTCGCACCCCGCCGCTGGCCGTCCTCTCGGGCGCGCCCCTGACCCCAGCCTGCCGCCTCAGCGACCTCCTCGCCGAGCCCGCGGAGCCGTCCTCGACCTCGCCTCCTCCGCGCCTCCCAGCTGTGCCGCCGCCTCTCCGCTCGCCTCCGCTCGCCCTCCTCCGCCTCCGACCACGTCCTCCGCGCCGCCTCCTCCTCTCCCTCCGTGTCTGCCGCGCTGCAGCTCCGCGCGGCTGCTTCTTCCGCCTCGGTCGCGCTTGCTCCGCCGCGCTAACCCGTCCCTCGCCTCGCCCGGCGCCCGCCGCCGCTCACCCTCCTCGCTCGCCCAACCTCGTAGCCTCCTTCGCCTCACCTCTGCGCCCTGCCACGCTTGCGGCTCCGGTCACCGCCGGCCCGAGCCGCCCTCACCTCGCTTGGCCCTGGCCCGCAACCGCCTCCGCCATCCGCGCCTGCCCATCGGCCCCTGCTGCTTGCCTGAGGTGCTGAGATGGCCTTCGGTGATGTGCTGGTGGCATCGGTTGTTTGCAACGCGGGGATCCACGCGTACCTGGTGGTGCCCAACAAGCCCAACACGAGACGCCAAGACCGCCATCCCGGAAACCTCAAGATCCACGTTTGGAGACCGATCCCTCGTCGAACCCCGGAGCGGCGAACCCCGATGAGCCATGACCTACGCTGCAGAACAGCAAGCCTCTCGGAGAGAACCGACAAGACCTACCGCCGGACGCCATGATCTTCGGCAAGGTTCCGACAAGGTCGTCTACACGGACGACATGGCCTTCGGCACGGACCCCAAGACCCCGAAGCCCGATCCGAAGACCGAGAACCGCGACACTCCAAGATCCCCTCACGGACGTTTCCGGACCCGACGAACGCCAAGATCGCCACCGGTTCAACAAGTGCCTCGTCCCGAACGCCATGACCGACAACATGCCCCGAGACCACGGACGCGACAAGATCTACCCCCCCGGAGTCCGAGAACGTTTCCGCCGAGACCAATCCGTCGAACCCCGAACCCCGAGACCGACCCCGAACCCCGGAACCTCCAAGATCGCCGGACCCTAAATGTGTGAACCCCTTCCCGCAAACCCTATTTTATAACATGATATCAACTTGTTGCACATTTAATTGTCTTGCATGCATTCATTCATGTGGTTTGGGGGCCTTATGCCGATTCACCTAATAATTAAATATGGGGCCCATATGCGGGCAAATCTAGTCTCATATTGGCCTCATCTAAACTTGTGTAGCGAACCGGTACTATCTTATGTCTTGTTAATACAACATTTAAATTGCGGGGGTTCTAAACAGCTTGAACCACCTAATTAATTGTCGGGACCCCGGTTCCGCTTAATATGACCTAATTGCATCGCACCTTTGCCATGTCATCCATCATACATGCATCATGCCGATCTTCTGCCGTTTTATTAAATATTGCATCCGGTGTTTATTCTAGTGTTTTGCTTCTTCGCGGATAAGGCCGTTGAGTTGATGTGAGCTTCGCCTCGATCTTCGGTTGAACCTTCGACAATGTTTTCAGGCGAGCATCTCCCTCTTTCTACCTATCTTACTTTTATAGTCTTTATTCCCTCCTGTTGATCTATTGCTATCTGTGTTGCGATGCTCTAGATACCGTACCCTTGATATCCCTTGCAGCCATATATTGCCTTGGACACACCCTATTACCTGCTGTTTGGTAGATAGTTGGACTTGCGCGTCGTAGTTGCTTGCACAATTGCTTGTTTTGTGTGTCGTCATATGCCATAGTTGTTGATGTATTGCCGCATGTTGATGTTGGAGAGGATTCTAGTTTTACTTATCGTCACTTTAATTTCTGTTTAACAACTAAAATTGAATAAGCAGAGGCATCGGTGGGTGATAGATAATAATTGGTTTCCGAACGCCCACTTGTGTCCCGTAAGACCCCGAGTACTTGATTCCTGTTCCTTGTTTTATCGCGCTATCCACATCCGGGAGGTATATGGGACCCCCCTTAGCCAGAGCTTGATTCCGTCTTATTTCTTGGGGCCACAAACTAGTTTGAGGTTTTATTACTATCCTGTACTTATGTCATGCTTTACTGCTTTATTTACGATTGTGTGAGGTACTGCACACTGTACTGTTTTGGATAGTGGCACGATTCCGCGGTGTCGACAAGCCCCGTTTGGGGTTCCCAGTCGTTCACAGCCGTCCCCACAGACCTTGAGGCCGTCTCGGAGCTTGCCTACTCCGTTGCGGGTTCTACTTAAGGGGTGGCCCCTGAAATATTCTGAATCTTGTGATTGCTTTGTCGTGAAAGCCTCGTTGGGTTTTGATTTGGTTTTCGAGGTTGATCGAGTGTGTGTTGCTATTGGTGCACCGGGTAAAACTTTCTGAAAGCCGTGTCATGGATATGGACGACTTGGAGCACAGTTTCTTGATCATAGACAAGCATAACTAAAGTTCTTGTTATAAATTTGACTTATAATGACTAGTAATCAGCTTCACTATAATAGAATGGCTAATTAATACTGCCCACAATTGCTTGTTTGGTTGTCGCTTGCGATAATTGTATCTGACTAGTAAGTATTGCAACTACAACGGAATGGCTGATTAAAAGTACCAACAACTGCTGGGTTTTGGGTTTATCTCATGCTATCTGTATCTGATTAGTAATTGATGCAACTATAACGGAATAATTAACTAAAAGTGCCCACCTACTTTATCGGGATGATTACCTTTACTTGACTAGTAATTGCTGCAACGATACCGAATAAATAAAGCGCCAGCGTGTGAGTTCCTCGGTTGACTTCCTCGTTTGGTCTCGAGGGAAACACCAGATGGGTTTGTTTGGTGTTCACTTGTGTTGGATCCGGCTAGGTCATTCTTACCCCTCTCTGATAACCGCCAGTTGTATCGAGTCTCTATAGATTGTCTAGTGCATGCTGCCGCTGCCGCTTCAGTCCACCATACCTATGTAGGCGAGGACCGCCGAATTCTAGCCTCGCCGTGTATTGGCCTCAGTACTGACGCTCCTTATTTGTTTTCTGCTTTGCCTTTGTCGGCACCCCTTTTGTTTAAGCAGGTTTTGAGATCGACGCCGTTAGCAGGGTTACCCTTCCGGCTTGGCCTGGGCAGGGTTATGGACGCCATTGGTTATTCTTCAGGGCTCTTAGCCCCATTTGCATCTTGTCCGTAGCTGGACGCTATATCGTTTTCAAGGTGATTTGGATCTTTGTACCGTATATTTGTATTCTTGACTCTTTGAGTCGCTGCTGTATATATATATCTGTTCTGTGGGTCCCATCGAGGACTGTTGTGTAATGTTATTACTTCGTTTTCCACCCGCACGAAAGTGCCTGGTGGGCACCTTTGAATCGTTTCTATGCGGGTTTGGCGAATTTTGCTAAAACTTGCATAGGTCCGATTCTGAGGGTGTTACAAATTCCATGGTAAGGGTGAATATTTGATGTAGGTAAAATGTTTACTACACCAAGAGATTACTAAAGAATGGAATTTGAAAGCACACCAAACATTTGATGATGGTGATCTACTTCAAAGTGCAAGTCCAAAGACATTGGTATTTAATTATACACGCTTTGGACTATGTGTCATATGTATGACTCCACTGTTGATGTTGATAGATTCTTTCAAATGAAGGAAATCTTGAAGAGAATCTCATAAATATATGGCAGAAAAGAAAAGACTAGAATTGTTCAGTTTAAGTATATAGATGGTATACATGTTATGGCTATATTCTTTGCTTATTAAAACAATGTGGTTCTTAAGTATTTGATACTGAATTTGTTGGTGTGAATCGTCATACGAAACAACACAATTCATGAACTACAATGGCGTAAGTAACTAGCAAAAGAATATGTGATGATGTTCATCGAGAACAAATAAAGGGTTATTATGTTGCTCGTTAAACATCAAAGCTTGCCTTCAAGATTTGTTTTATCAGGTATTATGAGAACAAAAGGGTTGTTCAAATAATTGCCGTAATCCATAAAAGATGGATGATTCACAAATCTCGTTGGAGAAATCACATCCATAAAACTAGTGCTAAAAATATTGAAAGACAAATTGATTGAAAGATCACTTAGGAAGTGACATCGCCGTTTAAATTATATTGGAAAGAAAACATGAAGAAACTCCATGTGGATGGAATTTTGGAGTCTTTTGATTTTGATCACATGACGCTTGTGAAACTTTCCTAAGAGATAATTAAAACTTCGTTCATAGGCCAAAAGGGAACGAATGACTATCTTATTGGAACTTGTACATATTGTTGTACGAAGTCCATTATGTGTAGTAAAGAGCGATGGATTTCAACTTCATATGCTTTCTCCAAAAATTTGAGTGAATATATGTATATTTACTTAATAAGGATGAAGTATGAAACATTTGAAAAGTTCAAGGACTTTCAAGATGAAGTGCAAAATCATTGTAACAAGAATATAAATAGTTTATGATAAGATCATAAAGTAAGATATTTGAGTTACAAGTTTAGCATAATACCTAAGATTTAAGGAATCGTTCCGTGGATTTGCATTTTTTCCCGAAACACCATAAGAGTATGGAGTGTTCGAGATATGTAATTAAACCTTGTTTGACATGGTAAGATCAAAGGTGTAATTCATAAAACTGCCATTATATTTTAAAGATTAAAAGCTTTAGAGACTACCGTTTTTCCACTGAAAAGAGCTTCATCATAATCCGTTGAATTGACACCATATAAAGTTATGGTTTGGGATAAAACCCAAGTTGTCCTTTCTTAAACATTGGTGTGCTATGCATAAGAAAGATGTTTGCAACCAAAGTCGGATGAAACTGTCTTTGTATGTTATTTCGAATAACTATTCCTCCATAACATTGGAGACAAAAATGTTTGTCGCTTAGAACGTCAAGTTTCTTTGAGAAGGAATTTTTCGTGAAAAGATAAGTGGGAGGACAATAGAACTTTGATAAGGTTAAAGGAACCTTAGCTATATGTGCAAAGTTGCGCAACGCCGAAAAGTGTTTCGGAGGCAGCAACAATGCTCATGGCTCACGTGCCTCAAAGGTTGTGGTCACGGAGATCTAAGTTCCTATTGAAACAAGTAGGTCGAGTAAACAATAAAATACCAAGATTTGAGGGTTGAATCATTATTTGAGAATAATGAACAGACTGCATGCAAAGAAGCAATGATGGGCCCTGACTCCGTCAAATGGCTTGAAGCCATAAAATCCGTGATAGTTCCATACACGAGAAATCAAGTTTTGAACTTCAAGGACCCTCGAGAAAGGTGTAAGACCTTACAATTATGTTTGGATCTATAAAGAAATAGATATGGATGTTTCGCATCTATGAAATGGTCGACATGTTGGGAAAGATTTCACAACAATGTTCAAAGGTTGACTATGACAAGATTTGATCTTTCATAGCGATATTTAGTCTAGACGGATTAATGTAGCAACTACTACATATAATTTTGTTATATGGTAGTTGAATAAACAAAACAAGTTCTTCTAATAGAATTGTTACCTAGGACGTGTGCATGACATGGTCCATAAGGTTTTGTTAATTCAAAGGATGCTAAATATATATGCAAACTTCAATGGTTGAAGTAAGCATCGCGGAGTTGGAATCTTCACAATGATGAAATTGTTAAAAGAGTTTAAATTCATCAGAGAAATTGAAGATGCTTGCGTTTGCAAGAAATTAAGTGGGAGCGCTAAGACATGTTTCTAATACATTATGTGGAAGACATTTTGTTGATTGGAAATGATGTATCTTTTATTGACACAGGATAAGAATTTCATCTCGATGAAAGGCTTAGGAAAAACCCAAATATTTGGCATCAATAGACGCTAATATGGTTGTGCCAAAAGTACATAGATGATATATTGAATGAGTTCAATATAGGAACTACAAGAAAGGTTCTTGTCGCACAGAAAGGATTGAATGAGTTCAATATTGTTGATATATTCAAGTGTATTGACACTAGGTAAGTGAAACAAAGATTCAAGTATAGATTGATACTTGATGTATGAAATCATAAAGAGTATTTATATCAATCATGTTGTGATATGTACAAATCCAGATATGTCCTATACTCTAAATGTTATGAGCATATACCAGAATGATTCATAAGTTGATCATTGGACAATAGTAAGGATATTCTTATGATCTTTTGGAAGAAATAAGAGTATATTATTTGTAGAAGTGACAAATAGATGGTTAGTTCATTGTAAATGAATTACATTGATACTAGTTTTGTCACAAAGTACAAATTAAGTTTATCTCAATCTAAACTAAGGGTGGCACAATAAAATGGAAAGTAAGTTCCATAATGGATTTGGATGAGTTCCAAAGTTAAGATATTGTGATGATACTACAACAAAAGGCTAAGTATATGACTGCTATAATAGCAGCTAAAGAGGGTATTTGTGTCAAGTAGTTTGTTATCAAACTAGGTGTAGTTCACAGCGGTATAATACTATGAAGATATATTGTACGACAATATTATCAACATGTTTTAACCCCAAAGAACTAAAGGTCTCACCAAAGGACCAAAATTATACAAAGCCATCTCATTAGAGAATGAGTGATGCGTAGGGACGCAAAGACATGCAATTACACACGGACCTAGAAGTGTCAGATCCGGAGATCAGTTGACCACTAGCAATCGTGTACATACAACACCGTAAAGCCATAGGTGTTGAATACACAAAGGTTTGAAACTAGATTATTGACTCTAGTGCAAGTGGGAGACTGTTGGAGATATGCCCAAGAGGCAATAATAAAGTGGTTATTATCATATCTTCATACTTATGATAAATGTTTACATACCATGCTATAATTGTATTAACCGGAAACATTAATACTTGTGTGATTTGTAAACATAAAAGAGTCCCTAGTAAAGCCTCTTGTTAAACTAGCTTGTTGGTTAATATATGATCATGGTTTCCTAATCATGAACATAGAGATGTTATTGACAACAGGGTCATATCATTAGGAGAATGATGTGATGGACATACTCCTATAGATAAGCGTAGCATAAATATCAAGTCATTTTAATAGTTCAATTGCTATATGCTTTCTGATACATAGTAACCTAATTCCTTCGACCATGAGATCATGCATATCACCTTCACCGGAAGGATGCTTTGATGACATCAAACACCACATCGTAACTGGGTGGCTATAAAGGTGGCATTGAGTGTTCGGAAAGTGTCGGTTGAGACACATGGATCAAGAGTGGGATTTGTCCATCCATATGACGGATAAATATACTCTGGGCCCTCTCGGTGGAATGTCATCCAATTAGCTTGCAAGCATGTGACTGGCTCACAAGGGATCACATACCACGGGAACGAGAAAAGAGTACTTATCAGT
Organism: Avena longiglumis; assembly: GCA_030063025.1. Lineage (NCBI taxonomy): Eukaryota > Viridiplantae > Streptophyta > Magnoliopsida > Poales > Poaceae > Avena > Avena longiglumis. Next base: position 162,545,115 of record CP125973.1, read on the forward strand.
AACGAGGTTGAACTAGGTATGCAGAGATACCGACGATCATAACCTCGGATAAGTAAACTATCGTGAGACAAAGGGAAATTGGTATCATATGTAAGTGGTTCATTCGATCGCAAAGTAATCGTAGAAATATGTGGGAGCCATATGAATTTCCAGATTCCTCTATTGGTTATTGATCGGAGAAGTGTCTCGATCATGTCCGCATAATTCACGAACCGTAGGGAGACACACTTAAGGATTCGACGTTGTTTGAGTAGTTATGGAATGATGAGTAAGAGACCGAATGTTGTTCGGAGTCTCGGATGGGATCCGGGATGTCACGAGGAGATCCGGAATGGTCCGGAGAATAAGATTCATATAAGGAAAGTCCTGTTTCGGAGTTAGGGAATGATTCCGGTGTTTTCATCGGGAATGTTCTAGAAGGTTCCGGAATGTCCGCACTCGGAGGAAGGGTACATGAATGTGTTATATCAAGTTGGTATGATTGCATTATGTACTTGGTGTCATCGTTGTACCAAATAGAGGGTTTATTCAAATCCTAGTTTGAAAAGTCAAACGGCTAGTTTGAAAGTCAAACGGCTAGTTTTGGGAAAGAGGAGGAGGAGGTTTGAAACCGACTTGGGGGAGGAGTTCCTCCTCCCACCGCCGGCCCACCTTGTCCGAGTTGGGAGGGACTCCTCCCAGTGTGCGCCTCCCTCCACCTATAAGAGGAGGGGCAGGGCTCCCCTCCTAGACACACAAGTTGCTTCCCTCTAAACCTAAACCCTAGCCACAACCTAGGGATTTCTCCCAAGCCGCCGGGTTAGAGCTTCTAATTGCCCTAGCCGCTGGTTTAGCCCCTTCTAATTGGTGTGTCTAAACCCTAGATCACCAAGGCTCTCTCATAGTCCACCATACTCGCTCCGGCTTAAGGCGAAGCCCTGCGAGATCTCCCCTCTACTTCCGGTACCACGCCGTCGTGCTGCCGGAATCACGAGGAGAGTGCTACAACCTCTGCTGCCTGCTGGAACAAGGGAGAGGAAGGTCTTCATCGAGTACCGAACGTGTGACCGACTGCGGAAGCGCTGCCGGAACGCAGCGCCGGAAGGATCGTCTGCGCGATCTTGAGATCGGGAGTGTACGACTACATCATCCACGAGAATCTGCTCTCGTTAACCGCTTTGGATCTTCGAGGGTTAGTACTCTATTGACTCGTTGCTACAATCTGAGTAGATAGATCTTGGCTTGATCATAGATTAGATCTTGATTGTGTGTTCATGCGGTAGAAAATTTTTGTTTTCCATGCTACGAACCCCTACACGGAGGTACTCCTTTATCTGGCGGCGACGACCCTCGTGCCCGAACCCACGGATGTTCCAGATGAACACCCGGAAGGCCCGGCTGAGATCCATAGGGGAACTCATTCCTCCGGGGTCCCCTTGGCGGGGACCGAGAGGGCACGAATGGTATGAGGGCGGCCAGTAGCAGCCGCCTTGGGAGGCCTTCCCCGCGGCCTACCCCGAGGGGCGGGCTCCGGGGCTACCTACCTCCCATCAGGAGCCGGAGGGGGATCCTCGCTGGGCCCAGGTCCTGACAACCTAGACCCGGTGAGGATCAGGGCGCGCTCCCGCTCTCGGGCGTCCCTAGCCCGAGTAGCCGCGATCGCACCCGCATACCCCTCACGCGCCTTCATGGCGGCAATCTGCTCAAGCCGCGGCCCCTTCTCGCCACGGAAGACGATACCACAATCATCGGCCACCTCGCCGAGGTGAGCCAACGAAACCTTGGACAGAACGCAGAACGGCGAACCAGGGAGACCTGAGGGAACAGACGCAGAAGGAGGAGAGCTAGAAGCGGGGAAAGTACCTGGGAACTCATCACGGGCCGCGACACGGAGAGCAGCCCGCTCCGCCATAGTCGGCTCCGGCCCAGAGCGACCCACCCTCGCTCCCGCGAGACGGGCGCTGTGGCGGGAGGGCGGGGGCGGGGGGGCCTGGGGGTCCTGGCCCGACGCAGCTGGGGGTCGCCGCCGGCGAGAGGGGGGGCGACTCTCCGGCTTCCACCGAGGCCGGGTCAGGGGTGTCTGGAGCGAGGGAGTAGCACACAACGCCTGGGGAACGCGGGGACCGGGGGGAGAAGACCACCAACCCCACGCTGCCCGAGGTCTCCACCTCGGGGGACAGCCCAGAGGCAGGGGGTGAGGCGGAGCGCGGAGAGGGCTCGATGGCGAGGTTGGACCCAAACTGAGCAATGCCGAGACCGACGGAGACCGGCAGGACGGGCGGAAGCCACGAGGAACGTCGATGGGAGCCAGCTTGGCCGGCGCGCTCACGGCCAGGGGGCGTCTCCCAAGGAAGAAGGGATGTCCGCCCATGGGGGAGCCGGCACAGAGGAGAGCCACGGGGCCCCCGGTGCCGCCTTGCGGCGGCGGCTGCGGCGGGGGGGAGGGGAGGCGTCGGCGGTCGGAGGAGACTCCGGATCAGACCCCGAGTCACTGTTAGAGCCCGAGCCTCCCCACAAGGTCCGCCCCGTCGTCAGGGGCCGAGGACGGAGGGGGCAAGGGGCAGCGCCAGGATCCGTCACCTCCTCATCCAACTCCACCAAGAGATCACTGCCCACCCTATCGAAGAAGACACGGGGGAGGGCGACAGGGAACACCGTAGAGCTCGGACAGAGCAGGCGAAGGCGAATCGGGCCGTGGCCAGACAGGGAGTCGAGATCCAGCGTCGTGAGCTTGCCCACCGCCTGGGAGATGAGAGCCACCACCTCCGGACGTCGAGCCTCAAGCGGGACCCCGATCAGCCGCACCCCGATCTCCGAGAGCGTGGCCACCGTGTCCTGCACAGCCGAGGAAGGCTGGATGGAGACTGGCTGGTGGATCGCCAGGTGAAGGATTTAACCGCAGCGACATGCGCAGAATCGCCACAGACGGGAAGTGGACCGCAAACTCGGACGCGGAGACCCTGTGCACCGGCCACTCATGGCCAGGGAGGACCGCCCGAAGCTCCTCCTGGATTAGAGCCTCCGTGACCTCCACCGCGAGGGGGGGTCCTGGGCTGGCAGGATCGTCACCACGGCGAGCGTCTCAGGGACAGTCATCTGGGCACCACCCAAGTCGATGACGTAGAAGCCGCCATCGACCCCGTGGCCGTAGTACTCGAGGGCCTCCCTGCGCAGAGCGATGGAGGCCGCGGAGAGCATCCCGGACCTCGCAACCGGAGCGGCCCCGGGGCGAGCACCAAGGATGCCGGGGGCGGCACCGGCACCGGCCGGAGGGACCCCCTCCGCAGGGACAGCACCCGACGCCTTCTTCTTCTTGGACTTCCGCTTCTTCTTCTTGGGCGCCGAAGGAGCGGCCTTGTCTCCATCCATGCGCGCCACCGGAGCCAAGGGAGGCAGGACCGTGGGACGGTCGGCCCGCCACGAAGACCCATCGGCGCGGCCCCCACCCGGCCGAGGCGCCGCCGCCGCGTCCCGAGCCTGCAGTGCCGCCTCCCGGAGACGCGCCTCCCGCTCGAGGTCCTGCTGCGCCTGCGGAGGGTGCAGAGGCGACTCCAACCGGCGGCGGACGTGGGGCGGGGAGCGAGAGGGACGTCACTAGGACGGCCCGCGGCGGGCGGAGCGCCGCTGTGGCGACGCCTGCAGCCTGGCAGTGCACCCCAGCGATCCGGGGAGCCGTGCCTGCGAGGAAGCGGCGGGAGCCATGGCGGGCGGCCAGCCGCGACGCTGGGACGGAGAGCCCGAGCGACGGCCGGCTGCGAGGCCGCGGTGCCATCAGAGCGTCACGGAAGGAGCGGGCCGGGGGTGACGCGCCGGACGAACGGGAGGGAGGAGATGGAGGCGGCGGCGCGCAGGGAGAGAAGTGGGGAGCGTGCACGACCGAGTTGGCGGCGGGGGGATGCGGGAGGGAGGAGGGGATCTAGCCGCCTAAGGCAGGCCAGGCTCTCGGGGCCCCCAGCGGCCCACAGGACTGGAGCGGGGCTGGGGCGGGGCAAACCCTAACCGCCCAAGGTTGGCTGGCCGGCCTGGCTACTGCTGGCCGAGGCCAGCGAGCGCCCAGCCAGCCCAGCCCGCCCACCAGACCCACCACCCCTGCCCACTCCCCACGCCCCCACCCCAGCTGGGCGCCGCGGCGGGACCGCAGAGTTCTCCCGCCGGCGAGGCCGCCGAGGGGCGACCTGCGCGAGCAGGAGGAACTCCCCCAGGGAGGGAGGCAGGAGAGCGGAGGAACAGCCGGCCCGCGGGACCCCCCGCTCCTCGTCGGAGAGCTCGCCCGCCTCGCGACCGACGGCCGCCGCCTCCGGCCCCGGCGACGGCACGGCGCACTCCTGGTCCTCCTCCTCCTCGAGTTCGCCCCACGGGAGGCCGTGGAGGTCGGCCAGCGCCGCAACGCGCTCCGGCAAGAGCGGCCGCGCGGGTACCTACAGAGGCGGAGAAGGGGGCGAGAAGGGAGACGGCGGCGCCGACGAGAAGGGGGCCCCTACCTTGACCGTGTGCGCGGGGAAGAGGACCGTCGAGGCCCGGCGGACGAATTCGGCGCGCCGCCGCTCCCTGGCGTCGAGCACCACTCCCTGCCCTCCGTCGGGCGGAGGACGATGGAGGCCGGCCACCACGACGGCGGGCGGCCCGCAAGCCGAGGCATGCCAGCGAAGGACGGGGGAGGGCGGGGCCGCGGGAGAGTGCCGGCCCATGGCCGCCGGCGGCACCGGCGCGGCGGCGGCGGCTTCAAAATTCAAATTGCCGACGCTCCCAGCATGACGTCAGACCTCCACGATTATTTGCCTTTGATGACCTCAATTTTTGTTTGACTTAAACCAGAACTTCAGTCTACTGTGAACACCCAGAGTCAATCTGTTCATGTGAACATGCAGAGTCTGTACCTTTTTCATAGATATCTTCTTTGACATGGTGCCTGGATTGAGCGAGAAATCTGCATCATTTGAAGAATCTAAATAACCTTCATCCTCATCATAAACATAGCTCGTAAATCTACAAACAAACAAGATCTACTTAAGTACATTCAGGTACAATATAACAATGCTGGCTCGTGAAAGGGAATAAAAGAAATAAGCCTAAGAGGAGCAGAAGGAGAAAATAGAAGGGGCTGCTAGGTTCATGCCATACACAAATATCAAACCCTACTAATGTTTGACAATATTGGCATTTGTATTTCAATTTCTTGGCCCAGGTTTTGGACAAACTTTGGCAACAAAAGGAATTAGTGAAAGCGATAATGAAAGCTGATTAACCAGGTGTTGTCATCCATGAGCGGAACCAAACAATGCCAAAGAAATTTTCATGTGAACGGGGTATATAAGGCTGGCATATAAACTGTTGGCACTCTACATAATACTCTCTCAGTCCTAAAATAAGTGATTTGGGTTTATCTAGATTCGGATATATCTATATACTGAAACGTGTCTAGATACATCCAGATCTAGACAAACCCAAGTCACTTATTTTGGGACGAAGGGAGTAGTTAAGATAAATAGAATTTAGCAGCATGCCTACACTTAGCTCGACTGACTTTCTTCGCTTCAATCATAAAAACTATAAGTCAACAAGACAGCAGAACCTGATTGTGCAACAGCCTCCACACCGCTACCACTGGTTTAAAAACACACACCACACTGTGACAGATGTTTGTTTATGTTAATCACACTGAAGTCACATCTATGGCTAATTCCAGTAGGGGTAAACTTAGGCTGTGTTTGGTTGAGATTTTTTAGGCTGATTCACGTTCCCACAGCTAGAATCTAAACCAAACGATGTTTTTCAAACACCTAGATTCGGAAACGCACCTGATTCTCAATGCCTAAAACAATAGTGGGCATACCCCCAGATTTCACTGTGTTGCGTCATGGGCAGTCACAGAAAATTACCCGCCATGCCATCCGCAAGTGGAAAATGGACGGTTCATTTTATTTTTCCTCCAACAGGAACCGTTCCTCCTGTTCTTTCTTCACCACGATGCATTAGGTAGAGGATCTCTCCGGCGAAGGTTCCGCTGTGCCGGCCAACTCCGACGGTATATGGCGGCGCGCCGGACGTCAGTTCCCCTTCCTCCATTCACCTCCTCCCTAAAAGGTTGCAAATATGTGGTAGGGGTAAGGATCGTGCCTTGCAAGGGTCACGTCCGTGTCATATTTATTGATCAAGGGGTAGAGTACAATACATGGTAAATACGGTTGGTTATAGACTCCATACCGTGTATAACTAGGTTAGTATCTAATACAACATATTGTTTATCACCCTCCCTCAATCTCAACCAAGCTAGCTAGATTGAGATTGGATCTACATGACTGAAATAATGGTAACGGGAGAGGTTTAGTAAAGATGTCAGCTAGTTGGTCCTTGAAAGAGATAAACCGAATTTGAAGCAACCTCTGAGCAACCCGTTCACGGACGAAGTGAAAATCAACCTCAATATGTTTTGTACGAGCATGGAAAACTGGGTTGGCTAAAGATGCGTTGCTTCGATATTGTCACACCACAGAATAGGTGGACGACTCTGAGATATTCCAAGTTCACCAAGAAGAGCTTGTATCCAAATAAGTTCGGCAGTAGCATTGGCAAGTGCTTTGTACTCAGATTCTGTGCTGGAGCGAGAAACGGTAACCTGCTTTCGAGCACTCCAAGCTACAAGGCTACAAGATTACCACCATAAAAGATGGCAAAACCCCCCGTGGATCGCCGGTCATCAGAATTTCCAGCCCAATCCGCGTCTGAGAAGGCAGACAAAAGATCTGGAGCTGTATTACAAGGCCGAAGTAACAAACCGTAAGGTAACGTGGCCTTGACATAACGTAAGATACGCTTGACCGCCGACCAATGAGTGCACCGAGGAGCATGGAGATATTGACATACCTTGTTCACCGCAAAGGACAAATCTGGACGTGTCATGGTAAGATACTGAAGACCCCCAACAATACTGCGATAGCGAGTAGATTCCTCAGCAGACAGAGGAGTACCATCTGTCGCTGAGAGCTTATCAGAAGAAGCCATGGGTGTCGACACAGGAGTACACTTGAGCATCCCAGCACGCTGCAACAATTCTAATGCATATTTACGTTGACTCATAAGAAGATCACTGTGACCTTGTCGATGAACCTCAATACCGAGAAAATAATGTAGGGAGCCAAGATCCTTAAGAGCAAAGGACATACCAAGCTGATGAATAAGGCGATCAGCAGCAGCAGTAGTAGAGCTCACAACAATGATGTCATCCACATAGACAAGTAAGAAAATGGTAACATCCGGTCGTTGCAATGTAAACAAGGATGTATGCGCAGTAGATGCAGTAAATCCAAGATCATGAAGAACGGAACTCAGTCGAGCATGCCAGGCACGAGGAGCTTGTTTTAATCCGTAGAGAGCTTTATCAAGATGACACAAGTAACCAGAATAAGTAGGATCCTCAAAGCCAGGCGGTTGTCTCATAAATACCTCTTCCTCAAGGATTCCATGTAAAAATGCATTCTGGATGTCTAACTGTCGAAGGTGCCAACCTCTAGTGAGAGCCATAGACCGTATCAAACGAATAGTAGTTGGTTTGACAACGGGACTGAAGGTATCCTCGTAATCAAGACCATAACGTTGCTTGAACCCCTTCGCAACAAGACGTGCCTTGTATCTCTCAATAGAACCATCAGTTTTTTTTTTTAATTTTGAAGACCCATTTGCAGTCAATAATATTTACGCCAGAACGAGGCGGAACTAGGCGCCATGTCTTGTTATGTTGAAGAGCATTAAACTCCATCTCCATTGCGGTACGCCAATGCGGAGAAGAAAGAGCTGTGCGATAATCACGGGGTTCAGTATTCAGGAGAGCGGTATCAGTACCAGTACGAGCTGCCAGTCCAGGCTATGGTTCCATCGGTCCACTCCTTTTGCTGTCGAATTCCACGCTGAAGCCTGGTAACGGGCCGGCGAGGTGGAGTTTGATCAGGCTCAGGAGACGGCGCAAGATACGGCTCAGGGGACGCTGCAGGTGTCGACTGTGTGTCTGTCGCGGAAGACGCAGACCCGGGCGAGTGAGCTGACCCAGCAGATAAAGAGCCAGGGGAGCATGTTGGAGACTCACGTGGTGTAGTTGGAGCATCGCGGGCCCCAGACGCATGCAGACCATCTGTTGCATGCAAGCGATCAATATGCTCCTCACATGTACGATCAACGTGAGGATCACTCGGTTCAGCATCATCCATTAATTCTAGACGAACGCCGCGTCCCAAACCTGCACCATGGTTAGCCAAAAGCAACGGCGTATACGCAGCATCAACAAATTGGTCAGATTTTAAAGGTAATGAAGATGATGAAGGCGGTGTGGAATTGGACGAAGTGTGAGAGAAAGGAAAGACAGTCTCGTCAAACACAACATCGCGTGAGATGTAAACACGATTAGACGGTATGTGAAGACACTTGTATCCTTTATGAAGAGAGCTATAACCTAGAAAAACACATTGCTTAGAGCGAAACTCAAGTTTGCGATTATTATAAGGGCGAAGGTGTGGCCAACAAGCACAACCAAACACCTTAAAGAAAGTGTAGTCAGGAGTTTCACCTAAGAGACGCTCAAGTGGAGTTTGCATGTTAATGACACGACTAGGAAGTCGATTAATGAGGAAACACGCAGTAGAGAAAGCATCACTCCAAAAACGAAAAGGAACGGAAGCATGTGCTAACAAGGTTAAGCCAGTTTCGACAATATGACGGTGTTTACGTTCAGCGGTGCCGTTTTGTTGGTGTGTATGTGGACAAGAGACACGATGTGAGATACCAATGTCAGAAAAGAATTTATTCAATCGATGATACTCACCACCCCAATCACTTTGAACATGGATAATTTTCTTATTTAAGAGACGCTCAACATGTTGTTGGAATTGAAGAAAAATTTGGAACACATCAGATTTATGCTTAAAAAGATAAAGCCATGTAAAACGACTATAGGCATCAACAAAACTGACATAAAATTGATGTCCACTAACTGAAGTTTGGGCAGGACCCCATACATCTGAATATATGATCTCAAGAGGACTAGTAGTAACACGATTAGACAAAGAAAAAGGTAATTGATGACTCTTGCCTTGCTGACAGGCATCACAAACTACAACTTTATTAACTGACACGGATGGAAGCTCATAATGATGTAAAATATGCTGGACAATTGGAGTGGCTGGATGACCCAGACGTGAGTGCCACTGATCACGTGACACCTTGACACCGCTGAAAACTTGCTTCACTGACGACACATCAAGATTATAGAGGCCTCCACGACATCCCCCTCTAAGAAGAACCTCCCTCGTATTTCGGTCCTTAATAAGAAAATACCAAGGATGAAATTCAAAGAAAACGTTATTATCATAGGAAAACTTTTTCACTGAGAGAAGATTGCGAGTAACGGAGGGAACATGAAGGATATTTTTGAGATGTAGAGGATGTGATGGTGTAGAAATCATGGATTGACCAATATGTGTAATGCGCATACCTGACCCATTGGCTGTTTGGATGTGGTCCTTGCCATGGTATTGCTCCCTCAGAGTAAGTTTGTCGAGGTTGTTGGTGAAGTAGTCCGTCGCTGCAGTATCCGCATACCAGGAGGGATCAATCGGGTAAGATGAAGTAGAGCCGGTATGCGTGGCCGACAAAGCGGCAAGCTGACGTGCCATGTTGCGGCCATCGTTGCCGGCACCAAGATAATCTTTTTGATACCTCTTGAAGCAGCAGGATGCAACGTGACCAACTTTGGTACAAATTTGGCATATGGGACGTGCACCACTTGTACCAGAACTTGTACCAGTTAACGGACGACCTTGAGGGCGCGTTCCGTTTGAGGGAGGTGCAGGTAGAGAGTAGTAGTTTTTGCCTTGACTCTGTCCTTGCTGTCCCTGTCCCTGCTGAGTATCAGGACGAGGTTGGTTAGAGGAATTTCGGCCACCAGCTAGGCGCGCGCTGTAGTTGGCATGATGAATATCGGTGCTCATCTCATCATGCCTTGCATCGACGCGTTGCTCAGCGTTCAGGAGCTGGGCATAGACATCCCGTATAGGCATAGGATCACTAGCAGGACGGGCAGAAACACGATCAGCGAGGGCGTCGTAGTTGCTATCCAACCCGGCGAGCAGAAAAGCATTGAACTCCTCCGTGCGTAGAGGCTGTCCGATGGATGACAGGACATCCGCCAACGACTCCACTTTGTTGAAGAACGCGGTGGCGTTGGGGTAGTCGTGCTTCTTGACCTTGGACAGTGCTGTGCGGATTTGCATGACGCGCGCCGTAGATTGAGATGCAAAGCTCGCCTCTAGGGTTTCCCATGCCTCTTGAGATGTGTAGATGTTCATCACCATGCCAATGACTCCCTCGGTAAGAGAAGACACGAGGGCAGAGAGGATCGCCTGATCCTGTTGGTGCCATGCGGCGTAGAGTGGATTGTCGATAGTAGCAGCAGCGCCGCCTTCAGAACCTGCCGCTGGATTGGTGATCTCGGCAGCCGGACAAGGGAGACTGCCATCGACGAACCCGTATAGGAGATTGCTCCTTAGGATCGGAACAACCTGGGTGCGCCAATAGAGGTAGTTTTCCGCGGTAAGGCGGATGGTGATCTGGTTGGCCAAACTGATCGGCGACGTCGGGATCCGCGACGCCATGGTAGCGCCCCTGCTCATCCTCGAACCAATACTCTGGGAGGTCGACTGGGTAGAGAGAGAGGCGGAGGTATGGGGGCTGGTGATCGAAGCACTCGAGGTAGACATCGTCCTCGATCTCGAGTTGGGCGGAAGACGTGAGCTAGGTTTTCACCGAATCTCTGATACCATAAAAGGTTGCAAATATGCGGTAGGGGTAAGGATCGTGCCTTGCAAGGGTCACGTCCGTGTCATATTTATTGATCAAGGGGTAGAGTACAATACATGGTAAATACGGTTAGTTATAGACTCCATACCGTGTACAACTAGGTTAGTATCTAATACAACATGTTGTTTATCACTCCCTCCTCCCTCCCGTTCCCTGTCCACGCTCGAGACACCCCATGCCCACACGCCCAGCCTGCCGCCGTCTCCATCTCTTAGCCCGTCACGCCGCCTCCTCCGCAAACGACCTGTTGTGCGGCCGGAGAAAAACCTGCGCCGTCTGGAAGTGCCCTCTCTCTCTATCCCCTCCACGCATGAGAGGTGCTTGTGAAAATGCTTGCATGGTGTTTGCTAAAGTGCTTGTTAGAAAAATAATGCCCATCATAGCCGATAAAATTGTGAGGAGTTTGATGGCAAATTGTTGGCGGGCGTCATGTTGTATTTCTATTAGTTTATGTCTTTTGAAAGAAATCGATATGTTTTTTAAAGTATATGACATCACATATTTCTATTTTTTACTAAAAATCACCTACTCCCTCCAACCCATATTATTTGACTTAGATTTATCTAAATATAAATATATCTAGTCAAATTTTAGTGTTAGATACATCCGTATCTAGACAAATTTAAGTCAACTAATATGGGTCAGAGAAAGTATTTTATTAGCTATATAAATAAAACATGAGGAGATGAAAAGTTCCTTCCCAAAATTGTCATCTATTAGTGTATAAATTGTTGTTCTACGATCAATTACAACATATAAATAATCTTATCGAATCTACAGTTGACAGTTACTTTCAGCTTTCCTACAGTTGTCAGCTCACAGCAGATTTCTCACAGCAGATTTTCTGCAGCAGATTAGAATCTGCAGCTGAACCAAACACACCCTTAAAATTAGCCTTCTCAATTCTACCACATTTGCAAGAACTCTTAGATCTCTGCCAGTCTAATTCAATGAGATGTAAAGAAAAGAAAAAACAAACTAGCATATGGTGTTACTGTTACTGCAATTTTACTAATAACTTTTCATCAGGGAACATCCTCAATATATATAAAATCTCTCGCATGATCGCATCCAAATCAGAGCAAACTGCTGAAGAGAAAATTTTCTTTGGAGAGACTGTCGATGTGATGTAGAAGTGTGTTTGCAAGAAAAGAAACACAATTTACTTTCCCTTGATTGAACAATCAACTTTGGACAACCTTATTATTCCAGAACTAGATGCTGCTTTTCTAACTGCAAAGCCTTGATGATGTGAGAAAACTTGATAACTGAAAAAGGAAAACATCATTCACCTTGCTGGTTTCCTTTTTCTCTGTCCAAGATCGCTGCAGGAAAGGGGTTCTTGCAATTGAGCAGTACATCCTAACTCCTCTGCTTGCTTACTATTTACCTTCTCCTAATATATGAAAGAAAACGTTTAACAATAAAACTCTGAGATAATCGAGTAAAGGAACAGTGCAGTGCTCGAGTGGAAGGGAGCATACATGAGGAACTGAATCAGGACTATAATCCTCTCCGAAGTTTATACTTTTGTAATAGTTGAACAGAAACTTTGATACATCCGCGACCTAGAGCAACAGAATAGAAGTTCATGGGTGTATCAGTATATGAGACCTGGACCATTTCCAGATAAACAAAAGTATGAAAAAAAATCTGCCAGTAACAAACCTCTAAGGAATTCGATAGAAAGAACAATAAAGATTTTTTTTGAATAGACAAATCAAAACTGCAATGAAAGTTTACTTTTAATAGTCACTGTGCACGAGGAAGGCACTTGCAAACCCTAGGAATTGCTCCATTCAACACAGGAATGGCATTGGATCGCCATATAAATGAAAGTTAAATTATTTGTAAGCGAACATATGAACTCAGGCAATTGATGAAGATAAGTTGGGACTGTACATCTATTAGGTGTTTTATTTTTCAGAAAATGCGAAGCTTGCGTTTCGATGTATTGAAAAGGTAGAAATTGTTACAAAACCCCAAGAGACCCAATGCAACATACAACACTGGGGATTAATGGATATCCCATTCCCCAGGCAAACACACTCTAAGCCCTAGGGTGCCAGGCCCAAAGCTTGGTCTCGTCCTTGATCAGCCTGAGTAGCGTAGTAGCACATGCATGTGCACTATTGAACTCGAGCTTTTAGTACTGCTATAGATTTCTCAGGGAGGAAGTACTGCTACTAAAGCTGTAACAGTGAGCTCATCCTGACCTTCTTGTCCTCGAGGAATATTTACAGATCACATGTGTGTCACAAAAAGAAATTTGGTGGGCATTCCATCTAACTTTCTAGTTGTTTTAACATGAAATCTTCATGCATATTATGATTATACATAAATATTAACAGAATAGGCTTACCTCAACCCATTCATTACAAAATTCCCCAATTGGTGGGCGGTAAAGATTCACATGACCATCAGCAGTGCAAACAGCAAGCAAACACCTGAAATATTGTGTCAATATAAACAAGAAAAAATTAGGCTATAAACTTTAAATGAAGGAAAAAATAGCTTTGAATACCACTAAAATTCTATATACCCAGAATTAGGTGCAAATCCTGGCCGAGACCATGAAATTGACCGTGTGCATGGTTCAGTATCACGCACTAAGAATGTAGGTACTAAACATGGTTGAAAGAGATCTGCAAGTGTTGACAAGTGAACATTTCAGATCGAGCAAATAGCTGTTAAATTTCAATTGACATAAAGCATCTGATCTCTTAAAGTGACACTAATCAAGACAGGTAAACAACTATAGTCTCAAATGTTTCTGGCTTTTCCATTCATTTCGAATAGCATATTAGCATTATATTTTCAATGCAATGTTGATGTTGAGAAGAAACTTCAGATTCAGTAATAAAATTACATCTATATTAATTCGTGCAAAAAAAAGTGCATCTGAATCAACATCATCCTTTGAAGTTGGCCCTCCTCAACCAAACATCTCACTGAGCATGTCAATTCAAAACTTCAAACTGCCCGGTGTCTCAGAACTAAATTACATAGCTCGAACGTTCACAGGCATTTAAATTAGAGAATATAAAAATCAAATTTCTAATCCACATATATTTTCCATTCATTTCGAATAGCATATTAGCATCATATTTTCACTGCAAGGTTGATGTTGAGAAGAAACTTCTGATTTAAGTAATTAAATCAACTTTATTGATTTTTGCAAAATACAAAAATGTGTATCTTAATCAATGCCATCCTTTGAAGTTGGCCCTCCATCTTCTCAACCAAAGAGCTCTGATACCATGTAAAGCTTCATGCACTAGCCAATGCAACCAAAAGTCTGAAGTTATGAAAAGAGCTAGGCAATCCACATATACACTTCAACATAGCCTACTATCATGTACTATATATACAACAAAATGAACATAGCACAAAGGTTGTGTTTCCCTGAAGACCAATACCTTCTCGTTTAACAACTCCAATGGAAAAAGGTTCACTAGCACGTAGCAAGACAAAGCCCCGAGGCCCATCAAGTGTGGCTGGGTTCTATATAGAAGACATGATGAATGCAAGGTCAATCCAATGGATAAAGTGAAGTATGGTAATGCCTGCAGGCAAGTACCCGTAGGTTGATGAAACTGCAAATACCAGGATGGTAACAATGTGACCAGAAGCAACAGCCACCAAGTTCTCGCTTGACCAGGCGATGGCGTTGGGATAGGACGGAGAAGCAATCAGCGTAGCGGATTGGTAATGCGGAGCCATTGCACAAGGACTGAAGCACCCTTATTAGAGAAAACGCAAGCTACAATCTGCAAAACCCACGCCATATGACCTATGAGACTCAAATTAACCTTGTTACAGCCATTCAGTGCCAGAAATAATACTCCAGAAACATCTCTAGTTACTTTTCCAGTCTGAAAACTAAAAAGAGAAAATAGGTTGATACAATGAAACTGCGTCAGCAGTCAGCACTAAACTACAATAGCTCCGACGGCGACCAGAGGCATCCCTAGTACAGAATCCAGAGGAGTTCCACCTCGCGAGAAATTGGATTACAGAAATACACGACTAACCGAATCTAGGGTTTGGGGAGTTCCCCTTAATCCGCGAGCTCGATGATACGGCCTACAGCAGCAGCAAGGCCTAAAGGGCGGCGGCAACGCAGGGTGGCAACAGTAGCCGGCGGCGGTGCCGGGTTCTTTTTTTTTTGGGTCGTGCTGAGCGTTCCCCGGGGGATCACGCGCTCCGATCTCCCACCTCCGGAACCGTACGATTGAGACTTGCTAGACCGTCTGATCCAAACCGGGTCCGCCCCTAGTCAAAGAGGGCACCCTGAAAAAATCCACCCGAAAAAGTCTAGTGTGAACCGTCAGATGGGTTTGGCATCGTCTCCCCGCGAACGTTTCCCCGCAATATTCAGTCCGTCTTCTGTTTCCCAGGAAAGTTTCCTATCGCCCTTCCTCTAAGAGCAGCCGCCGACGGATTCCTCGCAGCAGTTCTTCCTGCCTTGCTACGCAGCTCCCTCGCTGCTCTCTCTACCCTCATACATCTACTTCTCCCAATCCCCATGGCTTCACACGAGCTGCACACCGGCGTTGCCCCCTCTTCCATCCACGGCCGCCGCCGGAGAAGACGACCCATGTTTGGAGCAAGCAGTCAGCGGCGCCCAACGCATGTAGCAGTAGCGGCACAGACATGTAGCAGCGGTGCCCGACACGTGTAGCAGCGGTGGCTCAGACATGTAGCAGCGGAGGTCTAGGCATGTAGCAGCGGTGCCCGACGCGTGTAGCAACAGTGGCTCGGGCGTGTAGCAGCGGCGGCCCAGGCATGTAGCAGCCGTGGCTCAGGCGTGTAGCAGCGGCGCCCGAGGCGTGTAGCAGCGGTGGCTCGGGCGTGTAGCAGCGACACCCAGCGCGTGCGCCCGGAGCGTGTAGCAGCGGCGGCCCCCGCATGTAGCAGCTGTGGCTGAAGGGTTTCGCGGCATAGTAAATCAAAATTTTCTACGGATGCGAACAGAGGGAAAGCCAAGATCTAATCTAGGAGATGCAATCAACGAGAGAGATTGGATTAGATCTTCATACTCTTGAAGATTCGCACAGCGGAACGTTCGTCGGAACGTGGGTGATGTAGTCGTACTCGCTTCTCCTCCTCGCGATCCGATCCGATCTAGCACCACAAGTGGCGGTGCCTCCGTGAGATGCACACGTGCAGCACCTCGACGTCTCCTCCTTCCTCGGACCAGCGAGTATGGTGGAGAGATAGATTGGATCTACAACACGACGGCGTGGTGTATATGGTGGAGAATTTCTGCTGCAGGGCTTCGCCTACAAACAGTCGGGAGGGAGAGAGGAAGGTAGCAAGGCAGCTAGGGCTTGGAGGAAGGTGTGTAGTAGGGGGGAGGGGGCGCACCACCCCTCTATATATAGAGGGGGGCGGCCAGCCCTTGCCCCTCCTCCAAGCCTATCTCTAGTTTAAACAATTTAAACTCTCCCTTATCTAGAAATCCTATCTCTAGTTTAAACGATTTAAACTCTCCCTTATCTAGAAATCCTATCTCTAGTTTAAACGAGTTTAAACTTATCTAGGATCGGCTGGGCCCTATGGGGCCTTGTGCCCCTGGCCCAATGCGGCCAGGACACTCCCTCATAGGCCCATGCCCCCTCCCGGAAGGTGGGGCCACGTTGGTCCCCTTCCGGAAGGTTCTAGAAGCTTCGGTATAATACCGATTAACCCGAACAATTCCGAACTCCAAAACTGCACCGCCTTATATGAATCTTATTCTCCGGACCATTCCGAACCTCTCGTGATATCCGGATCCCATCCGAGACTCGAACAAAAATTCATAAACCAATTATCCAATCTATCCTAGCCGAGATACGTTAAGTGTGTGACCGCGGGTTCGAGAATATGCGCATGATCTTCTATCAATAATCAACAGCGGTCCAGGCACCCATATTGACTCCCACACATTCATCGATGATCATATCGGATGAACCACAATGCCAGGATTCAATCAATCCCATATATATATTCCCTTCGTCTCGCGATATTTTACTTGCGAGATTCGATCGTCGGTACCGTCATACCTAGTTCAATCTCGCTCACGAAGTACTTTACTCGTTCCGTAATCCGATATCACTTTGTGATTAACTCCTTAACCACATGCTTGCAAGCGGTGTTGATATCGACACGAGTGGGCCCAAGTATATCTCTCCGACTTGGGAGGACAAATTCCATCTCGATACATACAACCCAACAGATACTTTCCGATCACCGAGAGACACCTTTATGATCACCCTCTCATAGGATGACGTTTGATGACCTCAAAGCTTTCTTCGGTACCAGGAGTTGCATTATCTCATGGTCTAAGGAATACAATATTTGACATAGGAAAAGCTTCGCAAAGATGAACACGATGAAACGATCTAATTGCTTCGCTTAGTTTGGGTCTGTCCATCATATCATTCTCCCAATGATATGATCTCATTATCAATTGACAACTCATGTCTATGGTTAGGAAACCTTAACCATCATTGATCAATGAGCTAGTCCATAGAGACGTACTAGGGACACGGTGTTGTTTACAAACCACACAAGTATTAAAGTTTCCGCTTAATACAATTCTAGCATGGAACATAAACTTTATCATGAACAAGAATTATAATAATAACATCTTTATTATTGCCTCTAGGGCATAATTCCAACAGTGGCCTGGGCGTGTAGCAGCGGTGTTCCGGTGCGTGTAGAAAAAAGCGTTCAAGCCATGGCAAACTCCTGCAGCACCACCCGACGACGCTCTCGCCGGATCATAGTAACACTACTCGCCACTCGCAGCAGCGGTCATCTGCTTGCAGCGCCGCCGGCCATCATCCCGCTCGCAGCACGGCCCGCAGCTCCAATGGAGGTTTGTAGCAGCACTGGTGGAGGTCGACGTCTTACAGCATATGTGTACAACTCTTGTAGCGGCGGCCTACATACGTAGCACAACTCCCAGCCGTGGTGAGCGAGAACATGCTTGACAAGAACCCATATGACCATGGTTGCTGCAGGGAGATCAGGAGGTAGCCATCAGATCTGTTGCTACGGGAAGAAGAGGAACATGGGAAAGGGAAGGGATGTTAGAGTGGAGGTGCACGAAGAGAATCCCATGGCTGTTGCTGAGAGTTCAGAAGAAGCTACCTTCTCGGTGAGGAAGAAAATAAATAGGGGAAAGGTGAACTAGTGGAGGAGAACACCCGAACGGAGATAAGGCTAGCATAGGGCCGCACGTGGTCGTTTTCTTCCGAATATGAGACGCGTGGCACGCTGCCGATGCGGAGGACGCACGGCGCATAATCCCCCGGGGGCATACAAGTGTTTCCCTTTTTTTGGTTGAGAGCACGGGGGAGGAAAAAATAAACGTGGAAGAGAATTTAGAGTGAGGACGCAGCGGTCAAAGGATTTGTCACATGGGATTCAATCAGACAGTGAACGCCATACCTGGTCAATGGGACGGCCCGGCACAGGCATTCACGTGCCTGGCCCGGCCTAGCACACTTCGGCCTGTTTAACTCGCGTGCCGGGCCGTGCCGGCATAGGTGCCTGCATTTCAGGCCTGGGCACGACACTGACACTAGATACATCTGTGGCACGTCAAGCACGTCGGCATGTTTGTTTTTTTCTGCTGGCCCGTCAAATAAACCTTAACTAGGAGCCCAATTTGTAATATTTCACCAATGCTACGGTAGCCTGGTCAAGAGGATGGCGGGAGTTCAGCTGATCGTGAGTTTAACTCCTGGTTGACATTTATTTTGTCAATTATAATATTTCTCTAAACACATGCTAAACGGGCCGGCCCGCGTGCTTTAGTCCATGGCCTCGACGTCTCAGGGGTCGGCACAGGCACGACATGCTTTTTCCCCGGAGACCGCGTGCCACTGCTCCATCAACGTGTGGCCGCCTCGACCTCGCGACCCTTCGTTCCCCACACAGTCGCCCCGATCTCGTGACCGCTCGTTCCCTATGCAGCTCCACCGTGCCGACCCGGGTCTTCACCAAGTCCGGGGCCCCTTCCATAAGGGTGGCACCGTTGAGAGGTTTTGACACTAGTAGCCTCGTCCTTCTTGATAAGCACATCAAGGCAAGCTCGCGGCATGCATAGTGGTTCCTCCACGGCGCGGCAGCCTCACCAAGTTCGAGGGCCTCCACCGCCCCCAATCATCAAGCAATGTGTGGTCAGCCTCCAGGAGGTCTTCGACTCGGTGCTTGTGGCGTTGTGGAGAGAAGAAGTCGATCATAGCTAGTTGGGTACGCGGAGCAGCGAGGATGGTCGGTCTCTAGGAGATATTTTGAGCTAATTGTAGTTACGCTCATGTTAAGCACTGTTATTAAATATGATAAGCTAAATCTTGATTTCATCCCATCCCTCAATTCTTCCAACCAAAAAAAAATTGGGATCATCCTATTGTGGACCATCTCATACACAAAATTGAGGACCATTCCATCCCATACACAATTGTCTATTAACCAAACACACAAGAGTTTTCACAGAGAGATTTGGTGTCACAAGCCATTCGATTTGCTTATTAAACTATCTATTGTCTATTCTTTATTCCTGAAGGTAACCACGATTTTTACTTACTTCTTTCGATGGCGTAGTCGTTACCGGGAAGCTACTCTGTTGATAGACTTGAGTTTACGCTTGTGAATCAGGCTGCCATCGTGCCCAAATCTGTATTTTAGGGCGTGTTTGGTAGATAACAGCCAAATTCGGGCTCGTCCTGGCTAGGCTCTAGAAGGCATGTCTTCGCGAAAAACAGGATCAAGGCTATCTTTGGCAGTTCGTTTGGTTACCTACCCAGCCATGTTTTGGCTCGGGAGAGTCTATAGTCCATCGTAGGCGGAGATTGGAGGTGGGAAGCTCTGCCGAAATCGCCTATAGTAGCATCCACCCCCTCCGGCGTGGTCATCATCAACATCTACAGCAAAATCCTCTCCATCCCCGTACTGTAATCTCCTGGAAAACATGATGTGTGACGCAATCTATTGTTTTTCCACGATCTATTGTATCTCTATGTCTATGGTTGAGTAGTGATCTATTCATTGCAATTGTGAAATAGTTCATTGTTGATTTCATACAAGTATATTATATTTTATGATGGTCTTATGTACTTATGTACTGATATATGAGTGCACACATATGTTGGGAATGCATAAAAGATTTTCACTATTGTATGTTGCTAGGAGGAGGGATGACCGGAGATTGATAGAAATTGTCTCCTAAGTCTTAAATATGCATGCTATGTTAATTCATGGATAATTAACTGGGGATAAATTATGGGGACCTTAAACCTTATAAACCGTGGTTAGATTTTATGTCTTAATAACTATCTTGCTTGTGCGAAAACGGCCTTGTGATCACTAACTAGGGGTGTATTTGTGCGGTTTCATGGTTGCACCTATTTATGGCTCCTCTCTAGAAAAAATAATAAAGACTATCCATAGGCTTCACTAACTGTGAAAACCAAACAATGAAATAACAACTTGCTAGAACATTTAACCCCTTGAGTTACTCGCTTTTACTTTTACTTGCTTTCAGTTTACTTACTGTTACTTGCTTTTACTTTTCTTACACTAGTTTACTTTATGTATTACTTTCAGCACTGTACAGTTTTTTCTAGTTACAAATAAAAAGTACCTTACAAACTCTACTTCATTGTTTACATGAAAGGACATATAAGTGGGTTATAGGGATTTAGAAAATAGTTAGTTTATTTTCAGCTTCTCGTTGGTTTGAGACTCAAATACTTATTGAATATGGCTATAGTGATTCCCTGCTCTTGGGTATTATCACATACTTATAGCCTGCCAACTTGCATTGCTCCATTTCATCAACAAGTCCAGACAGAATGAGGAAAGATCACTTTCCTTCCTTGCTCTTATCTCTTATCTCTCATTTAGCCACCACATGTGGTCTCGCCATACTATTCTTAACATTATCCTCGAAACCGATGGTCAGAATGGAACCACGTCGTCAATACGCGTATTTTTTATGTAGAGCTCGTGTTGAATTGGAGCATATTTATACTAATTACAATGTGTCAATATTAAGACTGTTCAGGGAGGAGAGCAAAAAGAAGGAGAAGATGGCCTTTGCACCAAGTGGTGCACTCGTGCACTCGATGTGGGCTCGCTCCCAGGAAACGGTCGTTTCTACAGTTGTCCCTGGGCTTGGCTGTGGATTGCTTTACAACCCGCGCTAGCCACAACTCAAGGTCTATTGTAACATCCAAAAATATGAAAAAATGATTATAAAACTCTATTCACTAAAATTAGGGTTAATGAAAACTTTGATTAAATAAAAACCAAATGAATGCATATGTCTATGTGATGATTTGATGAATGCATGAATGGACTTGTGTGATTCAACTAAATAGTAAGGAATGGTTAAAAGATGAATATAAAATCATCTAAAACATTTCCAAGCAGAAACAAATCAAGAGAAAATCATAAACAATTCAAATAAAGCAAATGGTCAATTTTGCCAATCTTGCTCACTAGGTCACTTTGAGTGTTTCTAGTCCAAGATTTCAAACAGAAACTTTTCCAATTCTTTTCACCCCTTGCTAGACCAAGTAAAAGTGAATCAAAGTCCACCTTTCCAACTTGCAGAAACATTTGGCAACCCCATTCAAATGACAATTGAAAATTGAATCTTTAACATATGTGAAGATCACACCTTTTCAAAACCCAACCAAACCAGTGCACGTTGATCAATCCAACTAACCAGATACTCCCTAGTATGTGCCTAGCAAACCCACCAAGTTTGAATCCAAAATTCAAATTTGAATTTCTTTCGGCCATTTCATCAAACACATTGTTAGCAGCAAACAAACAAACACAAAACACTATAGTGAGAAGTGATCAGTGCCTAACTTTCTCCCTATATATCTCACGTTACACTCCCAGTAGATGATCAAAGTAATCTAACTAGCTTTAGCACCACTGTGAGTAAGCCTAGCCATTAATGGTGAGCATGCCGAGAGCACCATTGCCACCCCCATGTCGCCATCAAGCTAGAGGAAGAACTAGCCTCGCCAAACTTGTTTGGGACACGCAGCACCGTCCACCGCCACTCCATGTCCAAGCCCCGAGCGCAACCAGCCACTGGACCATCCTCCAAGCACGCGCCCAGTCTCTCTGCGTGCGAGCAGAGAGCGTTCTAGTGTGCCGTCAGCGACACCAGCCCACAGACCACGCGCCTCCCTCACCGCTTGTAGACGTGATCACCAGCACCCAAGCACCCCGCCAGACAACCTCATTCGCCGCCGCGCGGACCACGCACGCTGTGTGCCATTAAAATTTCCTTCGGACCCGCCCAGAGCGCCGCGACGTTCCGACCATCTCGCGCCGCCCCAGGCCTCGCCACCACGCCGTTGAGCTTCGCCAGGGAGCACAACACCGCCCCTATCGTCGCCCATGCCAGTAGCAATGTGTGTCGTCGACACCGACGAGATCCACATGTGCCATTCGGTCCCCTTCAACCACTATAAAAGGATGCCTCCCCCGCTCGTTTTCTTCACACCAGTTCACTCCCCACCTCTCACTGATACCCCCACTCACTCCCGGAGCAAGGCGAGCACCAGGTGGTCGGAATTTCACCGGAGTTCACCGCTGCAGAGGAGGAGAGGCGCCATCGATTGGAGCCGCCTTAGGAGAAGCTGCCGGTACCAGGATAATCGCCGTCGTCGACCATCGCCTGAGCCCCGATGAGCCTCCCACTACCCCCGCCGATCGTGCTAGGGTTTTGTCTCGCTGGCGCTGCCCGACATGGACGACGAACCAGAGCCGTTCGATTAGAGTTAGATCCTACGATCCTAATCGCCCCATACCGCTTCGCCCCTCGTTGTCTCACTGACGAGTGGGGTCACTCATTTAACCAGCCCGCGCGTGCGCTGTGCGTAGTGGGCTGGCCCAGTTAAACGTCTCGCGCAACCTAACAATTCAAATTTAGTTTTATTCATTTAATTTCAAACCCAGTTCTGTACCTAGATTCAAAAATCAACCCAGCTCGATTTACTAAACCAAAATGCATAAAACCAATTTTGTTAGAAAGGTACTAGAATGCTTAATCCAAGCCCGTTGGATTCAAACCATTTAGATTTGTAGATCACCCATGGTAAAAAATAACAAGGCATAAGCTTTTCTGCATTCAAACATTTTTCAAAATTCAACCATAAGAGCTTTTGAGTTGATTCTAACTCTCAAAAATCACATTTAACCATATCTTTCAGAATATATAAAAATATAGAGGTTTACTTATAGAAATAATGATCAAGTAATAAAAGAATGCCACATAGGAATTTCTAGTCACTTTAATTAATTAAAATAAAAAGGTTAAACCTTATTAAATTGTGACACCACTTTAAATCATATTCCCATATACTGAAATATGTGGTGATGACATGTGTCAACATGATCCCATGTTTGAGTTAGAGAATATTAAATCTTAAATAGTTTTTCAATGAGTAGAAATTACTTTTCTCAAATAAAAGAAATGAGTCAAGTGCTTTAATCTTTGTAATGTTAGTGATGATGCTAGATCATCTAGTATGAACCTCTGTGTGATGATTATAAATAATTAAGTATTGTTTGGTTATTGTGTACCTCGTATTTATTTATAGACGCTAGTACCGACCAAGGCTACGAGGAGAAAGGAGATACTACGAGGAAGAAGCCAAGGAAAACTTCAACCACTGCTCTGCACAAGGTAAGCTAACACTTGAAACTTAGCAAGCTTATACTAATATCTTAGCAAGCCAATACTTGCAAGCTACTCATTAAGCAAGCTACCACTTGCAAGCTCTACTTGCAAACTTATACCCATTTGATGATACCCAATCCTAGTTTTACTTGCAAAGCTTAATACTTTAATTCTTTCTCAAACCTTTCTCTTAGAGTTTACTTAGTAACTTGTAGATAATAGAAGGATACTGGAAGGTAGCATAAAGAGCATTAAAACTTGGCCTAAGTTAGATAAACTTGATGTCATCCTGAGGCATGAGATTGAACTTAGATAAGATCCACTTGTTTACCACCCTCATTAGTATTTACCCCCACTTGTAGATGCTAGTGCTAAGAATAAAACTTGATCAACTTTAGATGGGAATACTTGGTGAAAATGGTTATGAAAACCTTAGAATGATGAGTCATTCTACTGAAATGTTTTGATATGTGTTTCCGAACACCAGATGATTTTGATGATGAAAATGTTAAGGCATGAGCCTTAGACCTTTACAAAACTGATGGTTGTCTGGATGCGATACCATTCCAATTTTACTATACAACCACAATACCCGAAATTTGGATAGGGCTTGACTGGAAAATTATATAACTTAGTATGGGTTCCCTTGCGGCCAAGGTCTGAGCTGAGGCTACCTTGTGAAGATTGTCCACCTATGCAGTACCCAAGATGACAGTTGGTCATGGTTGGGAGGCCAAACTCACTGGAGAGGTGCCTATACTAGGGCGTGTAATTGAAAGGTTAGGATTGATTATCCGCATACTGAGTATGGTGAATTCAGGATTGTTCCTAGCGGATGTATCGAATATTGTGGTGAAAGTGTACAATCTCTACAGAGTGTCAAACTATTCGAATAGCCGCGTCCGCGGTTATGGACAGTTGGAGTGGCCATACTGTTCCCCCGTCAGATGTTTTCAAAAGGAGTTGTAAAAGGATTTGTGACTTTGACTTGACCACAACAGAGTTGTGATATAAAATTTAAGTTCCCCTTTTAGGTGTTATCAAACTTTCAACTAGCTTTCTTTGCTTCTGAACTTAGTAGAGGTAAATCTGGCTTTTTGCAAAACAACCCTAGATCTTAGTATACCCTATTCAAAACCACTTCACTTGTTAGTATTAGTTTGCGAATACTTCAAGAGTACTCATGGCTTTGTCCCTGGCTATTCCCGTGGCCAGACTATGAAGAGGAGTATCAGGAGGACGGACAGCAGGAAGGTTACGACAACTAGGATCATCTCCGTGGCATCCCGCAAAAACCACTACTAGAAAATCGCGTTGTTTTTATGCATTGCATCATCATGACCGCATGCTCATGTCATCATGCATTTGTTTTTCTAAAACTATTTTCTAAAAGCCTAGTTTTGTTTTCTAAATATTCCCCGTCTTAATTTCAAATCAAAACTCCGGACTTTTCCGAGTCTTTTATTTGTCTAAAAACTATTTAAAAAAGTCTATTTTTAAATTAAAATAAAAGTTTATATTATTTTTGGGAGGCAGCCAGCCAGGCCGAAAGCCCGGCCAGCCACCTCCAAACCCTAATCAAATATCTAGTCCTAATCCTACCTACCCCAGATCTCCCCAAACCCTTTTCTACCTAAACCTAGTCTACCCAGCCCCCTCCACCTCACTCCACCCTATCACAGCGCGCCACATCACCCTGGCCCCAATCCCCACCACTCACCCGCAGCCACCTGCCCCCAACCCCCCCGTGTGGACCTTGTGGACCCCAACACCACCTGGCTAGCCCCACCTGCCGCCCCGGTCCCACCTCCCCATCTCCCGCACGCGAGCCCCGCACCGACGCCACCTACCCCTGCCTCCGCTCGATCCCAGAGCCTCGCCGCCGCTCTCGCCACCATCCCCTCCTGCTCGCCTCTCCGCCCTCCCGCAGGACACCCCCAACCGCCGGCCGACCTCCTCTCCGTCGGGCCGCCGTGCCGTCCACCACGACCGGCCGCCCTCCTGCACCTCTGCCGCTTCCCCTTCCGACGCGAGCTCCGACCGCCGCGTTCCCGACCGCCTCGAGCCCGGCCCCTCCGTTCCGGCCACCGCCCGCCATGCGCGGAGCGCCGCCGCTGCTGCGTCCGCCCGTGAGCGAGTCCCGCCGCCTGGGCGCTCCTCGCCGCCTCCGCGCTCGTCCCGCCTTCCCCCGGTCGAGTCCCGCGCTGCCCCGGCGCGCCTTCCGCGAGCACCGCTGCCTCCTCTGCGCCCCGCCGTCGGCCGCTTCTCCTCCTACCATCCGCGCCTCCCTCTTCCGCCTCTACATCCCGCGGGCGCGCCTCCGCCGCTGCGCCAACCGTCCCCATGGCGCCGGACCCCTCTCCGGCCGCCCTCTCTAGCCCTGCCTCCCTCCAAGCACGGTTGCCGCTGCGCCTTCCTCGTATCCCCGTCGTGCTCCTCCGCCGGTCGCTGCCTCCCTGCTCCCCATCAACCCGAGCATCCCGCCGCCCGCAGGAGCTTGACTTCGGCCTCCCTTCCTTGCAAGCCTCCTTGGCCGAGCTGCCTTCTCCGTTTCCCCATCGCCAACCGTCGGCGAGCCTTGTCTCCAGCGCCGCCCCGGGCCGTCCTCCTCCAGGGGCTCCTTCCCCTTCCCGAGCGTGCCGCCTCTGCCCCTGAGCTCCCTGTGCCGCCCGCCTCTCTCTCGCGGCGGAGGCGTGCCACCGCGTCTGGCCACCGTCGGCATCGTCCCTTGCTGCTAGGTGCGGCCCACGCCCTCTGCGTTCGCCGGCCCTACTCGCCTCCTGCCGCTCATGCCTGTCTGTTGGCACGCGTGTATGTCCTGTGTGCGTTGTGTTTGTGCCACCCCTACAACATATGTTTGCTTGTGTTGAATCATGTACACTTTGTAACCTCCGTTGTTGCTGATCTGCTCGAGAGCTCGTGTCTAGGCCTCCAACCCTGTCTGTGGTGTCGCCGAAGCGCCGCAAGACGAAAACTGTCACAACGTCAAGATCATCCAAAGACCGATCCAAACTCGGCGCCGCGCCAAGATCTTCTTCACGGATTTGGCTTCATGGAACCCTGAAGACCCCGGTGTCGAGCCCCAAGTTCGCCACCGATGATCAGGATGGTACCCCAAGATCTCCTTCCCGGAATTCGACGCCTTGATCCTGCGAATCCGAAGACCAAGCCCGAACCCCATCGAACCCCCCAAACCAAGATCGTCGAGCCCCTCTAATGTGTGAACCTTTTCCCGAGCCCCTATTTTATAAATGCTATATATAAAACCTGTTGCATAATAATTGTTCATCTCGCATGCATATTGGTGTGGTTTGGGGGCATTATGCCAATTCATCTCATAATTAAATATGGAGTCTATATGCGGGATATCTTTGTCTTATTCCGGACTCCATTTAAATTGGTGTAGCGAACCGATGCCATGTTTGTCCTGTTAAGACAACAATTAAATTGCGGGGTAGATAAATAACTTGAACCATCTGAATCATTGTTGGGACCCTGGTTCTGCTTAATGTGGCCTAATTGCATCGCATCTTGCCATGTCATACATCATACATGCATCATGCCCGATCTTTTGCCGTAGTATTAAATAGTCCAACCGGTGTTTCTTCTAGTGCTTTGCTTCTTCACGGACTAGGCCGATGAGTTGATGCGAGTGTCGACCCGACCTTCGGATGAACCTTCGGCAATGTTTTTCAGGCGAGCATCTCCCCCTTTCTACCTATCTTACTTTTATAGTATTTATTCCCTCCTGTTGATCTATTGCTATCTGTGTTGCGATGCTCTAGTTTTCGTACCCGAGATATCCCTTGCAGCCTTATATTGCCTTGGACACATCCTATTACCTGTTGTTTGGTAGATAGTTGGACTTGCGCTTCGTAGTCGCTTGCTCAAGTGCTGTTGCGTGTCGTCAAGTACCACAGTTGTTGGAGTATTGCCGCATGTTTAATGTTGGAGATGATCAAGACTTTAATTATTGTTTAATAACTAAAATTGAAGTAGGTAAATGCAGAGGCACAGGTGGGCAATAGATGTTATTTGGTTGTTAACCGTCCACTTGTGTCCCGTAGGACCCCGAGTTCTTGACACCTGTTCCGAGATCGAGCGCGCTAACCACATGTGGGGTGTATGGGCACCCCCATCGATTTAGTACCTGATTCCAAGTACTGTACTGGGGGCCACAATTAGTTTGGGGCTTTATTACTATTCTGTACTTATGCCATGCTTTACTGCTTTATTTAAATTGTGCGAAGTACTGCACCTGTACTGTTTAGGTAAGCGGAGTGTTTTCGCGGTATCGACAAGCCCAGTCACACTTTCGGGTTCCCAGTCGTTTCTGACCATTGACGAAACCCCGAGTCCGTCTCGGAGACCGGCCGACTTTGTTGCGGGTATCTTAGTGGGGTGGCCCCCATGTACTTGCTTTGGGTCTGGGAAACGTCATGACTTAGGCCCCGCCGACATACCGATGGGTGTATGTTAACTGATCTGGCAAAAAGGGTCGAAGTGCGTGTGGATACTTTGGTGCACCCCTGCAGGGTTAAATCTTTTCGAAAAGCCGTGTCCGCGGTTATGGATGACTTGGAGCACAGTTCTCGATCATAGACAACTATAACTAAAGTTTACTGTTATAATTTGACTTGTATCCGATATGACTAGTAATCAGCTTCACTACAACGGAATGGATAAATAAAAGTACCAACAACTGCTGGGTTTGGGATGTCTCATGCTAATCGTATCTGACTAGTAAGTGTTGCAACTACAACGGAATGTTTAACTAAAACTGCCCACTGCTTATTATATCAGGATGACTCATGCCATCTTTATTTGACTAGTAATTGCCGCAACTATAACGGAATGAATAAAACTGCCAACGGTGTGAGTTCCTCAGTTGACTTCCTCGTTTGGTCTCGAGGGGGAAACACTAGGATGGGTATGTTTGGTGGTAGTATCAAGATGGTTCCGAATAGGACTTTCTTATCCCTCTCTGGTAGCCGACAGTTATATCGAGTCTCTATAGGTTGTTTAGTGCATGCTGCGCTGCCGCTTCAGTCCACCATACCTATGTAGGCGAGGATCGACGAATTCTAGCCTCACCGTGTACTGGCCTCAGTACTGACCGCTCTCTCTTTTTCCTTTGCCCTTTGTCGGCACCCTTTTTGTTTAAGCAGGTTTTGAGATCGATGTCGTTAGCAGGGTTACCCTTCCGGCTTGGCCTGGGCAGGGTTATGGACGCCATTGGTTATTCTTCAGGGCTCTTAGCTCAATTTGCACCTTGTCCATACTCGGACGCTGTATCGTTTTCAAGGTGATTTGGATCTTTGTACTGTATATCTGTATTCTTGACTCCTTGAGTCGCTGTTGTATATATCTGTTCTGTGGGTTCCATCGTGGACTATTGTGTAATGGTATTACTTCGTTTTCCACCCGCACAAAAGTGCCTGGTGGCCACCTTTGAATCGTTTCTATGCGGGTTTGGCGGGAATCGCTGAAACTTGCATAGGGCCGATTCTGAGGGTGTTACAGAGTGGTATCAGAGCTCAGCAGTTGCGATACCCGACAAGTCCAGCCTGTAGGATAACCTAGCTAACGGACGAAGTAGAGTGTCAAAACTATTTTTGCAAAATCGGTTGGATAGTTCTGATTAGGTCTGATTTTACTCCTTACCCCTCTGCTGCTCTCCTCTCACCTCTGCGTGTTTTGAATACGCTCTCTTCTCTCTCTTCGAGTCCAGGATTTCTCGTGGTTGGGTTCCGTCGTACCTTCAGGGTTTCGCTTCCTCCTTTGATAACGGTGTTCTACCATCCGGTGTTCATGCTATCTGAGGAATCCGTCTTCTGTGGTACCATTCTTTGTTCCTTGTTTGTGCCTTCCGTCGTTTTCTGACGCGACGACATCATCTACGCCAGATCCGATGCAGAGTCTGCATCACTCCTTTGTTTCTGAACCTCGATTGTCAAGATCTTCAGTCTGATTCCGAGAATGGTTGCACGCTATTCTACTGATTGTGCAGAGTAATAGTTTGGGTGCGTGATGGATTG
This sequence comes from Avena longiglumis, assembly GCA_030063025.1. NCBI lineage: Eukaryota > Viridiplantae > Streptophyta > Magnoliopsida > Poales > Poaceae > Avena > Avena longiglumis. The sequence goes on from CP125973.1 coordinate 162,574,680, forward strand.
GCCCCCATGCCGACTACCCCTTCTATTCGCTTTGGTACATTGAAGTGGATGAGAATGCATCGGTTCCCTCTTTCCATCGAAGCTAGAGGTGGCTTTATTTGTTGATACCTCTACCTTCGACCTTTTGTTTCCCGGAGTGTTCTCTCGACGATCACGGACAACGACCTCTTGTTAGTGGTGTCGCGAGGATCTACACGATGCGAGAAGATTCAGATCGCCGCCCTTCTTCCCGGTACCATGAGGCGGATCTCGAGGGCGAGATCCATTGTTAGTGGTGTCGAATTGTGGCATCCCGCAAAAACCACTACTAGAAAATCGCGTTGTTTTTATGCATTGCATCATCATGACCGCATGCTCATGTCATCATGCATTTGTTTTTCTAAAACTATTTTCTAAAAGCCTAGTTTTGTTTTCTAAATATTCCCCGTCTTAATTTCAAATCAAAACTCCGGACTTTTCCGGGTCTTTTATTTGTCTAAAAACTATTTACAAAAGTCTATTTTTAAATTAAAATAAAAGTTTATATTATTTTTGGGAGGCAGCCAGCCAGGCCGAAAGCCCGGCCAGCCACCTCCAAACCCTAATAAAATATCTAGTCCTAATCCTACCTACCCCAGATCTCCCCAAACCCTTTTCTACCTAAACCTAGTCTACCCAGCCCCCTCCACCTCACTCCACCCTATCACAGCGCGCCACATCACCCTGGCCCCAATCCCCACCCCCCCCCCCCAGCCCCCTGCCCCCCCCCCCCCCCCCCCCGTGTGGCCCGTGTGGACCCCAACACCACCTGGCTAGCCCCACCTGTCGCCCCGGTCCCACCTCCCCATCTCCCGCACGCGAGCCCCGCACCGACGCCACCTACCCCTGCCTCCGCTCGATCCCAGAGCCTCGCCGCCGCTCTCGCCACCATCCCCTCCTGCTCGCCTCTCCGCCCTCCCGCAGGACGCCCCCAACCGCCGGCCGACCTCCTCTCCGTCAGGCCGCTGCCGCCCACCTCGACCGCCGCCTCCTCCACCTCTGCTTCCTTCCGGGACGCGAGCTCCGACCGCCGCGTTCGGCCGCCGAGCCCCTCCGTCGGCCACCGCCTCCGCCATGCGCGGAGCGCCACACACTGCGTCCCGCCTGTGAGCGAGTCCCGCCTGGCGCTCCGCCCGCCTCCGCTCGTCCCGCCTTCCCGGTGAGTCCTGCTGCCCGCGCGCCTTCATGAGCACCGCTGCCTCCTCTGCGCCCCGCCGTCGGCCGCTTCTCCTCCTACCATCCGCGCCTCCCTCTTCCGCCTCTACATCCCGCGGGCGCGCCTCCGCCGCCGCGCCAACCGTCCCCATGGCGCCGGACCCCTCTCCGGCCGCCCTCTCTAGCCCTGCCTCCCTCCAAGCACGGTTGCCGCTGCGCCTTCCTCGTATCCCCGTCGTGCTCCTCCGCCGGTCGCTGCCTCCCTGCTCCCCATCAACCCGAGCATCCCGCCGCCCGCAGGAGCTTGACTTCGGCCTCCCTTCCTTGCAAGCCTCCTTGGCCGAGCTGCCTTCTCCGTTTCCCCATCGCCAACCGTCGGCGAGCCTTGTCTCCAGCGCCGCCGCCCTCCTCTGTGGACTCCTTCCCTTCCGAGCGTGCCGCCTCGAGCCTCGTGCCGCCCGCCTCTCGCATGGCGGAGGCGTGCCACTGTCGCCACCGTCGGCATCGTCCCTTGCTGCTAGGTGCGCCCACGCGTCGCCGGCCCTACTCGCCTCCTGCCGCTCATGCCTGTCTGTTGGCACGCGTGTATGTCTTGTGTGCGTTGTGTTTGTGCCACCCCTACAACATATGTTTGCTTGTGTTGAATCATGTACACTTTGTAACCTCCGTTGTTGCTGATCTGCTCGAGAGCTCGTGTCTAGGCCTCCAACCCTGTCTGTGGTGTCGCCGAAGCGCCGCAAGACGAAAACTGTCACAACGTCAAGATCATCCGAAGACCGATCCAAACTCGGTGCCGCGCCAAGATCTTCTTCACGGATTTGGCTTCATGGAACCCTGAAGACCCCGGTGTCGAGCCCCAAGTTCGCCACCGATGATCAGGATGGTACCCCAAGATCTCCTTCCCGGAATTCGACGCCTTGATCCTGCGGATCCGAAGACCAAGCCCGAACCCCATCGAACCCCCCAAACCAAGATCGTCGAGCCCCTCTAATGTGTGAACCTTTTCTCGAGCCCCTATTTTATAAATGCTATATATAAAACCTGATGCATAATAATTGTTCATCTCGCATGCATATTGGTGTGGTTTGGGGGCATTATGCCAATTCATCTCATAATTAAATATGGAGTCTATATGCGGGATATCTTTGTCTTATTCCGGACTCCATTTAAATTGGTGTAGCGAACCGATGCCATGTTTGTCCTGTTAAGACAACAATTAAATTGCGGGGTAGATAAATAACTTGAACCATCTGAATCATTGTCGGGACCCTGGTTCTGCTTAATGTGGCCTAATTGCATCGCATCTTGCCATGTCATACATCATACATGCATCATGCCCGATCTTTTGCCGTAGTATTAAATAGTCCAACCGGTGTTTCTTCTAGTGCTTTGCTTCTTCACGGACTAGGCCGATGAGTTGATGCGAGTGTCGACCCGACCTTCGGATGAACCTTCGCAATGTTTTCAAAGTAGCATCTCCCTTTCTACCTATCTTACTTTTATAGTATTTATTCCTCCAGTTGATCTATTGCTATCTCGTGTTGCGATGCTCTAGTTTTCGTGCGAGATATCCCTTGCAGCCTTATATTGCCTTGGACACATCCTATTACCTGTTGTTTGGTAGATAGTTGGACTTGCGCTCGTAGTCGCTTGCTCAAGTGCTGCGTGGTCGTCAAGTACCACAGTTGTTGGAGTATTGCCGCATGTTTAATGTTGGAGATGATCAAGACTTTAATTATTGTTTAATAACTAAAATTGAAGTAGGTAAATGCAGAGGCACAGGTGGGCAATAGATGTTATTTGGTTGTTAACCGTCCACTTGTGTCCCGTAGGACCCCGAGTTCTTGACACCTGTTCCGAGATCGAGCGCGCTAACCACAGGTGGGGTGTATGGGCACCCCCATCGATTTAGTACCTGATTCCAAGTACTGTACTGGGGGCCACAATTAGTTTGGGGCTTTATTACTATTCTGTACTTATGTCATGCTTTACTTCTTTATTTAAATCGTGCGAAGTACTGCACCTGTACTATTTAGGTAAGCGGAGTGTTTTCGCGGTATCGACAAGCCCAGTCACACTTTCGGGTTCCCAGTCGTTTACAGCCATTGACGCAAACCCTGAGTCCGTCTCGGAGACCGGCCGACTTCGTTGCGGGTAGCTTAGTGGGGTGGCCCCCATGTACTTGCTTTGGGTCTAGGAAACGTCATGACTTAGGCCCCGCCGACATACCGATGGGTGTATGTTAACTGATCTGGCAAAAAGGGTCGAAGTGCGTGTGGATACTTTGGTGCACCCCTGCAGGGTTAAATCTTTTCGAAAAGCCGTGTCCGCGGTTATGGACGACTTGGAGCACAGTTCTCGATCATAGACAACTATAACTAAAGTTTACTGTTATAATTTGACTTGTATCCGATATGACTAGTAATCAGCTTCACTACAACGGAATGGCTAAATAAAAGTACCAACAACTGCTGGGTTTGGGATGTCTCATGCTAATCATATCTGACTAGTAAGTGTTGCAACTACAACGGAATGTTTAACTAAAACTGCCCACTGCTTATTATATCAGGATGACTCATGCCATCTTTATTTGATAGTAATTGCCGCAACTATAACGGAATGAATAAAACTGCCAACGGTGTGAGTTCCTCGGTTGACTTCCTCGTTTGGTCTCGAGGGGGAAACACCAGGATGGGTATGTTTGGTGGTAGTATCAAGATGGTTCCAAATAGGACTTTCTTATCCCTCTCTGGTAGCCGACAGTTATATCGAGTCTCTATAGGTTGTTTAGTGCATGCTGCGCTGCCGCTTCAGTCCATCATACCTATGTAGGCGAGGACCGCCGAATTCTAGCCTCGCCGTGTACTGGCCTCGATCGACCGCTCTCTTTTTTCCTTTGCCCTTTGTCGGCACCCCTTTTGTTTAAGCAGGTTTTGAGATCGACGTCGTTAGCAGGGTTACCCTTCCGGCTTGGCCTGGGCAGGGTTATGGACGCCATTGGTTATTCTTCAGGGCTCTTAGCTCAATTTGCACCTTGTCCGTACTCGGACGCTGTATCGTTTTCAAGGTGATTTGGATCTTTGTACTGTATATCTGTATTCTTGACTTCTTGAGTCGCTGTTGTATATATCTGTTCTGTGGGTTCCATCGTGGACTATTGTGTAATGGTATTACTTCGTTTTCCACCCGCACAAAAGTGCCTGGTGGCCACCTTTGAATCGTTTTTATGCGGGTTTGGCGGGAATCGCTGAAACTTGCATAGGGCTGATTCTGAGGGTGTTACAATCTCCCATCGTCAGTATTGCATGTGACCCTGAAGATGGAGCTTCGCCTACGCTATCGTTACTATTACGTTATTCTGCTGCTTGAGTTGTATTAAGAACTGGATCATGAGATCCTTATTTGTGTAAGACCTTATGTATGGTTTGTAATGGATGATGTACTGTGATATCCAATCTGTTATGTCTCGCAAAAATGGTAATCCTGGGATTGAAATGTATGGCATAACAGACATCTATGATTAAAAATCTGGGTGTTGACATCTACCCAGACAACCAATCAGACCGATTTTTGCCCAACTCATCTTGATTGTAAGAACTACAAGCTACCAAATGCGTCCCGAATGTCTTCATTGTATTGACTACCCAGATCATGCACGGCACCTCCTCCCACCCGTCTCCTGCACTACGCGAGTGTGTGTCAGATTTTAGGTGTATACTATAATTAACTTTTTAGTTTTGTGGTTTTCCTATTTTCTAGAAATAGTTTTTTATTTGGAAATACTTGAGAGGAAAAATAGAGAAGCATAAACATGTGGTACATGTATTTGGGATTGTTCCATTATGATTGAATGTAAAAAGCAGAAGGAACAGATTCCACGTATCATTACAATGTGTGAGAATTACGGAAAAGAGATTTTGGTGCTCATGGGTTCCCACCCGTCTAAGGATAAGGCGCCTTCTTCCCGGCAACGCACGAAATGGGGATCGATACCCAGATTTCTTCCAAGGTCGTCGCAAATCAGGGGGCATCGATGCGTCCCCTCGGCTAGAGCTAGCCATCTTGTCCTCCCCTCCATGTTAGGGCGCCGCTCCGGTCTCTATCTTTCTCTTGCCTCCGTTCCTCCTTTTGAAGCAATGCTTCCAACGCGAAGATGATAGCAACATGGCTTTGGTCGTTCACGATCTCTGGGTTCGACCGATGAGCTCCTTCTCTAGTCGAGGGAAGTGCTATGGAGAGCAAATGTCCTCACTGCACGCATCGGAGCTTCTTTGGAAAGAATCAAGCATAGCCAACTCCACAGATCGAGACCCACCTAGGCATTGGGGACGGCTGCCGCGAGGAAGTTTTGCTGGCGCATCATTGCTGGTGCAGCCCACAAAGTGGGATCAGGAGGACAACCGCCGTGGGCTGGTCTTCTGAGGTATCTCACCGCCAGTGCGGGGTCTCCTTCGCCTCTTCTATTGAGCCATGGGAGGATGGTCTACATCCTGGATCTTGGGGTGGGAATGTTTTGGTCGGCGGCTAGACCTACTTCTCAAGCCGCGTGTGCTCCTGTAATCCGAGTCAGCCTCCTCCATATCCAGCGACGTCGCATCTCAAACGGCTCTACGTCGGGGGATCGAGCCAACAACATGATGCCATGGAGAAGCACTAAGGAGGCGTGGGAATGTGTTGGATTGGATCAGTCCTACCGAACAATTTTTCAGTGGCAATGGGGTAATTCCTATGTTAGTGCAAGGCAATGGTCGAGAAACAAATCAAACCAAAATAACTTCTGGGAGGATTTCCTTTAGCCTAATAGCCAACATCTTGGATATAATTTTGTAGATAACATCGCAGAGACTAATTGGTCGAAATTGTGTATACTAAATGCAATTTTTTTAACATCATTCGCAAAAAAGGAGCAAGCAGTTTATCATTCATACTTTGCTTCACTCTTAGAAAAATCTTGTCCATCATCGCCGGATCTAGCTGACTCACTTTAGAAGCAAACAGTTTAGGGAAATAATCATGAATAATAGGTTTTAATTTTTAATGGATCGGTACCTTCCACCCTGTTAATGTCTTGGTCCTTGAGTTTTATGATGAAGTTCTTTTGCGTCTCGTAGAAGCAAAATTGTGGAAAAAGGACGTATTCCGATAGCCAAACTTGAGCCAATTCACACGTGATCGCTGCAACCAATGGACTTCTTCTTGTTCGAGTAAAATGTCAATCAACGCTGCCATCTCTTTAGCTATAGGCTCATTTCCCTCATTTAACGGACCGGACATAGCAGCCTCTAGCTTTTTGTGGGCATTCTCTATCCTTTTTTTTGGTTTTTTAAGAACCCTTTTATCCCATTCATGTAACGCCGAGTGGAGATGATTTAATTTGGCCAGAACACCTCCCGTTGGAATAGATGAGCCTGCCTCGTCCCATGTTTGCTGGACCTGGTCACGTAATTCTTTTTCTTGGAGCCATCTAGCCTCAAAGTGATGTTGCTTTCGATTTGGTCTCATAATTTGCTGCTGATAGTTAGTGTCCAACAACAGCGGTCGATGGTCAGAGCGTGGTGCATAGCGGACCAGCTCTCATTTGAAACGGTTATGTCCAATCTTTCTCTAATCCCTCCCCTCTTCCAAGTGAATATATTCCCCGTGTATCCAAGATATTCTAGGTTGTAGTTAGAGAGTGCATCCCTAAAATCTTGCATGTAAATTTGAGGGCTATGGTTGCCCCCTTCCTTCTCGTGAGAGTATAGAATTTCGTTAAAATCACCAATTATAACCTATGGCATATCATAATTAGTGTTCAGTACACGAAGCTTTTCCCACGTCTTGTACTTATCTTCCCAACGTGGCTCATCATATATTCCCATCATTCTCCACAATACGAACATCAATATATTTCAGAGCGGAGAAAATTTGTTGAACCATAATATCTTTCTTCCAAAGTAAAAGCACTCCTCCACTTCTCCCATCACTCGGATTTACAATTTTGTAGTCCATATTTAGCCTCCTCCTAAGACACTCAGTCGGGTAATCATCAAGGTGTGTTTTAGAGAGAAACATCACGTCCGGGTCATGGCGCCGTCGAAGATTCGAGAGCACTCGAACTGTCGGGGTATCACCCAGACCCTGACGGTTCAAAGACAATATTTTCATTGCGAGCGGACGGACTCCTCACGGGAGCTCGCCGATCCTAGAGAAGGGCAGACATTCCTTCTTTGTTCTCTTATTTCGGTCCATCTCATCATCGCCCTCCAATTCCTCATTGGTTGTGATTCCATCCGTGGCCATTACTATATCATGACCATCTTTGTTACCATGATTATCTGGATCAATCTCATCAGCACCTTTACTATTCATATCTAATGATCTTTTCGCCACCGTAGTCACTATCTTCAGATTATCTAGGTCCATGCGCCTTGTTTTCTGCGGGCTTATAGTCGTATCATCAAGATCGACATCCTTTCCCTTAGCGCTAGGGTTGCCAAGGGTGTTGTGTCTCCAAGGCGTCAACATAGTTCTGCCTTCGCCATTAGGGTCTCTCCCTCTTCCAAGACCAGGAAAATCACCAAAACTTTCGACATTGAGTACAATCCGCGTACAACAATCAAGTCCCAAATACTTGCCGACTTTTTTGTTGATTGGACAGAGACGACAAAAAACACAAGTCCACCAGACTCAGAATTTTGTACCCTTCACTTTGACGGATCAAAAGCACGAGGGGGCTCGGGGGTTGGCGTGGTGCTCAAATCATCCCAAGGAGATAAACTGTTCTATGTGTTGCAAATACACTTCACGGCAACCAACAATATTGCCGAGTATGAAGCATCGCTACATGGAATACGCATGGCCAAAAACATTGGCATAATAAGACTCATATGTTACGGAGACTCGGATTTAATTGCTCAGCAAGTATCTGATATCTGCAACGCAAACAAGCACATGGCAGCATACAAAGTTGTTGTGGATGAACTATCTAAATTGTTCGAGGGTTTTGAGGTTCAACACATCCCTCAAGAAGAAAATGAGGAAGCAGATGCTCTATCAAGGATAGACTCTACGCGGAAACACGTACCAGATGGCGCTTTCTTAGAGCATTTAAGTGTCCCCTCCATAGTCAGAGTTAATGAGGACTATCCAACGAAATTTAAATCACCTTTAATAGCAGTTCTGGCTATAATCCCCAGTTGGACAAAACCCTATCTGGATTTCCGGATAGACAGAAAACTACTCGAAGACGAAGTCTTGAGCCGGCAGATTGTCCGACGAGCAAAAGCCTATACTATAATAAATGGTGAGATCTATAAACGAAGTGTTTTTGGCGTGTTCCAACGATGTATTTCTTCGAAAGAAGGAGTGGAAATCTTAAGAGAAATCCACGAAGGCGAGTGTGGTCACCATGCTGCAACCAGATCCTTAGTGGAAAAAGCTATTCGACACAGATTCTTTTGGCTTACAGCTAACACGGACGCCGACAAACTGGTCAAAACATGCAGAGACTGCCAAAAGTACGCCCATCGGGCACACGTTCCGGCTGAGCAGCTGCGAACAATCCCTATTACATGGCCGTTTGCGGTCTGGGGGGCTTGATATGTAGGGCCATTTCGCATGGCAAAATGTGGATTTACTCACCTACTAGTGATGGTGGATAAATTTACAAAATGGATTGAGGCTAAACCCGTAACAAGTTGCGATGGAGCCACAGACAGAAATTTCGTTGAGGACGTAATCATCTGATTCGGATATCCTCACAGTATAATTACAGACAATGGGAGCAATTTTTCCATGGGGGAACTTGACGAATTCTGCGAAGAACAAGGGATCCGACTTGATATTGCATCAATCGCACACACACAAGCTAATGAACAAGTCGAAATAACTAATGGCCTTATTTTGCAAGGAATCCGACCTCGCCTCGAGGCACCGCTTCGTCGGGCCGCGGGGGCTTGGGCAAAAGAATTACCGTCTGTGATATGAAGCTGACGTACAACTCCTAACGGGTCAATCGGTTATACTCCTTTATTCTTGGTCTATGGTGTAGAAGCAGTTCTTCCAAGTGATCTAATTTATTAGTCTCCACGAGTCAAAGCGTATATCGAAAAAGATGTAGAAGTTTCTCGACAAGATGATCTCGATATAATCGAAAAAGTATGCGTCGTTGCTGAGCACAGATCTACAGCCTATTAGCAAAAGTTGCGCAAGTATCATAGTCAGAGAGTTCAAAACCGTTCTTTCAGAAAAGGCGATTTGTTTCTCCAACTTGTACAAAAGAGAAAGCACAAACTTTCCCCGATTTGGGAAGGACCTTTTATGATTAGCAGAGTTTGCATAATGGATCGTATTATTTAACCGATATGAGACTAGTCAAGAAAAGACCAGATACTCGGAAGAGAAAGAGAGATGGCGGTAGCACATACCCGGATGAAATAGACCGTCCATGGAATATTGTACAGCTACTTCCCTTATATTCTTAGTTATATTTTCTTGTAATCATATATGTACATGTTCAAAGTGAAAAATACTGTATTGGTTTCCTCGTATGTTATCTTTGAGAAATTTTTGCCATCTTATTTTCAAAAGAGCATGTCATTTTCAAAAATCTCAGAATGCTTGAAAGTACTTTATGCTCATGTTCGTCCTAGTTATGATTTTTGAATATCTAAAAATGTTACCTTAGGATAAAAAACTCAATTTATTGTCTGTACTTTGTTTTTTTATCTGATTGCTTAGACGCGGGTATTTTTCGAGTAATGAGTTGTTCGTACTAGAAGCCGGCTTTGTTTCAGAGTTTAAACCAGTTTAGCAATTGCGCTCCATTGCTCGGCAAAGTTTTCGTGCTAAAGGTTGATAGGCCCATGAAAGGGACGAGGCAGAGAGCCAGATAAAACGAGAAGTATAGGCATAAAATAAAAAGTGCTTCAGAAATTTCAAGCACATGCATAATAATATAAGCACAAGTGCTACAATAGTAAAAGCATTAGTTTTTACAAGACCAACACAAATAAAATATTGTTTCCATCATTACACTGCCAAAAGTTCAGAATAATGCATAAAAAATTGTTTATGCTGCAGAGTCAGGCACTGGTGATGAAGAAGGTGGAGCGCTGGAGTCGACAACATTGTCGCCCTCGATCTTAGACTCGGAAGCTGCAAAGCTGCCTTCTGGCTCTTGGGGCGAGGGAGGCACGACGACGGATCCAAAGAACGGCGTCGTATAATTGGTCATCTCCGCCACACGACAAACATAACCTGCACAGTACTCTTGGATTGCCTTGATGTCCTGTGGGTTTCCCTCATCCTCCTCCTCGGCGATACCTTCAGTGACATGCCAGATTTCCATCTCGTTGTGGTGGCTCGTCACCATGGTAAGAGCAGTCTGAGCAGCAGTCCGAACATAGGAGATCTTTCTGTCCTCGATAAGCTTCGGAATCTCCTTGACCTTGTACCTCACCTCTTGCACTGGCATTGTGTGCAAGTCGGAAAGCTTGACCGACTCGCTGGCCTCTTCAAGAGTAGCGGAAGTCGTACAAGACATCTTCGACGAGCTTGATGCGCTCAAGGTGAGGTTCGGAGGTAGAAGAATTGGAAATATTCAGGGGGGCTTAGAAAGAACCAAAATTCAAAATTCGACTGAAAAGAAAGTCAGAAAAATCAATGAAAAATGAAGGTCGGAAGGCTTACCTAGCACCGAGCAATTCCATTGAGCATGCTCCTCACGGAGGCTGTTAAGTTCACTCTTTGCGGCCTAGGCCAGATCTTTCTGACTATCGAAGTCCTTCTTGAGATCATCTAGTTATTTATCTTGGAGGGCTAGCAGCTTCTCGAGCCTCACGGTCTCCATATTGATTGACTCTAGGACAATAGCTACAGATTTCTCCGACTCAATAGAGAGTTTTTGAAGCTTGTCCCGGAGCTCAACATTTTCCATTTATAAAACCTTGAAGTTCTCGGATTGCTCCACCATCTTGCTATACTCGCAAAACAGTTCCGCAAAGGGAAAAATATCAGCCGAACAAAACAAGTTTGACTATGACAAAAGTTAACTGACAAAGAGGAAGTCGAAAAATTTTACCTTCTGCTTAATCTTTCTCAATTTTCAACTTTGAATTCTCAAGGCGCAAGGCTTTGATCTCCTTGCGTTTATTGCAAATGTTCTTGAGCAATTCCTGGTTGGAAGATGCAATTTTCTGTAAGTTTAGAAGACGGAATACCATCAGACAGCTACTAAGACTCGGGCCGCAAATTGAACTAAGTAAAATTATAGCACGAGCCTTTGGGGCTACACTACATCGTTCTTTTCCAACCTAAAAGCATCAACTCGGATCCAACGATGTTTATCCAGCTTTATGCTTGGGGGCTAGAGGATATGATAATAAATGCAAATAAGAATCGGAAACTTACAATGTGCTCCAGGTGCAACTTCTCAAATCCGAGTTTGGTGCTGTGAAACACCTTCTCGGCAAGGCAGAGGGAAGGAACATTCGTCGCTGGGAGTTCACCAGAATCTATCTTAGCGTCCCAGACCAAAATTTGGTCCAGGAGGCTAACCAGCTTGACGTCCTCCTGCTCCTGGCTCGCTGCCTCTACGGTTAAGGTTTGCATCTCAAAGCTGGACTGAGCCAGCCTCAGGATCTCTTCCTTCTCTTTCCTCTTCAGGCCAGAGACAGCGGAGCTGGCCACTTTATCCAACATTCCTATAGATGTTACCATGGGATCATTACCCTTGACGGGTTCACCGTTGTTAGTTGTCTAATCATCAATGGCGACAAGGGCTTGCGAGATATTGCCAGCATCAGGAGAGGTAGAAGCTTCCTGTGCTGATGGAGTACTGGATGGAGTTGGCGGCGGCATGGCATGAGAAATAACAAGCTTCTGCTGATGCATTTGCTTGCCCGGCTTGCTGTCCGGCTTAGTCTTACTCTTCAAAGCTGATTTAGCTCTAGAACACAAAAATCCAAATATCAGGTGTGCTCTAGAAAGAAAAAAGGTATAAAGTACTGAAAATAAAAGACAGCATGCTTACTTTTTAACTACTAGCAGCACTTGGCTACCAGCAGTAACAACAACTTCTTTCTCCTTGCGCTTCTTGGAGGCGGGGGCGGCAACTTCTTGCACCTCATCATCCTCCGGCGCCTCCGGATCGTCTGAGAGATAGCCCTCTAGTTGAGCCAACTCAGACTCGGAGAGTTTGTCGAGCTAATAAAGTCGAAAAAGCATCGATGAAAATAGAGTCGGAGGAATAACAGAAAAGAGCGATGAAACACAAAAGTAGAGTCGAAATATTTACCGGAGTCAGAGGACGGTGGGACGTATATTCTTCATGGAGACTCCTGGAACCTTTCGTTCCACTCTTTCCTTGATTAAATATTGCATAAGGGTCTTATAGTCCTTCGCCAGAATCCGGCTCGAACTGACCCGCATCTTGTCCTTCTTGTCGATGGAGATCTGGTACATGAGGCGATTCCCATGGTGCTGGAGAGACTGAATCCGACGCTCCAACCAGCAGTGGATCAAGTCGAATCCACGGAGGCCCTCATTCTTCATCAGAAACTCAATCCACCTTTTGGAGAGGATCAAGATATCCGATAGCTCCGGCGCCTCGACCTCTGGCGGGGAGCAGCACCGTTGGTGAACTCCGGAAGAGCTTCCGCCTTTCCAGGAGCCGGAATATCCTTGTGATAAAAGAAGGTTCCGGCCCAGCGTTTGACGGATTCACTAGCATTAATCCTAGGGTAAACGCAGTTTCTCCTAAGGACTAAGCTAAGGGTGCCGGTGGCATAAGGCACACTGGCGCTAATAGAGTTCTTCCCGGTACCATAGTAGTACCGAAAAAGGGTGAGACTTGGCCTAATGCCAAGAAACCCCTCGCATAGAGCTGCAGGAGTGCTAAGCTCGAGCAGAGAGTTGGGAGGGAGATTATGAAGTTGCACACCGTAGCAGTTGAGGACCTCGACGAGGAAGTCCGACGGTGGCAAGTTGAGGCCACGGTCGACGTGCGTGCTGAATAACACCCTCACGCCGTCGCGCGGGGCAGGAACGACATGCCCTGAGGCGCCTCGCCACGCGCCGGCGACAATAAATCCTTTGTCCTCCATTACCTGGAGCTCGGCGTCGTCCATGACGCTGGGAACCCAGAGGCCCCGCATATTATTCTCATCCGCCGCCGATGAACCCGCCGCCGCTCCTGAGGTCGAGGCAGACGCCATTGATCTTTGAGGAAAAAGGACTGGCGGGGGAGAAAGATTTTTTTATTGATATGTGCAGATGGGAACGACCGTGGAGCGCTCGAGGAGTACGAGGAGGCAATGAATGAATTGATGGAGAGATAAATATGAGAGAAAGGGTTTTCTCCTCTCTTTTATTTGTCTCTGTGTCAAGATGCGTGCGTTAATACGTGCTATTAGCGCCACGCGTATAGGAGAGAAGGAGGTAGATTCCTCGCGACTCTTCCGTCCCCTCAATTTTCGCGTAGGCATTGAAACGGTGTTCTGTTCCATAAGGAGCGGACCCACCAACGGTCGTGTTGATGGGACTCCTGTCAAGTGACAGGACCTGGTCTGAAAAGTTGTCAGCCCGCACGCCGCTGTGAAATCCGGCTCATGTTTGAAACTGAGCAAAGGAAAGACTAAAGTCATAATAAAACATATCCGACTCAACTGACTCGAAATCCTACATTACTGAAAGAAGTTTTTGGGAACCCTTCAAGATTCTCAAGACGAAGAAACCATCAAGCTAGACGATTTATCCGAGTTTGGATCTTGAAGACTTCCGGTGGCTACTGTTGGGGATATACTTTCCGGGTATACCCACAGGACTCGCTGACCAGGGTGGCCCACCAACGGGTTAGAGCTTTACTTCACGGGCGGCCCAGTCAAAGAAAGAGGAGGAGCTAGTTTTGGCTACGATAAGGCCTAGAAGAGTTACCGACTTAGGCCTATAGTATTACTTGTAGTCCAAGCTGTATGTAGTTACCGACTCTGTAATGTAGCCGGATAGGTCTCTCCTGTAACCCTAGGCCCCGGTGACTATATAAACCGTCCCTATGGGAGCCTTTAGGGCACAACACAACAACCACCATAATCAACTCACATAGGCGAACCTCTCTTGTAATCTATTGTAACATCCGGCTTACGCCAATATATTACTGGGTTGCTAGCAGGAGTAGGCTCCGATCACCGCAGTCGGATATGAACCTGGGTAAACTTGTGCTCACCATTCCTGGAACATCCGACGTCTCACACCCCATCTTTCCAACGCCACTAGGACCCCCTATGGCGTACTTGTTGACAATCCGACGACATCCACCACCACGGCCAACACCAAGCCCACGCCCATGCCATGTGTTCCAGTCCGCTTTCAGAAAATCTCCCCACTTTAGACTAGCTTCCACATGCTCGCACGTACCACACTCAAGGTGAGTATGTCCAAAGATACCACATACACCGCGAAACCTTGGAAGTTTCTCGTGTTTGATATGGTAGAATTCACGATGGCCATCCCTTGAGATTGTTACCACTAGAATCAAAGCTTTCCTTACATCTAATTTGACTCTGACACGAACAAAGTTCCCTGCACCATGAACATCCATCTCTACCTTGATTACCTTCCCAACCTTCTCCTCCGTCAAATTTTTGATGAGAGTCTCATTACGGTAGTCAATAGGAATCTTATGGATTTGAACCCATGCCACAAAAAAGTTCAGATCAAACACATCAGTTGGGGACAAGCCATTGATGACCCACAAGTATAGGGGGTGTATCATAGTACTTTCGATAAATAGGAGTGGGATGACCCTCAAGTATAGGGGATCGCAATAGTCTTCGAGGGTAGTATTACCCAATTTATTGATTCGACACAAGGCGATCCAAAGAATACTTGCAAGCCTTAACAACTGAGTTGTCAATTCAGCTGCACCTGGAAATCATCTTGCTCACAACAGTTTATCAGTAGCAACAGTTTTGTAGTAGCAATAGCAAAGCAACAGCAGCAGTAAAACAAGAGCAATAGTAAAAGTAGCAGCAAACAGTAGGATATGAGCGCGGTAGGCATAGGGATAGATGGACAGGCGTTGCATGGAAAATCCTAAACATGTAACTTCAAGATCTAGGGCAATTGCAGATAAATGATAATAAGCATCCAAGTACTAAACAATCATAGGCATGTGCTCCATATATAGTCATGCGTGCTCGCAATGAGAACTTGCACAACATCTTTTGTCCCGCCAGTCCATTGAAGTGAGGCCTCAAGGGAACTACTGGCAATTAAGGTGCTCCTTTTAATAGAGCACCGGAGCAAAGGATTAACACTCCATGAACACATGTGATCCTCACATCACAGCCACCCCCTCCGGTTGTCCCAATTTTTGTAACTTCAGGGCCTTTGGATCCGGACAATGATATGTGTACACAACATGCAGATAAGATCACAAACAATACTATCATAATGATTCAATAATAAGTTCATGAGATCATGGCACTCGGGCCCTAGTGACAAGCATTAAGCACAACAAGTTGCAACAAAATCAAATAGCACTAATAGAGATACTAGGCAACATGCCCTAACAATCTTATTTGATTACATGATAGAACTCATCCAATCCCTACCATCCCCATAGCCTACAACGGGGGATTACTCACTCATGGATGAGCGAAACATTGATAGATGATGGAGAGGCGTTGGTGATGACGATGGCGATGATCCGCTCCAAATTCCCCATCCCGGCAGGGTGCCAGAACGGAGTTTCTGGTTCTGAATCGCGGTTTTTGGTGGTGGCGGCGCAAGGGAACTCTTTTTTGGAAAAACATTGAACCCCACTAGGTTTTTAGGTCAAGAGGCATCTTATAGGCGAAGAGGGAGACCGACGGGTGCCTAGGGTAGCGCCACCCCCTCCAGGCGTGGCTGGGCCCACCCGCGCGGTAGGGGGTGTGGCCCCCCCTAGGGCTCCACTCCGTCTCGTACTGTGGATCCGTGAGTCTTCTGGTGAAATAGGATTTTTGACATATTTTCCGGGATTTTTACTGATAGTTGATTTTCTGCACAAAAACTAGACACCAAGGTAATTCTGCTGAAAACAGCGTTAGTCTATGTTAGTTGTATCCAAATCACATAAGTTTAGAGGAGAAACAATAGCAAAAGTGTTCGGGAAAATAGATACGTTTTGGACGTATCAACTCCCCCCAAACTTAGCTTATTGCTTTTCGTCAAGCAATTCAGTTGAAAACTAAGTGCGATAAAAGAACTTTCACGAATACATTTGCTTCATATGATTTATATATTCTCAGCACAGGAATAGATACTTAAACCATTCATAATAAGAAGTATGCAACTAAGTCTACTCAATAGTCATTGCAAGCTATGAAGAGAAACCAACTCAATAATAATAAGTAGCATGAAACATAAATATAAGCATCATTGCAATGCTCCTCCCAAAACCAAAGAAGAACAACAAATATTTTGGTGTTTTCGAAATTTTAAAGCAAGCAAACAAAGCAAAAACAAACAAAGAAAAATATTTTTGGATTTTTCTTTAAGGTAAACGAAGGCGAGAAAACAAAGAAACAAACCAAGAGAAACAACGAAAATATTTTTGGTATTTTTGTGTTTTGAGAAAGCAGAAACAAAAACCAAAAAGAAAGAGAAATAATGGATATACAAAGAACCGACGAAATATGATATATAGATGAGTGTGATGTCGGTATACCTCCCACCAATCTTAGGCTTTTGGCCTAAGTGGGGCTCAACTCCATGGTGACCAAGAAGGTGCACCTTCGTAGTATGACGAGGAGGCCCCTTCGTCCTTGTACGATCTCGAGGACTCCCCTGTGTAGTGCATAGAGGGGTCGTTTGAGGGCGCGTCCCCCTGGTAGTGTCCATGGAATCCAAGAATGCATAGATTCTCATCGATCTCCTCTTTGGAGCGTGACAAAGGTCCCTGGGAAATACTGAACAAAGTGGTTTGGGGGAGAGGGATCTCTCTTCCCCGCCAGTAAACAACATTCTATAAACTAGGCTCTCAAGGGTAGAGCCAGCAGTGACAAAGTGATGCGCTTTCATGGCAGCAAGATCAAGCATCTTAGGAGCCAAAACTATATCATTTGGATAAACAACAAGGTCTAAGGCAGCAACAATACATGCATCAATAATTTCCCCATAAATAGGTCCCTCGGCAGCTAAGCGACGAGCAATGAGAGAACCAAGATTGTACCTGGTTTCATTGTGGAGTGCAACAGCTAGGAAGGCGAAATGATAGTTGGAAATATTGCTAGTGTTCTCCCTACCAAGAACACTAGTGGAAAGATAATAAGCAAAGTACCTGATAGCTGGGAGTTGAATATTTCTTATCTTTCCCCACTGGGCTCCACGGTCGTCATCATTGGTTATCCCGCGGTAGAGCTCCAACAAATAAGTGGGTTGAGCTAGAATCTTCTTCACCGTCCCAGCCATACCAATACCCAGGATCTCACAAAATTTCTTCAAAGTCATGGAGTAAGGCATGTTATAGATTTTGAAAGACACATCTGGTTTGAACGGGCTATTAGAAAAAGAGAAACTCTCCACAAAGGTTTTAGTGAGCGTAGCATACTGCGCACTCTCATCCTGCATATAACTCGTTAGTCCAACCCTTGGAACAAAGGTTATAAAATCATTGAGAATCCCAACAGCCCGCAAAAAGGTTGGACACGGAAAGGTAGAAGGGTATGCATCCCCCTCATCTCCCTCGTCGCCAAATCACAATATAATGAGATCCTCATTGTCTGAGGGCCTAGCTCAGGAGGATGATCTTGAAGTCCTTGTCCTTCTAGGTGCATCACTTGAAGGGAATATGCCTGAGAGGCAATAATAAAGTGGTTATTATCGTATTCTTTATTTATGATAAATGTTTATTTTGCATGCTATAATTGTATTAATACGGAAACGTTAATACATGTGTGTTTAATAAACAAAAGGGAAGTTCCTAGTTATGCCTCTCATATAAACTAGCTCGTTGATTAACAAGATGATCAAAGTTTCCTGATCATGGACATTGGATGTTGTTAATAACGAGGTCACAACATTAGTGCAATGATGTGATGAACATTCATCCGAAGTATAGCATTACGATCAAAGTCATTGAGTTTATATTTCTATAACAACTTACGAAGTGATCCTAATCCTTAGACCATGAGATCATGTCAATCACTAACACCGGAAGAGTTTCTCGATGACATCAAACGTCACAACGTAACTGAGTGATTATAAAGATGGATTCAGAATTACTAAAGTGTTATGTTGAGACCCATGGATAGAGAGTGGAATTTTTTCATCCCGATGACGGATAGATATGCTCTAGGCCCTCTCGGTGATATCACATTGATTAGCTTGCAAGCAAGTGATTTGATCACTAGAATGTTATATCACGGGAACAAGAAAAGAGTGCATGTCGGTAACGAGATCAAACTAGGTATGGAGATACCGATGATCGAATCTCGGACATGTAATATATCGTGAAACAAAGGGATTAAGATAATAGCGTAAAAGGTTCACACGATCCCAAAAGTCATCGTTGAATGTGTGGGAGTCAGTACGGATCTCCATGTCCCGCTGCTGATTATTGATCGGAGAGGGGTCTCGATCATGTATGCATTATTCGCGAACCGTAGGGTGACACACTTAAGGGATACCGACACCATTCAGAGCAAATGATATGTCAGAAAAAGAAAAGGAAAGCGCGGGAATTTATTTCACTAGACACCGGAACTGTTTCGGTTGAAATTGCTGAAACTGGTTCTGCATGTGAAATAAAATACTAGCAAGGGGTTTTATCTGAATGTTTGTTAATTAAAGTAATTAACAAAATTCTGAATAAATAAATAAAAGAGTTTTATTTAAATGAGAGCTGGCATTAATTTGGTGGAAATTTAATGCATGTGAGTGGATTTTTGAGTGGGGGCTCTTTTATGGGAGTGGAGGCTTTTCATTTTGAGTGGGAGCTCCACCCACATGAATGTGGGAGAGGTGGGGGCAACCCCCATGGTTGGGCGCCATGCCCCTTGGGTGCCCCCCTCTCCCCTATAAAAGGCCCCCCTCTCATCCTCTCAAAGCACACCTCCTCGCGAAGGATCTCTCTCCCTCAGTTAGATTTTCCCCATGGTCTCAGATCAGCGAGATACATGTTACCGGTGGATTTTTCTGGAAGGATTTGTTGCTTCCGCTGCTTCGCTGGAGCGAGAGCGTGGAGGTTGTCGGGGTACCCGTACGTGTGTGCGATCACGGATGCACCACTGATTTGCGGTGCTGGACTTGATGGTGCTGGACCGGCTGGACCAGATGGACTTCATCACGATCTTGAGATCGGCAAGCGTTCGTCTACATCATCCACGAGTACAACCTCGTTAACGCAATTCCGTCTTCGAGGGTATGTATTCTATGGATGTATATCCACCCGTTGCTTGTATCTAGTAGATAGATCTTGGTACTTAGATGTTCCCATCGTAGGAAATTTTTTGTTTTCTATGTTGCGAACCCTACAGTGGTATCAGAGCCAGATCTATGCGTAGATGCTTTGCACGGGTAGTACACATATGAGTATGTGGGCGATAATGATCATTTTATTGCTTCTTAGTTGTACTTTGGATATTGTTGGCATAGTGGGATGAAGCGGCCCGGACAAACTTTACATGTCCTCGCACATGAGACCTGTTCCACGCTTGACATGCAACTAGTTTTGCATAAGTGGCTAGCGGGTGTCTGTCTCTCCTACTATAGTCAATATATAATTTGCAACGAGTTGTCAACAATTTGATTATCCTCGTTGTGGTTCATGTTCGTCGGTAAGAACGGTTCTATCTTCGAAAGCCCTAAGCCACGTAAAACTTGCAATGGATAAATTAGAGGCGTCTAGTTTAGATTGTTGCTGGGCTAATGTTATGATATGGTGATGTTGTAAGTAGAAGTATAAGATGATGCTCTTACAACACACATAACGTGTAGGTTCCATAGACCTTGGCCTTACACATAGAGGTATGATAGAGATCATACCACGGTGCACATGATGGAGATCATATGCGGGAACCATATCATTTCACTTACAAACATGTGATGTTTGATTGCATCTTATATTGCTTGTTTGGCGTTTTATTAGCATAATAAGATGATCCCTCATTTACATATCAAGATAAAATGTGTTCTTCCTTAAGTATGCACCGACAATGTTTCGTCGCTTCAAGACATCACGTGATGATCGAGTGTACTTGAATCCACGAGCATATCTCGGGTGTAAGACAGTTACACACGCGAATACTAAGGTTCTTACTTGGCGAGCCTAGCATGTACAGACATGGCCTCGGAACACAAACCTAAAGGTTAAGCATGAGTCATATGTGTTGATATGATGACCATATGGATGCTCTCCTTTGAAGCTACACCGACTCACGTGATGATCGGACTTGGTGTTGTAGATTTGGTTCATGTAATCACCAAAAAGACACGAGGGATGTCGTTTTTGAGTGGGAGTTCATTTCTAATTTGGATTAGTAGAACTCAATTTATCATAAATTAAATCAAAGTGAATTTGCATAATTTGTTGTAGTCATTGGCATTCGTTCACCACTTTATGATTAGTTGTAATTGAGATAATAGAACTATAGAATTCTGGATATTTACTTTACGAACTGGTATCGTATTGTGTTGAGTGTCAATCTAAAGTTTAAAGTACTATTGCAAACTTTCAGCAAACTCTGTTTACTCCGTGAAATTTAATAATTGGTATTAAATCGAGAGTAACAATTCCAGTGTTAGTATCTGAAGTGTCATGTTTGCCTCCATGATTCTTGATTGTTTTAATATCAAGTTTATCTAGGAGCTGAAAGAATTGTTTCAGAAACCATCATGTGTGGCAGATATAACGATACCTAAAACAATGTTTTGGTTGCAATATGATATAGTATAATGTATGTTCTCATATTTGATGAGAATTTACAAATTTTGGAGATGCTAGACATCCTAATCATCCAAAAGGGTTTTGGAAAGTAATATTATACTCAAGATTCGTCCTTATAAGCTACATTAGCTTGATCATGAAAGTATTCATGATAAGAATGAATAGTATATGTATGTAAAGTGTTTACTACACTAAAAGATTACTAAAGAATGGATTTTGAAAGAACGCCGATCATTTTGATGATGGTGGTCTACTTCAAAGTGCAAGTCCAAAGGTATTATTATTTGAATATACACGCTTTGGACTATGTGTCATGTATATGGCGCCACTGTTGATGTTGATAGATTATTTTAAAAATAAAAGGAAATGCTGAAAGAGAATCTATAAAATATATTTGGCAGAAAAGAAAAGATTGGAAATGTAACATCCCTAAAATCATGATTTCAAAGTTTGCATATCACTCATGCATGCATATAGATTTGAGATCATATTCAAACTCATTTCAGGAAACAGAAGCATTTGATGCTATGATTTTATGTGAGCAGATTTAATTCAAATGGCCATCACCATTTGAAAGCTTGAAAGTTTAGGAACCTAGATGCTTATCTTCATTGTTGGATAGTTTGTGTGTAGAATTTGGACCAAAGTTTTCAACTTAGAAATAATTTCAAAACCTTTTTAAAACATTTGCAAATCAGATGCAAAGTCTCTAATTATTTTAAATCCAAGATTGACCCAGCCTATACAAAGTAACCCCATGGGTTTTGACCTATTTCTGAGACCAATTCACCACTACAAAACCTCAGAAAGATTTGAAATCAAATTGAACTTGAAACCATTTGAAAACCTATTTAGAAAATCGAAATAGAAAAAGGAAAGGAGTAAACAAAAGAAAAAGGCCGCGCGCCAGGGATCTAGCCCAGCAACGAATCAAGCCCAACAAGCCCACCCGGGGCATTTCCTTTCTTCTCTCACGCGCGAGCGCACTCCTTGACATCGACCGCGGACCCCACGCCCTCTGTCTATTTCACCGACCAGGGCCCGTCCACGCCGTCTTCGTCTTCCCCGATTCCGCATGATCTCCGCTGGCCATTGCAAGACCGATACATGAGCTTAATTAGCATTGATGCGACGAAGCGTTTCTGTCGAGCCTCGGGCTATAAGATCCCCTCCTCGCGACCATTTCCCCAATCAATTTTTCCTTCACGCCACCAGCTGCCCACGACTGCATGACTGCAGCTGTTCCGACGGCTGCCGCGATGGTGAGTTCCGAGCTCCCCTCTGCCTCTCATTCATGCTATCTTGTTCAGTGAGTCTCTGCGCACCTACTGACACACCCCATTTTCCTTCGCATGAACCGTAGCTCCAGCAACGTCGACGACTGGCCGCCACCGTCTTCGGTTTCAACTCCGACGACCTCCAGTGGTAAGTCCAGACCGCCCCAAGCTTTCTCCTTCACACATACATCTCCTCCATGATCTCCTGCATCTGACCACGCCCTTTGTTTGCCTCCTAGTGATCGACAACCTCGCCAACAACGACGGTGGCCGTCTGACGTGCATCTCTACTCCGACGAGCAATCATCGCCGTATCTGCGCGCCCCTGGACAAACCAGAGCCACCTCGAGCCTCAGCACGCCACCGCGGTCCTGGTAAGCGCCTTCTTGCTTCCCCGGACGACCTAGAGCGCCGGCGCCACCGTAGTCAGACGCGCCGCCGCCGGTCAGCGCTGCTAGCGCCGCCCGTTTCTGGTTAATAGATTGTAGCCGTCAGATCTGGATCCTACGCGTAGAAACAATTCACTTAACAAAGGGGTATGGACAGATCTGAGCCGCGCAACGTTAGTTAGATCCAACGGCGCAGGAGGGTGATCCGGTGCGAACCGGTACGCACCAGTTATAACGCGACGCATGTCTAGGGTTAGATCAAAAACAGAATTCAAAATCAGATTTGGATCAAATTTTCAATTGGCTATAACTTTTGATTCCCACGTTGGAATTTTGCAAACTTTATACCGTTGGATTCAGTGAGTCAAGACCTTTCTGAATATCCAATGTGTTTAACAAATAGTATCTGCTAAAATGACTTTTTATACAAAAACATGTTTAGGTCCAATATGAGTATAGTTTTAGTTTAGCAAATTGTTTTAGGGCTAAATAAGTTCAGTTAGCAAACTTTGTGACTTGTTAAGATTATGTATCATGCACTTGCTTGGTAGAGTTTTCAAATTCATCACTTGATAATTCTTGCATGCATGCATTCTTATTTTTGACTGTATATAATTGTGTGTAATTGTGTGCTACAAATTTTGTGTAGATTTTGCTAGTGACTGTGATTGTGAAGAGTGCCACTCTCCCCATTACCAAGGCAAGTGATACTTCATGATATTTCCACCCTTTATTTTGAATAAGCATTAGAATTATTTTTGCTAAGTCTTGCATGCTACTTTTGCCAAATACTATGTTGGGAAATCCTATGTAGTGTAGAATTGTAGAATTGCTAGGGAATTCTCCTAAGTTAAATTACTATGCCATGCTTAGCCTATCTAATAGAAAACAAGGGTTGGTAAAGTATGTACATGCTATGGTGAAAAAATTCTAAGTCCTTTGGGACTCATGCTTTTCTTAATAAAACAACTAAGTCAATGAACATCCTGGGTGGAATGGGACTTGAATGGTGGTTTTTGGTTGACTGGTTACATAAGGCCATGGACTTGGCTTGTGTATCTCACTTGTGGTATGCCACCCAGGCACAAAGGGATTTGGAGGCCAAGTGTTGATAAAGCTTACAGTGCAACCACTTGGCAATATGGGCTCTGCCTTGATCATATAGGTTGCTAGAACTTAGTCACTTGGACAGTTGGTGGTAGTGGGAATGATAGGTTGGAGCGCGTCCATTTGACTAAGGAAAGGCTTCTGAAAGGTCCTGTCTTGGGAAACCAAGTCTGGTGGGGAAAGTGCACAACCTCTGCAGATGGAAAATCTAAGTACTTAGCCATGTCCATGGCAATGGACAACTTGAGCATCAAGACATGGAAGCTATAAGAATCTCATCACTCCAACTTCTAAGTAAAACTTGTGGGTGAACAAGGGTGAAGAACCCCAATGTCTATTGGTGGTTTCTTGGGGAAGTTTTTGACAAAGAAAAACTTAGTGATTTCAACTAATAGGGAAAACCTATTTTCAAGCAAAGCAAGCCAAGCTACACTTAGCCAAAATGCATATAGTAATATAGTCCACTTAAAATTTACTAAGGTATCACTTGCCAATACTATTCCAAAGTATTGACCACTGTGGCTGTAACTTATGATGTTGCAGGTTACTTCGATGATGAGTAGGAGTCATGAGTCTACACTCAACATGCTTGCATGTGGCACATGAAGATGAAGACTTATGTTTATTTACTTATTCCAAAACTCTTGTATTAGGCCTTTGGCCCTGAGTTGTAAAAGACTATGTTTTATCTCTGGAATGAATGTAATAAACGACCTTTGTATCTGTGTACTTCATCTTAAACTGTGGATGCTAGCATTGATCCAGGGACTAGCATTGCAATCACAGGGATCCTTTCCTTTACAAAGGAGGGATCTTACAGGAAATATCCAATTTAGGTATATGGATGATATACATGTTATGGTTGTATTCTTTTCTTGTTAAACAATGTGGTTCTTGGGTATTGGATACCGAATTGGTTGGTATGAAATTTCATACAGAACGATGCAATTCATGAACCACAATGGCCTAAGTAACTAGCAAGAGAATATGTGATGATGTTCATCGAAAACAAACAAACCGTTGTTTGTATTTCTCGTTGACATCAAAGCTTTACTTCAAGATTTGTTTTAATAATTGTTATTTAAATCAGGTATTATGAGAACAAAGTTTGTTCAAATAATTACCGTATTCCATATAATATGGATGATTTACAAATCTAGTTGAAGAAATCACATCCATAAAAACTAATGCTAAAATGTCGCAAGACAAATGATTGAAAGATCACTTACGAAGTGACATCGTTGTTTGAATTATATTGGAAATAAAACATGAAGAAACTCCATTTTCATGGATTTTTGGAGTCTTTGATTTGATCAAGTGACGCTTGTGAGACTTTCCTAGGGATAATTAAAACTTTGTTCAAAGGCCAGAGAAGAACGAACGACTAAAATATTAGAATTTATACATATCGATGTATATAGTCCATTATGTGTAGTCGTAAGCGATGGGTTTCAACTTCATATACTTTCTCCGGAAATTTGAGTGAATATTCACTTAATGAGAAAGAAGTATGAAATATTTGAAAATGTTTCAAAGACTTTCAAGATCAAGTGAAAAATCATTGTAACAAGAAAATAAAATGGTTTATGATTTTATCATAAGGGATTTATTTGAGTTACAAGTGTAACAAGAAAAATAAATGAATTATGATTTATCATAAAGGGATTTATTTGAGTTACAAGTTTAGCAGAACACCTAGATTTACATCTCCCGAAACACCATAGGAGTATGGAGTGTTTGAGATTTGTAATGAAACCTTGTGAGACATGGTTGGATCAAAGGTGTTATTTATAAAACTGCCATTATGTTTAAAAGATTAAAGCTTTAGGGACTACCGCTTTTACACTGAAAAGAGCTCCATCTTGATCCATTGAAATGACACCATGGAAGTTATGGTTTGGGGTAAAACCCAAGCTGTCATTTCTTAAATTTTGGTATGCTAAGCATAAGTAAGATGTTTACAACTAAAGTCAGATGAGCATGTATTTTTTAGGTTATTTCGAATAACCATTGGATATTCCTCCATAACACCGAGGACAAAAGGGTTTGTCGCTTGAAATGTGAAGTTTCTTGAAAAAGGATTTTTTCGCAAAAGTTAAGTGTGAGGACAATAGAACTTTGATAAGGTTAACGAACCTTAGCTAAATGTGCTAAGTTGCGCAACGCCGGAAATCGTTCGGGAGGCTGCCATAATTCTCATAGCTTATGTGCCTCAAAGGTTGTGGTCACGGAGATCTAAGTTCCTATTAAACCAAGTAGGTCGGATAAACAATCAAATGATGACATTTTAGAGTAAATCGTTATTGTTTAACAATGATGAACCGAGCACATACAAATAAGCGATGATGGGCCCTGACTCCGTCAAATGGCTTGAAGCCATAAAATCCGTGATAGTTCCATACACGAGAAATCAAGTTTTGAACTTGGAAGACCCTCCGGAAAGGTGTAAAAACCTGTCGGTCGTATTTGGATCTATAAAGAAACAGACATGGATGTTTCACATCTATGAAATAGTCGACATGTCGTAAATTTATTTTACGACAATGTTCAAGGAGTTGAATATGACAAGATTTGATCTTTCACAGCGATATTTAGTGTGGACGGATTAAAGTAGCAACCACTACATATAATTTGGTATATGGTAGATGAATAAACAAAACAAAATTATTCTAAAATAATGGTTACCTAGAACGTGTGCATGACTCGATCCAAAGGGTTTTGTTAATTCAAAGGATGCTAAAAGGGCATGCAAACTTCAATGGTTGAAGTAAGCATCGCGGAGTTGGAATCTTCACCGTGATGAAAAATGAGTTTTCTTCTGGAGACAATGAAGATGCTTGATTTGCAAGAAATTAAGTGTGAGCACTGAGACATATTTCTAATACATTATGTGGAGGACATCTTGTTGATTGGAAATGATGTATCTTTTATTGACAAAGGTTAAGAAATTCATTTCGATGAAAGACTTAGGCAAACCCGAATATTTAGCATGAATGTCTATAGTGGATAGACTGTGACGCTAATATGGTTGTGCCAAACGTACATATATGAGATATTGAAGGAGTTCAATATAGAAACGACAAGAAAAGGTTCTTGTCGCATGGAAAGTAATTGAATCAAGATTCAAGTGTATCGACACTTGATAAGTGAAACAAGATTCAAGTGCTTTGACACTTGATGAGTGAAATCACAAGAATGATTTGATCAATCATTCAATGATATGTACACATCCAGATATGTCCTATGCTCTAAATGTTATGAACATATACTAGAATGAATCATAAAATGATCATTGGACGATAGTAAGGATATTATTATGATCTTTTGGAAGAACTAAGAATATATTTGTGTAGAGGTGACAAACAATTACAAATAGTTCATTATAAAGCGTTACATTGATACTAGTTTTGTCACAAGATACAAATTAAGTTTATCACAATTTAAACTATGAGTGCCACAATGAAATGGAAAGAAAGTTTCCATGATGGATTTGTATGAATTCCAAAGTAAAGACATTGTGACGGATACTACAACAAAAGGCTAAGTATATGACTGCTATAGTAGCAGCAAATGAGGGAATTTGTGTCAACTAGTTTGTTATCAAACTAAGGTGTGGTTTGCAACGGTCTAACACTAAAGATATATTGTACGACAATAGTATCGACATGATTTAACCCCAAGGAACTAAAGGTCTCACCAAAAGACCAAATTTATACAATGCCATCTCCTTAGAGAATGAGTGATGCGTGGAGACGCAAAGACATGCAAATACACACGGACCTGAAAGCGTCAGATCCGTAGATTATGTTAACCACTTGAAGTTGCGTATATGGAACACCAGAAAGCCATATGTGTTCAAATACGCAAAGTTTTCAAACTATATTATTGTCTCTAGTGCAAGTGGGAGACTGAAGGGAATATGCCTGAGAGGCAATAATAAAGTAGTTATTATCGTATTCCTTATTTATGATAAATATTTATTTTGCATGCTATAATTGTATTAATACGGAAACGTTAATACATGTGTGTTTAATAAACAAAAAGGAAGTTCCTAGTTATGCCTCTCTTATAAACTAGCTCGTTGATTAACAAGATGATCAAAGTTTCCTGATCATGGACATTGGATGTTATTAATAATGAGGTCACAACATTAGTGTAATGATGTGATGAACATTCATCCGAAGTATAGCATTACGATCAAAGTCATTGAGTTTATATTTCTATAACAACTTATGGAGTGATCCTAATCCTTAGACCATGAGATCATGTCAATCACTAACACCGGAAGAGTTTCTCGATGACATCAAACGTCACACCGTAACTGGGTGATTATAAAGATGGCTTCAGAACTACTAAAGTGTTATGTTGAGACCCATGGATCGAGAGTGGAATTTGTTCATCCCGATGACGGATAGATATGCTATGGGCCCTCTCGGTGATATCACATTTATTAGCTTGCAAGCAAGTGATTTGATCACTAGAATGTTATATCACGGGAACAAGAAAAGAGTGCATGTCAGATCAAACTAGGTATGGAGATACCAATGATCGAATCTCGGACATGTAATATATCGTGAAACAAAGGGATTAAGATACTAGCGTAAAAGGTTCACACGATCACATAAGCCATTGTTGAATGTGTGGGTGTCAGTACGGATCTACAGGTCCCGTTGCTGATTATTGATCGGAGAGGGTCTCGATCATGTATGCATTATTCGCGAACCGTAGGGTGACACACTTAAGGGATATGGACACCATTCGGAGCAAATGATATGTCAGAAAAAGAAAAGGAAAGCGCGGAAATTTATTTCACTAGACACCGAAACTGTTTCGGTTGAAATTGCTGAAAATGGTTCTGCATGTGAAATGAAATACTAACAAGGGGTTTTATGTGAATGTTTTTTAATTAAAGTAATTAACAAAATTCTGAATAAATAAATAAAAGAGTTTTATTTAAATGAGAGCTTGCATTAAATTTGGTGGAAATTTAATGCATGTGAGTGGATTTTTGAGTGGAGGCTCTTTTATGGGAGTGGAGGCTTTTCATTTTGAGTGGGAGCTCCACCCACATGAATGTGGGAGAGGTGGGGGAATCCCCCATGGCTGGGCGCCATGCCCCTTGGGTGCCCCCCTCTCCCCTATAAAAGGTCCCCCTCTCATCCTCTCAAAGCACACCTCCTCGCGAAGGATCTCTCTCCCCCTTTTAGATTTTCCCCATGGTCTCGGATCAGCGAGATACATGTTCCCGGTGGCTTTTTCTGGAAGGATTTGTTTCTTCCGCTACTTCGCTGGAGAGAGGGCACGGAGGTTGTGGGGGTACCCGTATGTGTGTGCGATCACGGATGCACCACTGCTTTGCGGTGCTGGACTTGATGGTGCTGGACCAGATGGACTTCATCACGATCTTGAGATCGGCAAGCGTTCGTCTACATCATCCACGAGTACAACATCGTTAACGCTATTCGGTCTTCGAGGGTATGTATTCTATGGATGTATATCCACCCCTTGCTTGTATCTAGTAGATAGATCTTGGTACTTAGATGTTCCCATCGTAGGAAATTTTTTGTTTTCTATGCTGTGAACCCTACATCACTCTCAAATATTTCACCATAGGTGTGGTTGTCTATGACCCCTTTTTCCTGATTTTTTTAGACAAACATCAAACCAAGTGATTTCCAAGTTGATAAATGATGAGAAACTACTATAGGAACTTGCTAGAGGGCTACACATGCATCAAAATGAAATCTCTAAGCATAGAACTAGCATGCAAGCTCACACAACCTGACACCTATAGCAGAAAAATACTCAAGATACAATCTACCAATCACAAATCTAATTGGACAAGCGGAGGAGACACATACCAAGGAGCAATCCCTCCAAAAATCAGCAGCAAAGATGGGCTGAGCAAGGAGATCAAATATTGGGAGCAAGAACAGCAAGAACTCGAGCTTGAGAAAGTTTTTTGGTGTTTTTCGGGAGAGAGAAAGAAGGTGGCTGGGAAGAGACAACTTGGAGGGCCTCAGGTGGGTCCCACCCATGCCAGGCGTGCCCACAGGTCGGCGCCACCGGGGTGCGCTGGCCTAGGGGAGGGCTAGGCCACCTCAGTGTCCTCGCCTTTTTTCGAGGAAAAAATTATTATGAATTTTCTGGAATTTTTTGGAAAACTTTATTTTTGGCCAATTTTTAGGGTATGAAAATTGATTTTCTCGCAAAAAAGATTTTTTTACAAGAAGCAAAAGCAAACCAAAACCAAAACTACAGAAGTTCTAAGACACTCTAACAAGCAAACAAATCGCAAAACCAAAGCTAACAAGAGAAAGAGCAAAAACTAGGAGGGAGAAAATAAAAGTGAGCAAGAATAACCACAGTTAAAGCATTGTTTTGTTCATTAAAATCCTTTTGTTAACAAGGTTGATCAAGTCTTGTTACCAAAATAATCTTATATGAAACAAAACCTTGCATTCCACAAAGTGATTATGTTACCTCAAACTTGATAGTAATGGTCCCAATCATAATACTTTCAAAACTTTCTTGTGGAATGGGACAATATATTTCTCCAACCTTGATGCTCTCAATATTTTCAATGGAATTCAGGCAATAGCTCTTAGCAACCTTCTTGGGGAAATAGACAGTATGCTCTTTGTCGTTAATATTAAAAGTTACTTTTCCTTGATTACAATTGATGACAACACCTACAGTATTAAGAAAAGGTCTCCCAAGAATAATAGACATATTATCATCTTCAAGCATTTCAAGCACAACAAAATCAGTCAAAACCAAGCAATTATGAGCCACCTGAACATGAACATCCTCACATATACCAACAGGAATAGTAGTTGACTTATCAACCATTTGCAAAGATATATCAGTTGGTATCAACTTTTCTAGCTGGAGTCTCTTGTAGAGAGAAAAAGGCATAACACTAACTCCAGGTCCCAAATCACATAAAGAAATTCTAACATAATTGTTCTTAAGAGAGCAAGGAATAGTTGGTATACCTGGATCACCAAGTTTCTTTGGAACCTTACCATTGAAGGAATAATTAGCAAGCAAAGTAGAAATCTCCTTGTTAGGAATCTTCCTTTTATTAGAGACAATATCCTTCATATACTTTGAATAAGGATGCAACTTAATAGCATCAGTCAAAGGAATTTGCAAAAATAAAGGTTTCATCCACTCACAAAACTTGTTGTAGTGTTCTTCCTCCTTTGACTTGTGTTTCGTATTTGGAAAAGGCATAGGTTTCTGCACCCAAGGTTCTCTCACTACCATGTTTTTAGCAATAAAATATTCCTTAGTGTACCAAGTGTTCTTAGTGTGATCCTTAGGTTCTTCCTCAACTTCCTCCTTATCGGGAGCATCATTTTTATCATTACCACTCTCAGTTTCAGCATAAGAGACAGATATACTATTAGGATATACAACAGGTTCAAGTGGTTCCTCAACTATTTTATGTTTCTTTTTCTTTCTCTTACGAGGACTACCACTACTTTCACCTTGTTGAGAATCCTGCTCAATTCTTTTATGGTGTCCTTCAGGATATAAAGGATCTTGAGTAGCTATACCACTCCTAGTTCTAATTCCATAAGCATGTTTATCTCCCGAGGCATTAACTAGCATATCTTTTTGTACCTTAGCAAGTTGATCAATTTGGGTTTGAACCATTTGAAAGTGTTTACAAATAATTTTAATATCATTAGCAGTTCTTTCCACAATATATTTCAACTCATTAATAGCTCTAGAGTTTTACAATAAATGATTCTGAACTTGTTTATTAAAATTACCTTATTTAACAATAAATGTCTCAAGTTCCTCTAAGCATTGATCAGGAGGCTTACCATAAGGAATATCACCTTCATCAAAGTGGAGAGAGTGTACCTCAATAGCAGATGAGTGGGGAATTGGCTTGCATAATTCTTCTATAGGAGGTAGATTCTTCACATCTTCAGCTGTAATACCTTTCTCCTTTAGACATTTCTTAGCCTCCTTCACCACTTCATCATTTAATGCAATTACTCCTCTCTTCTTTGGTGTTGGTGTTGGAACTGGTTCAGGCACAATTGGTTCAGGAGTAATAGGCTCAGGTGTATTTAGCTCAGTTGAAGTCCAATCATCATAATTCTTGCTTATTTTAGCCATTAATTCTTCAGCATCTGTAGGAGTTCTTTTCCTGAAAACACAATCAGCAAAGCTATCTAGGTATGTCCTAGAATCATCAGTTAGTCCATTATAATAAATATCAAGAAGCTCATTTTTAGGTAATGGACATCCAGGATGTGCATGAATCAAGGCACATAACCTTGTCCATGACTCAGGAAATTTCTCTTCTTCTCCCTGTTTAAAATAAAAAAGTCTCTGCAAAGCAGCATGTCTAGCACTGGGAGGAAAATATTTCTGAAAGAAAGAAGAAATCAAATAATCAGGGCTATTAATGGAACCAGGAGTAATCTATTAAACCAAGCCTTAGCTTCTCCTTTTAGTGGAAAAGGGAAGATCTTAGTAACAAAGTACTTGCACATCTTAAAATCATTAGAGAATAAAGCACTCATAGTGGAAAGATCATTCATATGAGCTACAACACTCTCATTTTCAGTCCCACAAAAAGGTTCTTTCTCAACAATGTCTAAATAGGATAAATCAAGAGAGAAATCATAATCTTTAATAACTATGGGAGAAGTGGCAAACTTAGGGTCAGAGGACAGTTTAGGAATAATGGTACGTCTCTCAAGGAGAATATCAATAGCACTAGCACCATGTGTGTTTCAGCACTGTTCAATAAAATCATCAGTAAACTCAATGTAATCATCATTAATATCATATCTCTCTCTAGACTCAGGTGAGCTAACAGGTGTAACAGTGTCTTCACTAGGAGTTTTAGTATTTCCTAGATTAGCCATAGTAGCATCTAGGAAAGGACCTAATGAACCACTCGCATAAAGCACAGTAGAAGTAACATCATGAGTATCAGGAGCAATTTCAGATTCAGAAGTGGTAGCAGTGTGTGTAGCATGAGTATGTGGTGGTGGTGTAACAAGCTTACTTATAACAGACGGTGAATCAAGAGCAGCCGAGGTGTTTAGGACCGTACCTCTTCTTGTAGTGGATGGTATAATAGGAAACTTTCCATCATGAGACTTTACCATGATGAAAGGAGTATCAGTGAACAATAGTAGATCCAAGTGAACTTACAAATAATGCTATGCTCCCTGGCAACGGCGCCAGAAAATAGTCTTGATGACCCACAAGTATAGGGGATCACAACTGTCTTCGAGGGTAGTATTACCCAATTTATTGATTCGACACAAGGGGATCCAAAGAATACTTGCAAGACTTAACAACTGAGTTGTCAATTCAGCTGCACCTGGAAATAGTATTGCTCACAGCATTTTATCAGTAGCAACAGTTTTGTAGTAGCAATAGCAAAGCAACGGCAGCAGTAAAACAAGAGCAATAGTAACAGTAGCAGCAAACAGTAGGATATGAGTGCGGTAGGAATAGAGATGGATGGACGGGCGTTGCATGGACAAGTCTAAACATGTAACTTCAAGATATAGGGCAATTGCAGATAAATGAGAATAAGCATCCAAGTACTAAACAAGCATAGGCATGTGCTCCATATATAGTCATGCGTGCTCGCAGTGAGAACTTGCACAACATCTTTTGTTCTGCCAGCCCATTGCAGCGAGGCCTCAAGGGAACTACTGGCAATTAAGGTGCTCCTTTTAATAGAGCACCGAAGCAAAGCATTAACACTCCGCGAACACATGTGATCCTTACATCACAGCCATCCCCTCCGGTTGTCCCTATTTCTGTCACTTCGGGGCCTTTGGATCCGAACAATAATATGTGTACACAACTTGCAGATAAGATCACAAACAATACTATCATAATGATTCAATAATAAGTTTAGATCTAAGATCATGGCACTCGGGCCCTAGTGACAAGCATTAAGCACAACAAGTTGCAACAAAGTCAAATAGCACTAATAGAGATACTAGGCACCATGCCCTAACAATCTTATTCGATTACATGATATAACTCATCCAAACCCTACCATCCCCATAGCCTGCAGCGGGGGATTACTCGCTCATGGATGAGGGAAACATTGATGGTTGATGGAGAGGCATTGGTGATGACGATATCGATGATCCTCCCCAAATTCCCCATCCCGGCAGGGTGCCAGAACGGAGTTTCTGGTTCCGAATCGCGGTTTTTGGTGGTGGCGGCGCAACGGAACTCTTTTTTGGAAAAACGTTGAACCCCACTAGGTTTTTAGGTCAAGAGGCATCTTATAGGCGAAGAGGGAGACCGAGGGGGTGCCTGGGGAAGCCACACCCCGTCCAGGCATGGGCTAGGCCCACCCGCGCGGCAGGGGGTGTGGGCCCCCAGGGCTCCACTCCGTCTCGTACTGTGGCTCTGTGAGTCTTCTGGTGAAATTGGATTTTTGGCATATTTTCTGGGATTTTTACTGATAGTTGATTTTCTGCATAAAAACTAGACACCAAGGTAATTCTGCTGAAAACAATGTCAGTCTATGTTAGTTTTATCCAAATCACACAAGTTTAGAGGAGAAACAATAGCAAAACTATTCGGGAAAGTAGATACGTTTTGGACGTATCAACTCCCCCAATCTTAGCTTATTGCTTGTCCTTAAGCAATCCAGTTGAAAACTAAGTGCGATAAAAGAACTTTCACGAACATATTTTCTTCATACGATGTATATATTCTCAACACAAGAATAGATACTTAAACCATTCATAATAAGATGTATGCAACTAAGTCTACTCAATAGTCATTGCAAGCTATGAAGAGAAACCAAATCAATAATAATAAGTGTTGAAAGTGTTCCCCGTGACAGCACGGTTCTGCTAACTCCTAGCCTATAATTTTCAAGCATATAACTTTCATGGATAGTCACAATAGTTCAGGTTTATTAAGTGCAAGGAATAAAGTGTGCCTTCAAGTTCATGAGAGCTTTACTAACTAACTTTCTCAAAACAGTCAAACATTTTATTTGGAAGAAAACAAGGCATAATGAATATGCATTGAAATAGCAAATGATGGTAATACGTAGGTATGGTGGACACTATTGGCAATATTGTTTTTGGGGAGTTGAATGCACAAGTAGAGCTCATACTCAGTGCAAGTGAAGGCTAGCAATAGAGAGGGAGCGACAAACTAGAGAGCAATAACTGCCATAATCATGCTTGCAATAAAACATGACTAATTATGGCATGAAAGTGATACAAGAACTCTGAGGCAAAATAAATCATTGAGGCTTATTGACTATTGTTTATCCATATGCATGCGTGAGCATGTGCCAAGTCGATTCACATGAAACATTCAGAGGAGGATACCACAATATCATACCAAGTTATGAATAGAACAATGCAAGCAAACATTCATATGACATGCTACAAACTATTAGCAAGTTGGAGCTAATCACAAGAAAGCAAGAACTACTAAGCATCCATAAATAACATACACCTTACATGAACAGCCTAAGCATGCTCACTATGATGAGTATATGTACAAAAATGAAAATAAATAGTGTTCGTTACCAGCCTCTTACCACACCTTAAGTTGTCTTAATCTTCATTATTGCCCTTCACTCCTGTGGCTTGAATAATAACATGAAACCCAAACTCCACTAAGGAAGGCTGAACCCTGCAAAGAACTCACAAAACCAAAGAATAACAACAAATATTTTTGGTGTTTTTGAATTTTTAAAGCAAGCAAACAAAGCAAAAACAAACAAAGCAAAATCTTTTTGGATTTTTCTTTAAGGCAAACCAAGGCGAGAAAACAAAGAAACAAACCAAGAGAAACAATGAAAATATTTTTGGTATTTTTGTGTTTTGAGAAAGCAGAAACAAAAACCAAAAAAGTGAAACAATGGATATACAAAGAACCGACAAAATATGATATATAGATGAGTGTGATGTCGGTATACCTCCCACCAAGCTTAGGCTTTTGGCCTAAGTGGGGCTCAACTCCATGGTGACCAAGAAGGTGCACCTCCGTAGTACGACGATGAGGCCCCTTCGTCCTTGTACGATCTCGAGGACTCCCCTGTGTAGTGCATAGAGGGGTCGTATGAGGGCGCGTCCCCTGGTAGTGTCCATGGAATCCAAGAATTCATAGCTTCTCATACATATCCTCCTTGGAGCGTGACAAAGGTCCCTGGGAAATACAACAAAGTGGTTTGGGGGAGAGAGATCTCTCTTCCCCGCCAGTAAACAACATTCTATAAACTAGGCTCTCAAGGGTAGAGCCAGTAGTGACAAAGTGATGCGCTTGCATGGCAGCAAGATCAAGCCTCTAAGGAGCCAAAACTGTATCATTTGGATCAACAACAAGGTCTAAGGCATCAACAACACATGCAACAATAATTCCCCCATAAATGGGTCCCTTGGCAGCTAAGCGACGAGCAATGAGAGTATCAAACATTCTCGAGGACACATGGGAATACTATCAAGTGCTTTCGCTTCATATAGTTGATTGAACTTCTTTGGTTGGATAAATGTTGTGTGGGTGAACATGTGATAATGTACCAACCTTATTTGGACTAATACATACTTGTGATTAAACCCCTACAAGCATCCGCAACTACAAGAAAGTAATTAAGAGAAAAACCTAACCACAACATTAAACTCTGAGAACCTACACTCCCTTGTGCAAAGGTTTCCTAACAGGGGTTCAGGTTTCTATCACTCTGGCAACCCCACAATTAGTAGCCAAATACACAATGCATTCCCCTAGGCCCATAAATGATGAAGTATCATGTAGTCGACGTTCACATGACACCACTAGAAGAATAGCACCACAACTTAAATACTAAACCATTGAATAATATCTCAACACAAATCCACTACTAACAACATGACTTGTCCCATGTCCTCAAGAACTAAACGAACTACTCACGATACATCATATGGATCAAGATCAGAGATGATACAATGATGAATAACAATATGAACATAGACAAAAATTCAATGGTTCCACTCACAAGCATCAACTACAAAAGTAATCAACATCGGGAAAGTTCCCCTAAGAACTATGCAAGATTCAACACAATTGTTACAACAGGATGGAGTGGTGATGATGGTGCTGGTGGAGATGGTGGTGAGGATGATGATGATCCTGATGAAGTCTAGCTTGATGACGGTGTTGATGGCGACGATCTCCCCTCTCCGGGAAGGAATTTTCCTGGCAGAAATCATCCTGCCAGAGAGCTCTTTCTCTCTCTGTAGTTTACGCCACATAGAGGCGGCAAAATATTTCTGTGGTCGCTCCTCTGGTATTAGGGTTTCGAGGAGAATATATAGGCAAAAGGGCGAAGCAGGAGGTGGGCCAGGGTAGCCACACCCCCTGCTGGCGTGGCCCAGGGTGTCCCGCGCAGGGGGTGGGCCCCTTGTGTCCCATCTCAGCCTCCCCTTCTGGCTTCTTTCGTCTTCTAGAAAAATAGGATTTTTCGTGTATTTTCTGGTATTTTTTTGATCTTCGCGAATATTGCATCCAAACACCACTTTTTCCATCAGAATCCTGACTCCGGCAGTTCATCCTCCAAAAGTCACCCAACATGCAAAAATAGATGAAATGACATAAGTACCACCTCTTAATATGAAATATATCAATGAATAGCGGTAAATTATGATATAGAATAGTGATGCAAATTGAACGTATCAACTCCCCCAAGCTTAGACCTCGCTTGTCCCCAAGCGAAAACTGAGCTCAGTAAACAAGACCACAGGTTTATGGCGTGAAGTGTTGATAAAAAGAATACGGACAAGAAGCATCACACTTACAATACACAACTCATAAAAGAAAGCAACTCACCATTATATAACTTAACTTGCAACGAGTATGGGAGTCATAATAAAGAGGCATAAAGACAAATCATAATTGGTAATGACAAACTTTGTTCTTGGTCAGAGAACAGTTGACAAATCATACTTGGTTTTCAAGCAAAGCTTTTGTAATGAAGTTTATAACAGGAGTCCTTTTGCTCAAACATAAAAGGCTTTTCACAATGATAGATTTCAACTCATTCAGATAATAACAATGTGCAAAACAAGGAACATAAGAAACATGATTGAATAAATCATCATATGAATGATTGAAACACAACAACTCAAAAGCTAGCTGGAGATAGAAAGGAAAAGGTTTACTGACTCAACTAAGAAGTAAAAGATAGGCCCTTCACAGAGGAAAGCAGGGAATTCAAGTCTCATAAAGATCTTCCAAAAGATTATGGTACTTACTAGCTTTGAGGTCTCATTGCCCCTATCATAAGCATCTTGAGGTGGTTAAGGTTAAAGTGAACAAAGATGGAGTATATGCTTGACAAAATATAAGTTGGCAATCTCATGTCCCTTGAGTACGAGGGTCGTTCCTCATGCTACTCAACTTTAGTTACTGGTAAGTTCTTGTCATTGTAAATATATGTTTATCATAGAGAACCGCCAACGGGGTACCCCTTTCCCCATGACACAGGAGCTATCCCATATCAAAATGACAAGGAAACAAACAGTGAGTGACATGGATATGCCCTACGGGTACCCGATGTTAGTATACCTGGTCCAGCCCGACGGAAGGCCCACTCGACGACCTGCCAGGGTCCATGATGCCTATGACGGTTCGGCTGATATGAAGCCCATGTGGACACGGAATCTCAAGCGTACAAGACAAGGAAACCTCAAGACTAGAGTTTGAATACAACTTGTAACCTACTCGAATTGGTACCTGAGATCTAGCCTCCCCATATATAAAGGCTAGGAGGGGCCAATGAGGAGGGCACCCCCCGGTAGACTAGACCACAACAGATCTACAGATCTAGCACCTCGCATACCACCGCATACACACCTCCACGCCAGATTACATCTGCGCACCCCTGTAACTTTCAGTTCCACCGTAATCAAGAGCAGACAAGCATGAGTAGGGTTTTCCCTCTGGGGCCTGAACCTGGGTAAACCTCGTGTCCCCGCGTTGCTTGTTTGCTAACCGTTCCGCGATCTCCAGCATCCCCATCTTCTCCAAAACCCAAGCTCATAACAATGGGAATTGACGAGATTAAACCTCGTCAATTGGTGCCGTATGTAGGAATGGGGGTGTTGATTGTGCGATCGTGACGGTTCCATCACCAGCAATCTACAACTCGTTGTCTAGACAAGACCGTAACCATCTTCTTTAGCCAGATCGCATCGGCTCACATCCACAAATTTCATAGCAGCGAGCGTCGTGGCCAACCTTTATTCCATCAAGGAAAAATCCGGTGGACTCCACAAACAGATCAGTCAACCGCCTTATGGAAGCCAGCGTTGTAGTAAGATTCAGAAAAATTCGGTCACAGATCAACTTGTCCCGGATAGATGGAAACACGTCGAATTTGGCAGGTTCCGTCAAGACCTCGAAACGCAGTCCTCGGAATTCTACGGCTCAAAAATATATTATGGCACCAGACTTCACACAACAAACAAATCAGGTGAAAGGACGTGAAGCAGTGTCCTGATCTGGCCAATGATTGCGTCAACTCGGTTTTTATGTGTCCGTCGATCGGTCATAAAGTGCCGGCCCACCTCATCTTGTTTCTCGGAAGTAAAAGAGGAGCAGAATCAGAAGCAGCTAGCAGTGCATGCATCCACTGTATACTATGATCAAATCAATCAAAACCTTCATGTGAAGACCAAGTATTATTTTAGTACTTCATCAATCGATCAAGCTTGAGGACAAGCCAAGAAAATTATACCAAACACTTTTTCAGATCAGCCGAAAGAAAAAAACACAGGGACCTCACTTCGACTCCGTCTGTTGTGTCGATTTCGGATGAAAAAATTCTGACGATTCTGCTCTGTGGCTTCGTCCGAGGTCTTGTGATCCTTCACCTTCGACTCTACGCTCGGAGGCTGTGGCGACTCCATCGCGTGACCCATCAAGTCTTCGACACTGGCGACCCGCCACAGTTTTCGACTCTAGCGCTCCGTGAAATCTTCGGCTGCGGTGACCCGCTGCATCTTTTCAGATGCGGCGACCCGACGCGATCTTCGATTGCGGCAACTGGCAGCATCAGCTTCAGCGACCACGACTCGGGGGCTCCTTCGAATCCCGCGACCGCGACCCGCAGGTCGTATTGGCTCTCGTGACCGCGATCTGCCGGTTGCGTTGGCTCCCGCGACCCATTCACCTCGTCGACAACAAACAAAGCTAAGTTCACTATTCAGAGTTGATTTTATTTCTTACTTTAAATCACACTCGAAACACTCGGGGGCTCCGCCCTCTTCGAGTAACCTAACGTGCCATCGGCTCCACACACTCGAGAACCTCGAACGCGACAGCCTGAGTAGCTGATTCTGCCTGAACGTCGAATCCTTGAACTCCGAGTGCCTCGACAAGGTACTGAGACTAAGGGTAATCAGGCTAACGAAAAGGCCTAGCATACAGTGCATAAGTGTCAACTCGGTCGGCAACAGAATCTTTCTATACAAGCCTAAAGGCAAATATTCTTTACAAGATACAAGTACTTCACAATTCGTCATTTTTTTCTGCAGCTTCCAAGGATGTCAAATACGCCGAGCTATTCTATCGGGTCCTCCAACGGAGTCGACCAGCGCCAGTCACGTCAATAGACGCCAATACCCGAGTCGAAGCATTCCTCGAATGACCACATCAATCATCGACAAAAGCGGCGCTGGTCGCGCACCCGACAGAAGAAACGACATCGACTTCACCCGCAACGTCGAGTCCTTTCGGCTAAAATGTTGCATCACTCCGCTACGTTGATTCCTGTCTCCTTATGCGTTAGACGCTGACTCGATGCACTTCCGGTTCAGTGGTTTCTCCTCGCATGAGTCTTCACTCGAGTCTGCGACTCGACTAGACACTCGGGGGCTACTCCTATCAGGAGCGCTGGTCGCGCATCCGATGTACTTTCGGGTTAGCCGTACGCCTGCGAGATTGTCGACTGCATCTACAAGATACAAGACTCGAGTCTCTGCCCGAGTCTACGACTCCGCCAGACACTCGGGGGCTACTCCAAACTGGAGCGCTGGTTGCGCACACAAAAGATCTTCGAGTGGCACGCTTCGATTCCTCACTCGAATCAACGATTCGACTAAGGACTCGGGGGCTACTCCCATAGGGAGCGCTGGTCGCGCACTAAAAAAATGAAGGCATTCAGGGCATCTGCAAGGTCATCCGAAGAACTTTCGGATCGCCATATCACGCAACCGATGTTAGTATACCTGGTCCAGCCCGATGGAAGGCCCACTCGACGACCTGCCAGGGTCCATGACGCCTATGACGGTTCGACTGATATGAAGCCCTTGTGGACACGGACTCTCAAGTGTATAAGACAAGGAAACCTCAAGACTAGAGTTTGAATACAACTTGTAACCTACTCGAATCGGTACCTGAGACCTAGCCTCCCCATATATAAAGGCTAGGAGGGGCCAATGAGGAGGGCACCCCTCAATAGACTAGACCACAACAGATCTACAGATCTAGCACCTCGCATACCACCGCATACACACCTCCACGCCAGATTACATCTGCGCACCCCTGTAACTTTCGGTTCCACCGTAATCAAGAGCAGACAAGCAGGAGTAGGGTTTTCCCTCCAGGGGCCTGAACCTGGGTAAACCTCATGTCCCCGCGTTGCTTGTTTGCTAACCGTTCCGCGATCTCCAGCATCCCCATCTTCTCCAAAACCCAAGATCATAACAATGGACATTGACGAGATTAAACCTTGTTAGTGAGCATCTCAGTGATCCTTTATTTACCATAAGAATGGTGCATATTTTTTCTCTCTTCTTTTTTCTATATTTTTTCCGAGGATGCTTCATAGATTTCTCACTATGGTGATGCTGCAAGTTTCCACCATGATTAGGAATGACTTAGGATAGTGGCCCAGGCGTTTCTCTAACACATATGCATAACTCCATTGACTTACAAGCTCCCCTTTTATTTCACACCACCGACATCCGCGAACAAAAGATGATGATATCAACGGGGTAGATATTTACAGGTGTTGAAAGCGTTCCCCGTAACATCACGGTTCTGCTAATTCCCAACTTATAGGTGCAAGCATATACAACATATATGACACAATGGTTCAAGTTTATTAGGGAAAAAAAATAAGGTGTGCCATCAAGTTCGTGAGAGCTTTACTAACTAGTTTTCACATAACAAAAGACTTTTTAATTTCAAAGATTGATGAAACTCGAGAATTTACTTGGAATAGCAATGATGCTAATAGGTAGATATGGTGGACACAAATGGCACAAGTTTAAGTTCAAGGAATTGGATGCACGAGAAGCATCCCCTCTCAGTACAGGTTTTTGGCTAGCAAGGCTGGGCAACAAGCAAAAGAGTTGAAGGAAACAAGCAAACATACAAGTATAAAATCAAACATGCAATCTTCCTTGAAAACACAAAAGATCTTAACTAAAGAATACTAAGCTTATGATCCAATCAATAAAGAAAGAAAGAAAATGATACAAAATACCTGTAAGTGCTTTTCTCTTTTCCTTGCAAACCTCAAAAAGTGTTGCTACTGACCAGAGCTCGGTTTGCCAAAACCAATTCAGATTTACTTGATGCTCCCAAAGTGATACCAATACTAATCAACAAGATCAATCATATAACAAAGATTGCAAACTAAAAGAA
This sequence comes from Avena longiglumis, assembly GCA_030063025.1. NCBI lineage: Eukaryota > Viridiplantae > Streptophyta > Magnoliopsida > Poales > Poaceae > Avena > Avena longiglumis. The sequence goes on from CP125973.1 coordinate 162,617,198, forward strand.
GATGTGCAAAAAGTAAATGATGCAACTTCTCATTAATATTCCATAAAGGCACTCACACCAAGGGATACATAGATAACCAACTAGAGGATAGATACTTCCACAATGCAAACCATCCTATATGATAACTTCTCTATTCAAGATATGACTCTACTAAAAAGGTAAAAAGATGAAAGATAATGATGTGATACCGCGGCACTCCCCCAAGCTTGGAATAAGCCAAGGGGACGCCAAAACCTGATGACAAATTACTCCTTTGGTGGTGGTGGTGTTCCCTTGATAAGCTTTTCAATCAGCTTCCTCAAATACTTAATATCGAAGGTTAGAGTATGAATCAACTCGGAATTATGCTCGATGCAGTTCATGATCATGTCAGACCGAGAATCCCAGTCCTTGTGATTCTTTCCCCACTCTTCCTCCTTAGAGTGTTCTTTCCCTGCATGGTTAGAACGAGGCATATCCCAACTAGACGGCAACTTCCCTTTGGGAAAGTTTTGGAATTTCTGCTCATGTATAAGAGTATGGAAGGGGTTCTTGGTGTGTGGAGGAAGTGACCGTGGAGCTAGGCAATGACGCAGGGTTTTCCCTCCTGTAGACATCCGTGCCGTCCTATTGAGCTTGATAGGATTTTCCACCACTCCAATGCTTGCAATGGTGGCACGGGTATCCGGACGCTTGTCTTCCTCCTGTAGGGTTCGCAGCATAGAAAACAAAAAATTTCCTAGTACCAAGATCTATCTACTAGATACAAACAATGGGCGGATGTATATTCGTAGAGAACATACCCTTGAAGACCGACAAAGCTTAACGAGTTCAACTCGTGGTTGATGTAGACGATCTCTTGCCGATCTCAAGATCGAGAGGAAGTCCTAGCGCCGCAAAGCAGCAGCGCATCCATGCTCGCACACACGTACAAGACACCGGGCAACCTCCGCCTCCTCGCTCCAGCGATGCAGTGGAAGAACAACCCTTTCTTGCCGAATAGCCACCGGGAACATGTATCTCGCTAGTCCGAGACCATGGGGGATAAATTCTAGAGGGGGAGAGAGATCCTTCACGAGGAGGTATTAGAGACAAGTGAGAGGAGGGGCTCCTTTTATAGGAGGAGGGGGGGAACCCCAAGGGGGTGGCCGGCGCATGGGGCTTTCCCTCTTCCTGTGGGTGGACACTCCACTCACAAAATTCCTTTAAATTCCCTCCACTCAAAAGTCCACTCAAATTCCCATTAAATTTCCACCAAATTTAATGCAAACTCTCATTAAATAAAACTCTTTTATTTTATTCAGAATTTTGTCAATTACTTTAATGACAAACATTCACAAATAACCCCTTGCTAGAATTCCATTTCACATGCATAACCACTTTATGCAATTTCACCCGAAAACCTGTTTCGGTATCTAGTGAAATAAATTCCTGCGCTTGTTTATTCTTTCGGCATGAAACATTTGCTCCAACTGGATGCCAGTGTCCCTTAAGTGTGTCACCCTATGGTTCGCGAATAATGCGGACATGATCGAGACCCTTCTCCGATCAATAATCAGTAGCGGGACCTGGAGATCCATACTGACTCCCACACATTCAACGATGACTTTTCCTGTGATCGTCGGAACCTTTTACGCTTGTATCTTAATCCATTTGTTTCACGATATATTACATGTCCGAGATTCGATCATTGGTATCTCCATACCTAGTTTGATCTCGTTACTGACATGCACTCTTTTCTCGTTCCCGTGATATAACATTCTAGTGATCAAATCACTTGCTTGCAAGCTAACCAATGTGATATCACCGAGAGGGCCCAGAGCATATCTATCCGTCATCGGGATGAACAAATTCCACTCTTGATCCATGATTCTCAACATAACACTTTAGTAGCTTTGAATCCATCTTTATAATCACCCAGTTACGGAGTGACGTTTGATGTCAACAAGAAACTCTTCCAAAGGTTAGTGATTGGCATGATCTCATGGTCTAAGGATTAGGACTACTTTGTAGTTTGTTTATAGCAATATAAACTCAATGACTTTGATCGTAATGCTATACTTCGGATGAATGTTCATCACACCATTACACTAATGTTTTGATCTTGTTATTAACATCCAATGTCTATGATCAGGAAACCGTGATCATCTTGTTAATCAACGAACTAGTTTATGAGAGAGGCATAACTAGGAACTTTCTGTTTGTTTATTAAACACACATGTATTAACGTTTCCGTATTAATAAAATTATAGCATGCAAAATAAACATCTATCATATACTTGGAATACACATAATAAACATTTTATTATTGCCTCTCAGGGCATATTCCCTTCAGTCTCCCACTTGCACTAGAGACAATAATCTAGTTACATTGTGCTGTATCTAACACCCATGGAGTTCTGGTGTAGATCATGTTTTGCTCTAGGGAGAGTTTTAGTCAATGGATCTGCTACATTGAGATCCGTATGTACTTTACAAATCTTTATATCTCCATCCTTGACATGCTCGCGGATGGAGTGAAACCGACGCTTAATATGCTTGGAATGCTTGTGAGACCTTGGATCTTTGGCATTGGCAATGGCACCATTGTTGTCACAATAGATCATCATTGGGTCCAACGCGTTTGCAACCACACCTAGTTCGGATATGAACTCCTTCATCCAAACTGCTTCCTGATCCGCTTCTGAAGCAGCAACATATTCGGCCTCCGTTGTTGATCCCGCCACCACAGGTTGTTTGGAGCTCCTCCAACTAACCTCTCCGCCATTCATGAGAAATACGTATCCGGATTGAGACTTAGAGTCATCCGGATCGGTGTCAAAGGTAGCATCGACATAACACTTAGCGAGGAGCTCTTCTTCACCTCCGTATACAAGAAACATATCCTTAGTTCTTCGTAAGTACTTAAGGATATTCTTGACCGCTTTCGTTGTTCGAACTCGGATCCGATTGGTACCTACTAGTCAAACTAATAGCATGTGCCACATCCGGTCTTGTACATAGCATGGCGTACATTATAGAGCCTATGGCTGAAGCATAGGGGACCTTGTCCATTATCTCTCTTTCTTCCGCCGAAGCCGGACTTTGAGTCTTACTCAATGTCGTGACTTGTGTCATAGGTAAGAACCCCTTCTTACTATTTTCCATTTTAAACTTCTTTAAAATATTATCAAGGTATGTACTTTGCGATAGCCCTATTAGGCGCCTAGATCTATCTCTATAGATCTTTATGCCTAATATGTATGACGCTTCACCTATGTCCTTCATTGAAAATTTGCTGTTTAGATAACTTTTAACACTGTTTAAAAGATCTCTATCATTTCCGATCAATAATATGTCATCCACATATAATATCAGAAATGCCACATTGCTCCCACTCACTTTCTTGTAAATACAAGCTTCTCCATAAGTTTGGACATATCCAAACTCTTTGATCACCTCATCAAAGCGGAGATTCCAACTTCGTGATGCTTGCTTCAATCCATAGATGGATCACTAAAGCTTGCACACCTTGTTAGCATCCTTAGGCTCGACAAAACCCTTTGGTTGTATCATATACAACTCTTCTTCAATATTACCATTGAGAACCGCGGTTTTGACATCCATCTGCCATATCTCATAATCGAAATATGCAGCAATTGCTAACATAATCCTAACTGACTTTAGCATCGCTACGGGAGAGAAAGTCTCATCGTAGTCAACTCCTTGAATTTGTCGAAACCCCTTTGCGACAAGTCGAGCTTTATAGACGGTTACATTACCATCAGCATCAGTTTTCCTTTTGAAAATCCATTTGTTCTCCACGGCCTTTCGGTCGTGAGGTAAGTCCACCAAGTTCCAAACTTGATTTTCATACATGGATTCCATCTCGGATTTCATGGCTTCTAACCATTTTTTGAAATCCGGGCTCATCATCGCTTCTTCATATGTCGCAGGGTCATCATTTTCATCAACCATGAAATTCATGACAGGATTTCCGTACAGCTCGGGAGCTGCACGCGTCCTGCTTGACCTGCGAGGTTCGGTAGTACTCTCTTTCGGAGTTTCATGATCATTATCATTAGTTCCCTCTTCAACAGGTGGATCCAACTCCGGAACAACTTCCGCTGCGCTACTCGCCATACTTTGAAGAGAAGGTTCAATAACCTCTTCGAGTTCTACCTTCCGACTACTCACACCTTTCGCGAGAAAATCTTTCTCTAGAAAGGATCCATTCTTGGCAACAAAAACCTTGCCCTCGGATCTGTGATAGAAGGAATACCCAATAGTTTCCTTAGGGTATCCTATGAAGACGCATTTTTCCGCTTTGGGTTCGAGTTTATCCGGTTGAAGTTTCTTCACATAAACATCGCATCCCCAAACTTTAAGAAATGACAGCTTAGGTTTGTTTCCAAACCACAATTCATACGGTGTCTTTTCAACGGATTTAGATGGTGCCCGATTTAAAGTGAATGCAGCAGTTTCTAGTGCATAGCCCCAAAATGATAATGGCAAGTCCGTTAGAGACATCATAGATCGAACCATATCTAATAAAGTACGATTACGACGTTTCGACACACCATTTCGATGTGGTGTTCCGGCAGGTGTGAGTTGTGAAACAATTCCACACTCTTTCATGTAAGTGCTAAACTCGTAAATTAGATACTCACCTCCACGGTCGGACCGTAGAAATTTGATCTTTCTATTACGATGATTTTCCACTTCATTCTGAAATTCCTTGAACTTTTCAAAGGTTTCAGACTTGTGTTTCATCAAGTAGATATAACTGTATCTACTCAAATCATCCGTGAAAGTAATAAAATAACGATATCCACCTCGCGCCGACACACTCGTTGGACCACATACATCAGAATGTATGATTTCCAATAAATCTGTCGCCCGTTCCATTGAACCGGAAAACGGCGTTCTAGTCATCTTGCCCATAAGGCATGGCTCACATGTATCAAATGATTCAATGGAGCTTCTTCATGCGTTTAACGCCAATATGACCTAGACGGCAGTGCCACATATATGCGGATATATCATCATTTAGTTTAATCCTTTTAGCATCAACATTATGAATATGTGTAACATTATTATCGAGATCCAAAAGAAATAAACCATTCATCATCGGTGCATGACCATAAAAGATTTCATTCATATAAATGGAACAACCATTGTTCTCGGATTTAAATGAATAACCACTTCGCATCAAACACGATCCAGATACAATGTTCATGCTCAGTGCAGGCACCAGATAACAATTATTCAAGTTTATAACTAATCCCGACGGCAAGTGGAGAGGCAACGTTCCAACGGCGATCACATCAACGCTTGATCCATTGCCGACACGCATCTTGACCTCACCCCTTGATAGCGGTCGCTTGTTCCGCAACCCCTGATTCGAGTTACAAATATTAGCAACTGAACCGGTATCAAATACCCAGGTGCTACTGCGAGCACTAGTCAAGTACACATCAATAACATGTATATCATATATACCTTTGTTTGCCTTGCCGGCTTGTCTCGCCAAATACTTGGGCGCTTATGCTTCGATGGCCCCTTAGAATAGTAGCACTTTCGATCGGACTTAGGTCCAACTCGGGTTTCTTTTCAGCACGCAACAGGCTTTACTTACTTCCGTTTTCGCTTCTTGTCTTTCTTAAAACCAGTGTTCCTATTGATCATCAACACTTGATGTTCCTTTTTGATCTCCACTTCTGCAGTTTTAAGCATTGATAGAAGCTCGGGGAGAGACTTCTTCATGCCTTGCATATTATAGTTCATCACGAAGCTCTTATATCTAGGTGGCAGAGACTGCAGAACACGATGGATGCCTAAGTCAATGGGAATCGATATTCCCAAGGACACAAGCTTATCGGCGTAACCCGACATCTTGAGTACATGCTCACTAACGGAGCTGTGCTCTTCCATCATGCAGCTAAAGAACTTTTCTGAAGCGTTGTAGCTCTCTACAGCAGCATGTGTGTCGGAAATCATTTTCAACTCACCCATTGTATCAAAAGCATTGCCATTTCGAAACGCTTTCAAAGTTCCGGCTCTAGCCCATACAATATGCCGCAATGAACTAAGTTGTGGTCCTCCTGACGAGTCTGATAGACATTCTTCTCGTCAGGCATCATCTAAAGGTGGGGCCTAACGCGCTTCTAGCACATATTGCTTTTGTGCAAAGAGAGGAGAATCCTCAAATTCATGGCCCATTCGGTAAAGTTGCTACCATTCGTTGCAAGTTTCTCTTTCTCCATGAACACATTGAAATTAAAAGCAGGTGGTGCCATCTACAACAGAATTTGTAAAGTTTAGACTAAGTGTATGATAGATTGAGTTCAACTAATCCATATTACGAATGAACTCCCACTCAAAAACGACATCCTCATGCCTTTTTGGTGATTACATGAACCAAATCCACTACACCAAGTCCGATCATCACGTGAGTCGGTGTAGCTTCAAAGGCGAGCATCAAATGGGCATCATATTAACTATATGACTCATGCTTAACCTTTCGGTCCTTGTTCCGAGGCCATGTCTGTACATGCTAGGCTCGCCAAGTTAGAACCTTAGTATTCGCGTGTGTAACTGTTTTACACCCAAAATATGGTCGTGGATCCAAGAACACCCGATCATCACGTGATGTCTTGGAGCGACGAAAACATAATCGGTGCATACTAAAGGAAGAACACATTCTTATCTTGATATTTAAATGAGGGATCATCTTATTATGCTAACAAAGCGCTAAACAAGCAATATAAGATGTTATCAAACATCACATGTTTATTAGTGAAATGATATGGTTCCCGCATATGATCTCTATCATGTGCACCGTGGTATGATCACTATCATACCTATATGTGTAAATCCAAGGTATATGGAGTTTACACGCTATGTGTGTTGTAAGAGTATCATCTCATACTTCTACTTACAACATTACCATATCATAACACTAGCTCAAAGAACAATTTAAACTAGACGCCTCTAATTTATCCATTGCAAGTTTTACGTGGCTTAGGGCTTTCGAGATAGAACCGTTACTTACTTAACATGAACCACAACGAGGATAACCAAATTGTTGACAACTCGTTTGCAAAATAGATATTGACTATATTAGGAGAGACAGACACCCGCTAGCCACTTATGCAAACTAGTTGCATGTCAAGCGTGGAACAAGTCTCATGTGCGAGGACATGTAAAGTTTGTCCGGGCCGCTTCATCCCACTATGCCACCAATATCTAAAATTACAACAAAGGAGCAACAACATGATCATCATCTCCCACATACTCATATGTGTACTACCCGTGTAAAGTATCTATGCATAAACCTGGCTCTGATACCACTGTAGGGTTCGCAACATAGAAAACAAAAATTTTCCTACGATGGGAACTATGTACCAAGATCTATCTACTAGATACAAACAACGGGCGGATGTATATCCGTAGAGAACATACCCTTGAAGACCGACAAAGCTTCACGAGTTCAACTCGTGGTTGATGTAGACGATCTCTTGCCGATCTCAAGATCGAGAGGAAGTCCTAGTGCCGCAAAGCAGCAGCGCATCCGTGCTCGCACACACGTACGAGACACCGGGCAACCTCCGCCTCCTCGCTCCAGCGATGCAGAGGAAGCACAACCCTTTCTTGCCGAATAGCCACCGGGAACATGTATCTCGCTAGTCCAGGACCATGGGGGATAAATTCTAGAGGGGGAGAGAGATCTTTCACGAGGAGTTATTAGAGACAAGTGAGAGGAGGGGCTCCTTTTATAGGAGGAGGGGGGGAACCCCAAGGGGGTGGCCGGCGCATGGGGGATGCTCCCTTGCCCTCCCCTCTTCATGTGGGTGGACACTCCACTCACAAAATTCCTTTAAATTCCCTCCACTCAAAAGTCCACTCAAATTCCCATTAAATTTCCACCAAATTTAATGCAAACTCTCATTAAATAAAAATCTTTTATTTTTATTCAGAATTTTGTCAATTACTTTAATGACAAAGATTCACAAATAACCCCTTGCTAGAATTCCATTTCACATGCATAACCACTTTATGCAATTTCACCCGAAAACCTGTTTCGGTATCTAGTGAAATAAATTCCTGCGCTTGTTTATTCTTTCGGCATGAAACATTTGCTCCAACTGGATGCCGTTGTCCCTTAGTGTGTTACCCTACGGTTCGAATAATGCGAACATGATCGAGACCTTCTCCGATCAATAATCAATGTGAGCGGACACAGATCCATCCGACTCCATACATTCAACGATGACTTTTCCTGTGATCGTCGGAACCTTTTACGCTTGTATCTTAATCCCTTTGTTTCACGATATATTACATGTCCGAGATTCGATCATTGGTATCTCCATACCTAGTTTGATCTCGTTACTGACATGCACTCTTTTCTCGTTCCCGTGATATAACATTCTAGTGATCAAATCACTTGCTTACATGCTAACCAATGTGATATCACCGAGAGGGCCCACAGCATATCTATCTGTCATTGGGATGAAAAAATTCCACTCTTGATCCATTATTCTCAACATAACACTTTAGTAGCTTTGAAGCCATCTTTATAATCACCTAGTTACGGAGTGACGTTTGATGTCAACAAGAAACTCTTCCAGTGTTAGTGATTGGCATGATCTCATGGTCTAAGGATTAGGACTACTTCGTAGTTTGTTTATAGAAATATAAACTCAATGACTTTGATCGTAATGCTATACTTCGGATGAATGTTCATCACACCATTACACTAATGTTGTGATCTCGTTATTAACAACATCCAATGTCTATGATCAGGAAACCGTGATCATCTTGTTAATCAACGAACTAGTTTATGATAGAGGCATAACTAGGAACTTTCTGTTTGTTTATTAAACACACATGTATTAACGTTTCCGTATTAATACAATTATAGCATCTAAAATAAACATCTATCATATACTTGGAATACACATAATAAACATTTTATTATTGCCTCTCAGGGCATATTCCCTTCACCTCCACTTTTCTTCATCCTCAACCAAGACCTCCTCGTCGTGCTTGGGGTCTTGAAGATCATCTTCCACGGGCTTCTTGCCCTTGTCGTTGGCGGAGACCATGATGCCTATAAACTTGAGAATATTCCCTGACAGAAATAGATCGAAACAAAAACACGACGAGAACATGATATACGAACCTCGGGGGGTCTGGGTGATTATATATTACGAAGTTTTATGACATAAGGAAGGTATTGGGCGAAAACGGGACAATGACGGGCTCCGGGGTGGTTTCACCACCTGGTGGCGCGGCCAGGGTGCCCACGCCACTGGGTGGTGTGGCCCACCCGGGCTTCGTTTCCTTCCCTTTTTCGTCTTGTTGCCTTACATATGGAGTAAAAACTACAAAAATATAAAAAGAAAAGTTTTTCGCGAACCTTTAATTTACAGCACTTTTACCTATTCGAAAACGGACTCTGCAGATTCTGGAGTTTGGTCTCTAATAAATTCTTCCGGAGTCACCATTTGAATAATATCAACATCTTCATTATAAGAATCTCCAGAAATATAATGTTTTAGCCTTTGACCATTCACCACTTTTGTAGTGTTGTCACTCAAAGAAGAAATTTTTATAGCTCCTAAACGATACACCTCCTCAATAACAAAAGGTCCTCCCCATTTTGAGAGTAGTTTTCCTGCAAAAAACATGAGACGAGACCTATACAATAGAACTTTCTCACCAACATGAAACTCTCTCTTAAAAATTCTCCTATCATGCCATCTTTTTACTTTTTCTTTAAAGAGTCAAGAATTTTCATAAGCTTCACTTCTACACTCATCTAAGGAACTTAAGTCAAGCAATCTTTTCTCACCAACAAGTTTAAAATCTCTATTCAGTTCTTTCACTGTCTAATAAGCTTTGTGTTCAAATTCTAAAGTCAAGTGACAAGCTTTACAATAAACCATTTTATAAGGAGACATTCCCATAGGATTTTTATAAGCAGTTCTATAAGCCTATAAAGCATCATTCAAATTTTTAGCCCAATTTTTCTAGATCTATTAACAGTCTTTTGCAAGATAGATTTAATATCTCTATTCGAAAGTTATACTTGCCCACTGGTTTGAGGGTGATAAGCTGAAGCAATTCTATGATTAACATCATATTTAGCAAGAGTCTTCCTAAAACCACCATGAAGAAAATGAGAGCCTCCATCAGTCATGAGATATCTAGGCAAACCAAACCTAGGAAAGATAACATCTTTAAGCATTTTTAAAGAGGTCTTACTGTCGTGGTTTGTCGACGAGTATGCCATGGAGGGCTACTCACAGTGCGTGTTTAGAGACACGGGGGAAGGCGGACGGTTGACGGGTATGAGGTTACACGGCTTACCCAGGTTTAGATCCCACAACGGTGGCGGAATCCTACTCCTGCTATAAATCATTATGATGGCAATACGCCGAGTTACAGGGATTGGTTCACTGTGCGAGGTGACTAGGAAGTCTAAGTTATCGTGCCCTAAAGGCTCCCATAGGCCCGACTTATATAGTCGCCAGGTCCTAGGGTTACAGGGAAAAGTCCTAGCCGGACAGGTTACAGAGTCCTACACTGCTTACAACTAGTCTAGCGTGTCTTGCACTCCAAGGCTTCGGGTACGTCGGTGACTCCTTCGTAGCCTTCCTTTATCCGACATGGGCCTCTTCTGGATCCATCTAACTGGGCCGCCCAGCAGTCCATGGGCCATACTACCAACTGTGGGCCACCCGGGTTATCCAGATAGGAGACATGCTATGAGGATACCCATATAGCATATCCCCAACAGTAGCCCCCGGAGAACTCCGAGATCTTGCGCCGTCTTGCCTCTTCAAGCTGAATGCTCCGTCTAGATGAATGTCGGTAAATCCTCAAGCAATATCTTGTAGTCCTCCCAAGAACCCTGCAAGGATTTCTCTGTCTTCAACTTGTAAGTCGGAGAATTGCTGAATCTTCTATCATACTCTTCCGTAGCCGGACTGGATCCGTCCATGCCAGAATATTCCGATGTGATGGTTCACCTTCTAGTGACAGCTAGGACGACGTAGACATAGGTCAGCGACGCCTCGTAACTCACACATGCAGAGAACACAATCATGTCTGTTTTTCCCGCGCGAGAGATACAAACCGTTGGCGGGAACGGTTGGGAATGTGGGGAAATTTCCGCGCCCGCGCCCGCACACGTTGCCCATGCGTCAACCAGTCAATCATTTTGCATGAATCTTGACGCTAGGAGTTATAAATTGTAACTGCGGTGGATTCTTACTTTTCACCTCATTCTCTTCCTGTGTCGTCTTCTTCCTCCAGCGAGCACCTCCTCGAGCTCTCCGCGCGTTCCGCTAAAAACCCTAGCCCTTCAATCCTTCCAGTCACCATCTCTCCCCTTCCAATGGCAAGCAGTAGCTCTGCTCCCTCCATGGCGGCGTCAGGCGATGCCTCGGCGAAGCCGGCGAGCACTGTCCATGTTTCCCCGGAAGGCCTGGTGCTGCCGAAGTCTGTGGTGGTTGAATCCACCGGCGGCGACCATAATCCAGCAGCGCTGGAGCTGCTGGAAGAAGAAAGCGATTCCCACAAAGGGGATTGGTGGTTCGGACATCACGGACCGCGACATTAAGGAACTGCTTGTCGAGGGCTACCTCCCTGTGACGGAGGGGCTCGTATGGCGGGCGGCGCCGGCCGGCGAGGTCACCCCTTCTCCCCAAGCCAGAGAGAAGATGTACCTCAAAGCTCAACTGGTACGCGGCGTCTCCCTGCCCATCTTCAACTTCTTTCTAGCTGTTCTTAGTCATTACCGAGTACAACCTCAGAACCTCTCCCCCAATAGCATCCTCACGCTTAGCAACTAGGCGGCGCTCTATGAGGGTTACTTAGGGATTAGGCCTAGGCTAGATATATTTATCTATTTCTTCACCATCAAGAGGGAAGCCGGAGCCGGCAACGACGAGCTCAGGAATTGTGGGACCATTAGCTTTAAGATCCGGCCTGGCCGGCGGTTCCCCGACATCGTCGGCCATGAATCTTGCAAGAACTATCAACAAACGTACTTCTATGGCCCAGATATCCCTCTGGCCATCCGAGAAGAGACGTATCTGGATTTTGTCGATGGAGCCGCTGCTGAAGCCCCGACATGGAGATCACATGCCACCCTTCCCTCCGACAATGACACTTCCTGCGCCATAAGGCGGATAGAGTGGTTTGTAGACATGGGTCTGAACGGGTTGGACCTAGCCATGTGTTGGTTCATCAGGCGGATCCAGCCTCTGCAGCACCGCTCGAAGCTGATGCATGAGTACACCAAGGATAGGAAGGATAGCCTCCACATCTCTGAGGACAACTTCTCGAGTGACTCCATCAAGCTCCGCCTCAAGGACATCGTCAAGGTGAAGGATAGGAAGCGTGGCTTCACCATCACTTACGACATGTTTGTTGATGGCTCGTGCCTAGAGGCAGGATGTTTATTTTCCGTGTATGACATATACTCCAGTTCTTCTGTCTAACCATTACCATCTCGTCTAACACTTTGGAGTTTCACTTAACAGCTTAGCAGTCTAGAGGAGGATAGCATGGCTGTCCAACTCTATGACCCCAAGTTGAAGGAAGTCACCGTCGTGTCGGACGACGATGTCCTACTAGCGCGAAAGCGGAAGAGCTCCACCTCTAACACTGCCGACGGAGGCAAGAATAAGAAGACGAAGGGTGGAGCCTCCAAGAAGTCCATCGATGCCCTGGAGGCGGAGAAAAGAAAGGTTACCGGGATCCCTTTTGCCAAAGCACTGTAACATCCCAGCATTAGAGCTTAGAAATAAGCTGAACACGGATGTGTGCATTGCATTCATGCATAGAAAATCTGAATAATTTTTGTGCTTTTAAATAAAATCTTGATGAAGTGATTGAAGCTTCTCTTAACTTGATGGAATTGAAGTAGATCATCAAGTTGACTGCGATAAGTTTCTATATGACCTTTGCTAAAACCTTATTTTGGGTAAACATGATTTGATCTAAGGGTAGATCAAATGTAATAAAATTAAAACCTAATACATTACTTAATGATTTATATTTGATCCTTAGGTGCGCATATCATAATATTCATTATAATCACTCATGAATACTAAATTATAAATATAACACAAATAATAATAATGTAACAACTATATCTTAATCTCATCTAATTATACCATGAGTATCATGGTAACACTTAACTTTAACTCTCTAGTGAGATTGAGTAGGAAAGAAACCAAAGTTAAGATCATTCACCATATATCTTTCTTTCCATATCAATCCTGGTCATCTCTATTGAATCCTATCCTTATATTTGTTGTTCATCAATATTGAGAAATCAACTATTGATTCACCAATTTTTAACCTATCAATTCTTGACCTATCAACTCTTGTACTCATTATAGCATTCACTTAAGGCTTATAAAGAAAGTCAGAAGAGGTAAATTGTGATGCTAGTTTTAGTGTTATCTATAGGATGGGAGTGATTGGAGGAAATCAAATAAATATGGTAACAAAGAAGATTACAAGTATGAAGTTCAAAGATAGTTACCAGGAGTAGTCCTATTGGATCAAGTAGGTATAGTCAATGAATTATATCTCTTAATCCAATAGAGCTAAACAGAAGATAATTACAATACAACTGTAATGTTGTATTGATGAAGCCTTGTTTAGCCAACTGGCAACCTGAATCATAAAGGATCAAAGGATTATAATGATCATGCCTTATTCACCAATATTGAATGCTTATACCATGTATAAGTGACATTGGTGGATAAAACATGATTGAACCATAGTATAGATATATTATCCTAGATCAGTCATTACAAGTCACATTAATATAATGTGAGGTTGGAATGCTAGATATTGGAGTCAAGTAGAGACAAGATAGTATGATTAAAATGATGTTAGAGCAACATTGGATTAAAGAAGTAGTATTTTCCTCTTTGGAAATACTAAGCACTTGAGGTGAAGTAGGATTTGATGTATACATCTATTGAAGTGATATTAGTGAAGGATGATTAAGGAAGAGTATGATTGGAATTAGAAGTAACCACTTGTTGGATTGGGGATTATCAGCAATAGAGTAGTTGATATAGCCAAGTATAGATATAAATGATTATGAAAGGCTTTAATGACAAGCTCATTGGATTTATAAATGGCTTTAGAAGCATAAAAGGTGGATAAGAATGTTCTTGTGAAGAAAAGCTCATCATGTTAACACATGATGATGGATAGGAAGAAGTAGCATATCTAGTAAAGGAATTCCTTAATCAGAAGTCTAGAATTGTGAATTATGGAATATAGAAATTCTTGGTAAACACTAAAACCTAATTCTATCCTATTATCCATTTCATCTGATTGAACTATTATCTTACTTACACAAAGCTTCTAGAATCTTTCAACCATCATCATCATAGGTGCTTAGGAACCATCTTTATGAATTATGTCTCATAAGTTAGTCTAGAAAACAGTTCTACTATTTTAATTAAAAAGGTAATAACCATATTGACCACAAACATAAAGACTATATGTTTAGCCAGCCATCTTTATTCACTTCAACAAAAGATTATAAATAAATCCAGAACCCTAAACTTATTAATGAGTTTTCTTATCAACATCTCATAAATATTCTATCAATATCCATTGAACAAAGTCTTTGAACCAGCTCTCTAACCATCTATTCCATACGGGTATGGAATAAGAAGGAATACCATAATTACAAACCACCCTATATTTTACTATGTGATTAAATACATAAAAATAAACCCTATGACTATTACTAGCCATTTTAAGAACTTCATTACTCCAAATCAATGTAAAAATAATGTTATAGTTAATTTTTAAGATCTTAAATAAATACTAAAGCCCTAAACCCTACCTACTCTATTTAATAAAAGAATATCTCTATAATTATAAAGTTAGAAAATAATAAATAAAGCATGCTATCAAAATACTAAATTCATATCAGGATTTGAAATACATTTTAGTATTCCTACAATTATCCAGCCAATTAATTCTATAAAGAAAAGTTCAAACCAAATATAAAAATACAAACCTGAAAACAAAACAGAAAATGAAAAAATAATAAAACCAGGAAAAAACAGAGGGAAAACCCAATATAGCCCACGGCCCATGTCCTCATCTCTCTATCCGCTCAGCTTCATCGCCAATTCTCTTCCGCTCGCAGTTCCACTTGAGGCCCAACAAGCGGCCTAGCACCCTTCGCTTCTTTTCCTCCTTTCTTCCTCTCTCGCTGTAAGGACACCGCGGTGAAGCAGCTCATTGGCTCAAGCTCACAGACGCCGTCATTGCGCCACGATTACGTACCGCCGACGTCATCCTGAGGGATAAGAACTCCACCGCGACGCTCCGTCTCATCCTCATCCACTCGCTCCTCTTCTTCCTCTCTGTTCTCTCTCGGTGACCGAAACACTAGCCCCAAATCTTGCCGGAGTTCATCGATATAGACCTCCCCGCGTCTATCAGAGGTGTCCAGGAGGATCGCCTCATCACCCTCGTTCTCCCTGGCCAGATCATGGAAGTCGGAGAGCTCCCAG
Organism: Avena longiglumis; assembly: GCA_030063025.1. NCBI lineage: Eukaryota > Viridiplantae > Streptophyta > Magnoliopsida > Poales > Poaceae > Avena > Avena longiglumis. The sequence goes on from CP125973.1 coordinate 162,632,728, forward strand.
TCGACCTAATCGACGTGTCATTCCCTCTCCGGTCATCTTCTTCAATCGATGATTGCCACCTCCACAGGGTTCCCCCGGTCACGTTCGTCACGCCCTTCAGCTTCATAGTAAGTTTCCGGTGCTCACGCACCTTCCCAATCTCCTTTTTTCTTCCTCGTTTGCTCTTCCACCGTGAACCGCCACCGACCACCGAAGTTGAGGGTCACCGGAGTAGCTTCGGTGACCAAACTTGAGCGGCGTCACCACTATCAGGTTCACCATCGCACCCTGTTTCTGATAAACCTAGTCATTTTCCCACGCACTCACCAAATCGCGAGATCGAGTATTGATCTGAGAGGAACAGCCCGACTGACGTCATGCCGACGTCATGCTCTCGTCAGCCCAGCCCAGTCAGCGCATTTTACTTAGTCCTTGTCCCGCGTGGCACACCAAAGTGGCCACTGGCCCACTGGTCAGTGACCGTGGGTAGATTCAGCTTAGGTGCACAATGTATTTTCTATTTAGGAACTAAATAAAACCATATTCATTCTAATAGAAATAAAATAATTAAATATTGTTTAATTAATAACTTTTGATTTATAATTCAGAAAAATATGTTTAATATATGAAATTTTTTAGAAAAATAAAATCTATAACTTAAAACTATTACAAAATATTATTATGATGATTATTTAAATAAATATTATTTAATAAAGGTTTTATAAGTAATAAAACATTGATAATTAATATTTTAATAATGGTAAATGTTAAAAATATAAATAAAATACCAAAAATCTTGGAAAAATGAAAACAATACTTCAAAACTATAATTATACATTATTATTACTCTTAATTAAATATTTATTATTTTTTTATTAAGTATTTATATAGTAATAAACCTTATTAAAATCATATCTTATTATTTATAAATCACAAAAATAAATGTAATATACCAAAATGATCACAAAAATAATACCTACATGTTAAAAATGTGATATTCCACTTTTGATTTAAACAAAAAGTTAAACACTTTCATAACTTGTATGTAAACCCTATTTCTTTAGTTAATAATTCATAAAATGACAAATAAAAATTGTTAAATTAACCAATTAAATGTAATAAATAGTATTAATCTTAAATACTCACATTATGAGGTCAAAATGGTTTAACACACTTTAAATACAATTGTATTGAATTATCCTTCAACCATAAATGCAGATTATTTTATAAAAGAATTCTTATCTAATATAAAATCTCTAAGAATAATTTCTAAAGAAATAAAACCTATTCCTTTACTTTAACCACAAGTTTATAAACAAATCAAAACACTATAATTGAGTTCATAAGTGATAAATAATATTGTTTACTTATTCATAAACCTTAACCACATCTTTATAGGAAGGTAAATCCCTTTATACCATTATAATGTAAAGAAATCACTACTCCAATAGAAGTAATGCCATTCTTAAGTAACTCTAAGGAAACAATATAAAGTGAACAAGATAAAAATATCATAAGTAATACACCCTAAGTCTATCTGCATCCTTAAAGTTACCTTTAGTTTGCAAAGCTTTAAGTATAATGTTAAAGACTTTATTATATGCTTTATAGTTAACTTTGGTCTGTTATAATTAAGTTATAAAGCATCTTAATACCAAACCAACCCAGTTAAAAACCAAGATAATTAAGTCTCAAATACTACCAATTTCATTACTCCAGTAAAGGCAATTCTTTCTGACTTAAAGACTATAACTAGAAAGAACACCTCATAAGATTAACTTAAAATCTTAAATGCTTCTGCATAGTTGAGTAAGATTTTCTTCAAAAGTTATCCATTTTGCCACTTCAATCAACATATAACAATTAATAGTAAACACCTTACTTTATACTATACTTGTATAATAAAATTGTTAATACTTAAATTCTTTATAAGTGACATTACTTGTAAAGTAAAACTTGAAGATAAACAATTAAGATGTAAGCAACCTTGAGTAGCATTCCATACTGTGTATTTTGTTGTTGTATAAATACATGTTGTTTTCCACACACTTGCAAGCCTTAATAAGAAGCACATGTGTGAAACTTAATCTAAACGGGTAATACATTCCAAGGAAACCCTTTCCAGTAACAAAACCCTAGAACAACGTTATTCTCGGGATTTGCGTTTATCAACTGGCATTACATTAATTATGCATAAAAGCATCTTGCTTCTTTAAACATTAGTCCTTACCGGACCAATGATGCAGATTTTCGCAATTGGATCTTATATTGTCTTGAAGACCGTGAGTGCATAATCTTGCAATCACAAAAGGCAAGTTCACCCTTTCTCATGTCCTTTGATTATTTTTTATAAAGTATTTTACAAATCCAGTGTTGTCATCACCTGCATTTGAAAAAGATCAGAAAACACTATTTTCATAATAATGTGATTATAGGTTATTTACCATGAGGTAATAACCTACTATAAGAGTTCTGGTGGTAAAGGAACATATTATCTAGGACTTAACAACCAATATCGCCAGTGATTCTTGCGTCGTATATTACGCGTTGACCATGAGATTTCGAATGGGACGAAGAAGTCAGCTGTATCTTTTCCCTCTCGCATGGAGCTGGATGTGCAGGTTGTGGCTGTTATCACTCGTAGCGTGCATATTATTTATGGTAATTCGTAGAGGATATGCAGCATATGGGTGGGATCCCTCAACGTCCCACGATAGTTCCGGCATCTGAACGGTTTGTACTGCCATTGCCATAATTCAATAGGTGGGCTGGCGTACACCAAGGAGACATGCGGGGTCGCGGAAAAGGCAGTGATTGGCTTGGATCTTAGTCTGGGCCTCACACCAAGGAAGTGTGAATGAACCTGCAATTCAGATGTGCAACAAAGCTAAGATCTCTCATGGGTAAAGTGACACACCTCTGCAGAGTGTAAGAACTGTAACTTGTTACTCCCTGTTCCGGGAAGGAGCTGCGAACGCGGCGGGAAAGGAACCCCATGAAGGTTCTGGTAAACCCGTGAAGGCTGACGGACATAGCTTTTTAGAATAAAAGCAACCTTTGAAGAAATGTTTACGAAAACCTGCATTGCCTATGACCTATGGTCTGTGGCTGTAGATATAGTGCATCAAACACTCCTTTTCTAGTGAACTTGCTGAGTACGCTCGTACTCAAAGTATCTTCTTAACCCTTGCTAGGTTCTAAAGCCAGTACAAACGACGTCTACATCAAGTTATGCTCCAGGAATCATCATCAAAAGCTAAATCTCTTCAATGAAGTCAAGAAAGTCAACATATACATCAACTCAATTGAAGACAAAGTTGCTGATTAGATAAGAATAGGATTTCTAACCATAGAAACTACTTCTGTAGAATATTGCAATAGCAGCAATGCAAGCCTAGTAGTTCATCTCTTAGTTTTATAAGTATGGTAGCTATGAGTTATTTATTCCTGATTATTCTTTGTAGAAGTTTATTTCTCTCTCTTTAACCTAGAGTGTTCTCTGTATCTTGTTTAAAGATTTAAGTTGTAACCTATAGTCATGTATTGGTCCTGCTATGTTTCTGTTGTACTACTCTGAGGGATGTAATACTAGTGAACGGTGTTTCATTGGTGTTATGTCAACGACTATAGTGTACTACATCATGCAGTGGTATGCTAGGTCACCGCAAGCACCCCCTATTGTGTAAGCCTATTTCTCTCCAACATTGTCCATTGCTTGTCTTACTCCTGTACTTATACTTTTTGCATGTTTCAGGAAGAAGGCCAGTACTAGTTTGAAGAAGACCTCCAAAACTTTTGGGGCTTCTAGAAATATTAAAGATATGTTGTATCGTGATGTGGCTCACCACGCATCTCCCGCCATCGCCCCCATCACTCCTAGCGTCCAGCCTACGCCTGACCCGACAACTCTCAGGCCAAGGATGCATCTGGCCCTTCTGCCATGGAAGTGGACTCAGGTGCCTCCCCGGAGCTTGCCATTGTCGGCGAACAGGCAACGCAAGAAAGCACCATAACTCAAATGGCTAAAGCTCCGGCTAAGGATGCCATTGGTAGCGGTAAGGCGGTGATGGTGGGTGGAACGTCTATTGAAGGTGGCGCCTCCGCATCCAAGACAACCATAGAATTTCCAAAGATAGTCTACCCGGCGCTCACGCCGAGTAGCTCCACTTTGGTTCCTGGTGCAGCGCCGACATCTCCAACCTGCGGTCTTGAGGAGCTTCTCCGACAAGCAGATATCTTGCAAGTAAACAACCTTTCTTTCCGCAAGTTGCTTGCTGAGAGCGCTACCAACCTCAAGATCATCGCACTTGTAAGTTTTATCTGCCTTTTGCATTTCATATGAGTATCCCACTGTAGCCCCCGAGGATTTAGACGGAAAACCATAGGTCTTTGCATCTAAATGCTCTAAGATTGACTAAGTTAGAAAACTTCTCACTGTAGCCCCCAAGCATATAGTTTGAATGAATTATTCCGACTAGATGTTTTTAGAGTATCATACACAGTGTTTGTAAATTTCAATATTGTAGCCCCCAAGTTTCTAGTTGTAACTGAATTAGTTCTGACTAGATACTTAAAGAAAGAGTAAGCATATGACTGAGTTAAAAAACTTTATACTGTAGCCCCCAAGCTTCTAGTTGAAAACTGAATTAGTTCCGACTAGATGCTTAAAGAAAGAATAAGCATATTGCAAGTTAAAAAACTCTCACTGTAGCCCCCAAGCCTCTAGGTGGATAGTTATCTGGCTAGATGCTCCAAGTAGACTAAAAAGCTTTAAATTTTCTTTCCACAGAATGAGAATGCTTGGAGGGGTGTCGCCAACGAGAAGTTCTAGAAGATGCATGCGGATTTGGAAGCCGAAAAGCGTAAAACTACCTTCTTGAAGGATCAAATCACCAAGAGCATGAGTTTGTTTTTTCCTTTCATTTTCGTACTCCGACTTGGTCTTGTGCCAACATTCTCCGAGTATTCACTATGTACTGTTCTTTCTTCGACTTGCAGAAGCCATTGCCAAGGCTAAGGATATTGGTGAGCAATCCAAGCACATTGAGCAGCTGGATAGCGAAAACAAGATCCATAAGCAGGAGAGGAAGGATATGCTAAAAATACATGAGGAATCCATGAAGGTCCTGGAAGAATTCGCCGACACGGAGATGAACCGCTTGAAAGAGGAGATCGCGATGCTGAAGGAACAAAAGAAAGCTGCCGATGAGCAAAATCAGCGCAATCTTGAAGCATACAAGATCCTCCGACAAGAACGGGACTCCATGGCGGAAACTCTCCAGCAGGCCGAGATTAGCATCTTCAGCAAGTGATTCTCCGTATTGTACTTCTGCAAGTTAGATAATCTAAACTTTTTGTGTTATTGAACTCATGCGTTCCCTTGTCGGATTTTGCAGCTCCTCTTGGTTTGAACCAATCGCCTCCTCCGCCAAAAGAATGCATGGTCCTTGTCGGTAACTTTATCAGCACCGCCATTAAGCAGGCCAAAGAGATAGCCAAGCCCCTCCACATTAACATCAAGGCAGTGGATTCCGTGAGAAGTTCTCGGAGATGCTGCGCCAAGCCCCCGAGCATATTGCAAGCTGGAAAGCTTCATGTATCCGGGCTGGCGTGAGGATGGCGCTGTCAATGGTCAAGGCGCAATATGAAAACGCCGACAACGACACGGTGACCTCCGGTATCCCCGACGTGGACGACGATGGCCAAACAATAGATCACAAAGCTATCTTGGTGTCGCTCGCGTGTTATGATACCAGAGTCGTCGAGTTGGTCGACCCTAATGTCTTCGTGCCCATGAAGATTATTGACGGTGACAACCGAAGCTCCTCTGAGTCCCTCAAAACTTTCGACTTCGAAGAGGATGGCTCTCCTGCTGCTGATGATGCTGCATCGAAGTCTCCTGCGCCAGGGGAATAAAAAAATGTAATATTTGCTTCCTCTAGGGTTTGTATGCGGAAAAAACTACTTGTTAACTTAAGGCGGAAAAACCATGGTTGTTATTTCCTGCTACTCAAGACTGGTTCCAGCATGTATATATTTTTAAGCAAGTGCTGGCTTATCCGTTACTCTGGTTTTTATGCTTGACCTTTCGTGAGTCAGAAGACTCGCTGTTGGAACTATGCGCTAAGGTGATGATGCCCAATGGCACCATCAAAAACCTAAGCACAAAATCGCCGACAATAAGTGCCAAAAGTCACTACTCCAGAATCCACATAAAAACAACAAAGAACGTGTAGACCAGAAAACTTAAGCTAACGCCCGTAGGCGGAATTTTCACAAGTGCAATCGCAAAGCTTGCGCATAAAGGTTTTATACGATCCAAAAATGAACACTAAAGGAGGTAAAAGACTCAGAAATATGAGTGAAACAAAGATCTTTATTTCATTGATCATATAAGAGGTACATGATAGATAAAAAATGCTAAGTGTAGAAAGGACGTAGTTGTGCTATGTTCCATGACCGATCAAGCTCCGGGTACTCATCATCCGGGTCACGTCGCTTACGCTTATGATCCTCGTTGGGTCTATCCTCTAGTTCACGATTGTCAACGAGGTAGTAAGACCCATTGAGTAGCTCCTTGCTTATGATGAACGGTCCTTCCCATGGCGGGGATAATTTGTGTGACTTCTTCTACTTAAGTCGGAGCACCAGGTCCCTCTCTTTAAACGAGCGATGCCGAACGCGGCGACTGTGGTAGCTCCGTAGCTTCTGCTGGTAGATGGCGGATCTTTGGCATGCCAATACGCGCTCCTCCTCGAGAAGGTCCACATCTAGGCGTCTGGATTCTTGAGCATCATCTTCGTTGTAGGCGGCAACTCTTGGTGAATCGTGAAGGATGTCGGCAGGTAGGATGGCTTCTGCTCCATATACCATGAAATAAGGGGTGTAGCCGGTAGATCTGTTGGGTGTAGTTCGTAAACTCCACAACACAGAAGGTAATTATTCTGCCCAGGCTCCAGCTGCTCTATGCAATGGTGCTTCCAGACGTGGCTTGATTCCCTGCAGAATTAATCCATTGGCTCGCTTAACCTGACCATTGGACTGTGGATGTGCCACAGATGCAAGGTCAAGTCGTATACCCTTCTCCCAACAGTAAGATTCCACTTCTCCGAGTGACAAGTTGTTGTCGTTGTCGGTGATAATGCTATGTGGGAGACCAAATCTCACCACTAGATCATGGACAAACCTAAGGGCAGTTGCCCCATCAAGCTTTCTAATGGGTTTAGCTTCTATCCATTTGGTGAATTTATCAACTGCTACTAGCAGATGCGTAAACCCAGATGGTGGCGTTTGCAATGGACCAACCATGTCCAGCCCCCAGACTGCAAACGACCAAGTTATTGGTATTGTTCGCAATTCTTAAGCTAGAACATGTGGTTGTCGGGCATAATACTGGCATCCCTTGCATGTATCAACCATCTTGTCGGCGTCCGCCTTCGCGGTCAGCCAGTAGAATCCTTGCCGGAAGGCTTTAGCGACCAACGATCAAGGAGCGGCGTGATGCCTGCAATCTCCGAGATGGATTTCGTGGAGGATTTCAATACCTTCTTGCTGGGAAACACACTTAAGGTATACACCAGTAGTGCTTCTTTTGTAGAGCTGTCCATTGATTATGGTATAGCCCTTTGCTCGATGTAATATTTGTCGTCTTTCGAATTTTTCGTCAGGCAAAGTTCCGTGTTCGAGATATTCCATGAACGGTTTCGTCCAAGCTAGAGGGACCTTTATCACTGTGTGACCGAAAGAGTCAACTCTGTCCGGGTTGTCTATGTCTGCTCCCTTCACGGATGGTGTCCGTAGATGCTCCAGGAAAACGCTAGGAGGAATTTGTTTGTGCCCTGACCCAAGCTTTGACAGCAGGTCAGCCGCTTCATTTTGATCCCTAGGTACATACTTGACTTCGTAGCCCAAGAAGCTCTTGGCTATCTCGTCCACTTCGTCGCGATATGCCGCCATCATAGGGTTCTGCGCATTCCAGGTGCCAGCCACCTGCTGGGCAACCAAGTCGGAATCTGCACAGCAAACTATGCGCTTGATGCCAATATCCTTGGCTACGTGTAGTCTGTGAATGAGGGCTTCATACTCCGCCATGTTGTTCGTAGCCTCGAAGTGGATCTGCAGAACGTAGTGTAGCTTTCCCCTAGTTGGTGACTGTAACAGTACACCAGCCCTCAAGCCATTGAGTAGCTTTGATCCGTCAAAGTGCATCGCCCAGTACTCTGGCTCTGGTATATGGCTAGCATCAGGCATCTCCGTCCAGTCTGTGATAAAATCTGCAAGGCTTGTGACTTGATAGTGTCGCGTCTCTTGTATGTGATCTCGAAGGCGGCAAGTTCAATGCCCCACTTCACGACCCTTCCCGTAGCGTCGCTATTGTTGATGATGTCGGACAGTGGAGCCTTCCTCACAACTGTGATAGGGTGCTCCTGGAAGTAGCACCTCAGCTTCCTAGAAGCAAGGAACACTCCATAAGCTAGATTCTGGTAGTGCGGGTAATGCTGCTTGGACTCCGTCAAGACCTCGCTTACATAGTAAACTGGTCGTTGAACTCCATAATCATGCCCTGGTTCCTTCCGCTCTACCACGACGACGATGCTAATTACCCGATTGGTGGCCGCCATGTAAATCAACATAGGCTCCCCAGGCTCGGGTGCTACAAGGATAGACGCTGAGGAAAGTATCTCCTTGAGCTGATTCAATGCTGCATCTGCCTCGTCCGTCCATGTTAATTTGTCCGCCTTCTTCAGCAACGTGTACAGAGGCAGAGCCTTCTCTCCAAGTCGGCTGACGGACCGTCTAACTGCTGCAACGCAACCTGTTAGCCGTTGTATGTCCTTTAGGCATGTCGGACGGTTTATGTTTAAGATGTCCTTGATTTTCTCCGGGTTGACCTCGATTCCACGCTAGGAAACGATAAAGCCCAATGTAGCATCCCAGTTGTCTAACACCTGTAATGCTACTTGTTATAATAATAAAAAGGGCCACTTCCAACATATGATTGTTGCACCATCATCATATCATGCTCATGTCATCATGCCACCTTGCATTTGAGCATCATATAAAACCCCTTATTGTTTGGTTCTTATCTCATGTGCATTATTAATTGTAGTTGCCTCTTGATATTGTATTTGGTTCTTAATATATTGTTAAATTCCCAAGTTGAGTTGGGGGCATATCTCTTCTAAACTCCACCACCTTTCTTTCACCACCTTATATTCCACCATCCAATTAATATGAGCTTGGCATTTTTATTTGAGTTATCTCTAGCTCATGTTGGTTGGTTGGATTCCACCCATAGTCTTTTGCTTGGCCTTTGCCCACCTTTTGGGAATGCAAGGAATAATGCCACATGAATTAATGTTGTTTTCACAATATATCTTCATGGCAAATATTGTTGCATGGGCCATGCAAGTGCCACCTCTTCTTGGCTTTGGAATGTTTTTGGCTTTGCTTGCATGGATCATCTCTCCTTTGTTTAAATCTTGTTTTGCCTTGTAGCTTTCTTCACCATATCATCTAAACCTCTATCCCCATCTCCATGCATACACATGTGATCATGTGTGAGCATAAGGAAAACCCCATCACCACATCTCTCTCCCTCTCTCTCTCTTTTCCTTGTTTTGATCATGTGTGAACTTGTCTAGAGCATGCATGATCAAGTCAAGTACCTCTTGTCCCTCTCATCTTATCTTAGTCTTAAACCCTCTAATCTCCAAACCATAATCTATCATACCCCTCTAAGCAAAAAACCTAAACCTACCCCCATGCCCTTATCCATCCTAGCTAAAAACCCTAAACCACACCTATTCTATCACAACCCAAAGTGCCCCTCCCCCTACCCTCTCTAGCTAAACCACCCCTAACCCTAATCTAGCATAGCCACCTCACCATGATCCTATCTAACCACCCTCACAACCAAAAGCACCCCTCACCTAGCCCTAGCCCGATCCACCTATCCCCTCTCCTCCTACCTGCCCTCGAGCTCCCCTGGCCCACCTGCAGTACCCTGGCCCCACCTGGCAGCCTGCCCACCGACGCCTCTGCCTCAGCTCACGTGAGGGAGGAAAAGGAACACCGACGCCACCACAGCCAGCTTCCCTCCCACGCAACCCTCCCTGCTTCCGTCCGTTCTTCTCCCCCTCCTCCGGCTCTGCCTCGCCCAGACACTCACCGTCCACCCCAGGAACCCTCCTCCCTCCTTCCTACCTTCCCCAGCTCAGCCATGTTCCCCCCGTCCCTCTAAACCCTAACGGCGGCCACCTCTGCTCCCCTTCGTTCCCGAGCGCGCCAAGGCAGACCAGAGCCCCCAGGAGTCTCCCCTGCTTCCCCTGCTTCGCCCAGGATGCGAGGATCCAGCCAGCCTCGCGGAGCAGCCCGCCGCTGTGGCCGGAGAGATCTGCCGCTTCGCCACGAGCCGCCGGATCAGTACCTCGAGCCTCGCCAACCGCATCGTCGAGCTGCTGGTGAGCTCCTCTTCCCCCCAGACAAGCTCCTCTCCCCTCTCGCCGTAGCCTCACCACGTTCCGTCGAGCGCTCTGCCTTGTACATGCCGTCAGCGTCTTGGCAATGACAGCAGAAGATCTGGCCATGTTCAGCGCCCTGCACCGCGCGCTGTGGTCCTTCTCCGCGCTAGTGTCCTGAACCGAAGTTGTAGTCCGTGGCTCCCTCTTCAATTTTTGTTTTGGGGCCATGTCGTTTTGTTCAGCGACGGCGTCGCCATCGTCGATCAAACGACGGCCGGTCGCAGACGCCGGCAGAGCGCTGCGCCGCTGCCGTCCGACAGTTTTGGGCATCTTGCGCTTAGGCCCTCGAGTTTTCTCCCGCCTAAACCCGCCGTCCCTCGGTTCCCACCTGTCAGCGTCAGTGATCCTTTGCAAAAAGGCTCTCGGTTTTAGTTAAAATCAACCCGCGGTCCCTAGCCAACCCGCCTGGCCTGGCAGGTGTCCGTGGCATGTGGGCCGTGGACCAGCCCCACTGCCGACGTTGGGTGGCGGTGTCCACTGTTTTCCTGTAGCGTGGGCTGGGTCAGCTCAGTCCCACACCAAGCTGGGGTTTTCTTTGGCTGAGTGCAAAAAGTATGTCTGAGTCTGTTTTCAATCCAAATCTTTTTCTGAATATTTCAAATTCAAATATATTTCAGATTTAAACAACTTTTCAAATATTAATCCAAATAGTATAAACAATATATGTTTCTAAACCAGAAAAATGTGAGGATTTCGAATATGCTATTCAAATTGCCTTTTGCACAATTAAAATTCCAAGTTTAATTAAATTACACCAATTGCCACTAGAACTTAAATAATTAATAACTTTTGTTTTATAATTCCAAATTTAGCAAATGATATGTCTAAAATGATCAGCTCGACGAGACCTTTCTGCTTATGCTATCCATGACTTCAATTGCAGCATGCATCATATAAAAATATAGGGTACAGCAATGTTATGACAACAAAATGTGAACTCAATTGCATTAAATTGAATCCCAAGTATGCATAGCCTTTACTTTTAAACCCCACCAAGCTTGTTCCTCCATCCCATGAGCCACTACTATAGGATTTGTTTGAGCCATGCGAGTCGTAGAACAGCATGTGTAGGGTATGTGAGAGTCTGTTGGATAATGAGGTACCTAAACAACTTAACCTGAGTAGTAGTGGGATAACTAAAGAAAGTGGCACCGGTGAGCAACATCTGCTATTTTGTTTTTCCTGCTCACTTGTGTCCCGTAAGACTCCGAGTACTTGATTCCTGTTCCTTGATTTATCGCGCTATCCACATCCGGGAGGTATATGGGACCCCCAGGCGAGCTTGATTCATCCATATTTCTAGGGGCCACAAACTAGTTTGAGGTTTTATTTACGATCTGTACTTATGCCATGCTACTTATGTATTTACGTTTGTGCGAGGAGCACCTTTGTCTTTGTTAGGAATTGTGACCCGTTTTGGTATCGAGCCCAGCACACTTTCGGGTTCCAGTTGTTTACCGCCCCCAAACCTTAAGTCCGTCTCGAAGTCAGCTAACTTCGTTGGGTTCTACTTTAAGGGTGGCCCCTGAAATATTCTGAATCTGTGATTGTTCAATGTGAAAGCCTCGTTGGGTTTTGATTTGGTTTTCGAGGTTGATCGGCGTGTGTTGCTATTGGTGCACCGGCGGGTAAAACTTTCTGAAAGCCGTGTCCATGGATATGGACGACTTGGAGCCAGTTCTCGATCATAGACAAGCATAACTAAAGTACCGCTTTAATCTGACTAAGTAATTTGACTAGTAAATAGTGCAACACTCATGGAATGGTTAATAAAACTGCCAACGGATGGGGGGTTGTTCGTCCGCTTCCTTGTTGGTAAGCAAGGAGGAGGATGGATCTGATGAGATTACCATTATAACTGTTGTTCTTAATTCACGGACATCTATCTATCATTGGTTAGGCGGATGGTTAGCGTTTATCTGTAGAACTGCTAGGGTTTATCTTTCGCTGCAATTGCGTCACCCCAGGTTGTGTCCCCTTTAGAGGCATTAAGACTTGCTGAGTACCCTTAGGGTCTCACACGATAAATTATTGATTCAGATGGACATGTACCTTCACAGGACGGATACTGGGTGGAAGAAGCCGAAGATGTGGGCAACGATCGTTCGGTGTAGAGATTCCGGGAACGGGGATCCGTGAGATCTGTAGTGGGGATGTGCTTATTTCTATGGCATCTTATGCCGATTTGCTTCTTATCCGTACTCGGATTTTGTTTGCCGCTTCCGCATGATACTCTGATGTGTGTTGTATGAGGAAGTATCCTAAAATATAGATCTATCTAGGTCATTTGAATCTTGCTGTATGGCGTTGCTATATTTCCTTTCTTTCTAGATGGTATGGCTCTGATGTACTCTTGTATGGTGGCTTGCATACATACCCACTTGTGTATGTAGTTGATCCCTTCGCCTGCCGATTACCTCACCCGTACAGGTCCCGTTGAGAGGGTAGTGGTTGGGACGTCTGAAAGGACTACCAGTGAGTGGCTTTTGGGGCCCCACCGTACTATTTCAACCACTACCATTCATCCAGGCTTGTATCTAGGAGCGTAATTCACCGAGGTAGTTACAATTGGTATCAGAGCCATCCCGACCTTCAGGGTTTCAGCCAAACGGTCGTTGTCAGTCTAGCAAATATTTTGGTAGTTATGTATACTAGGGAAAAACAAAACGCGAGAGTAGGACTGCTTCCATTTTTCTTCTTACCCTCCCACCCACCCTTTTCTGGTAAGGAAGTGCAACGTTTTCAATCCTCTTCTCAAAATTCAAACTAGGATTCACGTGTTCTGGGTTTCCGTAGTACCATAGGTTGTGTGTGTGTGTGTGTGTGTGTGTGTGTAATCCCTTGTCTATCTGTTGCATCCAAGTTGTTATCTTATCTGCCTTTGGTTATCAACTGTTGGTACATTCCATACCGACAGGCTTTTGCAAACCGACGCAATCTATCTTCCTTTTGTATCTGACGCTATCTTGTTTGGGGTGTTTGTTTCCGTAGTTACCAATCTTTAGGTTTCGTCGTGAGAAGAAGGGGTTAGGATATGTGTTCCACTTGTTCATGTGCGGAGTAATGATTTGAGTGCGGGATGGAGTCGCGACCATACCACTACTCTTATCATTCGCTTTTGTATATTGAATCGGTAGAGTCACTAATCTTGATTCGTTAAGTAATTTTGCGCATCTATTGGTATTCTAATGCCGAAATTTGTGGAAAATTTTTCTTTGATATATTTGTGTACCACACTCCTTTTCAGTCGTGTGCGATATGCTTAATATCTTTGAGGTGCTATGAACTTTGTTGATATTTTAATATATCATCTCAGTAAATTGTATCCTTTAATCTTGGTTAATTCCATCTTGGTACTATTATGGATTATTATCATTCTCCATTATAGTACTGACTTGAGTTTTATATCAATGACAGGATGGCTCCACCACCTTGCATCAAGAGGACATACCTCCGAACTTGGCTCGTGATGTCAAACATCGCTAATGCTTTGGCGACTATGCAAGAGAACCAGCGCTTTGAGGAGAGTGTCGGAAAAGCAGTTTTCTCACTACCTCCACCTCCCAAGCGTGGAGACATCAAGAGCTTCCTCAAATTCAACCCTCGTCGGTTTGATGTTTCGACCGACCTCACGGACGCGGATGATTGGCTGCGTGAGATCTCAAGGTTGCTCGAGGCTGCGATGTTCCGGGCGAGTGGGTCAAGTGTGCTACTCACCTTCTCAAGGGAGATGCAGCTCTTTGGTGGGAAAACTACTTGAAGGCAAGCTGGGTTCCGGCCAACTTGGGAGAGGTTCCTTTGGGCGTTCAAGCAGTTTCTCTCAGAGATTGTGATGGAAAGGATGAAGGAGGCTTTCCTCAACCTCAAGCAAGGAAATGATAACGTCAACACCTACATCAGGAACTTCATGAATCTCTCTCGTTATGGTGGTGATGAGGTATCTGATGACAAGAAGAAGCAGAAGAGGTTCAGGCAAGGGATCAATGTATCGATCAAGTATGCAATCACACATGCAAGGCCGGCAACTTTCCTGGAACTCCAACACACAGCTCTGCAAGAGGAGGCAAGCAGGCAAATGTTTGAGGAGTCCAAGAAACACAACAGGGATGCATCAAGCTCTACAGTTATGGCAACTCCTGCTAAGCGGCGTGTCTGGGTTCCTAACACCCCACCGTCGCTCCCGGCTCCACCAAGACCTGCAAGTTTCGCGTCAAGGCCACCAAACTTCACCATCACGGCTCCTGTGGGCTACAACAACCACTACCTCGAGCGCTGGCGGAGTCCCTGGCTACTCTGCTCCACGTCCACACGGTGCTTGTTTCACATGTGGAGATCATGGACATCCCAACTGGAACTGTCCAATGAAGAACAAAGCTCTCCCTCCACCCCCGCCAAGATCTGCAACAAGCTCTCCTTCGGTTCGTGCACCACCGCCTTGGGCTCTCAACATCAACACTAAGCCCGGGTCTGCGGTTGTTCGTGCCAACTGCGTCAACGCCTCTCAAGCTGAGCTCGCACCTGGAGTTGTGATGGGTATGCTTCCCATTAACTCAGTTCCTGCACGAGTTTTGTTCGATTCTGGTGCATCGCATTCTTTTGTCTCGCATAAGTTTGCACAAGAGCATAACCTGGATAGGGTTCCTTTATCACGTCGTCTGGTGGTGCTATCTCCTGGTTCAAACATGAGGGTTGCTCATATCAGTCATGGCAATCAGATTGAGATTGGTGGTTCTTCATTCTTGGCTTCTTTAATTCTTCTGGGCAACTCTGACATTGATGTCATCTTGGGCATGGATTGGTTGACAAATGCATTGTGATTGATTGTCTTTGAGCGTTCGGTGTCTCAAGATTCCTGAAGGCCATATAGTCTTTTCTCCAAGTCCGACTCCTCTGTCAGCTCTTTTCCTTGGCGGCTCTGAATGATGATGTTATGCAAGCTATTGAGTGTACCGATTGGTCTGTGAGTTCCCGGATGTCTTTCACGAAGAGTTGCGGTATGCCTCCGGATCGCGAGGTTGAATTCGTGATTGAGCTTGAACCTGGAACGGCTCCTATCTCCAAGCGGCCATATAAAATGGGTCCTTCTGAGTTGGCTGAACTCAAACGACAACTTGATGAACAAGAGAAGTTGGGTTTCATTCAAAACAGCACTTCTTCTTGGGGTAGTCCAACAATCTTTGTGAAGAAGCGTGATGTAACCGATAGGCTATGTGTTGACTACCGGCTCTCAATGCTAAAACCATCAAGAACAAATATCCTCTCCACGGATAAATGATCTTTTGATCATAGCAGGAGCTGGTATTCTCTAAGCTGGACTTGAGAAGTGGTTATCACCAAATCAAGATTCGCAAAGAAGATGTGCCCAAAACAGCTTTCACCACCCGCTATGGCCTGTGAGTACACACGGTCATGTCTTCGGTCTCACCAACGCACTGCTACCTTCTCGAGGTGATGAACTCCGTTTTCATGGAGTACCTGGATAAATTTGTTGTGGTATATCTGGATGACATTCTGGTCTATTCCAAGTCTAAGGAGGAGCATGAAGAACACCTGCGGTGTGTCTTAAACAAGCTTCGTGAGAACCGCTTGTATGCAAAGTTCTCAAAGTGTGAGTTTTGGCTGCCTGAAGTAACATACCTGGGTCATGTTATCTCTGCCAAGGGCATTGCAGTCAACCCGGAAACCTTGAAGACAATAGTTGAATGGCTTCCTCCTGCTAATGTCAAGGAAGTGCGGAGTTTTCTCGGCTTGGCTAGCTATTGCCGTCGCTTTGTTCAGAACTTCTCGAAGATAGCAAAGCCTCTTACCGATCTCCTCAAGAAAGGCAAGAAGTATCTGTGGACTCCTGCGTGTCAAGAAAGTTTTGAGACACTCAAAGAGAAGCTCACTTCCACACCAGTCTTGGTTCCTCCAGACACATCTAAGCCTTTCCAGATATTCTGTGACGCCTCTTTGCAAGGATTAGGTGCGGTCCTTATGCAAGAGAAACAGGTGGTTGCTTATGCCTCTCGTCAGTTGAAGACGCATGAGATCAACTATCCCACACATGACCTTGAGCTAGCAGCAGTTGTCTTTGCTTTGAAGCTATGGAGGCACTACCTGCTTGGTAACCGTTGTGAGATCTTCTCTGACCATAAGAGTTTGAAGTATATCTTCACACAGCCTGATCTCAACCTTCGGCAGAGGAGATGGATCGAAGCAATCAATGACTTTGATGTGACCATCAACTACACCCCGGGCAAAGCAAATGTCATGGCAGATGCGCTTAGCCGTAAAGCTTATGTCAACAACCTCATGGTAGAAGAGCAGCAGCCTCTCTTGTGCGAGGAATTCCGTCAGCTCAACCTGGAAATTGTGGAACAAGGGCATCTCCTGAACCTTCTGGCTACTCCTCTCTTGGAAGAACAGATTCGCTCTCATCAGCTTGGCGATCCGCACACCAAAAATCTCATCTCTAAGCTTGACCTTCCGAAGTATGAGTCCTTCCATGTTGATGATCAAGGCACGCTCTTCTTTGAACACCGGATGTTTGTTCCAAACTACCCGGGTCTGAGAGACCAAGTTGAGTTGGGGGCATATCTCTTCTAAACTCCACCACCTTTCTTTCACCACCTTATATTCCACCATCCAATTAATATGAGCTTGGCATTTTTATTTGAGTTATCTCTAGCTCATGTTGGTTGGTTGGATTCCACCCATAGTCTTTTGCTTGGCCTTTTCCCACCTTTTGGGAATGCAAGGAATAATGCCACATGAATTAATGTTGTTTTCACAATATATCTTCATGGCAAATATTGTTGCATGGGCCATGCAAGTGCCACCTCTTCTTGGCTTTGGAATGTTTTTGGCTTTGCTTGCATGGATCATCTCTCCTTTGTTTAAATCTTGTTTTGCCTTGTAGCTTTCTTCACCATATCATCTAAACCTCTATCCCCATCTCCATGCATACACATGTGATCATGTGTGAGCATAAGGAAAACCCCATCACCACATCTCTCTCCCTCTCTCTCTCTTTTCCTTGTTTTGATCATGTGTGAACTTGTCTAGAGCATGCATGATCAAGTCAAGTACCTCTTGTCCCTCTCATCTTATCTTAGTCTTAAACCCTCTAATCTCCAAACCATAATCTATCATACCCCTCTAAGCAAAAAACCTAAACCTACCCCCATGCCCTTATCCATCCTAGCTAAAAACCCTAAACCACACCTATTCTATCACAACCCAAAGTGCCCCTCCCCCTACCCTCTCTAGCTAAACCACCCCTAACCCTAATCTAGCATAGCCACCTCACCATGATCCTATCTAACCACCCTCACAACCAAAAGCACCCCTCACCTAGCCCTAGCCCGATCCACATATCCCCTCTCCTCCTACCTGCCCTCGAGCTCCCCTGGCCCACCTGGCACAGCACTGCCCGGCCAGACGCCTGCCAGCTCACGTGAGGGAGGGAAAAGGGAACACCGACGCCACCCTGGCCAGCTTCCCCTCCCCCACGCAACCCTCCTGCTTCCCGTACGTTCTTATCCTCCCCCTCCGTCTCTGCCTCGCCCAGACACTCACCGTACGCCCCAGGAACCCTCCTCCCTCCTTCCTACCTTCCCCAGCTCGGCCATGTCCCCCCGTCCCTCTAAACCCTAGCGGCGGCCACCTCTGCTTCCCTTCGTTCCCGAGCGCGCCAAGGCAGACCAGAGCCCCCAGGAGTCTCTCCTGCTTCCCCTGCTTCGCCCAGGACACGAGGATCCAGCTGTACCTCGCCGGAGCAGCCCCGCCGTCGCCGTGGCCGGAGAGATCTGCCGCTTCTCGCCACGAGCCCGCCGGCGGATCAGTACCTCCCCGAGCCTCGCCAACCGCATCGTCGAGCTGCTGGTGAGCTCCTCTTCCCCCCAGACAAGCTCCTCTCCCCTCTCGCGCGTCGTAGCCTCGCCACGTCGGCGCTCTGCTTGTGCCACAAGCGTCTTTGGCGGCGATAAGCTGCCAGAAGATCTGGCCATGTTCAGCGCCCTGCACCGCGCGCTGTGGTCCTTCTCCGCGCTAGTGTCCTGAACCGAAGTTGTAGTCCGTGGCTCCCTCTTCAATTTTTGTTTTGGGGCCATGTCGTTTTGTTCAGCGACGGCGTCGCCATCGTCGATCAAACGACGGCCGGTCGCAGACGCCGTGAGCGCCGCCGTCAAGCGATTTTGGGCATCTTGCGCTTAGGCCCTCGAGTTTTCTCCCGCCTAAACCCGCCGTCCCTCGGTTCCCACCTGTCAGCGTCAGTGATCCTTTGCAAAAAGGCTCTCGGCTTTAGTTAAAATCAACCCGCGGTCCCTAGCTAGCCAACCCGCTGGCGGCTGCGTGTCCGTGGCATGTGGGCCGTGGACCCCAGCCCCACTGCTTGGCGGCAAAGCGGTGTCCACTGCGTTTTCCTGCTGTGGCGTGGGCTGGGTCACTCAGGTCCCACACCAGCGGTGGGTTTTCTTTGGCTGAGTGCAAAAAGTATGTCTGAGTCTGTTTTCAATCCAAATCTTTTTCTGAATATTTCAAATTCAAATATATTTCAGATTTAAACAACTTTTCAAATATTAATCCAAATAGTATAAAAAATATATGTTTCTGAACCAGTAAAATGTGAGGATTTCAAATATGCTATTCAAATTGCCTTTTGCACAATTAAAATTCCAAGTTTAATTAAATTACACCAATTGCCACTAGAACTTAAATAATTAATAACTTTTGTTTTATAATTCCAAATTTAGCAAACGATATGTCTAAAATGATCAGCTCGACGAGACCTTTATGTTTATGCTATCCATGACTTCAATTGCAGCATGCATCAAATAAAAATATAGGGTACATCAATGTTATGACAACAAAATGTGAACCCAAACTCCATTAAAATGTTGTTACTTGTCTTCCACACCTCACCATGCCATGCTACCTTATTGCCATGTAAATTGTGCATCATTCATCATGGCATGATTGTTTGCTTGACGCATCTTATTCATATGCTTGTGCTCTATATTCATGTTGTCCTTGTTTGTTTGGTTTTTCTCGGATAGACACCGAAGGGTTATATCAAGAGAACCAGAGCACTACCTGGATCCGTCCCTCGCTTCAATGAGTTATCGTGCAAGCACTTCCACATGCTTGCATACATACTACCTATTGCCTCTATCTTATTCCTGCATCATTGAGTCGCGATTGCATTAAATTGAATCCCAAGTATGCATAGCCTTTACTTTTAAACCCCACCAAGCTTGTTCCTCCATCCCATGAGCCACTACTATAGGAGTTGTTTGAGCCATGCGAGTCGTAGAACAGCATGTGTAGGGTATGTGAGAGTCTGTTGGATAATGAGGTACCTAAACAACTTAACCTGAGTAGTAGTGGGATAACTAAAGAAAGTGGCACCGGTGAGCAACATCTGCTATTTGGTTTTTCCTGCTCACTTGTGTCCCGTAAGACTCCGAGTACTTGATTCCTGTTCCTTGATTTATCGCACTATCCACATCCGGGAGGTATATGGGACCCCCCTGAGCCAGAGCTTGATTCAGTCATATTTCTAGGGGCCACAAACTAGTTTGAGGTTTTATTTACGATCCTGTACTTATGCCATGCTACTTATGTATTTACGTTTGTGCGAGGAGCACACTGTACTATTTAGGAATTGTGACCCGTTTGCGTTGTATCGACAAGCCCAGCCACACTTTCGGGTTCCCAGTCGTTTACCGCTGGCCCCACAAACCTTAAGTCCGTCTCGAAGTCAGCTAACTTCGTTGCGGGTTCTACTTTAAGGGGTGCCCCCCTGAAATATTTCTGAATCCTGTGATTGTTCAGTCGTGAAAGCCTCGTTGGGTTTTGATTTGGTTTTTCCGAGGTTGATCGAGCGTGTGTTGCTATTGGTGCACCCCGGCCGGGTAAAACTTTCTGAAAGCCGTGTCCGCGGATATGGACGACTTGGAGCACAGTTTCTCGATCATAGACAAGCATAACTAAAGTACCGCTTTAATCTGACTAAGTAATTTGACTAGTAAATAGTGCAACACTCATGGAATGGTTAATAAAACTGCCAACGGATGGGGGGTTGTTCGTCCGCTTCCTTGTTGGTAAGCAAGGAGGAGGATGGATCTGATGAGATTACCATTATAATTGTTGTTCTTAATTCACGGACATCCATCTATCATTGGTTAGGCGGATGGTTAGCGTTTATCTGTAGAACTGCTAGGGTTTATCTTTCGCTGCAATTGCGTCACCCCAGGTTGTGTCCCCTTTAGAGGCATTAAGACTTGCTGAGTACCCTTAGGGTCTCACACAATAAATTATTGATTCAGATGGATGTACCTTCACGGCGGATCTTGGGTGGAAGAAGCCGAAGATGTGGGCAACGATCGTTCGGTGTAGAGATTCCGGGAACGGGGATCCGTGAGACCTGTAGTGGGGATGTGCTTATTTCTATGGCATCTTATGCCGATTTGCTTCTTATCCGTACTCGGATTTTGTTTGCCGCTTCCGCATGATACTCTGATGTGTGTTGTATGAGGAAGTATCCTAAAATATAGATCTATCTAGGTCATTTGAATCTTGCCATATGGCGTTGCTATATTTCCTTTCTTTCTAGATGGTATGGCTCTGATGTACTCTTGTATGGTGGCTTGCATACATACCCACTTGTGTATGTAGTTGATCCTTCGCCGACACGCCGCCAGACAGTCCCGTTGAGAGGGTAGTGGTTGGGACGTCTGAAAGGACTACCAGTGAGTGGCTTTTGGGGCCCCACCGTACTATTTCAACCACTACCATTCATCCAGGCTTGTATCTAGGAGCGTAATTCACCGAGGTAGTTACACCCAACAATTTGCTGGCTGGAACCCCGAAGACACACTTCTTAGGGTTGAGCATCATGTTGAATCTCCGGAGATTATCAAAGGTTTCTTTTAAGTCAGAGATTAAGTCGTTTGACTTTTTAGATATCACCGCTATATCGTCCACATAGGTGTGAACATTCCGACCAATTTGATCGTGAAGGCAATGCTGCATTGTCCGCTGGTACGTAGCACCTGCGTTTTTTTAGCCCAAAGGGCATCGTGACATAGAAAAACGTGCCGTAGGGTATAGTGAACGAAGTGGCCAATTGGTCCGACTTCCTCATCTTGATATGGTGGTATCCTGAGTATGCATCGAGAAAACACAAAAGCTATGAGCCAACCGTCGAGTCAATGACTTTGTCAATGTGAGGCAAAGCAAACGGATCTTTGGGACATGCTTTGTTCAAGCCGGTGTAATCAACACACATTCTTAATTCTTTGGTTCCCTTTTTGGGGACAAGTACATGATTGGCCACCCATCGGGTGTGAAGGACTTCTCAGATAAAGCTAGCCTTAAGTAACCGAGCTATCTCTTTGCCTATGGCGCCTCTCTTCTCGTCTCCGAAGTGTCGTAGAGGTTGTTTCACTGGTTTACATTTTGGATCAATATTCAAGATGTGATCAGCAAGTTCCCTAGGTACAACTTTCATGTCGACAGGTTGCCAGGCAAAGATGTCCCTGTTCTCACAGAGGAAATCGACGAGCGCACTTTCCTATTTAGGGTCCAGGTTCGTCCAAATGGCGATGGTCTTGGAGGCATCACCTACCACAAGTTCCACCAGCTTGGTCTCGATGGCGGCCTTGAATGCTGGGGTAGAGTTAGAAATCTGTTTCTTCGACACAGGCATCTCCGAGGCATCGACCTTGCTCTTGATCTCCTTGAATTCTTTGTTGTAGAGGTCAGCTTCTGCAAAGGCTGCTTCTCCAATCTCGCGGTCCCTTGCCTTGGTAAAGCTTTCGGCTATGGTGATGACACCGGTTGGTCCGGGTATCTTGAGCTTGTTGTAGACGAAGCATGCCTTGGCCATGAAGGTGTGGAAGATGTCGCGGCCGAATATGACGTGGTACACGCTCTTGAAGGGGACCACCTCAAAGGTCATGCGTTCTTGGCGGTAATTATTGACATCGCCAAAAGCGACCTGAAGTGTGATGCACCCAAGGGACTGAGCCTCCTGACTAGGAACGACGCCGTGTAAGATGGTGTTGGTCTGCCTTAGGTTTGCCTCCGTCAAGTTCATCTTGTGCAGTGTATCCAGGTACATGATGTTGATGCTGCTGCCACTATCCACCATACATTTGGTGAACTCGTTGCCGTCAATCAGGGGGTTGATGACCATGGCGTATTGGTTCTCCGTAGGGATGAGGTATGGGTGATCCTTCCTGTCCCAAGTAATTGGAATCTCCGACCAGCGCAGGTATTGGGGCACTGGGGGCAGAGTGGCCATCAGTATCCTCATGTAGGTCTTCTGTTGTCGAACGGTGGGGGTGCCAAGGAAAGTGTGGAAAGATGCCGCCTTCTTCTTGAAAGGGTTTTTGCCCTTGTAGTCGCTCTTGGCGGCGTGCTTGGGGTCAACGTCCTCGTCCATGTCACTTGAATCCTTGGACTCCTCCTCCTTCTTCTTCCCCTTGCCCTTGCCTCGCGGTCTGTTCTTCCGACTTCGCTTGTAGCCGGACTCCAGGTCCTCCTTAAGGTTGCTGACGAACTTGCAATGGCGATTGGTGTGTGGCTTTGCCGTTGACATCGAGGTGTACGAGGCACGGCATATCGCGGTACTCCTCGTAGGTCTGGGGAACATGGAGCGATGCCGAGGTTGTTTCACCTCCTCGCTGCTGCCCACGGCCAGCTCCCCGTCCTCGGCTACGCTGTCCGCCATCACCTCGCCCTGCAAAGGTCATGGCGACCATGTCGAAGGTTTTCTTTTATTCTGGTGGGGTCTTCCGTTGGTGCTGCTATTCCTCCGAGCTTGAGTTGGAATGGCCGTTGCCAGCAGGGAGATGTGAGCATCATTGTCGGCAGCCGCGAACTCACTAGCCAGCTGGATCATCTGGTTGAGATCTAGCTGGTGGTTGTCCTGCAGGCGCTTCAACGTATGTCGGAGCAACGTACCCCTTTCCAACCCGTCGATGAAGGCGGACATGGCGGTCTGTGAGTGCACCCCTGTGCAGGAATTCTTCATATCCAGCCAGCGGGATAGGTAGGCGCGAGATGACTCGTCTTTCTCTTGCACATACCGATGTAGGTCGCCAACAGTGCAGGGACGTGTACGTCCCCTCAAAGTTCTTGGTGAACGCTTCTTGCATGTCCAGCCAGTTATAGATAGATTTCTCCGGCAAGTCATCGATCCATTGTCGGGCCATTCCCGCCAGCATCAATGGGAGGTACTTGACGGCAACGTATGGCTTTCCCCTGGCGATTTCCACCGCGTTGTCGTAGTCCTGCAACCATGTTGCTGGTTTGGCGGTGCCGTCATAGGGCTTGATGGTCTCTTCAATCCGGAAATCCTTGGGGTAAGTTGTGGTCCGTATCATAGGTCCAAAGCAGCGTGGTCCCAGGTATGCTCAATCCCGGGCCTCGTGGATCTTGCCCAGCCGGGATCGTGCGTCGTATGGCTCCAGGCTTCTTTTCTTCTTCTTGCCATCAGGGAATGGGCTGCGTGAACGACGCGGGCCTCCTCCGCCATGGTGGCTGCTAGGTGGCGATGGAGGCGGAGGTGGCGGTGGGTTAGACTTCTTGTTGTTACCCTCCTGCGATGCCTCACGCTTGTCACGGTTGTTTGTCGGACGCGGAGGGTCATGACGTGACCTGCTCTTGTGTCCTTGGTTGCGCTCCCCATCATGACAGGTCTGCTCCGCATTGTCGCGGATGACGATGTCGTGTTGCTTAGGTGGAGGCATGTCTGTACGATGGTGAGCTTGGGGGTGGAGATGGGCGACGAGGATGATCTTTGCCTCCATGGTTGGAGGATATGGGGATAGCGTCCTTCCTGTTGCGAGCATCCCTCCGTCTTTGTTCTAAGGAACCCGTCTGGGACCTGACATCCTGAGGAGATCGATCCCTTGGAGGCTTATGCTGACTAGACTGGCAAAATGCTGGGTCGGACTCAAGCCTCTGAGAGGTGGCCTTTTCCTGCTGTTTCACCTCCTTGGCCACAAGGTCATAGACCTGGTCCACTGCCGCGGGTGATCTATCCTGCTCCAGAAGGGTCTTGGCGACGGCGAGATTAAGACGAGGAGTGGGCATCACCTGCCTGCCTTCACTGTCAATATATGGCTTTGCTTGTGATGGCTTCGAGAGGGCCCATCCTAGGTTTCTCCGTACACCAGGATCATTGATGACGTGAGCTGGAGCTTTCTTAGCCTTCTGCTGCTGGAGCAAAGTCTTGTACTCGACCTCCATGGCTCTAGCTTTCTCTATTGACTTATGCGCGTTGGCTAGATCTCGATCCAGCTTGGCGCCTTGCTCCACGATGGCCTGCGCCTCCTCCAACAGCTGCTGACGCTTCTCGTCAAGCTGGACTATGCTCCGGATATGAGCTACGGTAATGGGCTCGACGAGCAGGTTGCCGTACATCACTCTATCAGCCGGAGTAATTTGGGCATCAACAGATGTGGATGCCGGAGGCGGCGGGTTTGCGGTGTTGTTGTTACTCGGACCGATGTTGAGTTCCTGCGGCTGTTGCACTGGGTTGGGCGGAGGGGGCATGGCCTTTGCATGATCCTTGTCGCAGCAACACGTGGCCCCTTCCCCTTGTCCAGCGCTTTACGCGGAGCCTGTCCGGGTTGGTCTTCTTCCATCACTGTCCCAATGGCGACAAACACCTCTCGGGACGTGACGGCCTTGTCGGCCTGCACGTTGCGTTGGAAATCCTCCTCCATCTCCTGCATAGCAGAGTCTAGATCATCCGGGCTGTAGTCTATCTCCTCTGAGTCAGCGCTGATGTCGGCGTAGAGCGCGTCAAGCACGGAGTCGGAGGGTGCTAGGGCTTCCTGATGGGAGGTGGTGGTGCGATAGCAGTGATGACCTCCATCGAGGTGGGGGTACATCTACTGCGGCGACAATCGGAGGCGATGGTGCAGCTGCAACGACGACGATCGGAGGCGGTGGCGGCAGTGGCTGATGCGGAGTTGCGTCGTCTATGAGCGCACTGTCTGAGCTGCTTCCTCAGCCTCAGCATAGTTGTTGACGGTGTTCACCATGCCTTAGAAGGTGAGGCGTCCTGAAGCCTGCTACCGCCTTAGTGAATGTCGGAGAAGTGTTCCTTGGTCCAATCCTTCCACAAAGTGATACATAGCATCATCATTGGGGTAATGAGCCAGGTCGGCCCGTATACGGAGCCACCTGGCAAGGTAATCGCGGGGGTTTTCGCCCTCTCTCTGAATGCAATGCGCCAGATCAAAGATGGTTACCACTCCGACGAACTTGGATCTCAGCTGTCCAGACGCACGGGCAAAGCCAGCGGACTTGCAGCAATCTTCCACCATTATATCCTGCACAGGGGCGGTTTGGGTGGGCCTTGAATTTTTCCAATCTTTGTCGGCAAACTACGAAGAGAGATCCGACATTGATCCTTCTGCGATATATCCTGCCCATAGGCGGTCCGTGCGGGCCTTGATGCTCCTCCGACTCCCAGGGAACTAGTGCCCGAGTCGGTTTTGCCGATGAAGAGGTAGATATATCCGATGGGGACGATCGAGCACCGTGTAGGGTTCATCTTCGCCAGGATCCAGAATTCATCGGGGGGAGGGGCGATCGGAACATTGCCGGAGAAGAGAACGCGACCGATGGCTACGGTTTTGCCTATTCCCATGAAGATCTTGGTCCTCTCCCGCTGAAGAGCCTGAAGCGCCTCTTGCCCCACGGTGGGCGCCAACTGTCATGGTATTGCTGACGAGTACGCCATGGAGGGGTCCTCACAGTGCATGTTTAGAGATGTGGGGGAAGGCGGATGGTTGACGGGTACGAGGTTACACAGCTTACCCAGGTTCAGATCCCACAACGGTGGCGGAATCCTACTCCTGCTATAAATCACAATGATGGCAATACGCCGAGTTACAGGGATTGGTTCGCTGTGCTAGGTGACTAGGAAGTCTAAGTTATCATGCCCTAAAGGCTCCCATAGGCCCGACTTATATAGTCGCCAGGTCCTAGGGTTACAGGGAAAAGTCCTAGCCGGACAGGTTACAAAGTCCTACACTGCTTACAACTAGTCTAGCGTGTCTTGCACTCCAAGGCTCCGGGTACGTCGGTGACTCCTCCGTAGCCTTCCTTTATCCGGCATGGGCCTCCCTTCTGGATCCATCTAACTGGTCCGCCCAGCAGGCCATGGGCCATGCTACCAACTGTGGGCCATCCAGGTTATCCGGATAGGAGACATGCTATGAGGATACCCATATATCATATCCCCAACACTTACCATTAGCACTATTATTAGGTATGGCTTCTACCCACTTTGTAACATAATCAACAACAACAAGAATATGACTATACCCTTTTGAAGGAGGAAAGGGACCCATAAAGTCGAATCCCCAACAATTAAATGGTTCAATAACAAGAGAATAATTAATAGGCATTTGATTGCGTCTAGAAATGTTACCAACTCTTTGGCATTCATCACATGATAAAATAAACTTTATTGCATCTTTAAAAAGAGTAGGCCAATAAAAACCTGATTGTAAAACCTTGTGTGCGGTTCTATCTCCAGCATGATGTCCTCCATATGCACTACCATGAAATTTTCTCAATATCTCTTGTTGTTCATATTCTGGAACACATCTTCGCATAATACCATCCACTCCTTATTTATATAAATGTTTGTCATCCCAAAAATAATGCCTTTGATCATAAAAGAATTTCCTTCTTTGCTGGGTTGTAAACGTTGGAGGCAAATACTTGGAAGCAATAAAGTTAGCTTAATCAACATACCAAGGACTCTCTCGCAGGCTTACCTTTATTGCAGCCAATTGTTCATTGGGGAACTAACATTAACATGCATATGCTCAAAAGAAATGTTTCCCAAATGAGATAAATTATCAGCAACAGGATTTTCAGCACCTTTTCTATCTACAATATGTAGATCAAACTCTTGTAAAAGCAACACCCATCTAATAAGCCTAGGCTTAGAATCTTTCTTTGTCATAAGGTACTTAATAGCAGCATGATCAGTATGAATGGTAACTTTTGAATCAACAATATAAGGTCTCAACTTATCACAAGCAAAGATTACAGCTAAAAACTCCTTTTAAGTTGTAGCATAATTCCTTTGAGAAGCATCAAGAGTCTTACTAGCATAATGGATACCATTCAATTTTTTATCAATACGTTGCCCAAGAACAGCACCTATAACAAAATCACTAGCATCACACATAATTTCAAAGGGTAAACTCCAATCAGGTGGTTGGACAATACGAGCAGTAGTTAAGGCTTTCTTTAAAGTTTCAAAAGCTTCCTTAGAATCATCATCAAAAACAAAAGGTACATCTTTTTGAAGAAGATTTGTAAGGGGCTTTGAAATTTTTGATAAATCTTTAATAAATCTTCTATAGAAACCAGCATGATCAAGGATACTACGAATACCTTTCACATTGCTAGGACAAGGCATTTTCTCAATTGCTTCAACTTTGGCTCTATCAACTTCAATACCTCTCTTAGAATTTTTGTGTCCAAGAACAATCCCTTCATTAACCATGAAGTGGCATTTCTCCCAATTAAGAACAATATTAGTTTATTCACATCTCTGCAAAACTTTATCAAGGTTGTGCAGACAATTATCAAAAGAAGTTCCATAGACGGAGAAATCATCCATGAAAACTTCCACAATTTCTTCACAAAACCATGAAAGATAGCAGACATACATCTCTGAAAAGTAGCAGGAGCATTACATAAACCAAAAGGCATACGCCTATAAGCATAAGTTCCGTAGGGACACATAAAAGTAGTTTTCTCTTGGTCTTGTGCTTTCACAACAATTTGAGAAAACCCAGAATAACCATCAAGAAAACAAAAGTGAGTCTTCTTGGACAACCTTTCTAGCATTTGATCAATAAAAGGCAGAGGATAATGATCTTTCTTAGTGACTTTATTCACCTTCCTAAAACCAATGCACATCCTATAACCAACTACTACTCTTTGAGGTATAAGTTCATTATATTCATTAGGCATAATACTAATTCCTCCTTTCTTAGGGACACAATGAACAGGACTAACCCAATTACTACCAGCAATAGGAAAAATAATACCAGCATCAAGAAGTTTTAATACCTCATTTCTTACCACTTCCTTCATCTTAGGATTTAGACGGAGTTGATGTTCAACAACTGGCTTTGCATCAGGTTCTATATTAATAGCATGCTGGCATATAGTACGAGAAATCCCT
Organism: Avena longiglumis; assembly: GCA_030063025.1. Classification (NCBI taxonomy): domain Eukaryota; kingdom Viridiplantae; phylum Streptophyta; class Magnoliopsida; order Poales; family Poaceae; genus Avena; species Avena longiglumis. Next base: position 162,661,447 of record CP125973.1, read on the forward strand.
TTTAAATCATCAAGAGTATAACCCATAGCTCCTCGGTGTTTCTTCACTACTTACAATGACCTTTCCTCTTCCTTTCCTGAAAGTCTAGAACTAATAATAACAGGATATATTTTCTTATCATATAGATAAGCATATTTAAGATCATTAGGCAGAGGTTTTAAATCGAAGACAGGATCCCCTTTAGGTGGTAGTGTGGTACCCAAATCTTCCACAGGTAGGTTATGCTTAAGCATCTCAGGTTAACGCAGGAAAATCTCGTCAATCTCATTTCTTCCTTCCATGAAGACCTCACTTTCGTGATCTTCCATATATTGCTACAAAGAATTATTAGGAGCATGAGAAATAGAAGAAAGTTGTTCAACTCTGAAATCCTCATTAGGCAATTCATTTTCATAAGGAGTTTTCGCAAATTTGGAAAAGTTAAACTCATAAGATTCTCCATCAAACTTAGTTAAAACTTTATCCTTCTTACAATCTATAATAGCTCCACAAGTGTTCAAGAAGGGTCTACCAAAAATGATAAGACAAGTCTTACTAGCTTCCTTACCAAGCACTAGAAAATCAGCAGGATATTTAATCTTACCACAAAGGACTTCCACATCTCTTATAATACCAATTGGACAGACTGTCTCTCTATTAGCAAGGTGAATAACCACATCAATGTCCTCAAGTTCACAAGGACCAATTTCATGCATAATTTCTCTGTAAAGCTCATACGGAATAGCACTAGAACTTTCACCAATATCACATAAACCATAATAGCAATGATCACCAATTCTAACAGAAAGCACAGGGACACTAGATTTCCTAGCTTTACTAGGATGAGAGACAATATTAGAAGCATCTTCACAAAATATAATGTGCCCATCTTCTACATTCTTAGTGATAAGGTCTTTCACAATGGCTACTACAGGTTCAATATTTATTTGTTCATCAGGTTCTACAACTTTCTTTGTACTTTTTCTAACCACATTAGCTATAATAGAATGTTCCTTTACCTTATCAGGAAAAGGTATTTTCTCAATATAAGGTTCAAGAAAAATAGGATCAACAGTACAAACTTCAGTATTCTAACAGGAACATGATTAACAATATCTTTATAAGGTGCATGGTACTTGTTCCACTTATTTTTGGTAATTTCAATATAAGAGGAAAATAACTTAAAGCAATTTTCAAGAACTTGAGAATCAAGACCATACTCAGTACTAATATTATGAAAGTCATCAGTTCCCATAAAAGATTTAATGCATTCGTAATCATAATTTATACCTGACTTTCTTCCTTTGTCATTCTCCCATGCTTCAGTATTTTCTTGAATACGGTCTAGAAGATCCCATTTATCTTCCTCTTTCATATGTGTAAATGATCCAGCACAAGAAGCATCTAATAAATCTTTATCATGAAGAGAAAGCCTTGCATAAAAGTTATTGATAATATTATTATTAGGGAGCTCATGAATAGGACATTTAAGTATTAGTAACTTCAATGTCCCCCAAGCTTGGGCTGTACTCTCTCCATCAAGAGGCCAAAAGTTATATATTTGATTCCTATCCTTATGAATCTCACTAGGAGGATAGAATTTATAATAAAAGAGAGGTACAATTTCCTCCCATTCCAAAGATTGTCCATTCTTCAGCAACTTATACCATTCCTCAGTTCTTCCTTTCAATGATATAGAGAGTAACTTTTTCTTAACTTATTATGTTGTGATACCTGCACACTTAAACAACCCGCATAATTCATGGATAAGAAGCAAGTGATCACTAGGATGGATAGTTCCATCCCCAAAATAATAATTATCCATAACACGATCAACAATTCTTGTAGGTATCTTAGAAGGATCTATCTCAGCAGGTGGTGGTTCATCTACTACCCTAGAAGTGGTAGTAGCTTTCCCAAATAGGAAACCAAGTGGGTTATCCATATTGGAAACAAAGTATCAAACAAAAATAAAAAGCAATACTCACAGTAGAAGTTTCATTTACCAGTTCCACTCTTCAATAGCGCTTCACTCCCCGACAATGGCGCCAGAAAATAGTCTTGATGACCCACAAGTATAGGGGTATATCGTAGTACTTTCAATAAATAGGAGTGTCAGTCCCAACGAGGAGCAGAAGGTGTTGACTAGTGGTTTGGAGCAGGAGTTCTCTGTAAATACTTAGCAAACGAATTTTTAGGGTTTTTTGATAATGCAAAGAAATAAAGGTGCAAGTAAAGAAAGACAACAAATAACAGCAAGTGGCCTAATCCTTTCTTAGCAAAGGACAAGCCGGTTGTATTACTTATGAGTACCAAACGTTCTCGAGGACACATGGGAATACTGTCAAGTCCGTTCGCTTCATATAGTTGATTAAACTTCTTTGGTTGGATAAGTGTTGTGTGGGTGAACCTGTGCTAATGTACCGACCTTATTTGGACTAGTACATACTTGTGATTAAACCCCTTGCAAGCATCCTCAACTACAAGAAAGTAATTAAGATAAAAACCTAACCACAACATTAAACTCTGAGATCCTACACTCCCATGTGCAAAGTTTTCCTAACGGGGGTTCAGGTTTCTGTCACTCCGGCAACCCAACAATTAGTAGCCAAATACACAATGCATTCCCCTAGGCCCATAAATGGTGAAGTATCATGTAGTCGACGTTCACATGACACCACTAGAAGAATAGCACCACAACTTAAATATCAAACCATCGAATATTACTTCAACACAATTCCACTACTTACAACATGACTTCTCCCATGTCCTCAAGAACTAAACGAACTACTCACGAGACATCATATGGATCAAGATCAGATATGATATAATGATGAATAACAATCTGAACATAGACAATAATTGAATGGTTCCACTCACAAGCATCAACTACAAAAGTAATCAACACCGATAAAGTTTCCCCTAAGAACTATGCAAGATTCAACACAATTGTTACAGCGAGATGGAGTGGTGATGATGGTGCTGGTGGAGATGGTGGTGAGGATGATGATGATGATCCCGATGAAGTCTAGCTTGATGACGGTGTTGATGGCTACGATCTCCCCTCTCCGGGAAGGGATTTCCCTGGCAGAAATCTGCCTGCCGGAGAGATCTTTCTCTCTCTATAGTTTCCGCCCCACAAAGGCGGTGGAATCTTTCTGTGGTCGCTCCCCTGGTATTAGGGTTTCGAGGAGAAGATATAGGCGAAAGGGCGAAGCAGGAGGTAGGCCACACAAAAGATATAGGAGAAACAGAAGATATAGAAGATATAGGTTATGCTGGCGTGGCCCAGGGTGGCCCACGTAGGGGGGGTGGGCCCCCTGTGGCCCATCTTAGCCTCCCCTTATGACTTCCTTCGTCTTCTGGAAAAATAGGATTCTCCATGTATTTTATGGTATTTTTATGATCTTCGCGAATATTGCATCTAAACACCGCTTTTTCCATCAGAATCTTGACTCCTGCAGTTCATCCTCCAAAAGTCATCCAACATGCAAAAATAGATGAAATGAGATAAGTAACACCTCTTAATATGAAATATATCAATTAATAGCAGTAAATTATGATATAGAATAGTGATGCAAATTGGACGTATCAGCCATCATATTCTTCAATGCAAACAACGTTCTGTCAGAACAACCATGGCCCCTCTTCCACAACTTTTAACCAATCTCTAAGACAAAAGCATTGGATTGTGAACATATTACCTTCCATATGCTATAACTCGATCTACTTCGCTAGGATCCACGTGTTCTTCATGTGTTGTTCAAACGTTAGTGGACTAAAATAATTTTCTATGTGTACTTTGACCAATGCCATCCAATTAATGCCCTCTTTGGGAGCCGCATCATCCTCAAAAACTAGATCATCTATCTCATCCTCCTTGAATCCCAGATGCAGAAGCAGCTCATCTATGGCCTTCGCTTCCTTCCTGGAGCCACCAGCCTGATTCTAAGAACTATTCGAACTCGCCATCAGAATAATAGAGCGGGAGTTCTGGCACTTGTGCACTTAAACTGGATATGCATAAGGCATATGATCGGGTGGAGTGGATTTTCCTGGAGAATATGATGAAGAGATTAGGTTTTGATGATAAGTGGATTTCATTAATGATGGCGTGTGTAACTTCAGTTAGATACCAAGTGAGGTTCAATTCTTAGGAGACCGATATGTTTATTCCAACAAGAGGTCTACGTTAGGGGAATCCCATCTCCCCATATTTGTTCCTCTTATGTGTAGAGGGTTTATCCAGTCTTCTGTTGTATGAAGAAGAGGTTGGTGGCATCGATGGGGTAAGGTTGTGCAGGAATGCACCATAAGTTTCACATCTCCTTTTTGCTGACGATTCCCTTATTCTCATGAAAGCTGACCCGAATAATGCAACCTCACTACAACAAGTTTTGGATACTTATTGTGCAAATTCTGGTCAATTGGTTAGCCTATCAAAGTCAAGTATTTTATTCTCTCCAAATACTCATGTTTTTGTGAGAGCTGATGTTTGCCATATCTTGCATATTGACACAGAAGCTCTTTCTGATAAATATTTGGGACTGCCATCTCTAGTGGGAGCAGATAGAAGTGATTGTTTTGAACACTTGATCGTTGTGAAATATATTCATCCACGTCCGCATTTAAACTATATATTATTCATATATTTGATGAAATATATCTCCAAAAACCTGCCACTAATGCCTAATGATCAAAGGGGTATGCAATCCTTTCTTGCTATTTTTCCCTGCACAGATAATGGCGTATGATAATGAGAATCACTACATAAATGCCAAAGATACGAGATTTACAACATGCCAAAAAAAACCAGGAGCCATGAAGCGTATTCAGAAGACTTAATGACCAACTATACGGGCCGCCGCCGTATAGTTGTCGTTGTATAGTTTGCACTGACTTCATTAGGTCAAACAGAACAACTTTCGTGAAGGGACCCCTATATAAGGAGGCTTTAGGCGACGAGAAACAGGCACCTGACTCCACAATCTCGCTTCTTTTCTCCCTCAACTCTCTCTGCTGCCACGCCGGAGGAATAGATCTAGATCTAAACCTCTAAACCCTTCTCCACCACCATAGCCATTTTCCACCACTTGTAATAGTAGATCTCATCTCCAATCGACGACATTGTAAGACTATTTGCTAACAACTCTATGATCTCTATTACAATATTTATGATTGTCAATTTCATCTCTATGTGTGAGTAATTCTCCATGGGCTAAGGGCTTCGGCCTAGCCATGTAGCTTTTGTGCATGTTATTTATCATAGATGGGATCATGTATTAGTTTGTATGCCATGATGATTGTAGTACCCTCTCTTGCCTCAATCTAAGGACTTTTCAGGTACCCAAGACCCTGAGGATCGATCCAGGTAAAGGGAGTGTGAGTAATGACTGATCTGCAGGATAGGAACCCTAGTGACAGAAAGGGTAGTACGACTATACGTGAGGATTTTACTTGGGATTAACAGTGACATCACGATGCTTATCATTAGTTTTCTTTCTTCTATGGATGAGACTAGTAGGTTATTGCTATAAGCGGTTGCGGAGGCAATAACAATTATGGATGCACTGCCTACATATAATTATCTTGCTCTAACAATTACATGTATACTTTATTATTATCTGTTATTTCCATCAGATGTTTTGCACAGCTACTGGTGAAAACCGAAGACCCTATGCCCTCTCTCTCTCTCCATCGTCAACAACAACAAGATCGCAAACTCTTGGTCTGGTGAAAACGCAATAAGAATTATAAAAATCTCGAAGGTCCGTTTAAGTAATCTCACTTTGCTTTCTGCTTCTCGAGGATTCGATAAACCTAGGTCTACTAGGGAAAAAGAGCTATACTACATCCGTAATCCGGATCGACGATATCAACCCTTTTTCCGGCGCCGTTATCGGGGAAGCAATAGATACCCTGGTGAGGTTAGTAGGAACCTTATTAGTTTTAATTCTTGTTTTTAATTTTATTTGCTTTCAGTTTTTATTTGAACAAACAAAAAAATAGTTAGTCTTTTAATTCCTGCTTTATCATCATTAGTACTTGTTTAAGAAAATACAAAAACATAGGAAGTATGGCTGAAAAGAAACTTGGAGATTTTGCAACTCCTAACAATGATTATTTGCGTACTCCTATTACTCAGCCAGCAATTGCTGCTGAAGATTATGAAATTAAGCCCCACTATTTAAGCTTGGTTTAACAAAATCAATTTGGAGGCTCTGCTATAGAAGATGCATGTATGCACATTAAATATGTCATATGATGCGTATTAAAGATGTTGCCCGATCTCAAAAAAAAAAAGATGTTGACCTCGATGCGGTTAAGTTGCGCTTATTTCCTTTCTCTCTTAGAGGAAGAGCAAAAGAATGGTTGCTATCTTTGCCTAGAAATACTATTACATCATGGATGGAATGTACTTCTTTATTTATGACTAAATTATTTCCACCTGCAAAGGCGATGCAACTCAGATCTAATATTACTGGTTTTAGACAAGAAGAGCGTGAGCCACTAGCGTTTGCATGTGAGAGAATGAAAGAATGCATGAGAAACTGTCCCAACCATGGGATGGAAGATTGGTTAATTCTCCATTCATTTTACAATGCTCTTAACCCTGTTTCTAAGTCTATGATAGATACTACAGCTGGAGGAACATTTATGGGTAAGCAAATTACCGAAGAAAAGAAGCTGCTAGACAATATGCAAGACAACCATGCCCAATGGCATGTGGAAAGATCAAACACAAAGAAGGTGAACTCCGTCACACCTCAAGAAAATGAAGAACTCAATGCTAAGTTGGATGATCTCATATTAGCCGTTAAAGGTAAGGAAACCCCGGTAAGAGCTACTCCCGAACCAACTATTGAAGAAGTAGACTTTATAGCTCGTAATGATTATAACCCTACTCGGAAGAAGCATTATAATCCAATCTTTTAGAAACATTATTCTAGTCCTGCATGTAGCTCTAATAATAATATGGCATCAAGTAATACTAGTCTCCAAGAAACTCTTAAAGCTTTTATGGACTCACAAAATAAGCAAAACAACATTCTAGTTAAAATTATGGAGAATCATGATGCTATGCTTGGTAAATTATCTAAATAAGCTGTTGGTTTGAGAAATGATTTGCAGGCCCTCCAAGAAAGAACAAGCATTGTTGAGGCACAGATAGGTAAGATAACCGAGAGTCAAACTCTCATGCTAGCTAAATTTGCAAGTAAAGCTGAGCCCAATCCAGTTGAAGACCTCAAGATGATAAGAATCCAAAGGGAGGAGCCTGAAGAACTTGATTATAGAAATGCTCCTTCACCAAACTACACAGTTGAAGATCTTGTAAAAAGGATCAATGTCAAGATTCCGGTAAGTGAAGGAAATGAGGAAGCCATGTATCAACACTTCGTTAATCAAGTAGCAATAAAGGTAAGTGAGATTGAGGAAGAGTATAAGAAAATTGCTGAAAAATTGCCTGTTAAGCTAGATGATATATTTGATCCCACTATTAATATTAAAATTGGGTCTAATAAAATAGCTGCACTATGTGATCTAGGTGCGAGTATTTCAACAATTTCAAAGAGCCTTTTTAACAAATTAAATCTTGGCTCTTTTGAAATCACTGAACTAAAATTACATCTAGCAGATTCTACCTATAAACAAGCAGTAGGCATTGAGGAAAATACTTTAGTATATATTAAAGGTTGTCATGCTCTTATTGATTTTGTTATTGTTGACATGCATGAGGATGCTACTGCCCCTATTATAGTAGGCCGTCCTTTTTTAAGAACTATTAAGGCTTTAATAAATTTGCATGAAGGTAACATGAAGCTCCAATTGCCTTCGCGGGATCCTTTTATTATTCATTTCTCCAGGAAAAAGAAATCCAAGCAAGATGATGAGGAGGCCATCATTTTGAAGGCCAATTACTTTGGAGTGGGTGTTCCACTCATATGGCCTAAGTGAGCAATATCAAGGTCAAGCTATTGACCATAAAAGAGCGCTGCATGGGAGGAAACCCATGTGAAATAAAGGTTTGAGTTAAGTTTTTAAGTTTTAGTTTAAGTTTTATATAGAATAAAGAGTGCTAGAAAACTCCAGTGAGAAGAAGAGATTCAGCGGTACTAAAAATTCATGTTTAATATATGCCATAGTTGGTCGTTGACCTTTCTATACACATAAAATTTCCGCTGTATATTTTCGGTCGTATAGTTATGTTACCCATCGAAAAAATTTCATCCCAAGATACAGAAGGTTGGACGACCAACTATACGCTGGGAACAAAAGTTCCGGCCGTATAGTTGTCGCCATATAGTTACAGCCGCCAGAAAGAAACCCAAGAAACCCTAAAATTTTGCCGTCAGACCAGCCTCTGTATAGTTGCGTCCGACCACTTAAACGCATGGGGAGGTACCAAAGATATGAAAACATCAATACTTTTTCTTTCTTCTACCTCCAAACTCTCTCAAAACCTTAAGGGATCTTCACCCCTACTCAATTTCGTTTGAATTCCTCGCACACAAGTGATCTACGGTATGTTTCTCCTTCGATCCTCCAATTACATTTCGCAAATTCATATCTGATCTATTATCATTATCAATCTAGGGTGAGACTTATTTTGAACTATTTGCCATGATTATCTTGCCTAGATTATTATGTTGAGAAGATTCTTTAGTGTGCTATGATGACGATTATGCTATGACTGTCACTGTTGGATCAAAAAGTTTTATATTTGTCTCTCTTAATTGTTTTTAGAATATAAACACGAGGAGCCAGACACGTTCTCTTACCGCTGCTAGTTCTTCTCGGGCTGCAGCTCAGGAACGCATGGGGATTCCATTCAAGAACGAATCCCACCGTGATAGTTTCGATAAGATCAAAAACCGAGAAGTCAAGGCAACCAAGTGGGATTGCCCCGTCACTTTGAACCAACTCGGTATCTCTGATGACTTTAATTTACTTTGCAATAGAATTGGCCCGCAAACCTTTGTATTTCATGATGCACCAACCTATCGTCGGTTAACCATTAAATTACTTAGTTCTTTGAACAACACTGTTAAAGCATGGCATGGGAAGGATAGAATTTCTTTCGGACTCATGAACAATAATTATTCTCTATCACTTGATGAATGGTGACATTTTTTGGTTTACCCAACAATGATCCTATGCTCTGCGTGTAGCTTTTACCGACATGGAACCTTCCCCTGAATACTGTTATAATAGTATAAGCTTCACTTCTAGACTCAGTAAGGGGAAGAATATTCAACATCCTGCTATTCGCTATTTGTTCTATGTTATTGCTAACACCTTGCAGGTGCGCATTGAGTTTACAAGACTCAATGAGGAGGACATCTTAGTCCTCGCAAAAGCTGCTCTCAACTTTGACAACTTGTCACTTCACTTGGGCGCAATACTTGTGCGCTGCTTGGAGTACCAATCCCACCAAAGCCAAGGACCAATCACTTGTGGAGGCATAATCACCGTGCTTGCCAATGCAATGGGCATCAACCTAGGTGAGTTACAACCGGTTCTAGGTGAGCGACGTGTTGGTTTATCTACTTTGAGGGCTTGCGGAATGCTCACTAGGAGAGGTGGTGTTTATTATTGTAACATCCCAAAAATACTAAGCTTGGATCATCAAATTCTAATCATAAAAATTAGGGTTAACAAAAACTTTTCTAAATGAAATCATGAATGCATGCATATGTGTATGCATGGATTTTGAATTCCTTTAAAACCACCTTGTTTGTTTGTTTGTTTGTTTCATTGCTTGTAAAATGTTTCTTAGGTGAAATAAACATCATCTAAAACATTTCCCACACTTTTCCTAAAGACAAGTAAATCAAAACACATATATGAAATGAATGGTCATTTTGGCCAATTTAACTCCCATGCCTACTTTGGCTGTCTCAAACTTTCAGAACCTAACAGAAACTTTTCTGGATCTTTGCACCCCTTGAATGTACTCATAACAAGGTATCAAGGCCCACTTTGTGATCATCCAGAAACTTTCAAATGCATAGTTTAAATGACAATTCAAAATTGAATCTTTATCATATGGGAAGATCCCACTTTTTCAAAAACCACTCAAACAAGCTCAACTTTCAAAACCCAAGCATCTGCAGACTCACCAGCACCAATCTAGCAAACCCACCAAAATCTTTTCAAAATTCAAAACTTGAGTTCATGCGGCCATTTCATCAAACAGGTTGTAGACACAAATCAAACAAACATCAAAAACTATAGTGTGCAGTAAAATTGGCCTAACTTGTTCCCTAGTTAGCTCACACACATCTCAGTAGATCATCTAGGAAGTTTAACTAAGGACTAGGACCCCTGTGAGCTTGCCATTGCCATCAATGGTGAACAGCCGAGCACCCCCTTGTCACCCCATAGTGGATAGTAGGCTAGAGGAAGAACTAGCCGTGCCAACCTTGTCTGGGAGGCAGCCCACCGTCCACCGCCACTACCTGTCCCAGCCGCGAGCGTTGCCAAGCCCTGGACCACGCGCCCAGACCGCCAGAGACCATGTCGAGCATGCGCCAGAGCACCACCCTCGACCAGCGCCCACAGACCGCGCGCCGCCCTCACCGCGTGCACACACGATCGCCATCAACCCAGGAGACCGCCAGACATCCCCGTTTGCCGCCCCGTGCCGCACAGCCACCGCCCACCGTCGAAGACGCCGCCTCTGCCGTGCAGAGCACCGCCCGTCCAAGACCAAACCACACCACCCCATTCCTCGAAACCATGTCGTTGAGCATCGCCAGGAGACACCGCACCGTCCCCTACCCTTGCCCATGCCATTAGCCGCCTGTAACCTCTCCCCCGACGAGCTCACCGTGCGCCCCGACGGTCCCCTCGCTCGACTATAAATAGAGGCCACCCCCGCACGATTTCTTCACACCATCTCACTCCCCTCTCCTCACTGATCGTGCCACACCGTTCTCAGAGCAAGGCGAGCACCACCACGCCGGAATTTCACCGGAGCCCGCCGCCTCTGGAGAAGAAGGGAGCCAGCGATTGGAGCCGCCCCAGGAGAAGCCACCGGTACCAGGAGATTCGCCGTCGTCGACTTCGTCGTTCGCCCGCCTCGCCGACCCTCGCCAGTACCCCGGTGAGCCCCCAGCGACCCTCACTGGCCGCGCTAGGTTTCGTTCTCGCCGGCGTTGTCTCACGTCGATGATGACTCCCAGCCGTTAGATTAGAACTAAATCGAACGATCCACGTCGCCCGATACCGCTTCGCCCAGCCCCGTGTCACTGACGAGTGGGGACACCCACTTAAGAAGCCCGCGGGAGCACTGCGCTTAGCAGGCCGGCCCAATAATTTTTCCCGCGAAGCCCAGTTATTCGAATTAAACTTTTTCTATTTCAATTCAAACACACTTCTGTACCCAACTTCAAAAATCAACCCAGATTGATTCAGTGCACCAAATTGAATGAAACCAATTTTGTTGGAAAGGTCTGTGAATGCTGAATCCAAGCCCGTTGGATTCAAGTCATTTGGATCTATAGATCACCCATGGTAAAAATAACAAGGCAGAAGATTTTCTGCATTCAAACATTTTTCAAATTTAAACCGTAATAGCTTTTGATTTGATTCCAACTCTCAAAAATCACATTTAACCATACCTTTCAGAATATATAAAAATATATAGGTTTACTTGCAGAAATAATGTTCAAGTAATAAAAGAATGCTACATAAGCATTTCTAGCCACTTTAATTAATTAAAATAAACGGGTAAAACCTTATTAAATTGTGACACTACTTTAAATCACATTCCCATGGACTACAATATGTGGTGATGACATGTGTCAACATGATCCCATATTTGGTTTGGAGAATATTAAATCTTAAGTAGTTTTTCAATGAGTAGAAATTACTTTTCTAAAAATAAAAGGAATTAAATCAAGCCTTAACCTTGTAATGTTAGGGATGATGCTAGATCATCCATAGGACCCTTGTGTGTGATGATTGCAAGTAGTTAAGTATTGTTTGGTGATTGTGTACCTCGTATTTATTCATAGACGCTAGTACCGACCAAGGATATGAGGAGGAAGGAGGATACTACGAAGAAGAAGCCGAGGAGAACTTCAACCACTGCTCTGCACAAGGCAAGCTTATAATGATATTGATGCAAGCTGATACTATACCTATGCAAGCCTTACTAATCAAGTTGACCTATGCAAGCTAACCCTTGCAAGATACCCTGTTGATGCAACAAACCCATACTTGTTCTATGACTACTATATGCCTTAAGCATATGTGATCATACCCACTTGATAAACCAATCCTAGTTTTATGTGCAAGCTTCTAGCTTTATTTCTTTATCAAAGCTTACTTAGAGTTTACTTAAGTGACTGGTAGATATTGGAAAGATGTTGAAGGTTGCATAAAGAGCATAAAATTTGGCCTAAGTTAGAAACCTTGACATCAGCCTGAGACATAAGGTTGTACTTAGTTGAAACTCCACTAGTTACCACCCCTCATTAGTACTACCCCCACCTGTAGATACTAGTGCTAAGCATAAAACTTGATCAACTTTTAGATGGGAATACTTGGTGGAAAAATGGTTATGAAAACCTTGGAATGATGGATCATTCTATTGAAATGTTTTGGACATGTGTTTCCAAACACTTGAGGATTTTGGTGATAAAAATGTTGAGGCATGAGCCTTAGCCCTTTATAAAACTGATGGTTGTCTGGATGCGATACCATTCCAATTTTATCGTACAACCACAATACCCGAATATTGGGTAGGGCTTTACTGGAAACTTATATTCCTTAGTATTAGTTCCCTCACGGCCAAGGTCTGAGCTGAGGCTACCTTGTGAAGATTGTCCACCTGTGCAGTACCCAAGATGACAGTTGGTCATGGTTGGGAGGCCAAACTCACAGGAGAGGTGCTTATACTAGGGCGTGTAATCGAAAGGTTAGGATTGATTATCCGCATACTGAGTATGGTGAATTTAGGATTTGTTCCTGACGGATGTATCGAATGTTGTGGTGAAAGTGTACAATCTCTGCAGAGTGTCAAACTATTCGAATAGCCGTCATGATTATGGACAGTTAGATGGCCATACTGTTCCCCCATCAGACTTTTCAAAATGACCTGTGAAATGAATTAAGACTTTGACTTGACCACAACAGAGTTGTGATATGAAATACAAGTTCCCACTTAGGAATTATAAAATTGTGACTAGCTTTGGAACCTAGTAGAGATAAATCTGGCTTTTGCAAAACAACCCTAGAGCCTAGTGTCCTATTATCCAAAAAACCCTTTACCTGTTAGTATTAGTTTGCGAGTACTTAAAGAGTACTCATGGCTTTGTCCCTGGCTATTCCCATGGCCAGACTATGAAGAGGAGTACCTGGAAGATGGACCCCAGGAAGGTTACGACAACTAGGATCATCTCCCATCGTCAGCATTGCCTGTGACCCCGAAGATGGAGCTTCGCCTACGCTACCGTTATTATTACGTATTCCGCTGCTTGATGTTGTATTAAGAACTGGATCATGAGATCCCTATTTGTGTAAGAACTTATGTATCGTTTGTAATGGATGATGTACTATGGTATTCAATTCTGTTATGTCTCGCAAAAATGGTAATCTTGGGATTGCGATGTATGGCATAACAGGCATCTAGGATTGAAAAATCCGGGTGTTGACAATTATCTGCATATTGCTGGAGCTGGGCGTCTCTACCTTGATCCTCTACCTAATGGTCTTTTCTCTATCAAGGAAGGACGTGTGCTTTATGAAATGCAGTTTGAGCAACACCAACCCGTGGAGGAGATTCCGGAGGAGGATGAGGACCAAGAGGAGGAGCAAGAAGTCCACCATCATGAGCAACAACCACCAAACTGGTTTGCAACATATCAAGATTTCAAAGAACTTGGAGGAACAATGGAGGGGACGCATAATCTCCCCCTGAACCTCCGAGAAACAACAAGTAACCTCTCAACTCAATTTACGAACTAGAGTTACAACTATTTCCCCCACCTCAGTGATTTGAAGGGCTTGCAAAAGCCTAAGCTTGGGGAGGTTTTCTATCTATTTTATATTTTGGTTTTCATTTGCTTTATCTTATTTTTGAGGTTATTCTTTTATTTGATTTTATAATCACTCGTGTTGGTTTACCCAACACTTTATCTTAGTTGTTTTATTTGAGATTTTCAAGCCGAGCTTTGCTGCCAATTTTCTATTCTTTAATCCCCCTTCTCAAAAACCACAAAAATATTTATCTGTTTATCTTTATTTTTCCTCTCTCTTTTTATTTTTGCCTCGAATTTCTTGTTGATTTTCAGGAGAGTGATTGACTTCGAGTTTCCAAGAAACAAATAAAAAGGGAAGTGAGAAGTGGAACCAAACATGAGAGGTATGCCTTATGACTCCCCACTTTTGAAGTTTGAGAAACCCATGCTAGTTAGTAGTAATGTTGATATGTTATATCAGTGGAGTGAGTCTCTATATTGTAGTAAAATTTTGTTTGCATGGGTATTTAATTGGGTACGTTTTGTTCCAAATCTTATAGTTAAACCAAAGTCTTGCCTAAAAATTTGCTAAACAATTGAAAGAAGAAAAAGTCTCACAAATTGAAGACTTGGGTGTTGTAGTGTTTAGTCTTGAAAGCTTATTCCTAGAGACACTCAATACCACATAAAATAATGATTGACTTGATACCTCTGTTTGAAAAGATTTGTTTAATTAAATTAATGTTTAGCAGTTTTTGTGAGCATGCCAAAGTTTGACTTGTAAATCATAAGAATGATATAGCTTTATGCATGTCAAACTTCAAGGGATGCCAATAACTTTGCTAGCCTACGTACAATCTTCATGGAGGAAACTCCTAGATTTCGGCTATGAGTTGATTAAACATATGTAGAAGCAATGCTATAATGGGTAAGATTATTGGCACTCCCGGGTAGCTATAACATGATGGAATCACTCCTCTGGATGATTGAGTAATCATTATGAAAAAGGAACAAAAACCTTAGTGATGCCACAGGTGTCCATCACAGCCCGATAAACTAATGAAAAGTTTTGGCATGCTCTCAATTACTTAAGAACTAAAATTCTTGAAGAACAATGAATAGAAAAGTAGTGCTTGAAAAGTCTTGATTTATTGATGTGGGAGGATTGAGATACTTTAGTGTATATGATTTTCATGAAAAACTCCCATACTCTTAATTCTACATGATTACACTTTACTATTCAAAGGCAAGCCTATGAGTTGATTACATGACATCGAATGAAGTTTACCTTTTTGAATCATCCATGCTTATAATAATTTTGCTGCGCTATAAGGATTCATGAAAACCGTATGATATGCTTGCCATTACTCTATCTATGCTGAAGTTTTTCAGATTAATAAAGTGGAGGAAACATGAGACTACCAATCATAAGTAAGATCATCATCTTGTTATTTCAGTTTAAATGTCGAGTTCCCTTTTGATTTTGGTTTTATTGCTCGGGACGATCAAGTTTAAGATTGGGGAGGTTGATGGCTGTGAAATATGGCCATCCACGTCCACATTTAAACTATATATTATTCATATATTTGATGAAATATCTCTCAAAAAACTGCCACTAATGCCTAATGATCAAAGGGGTATGCAATCCTTTCTTGCCATTTTTTCCTGCGCAGATAATGACGTATGATGATGGGAATCACTACGTAAATGCCAAATATACGAGATTTCCAACATGCCAAAGAAACCAGGAGCCGTGAAGCGGATCTAGAAGACTTAACGACCAACTATACGGGTTGCCGCCGTATAGTTTGCACCGACTTCATTAGGTCAAATAGAACAACTTTCGTGAAGGGACCCCTATATAAAGAGGCTTCAGGCGACGAGAAACAGGCCCCCGACTCCACAATCTCGCTTCTTTTCGCCCTTAACTCTCCCTGCCGCTACGCCGGAGGAATAAACCTAGATCTAAACCTCTAAACCCTTCTCCACCACCATAGCCATCTTCTACCACTTGTAATAGTAGATCTCATCTCCAATTGGCTACATTGTAAGATTATTTGCTATCAACTCTATGATCTCTATTACAATGTTTATGATTGTCGATTTCATCTCTATGTGTGAGTAATTCTCCTTTGGCTAAGGGCTTCGGCCTAGCCATGTAGCTTTTGTGCATGTTATTTATCATAGATGGGATCATGTATTAGTTTGTATGACATGATGATTGTAATACCCTCTCTTGCCTCAATCTAAGGACTTGTCAGGTACCCAAGACCCCGAGGATTGGTCTAGGTAAAGGGAGTATGAGTAATGACTGATCTGCAGGATAGGAACCCCAGTGACAGAAAGGGTAGTACAGTTGTATGTGAGGAATTTACTTGGGATTAACGGTGACATCATGATGCTTATCATTAGTTCTCTTTTTTCTATGGATGAGACTAGTAGGTTTTGCTATAAGCGATTGCGGAGGCGATAACAATTATAGATGCATTGCCCACATATAATTATCTTGCTCTAACAATTACATGTATACTTTATTATTATCTATTATTCCCATAAGATGTTTTGCGCAGCTACCGGTGAAAACCAAAGACCCTAGGCCCTCTCTCTCCATCGTCAACAACAACAACAACAAGATCGCAAATTCTTGGTCCGGTGAAAACGCAATAGGAATTCTAAAATTCTCGAAGGCCTGTTTAAGTAATCTCACATTGTTTTCTGTTTTTCGAGGATTCGATAAACCTAGATCTACTAGGGAAAAAGAGCTATACTACATCCGTAATCTGGATCGAAGGTATCAACACTTTGTTGAAAGGATTATCCAGTGAATTAATGGGTGGAAGGAGAAACAATTATCAATTGGGGGAAAAGATATTTTATTAAAGGTTGTGGCTCAAGCAATCCCTGTTTATGCTATGTCTGTTTTCTTGATTCCAAAAGGAGTTTGAAAACGTATGATGGATGCCATCTCAAAATTCTGGTGGGGATATGATGAGAATAGCAATAAAATGCATTGGTATGCATGGTGGAAATTATGCTACCCTAAGAAATAAGGAGGTATGGGCTTCAGGGACTTCAATGCTTTCAATCTTGCTATGTTGGATAAACAAGTATGGAGATTAATCAAAGATCCCAACTCCCTATGTGCACAAGTTTTAAGTGCAAAATACTACTCACATGGCGATATTTTGAAGGCGGAGCCTAAGATTGGATCTTCTTTTACATGGCAGAGTATAGTAGCCGGCCTTGCAACCTTCAAACATGGATACATTTGAAGGGTGGGCACAAGTGAGAAGATTAATATTTGGCAAGATCCATGGATTCCAAACAGTCCGAACATGAGGTACTATCAGAACGAGGGAGCTTAGTATATACGAAGGTTAGCGAGCTGATAAATCCTTTAACTGACCATTGGGATGAGGAGCTTCTTACTGAACAGACTGTTCGGCTGGGTTGATGTGAATCAGATCATGCAAATTCTGCTGCACAATTATGGTTTTGACGACTTCATTTCTTGGGGGGGGGGGTACTAAACACGGGCGCTACACGGTAAGGTCTGGATATCTTATGCAGCCCGTCCTACGAACGCTACTACATCTACTCATACGAGCTCCCCAAGTGGACCCATGACTCGCGCCCGAGCCAAACTCCTACAAGCTAAGGTCAACTCACTCCTTTCCTTGTGTGACTTCGATACACCCTTGGATGGCTTGCTACTTCATACGCATACCCTGTGCATCATCAGGTACGAAGAGAAGAACCCATGGAACGGAGTAACCACAGCGAAAGGGACCAACCACACTCAGACGCTAGCGGTACTATCGGATCAGGCGACCGGTAACACCGGTGCACGCGGTACTACCGGACCATGCTACCGGACGCTCCAGGAGGAACCCATCCACGCCCCAGACGCCAGCGGTACTCCGGAGCTAGGACCGGTACTACCGCCCCCCCCCTACGACCGCTCACTACTGACGACGCCAACCGAAGCCCCAGGACTGCAAGCGGTACTACCGGACCTTGAGCGGTACTACCGGTTGAGACCGGTACTACCGGTCGCAAGCCCGGTACTACCGGGCGTGCCTGAACCTGTTCGCGTCAGCTCGGCCCAGCACCCTGTATCCCTCTCTATATTTTTCCATTTCGTTCCTAAACTACCCCTATTTATGTGGCTGGCCTATATATAGCCCCCACCCTCTATTGTAAACCCTAGACTTGGATAATTGTAGTTGAAGACACCCCTTTGAGGATCTATCAACTATTTGTCTCATGCTCCTTGACAAGAAGAACCAAATTATCCACAAACCTCTTGGATTTTGCCTGGTGCGTTCAAGTTGTATAAGTCCTTGGGATCTCGGTGTCTCGTGCCCAAGTAGTCAAGATCTCATCAAGCCTCTCACCCCTGTTGTTGGCCGTGGGAGAGTGTCTTGCCCAACGCCGATCCTAGGGATTGTGTTGGACCGGTTGCCACCGGCGTGAGCTATCGGCTTGTATGGTGTTTTCGTGTGTGTGTGTTCATCGAGTTCTTCGCGTGTGTGTTCGTGGATTTTATCCCCTTTCCCCTTCCACCGCTTCCCCCTCGATTCCCACGGAATTCGTGAAAGATCGGGCCATCCCAAGGGGTCACCCCTAACATATTGGTATCAAGAGCAAGGTTGATCATGAATTTCCCCTCAATTTTTCTCTATCCATCATAAAATCGAAAATTCCCCCAAAAGATCCCCAAATCACCTTCGGATTGATCTTTGGATTTGGTGAGTTTTTCGTGGTTTTGGACCATAGAACGGTTGCTTTTGGAGTCGATCTACAGTCCTCTTATGTTCCTAGCCCAGCCTTTCGGTCAGATCACCACGAATTTGAGGAGGTTTAAGATTGATCGCGTGCCAGATTTGCGCCAGGCGGTATTACCGGTCATACGAGCGGTACTACCGCAAATCTCCGGTACTACCGGTCGTATCCGGCGGTACTACCGCTCGCTCCTGGCAGTTTTCCCGTTCCTTTTGACACCTCAACTCCGTTTGCTGACTGACCTCTTTCGCTTGTTCGTGTTTCGCGTGTTTGTCGCCATTCTAACAAAAGCTTCCGCAACAAAGTCACTACGCGCTCAATGACACCGCGACACTCGAACATCATCCACAACAACGGTTGCAAGTCGTCGACAATACCAAAGGTATAACTTGCGCCACTTTGACAGCCCCATATCTTCCTTTGTGTGTACCTATCCTATGAGAGAAACTCATTTTGTGTTTGTCTAAGCATTGTGCACTTTCCTTTGGAAAGTGAGAGTGTGAGGGCAAATACAAAAGTTAACATAGTAGTATAGAAAGGGAGAAAAAGAAAAAGGAAAAAAATAGAAAGATACATAGTCTCCCAATACAAAGAGAGTATCAAGCTTGTAAGCAAAAAGAGAGAGGAAAAGCGCGCCAAGGCAAGT
Organism: Avena longiglumis; assembly: GCA_030063025.1. Classification (NCBI taxonomy): domain Eukaryota; kingdom Viridiplantae; phylum Streptophyta; class Magnoliopsida; order Poales; family Poaceae; genus Avena; species Avena longiglumis. The sequence goes on from CP125973.1 coordinate 162,680,824, forward strand.
GCACAAATCCGTTGCTTATCTTTTTTTGGCAAACGAGTTGTGGTCTCTCCTTGAGTTAGCATGACAACCGAGCGTAGTCTTCGTTAGGAACTTTTGTGCTCATTTTTATAGTCGTGCTAACCCCTTTAATCTCCACGTGTGCGTTCTCCCATGTTTTTGTAGATCGTATCCTTTGTGCTTTTGATCTTTGGTTCTTTACCACTTAGAACAATAACCTTTTGCTTGGATCGTTTCGTTTGGTTTTCCACAATCCTAACCTTCCACCAATAGCTTTTGAGAGTGTAGCTTATTTGTGTGTGAGTTTCTTTGTGATTTCGCTTTGCAAGCTATTAGCTCTTTTGTGTGGCAATTGGTTTGATACAATCTCCAAGGTGAGATAAAAGGCTAACTCTCCATGTTTCTCCTCCATATACAACCCTTGTCGGCTTTGCATCATGGACAGGAACGGCGAGTCGTCCCAACCACCACCACCTCCAGAGGACGACACACAATACATGACAAGATGGGATCATTGTAAGGTCCGAGGAGAATTCAACTACCGTTTTGAAGCCGTTGAGCGGCGCCAAGACGAACAATTTAGCTAAGCCCTAGTGGAGTTCAAGAACATCGACAACCGCTTCGAAAAAGTCCGAGGACAAATGCATGCCATGCAACACAACCTCGGCCATCAAAATGAAGCTCTTGGTCGCGCCCTCGCCGTCACGCTTCAAGGCACCAAAATGGACCCGTCCTTCACTCCATGAGCTCGTCGCAAGTGGTACAATCTCCGCGACACGCCGCGAAATCAAGCTTTGATGGTGACCTCTCCGCAAGACCTCCAAGACGTGAAGCGAACCATCCACAACAAAGGGCACTTGTGATTCAACAAGAGCAACCTAACGTGGACCACCAAGCCCATCGCCAACGACATGTTCCTTCAACAACAAGTGAAGCATCCGAAGTGTACGAACAAGATCGCCGTCGGCGTGAAGCACTCGAAGATCCACCAAGGCGTCATCATCGACATGAACGTCAACGTCGACAACATGATCATCATGACGAGCCTCCTCCACATCGAGAAGAAAGGGAGCAGCCCATTGCGCATGCGGCTCGACGTCTTCCTCGCTACATGGCGCAAGACAATGCTCATCGTCATCAACCACGACGAGAACAAGAGCAAGCTCCCCACGCTCGTCGTGAGGACCAACAACCTCCTCCTCTTCCTCAACCCCGCCAACAACACGAGCAAGCTCCCCAAGCTCGTCGTCAAAATCAATTTCCTCCACCAAACGTGGCACCTCAACAACCGCAAGGGCAACGCAACCATCACCAAGCAAGACATGAGAGCTCGGATGATGAAGATGGCCGCCAAAATCATGGCAACCGCCGACACCGGAACCGCAATGAAGAAGAAACTTTCGGCAAGCTCAAATTCACCATGCCAAAGTTCACCGATTCCAATGAACACGAAGAATATCTCTCGTGGGAACTCAAGGTTGACAAGATCTTCCGCATGCACAACTATAGCAATGAGAAGATGATGGCCATGGCATCCCTCGATTTTGATGAGTATGCCAACCTTTGGTGGGAACAAGTCCAACTCGCTCGTGAAGCGAAAGAAGAGCCTCCAATCGCAACTTGGCAAGATATGAAGTCCCATATGAGATCCCCATTTGTTCCTTTGCACTACACGTGTGACCTTTTCAATAAGCTTCAAACGCTTAGTCAAGGGACAAAGACCGTGGAAGAGTACTTCAAGCAAATGGAGCTCAACATGATCCGTGCCAACATTGAAGAGTGTGATGAGCAAACAATGACATGTTTCCTCAATGGCTTGAACCATCCAATCAAGCGCATCATCGAGTTCCAAAAGTACAACAGCATGGTTGAGCTTGTCCACATAGCATCAAAAGCCGAACGGCAAGTGCAAGAGGACATCAAGTACAACAAGCCAAAGACGTACTTCACATACAAGCAAGCGCCAACCACTACTTCACCAACTCCAAGTGGAAGCTCATCAAGTACCACCAAGCTTCCTTTCAAGCCAACACTTCCTCAAGGAAAACCGCCCCCAAGTGGAAAATACACAAAGGATGATCAACCATTCAATGGTGAATGCTACAAGTGTGGAGGCAAAGGACACAAGTCGGCCACATGTGGAAACAAGAAATTTTTGTTCATCCACGACAATGGCGATGAAGAATACTTGAGTGAAGATGAGTTTGATGCAAGGGTCAAGGAATCATTGGCTAGGCAGCATTTGGAAGATGACCAAGAGCTCCTTGTGTGTGAGCATGACGCAAGTCCATCGCTTGTGGTCACAAGGGTAACCACTCAAGTCAATGAGAATGAAGACCAAAGATCAAACATCTTTCAAACTCATGCCGGTATAAATGGGAAGTCCATCAAAGTTTTCATCGATGGAGGGAGTTGCCAAAATCTTGCAAGCATGGAATTGTGTGAGAAATTCAACCTCATCCTCCATCCGCATAAGCATCCCTACCATATACAATGGCTAAGTGACCAAGGGTCCGTCAAGATCAAGCACACCGTGTCGGTAACGTTCTCAATTGGACCATACAAAGACACGGTGGAATGTGATGTGGTCCCCATGACGGTTTGCCATATGTTGCTCGGAAGGCCGTGGCAATATGACAAGCGTGCTTTACATGATGGTCACGCAAACACTTATATCTTCAAATGGCTTGAAAAGACTTGTGTTTTGCAACCAATGACTCCTAGCCAAATAATTGCGGCAATGCAAAGGCTTTAGCGAGGGCGCAAAGCACAAAACCACCTTGTGAGAAGAGCGGTGAGCGAGAGAACCACACTATAGTGAGTGAGAGCCACAAACCAAATTCGAGTGGAAAAACAAAGAGTGTTCTTCTTGCCACCAAAAGTGAGATGAGAGAAGTGCAGAACAACCCATCCATCTTGCACTATGTCCTTGTATGCAAGGGACTAGCGCAAGGAACTAATGACTTGACAAATGTTCCTCCTTCTTTGATGGCTATTTTGCAGGAATTCCAAGATGTATTCCCCGAAGAGATTCCTCATGGGCTACCCCCTCTTCGCGGAATCGAGCATCGCATCGACCTCATACCCGGCGCTCCACTCCCAAAACGAGCCGCGTATCGCACGAACCCGGAAGAGACGAAGGAGATAGAACGACAAATCAACCAACTCGTCTCCAAAGGTTTGATCCAAGTAAGCACTAGCCCAAGCGCGGTACCTGTGATTCTCGTGCCAAAAATGGATGATACGTTGCGGTTATGCATGGACTGCCATCCAATTAATGCTATCACCATGTGTTATCGACATCCTATACCGCGCCTTGATGACATGCTTGATGAGTTATGTGGAGCCACTATATTTTCGAAAATTGACCTTCGTAGTGGTTACCATCAAATCCGCATGGCCAAAGGTGATGAGTGGAAAACCGCCTTCAAGACAAATCTTGGTCTCTATGAATGGTTGGTTATGCCTTTTGGCTTATCAAATGCCCCATCTACCTTCATGCGCCTCATGAACCATATTTTGCGATCTCTCATTGGGAAGAGTGTCGTTGTTTACTTTGATGACATCCTTGTCTATAGAAAGTCACTATAGGAGCATGTTACTCATGTTAAGGAGGTCCTTCAAATCCTTCGTCATGAAAAGATCTATGCTAATCTCCCAAAGAGCACTTTTGCAAAAGACAAACTAATTTTCCTTGGTTTTGTTGTGTCTTCTAATGGCATTGAAGTCGATGTCTCAAAAGTTAAGGACATACGAGATTGGACCATCCCTACCAATGTTAGTGAACTTCACAGTTTTCATGGGTTGGCCGGTTTTTACCGTCGCTTTGTGAAAGACTTTTCTACCATTGCGTGCCCTCTCAACGAATTGACCAAGAAAAATATCACATTTGTTTGGGGCAAAGCACAAAAAAAAAGTTTGATGAGCTCAAAAAGAGGCCCACCGAAGCACCACTCCTCGCTTTACCGGATTTCACAAAAACTTTTGAGATCGAGTGTGACGCTAGTGGTATTGGCACTGGAGGCGTCCTTATGCAAAATGGGCGTCCTATTGCATACCATAGTAAGAAACTTGATGGTGCATGCCTTAACTATCCAATTTATGACAAAGATCTTTTTGCATTGGTTCGTGTCCTTCAAGTGTGGCAACACTACCTTTGGCCCAAAGAATTTATCATCCATTCCGACCATGAGTCGTTAAAATATCTTAAGGGCCAAGCCAATTTGAGTAAAAGGCACGCCAAATGGGTTGAGTTCATGGAATCTTTTCCTTACATTGTCAAGTACAAGAAGGGAAAATAAAATGTGGTAGCGGACGCTTTGTCGCACAAAAACACAAACCTTCTTACGCGACTCGAAGTAAATGTCTTGGGTCTTGATGACATCAAATCGTTGTACGAGTCCGACCCATTCTTTGGACCAATTTTTGCAAAGTGTTCAATGGACAAAGGGATTGACGATTTCTATTTGCATAAGGGTTTTCTTTTCAAATAAAACAAGCTTTGCATTCCGAAGTCGCCTCTCCAAATTTTGCTTCTTCAAGAGTCCCATGGTGGAGGCCTTATGGGTCACTTTGGCCGTGACAATACATATGACATGCTATCCACTCACTACTTTTGGCCAAAGATGAAGCGCGACGTGGAACGCCACGTCCAACGATGCACGACATGTATCCAAGCTAAGTCTAAATCTAACCCCTTTGGTCTTTATATGACACTACCTATTCCTCATGCACCTTGGTCGGACATTAGCATGGACTTTGTGTTAGGATTGCCTAGATCTAAGCGTGGACATGATTCTATATTTGTGGTAGTGGATCGCTTTTCCAAAATGGCGCACTTCATTCCGTGCCATAAGACCGATGATGCTTCACATGTAGCAAATTTGTTTTTCAGGGAAATAATCCGGCTACACGGTGTACCAAGAACAATATTCTCCGACCGCGACGTCAAATTCATGAGCTACTTTTGGAAGACCCTCATGGCCAAGCTCGGCATCAAGCTCCTATTCTCGTCCGCCTCGCATCCTCAAACTGATGGACAAAACGAGGTCATCAACCGAAGCCTTGGCACACTTCTCCGCGTGTTGATAAAGAAGAATCTTAAAGATTGGGAGGAATGCATCCCACACGCCGAGTTAGCCTACAACTGCGCAAAACACTCCACCACCATGAGGAGCCCGTTCATGATCGTCTATGGGTTCGAGCCTCTCACCGCGCTCGACATATTACCTCTTCCACTACACGACCGCACCAACATGGACGTTGACAAGCGTGCCCAAGAAATGAAAAGGTTACATGAAGACACAAGAGCTACGATCGAGCAACAAGTCCTTCGCCAATCATCATGGCTAAATAAAAACAAGAAAGAGATTATCTTCGAAGAAGGCAACCTTGTGTGGATACACTTGAGTAAAGACCGCTTCCCCAAGGATCGCGACTCCAAACTCAAGCCAAGAGGTGATGGTCCGTTCAAAGTACTCAAGAGGATCAACAACAACGCCTACATCATCGATATCCCAACGTCGAACTACCTTGTGAGCCCAACATTCAATGTTAAGGATCTTTCACCCTTCCAACGTTCAATGTTAAGGACAACTCTTTCCCAAGGGGGGGAGCTGATGCAGCCCGTCCTACAAACGCTGCTACATCTACTCATACGAGCTCCCCAAGTGGACCCATGACTCGCGCCCGAGCCAAACTCCTACAAACTAAGGTCAACTCGCTCCTTTCCTTGTGTGACTTCGATACACCCTTGGATGGCTTGCTACTTCATACGCATACCCTGTGCATCATCAGGTACGAAGAGAAGGACCCATGGAACGGAGGAACCACAGCGAAAGGGACCAACCGCACTCAGACGCCAGCGGTACTACCGGATCAGGCGACCGGTACTACCGGTGCACGCGGTACTACCGGACCATGCTACCGGACGCTCTAGGAGGAACCCATCCACACCCCAGACGCCGGTGGTACTACCGGAGCTTGGACCTGTACTACCGGTCAGCGGTACTATCGCCCCCCTACGACCGCTCACTACTGACGATGCCAACCGAAGCCCCAGGACTGCAAGCGGTACTACCGGACCTTGATACCGGTACTACCGGTCACAAGCCCGGTACTATCGGGCGTGCCTGAACCTGTTCGCGTTAGCTCGGCCCAGCACCCTGTACCCCTCTCTATATTTTTCCATTTCGTTCCTAAACTACCCCTGTTTATGTGGCTGGCCTATATATAGCCCTCACCCTCTATTGTAAACCCTAGACTTGGATAATTGTAGTTGAAGACACCCCTTTAAGGATCTATCAACTATTTGTCTCATGCTCCTTGACAAGGAGCACCAAATTATCCACAAACCTTTTGGATTTTGCCTGGTGCGTTCAAGTTGTACAAGTCCTTGGGATCTCGGTGTCTCGTGCCCAAGTAGTCAAGATCTCATCAAGCCTCTCACCCCCGTTGTTGGCCGTGGGAGAGTGTCTTGCCCAACGCCGATCCTAGGGATTGTGTTGGACCGGTTGCCACCGGCGTGAGCTATCGGCTTGTATCGTGTTTTCGTGTGTTTGTGTGTTCATCGATTTCTTCGCGTGTGTGTTCGTGGATTTCATCCCCTTTCCCCTTCCACCGCTTCCCCCTCAATTCCCACGGAATTCGTGAAAGATCGGGCCATCCCAAGGGGTCACCCCTAACAATATCACTTACAGCGACGCCATCAATTTGGAGAATATGCAGGTCAGCTTGCCCTCCCTGGCTCATCAGGAGTTATTCCGGTCCGGAAAATTCTATGGAAACTCAAGATACCGAGCAAAGTAAAGATTTTTTTCTTGGCGGGCACTATATGGTATAACCCCTTTAAAATATATTTTGGCTAATCATCATGTGGGAACGTCGTCCCAATGCCCCATATGCATGCATGGACAGAAGATGTAAAGCACCTTCTTTTTCAGTGTCAAATGGCGAAGGACCTCTGGGCCGCCCTTCAACTGCATGCGATCATAGAAGATGCCCTTGCCATCGACTGCGAGGGCTCTGGTGTTTTGGAGTTTCTGCTCCGAGGCCAGGACAACCCGTTTCAAGGACTTGATGATGTGGGTGTTAAGGAGGTGATAATGATATCTAGATGATACTTATGGTGTATTAGAAGACGATGCACGCACAGTGAAGATGTTCTCCTAATATTTAAGTGTAAATTATCCATTCTGGCTATGCCTGCAAATTTGGTAAAAATAGCTAAGCCATTACCCTTGGACAAAAAGTGGAAGAGGCTGAATCCTAGACAGTTAAAATTAATATGGATGCAATTTTTCATAAAAATGTATTGTCTGGAGCGATTGGAGCTGTCATCAGATATTATCAAAGCAATTTTGTGTTGGTTTTTGGCAAGTATATTCCATATGCTGGCTCAGTATCCATGACAGAGGCCCTGGCCACAAAGGAAGGATTACTTATGGCGGTTAAAATAGGATGCAACTCTGTAATTGCTGAATCTGATTCCTTCGAAACTGTTCAAGCTTGCACAGGTGAAGACACTTGGTGGATGAACACGGCTGCTATCTATGCAGATTGTGTTGATCCAACAACTTCTATTAGTAGTGTCACATTTAGTCATTGTCCAAGGAAAGCAAACAAAGTTGCCCATGAGTTAGCTAGAGTGTGTTATTTAGATCAAATCTCTTGTAATTAGGACGATGATCCCCTAGCTTCTTGTTGAACACCATCATAAATGATGTAACAGTGGTTTGAAGAGCTGTAAGTTTCAGACGAACTCTTTTTCCTTACCAGGGTACCTAAGAGGACTCAAAGGTTTTAATGAGACGGCTTGCATGCTTGATATATGATGGTTAACTTCAAAAAATAATTGTTTATGCTTTTATTAGTATATATGTAATAGATAATAGACAAAGGGCGCAACAAAGCACGCTTTAGTAGGTATTTGTTATTTTCTTTAATTATTATAAGTCATCAGTATTTATACTCCCTTCGTCCTAAAATAGATGTCTCGGATTGTCAAAATTTAGATAAATCTAGACACTATTTAATATTTAGGTTCATCTAAATTTTGAAAATATAAGACATCTAGTATTTTAGAACCGAGCGAGTAGTTTTTTTCTAGGCGATGACGTTTTGAGGCAACATTGTGTATGGTACAACAAGATTACAAGTGCTGATTCCAGCTCAGGATCCCACCCGATCGGCCTATGCGCACTTGGTGGTGGCCACGACGGGGCTCCGGACGCGATGCGTCCCATCCGTCCACTCGATGCTGCCGAACACGTAGTTGGCGGCGACGGCGGGGGCGTCGTCGACGTCCAGCTCCACCGTGAACTTCTTCTCCTCGCCGATCTGACTGAAGCTGAGCGTGCTAGGTTTCACCGTGATCTTGACTCCCGCGGTGGGCTGCACGATGCTGACGGTGTATTTGCTGTAGGCTGCGCCCACGTTCTTCACCCGTCGCGTCACCGTGGTGGTCTTGGAGACGGAGAGGCAAGCGGCAGAGATGGACGGGTAGTTGAGGTTCTCGGGGCGGAACGGAACGCCCTGCAGGCTGCATGTGAAGGGGTTGGAATTGGCGGGGAGGAAGAGGGAGACCAGGAAGGGGATGGAGATGGGGAGCAGGTTCTGGCTCTGGGTGGGTCTCAGGGAGCAGAGGAAGCTGGCGTAGTCGTAGAGCGTGGTGTCGTACACCAGCCCGGGGTCCAGGGCCCGAACGGGGTTCAGCTGGCCCGAGCCGTAGCTGAACGGGGTGGCGGCCGCGCCGGTCTCGTCCCGGATTGGGCCGTTGTCGTTGTCTCCGTTGGATGCTGCGAGGCAAGAAGTAAAGTTGTGATTACAGTAGTTCTCCTCGATATATAGGTAGTAGTACTGACGATAGATGGTTGTGTGCAGTCGATGGATCTCACCGGTGGTCATGATTGCCGACTTGATCATGGCGGGGGTCCATTCCGTGTGCTCGGCCTTCACCAGGCCTGCGACGCCCGACACGTGAGGGCACGCCATGGAGGTACCGGACATTATGCCGTACGGGACACGACGGTCGTCGAAATCCAGGCCAGTTGCCGAAACCTCCTCGCTGATCGCGGCGATGACGCTGACGCCTGGCGCTGTGATGTCAGGCTGCCAAACAAGGTCATGAGTAATCAACAGGGATCGGTAGGAGAAGAATGCATGCCAGCTGCCAGGGAGAGATCGATGGTGGTGCGAGCCAACCTTGAGTATCTGAGGAGTAATGGTGTTCGGGCCACGGGACGAGAAGAATGCCATCACCGGCGCCGGCTTTACATGAAATTCTGCGTCCGCTACTGTGATGTTACCGACTGGAGATCTACGACAGCGGATGGAGGAGAACTTAATTGGTTAGCCACGTACACAACATGAAAACCGTAGTAGTAGTACAAGCTATGCAAGGAAGAAGGCCGGAGTTTCATTATTACTCGTTAGACCGAAGGTACGCGATGAGTTTCTTGCAGTCTGAGTAGGAGCAATGAGCCGCTGGGATGAGATGCGGGTCGGTGATGAGACCGTTCCCGGCGATTTCATCGTTGCAGAGGACCATGCCGACGCCGCCGGCCTTCTTCACCACCAGCCCCTTCTCGACTCTGCCGTTTACTCCTCTGGTGCACACAACTATCTTGCCGTTCACCTTGGCAGGGTCTAGGGAGCCGGGCACGCACAACGCCCTGCATGAAAGTTCAGAGATCACAACTCGATCTAACTGCCGGTGGGATCCGATCGAACAAGAAAAATGATTATTAATTAATTATTACGAGTTGACGGAAGATTGGCCATCGGGATTAGCCTTATCCCCGCTGATCATCGGATACTGCTTGTTGGCAGGCTCAGTGCTGGTTGATAGACTGAGTCCCTGCAAAAATGCATCCACGTGGGCAGCAAACCTGCTTTATTAGTACATTCAAATCCAAGCAGCTGGTTCTATATATATACGGACGGGGACGACCAAAGTAACCTTGATTGTGGTGCCACCGTAGGTGACTTGAGCTGGGAAGTCTCTGTCCATGGTGCTGGCCCCGACCGTAAGCATCCAGGGAGCCAGATTGCTGACGGACCCTGGCTGCGGGCCCGAGTTGCCTCCCGCGCAGACGACGGTGACCCCCTTCTGCACCGCGTAGAAGGTGCCGATCGCCATGAGGTCCGCGGCGTAGTCCGCGGCGTCCGCGCCGAGGGAGAGGGAGAGCACGTGCACGCCGTCCGCGACCGCCGCGAGTATGGCCGCGAGGATGTCCAGGCTGGAGCATCCGGACGCGTAGCAGGCCTTGTACGAGGCCACGCGCGCCTTCGGCGACCCGCCCTTGGCCGTGCCCTTCCCATGGCCGAACGCGCTGGTGCCGTTGACGAAACCGCCGCCCGACGTAGACAGCGTGTGCGAGCCGTGCCCGACGTAGTCCCGCGGCGAGTTCGCGTCCGCCTCTCCCACCACCATATTGGACGACCGGATGCCCGCGCTGAAGTACCTCGCGCCGATCAGCTTACTGCAGATTCACGCACGCGCGTCAGTGACATGCATGTACAGCCCACTCCAACTCAAAGGATATACTCGTATGTTAATTTGGTGTTACTTGTTGCAACGAAAGGTCGTGTCTTTGCCAGCGTCGCATATGCCGAGCCACCCCAACGGGGCAAACAGGTCATCGTCCTGGAAACTTTCAGATATCTGCGACACACCTGCGTCGTGTAGAGCAGCGTCAGATCGGGTTTTTTTAGGGCAGATCACAAGTTTTCTGGTGCCATCCATAGTCTCCTTCATCATTTTTAAACAACAATAATTTATCCTTAGCAGTTTGGCTGCTTGCCCCGCGCTGACAACGTCGTTTGTCAGGGTTGAGTTGACTAGCTTGATTCTCTTAAGTTCAGGATTTTATTTCCAGTTTTTCCTGCATCTCGATGCTTAGGATCCATCAACGTATGTGAAATCTCGAGGATGATTCTGCCAAAGGGGGTGGACTTGCTGTCCCACACCTCTATCATCAATGGAATTGAAGGAGTAACGTGGCGCCTATAGGGTCTCAGAGCTTATTGTGCCTTCTCCAACGACGTATGAGAGCCTCGTTCTCTTAGTGCCGGAACCTGACTCTACAAGTCCTGCTACCGAGAAGTTGGCAGCCGGTAGTGAGGTTGCTGGCAATGACTATTTCCATGACAGGTGTGCCTACTCCGCTAGAAACATAAGATCTCAAATCAGATAATATAGACGCGCGTGAGTGGTGGCTCATACCACGGCTTTGGGGATGAAAATCCTAGGATCGATGTATGCTTGGACTTGTTATCATCGACACACATGGGATATACCCTTATTTTGTTGGTTGCCCCCCCTCCGAAGCTGCCCTCGACCTAGCTTCCCCCGTAAGGCGCCACCACCCAAAATTGTTTAGGCTTGTAAACTAGCTTCTTACTTGCTACTCTGGAAGCCTAAACGAATTTTGGAGGAGTCTAATGGGGGAAGCTCGAGGAGGATAGCTTTTGGAGGAAACTAAAGTCAGCAAAAGAATTAGGGCTTATTCGACACTTTTATTCCTGGCTTTGCATGGTATTATGGACACAAAATATTTATCCTTTCTTTACATATGCATTAGTTATCTCTCTCATTTTTTCACTATACAATACTATGGCATATGATTTTTTCCTAAATCAAGGATTTTAAAGTTTGACCAAATTTATTGTAAAATTATAAGCGCTATGATATATGTTTTGTGTTGTATTTATTCGGTATTACAAATATATATACTTGATTTATAACAAAACTTGCATGTCTTGTATTTTATGAAAAGTGAGTATTGATAGTTTATTCATTTTTTTTAGATTCATAGTTTATTCATTTCAACTACAGAGAGTTGCATACATGTTTTACACATCTTCCATCGATGATGTCTTTCTTGAGGGATTTTGCCTTCTACATCTCAGATGTTTCAACAAATGTAGTACTCCTTCCGTCCCAATACAACTTTGTACTAAATCAATGACATTTCGTATGGAAGGTAGGAAGTACTTGTAGCATCCCATTTGTCTAACAACTGTAATGCTACTTGGTTTATTAATATAATGGCTACTTCATATATATAATTGTTGCATCATAATTATATCATGCTCATGTCATCATGCCACCTTGCTTTGGAGCATCATATAAAACCCTTTTTGTGTTGGTTCTTCTCTCATATGCATTGTAAATTGTATTTGCCCCTTGATATTGTATTTGGTTCTTGATATATTGTTTAAATGCCCAAGTTGAGTTGGGGGCATATCTTTTATTCCACTCCACCATCTTTCTTTGTCACCACCTTATACTTCCACCATTCCAATAACCCATGAGCTTGTAATTCTTTCCTTTTGATTTTTATTCTAGCTCATGTGGATAGGATGGATCTACTTCCACAAACTCTTTTGCTTGGCTTTTATTCCACTTTTGGGAATGCATAAGAATAATGCCATGTTAATATTATTGTTTTCACAAGAATAAACATGGCATTAATTATTTGCATGGGCCATGCAAGCACCACCACATTCTAGTCCTTTGGGATTTTATATGAATTTCTGGGTGGTGTATATCTCTTGGAGCTCTCCCTTCTCTCTCTAATCTTTCACCTTGTTTGGTTTATTTCTTTTTGCCTAGTGCTCATCAAGTTTCTTTTCTCACATGTGTATGCCATGCATGTTCATGAAAAATCCTTTCCATCTCCATTTTTCATCCACACTTGATCTAGTCATGACCATGCATCCTTTAGTCTACTCCTCCCTCACCCCTTCATCTTGGCTCCTTCTTTAAGCATGTGTTAAAACCTAAAAAAAAATCCTACATGAAACCCTAAACCTAGATTCCCCTCTTTCAAACCCTAAACCTATCTACCATGCCACACCCTCTCTCTCGGCCTCTCTCCCTTCCTCTATGCCATGCAGGCCCCACCCATCTACTCCTCTCTCATCTACCCCAACCCTAGCTACAACCCTAACACAAGGCTACCCCGACCCTAGCCCGAGCCTCTCCTCTCTTATCCTCTCTCCTTTCTTTCTCCCTGCCTGGCGTGTCCCACCACCGAACCCCCCCTCCTCTGGCCTCACCCTGCCCCACATGCAGCCCCCGTGCCTGCCCTGGCCTCCCTGCTCGAGCACGTGAAGGGTGAAGGAAAAGTGGCCGAAGCCACCTTTCTCTGCCCCACTCCCTCACACAACCCCTCTGCATCTCCCAGATCCGCCCAGGACCTTGCCCTCCCCTCTCCTTCCTCTCCACCACCGTCTACCCCCAACGCCGGCCACCGTCGGTGCCCACCACCGATCCCTCGAACCAGCAGGTGGGCGTGGCGTGGAGGTTGTCGAGGGAGCCGAGGAGGTCCTCTGCGTCGCCCCGTACACGGCAACGAGGAGGAGGAGGACCAGGAGCCCCAGGACCGGCGCCGCCCGACGAGAACCCTAGCCCGCCGGAGCGTCTGCGTCGTCGATGATCCGCTACGCCCCCGCCCGATCCAACACCGCCGACCACCTCGCGGTGAGCCAATCTCCCTCCTAGACATCCTCGCGGCCACCGTCGTTTCCTGGACACGCCGATCGTTGCGTCGAGCACGCTCGATGCTGCCGTGGCGTCTGCGCTTTCGCTTCGCGTCGCAAACCCTATCTAGGCCCAGCCTCCATGCCGGCAACTACTGACCCTAGCCTAGTGGCTGCCGCCGCCGTAGCACCCCAGTCGCGAAGTTCGAGCCCACGCGCGATCTACATTGTCGCACCGTTCGTCGATGAGTTCTGGAGAAGATCTACAGGGCCGTGGTAGCTTTGAATTTAGCCCCCTTTTTACCCTACGCTCAACCGCACTCCTCGCTAGCCCCACATCGTCACCACTAACCTTTTGCGGAGGCCCTGCTTTTGTAACCCTTAACCCGCGCTCCATTGCCCACTGTCGATTCGATGCCCGGTCAGCGGGTGGCCCTGTCATTGTTGTGGCTAAGTTAACTGAGTAGAAAAAGCTTTTCTGTTTTCTGTTTTTAATTCAAATCTTTTCAAATTTAAATCAATTCAAAAATTCAAATCAGATTTATAATAACTTTTAAAATACAAATCCAATAATACAAATGATATATGTTTTTAGATCAGAAAAATGTGAGGATTTCAAATATGCCATCCAAAATATATTTTGGGCACTTAAAATTTCAAGTTGAATTAAATTACAATAGAATGCCCTTTTCTTAATTAATTAATAACTTTTGACTTATAACTCTAAATTTAACAAATGATATGTCTAAAATGATTAGCTCGACGAGACCTTTCTGTTTATGCATTCCATGTTCTGTTTTGCAGCATGCATCATATAAATATAATGTAAACAGCAACTAATATGAGGATAAAATGTGGCCAAAACTCAATAAAATGTTTATTTCTTGTATTCTACACCTCACCCATGCCATGCTACATTATTGCCATGCAACTTGTGAATCATTCATCATGGCATGATTGTTTGCTTGTCGCATTTTATTCATATGCTTGTGCACTGTATTTATGTTGGCTCTTATTTGTTTGGTTCTTCTTCGAATAGACGCTGAGCAGGGGATATATCAAGAAATCCAGGAGCACTACCCAGATCCTTCTCTCGCTTCAACTGAGCTGCCAGGCAAGCACTACCACATGCTTGCATACATATAGTACCTATTGCCTCTATCTTGTTCTTGCATCATTGAGTCGCGATTGCATTAAACTGAATCCCAAGTACTGCATAGCCTTTACTTTTAAACCCCACCGAAGCTTGTTCCTCCATCCCATGAGCCATTACTTTAGGAGTTGTTTGAGCCATGCGGGTCGTAGAACAGCATGTGTAGGGTATGTGAGTGTCTGATGAATAACGAGGTACCTAAACAACTTAATCTGAGTAGTATGGGATAACTAATGAAAGTGGCACCGGTGAGCAATATCTGCTATTTGGTTTTTCATGCTCACTTGTGTCCCGTAGGACCCCGAGTACTTGATTCCTGTTCCTTGAATATTCGCGCTATCCACATCCGGGAGGATTATGGGACACCCCTGAGCCAGAGCTTGATTCATTCTTATTTCTTGGGGCCACAAACTAGTTTGAGGTTTTATTTACTATCCTGTACTTATGCCATGCTTTACTGCTTTATTTACATTGTGCGAGTCACTGTCTTTATTTAGGGAAGCGGAGTTTTCATGTATCGACAAGCCAGTCACATTTTCGGTTCCCGATCGTTCTGACCATTGACGCAAACCTTGAGTCCGTCTTGTAGTCAGCTAACTTCGTTGCGGGTAGCTTAATGGGGTGGCCCCCTGAAATATTTCTGAATCCTGTGATTGCTTTGTCGTGAAAGCCTCGTTGGGTTTTGATTTGGTTTTTCCGAGGTTGATCGAGTGTGTGTTGCTATTTGTGCACCCCTGCAGGGTAAAACTTTCTGAAAGCCGTGTCCGTGGTTATGGACGACTTGGAGCACAGTTTCTCGATCATAGACAAGTATAACTAAAGTACCGCTTTTAATTTGGATAAATAACTGACTAGTAAATAGTGCAACACTCATGGAATGGTTAATAAAACTGCCAACGGATGGGGGGGTGTTCGTCCGCTTCCTCGTTGGTAAGCAAGGAGGAGGATGGATCTGTTGATATTACTGTCATAATTGTTGTCATTAATTCACGGACATCCGTCTATCTTTGGTTAGGCGGATGGTTAGCGAGTATCTATAGAATTGTTAGGGTTCATCTTTTGCTGCAATTGCGTCACCCCAGGTTGTGTCCCCTTTAGAGGCATAAAGACTTGCGGAGTACCCCTAGGGTCTCACACGATAAATTATTTGATTCAGATGAATAGGTACACTCACGAGATGGATACTGGGTGGAGGAGACGGACGATGTGGGCAACGATCATTCGGTGTAGAGATTCCGGGAACGGGGATCCGTGAGATCTGTGGGCGGGATGTGTTTATTTTAAGGGGCATCTTATGCCGATTTGCTTCTTATCCGTACTCGGATCTTGTTTGCCGCTTCCGCCTGATACTCTGATGTTTGATGTATGAGGAGATATCCTAAACTATTATATCTATCTAGGACATTTGAATCTTGCCGTATGGCGTTGCTATATTTCCTTTCTTTTTAGATGGAATGGCTCTGATGTACTGTTGTATGGTGGCTTGCATACATACTCATTTGTGTATGTAGTTGATCCCTTCGCCTGCCGATTACGCCGCCCGTTCTTGTCCCGATGTTTGGAAATGGTTGGGACAGCCGAAAGGTCTACCTGTGAGTGGCATTTGGGCCCCACCGTACTATTTCAACCATTTTCGCTCATCCAGGCTTGTAACTAGGAGCGTAATTCACCGAGGTAGTTACAGTACTTGATTAGTTCAGAGAGAGAGAGAGAGAGAGAGGGGCAACAAATTACTCTCTCCATTATTACCATTCAGAAAATTTACTCGCCCCATTAAAAAATATGGATTATTTCCAGATTCATAGGTAAGAGTTCAATCAATAGGTAATTCACTGAGAATTTTATGACATAACATTGACATGTCAGACTCGTATATTGGATTATAATTCTATATCACACAAACTGCATGTCGGAGTAACTATGTGTGGAAATATTTTCCTAGCGAACCAATAATGGTGCATGTTAGGACCGAGAGAGTTTGTAAGATCATATATACTACTCCATAGTAATAGGGTTAGATTAAGTACCTGTGTCAACGTGCCCAATGACGACACCCTCACCAAATGTGGAAGCATGCCACTTCCACCCCGCAGTCTCCTTGTTGCCATCATATGTCTCGAGGCCCAGGAACCCCCACGAATGCGTCGTGTACACATTGTGAAGCCTGTCTGGGATCACAGCCAACACCCTGGGGTTGTCTGGATAATTAATTGATCGGCATGCACAGCGTCAGTGTGGTACAAAGAAACCACTCGTGCAGTAAACCGAGATGGAGAATTCCGTCATATCTGTGATGCAGGTGTAAACAATACAGCGCTTACTTTGGAGAAGCGATGCCAAAACATCGTCGATCTGCAGCCCGATCCCGTTGATTTCCTTGAAGACATACAAGGTTTTGAAGCTGCATTTTTTGAGATCCCCCAAAAAAGGGTAAGGTAAGCATCTTCTTCTGCATGAAAGTACTTGTATGGACGCAAATATTTGTTGGCCTTACTTGCTGGTGAGTCCAGCGATCAGAGCAAGTAGTACGGAGACCGGATCCTTCGAGACGACCAAGTAAGACTGCATAAACACACAAAAGGTACAGTACTACGTTGATTAGAGATCAGCAGAAACAAGCATAAACTGTTAGAATGGCAAGAGAGATGGAGAGTGAGTTGCCTTCGTGGCAGCCGACGCCGGCGTCGAGTGCGACGCGAGGAAGAGGACGAAGGCGAGCAGCAAAACGGCGGCTCCTCTGCCCATTTCGCCCATAATCTTGGAGGTCGGAAATGCGCCGCTCGGGTTTGGTGCTCGGCTGCCTCGATCCGCTGGGGCGCCGTTGAGTTTATAGGCGCCATGCTGCCATGGTCAAATTGCTCGGTATTATTTTTCTTCTCCTCGAGGAACACGAACCCACGTTAGATAACCTGGTAGCCAGGCCACGGCGTAGCAAAGTAGTGACCTGACCTCCACATGCACGCGGCCACCGGCCAGCGAGCAACCAGGTTGTAATTCCATATAATAGTACTGTATATAGTAATTTCTTTCGAGAGGAATCGTGTTCTTTAAGAAATTGCTACGTCCAAGAATTCCGGATTACAAACGTCATCTTAAAATAGTCTTTCGCCCAGCTTTATAAATAAAGCACACCGGTGAGACCGCTGTTGGGCCAGACAACACAACACCCAAAGGATAGAAGAGATCGAACAACTGAAAATGCTGGGGCAACAGCTAACACATGCCCAAAAGAAAAAGAAATGAAAAAGACGACGAATCGACGAGACAAGGGTGACAAGCCACCGCTGCGCCCTCCGAATATATCTTGCCCCGCACCTGGCACCCCAAATCGCCCGGTGCCAAAACAACACCTTCAGGAAGGGAAGCGCCGTGGCGACGGCGCTGCTGTCCAACCCAGTGCACTGGACCTAGGGTTTCCCCCGGCACTCAGAGTAGAGTGGAGTAGGCCTATCCGCGACGCCCTCCAAGGAGGAAAGGCGCCACCAGAAGGTGGCACCACGGCGGAGTCAGACGGGCCGACAAGGATTTCTCCCTAACCCCACCCACAACAAAACTCCGGACGCTTCGAAACACCACCACCAATCTTGCCACCCACTAGCATGCGCCACCACGATAGCGTCGTCGCCATCGCCACCGTCTCATCGAAGACACAAGCAAGCAGTCCACGGTACATATGCAATAGACCAAGCTCGAGCCGGGGACTGCAGCACTACAACCGGCGGGAGGAACCCACCTCCACCACCAAGGGTGGTCATCGCCCGAACAAAGCAGCAGGGTCACACCAGGCCTGTGCGGGCCCGACTGAGCCCTGAGGGACCCGTAAAGCCCCCGCCGCCTTGCTGCAATGGGCCAGCCATGGTGCCGCCATCCCCAACCGGAGCCGAGTCACAGCCGCCGTCACCAGGAAGGCAACACCGCTGCGAATGCGCTGGCCCGCTGTAGCCCAGATCGGGCCCAGATCTAGGCCGGGTGAAGACCAACGCTAGATGTCGTGCTCGCATAGCGCCGCGTCGCCCCGCCGTGCTAGACGGCGCCGCCGCCAGCCGCCACCCGGAGCAGCTCCGGTCCGCCAGTTCCCGAGGAGCACCGCCGCCGCTGAGAAGCTCGCCCCGACGGGCTCCCATGGCGCGGGGAGAGGAGAGCCCCGCCGCTGAGAATCCCGGATTACAAACTAAACCACTTTGAGTTGGTTTTAGTCCATACATTGGCTAAAAGTGAAGTATGTGGGAATCTGAATGCAACATCACGCTAGTCTTGAGATCTCTAACATATGGAGCATTATATTTGCTTAAACCATCGCTCGTCACAACTACCTCTGTTTTTTAATTTAAGTCCATGATTTGGGAGGCTAAAATATATGCGTAGCTGATCTAATTAGCATGTGAGTGGTGAGCATCGCTTGTTCGACGGAGTTGACTCCAACTATACTTAGCTTGAAATCAACGGATATGCTGGTACTCTGCTATCATATGTGCGACTGACTCCAAGGATCACCGGAAAGTGTCTTTGGCTCTCGGGATCCAGTTCTCCTTCATTTATTTATTTAAAAAAATCCTGTTTATAAGTTTCCAAAAAAGCTGAAAATATTTTTGGACATGGTCAATGGTATCCTACGATCATGAAAAATCACAAAGCGAATTTCTTTGTATTGCGAGCTACGCAAAAATAACAAAATATGATAAAATTTGTACATTTGAAAATATGCTTACTTGGATCCACACTTTTGTTATTTTTATTATGTAGCTCAGAATACTTGATATTTTTCATGTTTGTGAAAATACATCAGTGGCTACGTTCGAATTTTTTTTATAAAAAACTCGTAAATATAATTTTCTATTTTATGAAGTAGCAAGATCAGTTTTTTTAGCTTCATCCTCATCTTTATTCAAACTTCAAAAAACATCAAAAATTACAGGGATGTTCACACCCTCAGGTGGATTTCCTAACCAAACTAAACTACCAAAATCACTATGAACCGCAAATCTAGCTAGATTGTGAGGTTCCTGGTTAGCTGATCTGCGATAAAAACTAAAGAGAACTCACGGAAGTCATTGCTTCTCGCCTTCATCTCTTGGATGATTTGCGCATAGGCTCCATTCATCCTCTCCTGAAAATTCTTGACCACCGGTAGGCAGTCGCTCGCTACCTGCACACAGGCATCCAGGATATCAGTAGCTAAAGATATAGCTTCCCGACGAGCCAACACTTCTAGCGTCTCCGGATCACTCCGTCCATTAAAGATCACCGCAGAAGCCCCTAGATAGTGGCCTGGACTGTTTCTTGCCATAGCCGCCACAGCCTCTGTATTCATTTTTTTGCTACTGCTGCATCCACATTGATTTTAGTCACCCCTTAAGCTGGAGCTCTCCAATTAGATGTGCTAGGAATTGATCTCCTCACGGGATTTGCTCTCTTCTCAAACTCCTCAACATAACCAAGATCAGAAAGAAAACTCTGGATAAAAGCATATGTAGATAGAGGGATTTGATAGATATCTTCATGCATTACTTTCCTCTTCGCATACCACATTGCCCATAGCGAGACAAAACACTTTACTTCATCATCACCTAACCAGGAACCGAATTGCATGATTAGAAGCCGAATTGCACATATGTTCAACCATACTTTCATCCATCAATGCCCACCCACTTCTTGCCATTTTACACTCAATTAAGGAGTGTATCCGTGAATCTTGTGCCCTGCACACCTGACAGTGGTCATTTTCACTCATATTCCTTCGATGGCGTTCATCAGCAGTCGGAAGACATTTCTTTGCCAACCGCCATAAGAACATCTTCATTTCGGAGGAATTTTTGTCTTCCAAATAGAAGACCAATGTTTCTACTGCCCTTGTCTATCCGAACATGCAGCAGATCCTTCCAGCCATGCCTCCCTTCCTTCCCGTGTGTCTACTAGAATCTTGTATGCCGATCGAACTATGAAAGTTCCACGTCGATCATAATGCCACGACTAAAAATCCTCTTGCTAGCTTGTAGTCAAAGGAATATTATAGATCAGCTCAACATCCATTGGCAGGAAAAAGGTTTTTAGTTTGTCTTCATTCCAAGACGCATTTAGAGGGTCAATAAGATCTTTGACAGCAACCGGTATCTCCACATTTTCCTTGACAGTTCTGCATGTAACCGGTCTCAACAGACCATCTCTAGGGAGCCAATTGTCATTCCATACATGTGTAGATAGGCCATTGCCAATTCTTTTAATTAGTCACTGTTTTTAAAACCTTCACTCCCTGGCAAATGGCATGCCAAACTTGTGAGGGATTACTGCCCAACTTAGCCTGTAGCAGATCGAAAGTAGGGAAATACCTCGCTTTAAGGATTCTTGCACTCGAGTTTGGGTCCCGAAGTAACCTCCACCCTTGTCTTGCTAACAAGGCCAAGATTGAAGAGCTAGATGGCCTACTCCAGTTTAGGCCATCATCTCCATCCTCTCCACTTCTCGCAAGGCCTACTAGGACCCCTCCAGATGCTGCGCTTTCTCCTTAAGACCTTCTGATCCAGTGAAGTTGGCTCTGCGAGCTTTCCTTTTCCTCGCCCTTTTAGTTTCCCCATTCGTGGCGTGAGTGCCCATGTAACCAAGATTAATTCTAAGACTTCTGCTACTTTTAATTTGAGGCAACCTTCTTTCCTTTACTATGTGGCCCTCTTTTTTCTATGTTGTTCACCGGTCCTTATGTTAATTAAGCTGATGTTTGCATCCTGGAACGTCCGTGGTCTTGGACGCAAGCAAAAGCGTGATGATGTTCAAGCCGCCATTGACACTTTCCTTCTCTCTATTCTTTGTCTCTAGGAATCTAAGATCTCTTCTATATCTTCTTTCTTTGCCTCCATTTTCCTCCCTCCTTCCCTTCGTCCTTTGTCTTCAAACCTTCGGATGGTGCCTCTGTAGGTATCATCACGGCATGGGATGCCTCCTTGGTAGACCTCGTCTTTCACTCCATTGACGAATTCTTCAGCATCACTACTTTTGCATTCCACTCTGACAACCTCCTCTTCTCTATTATCAATGTCTATGGTCATTGCTTGCATGCACAAAAATCCCTCTTCCTTTCCTCCCTCAAACACATTTTCTCCACCCTTTCTTATCCGGTTGCTGTTATGGGTGACTTCAATCTCATCCGCTTTCCCAAAGAAAAATCTAATGATAATTTCAATACTACTGAAGCTTCTCTCTTTAATGATTTCATTCACAATGCTGGGATTATGGAAATTCCTTTGCTTGATCGCCAATTTACTTGGTCTAATCAACAAATCCCTCCTATTATGGCTAGGTTAGATCGTGTTCTTGTCAACAATAGCTGGAGTTTGGCCTTCCCTGATTGTACCTTAACCTCCTCTGCTAGACCTACTTCCGACCATATTCCCCTTCACCTCGAGGCCTCACCTAAGGCGCCGTGCAGCTCCATCTTCAGGATGAACACATGGCTTCTCCATTCTGACTTCACGGCCATTGTCAACAATAATTGGGAGAGTGTTGTCCCTTCTCACGATCACCTTTCTCATGTGGGTCATCTCTGCCTCAGTCTGAAACGTATCCGCTCGGCGGCTAGGACTTGGTATCGGGCTAGAAAGCTCCCCTCTGTCTACCTTTCCAACTGTCGTACTGTTATCGAGCTTATGGACCGCCTTGAGGAGTGTCGTGTTCTCTCCCCTCTTGAAGCCCGCCTTAGGCATCAGGCAAAAATAAATCTGACCCAACATAATGCTGCCAGAGCTACCTACTGGCGTCAACGTGCCAAGATCCGTCATTGTGTTCTTGGTGACGAGAACACCCGTTATTTTCATCTTTGCCCCTCAGGCAGACTTAGGAAAAATCAAATTAAGGTTTTGGAAGATGAATATGGAAATCCCACTTTCTCTCACGATGTGGAAGCCCTTGTCCTTCACTCCTTCAAAAACCTTCTCGGCCAGCCCAAGAACTCTACAGATAGCTTGGACTTGGATTCACTTGTCGCTTCTACATCCCTTGACTCCTTCCAGGCATCTTCTCTTGTCCGTCCCTTCTCCATGGACGAGCTTCGGACTACTGTTCTCTCCATGAATAAAAATTCTAGTCCTGGCCCGGATGGGTTTGGCCCGGCTTTCTTCCAGCGTTACTGGGATTTGATCAAACACAACCTCCTTTCTTCCCTTCATGACTTCCATGCGCTTCAAACGGACCTTCGTCCCATTAATAAACCTTACATTGTCCTTCTCCCTAAAAAATAAGGCGCCAACAAGGCAGACAATTTTCGGCCTATCTCCCTTCAAAATAGCTGTCTTAAACTTCTTACCAAGTGCTTTACTTCCCGGTTAAGAGAACTTATACCCTTCTTGGTTCATCTTGATCAAACAGGATTCATTTTTGGTCGTTCGATTGCCGAAAACTTTATCTATGCTGTCGATATCATCCAATCTGGTCATAAACGCTCTGCTCCTGCCGTGGTCTTCAAACTTGACTTCTGAAAAGCCTTTGACTCCATCAGCTGGGAGGCCCTTGATCGTATCCTGTTGGCTAAAGGGTTCCCTGAACTTTGTTGCAAATGGATCAAGATCCTAAACAATTCTAGCCAAACTACTGTCCTCCTCAATGGTATCCCTGGGCGATGGATCCAATGTCGTCGCGGTCTCCAGCAAGGCGACCCCCTTTCGCCCTTCCTTTTCAACATCGTTGCGGATGTCCTACAACAACTCCTTCTTCAAGCCTCTCTCGACGGGCTCCTTCTCCACCCTCTTGTGGATGACCTTCCTTGTCCTATTCTTTAATATGCTGACGACACCCTCATCATCATTAGGGATGTCCCAGAGCATGTTAAAAATCTAAAAACCCTCCTGGACAGATTCTCTTCGGCAACAGGGCTGGAAATTAACTTTCACAAAAGCACTTTCGTTCCCATAAAAACGGACCCTTCTGATGCCTTGGCTATGGCTTCTTCCTTTCGTTGTGTGGTTTCCTCCTTCCCTTAGACCTACCTTGGTCTCCCCTTGTCCACTCACAAACTCCGCCTCTCTGATTTCGCTCCTCCGCATCTCCAAAAGTGACATGCGCCTCTCCGGCTAGCGTGGCCGCACCCTCCCCATTGGGGGGCGTCTTATTTTGGTCAACTCTGTTCTCTTGATGACTCCTTGGTGGCTCCAGAGAACTTGGTGCTTGATGTGGAGTCTTGTTGGGAACACCAAGAGCAAGGTGTGAAGAGTACAGCAGCAAGTCTTCCCTCAGTTGAGACCGAGGTTATCAAACCAGAAGGAGGAAGGAAACGTCACACATGTGTTGCAAGCAACGCGGAGACCTGCACAACACAAACTCAAGACTTTGCCCCAACGAATCAGTGAGGTTGTCAAGCTCACCGGTTTGCTGTAACAAAGGATTAAACGTATGGTGTGGAAGGTAATGGTTTGCAGCAAGTAAACAGTAACAGTGGAAGATGTATCAATGGTAAAGGTTGGACCGGGGTCCATAGTTCACTAGAGGTGCTCTCCTGTAACATCCCAGCATTTAGGAACTAATGAAGGGTATACTTAGGAATTTGAAATATTGCATGCATTCATTTGTGAAAATGTGGGTAAATTTTTCGCCAAATAAAAAACCTAAAGTGATCAAGGTTTCTTTCATACTTTGAGATTAGGTATAGTCTTGAAGGATGATTGTTATAGACTTTGATATGATCTTGGTGGACTTATGTGTTTTGGGAAATGAAATTTGAATTTAAAAAACTTGAGTGTTTGAATTATAATTCAAATGGATTTTTGAGTGATGTTTGAGTATTTGATTTAATTAAGAGTTAACCAATAATAAATCAAACTTTATATAAAGAAAGCAATTAAGAATAAGAATCACCATTTCATAATTTTATTCAATAAATAAGTTACAAAAATGTAACTTATGAAAATCATCCACAATCTTTACAATAGCAAATAAATAAAGAATAATATTTTTATTGATGATAAGTACAATCTTTATTACAAAATAATAAAATAAAGAGTACAAAAGAATAAATTAAAGATTATAATTGAATATGAGAGTTATTACAAGTGACTATTCTAAAAAATAAAAAAGAGAAACCTAAACTAAAGTCTTGATCTTCAAATCTGGTACCTGCAAAATAAACATAAACAAAAGAAAGAAAGTTAAGGTTAAAAGAATATCACTCTCAGACTTGACAGTGAAGTGCACTGATCAAGGTTCATCATTGACTAATATTTTAAAAAGGGGCAAATTTCACCAATATGAAAGAATATATCTTTCATAAGTTTAAGCCATAAGTCAAATAAACAGCAAGGAGGGGCAAATTTCACCAGCTAAGTAAAATTAACCAGATAAAGGTAACTTCACAACCAGAACATATCCACAATTTGTGCATCAGGCACACAAGCAGCACACACACCAAACTGCATGGTGTGTGCTGGCAGCACCACATCAATAGCACAACCAAACAAAACCACCAGCACAGCCGTGGGAATACAACCCCACATCAATTTCTTGTTCATACACACCAAGAACAGCAACCAGCAGCTAAACCTAGCCAAAGCCAAGCTAAATCACACCAAAAAAACATTGGATCACACCACCAAAATGGTGACATAAGGAGGGGGTGGATCAGGTGGATAGCAAGCCTAAGATCAAGCCATTAGGACCAGGAGGAGAAGGGCTAGATCAAGGACAAGCCAGGAGCTGGAAATACGGGGGAGCATCAGATCAAGATCAACCACAGGAAACCCCACATCAAGTGACCGTGGTGAGTAAATAGACCATCACATGCTCTATCTGTCTAAGATTAGACAAGCATACATGATTTGTCTCTTATTCAAACTCTTAGAAAGCACCCAAGTGGGGTGAATCCATCACTGAGGTTTAAAACTCTAAAAGCAATCAAAAAAGTATAAGGATCCAACTAAATCTCAGAAACAACATCATTGATCTAGCTATCAAGCTATATTTCAATTCAAGAATGAACATAGCTAAGATTTAAACTTCTAGGCACATCTCTAAGACAAGAGTAGCACCCTAGAATTTAATATTATGGATCTATACAAGTGATCAAGCCTACCATCATTTTTCCCAAACTTTGATTCAAGAAATAGTAGCTGGTATCACTACCAAAACCAATCCATGTGAATCAACAAGTTAAAGGATTAATCCCTAAACCTCAGACCAACATCATGGGTCTTAGGGATTTAAGAAAAGAAGTTTCTACTTATCTTTAATGCCAAACTCATTTTAACCTTGAACCAAACCAAACCAAGAAATAGAATCTAATATTGTGTGCCATACAAAGATGGTGTCACAAGAACAGTTCTACACTAATCAGATTAAGCATTCAATCTTCACAGATTCAACCAACCAACTACAAATCATTTTCCTGTCATCACAGGAATCATAATTAAGAAAATCCCTATGTATATATTCACTGTTTGAAACCATTTGATCTCAAACTACATATGAATTCTTAAAGCCAACAAGTGCTAATACAGTGACTTCATCACATAACACTCACTGTCATTAACCAAGTAATGACAATGGTGTGTTATTAAACCACTAGAATTCCAAGTATTGCTTCTAGAGCAACTTTATCATCTGACCATATCAACATTAATCCATAGAATCATCTGATAAACCACTAGCATCACCACAGCTAATTATCAGCAGTAAGCCACATCAAGTCACCACTTAACAGGTTCAAGGATCATTAACACATGATCCAATTCATCAGTTACTTAATCAACAGCAGGGTATGAACCCTAAGAATAACCAAGAACCCTAATCAGGACAGGACAGTAACCAGGAAGGCCACTACCAACATCTTGCATGGGAGGTCCTAACACAGAGAGCACGAGAGGAGAGGAAGCACTCACCGAAGGTCCTCGCTTTAGAATAGAAGAGGAAGCAGAGGGTCCGACGACCATGGCGGCACGGGGAGCACCCCAAAGGGGGCGCTGCGACCCATACAGCACCACGACGACGACCATAGCCACGCTTGGGGGCGAGAAGCATCTCGCACACGACAGCAGCGGCGACATCAGATCAACGCCAACCCCAAACCCTAGGGTTCGGGACGGCATCGATCTAGCCACAGGAGGGCTCCAATTCCAAATCCAGTTGGGCAGGAAGGAAGAGCGAGGTCGACAACCTCTTCGTGCACCATGGCGGCGCGAATCGCCGGCGACAGCACCACTGACCACGAGGTCGGGAAAGGAGAAGGAGAGAGGTGAGCTCGAGAGAGAGACAGGGAGTGATGGGCTGGGTTGGACCAGGGACCCTGCGGGGTGGTTGTTTTGACTTTGCCTAATGGGCCACAAGGGCCCAATAAAAATAAGCCAGCCCAAATCATTTAGAGCCAGTTTTAATAATTGGAAAAAGACCAAAATGCCCCTAAACCTAAATAAATTCTAGAAAATAAAATAAAAGTCCAAAAATTATAAATAAGATATTTTTGGATTTACAATAATCCAAACTATCCAAATAAATTAAGAGATAAAATTTTAGACATATAAATTTTACTAAGAATTTTGTAATTTATATATTCCTTATGGAATTTTACAAAATTATTGAAAGTTGATAAAAATAAATAAAAATCACTTTCATTACATATTAATATTTTAGTATTTTAGAAAAATATTAAACAAATATTTAATGTCAATTTTTGGTAATTAATGATAATTCTTAAAGGAATTATTAATTAAATAAAAGGAAGATAAATTAAAATAAAATAAAAATAATACAATATTCAATAAATATAAAAAATATTTATAAATTCTTTCTCATTAAAAGAATTTTTATAATTTAAATCAATGGGGAATAATACATATAAAGATAAATGATGCATTACATTAGTTTGCATAATCATTTTGCTTCTTTAAATATTGTCCTTACCGGGCAATAATGATGTTTTTGTAGACATAGAAGCTCAAGGTCCAGTGCAAGCATCAGACTTCACTACCTTGCCATCACAAGGCAAGTTCATCACTTGCTCATATCCTTTGAAGAGTCTTTATCAAAGTATTTGCAAATTGTGTGTTATCATATATACTCCAAAGAAAGAAAATATTATTTTCACAATTAAAGAAATCATAGATATCATCCTAAGTGATGATATATTGGAGAAATAGAACTTAGGGTTCTATTTGCAACAATGATGATCAATTAGGGACTTAATAACCCCTGACATCAGTGATTCTAGCACCGTATATTACATGTTAGCCATGAGATTTGGAATGGGACAAAGAAGTCAGTTGTATCTTCTTCCTCTCGCATGAAGCCGGATGTGCAGGTCGTGGTTGTTATCCTTGTAGCGTGCATATTAATTGGTAATTCATAGAGGATATGCAACATATGGGTGGGAACCCTCAACGTCCCACGATAGTTCTAGCATCTAACGGTTTGTACAAACCATTACCGTAATTCATTATGTGGGCATGGTGTACACCAAGGAGGCATGCGAGGTCACGAAGGGGGTAGTGATTGGCTTGGACCAACTACTGTGCCCCACATCATGGAATTGTGGACGGGAAAGTACGCCCGGTTTGTGCAACAAGGAGTTGATCTCTCATGGTTAAAGTAACGCACCTCTGCAGAGTGTAAGAATTGTAACTTGTTACTCCCTATTTCGGGAAGGAGCTATGAACGCAGCAGGAAAGGAACTCCATGAAAGTTCTGGTCAACCTATGAAGGCTGATGGTCATAGATTTTTATAATAAAATCAATATTTGAAGAAAGATTTACAAAAACTGCATAGTGCCAGGGACTTATAGTCTGAGGTGGTAGTTAGAGCATCAAACTTTCCACCTTTCATATAATGAACTTTTTGGGTAACGCTGTTACTCATCCTTTCCTTTGATCCCTTGCTGAGACTCTAAGGATCCCGAAGACGTGCCAATGTATGCAACCGAATGTTAAGAAGATGTGTTCTACGAGGAGCCTGGCCTGTCAGGAGGTGTTGAAGGAGTGGATTACGAAATCCGCTATGGTGTTGATAATAACGAGTCCAACTAAGTATCCTAGTTAGTAGTAACCAACAGAGCCGAGCAGCATGAACTATATAGAATAAGCTACTGAGCTCAACTCCTAGTTGGAGTTGCTACTTTTACATTCCGCTGAAACACTTTATATTTTGGTTTGTAAGTTGAAACCTTTTGAAGTCTTGAACTTATAGTATTGCAATAATAATAATATGTGAATGTTTGTAATATGGACCCGCAATGTTTCTGTTGTACCACTCTGAGGGATGTGATATTTACGGAACATTGTTCTGTGGGTGTCATGTCAACGACTGTAGTGTACTACACATGCAGTGGTATGCTGGGTCACCGCATATCCTTAGATAAACAACATGGCATGAAGGGTAAACAAATTATAGCGGGGCAATTGACAGGAACTGAGCAAGGCATAACAATGCAATTACTAGTCAAAAAGATCCTATGAGGTTGATTGGGCAATACAACAATATACATAGACTGCCATCCAACTGCATCTATGACTAGAAGTCCACCTTTAGGTTATCATCCGAACCCCCTCCAGTATTAATTTGCAAGCAACAGAAAACTTCTTTAAGCAAAGTGTGTAAGGTAAACAGTCCACATTTCCATGAACAAGAGACTGACGTTTTCTCCCTAATAGCAACAACACATCTACAACCGAAGAGATTATTGTCACTTCCCTTGGAAACTAGAGGCATGAACCCACTATCGAGCATAAATACCCCCTCTTGGAGTCACTAGCAACTACTTGGCCAAGATAACCACTAGCAACGGAGAGCATGCAAGATCACAAACAACACAGACATGATAGAATCAATCCATTGGATCCCCGCAAACACAACATGCATGATTACAAATAGATTAGATCTTGATCATGAACGGAGCTCACAAGATCTATAAATGAAAGCACAAAGGAGGAGATACAACCATCTAGCTACTACGTGGACCCATAGTCCAAGGTGGAACTACTCACGCATCATACCGGAGAGAAGGCCTCTGGGATGATCTCCCCTCCGGCAGGGTGCCGGGTAGAGCTTCAGATCCCCCGATCTAGGGACGATGGTGGCGGTGGCGGCTACAGACGGGTTCGTGGATTTCTGATCGGGTACTCAGGGTTTCTGCATCGGGGGCTTCTTATAGGCGAAGGGGGAGACCGAGGCGTCCGTCAGGGCGACCAAACCCTAGCCAGGCGCTGGGTGGGGCCCACCCGCGCCTGGGGTGGGTCTGACCCCTCTGGCCGGCCCCTCGGGCTCTCCTCTGGATTTCTTGTTCCCCACGGAAAGTTATTGAATTTATCCTTCGTCCCGTCCAATTCTGAGAATATTTCTTTACTAACTTTTCTAAAACCAAAAACAGCAGAAAACAGGCATCTGGCACTGTTGCAACTTGTTAATAGGTTAGTACCAGAAACCATGTAAAAAGCACCTCAAAGTGTGGACAAGTAAATCAAAGTAGATACTAAACAAGTATGGAGCATCAAAAATTATAGATACGTTTCCAACGTATCATCATACCCAAGCTTAATCCTGATCGTCCTCGAGTAGGTAAGTGATAAACAGAATAATTTTTGAGGTGACATGCACCCTCACAATAAAGATCCAACCATTTGCAAGCATTGAAAGCTAGGATCAAAGAACTCTAAACATGTGCATGAAAGATGGAGTTCTAACAATAGGACATAGTAACTATGCATGCAACATGGCAAGCTACAAACAAAGATCATGAATAACATGCATTGAAAAATGTTTGTTTGTTTCACATGCAGAAAATATAGCATAGTGGCAATCAGCTTGTCCCTCATAGAGTAGCAATATAATGCATAGGACATCTGCAAAGTTCACAAGGGTGACTAGAAACAAATAGCACAAGAGCAAGTAATATCACAATATGCATCAACTAATAAGCTTTGTAACACTGCACACAGAATGAAAACTATGCTATCTTAATGGTGCCTAAAGGTAGAAGGTGGAGACTCAATAGTGGTGAAAGAAAGGCCTTTTTTGTAAAGGAAGCTGGGATTACAATTTTCAAAAAGAGATTCCAAAAATTATGGTACTTGTTAGCTTTTAGCCCTCATTGCCCCTATCATAAGCATCTTGAAGTGGTTAAGGTTAAAGTGGCAAGGCTGGAGTATATGCTTGACGAAGTATAAGTTGGCAATCTCATGCCCCTTGAATACGAGGGCTAGACCTCATGCATACTCAACTTTGGGTCCAGGTAAGTTATTGTCACTGTAAGTATTTGCATATCATTGAGAACCTCCAACAGGGTACCCCTTGCACATGGTGCAGGAGCTTTCCCATAACCAAAATGACAAGGCAAGCAGACAATGAGCATTTCAGTAATCTTCTTATGTACCATGGGAATATGGTGCTTTTTTCTCTCTTTCCTCTTTTCTCAATGTGTATATTTTTTTATAATAAGAATGCTTCATAGATGTCACTATGGTGATGCTGCAAGTTTCCACCATGATTAGGCATGGCTTAGGCTAGCGGCCCAGGCGTTTCTCTAACACAGGATACAAACTCCATGGACTTACAAGTTCCATCTTTATTTCACACTGGTGACATCCATAGACAAAAGAACATGATATCAACGGAGTACAAGTTCTGCTAATCCCAACTTATAAGTGCAAGCATATACAACAAAGTTGTCACAATGGTTCAAGTTTATTAGGGGCAAATAATAAAGTGTGCCATCAAGTTCGTGAGGGCTTTAATCACTAAGTTTTCACATAACAAAATAGCTTTTAATTGGAATATAGTTGAAAACAATAATATACTTGGAATGGTGTAAGACACCATGCATAGGAATTTATAGTGGACACTTTGGAATAACTTGGTTTCTTGGGAGTTGGAAGCATGAGTAGAACTTACTCATAAAAGTGGAGGCTAGCAAAAGACTGGGAGAAACCAACTAAGAGAGCAATAATGGCCAAAATCATGCAGTGCAACAAAGCAAACTAATCAAAGCAAAGAG
The DNA here is from genome assembly GCA_030063025.1 of Avena longiglumis. Taxonomy (NCBI): domain Eukaryota; kingdom Viridiplantae; phylum Streptophyta; class Magnoliopsida; order Poales; family Poaceae; genus Avena; species Avena longiglumis. The sequence continues at coordinate 162,712,411 of CP125973.1, forward strand.
TGGTACTACAATTCAAGGACTAAATTATCATACAGGCTAATGGTGGCTTGTGAGAGTCATAACATGGTGTAAGCATGTGCCAAGTCAACCCAAGCAAAACATCAAAGGAGAATACCACAATACTATGCTTTTCCATGCTAAAACAACACACAATTTCTTTAAGGCACACTAAGCAATACCAATTGTTTGAAATAAGACATGCTACAACAATAATCACTAAGCATAATGCTAAAACAATACCTAGCATGTCATGCTAAAGTCTAAGTTATGGTCAATGCAAGCTCCTCTTGCACTTCAAGCAAGAACTTACTACTCCTTTCCAAACACATGGCGACCTTATTTGCAAAATAACACAGCGAGAACGGGGGAACCAACTACTTTATTCAAGCAAACTAAACAAACTAATCAAATCAAACAAAAACTAATACACCCCAAGAACAATACAACTGTGCATGAAACAATAAAAACGAAGTGTCAAGACAGATCTGAGCTTTTTATTGATGAAGAAGGGGATGCATTGGGCATCCCCAAGCTTTGATGCTTGTACCTCTTGGATATTTCTTGGGGTGACACCATGGTGGTATCCCCAAGCTTGAGATTTTTTCCATTCTTCATCTCATTGCATCATTCTCTCTCTACACCTGAAATTTTTCCTTCATACAAAACTTCACACAATCTTCATTAGCAACATTAGTGTATTCAAAAGATATTAGACCACTGGCAAAGCTTTGGAACAGCAAGGCTTTTCACTAAAAACATAAGCTACTGTATTAACTCCTTCAAAAAACTCAATTTACCTGAAGAGAGCTCAAAAAGGAATCAATAAGAAGCAAATGCAAATAATGGCAGAAATCTGTCAAAACAGACCATAAGGTAGAAACTGATTTTTTCGAACATCTTCTGTTGATCAAATCAAAAAGTGTTGAACTAACGAAAGTTATCTAACATACTGGGGGATTTATTAGTAAATTTTGAGATCAATCCTAGTTACAGATCCTCCTCACGAATTTTTTTGGTGGAGGACAGAAATCTGTTTCGGGACAGCAACTCCCCAAATCTTACTTCCCTCTCATTAGAGGTTATTCTTGGCACAAAAAGCAAACAAAAAGTATAAGGAGAGGTTATTACAGTAGTAATAACTTCCAAGACTCAAGGAAACTCTTGGGTTATCTCCCAACAAGTACTTTTCTTTAACGCCTTTAAGTTAGGCACAAGAAGCAAGAAGAATCAAGTATTTTCAAATGAGGAAGCATTAACATCAAATCTTGCTTTCAAAGGAGGAGCAAAAAGCAAATTCTCTCTCCTCATAGGGAAGTTTTCAATACCTTTCTTGAATGGAAAATGATATTTGATGGTGCCTTCTTTCATATCAATGATGGCACCAACTTTTCTAAGAAAAGGTCTTCCCAAAGTAATAGGACAAGAAGCATTGTATTCAATATCCAAAACATAGAAATCCATAGGTACATAAGCATTATTAACCATAATAAGAACATCATTAACACTCCCCATGAGTTTCTTCTTATCATTATCATTGAGTGGGACATCCAAATAACAATCTTCTAATGGTGGTAAATCAAGCACTTCATAAATCTTCCTAGGCATAATAGAGACACTAGAACCAAGATCACATGAAGCTTTGAGATGAAAGTCATTCACTTGCATATTAATAATGGGTTCCCAACTATCTTCTACTTTCCTAGGAATAGAAGCTTTGTGTTTTAGCTTCTCTTCCTTAATCTTAATAAGAGAATCTGTAATGTGTTTGGTAAAGGCAACATGCATATCACTAGCATCAGGACTTCTAGCAAGCTTTTGCAAGAACATAATTACTTCAGAAATATTGCAACCATCAATATCAAAGTCAAACATAGCATCACTAGTAGTAGGCTCACTAGGCTTAGGCATAGTAGGAGGAGGAATAGGTCTACTCGTGGTTTAGTGGTGATGGTGCACACACTATTATTTCTATCAATTTCAGCTTCCCTTTCCCACCTAGCATGAAGTTGAGCTAGAAGCCTAACATTTTCATCAATAGTAACTTGTATGTCATGAGCAGTAGCAAAGGGGTTTTCCATAGTTTCAGGTTTAGCAGCCATTTTATTAACCAAGGAAGTTTGAGCTTCAGACAAATAGGATATATTTTTCTCAACAGTTAAAAGCTTTTCCTCTATAGTCTTATTGAAAGTGGTTTGTTTACTAATAAAGTCCCTGAGCATGACTTCAAGTTCAGAGGGGGCACTTCTAGCATTATTGTAAGAGCTTCCATAGGAATTGCCATTATTAGGAGGATAAGGCCTATAATTGTTGTTGCTACCAAAATTATTCCTATAGGCATTGTTGTTGAAATTGTTGTTTCTAATGAAGTTCACATCAACTTTCTCTTCTTGAGCAACCAAGGAGGCTAAGGGAACACTATTAGGATCTAGAGGAGCTTTCCCATTAACAAGCATAGCCAAAATAATATCAATATTTTCACTCAAAGAGGAAGTTTCCTCAACGGAATTTACCTTATTACCATGTGGAGCTCTATCAACATGCCATTCAGAGTAGTTAACCATCATATTATCAAGGAGCCTTGTTGCAGCACCCAAAGTGAGGCCCATGAAGGTGCCTCCAGCAGCAGAATCCAACAGGTTTCTTGAGGAGAAGTTCAAACCTGCATAAAAAGTCTGGATAATCATCCAAGCAGTGAGTCCATGAGTAGGGAAATTCTTAACCAAAGATTTCATTCTTTCCCAAGCTGGAGCAACATGTTCACTATAAAGCTGTTTAAATTTCATAATATCACTTCTCATAGATATAATCTTAGCAGGAGGGTAGTACTTTCCAATAAAAGCATCTTTGCACTTAGTCCAAGAATCAATACTATTTTTAGGCAAAGAAAGCAACCATTCTTTAGCTTTTCCCCTCAAGGAGAAAGAAAAAATCTTGATCTTAATAATATCTCCATCTACATCCTTATATTTTTGCATCTCACAAAGTTCAACAAAGCTATTAAGATGGGGAGTAGGATCATCAGAACCAGCACCAGAAAATTGCTCTCTCATCACAAGTTTCAACAAAGCAGGTTTAATTTCATAAAAGCTAGCATCAGGAGCAGGTGGAGCAATAGGAGTGCTAAGGAAATCATTGTTGTTGGTTCTAGTGAAGTCACACAACTTGGTGTTCTCAGCGGAATTCATTTTGGCAAAGGTAGGCAAGACAAAAACTGTTGGAATTATGCCCTAGAGGCAATAATAAAGATGTTATTATTATAATTCGTGTTCATGATAAAGTTTATATTCCATGCTAGAATTGTATTAAGCGGAAACTTTGATACTTGTGTGGTTTATGAACAACACCGTGTCCCTAGTATGCCTCTATGGACTAGCTCATTGATTAATGATGGTTAAGGTTTCCTAACCATAGACATGAGTTGTCAATTAATAATGAGATCATGTCATTAGGAGAATGATGTGATGGACAGACCCGAATCAAGCAGAGCAATTAGATCGTGTCATTGTGTTCATCTTTGTAAAGCTTTTTCTTATGTCAAATATTGTATTCCTTAGACCATGAGATAATGTAACTCCCTGGTATCGGAAGAAAGCTTTGAGGTCATCAAACGTCATCCTATGAGAGGGTGATCATAAAGGTGTCTCTCAGGTGATCGGAAAGTACTTGTTGGGTTGTATGTATCGAGATGGGATTTGTCCCTCCCAAGTCGGAGAGATATACTTCGGGCCCACTCGGTAATCGATATCAACACCGCTTGCAAGCACGTGGTTAAGGAGTTAATCACAAAGTGATATCGGATTACAAAACGAGTAAAGTACTTGCTGTGAACGAGATTGAACTAGGTACGCCGATACCAACGATCGAATCTCGGGCAAGTAAAAAATCGCTTGACGAAGGGAATATAAATATGGGATTAATTGAATCCTGGCATCGTGGTTCATCCGATATGATCATCGATTAATATGTGGGAGTCAATATGGGTTTCCAGATCCCGCTGTGGATTATTGATAGAAGATCATGTCTGCATATTCTCGAACCCGTAGGGTCACACACTTAACGTGTCTCGACGCTAGGATAGAATGGATAAATGGTTTATGAGTTTTTGTTTGGAGTCTCGGATGGGATCCAGGACATCACGAGAGGTTTTGGAATGGTCCGGAGAATAAGATTCATATAAAGAAAAGCAGTTTTTGGATTTCGGAATTGTTTCGGGATGTTCGGTATTGTACCGGAAGGTTCTAGAATCTTCCGGAGTGGGACCAACGTGGCCCCACTTGTCGGAGGGGGGCGTGGGCCTACGAGGGAGTGCCCTGGCCGCATTGGGCCAGGGGCACAAGTCCCCATAGGCCTAGCCGGCCAAAACCCTAGGGGAAACCCTAGGGGACCTTCTAGAAGGGAAGGGGAAACTTGCCCCCACTCCAACCCTTGGGGCCGCCACCCTAGGGCTTGGAGGAGGGGCCAAGGGGGCCGGCCAGCCCTCTATATAAAGAGGGCAGGAGCGCACCCTCCTCCCCCACTCCTTCAACCCTAGCCTCCATACTGCTCTCTCTCTCTCTCTCTCTCTCTCTCTCTCTCTCTCTCTCTCTCTCTCTCTCTCTCTCCCGACTGCTCGTAGGCGAAGCCCTGCCGCAGACTCTCCATCTTTGCACCACGCCGTCGTGTTGTAGATCCAATCTATCTCTCCACCCCACTTGCTGGACCGAGGAAGGAGAATACGTCGAGGTGTCGTACATGTGCATCTCTCGGAGGCGTCGCCACTTGCGGCGTTGGATCAGATCGGATCGCGAGGAGGAGAAGGCTAGTACGACTACATCAACCATGTTCCGTTGAACGTTCCGCTGTGCGATTTCTTCAATGGTATGAAGATCTAATCTATCCCTATCGTTGTTTGCATCTCCTAGATTAGATCTTGGCTTTTCCCGTTCGCATCCGTAGAAAATTTTGATTTACTATGTTGTGAAACCCTTCAGTGGTATCAGAACTAGATCTATGCGTAGATGTGTTTCACGAGTAGAACGCAACATGATTGTTGCGGGCGTTGATGTTTTCTGTTGCAAGCCTCTTGTTGTGTACTTCTTATGACGCGGGATAGTGAGATCAAAGCGGTCCAGGCCAACTTTACGCGACCTCGTTCGCGAGACCGGCTCCGCACTTGACATGTGGCTTGTTCCACACATGCGGCTGGTGGATGCCAGTTTCTCTCACTATAGTTGTCATGGGATTTACACCGGATGTTGGTAACCATAATATCACCGTTGTGGCTTTCCGTAGGTAAGAATCGTTCTTAGCTTGTTACTCCCATAAGCCACGTAAAACATGCAACAACAAAGTAGAGGCGTCTAACTTGTTTTTGCAGGGAGTGTTTCTGTGATATGGTATGGCCCAAGATGTGATGTGTATGTTGTATGCAATGATCATGTTTTGTAATATTTCACGACTTGCATGTTGATGAGTACACAACCGGCAGGATCCATATGGTTGTCTTTATAATTGTGTATGACCTGTGTGTCAACTTCTTATACGCCATGTAATAGCTTTACTTTATCGCTAAGTAGTTAGCAATAGTTGTAGTTGCTATTCATGGTGGTGGCAATCATGGTGGAGTGATGGAGATCATGCTGGCACGCACAAGATGGAGATCATTGCGCGGAGATTGGCTATACCATGTCACATAAAATTATATGCATGTGATGTTTATCCTTTTATGTATCTTATTATGCTTAGATCGCAATGGTAGCATTATAAGATGATTCCTCACTTAAAGATCAAGATAAAACTATGTTCTCCCCATGTATGCACCATTGCGAAAGTTTGTCGTGTTCAAGCACCACGTGATGATCGGGTGCTATAAACTCTACGTTCACATACAACGGGTGCAAGCCAGTTTTTGCACACGCGGAAATACTTGGGTTTGACTTGACGATCCTAGCATGTACAGACATGGCCTCGGAACACACGAATCGAAAGGTTAAGCATGAGTCATATGAATGATATGATCGACACTTTGTTGTCCACCATTGAAACCACATATCTTCTCGTGAAGATCGGATTAGGTGTGGTGAATTTGGATCATGTTCACTAAACAACTTGAGGGATGTTGAATTTAATGGGAGTTCATCTAGTAATTTGATTAAGTTGAACTAGTTATCATGAAAATAGTCTAAATTGTACTTGCAAATTTTGTAGATCAAATGGCTAAGTCCAACTTCAACTTCAACGTTTTTGCTGAGAAAGAAAAGCTTAAGAACAATGGGTCTAACTTCACCAACTGGTTCCGCAATCTGAGAATCATTCTCGCTGGCGGACAAAGGACTATGTCCTTGAGAAAGCGTTAGGTGACGCCCCTGTTGTAGATGCGCCGGCTGATGAGAAAGTTGTTTATCAGTTGCGCAAAGATGATTATGGTGTGATTAAGAGAACCATGTTGTTTGCTATGGAATCGGACCTTCAAAATCGTTTTGAGGAGTTCGCCGGGCCCTTTGAGATTCTTGAGGAACTGAAAACCATGTTTCAGACTCAGGCCCGTTCTGAGAGATATGAGATCTCTGAGAAATTCTTCAACTGCAAGATGGAGGAAGGGAGTTCCGTTAGTGAGCACGCCATTAATATGTCGGGCTACACTCAATGTCTTAAGCAACTGGACTGCAAGATTCCAAAAGAGCTCAATATTGACAGAGTTCTGCAATCACTCCCTCCTAGCTACAAAGGTTTTGTAGTTACTCATAATCAGATTGGTTCCACTGATACGATCACCGAGCTCTTCACTAAGCTGAAAGCTGCGAAGGTGGACATCAAGAAAGATAATCATGTGTTGATGGTCAACAAGCCCCCCAGCTTTAAGAAAGGTAAGGGTGCAAAGAAGTCCTTCAAGAAAGGCAGCGGCAAGCGCATTGCCCCTGCTGAGACGAAGCTCAAGTCTGGAACTAAGCCGGACACTGAGTGCTTCTATTGCAAGGACAAGGGTCACTGGAAGTGCAACTGTCCGAAGTACTTAGCGGACAAGAAGGCTGGCACCATCAAAGGTATATTTGATATACATGTTATTGATGTTTACCTTACTAGCGCTCGTTGTAGTGCCTGGGTATTTGATACTGGTTCAATTGCTAATTTTGTAACTCGAAACAGGAGCTACGGAATAGACAGAGGCTAGCGAGGGATGAGGTGACGATGCGCGTTGGCAACGAATCAAGATTTGATGTGATGGTCGTCGGCACACTCTCCTTAGTTTTACCTTTGGGATTAGTTTTAAACCTTCATAAATGTTATTATGTGCCTGCGTTGAGCATGAACTTCATATCTAGATCGTGTTTATTGCAAGACGGTTATTCATTTAAATCGAAGAATAATGGTTGTTCTATATATATGAGTAACATCTTTTATGGTCATGCACCTGCTATGAATGGTTTATTTCTTATGAATCTCGAAAGCAATGTAACACACATCCATAACATTGAGGCTAAGATATGCAAGGTAGATAGTGATAATACAACTTATTTGTGGCACTGCCGTCTAGGTCATATTGGTGTAAAACGCATGAAGAAACTCCATTCTGATGGACTTTTGGAGTCTCTTGATTTTGAATAATTTGACACGTGCGAGCCATGCATCATGGGCAAGATGATCAAAACCCCGTTCTCTGGAATAATGGAGTGTCGTGGGAATGGTCACGGCAGATGCTGCAATCGGCAGCGAGTAGTAGAACGAGGGGCAAGGGCGGCCAGCCATCTGCGGTGCGAGATGAGGGCGGAGACACAGGGTTTTACCCAGGTTCGGCCCCCGGAGGGTAAAGACCTACTCCTGGTAGATTGTATTATGATGGTGGTACAATGGGACGAGCTCGGCGGCTAGGCGGCGAGTCGCTTGGGTGTATGATGGAACGTACCTCTACACGGCCTGTAGGGAGGTTTATATAAACTCACCTCCCCTAGGGTTTACATATCTCAACCGAATTAGTTAAGGCTTTGGTACTCGTTTAACCTAATCCGACTGGGCCTATCTACTGTCCTGGGCCTTCAGCTTCCATTCGCTTGGATCCACACCGGGCCTTGATCCAGTCGCCATCTTGTAGGCCCACTCGCCAGTTCCTGGGCCAATCGGAAACGTCCTGCTAGGTATACCCCGGTAGGCATATCCCCATCAGTAGTCCCCGAGTCTGTCGTCGATTGGGCGCAGGTGGTCGCTGGCAGTCGGAGTATACGGCTTTCAATGCGGACATCCAGTCGAATCGGTGGCGGGCTCCTGAATAAAGGAGGAAACTAGTCATTCTGGTCGCAGCTTTGGCGATTGGATCGGCGAAATATTTAATCACTGTTTGTAGTGATCGGGTCGGCGAGCTGAGTGGCTGAAGTTGGACCGTCAAAACGCAGTCAAACTAGCCGTTGGGTAATCCAACGGTAACTTTTGGCGTAATCACCGCGTAGTAACGACTCCCTGATTTGGCGGATAACAACCGCTATATAAAGGGAATGGTAGGTGATCGGAGAACCACCTCCTTGTCATTTCCTCCGATTGCGCGCACCTTCGTTTTCCCCCGCATCGCGATCCAGCCGAACCGAAATCTTCCGACCCCCACGAACCCTTCCGCCAATGGCTCCCTCCACCGAACCATGGGGCAGGTCCAAGTGCACGAGGGCGCAACTGGCGTCCTTCGAGGAGGCCGGGATCCTGCGCGCCGGCAGGTGGCGCATCCCTGCGGCCGGAGAGGTGACCCCGGACCCGCGTGAGGGAGAGTTCGTCTGCTTCACCAGCCACCTAGAGCGGGGGCTGGGATTCCCAACATCTCTTTTCTTCCGGCGCTTCTGCGCCTTCTACGGGATCCAACCGTCGGACCTGGGCCCGCACAACATCGAGCAGCTCGCCATTTTCGTGGCGTTCTGCGAGTGCTACCTCGGCTGCAGGCCCTACTTCCCCCTGTGGCAAGATCTATTCCACGGGCAGATCAGTCGCGAGGAAGCGGGCGGCCCAATGCTCGCTGCGGGCAGCCTGACGTTTCAGCTGAAATCGAAGGCTTCCTTCTTTGATCTGATGCTACCCGCCAAGGCGGCGAGTGAATGGAAGAAGTATTGGTTCTATGTCACCGAGGCGACTCCGGACGGCGAGGTGGCGATCCCAAGATACTCCGCCGACCGGCCTGAACCACGCCGACTCCAAGTCGGCAAGCTTCCAACAGATCAGCGGATGGTTGTGGATGAAATGCTTCAGACCATCCGCGGCCTGAAGAAGAGGGGTCTCCAGCCCATCAATTTGTACAACTGCTGGCTCGGGCGGCGACTCGTCCCCCTGGCCCGCTGCGACCACTACATGTCTGATGCGGCCGGGAGGACTCGACGAAGTCCTGCCTCGTCGAGTGGCAACTCGAGGATTACCTCCTGGCGCTGAAGAAGATCACCCAGGCGGCGTACCTCGACGCGAAGGCTGGGGTCGCCCCCTACACCGCGAAGCATCCAGCCCCAACGGTAAGTCATCTTTCTGTCATTCGCAGTCGCAGTTAAATGCAGTCGCGGTCATACTGATGTTGTTTATGCCTATTGCAGCTATTTCAAGTGGTGGAAGGGTGGCTTCCGCCCGCGGACGACGAGAATTCGAGCTCGTCCGTCCAGGAGGTGGGCGAATCGCCTCCAGCAAGGGGAGGCGTCGAGAGTGACAGGAGCGGCGACGACGACGAATCCGAGGAAGAGGTCGCCCCGCTGGTCCGGAAAACACGCGGACAGCGGCAGCGTGAGCTCGAAGCGAGCAAAAGCCTCGAGCGTCATGACGATGATGACGACGAGCTCCCCGAGCACACCTCGCGTCGCGAGGCCACTCCATCGAAGAAGAAGAAGAAGAAGAAGGAGGTGAAGGCCCCTCCAAATAAGAAGACGAAGCCAGTGAAACAGGCGTCTTCGCCTCATTCGCCAGGCAGCTCCGACGCCACCAGCCTGGCCAGGGGTGAAGCTCCACAGACGACGACGGCGCCGGATATCACCGCCGTCCTGAATGAGGTGCCTCTGGCCTCGATGCCTCCGCCGTTCGCCCCAGTCTCTGGGTGAGGGGCCTCGGTCATGCGCGTTAACGCCCAGCCTCGGGTGGGGCCTCGTCGTGGTAACCGCCGCCCAAGGATGCTCCTGCCGAAAATGTTTGAAGCTCGATGACCTCGACAACAAAGAAACCGTTGTCTTGGGCACGCGATGTCTGAGATGGGCCTCACGATCGGCCTGGGCCCCGAATTGGAGAAGACGGCCGGCATCCGCACGGGGCTGCGGTTCCTACCGGTCGCCAAGTGAGTTTTATTCACCTGTCTTTTGTTTTCATTGTACTCGGACCACTTGCTCATGTGATTAATTTGTAGGACTAGATCCAAGAAGATAGGTCACCCGACCATGGCCAAGGTGCCACCAGTCGTCAGTGAGGAGGATCCCTCCCGGAAGAGGAAAGTGGACGAGGTCGTCGCCCCCGCGGATAGCACCAAGAAGGCCAAGGGCGACGAATTCGTCACGGTATCTGACGACATGGCGATCGCGCCGAGTGAACCCGTGGCGGAGGCGGCCTTGCCAACCAAGGAGGGTACTCCCTCATCTGGAGCAGCCGAGCCGGCCTCCTTTGGTGCCGGCGCATCCATCGCAACCTTCCCGCGCTTTATAACCAGAGCGGCTACGGCGAGTGGTACCTCGCCCTCGAGCCGCGCACCTGGGGTCGCTGACACGGAGGTCGAGCAACGTCGTTGGCACACGCCGGCTCTCCTCGCATCCGTGGACGCGATACAGCTTCATGGTATGCTTGGCGCAGCCATCCAGGTATGTCCAGTCCCCGAGGATCAGGCCGCTGTGTTGCAGTGATCTGATTCTTTTAATGTCTTGTTTTTAATTCTCGCGTCCGGTCCCCGAGTGCGCACTCGCTGAATTTCAGCGGGTGGGCACTTAGGATTTTTTATTGCCAATCCCCGAGTGCGCACTCGCTGAATTTCAACGGGTGGGCACTTAGGATTTTTGATTGCCAGTCCCCGAGTGCGCACTCGCTGAATTTCGGCGGGTGGGCACTTAGGATTCCGCTGTTGCTAACTGTTTGACTTGTGTTCAGGGTTTGCAGCGTGAGTCAGCCGACCGTCTCGCTGCAAAACGTCATGTGGAGAGGGAACTGGCCGCCGTCCAAGAGGCGAACAAGGGCTCAGCGGCTGCTGCGAGAGGAGGTCCGCCAGGCCTCGTCCAGCCGGAGTTGGCGGCTCGGACTTTAAGCTCAGCTGAGGAGCGGATCGCCCACCTTGAGCGTGAGTTGAAGGAGGCGAGGGAGGAGGCAACTTCAGCGGATGGGCGAGCCAAGGCTGTCGTTACAGCCGCCGCTGAGGAGCGTAAGGTCTCCGACGCCCTTGTTGCTAGGCTTCAAGATGACTACACCTCTCTTCAGAGCTTCATCACGGATCTCTCCCGTCCCTTGATTGGTGAGTGTGCCTTCCTGTGCTTGTAATGTTTGCATTGTGCATTGTGTAATCTTTGATCTACTCACTGTCGCTTTCTGTCCGCAGGTCGAATCATTGACAACGCGGAAGAGGCGAGTTCGTTCGACGCACGGCAATGTGTGGCCACGCTGGTCGACTCGGCCATGTTGTTGGCGACGTGCATACGGGCGTGTCTGCAGGAAATGTCACCCACGGAGGTGATTCCCAGCGACCTCGTCGAGGTGTGGAGATACTTGGAGAAGGCGTCGTCGGTCGTCGAATTCATGACGCGATCGGCGTTCCGACGCGGAGCGGCGACGGCGCTTAGCCTTGGGCTCGCTCACTTACCGGAGGTCTTCGATCTAGACGATGTGACGAGTGGCTACCCGTCATCGATCGACTCGGTGGAGATCTCCGAGGTGCTGAAGCTGACGGACCGCGCCGCGGTATACTCCGAGCGCGTCTGGGCGATGGGCGACCTCCTTCCTTATCGAAGACGGCGTTAATGGCGCCCCGCGACCGCAGCACCGGGACTTCAAGATCGAGCAACCCTTCCGTGCAGCGATGGCGGATGAGCTGACGACGTACCCATCAAACCCGTACACTCCCTTCATTCTCAATCGCAAGGGTGGTGGCGAGTCGTCGTCGAAGCCTGCAGAGTAGAATATTGTGCCCTGGGGCGTTAGTAACAGTGCTGCCATTGGGCATACTTTGTATTTTGCTTGCGACATGCTATTAATGGAATATCGTGTTGTTTTGTGAATTGTTGTGTGTTTCTGATTGAGATTTGAACGAGTCCCCGAGCGCGTCCGCCCTTTTTTATGGGGTTTACCTCGTTTGTTATGTGTTTGTTGTTTTGAATGTTTTGTTTATTGGGGTCGACTCGCCCGAACTCGGAGAGCCAGTCGCAAGGCGACTCCCATGAGTGCTCTGTACTTCACCGCTTTCCCTTCTTGACGAGGTCGGGTTGCGAGTCCCGGCGTGGTACTTGGTTGTTCTAGGCGTGACTCGAGGTGGGTGAGGACTTGGCGTTATGGTGAGAGCATCGCTCTGCACAGCCCGTTAGGTCATCGTGGCGAAGTCTGGGCATGCTCTCGCATTTGGCGTTTTCTAGCCGCTCGTCTTTGGGTAGTCGTCGATCCCGGCGTGGTACTTGGCCGTTCGAGTCTCTATGTCGAGGATGCGGAGGATCATGGTCGCTGTGAGAAGCGAAGCAGTTTTCTTGGCTCGTAGAACCAGTCGAGCTAGGCGACTCCACTGGGGCTCCGGGTAGGCATTTTTCATGGACGTTACAAGACCTAGGGTGACCCAGTGCCCTTGTAACGCACTACTTGGCCATGCTGATCGCTGTACCAGAGGTTGACTTTTGCAGTTAGCTTGACGCTGTTATTACGAGTGCGAGTGGCACAAGACACGGAGAGTAGGCGCAATTAGCGGTAACCAATTATTTTTTATTTCATAGCGACTGGAGGATACATATGTGGGGTTATAGGAGTAGAACTTCTGTAGGAGGTTTACATTCCATGGTCGCTTGACATCGAGTTTGCCATCCCCGTGGACGTCGATGAGGTAGTAGGCGTCGTTGCCGAGTACTCGCCTGATGGCGAATGATCCCTCCCATGGGGGCAAAGCTTGTGCATGCCTTTCTTGTCCTGGATGAGGCGCAGCACCAGGTCGCCTTCTTGGAAGGTGCGAGTTTTCACCCGCCGGCTGTGGTAGCGGCGGAGTCCTTGCTGGTAGATGGCAGTGCGTGATCGAGCGAGGTCACGTGCCTCGTCGAGTTGATCGACTCCATCCTGGCGTGCGAGTTCGTTCGTAGCCTCCGTGTAGTGGACGACCCTTGGCGAGTCATGCTCGAGGTCGATGGGCATGACTGCCTCGGCGCCGTACACCATGAAGAAGGGGTGAACCCTGTCGACCTGTTGACCGAGGTGCGGATGCCCCAGATGACGGAGGGTAGCTCCTCGACCCAGCACCCGGCGGTGCGCTCGAGTGGTACTTGGAACCGCGGCTTCAGGCCGTGGAGGATGCTCTGGTTGGCCCGTTTCGCCTGGCCGTTGGATTCCGGGTGGGTGACTGATGCGAGGTCGAGCCGGATGTGGTGTTCCTCGCAGAAGTCGGCCATGGCTCCTTTGGCGAAGTTGGTGCCGTTGTCCGTGATGATGTTGTTTGGGAACCCGTAGCGATATATGAGCTCGCGTAGGAATTTGGCGGCGGTCTTCCCGTCGCATTTCGGCAGCTTGGCCTCCACCCACTTTGTGAATTTGTCGACCGCGACCAGAAGGTGGGTGAAGCCGGAGGGGGCCTTTTTGAAGGGGCCTACCATGTCCATACCCCACACGGCGAATGGCCAGGTGATAGGGATTGTCTTGAGCGCTAAGCTCGGCACGTGTGTCTGGTTGGCGTGCTTCTGGCATCCAGCGCACCGCTAGACAATGTCGACGACATCGTCGTGTGCGGTGGGCCAGTAGAAGCCGTGTCGCATAGCCTTGGCGACCAGAGAGCGGGCACCGGCGTGGTGGCCGCAGTCGCCGGAGTGGATGTCGTGGAGGATCTTGCGTCCTTCGGCGGGTTGGACGCAGCGTTGGAACACGCCGGTCACGCTGCGCTTGTGGAGCTCGCCGTCGATGATGGTGAAGGATTTGCATCAGCGTGCATTCATCCGGGCGTCCGTCTGCCCGGCCAAAGAAGGTGCCGCCTCGGTAGGCGGTAGGGCTGGTCCGGTCGTCTGGCTCGGCGACGAAAAGTGCGTCAGGCTGCCTCGGCAGCGGGACTCCGATGTCGATCTCCCTTGGGGAAGAGACTGATGGCTTGATGATCGTGTCGAGGAAGACGCCGGCGGGTGGCGCGAGTCGAGCCGATCCGATGCGAGAGAGTGCGTCAGCCTCCTCGTTCTTCCTCCTGTCGATCCACTCGACGGAATACCCTGCGAAGTGTCCCCCCAGCTTGTCTACTGCATGGCGGTATGCCGCCATGGTGGGAGAGACGGCGTCGCACGTGCCAGTGACTTGCCCAGCGACGAGGTCAGAGTCTCCGTAGCAGCGTAGGCGGTTGACGTTCATCTCCTTGGCAGCTCACATGCCGTGGAGTAGTGCCTCGTACTCGGCCATGTTGTTGGTGCAGGGGGTGAAGTCGAGGCAGAGGACGTAGCGAAGCTTGTCGCCCTTCGGCGAAGTCAGCACGATCCCTGCTCCTGCACCGTCTGTGTTCTCGGAGCCGTCGAAGTGCAGGCTCCGGTAATGGAGGTATGGCAGCTTTTCGGGCTGTTGGGCCTCTTCTCAGTCGGCGATGATGTCCGCTAGAGCCTGTGATTTGATCGCTTTTTGTGGCTCATACTTGATGTTGTGGACGCCAATTTCGACGGCCCACTTGGCGACTCGCTCGGTCGCCTCACGGTTGCGGATGATGTCCTGCAACGGTGCTGAGGAGACGACCGTGATCGGGTGCTCCTGGAGGTAGTGCGGCAGGCGCCGCTGTGCCCTAAATACCGCGTATACCAGTTTCTGGTACTGCGGGTACCGCTGGCGCGACTCGGTGAGGACCTCGCTGATGTAGTACACCGATCGCTGTACCGGGCGCTCCTTTCCTTCCTCTGGCCGTTCGACGACCATGACAGCGCTGACGACGAGCTCAGAAGCCGCGACGTAGACCAGCATGGGTTCTTTGTCGGCGGGCGCGTCGAGTAGCGGTGCTGCGAGTAGCACCTTCTTGAGGTCGCGGAGCGCGTCGTCCGCCTCCTTGTCCCACTGGAAGGTGGGGTTCTTGCGCATCAGGCGGTATAGGGGCATCGCCTTTTCGCCCAGGCGGGAGATGAAGCGACTGAGAGCCGCTACTTGCCCGGCCAACTTCTGGACATCGCGCAGGCACTCGGGTTTGCCGAGTCGAGCGATCGTGTCGATCTTGGTGGGGTTCGCCTCGATCCCGCGCTTTGAGACGACGTACCCCAGTAGTTGCCCTGCTGGTATGTCGAAGGTGCATTTGCCTGGGTTGAGCTTTATCTTTTATTTCCGCAGGTTGGCGAATGTTTCCGCTAGGTCGGCGAGTAGATCGCCCTGGCGAGAAGACTTACGACCACGTCGTCGATGTAGACGTGGATGTTGCGGCCAATTTGGCTCGCGAGGCACTCCTGCATGCACCGCTGGTTGGTCGCCCCGGCGTTCTTGAGGCCGAAGGTCATGGCGGTGTAGCAGAAGGCTCCGAATGGCGTGATGAACGCCGTCTTCTCCTCGTCCTCAACAGCCATTTTGATCTGGTTGTACCCAGAGTAGGCGTCGAGGAAACACAGCGACTCCGAGCCCGCGGTGGAGTCGATTATTTGGTCGATCCGCGGGAGGACGAACTGCTCCTTCGGGCAGGCGCTGTTCAAGTTTGTGTAGTCGATACACATCCTCCAGGTCCCGTTCTTCTTCTCGACCAAGACTGGGTTTGCCAGCCACTTGGAGTATTTAATTGGCTGGATGAAGCCTGCAGCGAGTAGACGCTGCACCTCCTCGGCGATAGCTCCGCGGCGCTCTTCATTGAAGGGCCACAGCGACTGCTTGACGGGTCCCACTTTGGGGTCGGCGTTTAGTTTATGCTCAGCGAGCTCCCTAGGGACACCAGGCATGTCATAGGGCTTCCATGCAAAGATGTCCCTGTTCTCACGGAGGAACTCGATGAGCGCGCCTTCCTAGGCTGGGCTCATGCCCGTCCCGATCGTCACCGTCTGGCTGGAGTCGCCTGGGACCAACTCGACGGTGCGGGTGTGCGTTGTTGCCTCGAAGGCTGAGGTGTTTGCGCCCTCCGAGTTGGGCTTCTTGAGTATGGTAGGGTCGTCGTTGACCCGCCGCATTTGGCGAGCTCGTCGGCGTGGTTGGTCTCGCCGCGATGGCCGGCGAAGTTCGCCTTTGGCCTCGCAC
Source organism: Avena longiglumis (assembly GCA_030063025.1). NCBI lineage: Eukaryota > Viridiplantae > Streptophyta > Magnoliopsida > Poales > Poaceae > Avena > Avena longiglumis. Next base: position 162,728,719 of record CP125973.1, read on the forward strand.
TCGGCGGGCATGTCGGGTCGCCGTTGATGGTGATGACGCCACGCCCGGGAGCTTCATCGCGTTATGCAGCGTAGTGGGCCTTGCCATGAACTTGGCGAATGCCCGCGCCTGTGACGCAGAGTAGGGCTGTCAAGGGTACCAGCTCAAGACAATCCGCTCGGTGCGGAAGTTTGCTGGTGTGCCGAAGGTGACTGGCAGCGTGACCTTGCCGATCGGGTACGCCTTCCGACCGGGGACGATGCCGTGGAACGTGGTGTAGGTCGTCTCGACCATCGACTGCGGGAGCCGCAGTCGCCTGAAGGTGTCCAGGTACATGATGTTGATGGAGCTGCCGCCATCCATCAATGTCTTGGGGAGCCAGTAGTCGCCCACCTTAGGCTTGACCACCAGGGCGACTCGGCCTGGGTACTCGATGCGTGGCGAGTGGTCCTGGCGGCTCCAGGTGATGGGCTGCTCTGACCAGTTGAGGAACTGGGGAACGTCCACCTGGGCCACCGCGTTGACGGCGACGGCGCGGGCGATGACCTTCTTCTCGCGCTTCGTGTTGAAGCCTGTGAAGGTATGGAGCGAGCCAACCACATTGCCGAATTTTCCGCTATTTGGCGAGTGGTTGTCGAGGTCCTCCCGCGCTCGTCGTGCCTTCTCAATCTCCCTGAGAGTGTGGCAGTCGGCGATCGTGTGTGTAGCGGGCTTCCCTTCCCTGCTGTGAAACGCAAAAGGTTGGTTAAGGAGGGCCGCGGGGTCGAACCTTGGTTTCGCCTTGTAATTGCCGCCGTCACGGCGTTGCCCTCCGTCGGGGCGGAAGCTCTTGGGCTCGCACTGCGCGTGCCCGGCATTGGCGACGAAGTCGACTCGCCCGTCACTGCGGCGCTTTCCGGTGAGGCGAGTGTTGCTGTAGCGTAGGTCGGATCGTCGTCCGTTGTCGTTGTCGCTCGTGCGGCGTTGGCCTCCCGACTCGTCGTCGGTTTCCTGGTTTGGATCTTCCTCCGCGTACCGTTTGGCGATCTCGAGGAGGTCCGGTATGTTGTCGAGCATGCAAGAATGTCGCTTGAGCTTGGCGACCAAGGGTTCGTAGCGGCACGAAGTATTGAAGCAATGGATCGCGGTGTCCGGGTGGATGCCAACCGCGTTGTACCATAGTTCTTGCCACCGCTGGACCCAGTTGCGGGTCGACTCGCGTGGTCCCTGGACGCATCGCTCCAGGTCCTCGATGGTGGTGGTGCGGGTGTAGGAGCACTCGAAGTGTCTGACGAAGGCATCTCGCATCTCGTCCCAGGAGTCGATGCTATCTTGGGGAAGGGTGTTGATCCACTGCATGCACGTTCCCTCCATCATCAGGGGGAGGTAACGGGCGGCTAGCAGGTCGGTGTGGCCAGCGATCCCCATCGCCATGAGGTATGTATCCAGCCACACGGAGGGGGTTGCGAAGGTCGATTCTCTATTTCCTTGGCGCCTTGAAGTTCGCGGGTATTTTTCGCCGATCATCGGTCCGGCACTGGGCCCGAGTCGACTTAGCGACCCCATCGGCCGCCGCGGCGATTGGTTAGGTGTGTCACAGTCGTCGGGCCGGGCGCCACCAGCTTTGGTTGTTAATGATGTGGGTGCGGGCGTCGACGGCTGACCGTTGGCGGCGGCACGGTTGGTCGCTGCCCGAGGTCATTGGGAGAGGCCGCTGCGTTCGGTCGATGTTGGAGCTGCGGCTCGTGGTGGCGCGATTGAGGGTGTTTGCCGCTAATGGCGGGGCTGAGGCCGCCTGCCGCCGCTCTACGCGAAAAGTACACCCGCCCCGAGTCGTCGCCACGCTTTGCTGCTCGACCGCCGCCTTTTGAGAGGCCCTCCTCATCGGATCGGATCGCGGTCGGCGCCGGTGGTCGTGATGGTTGTCGGCCGCCGACCTGCCAAGGTTGTCCATCGGGGTGGAGAACAAGTAGGCTATTCGCCCCGTGAGCCCATCCGTAGACCACTATCCGCGGTTGGTCCACAGGAGGTGTGCGGTTAGGTGGGGCTCGTTCGCCGTCGACCTGGTGGGGCCGGGCGCTTCCTCCTGGCGTGCTCGCAGATCACCGCCGCCACGCGGGCCGGTCGTTCTCGTCGTCGGGTTCGGCGCGGCCTCGACGTGGGGTTCAGGCGCGACCTGATTCGCTGCTGGTGGTAGCGCGGCAGCTCCTGCGCCATCACCTGCTCGAGGCGAAATTTTTCGCGCTCGGCTTGCTCCTTGCGGACTGCCTCCGCCAGCTTCAGGAGGAGTTCCTCGACCTCCGTTTCCGTGGCGTTAGGAGGGATCGGGGTGGAGAAGGGATCATCCGGCAGATCGGTGCCGGTCGCCATGTAGGTCGCGGCGTGGCGACCGATACCGTCACGGAGATCGGTGGAGTTTTCCGATCCGGAGTCGAAGTTGAAGATCCCAAGGATGGAGGGATCCTCGAAGTCTCCCATGTTGGAGACCTGGGTGATGGAGCCCGCGGGTGAAGCCGCGGTGATGGATCCGGCGAGTGACGCAGGGGTCGCCGAGTCGGCGTCGTCGTTGAGGGCCGCGTCTTCCGCGGCCACGGAGTTTTCAGCCACATTGTTGTGGGCTGAGTTGTACTCGGAGGCGAGGCGATGGATCATGCGGACCTGGCTCTCGGAGAGCCGGTCGCGTGGCGGCGACTCGCGGATGCGAGCCAAGTCCTCCGAGGCGATGACGTCGGTGAGGCCGACGAAGAGGCTGATCGTGCCGACCGGCAGGATCACGCTGTGCGTGATGGGTCGCGCCGCCGGGACGTAGCTGCTCGGAAAGATCTGGAGCATCTCGTCGATCGCTATCATGCGGCCGGTGGCGACCGTCTCGTTGATCGGCAGATTGGATCTCACCGCAGAACACCGGCCAGGCCCCACGGTGGGCGCCACTGTCGTGGGAATGGTCACGGCAGATGCTGCAATCGGCAGCGAGTAGTAGAACGAGGGGCAAGGGAGGCCAGCCATCTGCGGTGCGAGATGAGGGCGGATACACAGGGTTTTACCCAGGTTCGGCCCCCCGGAGGGTAAAGACCTACTCCTGCTAGATTGTATTATGATGGTGGTACAATGGGGCGAGCTCGGCGGCTAGGCGGCGAGTCGCTTGGGTGTATGATGGAACGTACCTCTACACGCCCTGTAGGGAGGTTTATATAGACTCACCTCTCCTAGGGTTTACATATCTCAACCGAATCAGTTAAGGCTTCGGTACTCGTTTAACCTAATTCGACTGGGCCTATCTACTCGCCTGGGCATTCAGCTTCCAGTCGCTTGGATCCACACCGGGCCTTGATCCAGTCGCCATCTTGCAGGCCCACTCACCAGTTCCTGGGCCAATCGGAAACGTCCTGCTGGGCATACCCCGGTAGGCATATCCCCATCATGGAGTGAGCAACGGACTTGTTGGAAATCATACATACCGATGTATGCGGACCAATGAGTGTTTCGACGCGCGGTGGTTATCGCTATTTTCTCACTTTTATGACTTAAGTAGATATGGGTATATCTATTTAATGAAACATAAATCTGAAACATTTGAAAAGTTCAAAGAATTTCAGAATGAAGAGGAAAACCATCGTAACAGGAAAATTAAATTTCTACGATCTGATCGTGGAGGTGAATATTTGAGTTGTGATTTTCTCACGCATCTTAAAGCAAGCGGAATAGTTTCGCAACTCACGCCACCCGGAACACCACAACGCAATGGTGTGTCTGAACGCTGGAATCGAACTCTATTAGATATGGTACGATCAATGATGTCTCTTATAGATTTGTCGTTATCATTTTGGGGTTATGCATTAGAAACCGCTGCATTCACTTTAAATAGGGCACCATCTAAATCCATTGAGACGACACCGTATGAACTGTGGTTTGCTGCTAAACCTAATTTGTCGTTTCTTAAGGTTTGGGGATGCGAAGCTTACGTCAAGAAGTTGATGCCGGACAAGCTCGAACCCAAAGCGGAGAAATGCGTCTTCATAGGATACCCTAAGGAAACGATTGGGTATACCTTCTACCACAGATCCGAAGGCAAAGTGTTTGTCGCAAAGAACGAATCCTTTCTTGAGGAGTTTCTCTCGAAAGAAGTGAGTGGGAGGAAAGTAGAGCTAGACGAGGTTATTGAACCTTCTCTTGAGTTGGAGAGTAGCGCAGCACCTGAAATTGTTCCAGTGTCGTCTGCACCAACAATAGAGGAAGCTAATGACAAGGATCATGAAGCTTCGGACGATGCTACTACTGAACGTCGCAGGTCGACAAGGTCATGTGCCCCTCCTGAGTGGTATGGTAACCCTGTCTTGACTGTCTTGTTAGTAGACAATAGTGAACCTGCGAACTATGAGGAAGCAATGATGAGCCCAGACTCTGAGAAATGGCTAGAGGCCATGAAATCCGAATTAGGATCCATGAGCGAAAACCAAGTATGGACTTTGGTGGACCCTCCTAGCGACCGAAAGGCCGTTGACTGCAAATGGATTTTCAAGAAGAAAACAGACGCAGATGGTAATGTTACTATCTATAAAGCACGACTTGTCGCGAAAGGTTTTCGACAAGTTCAAGGTGTTGACTACGATGAGACTTTCTCTCTCGTAGCGATGTTTATGTCCATTCGGATTTTATTAGAAATTGCTGCGTTTCATGATTATGAAATATGGCAGATGGATGTCAAGACTGCGTTCGTCAATGGCAACATTGATGAAGAGTTGTATATGATGCAACCCGAAGGTTTTGTCGATCCTAAGGATGCTGATAAGGTGTGCAAACTTCAGCGTTCCATTTATGGACTAAAGCAAGCATCTCGGAGTTGGAACCTTCGTTTTGATCAAGTGATTAAGAGCTAGGGGAAGTTGCTTATATATTGGGCATCAAAATCTATAGAGATAGACAAATACGCCTGATAGCTTTAAGCCAAAGTACATACCTAGACAAAGTTCTGAAAAGGTTCAGAATGGATAACGCAAATAAAGGTTCTGTGCCTATGTTGTCAGGTAAGATATTGAGCAAGGCTCGGTGTCCAACTATGGTAAACGATAGAGAAGCTATGATCAAATTGCCTTATGCCTCGGCCATAGGTTCTATCATGTATGCCATGCTTTGTACTAGACCGGATGTGTCCAATGCTCTTAGTTTGACGAGCAGATACCAAAGTGATCCAGGAGTGGAACACTGGACAGTCATGAAGAACATCCTAGAGTATTTAAATAGGACTAAAGAAATGTTCTTAGTCTATTGAGGTGATGAACAACTTGTCGTAAAAGGTTACGTCGATGCTAGTTTCGACACCGACAAGGATGATTCTAAATCTCAGACAGGATACGTTTATATTTTGAATGGAGGAGCTGTGAGCTGGAGAAGCTGCAAGCAAAGCGTGATCGCGGGATCTACAGTAGAAGCGGAATACATGGCTGCAGAAGCGTCAAGTGAAGGAGTTTGGATCAGGAACTTCATCACTGAGCTTGGTGTGGTTCCAAGTGCCTTGGACCCACTGGAGATATTGTGTGACAACACTGGCGCCATAGCACTGGCTAAGGAACCAAGATATCATCCAAATACCAAGCACATCAACCGCAAGTTTCATATATTTCGAGATTATATAACAGATGGAGATCTGAAGATTAGCAAAGTACATACGGATCTGAATGTCGCAGATCCGTTGACTAAACCTCTTCCACGAGCAAAACATGATCAGCACCTTAGTGCCATGGGTGTTAGATTTTTGCCAGATGTAAACTAGATTATTGACTCTAGTGCAAGTGGGAGACTGTTGGAATTATGCCCTAGAGGCAATAATAAAGATGTTATTATTATAATTCTTGTTCATGATAAAGTTTATATTCCATGCTAGAATTTTATTAAGCGAAAACTTTGATACTTGTGTGGTTTATGAACAACACCGTGTCCCTAGTATGCCTCTATGGACTAGCTCATTGATTAATGATGGTTAAGGTTTCCTAACCATAGACATGAGTTGTCAATTAATAATGAGATCATGTCATTGGAAGAATGATGTGATGGACAGATCCGAATCAAGCAGAGCAATTAGATCGTGTCATTGTGTTCATCTTTGCGAAGCTTTTTCTTATGTCAAATATTGTATTCCTTAGACCATGACATAATGCAACTCCCTGGTATCGGAAAAAAGCTTTGAGGTCATCAAACTTCATCCTACGAGAGGGTGATCATAAAGGTGTCTCTCAGGTGATCGGAAAGTACTTGTTGGGTTGTATGTATCGAGATGGGATTTGTCCCTCCCAAGTCGGAGAGATATACTTCGGGCCCACTCGGTAATCGATATCAACACCGCTTGCAAGCACGTTGTTAAGGAGTTAATCACAAAGTGATATCGGATTACGGAACGAGTAAAGTACTTGCTATGAACGAGATTGAACTAGGTATGCCGATACCAACGATCGAATCTCGGGCAAGTAAAATATCGCGTGACGAAGGGAATATAAATATGGGATTAATTGAATCCTGGCATCGTGGTTCATCCGATATGATCATACATGAATATGTGGGAGTCAATATGGGTTTCCAGATCCCGCTATTGATTATTGATAGAAGATCATGTCTGCATATTCTCGAACCCGTAGGGTCACACACTTAACGTGTCTCGACGCTAGGATAGAATGGATAAATGGTTTATGAGTTTTTGTTCGGAGTCTCGGATGGGATCCACGACATCACGAGAGGTTCCAGAATGGTCCGTAGAATAAGATTCATATAAAGGAAAGCAGTTTTTGGATTTCGGAATTGTTTCAGGATGTTCGGTATTATACAGGAAGGTTCTAGAAGCTTCCGGAGTGGGACCAACGTGGCCCCACTTGTTGGAGGGGGGTGTGGGCCTACAAGGGAGTGCCCTGGCCGCATTGGACCAGGGGCACAAGGCCCCATAGGCCTAGCCGGCCAAAACCCTAGGGGACCTTCTAGAAGGGAAGGGGAAACTTGCCCCCCACTCCAACCCTTGGGGCCGCCGCCCTAGGGCTTGGAGGAGGGGACAAGGGGGCCGGCAAGCCCTCTATATAAAGAAGGCAGGGGCACACCCTCCCCCCACTCCTTCAACCCTAGCCGCCATACTGCTTCCCTCCCTCTCTCTCTCTCTCCCGACTGCACGTAGGCGAAGTCCTGCCGCAGACTCTCCACCTTTGCACCACGCCATCGTGTTGTAGACACAATCTATCTCTCCACCCCACTTGCTGGACCGAGGAAGGAGGAGACGTCGAGGTGCCGTACGTGTGCATCTCTCGGAGGCGTCGCCACTTGCAGCGTTGGATCGGATCGCGAGGAGGAGAAGGCTAGTATGACTACATCAACCACGTTCCGTTGAACGTTCCGCTGTGCGATTTCTTGAAGGGTATGAAGATCTCATATATCCCTCTCGTTCTTTGCATCTCCTAGATTAGATCTTGGCTTTTCCCGTTCGCATCCGTAGAAAATTTTGATTTACTATGCTGCGAAACCCTTCAAAAACAGCAGCAGCAGCTAGACCAGGAACTAATTTTTTGTGTTTTTGAATAAAGCAAGCAAACCAAACTAGACTAATTTTTTGGAGTTTTTGAAAAGAGGCAAATAAAACCAAACAAAAGAAACAAGCAACTAAAATAAAGTAAAGATAAAGGAACTGAAGGATTCCCCTACTGAAGATGTCCTTAGCCTCCCCGGCAATGGCGCCAAAAAACTTGTTGATGACTCCTTGTTGGCGCCAGAGAACTTGGTGCTTGATGTGGGTCTTGTTGGGAACACCAAGAGCAAGGTGTGAAGAATATAGCAGCAAGTCTTCCCTCAGTTGAGACCGAGGTTATCGAACCAGAAGGACGAAGGAAACGTCACATAGGTGTTGCAAGCAACGCAGAGACCTGCACAACACAAACTCAAGACTTTGCCCCAACAAATCAGTGAGGTTGTCAAGCTCACTGGTTTGCTGTAACAAAGGATTAAACGTATGGTGTGGAAGGTAATGGTTTGAAGCAAGTAAACAGTAAAAGTGGAAGATGTATCAATGGTAAAGATTGGACCGGGGTCCATAGTTCACTAGAGGTGCTCTCCTTAGATAAACAACATGGCATGAAGGGTAAACAAATTACAGTATGGCAATTGGCGAGGCGAGTAAGGCATAACAATGCAATTACTAGTCAGAAAGATCCTATGAGGTTGATTGGGCAATACAACAATATACATAGACCGCCATCCAACGGCATCTATGACTAGAAGTCCACCTTAAGGTTATCATCCGAACCCCCTCCAGTATTAAGTTGCAAGCAATAGACAACTGCTTTAAGCAAAGTGTGTAAGGTAAATAGTCCACATGTTCCATGAACAAGAGACCGTTGTTTTCTCCCTAGTAGCAACAACACACATACAACCGAAGAGATTATTGTCACTTCCCTTGGAAACTAGAGGCATGAACCCACTATCGAGCATAAATACCCCCTCTTGGAGTCACTAGCAACTACTTGGCCAAGATAACCACTAGCAATGGAGAGCATGCAAGATCACAAACAACACAGACATGATAGAATCATAAAGACAGAACCATTAATCAAACCAACATAATAATCACAATATCCATCGGATCCCCGCAAACACAACATGCATGATTACAAATAGATTAGATCTTGATCATGAACGGAGCTCACAAGATCTATACATGAAAGCACAAAGGAAGAGATACAACCATATAGCTACTACATGGACCCATAGTCCAAGGTGGAACTACTCACGCATCATACGGAGAGAAGGCCTCCGGGATGATCTCCCCTCCGGTAGGGTGCCGGGAAGAGCTTCAGACCCCCCGATCTAGGGACGATGGTGGCAGCGGCTACAAACGGTTTCATGGATTTGTGATCGGATACTCAGGGTTTCTGCATCGGGGGCTTCTTATAGGCGAAGGGGGAGACCGAGGCGGCCCTGTGCGACAAACCCTAACTTAGGCTGGGTGGGGCCCACCCGCACCTGGGGTGGGTCTGGCCCCTCGGGCTCTCCTCTGGACGTCTTGTTCCCCACGGAAAGTTATTGACTTTGTCCTTCGTCCCGTCCAAATCCGAGATTATTTCTTTACTAACATTTCTGAAACCAAAAATAGCATAAAACAGGCATCTAGCACTGTTGCAACTTGTTAATAGGTTAGTACCAGAAAACATGTAAAAAACACCTCAAAGTGTGGAAAAGTAAAGAAAAGTAGATACTAAACACACATGGAGCATCAAAAATTATAGATACGTTTCCAACGTGTCATCTCTCTGCCATGCTCTCCCACGCCATGAGCGCGGGCCTTCTTCTTGTTGGTGTCATTGAGGCTATTGACAAACGTCGGTGTGCTTTCCTTTGGACAGGAGATGAATCCTGTTTGGGGGGGGAGGGGCAGTGCAAAGTTGCTTGGCCCATGGTCTGTTCCCCAAAAAATGTTGGCGGCTTGGGTGTCCTCCCTCTCCACAATCAAAACTCCACCCTCCTCTCCAGGTTTCTCTCGAAACTCCACTCGTCCATAAATTCGCCTTGGGCTTCATGGTTTCATCGTCGGTACGGATGGGCTCGCGGCCAGGATATGGGAGACTACCACTATCTGGACACACCAGTCTGGAAAGGCATCCTTGCGGGTCTTCCCACCTTACGGTCTATAACCATTGTTCTAGTCGACAATGGGGAATCCACGGCCTTCTGGTGGGACTCCTGGTTTAATTCTTCCCCTCTCAAAGACCAATTCCCTACTCTTTTATCCCACTGACGAGGATCGATCTCGTCAATGCCCATTGTTATGAGCTTGGGTTTTGGAGAAGATGGGGATGCTGGAGATCACGGAATAGTTAACAGACAAGCAACCAGCGGACACGAGATTTACCCAGGTTCAGGCCCCCGAAGGGAAAACCCTACTCCTGCTTGTCTGCTCTTGATTACGGCGGAACCGAAAGTTACAAGGGTGCGCAGATGCAATCTTGCGTGGAGGTGTGTATGCGGTGGCATGCGAGGTGCCCTCCTCGTCGTGCCCTCCTAGCCTTTATATAGAAGTATGCAGGTCCCGAGAACAGATCGAGTCGGTTACAGGTTTAGGGTTTGCCCCTTTGAATATTCTATCTAATCTAGTCTTACTCTCCAAGGATCCGAAGACGTCATGGGCTTGGGCCACCCGAAAGTCTTCATGGGCCATGTATATTTTCATGGGCCTTCCTTGGGCTGGATCGTATCTTGATATCGTACCGTGGTATAACCATGTCGATGAACCCGAGTGTTCAGTCGAATCGTAGATTCGGCTGAGGACTCTTCAATCTTTCAGGTGCAACTGTTTTCTGTTCATCAGAGAATGATTTTAGTGTGTAGGGATTGTTGATGCATGTGCCTGACTCTCTCGACGGATCAGGATCAGTTAACTGTCTTAGGACAAAACAACACGATCTTCTTCAGATTCGAGTCCCTCGACTCGAACCCGGAATGAATGCTGGCGTAATTCAACTCAGGCCGTTGAGGACTTATAGGAGTATAATTCCAGTAATTTTCGAATGATATACCCAACGCGTCCATCGGGATTTTCATCGTGCCTGCTGGCACGGATTATTACAAGCAGAGCGCAGCCATGTGCGTTGCCAGGCCATCAGATGGTATCTGTAGGTCTCATCTTTGCGTCACAGACACAACATCCGAAATTTTATCACCGCGGAGGTGTTTCGAGTGGCGAAGGAGGATGCTTCTCACTTAGCGTTAATCGGGGCAAAGTTGCCGAAAAGTTTTTGCATTCTGATCCGAAGGATCGCACTAGAAGAATTCATAGGGTACGCGACCAGTGCTCCCTATGGGAGTAGCCCCCGAGTGTCTGTTCGAGTCGTAGACTCGAGCAAAAGACTTTAATTCAGTCTTTGTTTGTTTTAGGTCCATAGGACACAATTTTTTTGGATGCTTGACCAGTCCTCCCAATGGGAGTAGCCCCCGAGTCCGTAGTGGAGTCGTAGACTCGGCGTAGGACTCGAAGAATAGTTCATTGGCGTAGTGCATTATTCATGCTTCGGGTGCACGGCCAGCGCTCCTGATAGGAGTAGCCCCCGAGCAGTTGCTCGAATCGTAGATTCGAGTGAGTACTTTAGTTGTTTGAGCCAAAAATTTGTAACCGTTGCTAGTATAGCTTGGATGATGTCAGTGCTGACGATCGGTGACCTCAAGCATATGCAGCGCCAGAGGTGACGTGACTGGACGAACGTGGGTCCCACTTTCTGACTTGGAGTTGACTGGTCACGCGCGACATGACTATAATTACGGCGTATCCTTGCTTTCTGTGCTTAGTGGACAGCGTGCGAGCGACGGTTTGCTGCTGTGCTGACACGTGGACGGCTTGGATTTGATGCTGGCTCTAGGGCTTCCCGATGAACGGTTCTTGTTTATCGTCTTCGTCCTTATAATCCGTGGGGAAAATTTTGTTTGTTTTCACCGCAGCCATTCGCTTTTCACTGCTTCCACTTTCTTGAGTTTTTCTCGCCGCATGCTGGAAGTTCTTCGATCCTTCCCGTCCTCTTTTCTGCGCTCACACCGCCGCCATCGTCGCACTGCAATGGGGAAACTGAAGAAGGCCTCCACAGTATGGGCACCAGTGCTGCTGCCGGCGGCAAGAAGGGCACCGCCACCACTCGTGTCACCGACGGTGGCTGGCGACGGTCGGAGACGTGCGAGAGCGACCTGCGCAAACTTCATGACCGGGGTCTGATCCTGCCGGACAAGGAGGCCGTCAAGATTCCCGGCGACGAGGTAATTCCTTGTCCACCTGCAGGGTTTCAGGTCATGTTTGTTGCTTTTGTCCTTCGGGGCCTCTCTCTCCCAGTCCACGATTTTCTCCATGGACTGCTTTTTTTCTATGGCATCCAACTTCATCATATCTCCCCAAATTATCTTCTCCACGTCGCCTGTTTTATCAACTTCTGCGAGTGCCGGCTCGGTATCGAGCCGTACTTTGGCCTTTTGCGGAATCTCTATTCCGTGAAGAGGCAATCCGGATCCGATGGAGTTTATCCGATCGGTGGCTGCATTATTTCCCTTCGATCCAATTTTCTCTTCTTTTCCTTTTCGATGTCTAAGTCCGTCCAATACTGGCGAAGGATGTGGTTTTATATCCGTGACTCCATAGTGGATGGGCAAAACTTTAGCCTTGCCCCTTTCGACTCCACCCAGACAATCCAGCAGAAGAGGTCCTGGAAGAACCACATCCTGGAAGTTGAGGTGGAGGAGATTGAGGGGATCTACCGTCGGGTGGAGGACCTCCGGGTGATTCCGGAGAAAGAGGTTAATGGCGTGGATATCATCCGCACCTTCCTCAAATGTCCGGTGCAACCACTCCAGGCTAGGGCGCACCCGATGTTCCTTTATACTGGCCGCCATGACCCGACGAGAGTTGCCGCTGAGGAGCTTTCCAAGGGGGACCTCGAAAGAGTCCTTCGGCCGCTGATGAAGTTCAAAGCTGAAGAGGACCTTCCCGGGAGATCGCTGACCCCTCCATTCAGCGCCTCTCGACCGGTGCCGCAGGTGTAGATCTGGACGTGCGCGTAGCGCTTTTTCTGACTATGCTTTCTTTTACTTCTTTGTTCTGAAAGTTTGTTTCCTTTGTGCAGGAGTTCAAGGTACCTGGCATGGTGCCTCCACTACCCGAACATTTTCCAGATGCACCGGACAATGAGGTGGTGGAATCCATGTCTGAGCTTCCCTCGGCGCGATCACCGGTTGAAGAAACCTTTGAGTCGAGCGAGGGGCAGACCCGAAAGCGGACACGGAGCTCGAGTGAATCGTCAGATGCCTCGACCCCGCCGACGCCTAGGAATCCGCCATGCCTTGCGCGTCACAGTGGAGGTGATGGTTGTTCTTCCTCCCCTATTTCGGCCATGCCTGTGCGGGCTGTAGCACTGCAGCCACTGGCAAAGTGGAAGAAGGAAGAGAAGAAGGGCAAGAGGACCTTGCTTGTCTTCAACTTGAGAGATATGGACTCGTCAGTACCTTCGGTTGCCTTTTGCTATCTTTCATTGTTGCTTGTTTGTATTTGACTGGTGTTTTATTTTGTAGACACTCCTCTGATGGCTCGTTTAGTGATGGCACTCAGCAGATGGTGGGTGAGTCGAAGAATACACCTCCTCCTTCTCAGAAGGTGGCCACCTCTGGGGGCATTGCTCCGAACCCCTCTCCGCAGGAGGCTCAGGTGATCGTCTCCTAGAAGACTACAGCCGGACCTTCGGAGTCTCCGTCTGATCATGTAAGTGTTTCTGTTGTTGCCGTGGGGGGAGCCCCCAAGCGTTTTTCGTATGATCTGCTGATCAGTGTTTTTGTTTTGTGCGTGTCTCGGGGGGAGTCCCCGAGCGCTTTTTGTGTGCTTGACTTTGTTTTGCTCGCTTCTTGGGCGCAGCCCCCGGGCCTTTTTCCTGATAAGTTGCTTCTTCTCGCAGCCTTTTGTGCAAGGCGCCAACCAGCTGGTGAAGCAGCATCTGGCATTAGAGGCCAGCCTCCAGCAGCTTCAAGGTACATCCGTAACTAGGTCTTCTACTTCTTCGTCTGCTTGCAAGCTTATAAAACTCACAACATGTTCTTGTTGCTTTTTGCAGATGAAAATAATACCGCCCTCCGCGAGCTTGATGCTCTCAAAAAGAGCCTAAGGTGAGCAGAGAAAAAAGCTGAGGACGTCGTTGGCGCTAAGGAGCGCCTCGAACAGGAGCTGGCCGATGCAGCTATGGCCAAGGAGCACCTGCAGCAAGAGGCTACGAACCGCGAGGAGCAGCTCACCACCGTTGCGGCCTCGCGCGATAAGGAGGTAGCCGACAAGCTGATGGCTGCTGCCGAGGCTATTTCGGGTTAGTAATTTCGTCTGTTACTTGTTCCTTTTCGGCTTCCTTGTCTCTCTGGTTTTGTTTGATTCTCACTTTGCCTTTTCCGTTTATCTAGATGCCACGGGCATTGAGTTTGACCGTAGTGCTCTGGATGATGCTACTGTGGCAGTCGAAGACCGCTGCAGCACTATGGTTGGCTCTCTTGCCAAAGCCAAGGAGGTTCCCGGGCGCTTCTACAAGGAGCTCGTCCCCAAGGGTGTTGCCCTCGAGGATGTCGACTTGTTGGCGGATGTGCTGTCAGTCAAGGCCCCTGCGGCGTACAAGCGCAAGAAGAAGGGCATCGGCGTGTCCATGGGGCTGGCGATGGCCATGGCGTCTGGAGCGGAGCTAGATCTTCATCAGGTCACCCCCCATATGCCAACGGCTCCCAACAGATCCGAGGTAGCTTTTGCCCTCTATGCTGCCCGCTGTAAATGCTATGGGCCGAAGCTGATTGACGTGCTGGCGAAGTACGCGGTGAGGTAGCGGGGACAGGCTAAGAGCAGGAAATCCGGCTCCGAGGCCACTCAAGATGCAGTTGCTTAGGCCTTGTAGTTGTAGGATAGTTTTTGTCCGCTTTTGTTGTAATATATTTACAAACACTGCTTGTGCCACGCAGTGGATTTTGTTGTATATAATGAATCTTCCAGTTTTTTCCCATTTATGTGTTTATTCATATCCTTGTCTATTTTCCTCTAGGGACATTTGGGTGATGATCCCGTCGATACTTCGTCTGCTCTATAGCTGCGACCATCCTTGGATGATGCGTTGCAGCTTGTATTTCTTCGTGACCACGTCCGTAGTCTTGAGAAGGAGTTGCTTGGCATCCGAGGTCACGCTGATGTTTGGAAGTCGAAGGCAGAGCGAGGCGCCGCCAGGGAGGAGTATCTGATGGGGGAGCTGTGGCGTTTGGCCGAACAGCTTCAGTGTAAGTTTCTTCGAGCTGCTGCTCATTTTCGGATGCGCCTGTTTGCTTGTCGTCTTACTTTGTAGGTGATGCAGGTGCTAACCTTGTTCCTAGGAAGGAAAAGGAGTGCTTTGATGTTCGGATCAATTGCTTGACGCAGCAAGATATGGAAGCCGGTGGATTTTTCTGGATGGACCGCGATCGTGCCATGGTCCTTGCGACTGTGTAGGATCGTGTTCACCAGGTGTCACAGGTGCTGCGGCAAGTGAAGACTTCCTTGGAGTCAGTTCTGCACGTAATGTATCCCCTGGATGAGGCGCCATCGACTCTCTGGGGCTTGTTGGCAAAGTTTCGAGATGTACATCATGTCAGGGAGTTGGTGCGGCATCAGTTGGTTGCGGGGGTAAAGGCCGCGCTTTCCCTTATGCGGCTGCATCGCCCTGATATAGATCTTGCTGTTGTTGCGGCTGGGCCGCCTCCTCGGCTAGATGGTGGCATGTGGGACATGCGTCCGCACTATGCGGCTGTAAGGTAGTATGCCGAACAAGTTGTAGATATCTTTGAGCATCGTGCGAAGGTGATTCTTCAGAATAGGTAGGACTTGTAAAAAGATAGATGTAAAATTTGTATATATTCGACTGGGCGTGCTATGCCCTTTGATGTAAAGGTTGATTGTTTTTATCACATGGTGCATTGTTTGTATGCATACCCTTTTCGTTAGCCTGAAGTGATCAGCTACTCAGGTGTACATGTGTTATCCTCAATCGACGAAGTCATGAGGTGAGGGGGAGCCCCCGAGTGTGTTGTAGCATAAATAAATGCGAGTGAAAGATAAATTTTGGGGCGAGACACTTAGCTTTTATTTATATCGTAATGAGGATGTACATTGTTTGTCTGAGTAGCCTTACTGAAAGTAAACGGGAGATATCTAGGGGTAGAAGCGTCGTAGTTGTGCGACGTTCCATCGGTTGGAGTATGCGACTCCAGACTCCACGTGCTTGAGGCGATAGGCGCCACCTGGGATGACTTCGGTGATGACGTAGGGTCCTTCCTAGGGTGACTCAAGCTTCTTCGGTCGCTCTTGCTTGAGTCGTAAGACTAGGTATCCTTTGACGAAGGACCTTGGGCGCAGCCGGTGGCTGTGATAGTTGCAGAGGCTCTGCTGGTAGACCGCCAATCGTGTTGCGGCGATGTCGTGTGCCTCGTCGAGTGTGTCAACGGCTTCTTCAAGTGCGGCCGTCGATTCAGCTTTGCTGTAGGCGACGACCCGTGGGGCCTTATGGCGTACTTCTGTAGGCAACACGACTTCGGCTCCGTGCACCATGAAGAAAGGCGTGTAGACAGTTGAGCTATTTGGCGTTGTGCGCAGGCTCCAAAGGACGGAGGGTAGATCTTCTGGCCAGGATCCCGCAAGTCGCTGGAGTGGGCTCATCAGGCGTTTCTTGATGCCGCTGCCGACGAGGCCGTTGGCCTTTTCGACCTGCCCGTTCATTTGCGGGTGCGCCACTGAGGCGTATGTTATGTTGATCCCGAGGCCTTCGCAGAAGTCCTAGAATTCTTTGGAGATGAAGTTCGACCCGTTGTCGATGATGATGTTGTGCGGTACGCCGAACCTGTAGACTATGGATTCGAAGAATTTCACGGCTGTTTTACCCTTTTGATTAGTAACAGGCATGGCCTCAATCCACTTGGTGAATTTGTCGACTGCGACCAGGAGGTAGGCGTGGCCTACTTTAGAGGATTTGGGCAGTTTGCCGATCATGTCGAGGCCCCATTGGGAGAATGGCCAGGCCAGGGGTATGGGCCTGAGCTCCGATCCGGGTGCATGCGGTTTGTCTGCGAACCTCTGGCACCCATTACACTTTCGGACGATGTCCTTGGCATCGTTCATGGCCGTTGGCCAGTAAAACCCAGCTCGCAGAGCTTTGGCGACGAGTGCGCGGCTACCCGCATGATGGCCGCAGATGCCCTCGTGGATGTCTTGGAGGATAGTTTTGCCGTCACCGATGGTGACGCACCTTTGGAGTGCACCCGAAATGTTGCGCTTATATAGCTCGCCATTGATGATGGTGAAGGCCTTGGACCGGTGAGATATGCGCCGGGCATCTATCGGGTCATCAGGCAGTTCCCTGTCTATCAGGTACCGGAGGTATGGCCGTGTCCATGTTTCTTCGACTGCCATGACCTGCATCAGGTTGACCACTGCGACCTCTTGTCGAGTTTCTCTGGTCCTTCCTATACTTCGGGTAGCGCAACCCCCGAGTGTTCTGCTTCTTTGGGTGATCCCTTGGGGAATTTCCTTTTGATGGATGGCACGCGGATCTGTTCAAGGAACACACCTGGTGGCACCCGCGCACAGGTGGAGCCGATGTTGGCGAGTCCATCGGCCTCTTTGTTGCTTTCTCTTCCAACGTGCCGAAGCTCGCAGCCGTCAAAGTCTTCTTCAAGTGAGTTGTAGAGTGCGCGGTACGCGATCATGTTGGCGGCGTGCGCGTCGCATTCGTTCATCGTCTGCTGGACGACGAGATTTGAGTCACCGTAGATGACTAGGCGTGTTGCGCCGCATATCTTGGCCATCCTCATGCCGTGGATGAGGGCCTCGTATTCGGCTTCGTCGTTGGAAGATCGAAATTTCATCCGGAGGACGTACTTCATCTTGTCGCCCTGCGGGGATGTTAGTGTAGGGGTTCGTAGCATGGAAAACAAAAAATTTCTACCGCATGCAAACAAACAAGCCAAGATCTATCTACTAGATTGTAGCAACGAGTCGATAGAGGAACTCACCCTCGAAGATTCCAAAGTGTTTAACGAGCGATTCGTGGGTGATGTAGTCGTACTCTTGCCGATCTCAAGATCGCGTGACGATCCTTCCGTACTGCATTTCTAAGACACTTTGATCGGTCACGTTCGGTACTCGATGAAGACCTTCCTCTCCATTGTTCCAGCAGGCAGCGGAGGTTGTAGCACTCTCCTCGCGATTCCGGTTGCACGACGGCGTGGTACCGGAAGTAGAGGGGAGATATCGCAGGGCTTCGCCTTAAGCCGGAGTATGGTGGACTATGAGAGAGTCCTTGGCGATCTAGAGTTTAGAGGCACCAAGGGGCGGAGCTTGGCCGGCGGCCTAGGGCTTGGGGAAGCCCCAAGTCGGTGGCTAGGAGAAACCCTAGGGGCGGCGGCGACTTGGAGGTGGCCGGCGGCTAGGGTTAGGGTTTTGGGTGGTGTTGGGTGTAGGGAAGAGGGGCAGACCTGCCCCTCCTTTTATAGGTGGGAGGGCGCGACCAAGGGGAGGGAGTCCTCCCCCAAGTCGGCCTCCTTGGCCGGCGGGTGGAGGGAGAGTAACTCCTCCCCATGTAGGTTTCCTACTCTCCCTCCAGCAAGAAAAACTGCCGTTTGACTTTTCAAATTGGCGTTTGACCTTTTCAAACTAGGATTTGATTTCTCCCTTTATTTTTCCTAGCCATGATACCTAGTAGATGATGCAACCATTCCACATTGTCATGACACATTCATGTACCCTTCCCCTCCGGAGTGCCGGACCTTCCGGAACCTTCTAGAACATTCCCGATGAAAACACCGGAATCATTCCCCAACTCCGAAATAGGACATTCCTTATATGAATCTTATTCTCCGGACCATTCCGGATCTCCTCGTGAAATCCCGGATCCCATCCGAGACTCCGAACAACATTCGGTCTCTTACTCATCATTCCATAACTACTCAACAACATCGAATCCTTAAGTGTGTCTCCCTACGGTTCGTGAATTATGCGGACATGATCGAGACACTTCTCCGAACAATAACCAATAGAGGGATCTGGAAATTCATATGGATCCCACATATTTCTATGATTACTTTGCGATCGAATGAACCAATTACATATGATACCAATTTCCCTTTGTCTCACGATAGTTTACTTATCCAAGGTTTTGATCGTCGGTATCTCTTTATACCTAGTTCAACCTCGTTACTGATAAGTACTCTTTTCTCGTTCCCGTGATATGTGATCCCTTGTGAGCCAGTCACATGCTTGCAAGCTAATTGGATGACATTCCACCGTGAGGGCCCAGAGTATATCTATTCGTCATATGGATGGACAAATCCCACTCTTGATCCATGTGTTTCAACCCATACTTTCCGAACACTCAATGCCACCTTTATAGCCACCCAATTACGGTGTGGTGTTTGATGTCATCAAAGCATCCTTCCGGTGATGGTGATAAGCATGATCTCATGGTCGAAGGAATTAGGTTACTATGTATCAGAAAGCTTATAGCAATTGAACTATTAAAATGACTTGATCTTTATGCTACGCTTATCTATAGGGGTATGTCCACCATACCATTCTCCTAATGATATGATATTGTTATTAACAACATCTCAAATGTTCATGATCAAGAAACTATGATCATCTATTAATCAACAAGCTAGTACTAAGAAGAGGCTTTACTAGGAACTCTAATTTAGTTTACAAATCACACAAGTATTAATGTTTCTTGTTAATACTATTATAGCATGAATGTAAACATTTATCATAAACACAAAGATATAATAATAACTACATTTATTATTGCCTCTAGGGAATATCTCCAACAGTTAGTATTACCCCGGATCCTGCTCTTGCCTCGCGTTTGGAGCCGTCAAAGTGCATCGTCCATGACTATGTCATGTCCAGGGTATCCGGCAGCTGCAGCTCCATCCAGTGGACGAGGAAGTCCGGAAGGACCTGGGACTTGATCACATGGCGCTTCTCATAGACTATGTCTAGAGGTGACAGCTCGATGCCCCACAGGGCCACGCGTCCTGTGGCCTCCGGGTTGTTCAGGATGCTGTTCAGGGGTGCTTCATTGACGACCATCACCTGATGCTCCTGGAAGTAGTGGCTCAGCCGACGAGCCGTCATGAACACGCCATAGGTGAGTTTCTGGTAGTGAGGGTACCTCTGTTTTGTCGGCGTCAATACCTCGCTGAGGTAGTAGATTGGGCGTTGGACCCCATGGGTCTTGCCATCTTCGGGTTGTTCGACCACGAGCACGGTGCTTACCACCTGGTGTGTAGCTGCTATGTATAGCAGTAGAGGCTCGCGCTCCTTTGGCGTGACCAAGACATGTGAGGTGGAGAGCAGCCGCTTTAGATCTTCGAATGCATCGTCCGCTTCGGGCTTCCACTCAAATTTGTCTGCCTTGCGTAGCAGCTGATAGGAAGGCCGGGCTTTTCGCCCATGCGGCTGATGAACCTGCTCAACGCCGCGATTCGCCCAACGAGCTTCTGGACTCCTTTGAGGTTCTTCGGCTTCTCCATGGCCATTATGGCTCGAATTTTCTTTGGGTTTGCCTCGATCCCTCACTGGGAGATGAAGTAGATGAGCAGTTGGCCATATGGGACGCCGAAGGCGCACTTTTCTGGGTTTAGCTTGATCTTGTATTGATCAAGGTTGTCGAAAGTCTCGCGGAGATCGTCGGTCAGTGTCTTGGCCTCCCTTGTTTTGATTACTATGTCGTCGACATAGACTTGTATGTTTCGGCCGATCTGGTTCTTCAGGCATGCCTGGATGCACCGCTGGTATGTGGCACCTGCATTCTTCATCCCGAAAGTCATTGTATTGTAGCAGAACACTCCGAACGGCGTGATGAACGCCGTTTTCTCCTGATCTTTGACCTTCAGCCAAATCTGATTGTAGCCTGAGTAGGTGTCGAGGAAGGAGAGTTTCTCGCATCTTGCAGTCGAATCGATGATCTGATCGATCCGGGAGAGAGGTAAGTGATCCTTCGGGCAGTGCTTATTTAGCGATGTGAAGTCCACGCACATCCGTAGGATGTCCTTGTCCGTTTTAGGGACCATCACTGTGTTGGCCAGCCACTCGCTCTCCTTGATCTCTCTGATGAAGTTAGCATCGAGCAGTCTGTTGACCTCGACTCCGATGGCTTTGGCCCGTGGCTCAGACAGTCGTCGGATGGACTATTTGACGGGCTTGGCGTCTGGAAACACGTTAAGTGCGTGCTCGGCGAATTCCCTGGGAACTCCTGGCATGTCCGCAGGACACCGGTAATTTCCAGCGCTCGGAGGAATTGACGGCGGCGCTTTCTTGCGGGCTGAGGTCATTGGCGATCAGCGCCATCTTGGAGGCGTCTGTCGGGTGGACCTGCACCTTCTTCGTGTTGACTGTTGAGTCGAATGACATGTCCGGTGCATTCTGCCTTGAGACTGGGGGTGCCCCGTTGTCTGTCACCTCTCGGAGCCTTATGAGCTCTTCCTGCATGCCGAATGACTGGGAGATTCTATTGAAGTCCCTGTCGCAGTGATCCGATCGAGTGAAGCTACCGTGGACCGTGATGACGCCCCTAGGTCCTGGCATCTTGAGTAACAGGTACGCGTAGTGCAGTACTGCCAGGAACCGTGTGAATGCCACACGCCCGAGGATGGCGTGGTATTGTGATGGCCAGTCCACCACTTCGAACTCGAGTCGCTCGCATCGAAAATTATCGGGCTTGACGAAGATGACGTCGAGCCATATGTTTCCCAGGGGGAATATGCCCTTCCCTAGGACGATGTCGTGGAACATTATGTAGGATTGTTCCAGGCTGCACAGCGGGATCCGCATTGCTGCTAAGGTGCTGGCGAACATCAGGTTGATGCCGCTGCCACCATCCATGAAGACGCGGCTCATCTCGAACCCTCTGATCTACGCCTCGATCACTAGGGCAGCATGACCTGGGCGAGGGATCTGTCGGGGGTGATCCGAATGGCTAAACGTGATGCAGGACTCCGAACCGCTGAGGTACTCAGGGATGGCGGGTGGAGCAGTCATAGACAAGCTGACTTGGCGGGTGATTTTCTTTTGCACCCTATTTGTTGGGCGCCCCTTTTGGATCATTAATGACCCTTTTGGCACGGGGTACCCGTTTTCGCCGTTGTTCTGTGCGGGTGCGATTGGGTGATTCGAAGGTCCCACAGGTGGTGGTGGAGGAGCTCTGTGGGCGATGTCACCTGGTACGGGTTCCTACCCGTACCCAGCGTTCGGGGCTTGCTGCCTCATCTGGGACATGCTCTCGCTGAGTTTCTGGAACTCGCGGCAGTCTTTGAGCATGTGGATTGCCTTCTTTTTACCATCCTGCTTGTCGATGTAAAAGTGGATGGTGCATGGGCCCGACAACTTGTCATGTGCCGAGGGTCCATCGTCGCGGCCGCGACGTTGCCATGATTGCGCTAGGCGTACTCCATCGCAGAAGTTGTTTCCACGGTATTCGCCACTGCTGCGGTTGCCATCGCCGCGGTGGTCGGCGTAGCCAGCCGCGGCCATGTTGGGTCCGTCGCGATCGTCGTAGATGCGCAATCTTCGCTTGCTACGGTGCTCACGTCGGTGGCCGTAGTCATCTTCCTCCTCCGAGTGTGCTCGGTGGACGGAGTCCTCACCATCTGCCCACCTGTTGGCGATGTCCATGCGGTGGTCGAGTGTCTTGGGCTTGACGCGTCTGAGTTCTTCCTTGAAGTCCTGGCGTTTGACGCCATCCTTGAAGGCGTCGATTGCTCTCTCCTCAGAGATGTGCGCCGTGGAGTTCTTGGTGTTGGACCAGCGTAGTATATACGAGCGAATGGATTCGCCCGTTCGCTGGGTGCAGGCCCTCAGCTCTTTGATCGAGGCTGGTCTCTTTCTGGTGCCTTTGAAGTTTCGGATGAAACTATACGCCAGTTCCTCCCAGCTTCGGATGGATCCCAAGGATAGGCTGCTGAGCCAGATCCGGGCTGCGCCTGTCAGCTGCAGCTGAAGGCATTGCAGGGTGGTCTTTTTGTTTCCGCCGTGTAGCTTGACGGACGACAGGTGGTCGCTGAGCCACGCCTTAGGGTCCTGCATGCCATCAAACTTCGGAGTGTCCGAAGGAAGCTTGAGGTTCCGCGGCATCCGCGTCCGCCGAACGGATCTGCTGAAGCATCGAGCTCCGTAGAGTTCTCCTTCGTTGTCATCCTCTTCGAATTCGGATGAGCACACGCGTTTGGCGCGTGCCTTTTCGATCTTGCGTTGGGTGAGTTCGCTTCGAGCATCGTAGTCGTGGCTGCGATGTCATGAACTCTTGTGCCGTTGAGGTAGATCGTGTTCTTCCTCGTCGGATGAAGGTGTGGGACTATGGTTGAACCTAACAGCAACCTTCTTTTTCGGCTCCTCAGGAGCTTCCCCGTGGAGCGCAGCTCCAACGAGTCTGAGTCCGGCTAGTGCGAAGTTGTGCATGGCCCTCTTCGGGTCCCCCACCGGAGGTGGATGGGACGCGAGGTATGTGGTGGCTGCCATGATCGCAACTTGCGGTGTCTTTGGGATGATGTTGTCGTTGGCGTCCATCTCCATGAAGGATGTGTTGAGGGTTCGGGTCACCTCACGACGCGCGGCGGGGTCCATGTTCTCCATGTGAGAACGGTGCTTGTTGTCGTGGTTGCCGTGCGAGCTGGAGCCGCCGACGGCAGAGAGGGCAGCTCGCTGTGCGCTGGACTCTGAGGCTGCTTGCTTGCGTTTGTCAAGCACCTCTTACATCTTCACCTGCTTTTTGTGCTCTTCAATGAGGAGCAGGTGGTATGCCATCAGTAGGTCCCGTGAGGCACCCATAGGAAGGATCTTGTTGCCCGCCACGGCTTCGCGTGCTTGGTTCCATCCCTCCTCGCTGAGGTGGATTACCCGATTGGCATCGGTGTCATCCTCATTGGGCGGGGGGATTGGTTCCTCCTGTTTTCGCCATTTCTACCCTGCGGGTTGGGTTGTTGCTGATCCACGTCGCTTTGGATGACCACAGCGCATTGGTAGCGTTCGTAGGTCGGATCGCTGCTGCCGTAGCTTTCGGATCCGGAACCGTAGGTCCCTTCATCCGACGGCGGATCGCACATATCTGAGTTGCAGCTACTACTGTCATAGGACTCATCTGTCGACGGTAATGTGCGTAGCACGGGATGCGGAGACCACGAAGCGGGCTTGATTGATGGCAGTGGCACCCACTCTAGGAGGCGGAGAGTGCCGGTCTGTCCCACCTGGAAGCAGAAGCTCCCGAACAGAATTTTGAGTCCGTCGCCTACGGGCTCGAAGTCCTTCATGGTGGCTGGCGAGTGGGCGGTGAAGTCGAAAGCGCCTAAGAGGAGATGGCTCTCCATCGCCGAGGAGTTGTAGATCGCTTTGGTTGGTACCGTCATGATCGCACAATCAGTGCCCCCGATTCCCACAGACGGCGCCAATTGGCGAGGATCGATCTCGTCAATGCCCATTATTATGAGCTTGGGTTTTGGAGAAGATGGGGATGCTGGAGATCATGGAATGGTTAACAGACAAGCAACCAGGGGACACGAGATTTACCCAGGTTCAGGCCCCCGAAGGGAAAACCCTACTCCTCCTTGTCTGCTCTTGATTACGGCGGAACCGAAAGTTACAAGGGTGCGCAGATGCAATCTTGCGTGGAGGTGTGTATGCAGTGGCATGCGAGGTGCCCTCCTTGTCGTGCCCTCCTAGCCTTTATATAGAAGTAGGCAGGTCCCGGGTACAGATCGAGTCGGTTACAGGTTTAGGGTTTGCCCCTTTGAATATTCTATCTAATCTAGTCTTACTCTCCAAGGATCCGAAGACGTCATGGGCTTGGGCCACCCGAAAGTCTTCATGGGCCGTGTATATTTTCATGGGCCTTCCTTGGGATGGATCAGGTATGCTAATATCGTGTACCCGTAGGGTATAACCATGTCACCCACACTTCTAGACCTAACGCTAGTGTGGTCTCTACCTTTCAGCTCGAGCTTGCTAGCCAACTAATGCCCCGTCTCACAACTGCTGCTACCTTGGACCTCACCACTCTTAATGATGCTCTTGCCACTTTCACCCTCCAGTCGGACATGCCGGATACTCGTCTTTGCCATACCACTAACGAAAGACTTTCGAAAAAAGATTTCTATGTCCATGCTTTTAAGCACCTGCAGGTTGATGCTCAGACGGAAAACATTTGGAGAAGCGCTGCCCCTCTCAAGTGCAAGATCTTCGTCTGGTGACATGGTTATACCCTACGGGTACGTAACTTCAGCATACCTGGTCCAGCCCAAGGAAGGCCCACAGCAGATATACGCTGGCCCATGAAGATTTTCGGGTGGCCAAGGCCCCTGACGCCTTCGGATCCTTGGAGAGCAAGACTAGCATAGATAGGAAATTAAAAGGGGTAAAAACCCTAGAACCTGTAACCGACTAGGACTATGCCTGGGACCCGCCTAAGTCTATATAAAGGCCAGGAGGGCACGTCCTAGATCTCTCGACTCATACTTTCGCACACACCTCCACGCCAGATCGAATCTGCGCACCCTGTAACCTTCGGTTCCGTAATCAAGCGGACAAGCGGAGGGTTTTCCTCGGGCCTGAACTGGGTAAATCTCGTCCCCTTTGCTTGTGTGTTAACCGTACACGATCTCCGGCATCCCCGTCTTCTCAAAACCCATGTCCATAACAATGGGCATTGATGAGATTAAATCGTCAATTGGCGCCCGTCTGTGGGAATCGGACTAGCGATCGTGGCGGTTCGACCGATCGATCTACAACTCCGCGGCGGAGAATCACCTCCTCTTGGCAATTCGACTTCACCGCCCACGGCCACCATGAAGGATTTCGAGCCGTGGCGACGGACTCGAAATTTTGTTCGAGTTTCGCTTCGGTGGGACAAGCGGCACCCTCCGCCTTCTGGCGGTGCCGTGCCATCAATCGAGCCCGCATCGTGGGCTCCACCCGTGCTACGCGTCACCATCGATAGATGAGTTCTACAACAGCAGTACAACTCCAATGTGAGATCCACCTTGGATGAAGGGACCTACGGTTCCGGATTCGAAGCTGTAGCAATGACCGATCTGGCGCTACCTATGCGCCGCGGTCATCCAGGAGCAACAAACGCCTAACCCACCGCCCAACACGAACCCCAACCCGCAGGACGAAAACGGCGGGAACAGAAGAAGCCAGTCCCCCCCACCCGAAGGGGAAAATAATGGCCACGTCATCCAACTTAGCAAAGAAGGATGGGTCCAGGCACGCCGTGCCGTCGCAGGCGACATAGTCCTGCCTGTGGATGCACCACGTGACCTACTGATGGCGTACCACTGCCTCCTCATCGAGGAGCACAAGAAGCAAGTCAAGATACAGGAGACGCTCGACAAACGCAAGCAAGCAGCCTCCGAGTCCAGCGCGCGATGAGCTGTGCTCTCCGCCATGGCACCCGGCTCAAGCACGAACGGAAACTAGGGAAACAAGCACCGCTCGCGGGTTAGAACATGGATCCCAAGGAACGCCGTGATGTGACCCGAACTCTCCACACGTCGTTCATGGATATGGATGCCGACGGCAACATCATCCCGAAGTCACCGCAAGTTGCGATCATGGCAGCCACTGCGTATCTCGCGGCCCACCAACCTCCGGAAGGGGACCCGAAAAGAGCCATGCATAAGTCCGCACTCACCGGACTCGGACTCGTCGGAGCTGCGCTCCACGAAGACGCTCATGCGGAGCCGAAGAAGAAAGCTCCGGTCAGGCGCGACCGGAGCCCCACCCCTTCATCCGAAGATGAGGAGGAGCACGACCTTCCTCGAAGGAAGAAGAGCTCGCATCGCCATAAACGCGACTACGACGCCAGAGACGCGCTTACACAGCGCAAGATCGACAAAGCACGAGCCAAACGCGCATGCTCGTCCGAGTCCGAGATGGATGAAGGAGAACTCTGTGGCGCTCGATGCTTCAGCAGATCTGTTCGACGAACACAGATGCCACGCAATTTCAAGCTTCCTTCGGATACTCCGAAGTTCAACGGCATGCAAGATTCAAAATCTTGGCTCAGCGATCACCTGTCATCCGTCAAGCTGCATGGCGGTAACAAACAAACCGCCATGCAATGCCTCCGATGCGGTGACGAGCGCGGCAGGTGCAGCTCGATAGCCTATCATCAGGATCGATCCGAAGTTGGGAGGAGCTCGCTTACAGCTTCATCCGAAATTTCAAGGGCACCAGCAAGAGGCCCGCCTCAATCGAAGAGTTGCGAGCCTACACTCAAAGAACGGGCGAATCTATTCGCTCGTACATATTATGCTGGTCTACCACCAAGAACTCGCAGCACATATCTCCGAGGAGAGGGCCATCGACGCCTTCAGAGACGGCGTCAAACGCCAAGATTTCAAGGAGGAACTCGGGTGTGTCAATCCCAAGACACTCGACCACCTCATGGAAATTGCCAACAGTTGGGCAGACGGCGAAGATTTCATCCAGCGAGCGCAATTAGATGAAGAGGACGATTACGGCCGCAGACGGGAACGCCGCAGCAAGAGGAGATCGCGTGTCTACGAAGACCGCGACGGACCCGACATGGTCGTGGCTGGCTACGCCGACCGCCTCAACGACAACAGCCGCAACAGCGGAGGATACCGCGGAGGAAATTTCCGCGACAATGACGACCGGCACGATCGTGGCAACGCGACGCGACAACAGACCCTCGAGATTCGACAAACTTTGGTCCATGCACCATCCACTTCTACATCGATAAACAAGATGGCAAAAGGAAAGCCGGTCACATGCTCAGGACTGCCGCGAGTTCGAAACTCAGCGAAAGCATGGTGCGAGATGAGGCAAGCCCCAACCCTGCGTTCGAAACGCGCACGCCAGAGAAATAGCACGGGCTCCTCCGCCACCTATTGGAGGCCCAAACCAACCATCGCACAGTATCAAAACAACGCCGGTCGGATACCCCCACCAAAGGAGCACTAAATATGATCCGAAGGATGCCCCACAAACAGGTGCGAAGAAAATCACCCGACAAATCAACTTGGCGTGGCAACTCCGCTGCAATCACAGTACCTCGAGTTGGAGTCTGCATCACATTCACTCGCGGATCACCCTTGCGGATCCTCGCCCGGTCATGCTGCCACAGTCTTTGGGCGCAGTCGGAGGCTTGAGATGAGCGTCTTCATGGACGGCGGCATAAATCTGATGTTCGCAAGCACTCTAGCGGCTATGCGGATCCCGCAATGCAGCCTGGAACAATCAGACACAACGTTCCACGGCATTGTCCCAGGAAAAGGCATATTCCCCCTGGGCAAAATAGGGCTCGACGTCATCTTCGGGAAACCGGACAACTTTTGGCAGGAGCGACTCGAATTCGAAGTGGTGGACTGGCCGTTGCAATACCACGCCATCCTGGGGCGTGTAGCATTCGCAAGGTTCCTGGCCGTCCCGCACTACACATACCTACTACTCAAGATGACAGGACCAAGGGGCGTCATCACCGTCCACGGGAGATTCACCCGATCGGACCAATGTGACAGGGATTTCAACAAAATCTCCCAGTCTTTCGGCATGCAAGACGATCTTGTAAGGCTCCGTGAAGTAACGGACAATGGGGTACCCCCAGTCACAAGGCAGAACGCACCCGACATGTCCTTCGACTCCACCGTCAACACCAAGAAAGTACAGGTCCATCCGACGGATGCCTCCAAGACGGCCTTGATCGCCAACGACCTCGGCCGCGCAGGAAGGCGCTCATAGAGTTCCTCGTGAGCTGGGAAATCTTCGGTGTCCTGCGGACATGCCAGAGTTCCTGTGAATTCGCCGAGCACGCACTCAATGTCTTTCCGGACACCAAGCGAGCAGTCCATCCAAAAGCGCCGAGCCGAGCGAAGCTATCGGCAAGGAAATCAATAGACTACTCGCTTCAGACTTCATCAGGGAAATCAAAGAAAGCGAGTGGCTTGCAAACACGGTGATGGTCCCGAAGAAGGACACGGACATCTTGAGGATGTGCGTGGACTTCACGTCACTAAATAAGCATTGCCCAAAGGACCACTTCCCTCTTCCACGGATCGACCAGATCATCGATTCGACAGCAGGTTGCGAGAAACTCTCCTTCCTCGACGCCTACTCAGGCTATAACCAGATTCGGCTCAAGGTCGAAGATCAGGAGAAAATGGCGTTTATCACACCGTTCGGAGTATTCTGTTACAACACAATGCCCTTCGGGCTAAAGAACGCGGGTGCCACGTACTAGCGATGCATGCAGGCCTGCCTCAAGGACCAGATCGGTCACAATGTCCAAGTCTATGTCGACGACATAGTAATAAAAACCAAGGAAGCAATGACACTTATCGACGATCTCCACGAGACGTTCGACAACCTTGATCGCTACAGGATCAAGCTCAATCCAGAAAAGTGTGCCTTTGGCGTCCCTTCGGGTCAGCTGCTCGGGTACTTCGTCTCTCAACGAGGGATTGAGGCGAACCCGAAGAAAATCAGAGCCATCATGACAATGGAGAAGCCGAAAAATCTCAAGGGCGTCCAGCAGCTCGCAGGACGAGTAGCTGCACTAAGCAGGTTCATCAGCCGCATGGGCGAGAAGGCCCTACCATTCTACCAGCTACTGCGCAAGGCAGACAAGTTCGAGTGGACACCAGAAGCTAACGACGCATTCGAAAGCCTCAAGCGGCTCCTCTCCACCTCGCCCATTTTGGTCACACCAAAGGAGCGCGAGCCCCTGCTGCTGTACATAGCAGCCACACACCAAGTGGTCAGCACCGTACTCGTGGTCGAACGACCTGAATAAGGCAAGACCCACGGGGTCCAGCGCCCAATTTACTACTGTAGGGGTTCGTAGCATGGAAAACAAAAAATTTCTATCGCATACAAACAAACAAGCCAAGATCTATCTACTAGATTGTAGCAACGAGTCGATGGAATAACTTACCCTCGAAGATTCCAAAGTGTTTAACGAGAGCGGATTCTCGTGGGTGATGTAGTCGTACTCTTCCCGATCTCAAAATCGCGTAGACGATCCTTCCGGCGCTGCGTTCCGGCAGCGCTTCCGCAGTCGGTCACGTTCGGTTTTCGGCGAAGACCTTCCTCTCCCTTGTTCCAAGAAAGGCGGAGGTTGTAGCACTCTCCTCGCGATTCCGGTAGCACAATGGCGTGGTGCAGAAGTAGAGGAGATCCATGAGGCTTCGCCTTAAGCCGGAGCGAGTATGGTGGAGTATGAGAGAGAGCTATTAGTGGTCTAGGGTTTAGACACACCAATTAGAAGGCTCTAATCCGAAGGCTAGGGCAATTAGAAGCTCTAAACCAAAGCGGCTCTAAACCGAAGTCTAGGGCTAGGGTTTAGATTAGAGGATAGGAACTTGTGTGTCTAGAGGAGGAGGCCCTGCCCCTCCTCTTATAGGTGGAGGAGGTCCGGCGGCCAAGGGGATGGAGGGGAGTCCCTCCCCAACTTGGCCTAGGTGGTGCGCCGGCTTGGAGAGGAGGGACTCCTCCCCCAAGTCGGTTTCAACCTCCTCTTGCTTGTTTCCCTCACTTTCCTGTTTTAGCCGTTTGACTTTCAAACTGGCCATTTGACTTTTCAGTTTTAGGATTCAATTTAATCCTTTATTTGGAACAGCGAGAACACTTAGTACATGATGCAATCATTCCAATATGTAATGACACATTCATGTACCCCTTCCCCCCGGAGTGTCGTACATTCTGGAACCTTCTAGAACATTCCCGATGAAAACACCGAAATCATTTCCGAACTCCGAAACGGGACTTTCCTTATATGAATATTATTCTCCGGACCATTCCGGATCTCCTCGTGATATCCCGGATCCCATCCGAGACTCCGAACAACATTCGGTCTCTTTCTCATAATACCATAACTACTCAAACAACGTCGAATCCTTAAGTGTGTCTCCCTACGGTTCGTGAATTATGCGGACATGATCGAGACACTTCTCCGAACAATAACCAATAGAGGAATCTGGAAATTCATATGGCTCCCACATATTTCTACGATTACTTTACGATCGAATGAACCACTTACATACGATACCAATTTCCCTTTGTCTCACGATAGTTTACTTATCCGAGGTTATGATCGTCGGTATCTCTGCATACCTAGTTCAACCTCGTTACCGATAAGTACTCTTTTCTCGTTCGCGTGATATGTGATCCCTTGTGAGCCAGTCACAATGTTGCAAGCTAATTGGATGACATTCCACCGAGAGGGCCCATAGTATATCTATCCGTCATATGGATGGACAAATCCCACTCTTGATCCATGTGTCTCAACCAATACTTTCCGAACACTCAATGCCATCTTTATAGCCACCCTGTTACGGTGTGGTGTTTGATGACATCAAAGCATCCATCCGGAAAAGGTGATATGCATGATCTCATGGTCGAGGGAATCAGGTTACTATGTATCAGAAAGCATATAGCAATTGAACTATTGAAATGACTTGATCTTTGTGCTACGCTTATCTATAGGAGTATGTCCATCACATCATTCGCCTAATGATATGATCATGTTGTTAATAACATCTCTATGTTCATGATCAGGAAACCATGATCATATATTAACCAACAAGCTAGTTTAACAAGAGGCTTTACTAGGGACTCTTTTATGTTTACAAATCACACAAGTATTAATGTTTCCTGTTAATACAATTATAGCATGGTATGCAAACATTTATCATAAGTATGAAGATATGATAATAACCTACTTTATTATTGCCTCTTGGGCATATCTCCAACAGTCTCCCACTTGCACTAGAGTCAATAATCTAGTTTCAAACCTTTGTGTATTCAACACCTATGGCTTTCTGGTGTCGTATGTACACGATTGCTAGTGGTCAACTGATCTGCGGATCTGACACTTCCAGGTCCGTGCGTAATTGCATGTCTTTGCGTCTCTATGCATCACTCATTCTTTAATGAGATGGCTTTGTATAAATTTGGTCCTTTGGTGTGACCTTTAGTTCTTTGGGGTTAAAAACATGTTGATAATATTGTCGTACAATATATCTTCATAGTATTATTCCACTGTGAACTACACCTAGTTTGATAACAAACTACTTGACACAAATGCCCTCTTTTGCTGCTATAGTAGCAGTTATATACTTAGCCTTTTGTTGTAGTATCTGTCACAATGTCTTAACTTTGGAACTCATCCAAATCCATTATGGAACTTACTTTCCATTATATTGTGCCACCCTTAGTTTAGATTGAGATAAACTTAATTTGTACTTTGTGACAAAACTAGTATCAATGTAGTACTTTTACAATGAACTAACCATCTATTTGTCACTTCTACAAATAATATACTCTTAGTTCTTCCAAAAGATCATAAGAATATCCTTACTATTGTCCAATGATCATCTTATGAATCATTCTGGTATATGCTCATAACATTTAGAGCATAGGACATATCTGGATTTGTACATATCACAGTATGATTGATATAAATATTCTTTGTGATTTCATACATCAAGTATCAATCTATACTTGAATCTTTGTTTCACTTACCCTGTGTCAATACACTTGAATATATCATCAATATTGAACTCATTCAATCCTTTTTGTGCAACGAGAACCTTTCTTGTAGTTTCTATATTGAACTCATTCAATATATCATCTATGTACTTTTGGCACAACCATATTAGCGTCTATTGATGCCAAATATTTGGGTTTTGCCTAAGTCTTTCATCGG
This sequence comes from Avena longiglumis, assembly GCA_030063025.1. Lineage (NCBI taxonomy): Eukaryota > Viridiplantae > Streptophyta > Magnoliopsida > Poales > Poaceae > Avena > Avena longiglumis. Next base: position 162,760,926 of record CP125973.1, read on the forward strand.
GATGAAATTCTTAATATGTGTTAATAAAAGATACATCATTTCCAATCAACAATATGTCTTCCACATAATGTATTATAAACATGTCTTAGCGCTCCCACTTAATTTCTTGCAAACGCAAGCATCTTCATTGTCTCTGATGAATTAAAACTCTTTTAACAATTTCATCATAGTGAAGATTCCAACTCCGCGATGCTCACTTCAACCATTGAAGTTTGCTTATGCTTTTAGCATCCTCTGAATTTACAAAACCCTCTGGACCGTGTTATGCACATGTCCGAGGTAATAATTCTATTAGAAGAACTTGTTTTGTTTATTCAACTATCATATAACAAAATTATATGTAGTGGTTGCTACATTAATCCGTCTAGACTAAATATCACTATGAAAGATCAAATTTTGTCATAGTCAACCTTTGAACATTTTGCAAACTCCTTCCCAACATGTCGACTATTTCATAGATGTGAAACATCCATGTCTATTTCTTTATAGATCCAAACACAACTGTAAGGTCTTACACCTTTCTCGAGGGTCCTTCAAGTTCAAAACTTGATTTCACGTGTATGGAACTATCACGGATTTTATGGCTTCAAGCCATTTAACGGAGTCAGGGCTCATCATCACTTCTTTGCATGCAGTACGTTCATTATTCTCAAATAATGATTCAACCCTCAAATCTTGGTATTTGATTGTTTACTCGACGTACTTGGTTCAATAGAAACTTAGATCTCCGTGACCATAACCCTTGAGGTACGTGAGCCATGAGCATTGTTGCTGCCTCCGGAACACTTTTCGATTCTGCAACTCTGCACATATAGCTAAGGTTCGTTTAACCTTATCAAAGTTCTATTGTCCTCCCACTTAACTTTTCACGAAAAATTCCTTCTCAAAGAAACTTGACGTTCTAAGCGACAAACACTTTTGTCTCCTATGTTATGGAGGATTACTTAACAGTTATACAAAGACAGGTTCATCCGACTTTGGTTGCAAAACATCTTTCTTATGCATAACATACCAACGTTTAAGAAAGGACTACTTGGGTTTAATCCCAAACCATAACTTTATATGGTGTCATTTCAACGGATTATGATGGAGCTCTTTTTAGTGGAAAACGGTAATCTCTAAAGCTTTTAATCTTTAAAATACAATGGCAGTTTTATGAATTATACCTTTGATCTTACCATGTCAAACAAGGTTTAATTACATATCTCGAACGCTCCATACTCTTATGGTGTTTCGGGAAAATGCAAATCCACGGAACGATTCCTTAAATCTTAGGTATTATGCTAAACTTGTAACTCAAATATCTTCCTTTATGATCTTATCATAAACTATTTATATTCTTGTTACAATGATTTTGCACTTCATCTTGAAAGTCTTTGAACTTTTCAAATATTTCACACTTCATCCTTATTAAGTAAATATTCATATATTCACTCAAATTTTCGGAGAAAGCATATGAAGTTGAAATCCATCGCTCTTGACTACACATAATGGACTTCGTACAACAATATGTACAAGTTCCAATAAGCTAGTCATTCGTTCCCTTTTGGCCTATGAACGAAGTTTCAATTATCTCTAGGAAAGTTTCACAAGCGTCATGTGATCAAAAATCAAAAGACTCCAAAATTCCATCCACATGGAGTTTCTTCATGTTTTCTTTCCAATATAATTTAAACGGCGATGTCACTTCCTAAGTGATCTTTCAATCAATTTGTCTTTCGACATTTTTAGCACTAGTTTTATGGATGTGATTTTTCCAACGAGATTTGTGAATCATCCATCTTTTATGGATTACGGCAATTATTTGAACAACCCTTTTGTTCTCATAATACCTGATAAAACAAATCTTGAAGGCAAGCTTTGATGTTTTAACGAGCAACACAATAACCCTTTATTTGTTCTCGATGAACATCATCACATATTCTTTTGCTAATTACTTAGGCCCTTTGTAGTTCATGAATTCATTGTTTCGTATGATTCATACCAACAAATTCAGTATTAAATACTTAAGAACCACATTGTTTAATAAGCAAAGAATATAGCCATAACATGTATATCATCTATATACTTAAACTGAACAATTCTAGTCTTTTCCTTTCTGCCATATATTTATGAGATTTTCTTTCAATATTTCCTTTTACATTTGAAAGAATCTATCAACATCAATAGTGGAGTCATACATATGACATATAGTCCAAAGCGTGTATAGTTAAATACCAATGTCTTTGGACTTGCACTTTGAAGTAGATCACCATCATCAAATGTTTTGTGTTCTTTCAAATTCCTTTCTTTAGTAATCTCTTGGTGTAGTAAACATTTTACCTATATCAAATATTCACCCTTATCATGGAATCGTCCATGATCAAGCTACTTTTAGCTTATAACGATGAATTATGAGTATAATGTTGCTATCCAAAACCTTTTGGAGGATTAGGACAACAAGTGTCTCCAACCTTTTGCAAATTCTCATCAAATATGAGAACATGACTTTTGCCATATTATACTCTATCATGTTGTAACCAATACTTCGTTTCAGATATCACAATATCTTCCACACATCATGGTTTCAAACAACTCTTTCGATCCTAGATAACCTTGATATTAAGAGAATCCTTTGAATACCAAGAATCATGGAGACAAACATGATACTTATATACTAACACTTGGAATTGTTACTCTTGATTTAATACTAATTATTAAAATTCATGGAGTAACTTGAACTTCTTGAAAGTTTGCAATAGGACTTTTAAACTTTAGATTAACACTTCAAAACAATACGATACCAGTTAGAAAGTAACTAACCAGAATTCTATAGTTCTATCATCTCAACTATAACTAAGCGCAAGGTGGTAAGCGGATGCCAATGACTACAACAACTATGCAAATTCACTTTGATTTAGTTTATGATAAATTGAGTTCTAATTAATAATTAAATTAATCTAGGTGAACTCCACTCAAAACAATATCCCTCACATTGTTTTAGTGATCACACGAACCAAATCCACCACATCAAAACCGATCATCACGAGAGTTGATGCAACTTCAATGGCGAACAATCAACATGTTCATCATATCTACTATATGACTCATGCTTTACCTTTCGGTGATCCGTGTTCGAGACCATGTGCATACATGCTAGGCTCGTCAAGATCAACCTTAGCTTCCGCATAAGCAAATCTGGCTTGCTTACGTTGTATACACTCGCAGAATCTAACACACCCGATCATCACGTGGTGCTTCGAAACAACAAGCTTTAGCAACGGTGCTAACTAAGGGTGAACATTTAAGAACTTGAAATTGTGTGCTTGAGGGATCATCTTATAATGCTACCGTCGTCTACTAAGCAATACAAGATGCATAAAGGATTAACATCACATGCAATTCATAATATGTGATATGATATGGCCTTTCTTCTTTGTGCTTCCGATCTCCATCTTCAAGCACGAACATGATCTTCATCATTACCGGCATTGCATCAAGGTCAATGACGCTGCTCCATGGTTGTCTTCCACGGCTTCAACTATTACAACTACTTTGAATAGACACATGGGTCTTAATGAAATTAAAGACAACCATATGGCTCCTGCTGTCGACTTACAATAAGGAACATTGCATACATCATATATAATCAGAATCATGGCCATATCACATCACTGAACACCCCTGCAACACAAAGTTAGACGCCTCTACTTTCTTTGCATATTTTACGTGGTTTTGGGGCTTTCAATAAGTGTCGTTCTAGCTTACGAACAAGAACCACAACATTGATACTAGTATTGTTAATCACCGATTGTAAATTGGATCTTAACTATGCTAGGAGAAACATGCACCCGCAAAGCCACTTATGCAATACAAGTTGCATGTCAAGCGTGGAGCAAGTATCATGAACGATGTCATGTAAGGTTAGCGGGCCTTCATCCCAACATACCGCAAGATGCAAAGTACACAAGAAGCAATCGACAATAAAAGCATCAACGCCCACAATGACCATTGTGTTCTACTCGTCAACAGATCTACATATAGACACGGCTCGATACCCTTTGTAGGGGTTCGTAGCATGGAAAACAAAAATTTTCTATCGCATACAAACAAACAAGCCAAGATCTATCTACTAGATTGTAGCAACGAGTCAATGGAATAACTTACCCTCGAAGATTCCAAAGTGTTTAACGAGGCGGATTCTCGTGGGTGATGTAGTCGTACTCTTCCGATCTCAAGATCGCGTAGGCGATCCTTCCCAGGCTGCGTTCGGCGCTCATGATCGGTCACACGTTGGTACTCGACGGACCTTCCTCTCCTTGTTCCAAGGTGACGGAGGTTGTAGCACTCTCTCGCGATTCCTGTGGCAATGCAGGTACCGGAAGTAGAGGGGAGATCCCGCAGGGCTTCGCCTTAAGCCGGAGCGAGTATGGTGGAGTATGAGAGAGAGCTATTAGTGGTCTAGGGTTTAGACACACCAATTAGAAGGCTCTAATCCGAAGGCTAGGGCAATTAGAAGCTCTAAACCAAAGCGGCTCTAAACCGAAGTCTAGGGCTAGGGTTTAGATTAGAGGATAAGAACTTGTGTGTCTAGAGGAGGAGGCCCTGCCCCTCCTCTTATAGGTGGAGGAGGGCCGGCGGCCAAGGGGAGGGAGGGGAGTCCCTCCCCAACTCGGCCTAGGTGGTGCGCCGGCTTGGAGAGGAGGGACTCCTCCCCCAAGTCGGTTTCAACCTCCTCTTGCTTGTTTCCCTCACTTTCCTGTTTTAGCCGTTTGACTTTCAAACTGGCCATTTGACTTTTCAGTTTTAGGATTCAATTTAATCCTTTATTTGGAACAGCGAGAACACTTAGTACATGATGCAATCATTCCAATATGTAATGACACATTCATGTACCCCTTCCCCCCGGAGTGCCGGACATTCCGGAACCTTCTAGAACATTCCCGATGAAAACACCGGAATCATTTCCGAACTCCGAAACGGGACTTTCCTTATATGAATCTTATTCTCCAGACCATTCCGGATCTCCTCGTGATATCCCGGATCCCATCCGAGACTCCTAACAACATTCGGTCTCTTTCTCATAATACCATAACTACTCAAACAACGTCGAATCCTTAAGTGTGTCTCCCTATGGTTCGTGAATTATGCGGACATGATCGAGACACTTCTCCGAACAATAACCAATAGAGGAATCTGGAAATTCATATGGCTCCACATATTTCTCATTACTTTGCGATCGAATGAACCACTTACATACGATACCAATTTCCCTTTGTCTCACGATAGTTTACTTATCCGAGGTTATGATCGTCGGTATCTCTGCATACCTAGTTCAACCTCGTTCGATAAGTACTCTTTCTCGTTCCGTGATATGTGATCCCTTGTGAGCCAGTCACATGCTTGCAAGCTAATTGGATGACATTTACACCGAGAGGGCCCAGAGTATATCTATCCGTCATATGGATGGACAAATCCCATTCTTGATCCATGTGTTTCAACCAATACTTTCTGAACACCCAATGCCATCTTTATAGCCACCCTGTTACGGTGTGGTGTTTGATGACATCAAAGCATCCATCCGGAAAAGGTGATATGCATGATCTCATGGTCGAAGGAATCAGGTTACTATGTATCAGAAAGCATATAGCAATTGAACTATTGAAATGACTTGATCTTTGTGCTACGCTTATCTATAGGAGTATGTCCATCACATCATTCGCCTAATGATATGATCCTGTTGTTAATAACATCTCTATGTTCATGATCAGGAAACCATGATCATATATTAACCAACAAGCTAGTTTAACAAGAGGCTTTACTAGGGACTCTTTTATGTTTACAAATCACACAAGTATTAATGTTTCATGTTAATACAATTATAGCATGGTATGAAAACATTTATCATAAGTATGAAGATATGATAATAACCTACTTTATTATTGCCTCTTGGGCATATCTCCAACAACTACCTCAGCGAGGTACTAACACCAACAAAGCAGAGGTACCCTCACTACCAGAAGCTAGCCTACGGCGTGTTCATGACGGCTCGACGGCTGAGCCATTACTTCCAGGAGCACCAAGTGATGGTGGTCAACGAGGCACCCCTGAACAGCATCCTGAATAATCCAGAGGCCACAGGATGGGTGGCCCTGTGGGGAATCGAACTGTCACCCTTGGACATCGTCTATGAGAAGCGACACGCAATTAAATCTCAAGTCCTTCTAGACTTCCTAGTACATTGGATGGAGCTACAGTTGCCAGACACCCCAGACATGTCGCAGTCATGGACCATGCACTTCGACGACTCCAAGCGAGCAGGCGAGGGGTCATCTTGACCTCCGCAAGGCGACAAGATGAAGTACGTTCTTCGGATGAAATTCAGAGCCTCCAACAACGAGGCCGAATACGAAGCCCTCATCCATGGCATGAGGATGGCAAAGATATGCGGCGCAACGCGCCTGGTCATCTATGGTGACTCCAACCTCGTCGTCCAGCAGACGATGAACGAATGCGACGCACACGCCGAAAACATGATCGCGTACCGCGCGCTCTACAACACACTCGAAGGAGAATTCGACGGCTGCGAGCTTCGACACGTTGGAAGAGAAAGCAACGAGGAAGCCGACAGACTCGCCAACATCGGCTCCACTTGCGCAAAGGTGCCACCAGGTGTGTTCCTCGAACAGATCTGCGTGCCATCCATCAAGCGGAAATTCCCCAAGGGATCACCCGAAGAAGCAGAACACTCGGGAGCTACGCTACCCGAAGGACACGAAGGACCCGAAAAGCTGGACACAGAGATAGACATGGTCAACCTAATGCAGGTCATGGCAGTCGAAGAAACTTGGACGCGACCATACCTCCAGTTCCTGATAAACGGATAACTGCCTGACAGCCCGACAGATGCTCGGTGCATATCTCGTCGGTCAAAAGCCTTCACCATCATCAACGGTGAGCTATACAAGCGCAGCATCACGGGTGTACTACAACGATGCGTCACCATCGACGACGGCAAAGTCATACTCCAAGACATCCATGAGGGCATCTGCGGCCACCACGCAGGCAGCCGCTCCCTTGTCGCAAAAGATCTACGAGTAGGATTCTACTGGCCAACGGCCACGAGCGACGCAAAGGACATCGTCCGAAGATGCAACGGATGCCAACGGTTCACTGACAAACTGCACGCACCTGGGTCCGAGCTCAGACCCATACCCATAGCCTGGCCTTTCGCTCAATGGGGCCTCGACATGATCGGCAAACTGCCAAAATCTTCGAAAGGGGGACACGTCTTCCTCCTAGTTGCAGTCGACAAATTCACCAAGTGGATCGAGGCCATGCCGGTCACCAACCAGAAAGGCAAAACTGCTGTCAAGTTCTTCGAGTCCATTGTCTACAGGTTTGGCGTACCACACAGCATCATCACCGATAACGGATCGAACTTCATCTACAAAGAATTCCAGGACTTCTGCGAAGGCCTTGGGATCAACATCACGTACGCCTCAGTGGCACACCCGCAAACAAACGGGCAAGTGGAAAAGGCCAACGGCCTAGTCGGCGTCGGCATCAAGAAGCGCCTCATGAGCTCACTCGAACAAAAAGCTGGAAACTGGACGAAGGAGCTACCCTCCGTCCTGTGGAGCTTACGAACTACGCCAAACAGCTCCACCGGCTACACACCGTTCTTCATGGTACACGGAGCCGAAGCCGTGCTACTAAGTAAATCGCCACGGGACCCACGTGCGTCGCCTCACAAGCCGAATCCACGGCTGCACTCGAAGACGCCGTCGACACACTCGACGAAGCACGAGATATAGCAGCAGCTCGATCAGCGGTGTACCAGCAGAGTCTCCGCAACTACCATATCCGTCGGTTGCGTCCAAGGTCCTTCGTCGAAGGAGACCTCGTCTTGCGACTCAAGAAAAAGCGACCGAACAAATTCGAGTCACCATGGGAAGGACCCTACGTCATCACCGAAGTCATCCCAGGTGGCGCCTATCGCCTCAAGCACGTGGAGTCTGGAGTCGCATACTCCAACCCATGGAATATCTCGCACCTGCGACGATTCTACCCGTAGCAACCTACCCCTTTTTACTTCAATAAGGCTTTCAGCCAAGGCTACTCAGCCGAACAATGTACCTCCTCCAATACGATATAAATAAAGCTAAGTGTCTCGCCCTAAATCTTCAGTCCACTACTTTTGCAACTTCACTACATGCCTCAAACGCACTCGGGGGCTCCCCCCACCTCACGATTTCATCGACTGAGGACCAAACGCGTACACCTGAGTAGCTGACAACGTCAGGCAAACGAAAAAGACACGCACCCAATCAAAGCACTATGTGCTCATAAACAAACAAACCTTTACAACAAAGGGCACAACATGCCCAGCCGAAATATACAAATTTTACATCTCTCTCTTTTTACAGGTACTACCTATGTTGAAGAATAACCTAGGCACGCTGCTCAAACAAATCTACAATCTGTTCCGCATACTGCCTTACAGCCGCGTAATGTGGACGCATGTCCCACTCGCCACCATCAGGGCGAAGAGGTGGCCCAGCAGCCACATCAGCCAAATCCACGTCAGGCCGGTGCAGCCTCACAAGAGACAACGCAGCCTTCACTCCTGCGACAAGCTGCTGCCGCACCAACTCCTTGACATGGCTCACGTTCCGAAACTTCGATAGAAGACCCGCAAGGCTTGTCGGTACAGCATCCAAAGGGAACATGACGTGAAGCATCGAGGCAAGCGATGCCTGCACTTGGCGGAGCACCCGCGAAACTTGATGAACCCGATCCTGCACCGTCGCCAGAGCTATGGCGCGATCGCGATCCATCCAGAAGAAGCCGCCGGCCTCCATGTCCTGTTGAGTCAAGCAATTGACCCGAACAACGACACGCTCTTTTTCTTCCCTCGGAGCAAGATTCGCACCTGCGGCAATCGCACAAAACAAGAGTAAGGCCAGCAGGCTCATCCGAAGAACTGAGCTACAGCTCGAACCAAAGAACAACTTACATTGCAGCTGCTCGGAAAGACGAACCAGCTCCGCCATCAAGTACTCCTCTCTGGCTGCACCACGATCCGCCTTGGACTTCCAAACGTCGGCATGACCGCGCAAACCGAGCAAATCCCTTTCCAGACTGCGCACACGATCCCGAAGGAAAGTGAGCTGCGAGGAATCATCCAAGGACGGACGCAACGGCATTGTGGATGGGACGTCAACAGGGTCAGCACCCGACGGAACCTAGAGCAGCAGCAAAAGAAAGGAACACAGACATTCAGCCAAGGATAGAACACAACTCAGAGGAATTCATTAAATATATAAGGCCACTACGTGGCACAAGGATGATGTTCTTCAAGATATTTACAACAAAAACAGACTACAAACTATCCTACGTCTACTACGCCTAAGATGCAGGGCCCTGAGTCGCCTCGGGCGATCGCCTAGCTTTGGCCCGCCTTGCCGCGGTGCATACTCGACAACAAATCAATGAGCTTGGGCCCATATCGCTTGGCGAGAATAGGCAGCAAAATCCACCTCGGATCCATCGCGGCCGTCGGCATCCGAGAAGTAATCCGGGCAGATCCAGCTCCGCTCCGCCATGGCCATCGCCAGCCGACGGCGCCGATGCCTTTACGCTTGCGTTTATGCGCGCAGCGCCGGTGACAGCGCCTCGCCAGGAGCATCCACATCGTCAAGGGCTGCGCCCTTCAGACAAGCTCCTTGTAGAAACGACCAAGGACTTCTTCGCCTTGGCGAGGAGTTGACGGCAGTCTGCCGGTCTTCGACCGCCACAGTGGCATCATCTAGAGCACTCCCGTGCTCCAGAGCACCGCGGTCGAACTCGATGCATGCGGCATCTGAGACAAAAAGAAGAAAAACATGAAGAAAAGCAGCATAGAAGAAGACCCGAAGAAAAAGAAGCAAGTACAAAACCAGCACTCACCCGAAATAGCCTTGGCAGCAGCCATGAGCTTCGTCGCCACCTCTTTCTCACGAGCAGCCGCAACGGTGGCCAGCTGCTCCTCACGATCTGCAGCCTCCTGCTGCAGACGCTCCTTCGCTTCGGCTGTCTTAGCCAACTCTAGCTTGAGGCGCTCTTTCGCGCCAACGGCGGCTTCGGCTTTCTGCTCCGATTGACCAAGGCTCTTTTTGAGAGCGTCAACCTCACGGAGGGAATCGTTATGCTCCTCTGCATTCAAAACAAGCAAGTGTCAAGGAATAGGACCAGGATAAAAAAGAGAGGCATTAAAAGGCAGATAAATACCTTGAAGCTGCCAAAGGTTCGCCTCCAGCGCCAGGCGCTCCTGCACCAGCCGCTTGGCCTCCTGCACAAAAGGCTGTAGAAAAAGAAATAGCAGTAAAGAAAAGGGCTCGGGGGCTACGCCCAACACAAAGAAACAACAACAAAATTCGCACACAAAGACACTCGGGGGCTCCCCCCGTGGCATGAAGCAGAAAAACTTACATGTTCTGATGGCGACTCCGAAGGACCGCCTGCGAAATTCTGAGGCGCAACCACCTGCACCTCCTGCAACGGAGGATCCGGAGCTGCGCCACCCGAAGTCGCCACCGTCTGAGGCGGAGGAGACGCAATTTTCGAATCCCCCATCATCTCTCGCCCACCATCATTGGAGGAATCATGGGAGGAGTGCCTGCATACGAACCAATCAGCACAAGTGCAAAAATCATGAAGAAACAAGGATAATAGTGCAACAAGAAACTTACGAGCCCAGCGAACTCAGGTCAAAGACAGGAGGAGACCTTCGGGCCCTCTTCTCCTCCTTCTTTTCTTCCTTCTTCTCCTCCTTTTTCTCTTCCTTCTTCCGCTACGCTGGCGGGTGCGGCACTACAGCCCGCACAGGAATGGCAGGAATAGGAGAAGTAGAACCTCCATGACCGCCACTATGACGCTCAAGGCCCAGAGGATTTCTGGGAGTTGGAGGAGTCGAAGCATCTGAAGACTCGCTGGAGCTCCGTGACCGTTTCCGTGTATGGTCCTCACTCGACTCGTTGGCATCCTCCGCTGGAGATCGCGCCGACGGCAGCTCGGACACGGAATCAACCACTTCATTATCCGGGCATTCGGATACCTTTCGGGCAACGGCGGTGCCATGTCCGGCACCTTGAAGCTCTGCAAAATCAGAAGAAACTTTGTTAGCAAACAAAGGAAATACAAACACAGCCGACAAAAACACTACGTGCACAAATCTACACATGCGGTACGGCCAACGTCGAAGAAAATGGAGGAGTTAGCGACTTCCCCGGGATTTCTTCTCCGGCTTTGAACTTCAGCAGCGCACGAAGGGCCCTGTCGAGATCCCCCTCGGACATTTTCTCAGCCGAAACCCTCGTCGGATCACGGCGCCCAGAATAAAGAAACATCGGATGCACCCTCGCTTGGAGAGGCTGCACCCGACGCTCAAGAAACGTTCGGATGATGTCCACGCCGTTCACCTCCTTCTCCGGAATCAGCTGGAGATCCTCCACCCGACGATAAAGGGCCTCTATCTCGGCCACCTCACCGTCCAAGATTTGGTTTTTCCAAGATCTTTTCTTCTCAATCAATTGGGAGGGGTCAAAGGGAACAAGACCAAAATCTTGCCCGGGCACTACGGAGTCGCGGATATAAAACCATCGCCTCACAAGATCTTGGACAGATTCGGACATGGAAAAAGAAAATAAGAGAATATTGGGACTAAGAGAGATGATGCAACCCCCAATGGGATACACACCATCCGAACCAGATTGCCTCTTCACGGAATAGAGCTTCCGGAAGAGGCCAAAGTGCGGATCAATGCCAAGCCAGCACTCGCAAAAAGTGATAAAACACGCAATGTGGAGAAGAGAATTGGGAGACAGATGATGAAGCTGAATCCCATAGAAGAAGAGCAGTCCATGAAGGAAGTCGTGGACCAGAAAAGAAAACCCACGCAAAACGAAGGCGAGAAACATAACCCGATACCTAGATAGGGGACGGGGGATTACCTCATTTCCGGGGAGTTTGACGGCCTCCTTATCTTCGGATCGGGCCCCTCATGAAGCTTCGGAGATCGCTCTCCGCGTTCAACGCCGCCACCACCATCGATGGCCGAGTAGCGGTGCCCTTCTTTCCTCCGGCGGCGCTGGTACTAACCGCAGATGAAGATTTCTTTGGTTTCCCCATTGCGCTACGGCGGCGCTGGCGGTGAAAACGCAGAAAGAACGACGGAAATGTGGAAGGAAATCCCAGAAGCAAAAAAAATAAGTCGAAGATAGAAGAGCCCAGATTCCAAATGAAGAAATGGAAACTCGAAAAGGATCCTTCTGATTCTCAAAGAATGAGGGGCAAGGGGATTGATACCGAGAAAGATTTCTTCTTATTATAAGGCGTGATTTGATCCGCATATGTTTGGTAAAAGAACAATCTTCTCCTTTAATCATATCATAAATGGATTGGAGAGATGGCTGAGTGGTTGATAGCTCCGGACCCCCTGCTTATACAAAAACTTTCCAAGGTCCGCCTCATGGTATCCAAGTTGAAAGAGATAAGTTGAACAAGTATGGTCGTCCTTTATTGGGATGTACTATTAAACCAAAATTGGGATTATCCGCAAAAAATTACGGTAGAGCTCTACTAACCACAAGGATATTGGTCAAGATCGACTGATAGCGAGAGATAGAATGAGACAAAGCCTAAAACTTAGCCGAGCATTTAGTAGTAGTTCGGCTGGGGAAGATTTTATGTTTCAAGCCTTTGTTTATAGGATTGTATATCTAATTATTCAATAAATTAGATTGATTGACACGAGTTGATTTCCTATTACGATGGATGGAAGAAAGAATGGATAGTCCAATAGCGGCCTCAGCAGCCGCAAGGGCTATCACAAAAATTGCAAAAATGTCTCCTTTTAATTGGCAACTATGAGTAATTTTTATTTTTTTATTGACCTCCTCTCTGGTCTGGAGGAGGTCAAATTCGAGTTTCAATTCAATTTTGTTTTGTTAAATTATTTTACTCTGCTTCGACATATTGAAAAAGACTTTTTTACATAAGAAAGAAAAAAGAATCTTTCTGTTTCTTTCTATTAAGATGGAAAAGGAGAATAAAGTGGATTTCTAGTCACAGGCTGCAAAATTCAGAAGGCGGCTGTGCTTTTCATTTTCTTTTATCTTTCCGCGAGGGCCTCTGCTTTCCTCGAGGGAATACGACGAGGTCTACATAGCAGTTCCAATGCTACGCCTTCAACCGCTCGGCCATCTCTCCTACAATAATCTTATTATGGAAAATAAACTGAGTGAATAGCGATCCTTTAGAAGAAGATAAGTTTTCTAAATGAGATTGAGTGATGGATGCGGACAATCACAAGCCTACTTTGTTTATAGAAAAGAGCGTATAACCCCCGATCCCTACCTGTTATCGTGGGCCTCCTCTTCTGTGCCATTTGCCGCCTAATACACTATTTAAGTAAGTGTACCCCTTGTATTTGCTTCTCCTGATGGTTGGTCAAATAATAAAAACGTTGTATTTTCCGTCCCACTTTAAAAAGGGAAAAGGAAAGGCTTGATCTTATCCACCAGCCTCAGCAGCCCCTTTTCCTCTAATCCAGTACTAGTTAGAAAATGGATTCCTATTTGAAGAGTGCCTAACCGCATGGATAAGCTCACATTAACCCGTCAATTTTGGATCCAATTCGGGATTTTTCTTGGGAAGTTTCGGGAAGAAATTGGAATGGAATAATATAGATTCATACAGAGGAAAAGGTTCTCTATTGATGCAAACGCTGTACCATACCTTCCGCGCTTTTAACCCAACTCAAGCTGAAGAAACTTATTCAATGGTTACTGCTAACCGCTTTTGGTCCCAAATCTTTGGTGTTGCTTTGAGATCTGACTTACTTTAGTCCGTATCGTATCGTCGGTCTACTTCTGACAAGCAAAAGGCATACTCCGAACCAAGCTAGATAGTCTCCTATCACTTTTGTGTAATTCCAAATGTGAAGCAAGTCTCCGTATCTTATTGGTGAAACTAAATACTTGAAATTCAACAGAACCTCTGTTTTCTTCTTTTTCTTCTTTAACCATAAATCCCAAAATTCAAAGTTTGGGGGGTCGGTTTCGATTGACGTATGAATACTCTACGAATAGTTTTTTGAACTGCATGTTGTAAACGACCAAGAGCCAGTTAGCCAGGAAACCTAAACTCATAGGTGTCCATGCAGAAGGGAATCTTAAGGAAGGACATTCTTTTATAGTCTAGAAGGAAAGTAGCAAAGCCGAACGCAAATACACATGCAAATTGCGTCGACTACCTCATCACTGTCCAAAATGGGGGATACCGCTATTCATACATGGATGGACGAGGGACTCCGATCCATCAGATTCGAACCGATGACTTACGTCTTAGCACGGCATTACTCTACCACTAATTTTAAAAGCCCTTTATCGGATTTGAACCGATGACTTATGCCTTACCATGGCATTACTCTACCACTGAGTTAAAAGGGCTTTTTATTTAATTTCGGACCAGTCCACCTAGTCGACTTCTTGTATTTTTTGTGAGTTGTGTATTCACTCCAATAATACTATTGTCAAGTACCTTTAGGTATGAAGATCTCGGCAACAAGGAGACAAGGTATGTTCGTCATTCCCTTCATGACTCGTTTAGGAATAACGGATTCCTGGACGCAGGGGTCATGCAAATACATAGGCCCCTTCCCTTCTGCCGAGTTGTTTAGAAGGCGCTTTCCGTTCTACGGTTAGAAGGCGTTAAGAGACCCTCCTGGCCCAACCCTAGACACTCTAAGATCCTTTTTCAAACCTGCTCTACCGTAGGTGCCAAAGAAGAATGAGAAGAAGCCCAAAAAAAAGCAAAAAGGAACATAACCTCCGAGACTATGAAGAGAATAGAACCATATCGCCAATCCGAGGACGCCTACGAAAAGGTTGTTTAGATTTACGAAAAGGTTGTTTGAATTTACGAAAAGTAAGTTCTTGCTAATGGAAAAAAGGGAGGGTTGAATGTGGGTGCTGTTCTTATTTTGCCTGAGGGATTCGCCGAAGTTGGATCTAGAACTACTCATTGAAAAGAATCCTATTCTTATGGGTAAATGCTCAATATCCCCGAAGCGCTACGGACGGGACGAAATCCGGCAGCCAGTTGCTGGCTCTGAATAACCAGCCCGTGTAAAATAAAAGCAAACTCTCCAAATTTATGACCAACCTTTCCTTCAGTGATATAGTTGACTGTTCGATTGAGGGACTACGATGCATTTGACTCAGGTTTTTATTCCATTCCAGGATTCATTCATATTCGACCATAACGAGACTCAATAACGAAACTAGGGCCCTTGCTTTCCCAACTGGAGCAGGAAACTTCCAACCAAATAGGACGTAAATATCCCATTCCAAAAATAGAAATAATCGGGACTTTATGACAACGAACTACGGTTTCCCCCAATGATTATAACAACGAAGACGCATTTAACGGCCGTCCATCCGAAGACCTAACGCATGTGGCAGATCGCCGTGCGTGTCAACATCACAACGAACCGTCGTCACCACGCCGTCCACTACGCACAGAAATCGAGGAGACGCCGTAATTATCTCCACGCCGCACGTGACCGGTTAATTCAAAGTCAGCAAGTGGGACCCACGTTCGTCCAGTTAAGTCATCTCTGGTACAGCAGACGCTTGAGGTCATCGATCGTCAGCACTGATGTCATCAAAAGCTATACTAGCACCAACTACAATTCTTCGGCTCCACAGCTAAGAGTACTCAGTCGAATCTTCGATTCGACTAAATACTCAGGGGCTACTCCTATCAGGAGCGCTGGCCGCACACCCGGAAGATGAATAACGACAACATATTTCTTCGAGTCCTACGTCGAGTCTACGACTCCACTACGGACTCGGGGGCTACTCCCATAGGAAGGATGGATTTAATCATCCAAAAAAATTTGAGTCCTACGGACTTAACAACCGAACAATGCTTGAACTAAAGTCTCTGCTCGAGTCTACGACTCGAACAGACACTCGGGGGCTACTCCCATAGGGAGCGCTGGTCACGCACCCTATGAATTCTTCGACTGTGATCTTTCGGATCAACACGCAAAAACTTTTTGGCATCTCTGCCCCAACAAACGCCGAGTGAGCGACAATCTCCTTGACCACCCGAAACACCTCCGCGGTGATAAATGTTCGGATGCTGCGTCTGCGACGTAAAGATAAGACCTTCAGATATCATCTGACGGCCTGGCAACGTACATGAGTGCGCTCTGCTAGTACAAATCCATGTCAACAGGCATGATGAAAAATCCCGACGGACGCGTTGGGTACGTTAATTAAAATCACTGGAATTCCACTCCTGTAAGTCCTCCGTGGCCTGAGTCGAATTACCCCAGCATATGTTCCAGGTTCGAGTTGAGGGACTCGAACTTGAAGAAGATCGTGTTGTTTCGTCCTAAGACAGTTAACTGACCCTGATCCGTCGGGTGAGTCAGGCACACGCGTCAACAATCCCTACACACATATACTATTAATACATAGTTGCACCCGAAAGATGAAAGAGTCCTCAGTCGAATCTACGATTCAACTGATCACTCGGTGGCTACTGACATGATTATACCCTACGGGTACGTAACTTCAGCATACCTGGTCCAGCCCAAGGAAGGCCCACAGCAGATATACGCTGGCCCATGAAGATTTTCGGGTGGCCAAGGCCCATGACGCCTTCGGATCCTTGGAGAGCAAGACTAGCATAGATAGGAAATTCAAAGGGGTAAAACCCTAGAACCTGTAACCGACTAGGACTATGCCCGGGACCTGCCTAAGTCTATATAAAGGCCAGGAGGGCACGTCCTAGATCTCTCGACTCATACTTTCGCACACACCTCCACGCCAGATCGAATCTGCGCACCCTGTAACCTTCGGTTCCGCCGTAATCAAGAGCAGACAAGCAGGAGTAGGGTTTTCCCTCCGGGGGCCTGAACCTGGGTAAATCTCGTGTCCCCTGGTTGCTTGTCTGTTAATCGTGCCACAATCTCCAGCATCCCCGTCTTCTCCAAAACCCAAGTCCATAACAATAGGCATTGATGAGATTAAACCTCGTCATCTGGCTGGCCCACTAGCACTGCCTCTACACAAACGAGCGCCGCTTTCGCCACCATCTAGCTGGCATGGCGACATGCCATTCTTGCCCTTTGGACGAGGACACCAACCACCTCCTCACACGATGCCATCGTGCCCGTGAGGTCTGGAGGTTCTTTGCCTCAGGTGGCAACCAGTCTCCTCCTGACAGTGTCCATGACATGCTCTCCACTCCCCACACGTTGAAGGAACGAACCATCAAATACCGCTATTGCTTAGAGCATATGGAAGAGATGCAATGCGCAGGTCTTCAATGCCAAGGATGAGCCGCTTCAGGTGGTTGTCCGCAACTGCCTTGAGGATGTGCGGTTATGGGCCAATAGATGTACCTCTGCTTCTTCCTCCTCTTGGCTTAACTATTGGTGTAATAGATACGATCCACCCTGAGCCTCATTTCCTTCTCTCCTTGCTACCTTCTTGTAATATGTTGTAACCACCAGGTTTGAGATATAAAAAGGTTCAGGCTGGCGTAAGACCGTCGTAGTCATGCTAAAAAAAGGTCTCCCTAAGCCATCCATAACACCCCACTAGCACTTGATCAACAATGAATTAATATGTTGACATAATCCACACAGTAACCTGAAATGGGACATGGAATATGTTAGCATAGCTTGTGTCACCAACTTGATTAGAACCTCTCCCCCACACACACACCACCAACCAAAAGTAACTGCTCTAACCAGCCTTGGATTTTTTCCACACCCTCTCCTTCAATCAAATGCTTAAAAACATCATTCTTGGCGGTGGCGGAGGACCCCTTTGGACAAGGCACCTGTCCTACCTAGATTTTTTCCAAACAATTAAGTAATCGGTCAGTTTCACTTTTTCAGGATGTTATTTTGGAAAGAAACGGGAAGGGAAGAGGTGGACTGTCTTTCTACGAGCCAAGTTGGAGGAGCGCTGGTGGTCTGGTGTGTTTAGATCAGCTACGACTTACCTAGCTCGGTTTTTGGGCTTTTACGACCTGATCCACACATCTTTTGATTAATTTGTATTTGTCGGCTCGTGCACGCGTCTTTTTATAAACCTGGCTATATTTGTGTTTGCTTTTTCCAATCTGTCATTGTGCTCTATTTAAAACGTAGATATACAATTCCCAAAAAAGAAAAAACGCATACGTGAAGTGCTGATAATGATACTCCCCCTGATCCAAATTAAGTTAATTTTATCTAAATATGCATGTATCTAATCTAGATATTTACTAGATACATAGAATTTACAGAGTTAAGTTCTTAATATGGACCGGAGGGAGAATATGCTATTTTTAGAATGAAATATATCAGATTTTAATGGTGGAGAATAGGGAGTAACGATAGTGGGACTGTTCCATTTTTCCATGTGGCCTATCAATGTGTACTTTGCCCACGTTTTTAAGTCATGTACAATAAAAATGCCGAAAGAATTATAATGCTTTAGTTTTTCTTTTTCATGAAAATAATGTTTTAGATTTCACCCGTCCTCCGCCACGAATTCTTGGACTTTCCAATATCATACGGCACACCAAGATATTTCTTACTTGATGATTCAAGTTGCATGTTGAAAATATTCTTGACCACTTCTTTCTTACTGTTTGGAGACCCTTTGCTAAAATAAATCGAACATTTATCCATGTTAACTTGTTGTCCCGATGCCGCATAGTAAATATTCAAAATCTCTTACACTTGGTTTGCGCAATTTCCATTCACCTTGCAGGCTATCATCCATAAATAACAAATGGTTGACCACGAGATGGGACCACTTTTATACCATGAAGTAAGGATGATTCACTTAGATTTTTTTAGGCACGATATGCCCTCTAGTAGCAGGATCAGTGGTAAATATTTATACTTAATATTGTTAATGTTTGTTAAATACATCATTGGCTACGTTTGGAGTTTTTTAATAAAAAACTCGTAAATATAATTTTTCTATTTTCTGAAGTAGCAGGATCATCATCAGTGGTAAAGAAAGAGAAGCAAACCCACTAATGGGCCGAGCGAACGATTGGAATTTCTTTAGCTAAACCGGGGGGATTTGCACATTTGCCACTTTTCAGACTTTCTGCGTATTTATCATTTTCTGTACATCGGTGGTCGTATACGAATATCAAATTTCAAATAAAAAGTGTGGCAAATGTGCAAAAATTCCCAGCTAAACCGTGGTAGAAAACGCTCGGGCGCTAAGAGAGTCTTTTCCCCATCGCGTGGTTCGCTGGGAACGGCCTACCGCGTTCGCCAGGTCGGCGAACCGAAGCCCATAAGCTGCCCACGTGGCGCGCTTCCGTGTTCCACAGCCATCCCTGCCCTGCGATGAAAGAGGAAAGCACAAAGCCTCCTTTCCCTTCTCCCCCAATATATTCTCTGATTAAAAAAGGGCTGAAATTCAAACAAGCCACCGTTCATTCCCTCGTCTATTCGTGTTCATCCGCCGGAAACCTCGCCCCCACGGGGATTATCGGGGCTTAGGGTTCGGAATCCACCGGAGCAATCAGGCTTGGATACGGAGGGAGGCCAGGGATGTCGGAGCCCGTCGACCTGTCCGCGAGGCCCAGTGAGTGCCGAGTGTTGCTTCCTTGAACTGCCTGTCATTGATGTTTCCCCTTCGCGTTTCTTCGATGTTCTAGCAAGTTGCGAGGGCCTCCCTAGAAGTCCCGCTCATCGATTTATTACCGGTATCTGCTAATTTAGAGTAGCAGATAAGTTGACAGTTCGCTCAAGATAGTTGTATTACTGAGATTTAGCCTTTGGATCCATTCAGGGCGCTGTGATTCTTTGGCTATATGTCTCATGTGTATATGATACCTTTCTGTTGAGGGGAGCAAATCTATGAAGTAGCATATGAAATGCGAAATTCCGAATATGATTAATTGAGTATTCGATTGCATATCTTGGGGTCTCTTAATATGTCAGTACTGTGATGACAATTATTTAATTGTGAAGCATTACTAAGTCCTCAGTTCACCTGTCCGCTACTAACCGGTACTGCGACATCAATTTGCCCACTCTATTTCAGTCAGAGAAAAACACTGAGTCTAACAATAATATTGCAGTTGGAAATTTTGAGGGCTCTGCGCATGATGACGAAAAGGAAGAGAGCAAATCTGGCGAAGATAACTCAGAAGGTGAGAAGAAAACCAAAAAGGGATCCTTCAAGAAAAGAGCGATCAGTGCCGGAAATAAATTTAGGCATTCCTTGGGGAGAAAGGGGAAAGATAAGAGTGATAATCTAGTCTCAATAGAGGATGTACGGGATGTGCAAGAGCTGGAAACTGTGGAAAGATTCCGCCGATGCTTGCTTGATGGGGGCTTGTTGCCAGAACGTCATGACGATTATCACATGATGCTAAGGTACCACATCTGCTGATCTTAAAGCATATTTGGGTTTCTTATTTGGTAGATTACCTCCATTTCCAGCAAAAACATCCACAAGTAACATGTTGATTACATCTTATATAGTAAATTTTGCAAAATTACAGGGTTTATATTCAGACTGTCACAAAACTATATACTTTGCAAAACGACAGACTTAGGATTTTCGAGTGTCATGATTTGTGAAAATGCATCATTACACGTGGCTCTGTACAATTATCTAAATACGTTTTTTTTGTCAAATTGGTTTTTAAATTTGTCCCCAAAACTGTAGTTTTGTGAAATTGGTCTTGAAATCTCTATTTTCTTAAAAGTTTGTACATTGAAGATGTAGTTCGTTTGTCCTATACTTTTAATAACATGTCTTTCGTTAAATATTATGCTAAGAAGAAAAATCCAGTTTACTCAATTGTTTGAAATTTCCTTTTACACCTTCCATGTGTTAGATTCCTGAAAGCAAGGAAGTTCGATATTGAGAAAGCCAAGCACATGTGGTCAGAAATGCTTAAATGGAGGAATGAATTTGGGGTTGACAATATAGAGGTAAATCCAAATTTGAAACGTGAACTAAGAGAACATGATGTTAGCTAGTTCACGTAACTTCTAATATTGATACTTTATCCTTCAGGATTTCAATTACACCGAATTAAACGAAGTTAAGAAGTATTATCCACAATTTTATCATGGAGTGGATAAAGAGGGAAGGCCTGTCTATGTAGAACTAATTGGAAAAGTTAATGCCAATAAACTAGTCAAAGTAACAACTATTGACCGATATGTAAAGTATCATGTGAAGGAGTTCGAGAGATGTTTCCAGATGAGGTTCCCAGCTTGCTCCATTGCTGCAAAAAGGCACATAGACTCGTCTACTACTATTATAGATGTGCAAGGGGTGGTATGATTTCTTATGGCCAGGTTTGCTCTCACTGAATCCAATTTATCTGGTAATAGTAGTCATTGGATAATTTTTTATAATTCAGGGATTAAAGAACTTCTCGAAAGATGCAAGGGAACTAATCATGCGATTGCAGAAGATTGATAATGATAACTATCCAGAGGTAGGTGATGCAATTATTTTGCTTAAATGTTATTTTCACGGCTACCAAATATTCGGGGCACCCCTTTCCCAAGAATTTACTTCCTTCTGTTAATTGATAATCTTTTACTTTATGTGCCCATTTAGTTTCCCCTTCAAATTGCATACATAGAAAATTACTACTCATTCTGAATGCTCTTGCAGACATTGTGCCGATTATACATTGTAAATGCTGGGCAGGGCTTCAAGATGTTATGGAGTACGATTAAATCATTTCTTGATCCTCAAACTGCTTCAAAGATTCATGTAAGTATTGTATCTAAAAAACGTGGCCAACGGGGGAATGATCCCTCCCTTGGTTGTACGTTGTTAGATAGATATGAGACCTCTCTGCGCTTTTTCAGCACAAATAGCACCCCTGAGGAAACCGCGCCTTGCGCAGGATTCGAACTCGGGTGGGCGGGTTCATCACCCTGAACTCCTGCCACTGAGCCAGCGCTCAGTTCTCAAAAAACGTGGCCAACGGGGGAATGATCCCTCCCTTGGTTGTACGTTGTTAGATAGATATGAGACCTCTCTGCGCTTTTTCAGCACAAATAGCACCCCTGAGGAAACCGCTCCTTGCGCAGGATTCGAACTCGGGTGGGCGGGTTCAGCACCCTGAACTCCTGCCACTGAGCCAGCGCTCTGTTAATTTTATATTTCTGCTATCACTCTGTGGTTCATGGACAACATTTTCTTCATTGATTGAACACCTGAGTAGCATTTTGTATATGTAATGTTTACCTCATCTATCGTTCTCATCAAGGTTCTTGGAAGCAAGTACAAAAATAAGCTGCTTGAAATAATCAGTGAGAGGTTAGTACCAAACTTCCAAATTTCCATTCGCTTAAACATATTAATTCTTTGTTCATGCATACTTGTGTTCAGCTTCTGTCTAATATTTTTATTATCATGATCAGTGAACTGCCAGATTTTCTTGGAGGCAAATGCAGGTGTGAAGAGAATGGAGGTTGCTCAAAGTCGGATAAAGGTCCTTGGAAGGATCCTAACATAATAGAGGTTTTGTCCATCTCGCACTCTTATTACTGGCTTCCCTGTTTTACATCACTAACATAATGTATCTTCCTTTTTTGCAGAGGGTCCTTAATGGTGAAGCAAACTATGGTCGACAAATCCTTGCCATATCAAGCACCGATGTGAAGGCAGTTTGTGATACTAAGCTTCGCCACTCAGCTGTAAGCACACTTAGTTAGGATCGTGCAAAATGATTAGATCACCTTAAATTTTTCATTGAATTATCTGTTTCCCTTTGTATCAGGAAAGTGATGCCTCAGCCGGCTCTACATCTGAAGTGGAAGATATTGCACCTGCTGCTCCAGTGGACACCATTGTGAACCCTTATTTTAACCTTTTCCACGAGGCAAGTATATACCCCCGTAGTATCCCAATTCAAGATATGAACCAATGCTATCACTAGAAGCACGTAAATTCTATGTCCAATTGCAAGAATATGATATAATTTTGTAATGTCCATTTGTTTTTTCAACTACCTGAGACTAAGGCGTAGAGTCTACTGTCCAAAACTGAAGTGCCTTTGGGTTCCTGCTTTTTCTTAATTTGCTGCTTCAGTTTTTTTCCAGCAATTTTTGTTGGTCAGTATGCTCATTGATTCATCTTCCCTGTCTGCAGCCAAAATCTCCAGGACAGACTTCGACTTCTGGTGCTACTCCTGTTGTCGAGGAAACCATCCCCACTGTTGTTGACAAGCTTGTGGATGATGCTTGCAACAGTCCTAGAGCCACCTCAATGGCTTCTACCTCAGGTTTTATGCATGGCTTTCACTCATACTCACTGAGAAATTTTTTTGTGGGGAACTCTCAATGAGGAGTTACCATGACTTATGGGCCAAATTGTACAGACTAAGTAGAGTTTAGAAGCACACCCGGAGTGGAGATTTCTGGCTCCCGGGCTCAAGTGATCCCATTATTTTGAAAAAGATCGAAAATCCTATTTCTGAGTTTAAAAAATTCTAAAAATGATCTGGATGTAGCCAGTGATATATTCCACAAACATGCAAAATCTCAATTTTAAAAATTTGTATTTTGAGATACACAAAAATGACAAAAGTGTGGATCTTAGTATAGTAAACAATACACATATTCAAATCTCCAAAAAATATCTCATTTTGTCATTTTTGTATAGCTCATAATAAAAAGAATTTCCATTACGAATTTGAAAAAAATGTTGACCAATGGGGGAAGGATCCCTCCCTTGGCTATACGTTGTTAGGTAGATGAGACCTCTCCAGCTTGTTTTTTAACACAGGATAGCACCCCGTTGGTCAACGAGCGCTTCTGTGACTCGAACACGGGTGGGCTGGCTTGGCACCCTGAGCTTTAGCCACCAAGCCAGCACTTGGTTCCCACCATTACGATTTTACATGCTCGTAGGATATATTATTGACAACGTCGAGAAATGTTTTCAATTTTTTTTTTTTGAAACTTATAAATATGACCTTCACCTGTTCAAAAAAATATATGATTTTCAAAAAAAAAATATAGAGGGATCACTGGTACTCGGGAGCCAAAGAGACTTTCCGCCCATAATGAACCATCTAGTATAGAACATATTCTTCTGTGAATATTTTCATAGTTTTTAACTTAAGAGTGTCTTATAAAACAAGTCCACTATGACCTTAATGGATTCATATTGACTAGTTTTGTTGCATGCTTCACTCAGGTTCATTCTCCTTGAGAAATATACCTATGGCACTGGGAGTGCTGCGAACTCAGATTGTTACTTGTCTGACAGTGTTTATTATGAGCGTTTTTATGGTGATCCGTTCTTTCCCAAGAAGAGTCTCTGAAAGGTTCTCAAGGCAGTCCGTTGCCTGTAATCAATATTGTGGGGACTGTCCTCAAGATTTGGAGTTTAAGGAAGAGATCCGACGTCCATCTCCTTCTCGACATACAGAAAATGGTACCCTTCCTTGTGTATTAAGGCGGCTTCATGAACTGGAGGAGAAGGTGCATGTACTTGAAGCAAAGCCATCTCAAATGCCACTTGAAAAAGAGGAAGTGCTCAATGCAGCTGTCCGTCGTGTGGATGCATTGGAAGCTGAGCTGATTTCTACAAAGAAGGTACTAAGGGCAGTGACGGCGGCAGGGGTATTTCTTGGTATTCGACTGAATACCAATGGTTTTGACAAAACAGAGATTTTTTTTGGTAAAACAGCGAAAATTTTAGCAAAAACAGTGACGATTTTGGCAATATGAATACCGCCTTCCAGAATGAATACCAGCCCTCTGAAACCTGGTGCCCCCACTGCTAAGGGTGTGCAAAAAGTGAAACCACTCAAACTGGCCAAAAATTCCGTGGTTCAATCCCATTCACAAATCCAATCTGAATTTTGAAACTGCTACAAAATTTTGAACTAGCCCAAACCGGCTAAGGTGTTTGCACAGGCTCAGAAGGCACCCCTAGTTCGTTAAACAGTAAACTCAAGCAGCGATATCAGATTCAGTCCAGTTGGATAGATTAATTAATGTTTGATGATAGGCCACCTCGAAGAAAGAAAAGTGTATTATCTATTTTGTTGGGTGGTAGTGATATCTATTGTTGATTTCAACTACAAGCATGAGAAACAATGTGATGGAAGCCTCTGTCCATTCATTTTGAGTACAGTAGTATGTTTTCTTTATTAACTCTCGTTCCTCTCATATGCAGGCGCTGTATGAGATATTGATAAGGCAGGACGAGCTGCTTGCATATATTGAACGACAAAACAATATGAAGTTTCGGGTATGTTTTATCGTATTGTTTGTTTGTCTCTTTTAAGTTCTGAAAGGGGCTTGCTCTTGTTGCTTACCCCTTCTAATTCTACTTTGATTCCATTCGTTAATTTGCAGAAAAAGTGGTTTTGCTTCTAAGTACTGGGATATATACGTACATTCCCAGCTATCTATATTCCTTCAGGACTCTTCTAATCTTCTTTGCCGATTGGCTCCATATATTCCTTCCGGTGTGAAGTTGTGTAAGTATTACAAAAAGAAGCGCAGGCGGGCATTTTGCCGCTTCTTTGATGTTCTAGGTGTTATGACGCTTGGAACATGTACACTACATAATTCAGAATACAAGGGTGTACAGTATATATTCTGCCATGTCTCAGTTGCAAAAGGGCCTTTCTGTCTTGTCCGTCAAAATTCATTATTGACCGTCGAATTTCTAGCTGGAAGAACACTAGCGTCCACGCATGGTGATCGCATTGATCCGTCGGACTCCTGAGCTTAATAGCATCCCAATTTGCTGTAGTCGAGTTGCAGACGTCTCTCAAACAAAAATCGTGACTGTTTTGCTTTGTTCCTTCACTTTTGAATGGCTTATGTCATCTTTTGACCCAATAGATTGGTGGAAAATACTCTCCTTTTTGGAGATTGAGAATATTCTTAGTAAAAAGGGAATCATACAGGTCCTTAAGCAAGCCTACGGCGGACACTGATTCAGTTCAACTCTGGTTTGACTGCAAGCCTGTCTGTTAATCAATCTGAACGAGCAACGAGCACTTCCTTGTCCATATCATGATACCTTTGGCACAGTGGACGCCACTGCCAGTGCCTGGAACGGTCATAGCTTTTCCTGGCAATCTGTTTTGATGCCTGGAGACATCATCATGCATGTGTAATGGCGTCAGATTAGCCAATCAGACCCTACGCGCACCAGCCACACGACCATCTCCGTCTCATCACAGCAGGTGATTGGTTGATTGCGCCACTGGTACGTGTAGGATTTGACCCGCCCGATTCTGCCACTTGTTTCGGCAGGAGGTATTGCTGCTTCCACATTCGACGCTTCCAAATCGGGCTCGCCGTGCACTTTTCCTGTTTCAGCGTCCCGTTTTGACCTGAGACGTCAGGGTAGCCGTCAGGCAGGCGGCAAAATCAGTCAGGTTAGTTGTATCATCTTTGTAGTGATTTTCGTAGTGCTTCCTGATACAATTGCGACAAGAAGATAACGAATACAATTGCGACAAGAAGATAACGAAGAACGAAAACGAAAAACACAGCAAGGGGACACAGATTTAACGTGGAAAACCTCTCCAACAAAGAGAGGGAAAAACGCGGTAGCCAATAAACTTCACTATATCGAGGAGTGTTTACAACGCCGGGATTTCACAGATGCAACTCTCCCAACCGCGGCTTACAAGGGGTTTATATATCGGTGGAAACCTAGGTCTTGACGATCCGTCTGCATCATGTATGAAGTTGGCCTATACTTTGTAGAATTTGGATCAACATATAACAAACTCCACCTTGAGACAAATTCCTCCTTGTAGCATCAACAGAACCATCTCCTGAACAAACAAAGCAAATACTTTCGCGCCAATAGCCACTTGGGCTAATCAGTTAAACCAACTAAGTTCGAGCAAAGCTCAAACTTAGCAATGTAAACAGTTTAGTCATCATATCGGCCGGGATTATCATGAGTGCTGATCTTGCATACCTTTAATTTACCTTGAGCAACAATGTCTCTAACAAAATGGTACTTGACATCAATGTGCTTAGTTCTCTCATGGAACATCGATCTTTTGTAAGGTATATGGCACTTTGACTGTCACAAAACAAAGTAATGCAAGAATCATCTCCACAAAGCTCAAGCAAACAAACCTTTCAACCAAGCAGTTCTTTGCAAGCTTCAGAATAGCCATGTATTCAGCTTTCAGTGGATTGTGCAACAACAAATGCAATGTAGCCTTCCATTAACAAGACAACCTCCAACATTAAACACATAACCTGAGGGATCTTCTCTTATCCAAATCGGCAGAAAATCTGAATCCACATAATAGCAGTCCCTCACCGGTCCGCAAACTTCAAACAAGCATTGGAAGTGCCAAGAAGGTACCGAAAACCCAACAGCCTTCCAATGTTCTTTACCAGGATTAGCCATGTATCTACTTATCAAACTCATAGCATATGATAAATCGGGACGAGAACAAACCATGGCATACATCAAAGAACCAACACACTAGAATATGGCACCTTTGACATGTACTCAAACTCTTCATCGAGAGTAGGACATTGAGAAACCGACAATTTAAAATGAGGAGCAATAGGAGTACTAACTGAATTGGCACCATCCATATTAAAACGATGAAGAACTTTCTTAATGTAACTGTCGACTAAGAAATAACAAACCAGATTTTCTATCTCGGTAATCTCCATACCTAAGATCTTCTTAGCAAGACCAAGATCCTTCATCTCAAACTCACTACTTAGGTGTGCCTTCAAAGTAGTGATTTCTTTCATGCCCTTGGCAATTAACATATCATCAACATATAGCAGCAAGTATATAGGTGACCCATCAACAAACTTGATATAAACACAACTATCATATTTAGACCTCTCAAAACCATGTGAGATCATAAATGAATCAAACCTTTTATACCACTGTCTTGAGATTGCTTTAAGCCATAAAGAGACTTCTTTAATTTGCACACAAAATCCTCTTTACTGTGCACTATGAATCCTTCCGGTTGGTCCATGTATATTTCCTCATCAAGCTCTCCATGCGTAAAAGCGGTCTTGACATCTAACGCTCAAGCTCAAGATCACGCATAGCCACAATACTAAAGAAAGTACGAATGGAACTATGCTTCACAACGGAGAGAACACATCATTGTAATCAATACACGGAATCAGCTGAACCCTTTTGCTACTAACCTTGCCTTGTACCTTGAAGGCTCTTTGGGAGATAGACCTTCCTTTTCTTGAAGATCCACTTGCGTGGACGCCTTCTTTTGTTTAGGCAAGTGCACAACATCCCATGTGCCATTTTTCTCAAGCGATTGCATCTCTTCTTGCATAGCGAAACCCACTTCTCGCGGTCAACGGATGCAATGGCTTCATTATATGTAGCAGTTCAATCGTTCTCCACTGCTCAAAGACAACTCAAAGCATAATGTACAAGATTACACTCTTCAATTAAACGAGGACGAGGACCACGATTCGCCTCGGTCTATCGGCAACAATGGACTCATGTGGCTGCTACAAAATAGTAGGTGAGTGCTGAACAACAATATCATCAATGTTTTCCTCATGTGTATCTTCAACGATAGCATCATTATCAACAGTTTTTCGTGTTCTCCACGCACATTAACTCTCTCCTCTCCAACAAGGAGAGGTATCCGATGGCAAGCTATCATGATACATAATGACTCATTGAAAACAACGCGTTTCTACTTAGCAAAATCTTTTAGTTTCGTGATTCCATAGTTTATATGCTTTGACTCGAACCATAACCAAGGAATATGCACTTAACAGCCCTAGGCTCTAACTTTCCATTATCAACATGAGCATATGCAGTGCAGCCAAAAACTCTCAACTGTGAATAATCAGCAGGCGAACCTGACCATACCTCAATGGGAGTTTTCTTCTCAAGTGGAATAGAAGGTGACCTTTTGTTGAGGTAACACGTGTTGGTCGCTTCAGCCGAACGTCTATGCATACCTGCATTAGACAACATACAACGAGCCCTCGAGATGATGGTTCTATGCGCTCTGCCACGCCATTCTGCTGAGGAGTATATGGGATGGTGTGATGCCTGATCATGCCATCGTTACTGCAAAACTCCTCAAACTCATTAGAAACAATTCCATACCATTATCAAGATTAGTACCTTTACCTTCTTCTCACTGTTTTTCAACCATAACTTTCCACTTCTTAAAAGCATCAAAACATCAGATTTATGCTTCGAAAATAAGGCCACACCTTTCTTGAGTAATCATCAATAATAGTAAGCATATAATTAGCACCACCAATAGAAGTCTTACGGGACGGACCCCATACATCAGCATGCACATAATCTAATATGCCTTTGGTGGTATGAACGGAAGCATTGAATTTAACTCTTTTATGCTTACCAAAGATGCAGTGCTCACAAAACTCAAACTTACTCAAGTTGCAACCATCAATCAGCTCTCTCTTGACCAACTCTGCCATGCCTTGTTCGCTCATATGCCCAAGACGCATATGCCATAGATGTGTTTTACCACAATCATCAGAATCATTAGAAGTAACAGCAGCAATACCGGGCAAAGTGCTACCTCTAAGAACATATAATTTAGCGTAATTCATATCACCTATCATGTGAATAAGAGAACCTTTTGATACCTTCGAACTCGATGCCCACCGGCATACTTGTATCCATCAACGTCCATGGTACTCAGGGAGATCAAATTTCTGGCCATGCTTGGTATGTGCTTTACCTCACTCAACGTGCGTGTCACGCCATCATGTGTCCTAATCTTAACAGATCCAACATCAACGATATGGCATGGGTTGTCATTCCCCACACGCACAAAATCTCCATGCACAGACTCATATGAACTGAACCAATCCTTGTTACGGCAAATATGAAACGAACATGCGTATCAAGTATCCATTCATCATCACGAGAAGCACAAGCAGCAAAACAGCTAAGCATTCACCATCGAACTATCGAAACAGCAGCCTTACCAGAACCTTCAGTCCTATCTTTCGGTTGGTAAGTTCCGTTTCTTTTCTCCTTATTCTGCAACTTCCAACAATCATCAATAACATGATTAGATTTCTTACAATACCTGCAGAATTTATCCTTTCCTTGGACTTTGAACGACTTCTACCGTCCTTGCTCTTATCTCTGTTGCCATAGTTGTTGTACCTCTGCTCGGTCCTGCCACGAACCTCACAGAGCCTCAAATTGGATGACGTCCCATCGACCCTACCATAGTTTTCATCTTTTCCCTCTGTTTAAAGGCGTCATGTACTTGCAAGGGTTAGTTCATCACGGCTCAACAATATTGTATCACGAAAGTGTGTATAGGAACTAGGCAACGAGCATAAGAGTAGAAGAGCTAAATCCTCATCATCATATTTTACCTCCATAGACGCAGAGTAAACAATCTCTTTAAAAACAGATATGTGATTCATTACCGATCCACCTTCTTGCAGCTGTGCGAGAACAACTTCATCTTCACGTTCATCTTCTTGGTTAGATCCTTTGACACAGATCGTTTCCAGTTTTTCCCATAGGGCAGCAGCAGATTTCATCTCCGATTTCGCAAAATATTATTGGACAGATGAAGTTGAATCAAAGACAAAGCCTTACGGTCCTTCCGCTTCTCTTGGCGGACCAGGTCTTAGCATCCTTTTCACTAATCCATCCAGCGCTTCATCCGGATCGAAGTTTGGGCGAGAATCGCCGCATCTTCACCGCCACAAGGAGAATCTTGTGGTGTAGTCCAGTGGTAGATCGAACTTCAATGACGACATGTCGCAAACCCTAGATTAGAACACGGGGCTCGATACCACTTGATACAATTGCGACAAGAAGATAACGAAGAACGAAAACGAAAACACAGAAGGGGACACAGATTTAACGTGGAAAACCTCTCCAACAAAGAGAGGAAAAACCACGGCGCCAAATAAACTTCACTATATCGAGTGTTTACAAACGCCGGGATTTCACAGATGCAACTCTCCCAACCGGCGGCTTACAAGGGTTTATATATCGGTGGAAACCTAGGTCTTGACGATCCGTCAGATCTGGCGGCTCGCCCTTCTGCGTCCCCGTTGGGCACGGTGTGGGCCAACTTCAGACTCGTTACACTCGGCCCAAGCCTCCCGGCGACGGGCCTCGCTCCACTCGTCAGAAGTTGGCCTATACTTTGTAGAATTTGGATCAACATATAACACTTCCTGCTTTAGCGGGCTTACACGTGCCAATAGTGATTTTCGTAGTGCTTCCTGCTTTAGTTCCTTGTTTTTATCTTGCATGCTGTAGCCTGTAGCAGAGACAAGAATTTCAGCCAATTGGTACATGCGGAGCGACGGCTTGCCCATGGACTGAACCGAGTCTTAAATTTGGGCAGATCCAGCCTCAGATTAGGTTGGTGCAACAATCTTCTGTTCTGAACCGTTGCAACTGATTTTTCTGAGGTTAACTCGCATGATGCAATTGTCATCTCCTGGAGATGGCCCTACATGAGGTTAACTCGCATGATGCAAATTTCTGTCCACCAGCTAGGGGATTGACGTGACACGCAAAGGAAAAGAGAAACCTGCTAAAAACCATCCATTTCTAGTGGCACGACTGTAGCCACTTTGTGTTGTTCTCGAGCAGTGAAGTGAAGGGACTTCCAGGACAGCTGAATGGAGCACACACTGCATATTCACCGCACCGAGCTGTCAAAACCGAGACATACTACTATAATTTTGTGTGTCCCCTCGATTCAGATTCTGATACCGTGGACGTCACAAGATCGAGTTGACCAATGTCTCTTGACGCTCCCAGATTTCATGTAAGTACCCGGATTTGATATATATGTGGAGGTCGTGTGAATCATACGCCGGTGGTTGTAATGTCAGGTTTCTGTTGATGGTCCAACTTAGCAGCAGTGCCGACAGAATACATGCAACAAAACTGAAGCTACATATATTCTGATGCTTCTCAAGTGGCCAAGGCCTGTAGTAGTAGCCAGTAGGATGCCTGATGTCACGGTTCACAAATCAAGCAAGTGCTGTTCTGAATTGTACTTTGGACATATTCTTCTTAGTCCTGAGGTCACGAAATAGACTGCGTGATAGGCTTGCTAGCCTGTGCAGCCGATGTAACAGCTTCCATGAGAGGCTTTGCTTGGGGAGGAGCTCAATCTATCTGGGCCAAAGCATCTCGATATCAACACAATCGCGCTGAAATTTCCAAATTTTCTACCCGGAGTACCAAAATTTGATTCTTTTTTACCCGCCTCTTTGGACATCCACAGCGTCTTCAATAGACAAGTACCTTCTAGGAAGAAGTAGTTTCAACTGCAAACTTAGTAATATATCTAATAAATATTTCCCGTAACGGTGCCAAATATATGGTGCCCCTTTTCTGCACACATCTTTCAGTTAATGTACTTGATGAAATACATATAGTTCCTCTCTTCAATTTATTTTTACAACACAAGCTAGGAAGTTCGAACTTTATTCTCAGAATCTCGACAGCTAACATACTATTCACTACTACAGAATGTATATCTCCATTATATTACATCGGAAAACCGAAGATACCCAGAGCCCGAGCCTCTAGAATCTAAAACAAGTAGTACAAATATATAAGTTATACTGCGCATGCATAGGGCATAAAGTCGTAATATATTCCCTGTAATTGTGAGCCAACAGAATGTGTGGAAACCAGAAATCTGGGCCGCGTAATCAGATTCATGCAAGGACGGCTTAGCTCGAAGGGTCGTTATACACTGGTCAAAAGGGAACTGGAATGGAGGGACGAAGGTGCCTTTGAATATATGCATAGTACTTTTCAAATAGCAACCATATTGTAACACTAAAAAAACGAAAAATATGGAGAAGCATAGTTCGCACCTGGTGAACATATAATAAATTAACAACCGCCCATTAGTCCGAGCCCTACTGTGAGCCACTACAGGAGAATCACAAAAAGAACATCAACCTCTAACTTGCACCAATCCAAAGCATATACTTTTTCATATGCTCCTACAATTTTCGATATTTTTATTATGCCAAGTTGGTATCAAGTACATTCTGAGTTGTTAGATCAATGTAATTATATTGTGATCGGACCTCAGTCTCTTCCCCTATCTAATGTTCCTAATGGTGTCGTTTGGTCTTTGCACCATAATCTTCAGTTTTCCACTAAATCCGTGTACAAGCACCTTGAAGCTGATTCTTAGTCCAAATCATAAATGGCTATGGGAAGCCAAGTTACCTCTTAAAGATTCAAATTTTTATCGGGCAAGTTATGCAAAATGCTATTTTAACCAAGTATAGTATGAGGAAAGAAGTGGTCTGGTAATCGTTGTTGCTCTTACGTTGACTGGATGGAAACTAAAGATAAAATTTTCTTTGCTTGTTCTTCTGATAAAGATGTCTATGGTGTCATCGGTTATATTTTTATGGAACTTCAAGTTGTTCTAAACCAATATGGCAACGTTTCTCTCCTAGTTGTGGTTTGTCCATATGGACAACCAAAAATAAGATACCCCCCTGCTTCGCGATGACGTAGTTGTGGTGTCATTGATGTGCAGGCCAGTGGAGGTGCAGGCCACCTCTGGCTGGCCGCGCGAGGATGGTGGCCTCAAAGCTCCGGCAGAAGTTCGCCCAACTATTGTTGGCCAGCGGTTTCGACGCCCGTGGGCGTCGCTCTTCTCTGGAGAGGCACCATTGTGGAGAAGAGGGAGTTATTCTCGTCCTCCACCTTCGGACCAGGTTCTTCGGGTGAAAGCTTTAACCAGGTGGGTCGGGTGATGGGCCTCCTCTCACGTTGCTTAACTCTTTGGGGCGTCGTCTACACTTTTTGGGTGGGCTGGATGCACACAACATCGTGATTGGCAGGTGACCAACCGACGACGCGAGCATTTCCGGCCTGCGTGGCAACAAAGACTCATTAACCACGAAAAGGCCCTTCTACCACGAAAATCGGTCATGGTAGATGGCGTTTTTATAGTGTCTATGGAGATGTACTCCAGGATTCGTCCGACTTGGGGTCGTTCGAGCCATGCGAATCAAGCCTATTTGGCAAGATGACTAGGACACCTTTCGCAAGGAGTAGCAAGAGATCATCTAGAGAGAGCATCCGTCTTACTAGAGCTGATACATAGTGATGTAGGTGGTCGATTCCATGGCAGGATGGGAGACCCTATACTTCTCGATGTGTATTACGTGTATCACCAGATCCAGATGGAGAAGGAAGACGAAGAAAAGACTGCGTTCACACCAATCGGCGCCTTTTGCTATGTCTCCACGCCTTTCAAGCTCAAGGATGTTGGAGCTACATATCAGTGTTGTATTCAGAACTGCCTACGACCAGATTGGGAGAAATGTCCAAGCTTATATGGATGGCATCATCGTGAAATCCAAGAAAAAGGAGGATATCCTCGCGGACTTTGTGGAAACCTTCAACGACATGCACCGCTACAACATGAAGCTGAATCCCAACAAATGCATCTTTGGCGTGCCTTGGGGGAAACTTCTTAGCTTTATAGTTTCGGCGTGGGGGGGGGAGGGGGTTGAGGCTAATCCTGAGAAGATCAACACGATTTTGAAGATGGGCCCTCCCCAAAGTCTCAAGGATGTGCAAAAATTAATGGGGCGCATGGTGGCACTCAGTCGATTTATCTCCCGACTAGGGAAAGGCGTTCCCCCTTTACAATATTCTAAAGAAGTCAGACATGTTCATTTGGATGAACGGGGTTGAAGAAGCGCTGGATCACTTAAAGACCATGCTCTCTTCGCCCCCGGTTCTGGTGGCTCCCATGCCTAGGGATCCCCTGCATCTGTACATCTCTGCCACCGACCGTGTCTTCAGCACTCTGCTGGTGGTAGAACAAGAAGAGGAAGTACATATCCATAAGGTGCAACAACTAGTGTACTTTGTCAACGAGGTCCTATATGGTTCAAAGACTCTCCCTCTCTCTCTCAACCTCACCTCCTCGACCCCGTGGGTACTGGCGCCACCGCCGTGCGATGTTCGCCGCCGTGGTCCTCCCTGGCCGTTGTCGTGGTGCAGGGCGAGGTTTTCGACCATGCTCGTCCATATTCTCCGCTTAGATTTGATTTCGGAGCCCTCCTATGGCTAGGCTAGCCCCATTCACGAACCCTAGGGTTTGGGGATGATGCTGCCACTGCCGCTGCTGATTCTCCCGTGGTGGTGTGCGGTACTCGTGCGCTGCTGTGGCCGCCGCCGTGGTTGGTGCGGGTTGCAGCGCCCCCTGAGGTGCTCCCCGTGCCACCACGAGCTCGTCGGCCCCTCTACTTCCTCTTCAATCCTCCAGCGAGGACCTCCGGTGAGTTATGTCTCTGTGAAATCTAGTGCATCTTGCTACCTCGAGTCCCTTTGTATGTATCTAGTGGCCAATCTATGATTAGTGTTTGCACTGATTCTAGGGTTCATCCTTGGTGCTTGTAAAATGATGTTATGGTATGGTAATGATGCTTAGTGAGAATTTGTGTTCTCTGCACCTCGGTTCTTGTTGTCATCCTTTGATTATGTGATGTTGTTGTTGGTCTGAGGCTAATGTTGGATATGATGCTAGTGGTTCATAGCTTTATCTCTGATTAGTGATGTTGTTACTTGGTATGTTCACCTTCTGTCAGTGTCTTGATACTGACAGTATCACTGTCAGTGATGATTCACTGCATCAGTAAGTGTTGGCTTATATGTTTATCCTTATACTAAACTTGACTAGTAGATTCTAATGATTCTTTGTATAAATTAAATGATCTCTGAGTATATCTCAGGGAAATGATATAGATTGTCCTGCTGGTTTATTTATGAAAGCTAGATTATCTGGTTGGCTTAGCTGTAAGATCATTTCTTGTGAAACCATCTTAGAATGGTACACAAGTTGATCTGGTTGTTGGCTTTATTTATAGTCAGTACTTGTGACTTGATAAATGCTTAATAATAATAAGTTGATAAGTTCACTTATTGTTCATGCCTATGATGATGGTTTGAGGCTTTAGGAACTAAGTTCCTATGTTGCTTTCAATTTCAAAATTGGCTAAGGCATCATAGTTGCCAACTAGATCTTGGATCCTAGTTGGTTAAGTTAATGGATTTGTTTGTAGCTTATAAAATCTGAGGTGCTACTCCTTCTTGGAGATGTGCCCAGATTTTATAAGAACAAATGATTGAATATATAAGTTGCATTTGGTAGCACCAAATCTGTGAGGCCGGTCTGAGATTTTTGGTCTTTTTGATAGAGTTTGGTTATGACCTTTATATTTAAAACCTCTAGGATAGGTTCACCCCACTTGGGTGATCATTGAGAGGTTGTCTTATGAAACAACACATATTTCTGTTTGGATAAGATGAACAGATTATGTGTATGTTTATGATACTCACCACAAAAACTGATGATTGTAGTGGTTTGTTGTGATGTTGGTGTTGCTGGCTTGATCTTGTCCTTCACCTCCTAATGTTGTTCTTGTTTCTCCTGGTTCATGTGCTTGGCCTTGATCTAGCCTGCTCCTCCTAGATCATGTGGCTTGGCATTGCTGTCCACCTAATTCTCCCCCTCCTTATTTCACCATTTAGTGATGTTTGGTTTGATCTGGCGTGGAGTTCTGTTGGCTGGTTTGCTTGGCTTTGGCTAAGCTGCTTGTTCTAGTGTGGTGTGAGAAATGGAGAGGTGTACTAGTGCTTTCCCACGGCTATGCTTGGTCCTTTTGTTGATTTGAACTACAAGGACTGTGTCGACAACACACCCATGCAGATAGGTGACTGAGCTGTTTGTGTGTCTGCTGCATGGTTGTGGATATGCTCAATGAGGTGTTCTACCTTTTTATCTGGTTACTATTAACCTGCCTGTTGAAACTTACCCCTTTACTTGTCGTGATCATTTGACTTATGGCTTATTTATTATGAAACTTTGGATTCTTTCATATTGGTGAAACTTGCCCCTAATAGATTTACTCAATGATGTAAAATTGAGCAGTGCATCTCATTGCTCTCTACTGAGAGTAAAAATTAATAACTTAACCTTTATTTTCCCTTTTTGTTTGTTCCTTGTTTTGCAGGTACAAGATTTGAAGATTCAAGTTTAGTATAGGTTTTCTTTTAGACATATGTAATCCTTTGTACTTTTTATTTCATTCTTTTGTAAGGAATTTTGTAATAGTTCTTAATATGTAATTATTCCTCTTCTTATAATTTTGTTTCTGTAAGGATTCTTTATTAACTTTATGAGTTACATTTTGTAACTTATTCATGGAATAAATATATGAAATAAATATTCATTTGTTTGATTGTATTTCTTATTTAGAGTTTCTGTTACTATATATTATTTCTTGATTAAATAATATTACTAAATCATAACTCTAATCTTTTAAATATAAACTAAATTCTCAAGTTAAATTCAAATTCCTTCCCCCAAAACACACTAATCATAAAGATCATGTCAAAATTTATAACGATCACTCCCCAAAGCTATTCCTAAACTTAGAGAGTGAAAGAAACTCTGATCACTTTAAGTTTTTATTTGGCGAAAAATTTACCCACATTTTACTGATGAATGCATGCATATGCACAATTTCCTAATTCTACCCTTCGTTTGTTCCTAAATGCTCGGATGTTACAAAAAGCATGGAGAAAGGTGGAGGTAGCAGAAGCAAACACACACCATGTGAAGGACATGATGAACACACTCAAGCTAAACAAGATACACGACCTATTTCTCACGTCGACGACCACCGGTCCAATAGAATCCTGTTATCGCCATATTTTGGCCAAAGGAGGAGATGGACCGTAATCAAGATGGGCTTGGAAGATACATATATGCAACGTGTTGTTGAATCGGCCTTGTGCGTGGATTTGGGCTAAATTGCCCGTGTATCTGTATATTGTAGTAGTTTTCGTTTCGGTTTAAGTAAGAGATAGAGTTGTTAGGTTATTCCAAAGATAGAAAGTCTCCGGACTATAAATATGTACCTAAGGTTATTGAGAAAAGGAGGACAATCACGTTCACAACAAACACAATCTCGGCGCATCGCCACCCCTTGTTTCTAGGGTTTCTTTCGGGTAAGTGTCATGCTGCCTAGATCGCATCTTGCGATCTAGGCAGTATCTGCTTATGCGTTATCTGGTGTTACTCGTACTGAAGCCTTGTTGATGGCGAGTAATACTATTATTATAGATTTGTTTAGGTTTGCATCGGTACTTTTCGCTATGATTGTTTAGTTATGCTACCTCTAGTTATCTCACGCCTTTGCACCTTTTCCGGGTGTAAGGTAGCACCTTGCTGATCTTTATTCATCGATTTGATCCGTTATAGTTTTGCCTTGTTTTCCAAGGTTTAGTTTGATATCCACGTAGTCGGGCCTTGCAAAGCGGGTTGAACGATCCAAAGAGTACGTGAGGATATGGTTTGCTAGTTC
The DNA here is from genome assembly GCA_030063025.1 of Avena longiglumis. Classification (NCBI taxonomy): domain Eukaryota; kingdom Viridiplantae; phylum Streptophyta; class Magnoliopsida; order Poales; family Poaceae; genus Avena; species Avena longiglumis. The sequence goes on from CP125973.1 coordinate 162,799,354, forward strand.
GAGAGGAGTTGTTCGGGAATTGACTTTACGTCGGTTGTTAGGCCTTCTCTAGGGTTAGTTTTCTATCATCTTTTGTATCTACCGGGCTCAATTACGTGTAGGATGTTCCAATTACGTGGTGAAAACGTTAAACCGTAGATCGATTTAACTTGTAATGATGAAGAAAACCCCATGTTATCATAGATTTAATGCGAGAACCATGGGATAATCGGCTCGAGAGCCGATTCACGAGAAACACAGGAGCCGTCACGGCTCGAATTTCACGTACGATACTTGTTTACCATGCAGAAACTGATCAAGCAATCCATCACCTTCGACCAGGTATAGGTCGTGGCACCTCGAATCAGCCGGGGCGTGTCGGAGTTTTGCGGGCCGTTGCGAGGACCAGGCCCACGGCAGTTCTGGAGCCTCCGGCTCTTCGTGTTGCTCGCCGCCGTGGGTTTTGACAGCAACACATTCGCACGCCGGTGGGACATTCAACAAGATTCGCATCAACATCCGACGCTGCGATGGGGGATGACCGGTCACGTCTGACGATCCGCCGAGGAGCACAAGGCGATATGATGACATCAAAGCTCTCTTGAAGCCGATCTCATCGGCTCTTTTGAGAGGACTCGTAAGCATGGCATCGGTGGAAAGGGTTCTCACCGAGGGTGCTCTTGATGAGGTGGATCTGCATTTCCTTCGTGAGAGCGCACTGAGCTCTGCGGCAGAAGTCAACTACATGGTGGCTCACTCTGCACCGCCATTCGAGAGCCTAGTAAACGCTTTCGGCGCGCGGTTCGCGTAGTTCGGAGATCATGAAACATCGATTACTCTCCATCGGGCCTACTCTAGGGACCCACCAGGAGAAAGACCGCTCAGACGGACCCGGTGCCATTCACGCTTGCAGCTCCGAGCCACCGAGGCAGCGGCGTCGTCGTCTACAAGGTTGAGGTGACCCAGCGATTGCCGGTTCTGTTTGAACCGCCTAAAGAAATCCCACATGGATATGTGTGCACCCTACGTGCAATGTGACGACACGCACGAACCAGATTGCAACCGCGGATTTTGGGCAGGAGTTTTGGAGCAGGGCTTGAGCGGTATTCTGGAGCGAGGATGTCCAGGATGGACGCCGATAAACAGCATGGCTGGCCAAACGCCACCGGAGCAGTCATGAGAATTTAGCCCTGCAGCTCAAACAGTGGAACAAATCCGTACCATCTTGAGAGACCAGTTCGGCCGTCAAGAGAAGGACAATCGGCTATTCAAGCCCGTACCCCAAGTTTGATCGATTCATTGCCGCCCAAGTATCGGCTCCCTGAGTTCTCAAGGTTTAGCGGATCAGAAGGGTCGAGCTCGATCGAGCACGTGAGCCGATACCTGGCACAGTTAGGCATGATTTCAGCATGGGATCAGTTGCGCGTAAGGTTCTTTGCGCAATCTCTGAAAGGACCAGCTTTTGGGTGGTACACCTCGTTGCCACCTGATTCGATCCAGACCTGGAAGCAACTGGAAGAGCAGTTCCACATTCAGTATCATTCAGAAGCTACTGAGGCCGGCATTGCAGATCTGGCGCAGGTGCGACAAAAGCGGGGAGAAACGGTAGCCGAGTACATTCAGCGTTTCAGGACTGTCAAGAACCGATGTTATTCGGCTCGTTTAACTGAGAAAGAAGCAGTCGAGCTGGCAGTGTTGGGTCTCTCAGCACCTATCAAGGATCTGGCTTTCCAAGTAGAGTACAACTCATTGGCGCACATGGCCCAGAAGCTGACCATGTATGAACAGCGCCACCCTGAGTTGTACCAAGACAAGTTCAAACGTCCGATAGGCCTGGTCGATACAGAAGAAGATGATCCTACACAAGACCAGGAGGTGGCCGTGGCTGAATGGGCTCGGGGGGCAGATCCTGTATCCTGCAAATGGGTAAAGCAGCAGGGGCCTGCAAAAGGGTTCGACTTCGATGTAAGCAAAGTTGAGTAGATATTCGATTTACTACTGAAAGAGAAGCAGCTGAAGTTACCCGAAGGCCATAAAATCCCCACGGCTCAAGAGATGAACGGGAGACCATACTGCAAGTGGCATCACTCGTTCACCCACACCACCAATGATTGCAAAGAGCTACGTCGCCAGATCCAAACGGCGATAGAACAGGGCCGTCTGATCCTTGGGAAATTCGCCATGAAAGTAGACACAAACCCATTCCCCGGCGTCAACATGGTAGAGCACAGCCACTCCACGAGGCGTCAGTTGGATTTCTCGTTCGATGTTAATATGGCAGGACCTGTGTACCACCATGGCACGTCCAAGGAGGAAGGCGGTCGCTCTCGGGCCAAAGAAAGAGAGGAGGCCGGTCCACGTGACCGGCCCCGGTACGATGACAGGCGGTATTTAACCGAGGAGCAGGTGAGAAGCGTGCGATATCATAAGCCACACTCCACGCATCTCCTTAACAAGTATGAGCGTCAGTATGACCGACGTCGCCGGCGCGATAGAGACGGTGAAGGATATGAGCACCTCGCTAGGGGAACGTCAAAAGAAAAGGAAGGCGTAGACAAACATTGGGACTGTCCTTTCTTCAAGTATTGCTGGGATGCGGGAATGAGCCGATTGCCTACAATCGATAACTTCCCGGAATGTGGACAGCAGAAGGAGGACACGAGGCCAGTTTCAGTGTTCAAGCGTCTAGGGCCTCTCCCACCTAAGAGCCGACACAGGGAGTCCGCTCGAGCAAAAGATCTCGAGGAGCCAATGGATGACAAAGAAGAAGACATATATCACCGTCCAAGGTGGTGTCCCGATGGACTCAGACACACCCAAAAGCGTAGAGTTCAGCGGCTGCGTAACTTGGAGGAAGCCGAAGCGCAGTACCTCCACGCTTTAAGGAAAGCACGGCCCGATCTGGCCGTTAAAATTCGGCAGACCTTGGAAACGGAAGATCGCCCGAAAAGGAAAGAGTGGCGCCCCAAACCGGTAAAAGCCGATGCGAAGACATCGGCTGGCACAAACATGGTGTTCATACTTCCGTCAGAGTTCTGCGCTCCAAGAACCAAAGAGCTACCAGTGGCATAGTTTGACTGCGGCCCACAGCCGGTTATCTTTGAAAAGCCACGTGAGAAGGGCTACAAACATCTGAAAGCCCTGTACCTGCGAGGTTACATCAATGGGCAGCCTGTCAGCAAGATGTTGGTTGACACCGGAGCGGCGGTCAATATAATGCCATACTCCATGCTACGGCGTTTGGGACGCTCCACTGCAGATCTGATCAAAACCAACGTCACGTTAAGCGACTTCAACGGCCAACCTTCAGAAACGCAAGGCGTCCTGAACGTGGATCTGACCGTGGGCAGAAAAACCATCCCTACTCATTCTTCGTTGTGGACAGCAAAAGCACCTACGCTGTCTTGCTAGGGAGAGATTGGATTCACGCTAACTGCTGCATTCCATCCACGATGCACCAGTGCCCTGTCTGATGGGATGGAGATGAAGTGGAGGTCATTCATGCAGATGATTCGATCGAGATCTCCATAGCTGGTATGAACATCTGGGAAGCAGAAGACCAAGAGCCGATCTCTGGAATCAGTCTAGACGGCTGTGAGCGCATTGAAGCTACAAAAAATGGGGTGAGGCTGGTCTTATCCACTGGCCTGACAGAGTAGCAAAGTCCACGATCGTACGTGGTATGGCCGATCCCTGCGATCGGCCACAAAAAATAAAAAGCAGCAATCTTACGACGAGCAGGTCATGCAGTCGTAGTAGGGAGATTCCCTGCCTTTGTAGAGCACAAATAAGGTGTAAACCGTCCTCGACTAATGCAATCGAAAAGGGGGCCGATTCCGGCAATCGGCCCAAATTATCTTTGTCATCCTCACCGAATGTTTGCCCCGTGTTTGGCATCGATTTAGCAGGTGACGGAAAGCTAGGGTATGGGTTTACATCCGCTGATGAGCTAGAGGAGATCGACATCGGTCCTGGGGATAAGCCACGACCAACATTTATCAGCAAGAAGTTAGATCCGAATCTCCGGGGTCCGATGATAGCTCTGTTGAAAGAATATCCGCATCGCTTACAGGACTATCTGAAGATGCCCGGGTTAGACAGAGCATCATTGAGCATCGACTCCGCTTAAAAAGGATTTCGCCATTCCAAAGAGCACGACGGATGAAGGCGAAATTTTGGAAGAAGTCAAGAAAGAGGTCGAGAAAATGTTGATGACCAAGTTAATCGGGCCATGCGGTATCTTTGAGTGGATTTCTAGTATCGTACTGTAGAGAAAAGGATGGCCGGCGTGTTGCCATAGATTTTCGGGATCTCAATAGAGCTACTCAAAGGATGAGTATCCGATGCGTGTAGACGTTAATCAACGCAATGCTGGTCATAAGATCTTGAGCTTCATGGATGGCAATGCGTTACAACCAAATTTTTATGGCTACGGAAGATATACACAAGACCATTGAGTCCTGTGTTCGGTGGGGTTGTTTGAATATGTAGTCATGACGTTTGGGCGAAGAATGCGGCGCCACATACCAAAGAGCCATGAATTACATTTTCCATGATCCGATCGGCAAGTGGTGGAAATTTACATCGATGACGTGGTGGTCAAGTCGCTTGATACAAGGACACTTGGACGATCAAGCGTCTGGACCGAACAAGAAAATTTGGGCTACGGATGAATCCAAAGAAGTGTGCCTTCGGGTGACGGCGGTCAGTTCTTGGGTTTCTTGGTCCACGAACGGAATTGAGATCGGCTGAAAAGTCGAGGAGGCGGTCACGAACTATGAAGCCACCTACCACGAAGAAAGAACTGCGATCTCATCGGCAAGATCAACTTCGTCGAAGATTCATCTCAATCTGTCGGGAAGAATAGAGCCGTTCACGGACTGGTGAAAATTAAATCGATGAGGAGTTCCGGGGGCGTAAACAACGAGCCTTGACGAGATTAAAGAATATCTAACGAAGCCGCCGGTGTTAGTTCCGCCTGACCGGATAGGCCGTTCTACATTTACTTGTCGATGGTGACACGCCCATCGCCTTAGTGGTGGTGCAAGTTTATGATGGTGCAGCGAGTTGTATTTTACATCAGCGTAAGGATGCTGGATGCGAGACAAGGTATCCGAGATCGATAAGTTGTGCCTCTGCTGTTTTCACTCGCACTAAGCTGCGCCACATCTTGCTCTCGGCGGAGATTATCATTATCTGCAAGTCGGATGTCATAAAACATATGCTTTCGGCTCCTATGTTGAAAGGCCGATGGGCAAATGGATGTTTGCATTATCGAATTTGACATCCGGTATCAACCGAAATCGGTTAAGGGTCGCGTTGGCCGACCTTATTGCCGAAAGAATCAACACCGATATAGCGCTATCTATACTGCGTGGGCTATGTTTTTCGATGGATCGGTTTGTGACGATGGTTGCGGCGGCATTCTACTCGTGTCGCCTGGGGCAACATTTTCCTTCTCCATCAGGTTATCTACCTCGCACCAACAACGTCGCCGAGTATGAGGCGTCGCAAGGGAATGGAGTTGCTCGCCAGTGGAGCGAGCGGTGGAAATTTTGGAGACTCCAAGTTGGTGATTTCCCAACTCACGGAGGAATACAAGTGTGAGCGAGTCGCTCTTCCCATTATGGCTGCAATGCCGTGAGTGATGGCACATTCGGTACATAAACTTCACTGGATCCGCGATCGCAGAATACCGGCGAATGATCTTGCACAAATGGCTTCAGCTACAAGGGCGTAGAGGAGCCGATGTTGAGTCTCGAGTTCACAGAGCCGGAGAGCCGATATCTTCAATTACTTGAAGGATTCGGCTCGGGGCACCTAAACGGATAAGGTACAAGGCCATGGAGTATGTGCTTATTGGGGCGACATGTTTTACAGGACTCTGGAGGGTTATTGCTCAAATGCAGGGCCAACCGAGTCCAATCGGCTCCTACACGAGGTACACGAAGGCGCTGTGGAACTCACCAATCGGCTCACAAGATGAAATGGTTGATCGAGCGATCGTGGTTTTATTGGCCCACCATGCTTGAGGACTGTTTCAAGTACTACAAAGGGTGTCAAGCATGTCAAAAATTTGGGAAAATTCAGATGGTACCCGCGTCAGCAATGAACCCCATCATCAAGCCTTGGCCATTCCGAGGTTGGGGCATGGATATGATTGGCAAGATCAATCCTCCATCAAGCAAAGGCCACATGTGGATTTTGGCCATTACTGATTATTTCACTAAATGGGTGGAAGCTGTCCCTATGAAGTCAGTGAACTCAAAGGATGTTATCAATTTTGTGAAAGAACATGTCATTCATAGATTCGGGATTCCCCAAACTATCACGACCGATGGAGGTTCGGTCTTCATTTCTCACGAGTTTAGAAAGTTCTGTGAGGACACGGGGATTAAGCTGATTCGATCCTCGCCATACTATGCTCAAGCAAATGGGCAAGCTGAAGCGTCCAACCAGAGCCTTATCAAGCTGATCAAGAGGAAAGTCGATGAGCACCCTAGGCGTTGGCACGAGGTTTTGTCAGAGGCTTTATGGGCTTATCGCATGTCATGCCATGGAGCGATAAAAACCTCGCCATACCATCTAGTCTATGGACAAGAAGCCGTATTGCCCTTGGAGATTACGGCTGGATCGAGACGTGTCACTTTTCAGAACGATCTAACAACTGAAGAATATGCGGCTTTAATGAGTGACAGTGTTGAGGATTTAACTGAGCTTAGGCTGTGGTCGCTCGAGAAGATCAAAGAGAACAAGGCCAAGGTGGCTCGTGCATATAATAAGAAGGTGAGACCAAAGGAGTTCCACGTTGGCGATCTGGTATGGGAAGCTGTATTGCCATTGGGGACTAAGGATGCATCATATGGTAAATGGTCTCCAAATTGGCACGGGCCATACAGGGTCGATCAAGTTTTAAGAGGGAACGCGTACATGCTTGAGGAGCTGGACGGCGTGAAATTCCCAGTGGCTGTCAACGGTCAACATCTCAAGAAATATTTCCCAAGCATGTGGGATGATGGACAGTGAAATGTGGGGGCCGATACATGAAATCGGCCAAATAAACAACAAAATATATAGCCGATGCACAGTCATTGACTCTAGAGGTTCAAACTGTTACAAGCAGGTGCCAGTTTACATGAACGAGCTACTGAAGGAATGCCTCGAAGGCGTGGAGGGCGTCGGCATGGACACGATCCACTTCGGCGATCTCGGCTTCGTCATCTTCGTCCTTGCCCGTCACTAGCTGCTTGTTCAGGGCACGTATTTCTGCCAGATCGGTCTTCAGTTGAGCTTTGAGGCCTTCAGCTTCGTCTTGGGAGCGGGCGATGGATGCTTCCTTGTCGCGAATGAGCTGTTTAGTCGCCCGGACCTTCTCTTCAAGATCTTCCAACTCCCTTTTTAAGGATGCGAGCTCGGTGGTACCGCTTGTGAGGTGTCGGTTTGGCATCGAGACGCCTTTTCTCGTTGAGCTCGACGACATGCGCAATATTGGCCTTCAGCGGAAGTTGGGCACGGCGCAGATTGATCCTTTCACGAGCTAACTTCACCCTTGACCCGTAGAAAGACAGAGTTACAACTGGACAAAGCTTCACCTGCAATGCTACTGGGAGTTGGTCCTTGATTTCGGCAAGAACGCTCTTCACCTCCTCAGAACCCTCGATCAACTCCTCGATCGGGGAGGACAACAAGGCTTTAAGACGCTGGAATTGAGGTAGAACAGCCCTGGCTCGTGGTTCATCGTTGGCAACAGAGGGAGTTGGTTCGATGGATTCAGGGTCGAACGTCAGCAGGCCTGAGATATCACAACCCTGGCAGGCCAAAATGGCGTCAGTATGCGTCCAACATGGAAGGAGGAACCGAACGAAGCGAACGAAGAGAACGTACCTCCCCTAAGATCAAGGGGGTAGCAGATGACGAGACAGTCGACTTGTGTGTTGTTGGTGGGGGCTTGGCCAAAGTGGTAACCGTTTCATCTACGCCTTCAGGGATTACTAGATCCAGCCTTGTGAGAGGCATCGGCACTGCCCCGGCTTTCCCACTAGAAGCGTCGGTCGTCTGCATGAAAGGTGCTTAGACGATGCAAATGGTGATGAATCGGCAGATGAAGAAACAAGTGGTAAGAGCATCGAAGAAGGAATAACACCTTTGACTGGTGAGAGGATCGGGCAGGTCGGCTCTGCTCTCTGTAAGATGGTGGAGAAAGAAATGGGGAGGTACTTGTCCAAGGCCAAATTGCCGAGCCACTACGACCGGCTGGTAGAATTCATACCCAGGCTTGATTATTCTGTTGGATGTACTCATGCCAACTGGAAGGAAACAGGGACGGATCACAGTGGAAAAGAGCTGCCGAGTGCTGGTGTCATCGGCAAAGTTGTCTAGCCTGAAGGAGATTGGATTTTCAAAATGTTCCGATTCTTCCATGTAAGGAAAGAAGATAGGATTGTCCAGGCCTTGAAAGAAAGTGCTGAACCACTTGGATGCTTCCTGAGGGATCAGTTTACTACCTGGCAGTCTATACAAAGCTTGGCCGTAGCTGGTGCATCGGATCTGCTTCCCTTTGACATCTGGAAAGGTGCAACTCGCCAAAAGGGCGAAGTTTGGGATGTGGTTTTGAAAATACAGCTGAGCCCATAGCTGAATGAACCACCAAGGACCTCCTGTTTTGACTGCTATGCCAGAGAATAGTTTGACAGACATCAACTGGAGATATCGATAGACCTCTCCAAGGAACAGTTTGCCGATGCCAAGTTGAGTGCCTTTGGCAAGCTCGTAGGCTAAGGAGAGATAATTCTTGGTTGGAGCAAGGGAAGGGCCACAGAATATGAAATGTTCCAGCCAGAAGTTGAGAAAGGCATGTGTTCTTTCTGTGATGTGGCCTTTAGTTTTCATATGGCGTTGGAGGTAGGCACCCTTCGTGCGGCTGTTTTGGAAGACACTTGTAGGGGACCTTGGTCACCTTAAAGCGGAGGGGCTGGGTGATGTAACATCCGCACCGTAATCATCACCACGTCTAATGAGTTGGTGTCATGGGGCCATGACCGAACATAAAGCGATCGAGCATCGGACCGAAATAGCCGATGGTTTTAGAAGATTTTCGTGTTTTCAAGGGGACAATGACAAATGCAAGGCATCGGCTATTCCGTGGTTTCCCATTGGGATTGGTAAGCTCTAGCTACCTGCTAAACCAAGAGACCCAATGTTCGAGGGATTAGGCCAGCTCGCAATGCCGATCCAAGAGTTCAAATCTAGGTCTTGGCTTACGAAGGGATTCTGTTTGCTTCAAGAGATCGATAGATGGGTGACTAGATTCTGCAGACGGGCCAAGATGAGAGAATTTGGGAGAGAAGGATGCGCAGAATAACGAAACCTAAAAATTTTAATGGTGGAATAAAGCATCAATTCAGGTGTTTGCCATTAATTCTAGCATCGTGTTCAGACTGCGAGGAGTAGGCGTACCTTCATACCAGAGACCGCTGGGTTGGTGTTGGACGATTCCGCCATCTAGTTTGCCGGCGGAGATAGATCTGTGCAGTTGGGGATCGAGGGTTCTTGTCGCAGTGAGCTCGATCTGGTCGGTGAGCAATTGGAGATCTGGGTCGCCTTTTTGAAGAGGGTCGCAGCTACCGCTTGAAATCGGAAAGTGGCCTCAGATTTGTCTAAGTATGCGACCAAATTTGACCTTGTCAACGTTTTTGGGAAAGCCGATGTTTTACCATCGGCTCTTTGCTTTGACTTGGTTGTTGTATGAGCGTGGCATGGTGAAAGCCGATACATTACCTTGTCGAACATCGACCTATTTTGACTATCGGCAAAATTGAGTTGGAAAAGCAATCTTGAGTTGAAAAAGCAATCTTTGTTCATTCAAAAGACGATTGTTTACAATGGAGCTGATTGCTTACAAGAGGAAATCTACTACTAGTACTACTACTACTAGTTCCTAATCTAGAGGCGGTGTCGTCTTATGCCGTCGTCTTGTTCGCTGTCATCGGCCCGCTCTTGGCGTCGTCTTATTCTTCTTGAAGATGCCGTGAGGGCCTCCTCGTCCTCGTCGTCTTCGGTGTCCTCGCTGGACGGAAGCGCTTCACCGGCGGTACTCGCTTGAGGAGGTGTCCTCTCCGCTTCCTCCTCGTCGGAGGATTCGACGCCATCCTGTGACCAGCGTCGGTGCTCTCCGCCTCCGGTTCCCGTCGACAAGGCTGCAGGCCCTCCTCGCCGGTCGAGGACTCGTCGTCCTCCGACCAGCGGCGGATTCAATCCTCTCGTCCCACCATTGTGGGGCGAGATGCTCATCTGACGCCGTTGGCGGTGCTCGGCGTCGGCTCCCGTCGCTAATCGTGTTGGAAGATTGGGAGGAAAGGGCGGAAGAAGAGGAGGCCATGGCGGAGGAAGAGGGTTTTTCAGGAGGAAGAGGGTTTTTGGCTCTTGGAGGAAGATGGGGCTGCAAAGCTCGGATGAATTTAAATAAGGGAATAGTGGGAGGTGGTTCAATGCCACAATGTTTCCTGAATGCGGTGCCAAAATTGTCAAATCGTGCTGCGGAGAAGTTGAGAAGACAGGCATCATGATGAGGGGTGGCGTGACGATTCTGCTCTGCAATGCGTAACCCGATAAAAAAAAGAGGGGAAGAAAAAACATCAACAGAGTGGTTTCGGAATTATTATTGCCAAAACCAGGGGGGCATGTGTTATCGCCATATTTTGGCCAAAGGAGGAGATGGGCCGTAATCAAGATGGGCTTGGAAGATACATATATGCAACGTGTTGTTGAATCGGCCTTGTGCGTGGATTTGGGCTAAATTGCCCGTGTATCTCAGATATTGTATTAGTTTCCGTTTTGGTTTAAGTAAGAGATAGAGTTGTTAGGTTATTCCAAAGATAGAAAGTCTCCGGACTATAAATATGTACCTAAGGTTATTGAGAAAAGGAGGACAATCACGTTCACAACAAACACAATCTCGGCGCATCGCCACCCCTTGTTTCTAGGGTTTCTTTCGGGTAAGTGTCATGCTGCCTAGATCGCATCTTGCGATCTAGGCAGTATCTGCTTATGCGTTATCTGGTGTTACTCGTACTGAAGCCTTGTTGATGGCGAGTAATACTATTATTATAGATTTGTTTAGGTTTGCATCGGTACTTTTCGCTATGATTGTTTAGTTATGCTACCTCTAGTTATCTCGCTGCCTTTGCACCTTTTCCCGGGTGTAAGGGTAGCACCTTGCTTGATCTTTATTCAGTCGATTTGATCCGTTATAGTTTTTCCTTGTTTTCCAAGGTTTAGTTTGATATCCACGTAGTCAGGCCTTGCAAACGGGTTGAACGATCCAGTAGTACGTGAGGATATGGTTTGCTAGTTCGAGAGGAGTTGTTCCGGGAATTGACTTTACGTCGGTTGTTAGGCCTTCTCTAGGTTAGTTTCTATCATCTTTTGTATCTACCGGGCTCAATTACGTATGATGTTCCAATTACATGGTGAAAACGTTAAACCGTCAGAGATCGATTTAACTTGTAATGATGAAGCAAAACCCCATGTTATCATAGATTTAATGCGAACCATGGGATAATCGGCTCAGGAGCCGATTCACGAGAAACCCGGGCAGTCACGGCTCGAATTTTACGTATACTTGTTTACCATGCAGAAACTGATCAAGCAATCCATCACCTTCCGACCAGGTATAGGTCGTGGCATCTCGAATCAGCCCGGGGCGTGTCTTGGAGTTTTGCGGGCCGTTGCAGGGACCAGGCCCACCAATAGCCTGGAGCCTCCGGCTCTTCGTGTTGCTCGTCGCTGCTCGCCGGTGGGTTTTGACAGGCAACAAATCCTTGCAAGGAAAGTTCAGTAAATGTGCTCCCATCAATTCCAATCGGAGAGGGAAGAACACCTTGGATAGGGGCTTGACAACTTCTCCTAGAAACAACTCAAAGGTGGAGGTCTTGTACAACTTGGATACCATCAAGGAAAAGTCCAAAGAGGTTGTGATGATAAGCTCCCTTGATAAGGGAGGGAAGACATGACTAGAAGTTTCTAATCTAGGGTTTCTAATCTATCATATATGTCTTAAGGTTACAATAGGGGTGTTGGATCTATGTATAGGCCAACCACTTAAACAAGGGTAGTTTGGGCATAGACATGAGTTTTGGACGAATTGGGTGTTACATGGGCCAAGTCCCAGTAGGATTCATGCGTGCAGGCTTCACCTTAGGTCAACGACTCTAGTGTAGTAGGTCAGAGACTCCGAGGTGGCCGAAGATTCCGGTGTGGTATCTAAGGAGGACTCCGGGTAGCTCTAGGAGCTCCTGATGTTACTGACTAGTCTGTGATGGAGTCCTTAGGCAGAGACTCCGGAGTCGCTGACCAAAATTCTGGGGTGATGGTGTGGAGACTCCAATGCAACTGTAGATGTTTCTTCCTTATTCTCTTCCAAGATTCCATGACATCGTACTTGAGTCAATGGACTCCCGTGATTGATATGGCATCGACCCTAGGTCGGGACATATCACCTTTCCCCTCGGAGGGTGCCTCAAGGCGTCCCATCGCGTCCTCCGTGTCTTGTCGAGCGATAGACTCCATCTGCTCCTGTTCGGTAGGGGTGTAGGCCATGCCTCCAAGCCCAAGACGAGGATAACCTAGCTAGATCAAAGCTAGGGTAGTGTGCTTGGACCAAAGGAAGGCACGGCTTACTCTCCAACTCCCCAAAGATCGAGGGCTCCATGTCATTCTTCGCCAACATCGAAGCCCTGACAGTTGGGGGAAGGGCCTCGAAATCCCTAGAAATCCCGAATGAAGGGCCCTAGGATCTCTGCCAACGCTAAGTATCAGTGCTTCATGGCTCCCTAAGCCTGGTGGGAACCTGCATAAGAGAAACAACTCACGTACATGCCCAAATGAACACCGATGAAGAATCATGATAATAGTACTCACCCTTGGTGCTTTTCTTAGAATCCTCCAAGTCTTGTGCGAGTCATTTGGGCTCGCTCTGCAATGATGTTAGAGACCCCTTGTCCTGGTTGAGCACCTTCAGACCCTCACGCACCTTGTACTATTCTTGGTGGTGACGGTCACGCTCGGACCGGAGATCCTAACCTTGACTGGCGAGCGCCTCCTCAAGATGGGTAACCTTCTCTCGGTCGGTTGTGTTGTTCGAGACCAATTCATGGGTATTACACAAGGATAGGAGAAAGAGACGCCCAGGACTTACCTTGAGATCGTTCCCAAACCGCCTCGAGCTCCTGACGAAGTTGATACAGATCCCCTGCCTACTTTGATGACTGCGACAAGGCCGACATGCGGAGCATCTCAATGCATTGCATGACAGACTCCCGTATCGTCTGCAATGAACAAGAAAATCTCCCCGAGTGAGCTCCATGACTTGTATGAAAACCCCATGAGCTAGCCCCAAGTAAGGCCAACTTGGGGCTACACTCACTAGGTGCATTGAATGTGCCCCCAACAAAGAAAAGAATGAAACTCACCTTAACTGCCTACGATAGAGAACCCGTGGATTACATCACCTCCTGGGCCTGAAGGATGACGCTGTCAAACTGTTGTAGCTCGAGGGGCATCATGGGCTCAGGATGTGGGGTTGGGACAATAATCGAAACATGCAAGGAGATAGGACCATGCCAGGCGTGTCCCTGGCATCCTCCTTATTCGGTGGACCCGACAATCTTCCTACCCCAGGTGCCTCCATATTTGGGGGGAGGGAAGAATTCCCGGCCTAGGAAGGGGTCAGGAGTCACCAATAATGTATTATGCCTGACTGACTCCGATGCACTTGAGATTCTACCCATGTCCGCCTAATCAGTAGGGTGAGTTGTGCGAGGGAATTCTCCTGAGCCCTGGAAAACAAACTATAGGATCAACACTGGGCCTGGAAGCAAAACATGTTTCTGATGGAGGCATGACTCACTCGAAGCTAACGATGGGGTCCCTCATGCGTCTTTTTCTGTGAAAGGGGGAAGTACTGATGAGGAAATAAGGGGAGCCTAAGTAGGCAACCCCGTGGCTCTCTGACCGTCCTCACTCTGTCCTTCCACCCTCATTTGCTTCTCGGGGGCTTGGGAGGGACAACTCCAGGCATCGTTCTTCATCAGTGGTTGTGACGCTAGGGCTGAATCATCGGGATCTAGGAGCCAAACGCTATCCACATACTTAAAAATGTCCTCAGACTCATCTTGACCTACAACATGAACGTTCAGAAAAGTTCTAAAAGGACAAAACACGGGAAAGGTGGGGGCTCAACAATTGCAGGGCATCCCACGGAGGTGGGACTCCCCCGGAAGCTTACGACTCTTTCTCCAGTGCAGCCGCTAATCGCCTGGTCACCCGATGTGTGCGGAGAACGCATTTCCAAGAATAGTCGAGGTTAGGAAAACTCGAGACTTGGCATAACAAACGAGCATGTTTCTGAAGGGGAAGGACCCTCTGCTTAAGGAAATCCCGGGTTAGCATGGTAATGGACAAGCCTCTATCCACCAGTCCCTAGATTTGCTCCAACCATGGTGTGATGAATTCTTGCTCGTCGGAGGAGATCAAGGTCGACCATTTTCTCCCCACGGGGATTCACAGGTCGGTGTTCGGCAACGAATTCTCCAAGTTTTTGTAGTACCATCTAGAGTGCCAACCCTTGTTGGTACTGGTAAACCTCCCTTTGGGATATTGTTGGTTCATGCGTGGCCAAAGCTGAAATTGCACACACCCTGCTACTTGGTATTCCCCATGATGAACGAGGAATAAGTAGCGCCATAAAAGAACATTGTGAGGGATCCCGAGATAAAGCTCGCACATGACTACGAATACGACGAGATTACTCATGGAATTAGGATTAAGATGATGTCGCCCAATCCCGTAAAATTTGAAGAAAGACTTCATAAAGGAGGAAATAGGAAGCCCGAGCCCATGGAGGAAGAAGACATGGAAGAAAACCACCTCGCCCTTTCCTAAAGTGGGAGTTTCCGCCTGATGACATGATCGCCAGCCGATCTTGTCTTGGGATGGGATATCATCCTTCACCGCCATATCCTCCAAGATCGTATCCTTGGGGGTGCTAGGGGTCCACCGGTCCTCGACGCTAGCGACATCTGCCTCCATTTCCTTCTCGTTCAAGAAAGCTTCCCTAGACGATGACGAATCGGCCGTCCGTTCGGCGCTCGAAACAGACCGATGGAAAATTAGAAGATAAAGGATATAGCAAGAGAGAGAGAGAGAGACGCAATAACAGAATCAGTCCCCTTTAAATAAAGGTCCCAAGACTGTCTTGATTCTTCGTCTCTGCTCTCTAACCTCTAACAATTAGTTCCTAGTCAGAAAAACATAACTCCTTGTTTTCTCCGAGACGATCAGTCTTCAAATCTTCCCGTTTCACGATTGATCATTTGAAAGTAAAGCGCGTCAACGACACCTCGACAACAAATCCAGATTCAAGGACTCCTTCACGACCTTCGTTTGGCATCTCTGAATGGAATCTGAAGTTGCTTTCCTTCTGATCATGAAGTACTTGGGGGGCTACTGACGAGGTCATAAGTACCATGTGGATCCAGACAATCAGAAAGTGGCCCACCTGGAATCATGAAGACTCGGGCCCTAGGCGGGGAACCAAATGCCAATGCCTTGGCGTCCAAGCCAGGGTGCATCACCGAATGGATTCTTTGGGATATCAAGTTACTCCGTCAAGATCGGGTCTAGATATTTCTGTTAGGATTTGGTATAGGTGTTGCCACTTGTAAAACCATATTGACATTCTATAACCCTAGCGTCTACCATGAATATAAGGAGGGGGGAGGCCGAATGGAAGAGGGCTCAACATCTCATTAGACGGATCTCCTTGTACATCAGGGGACTCCATAGCTAGAGACAGGAGAGGTCAAACCGTTCTCTGCCGTCACCATCCACCATAGGTGATATCGAGCTTTATTGCGAGATCACCCGAGCACACTATGATAGTCCCATTTACCCATAAACATGAGTAAGGTTTTTACCAGACATTGTATGTCTAGGGCCCAAACCTGTATAAATCTCTGTCTCGGTGTGCTACCATACCGATCTCCTCGCGTGATCCCTCAGAATAAAAATCTACCGTTGTAAAATACCTTGACACCTTGCAATGGAACTACTCTCTCTGTTTAAAAATATAACACATTTTAGTTTTGTGAAATGAATGTATCTAGACGCCTTTTAGTGTATAGGTTCACTCCGAATCTCTATGAACCTATACACTAAAAGACGTCTAGATACATTCGATTCACAAAGCTAAAACGTCTTATATTTCTAAACGAAGGGAGTAGCATGAAACCTTTTTTGACACATGCACACCATATTTTGACACATACGCATACCATGGTTACAAGTCCTAAAGCTAAGGACATTGACCAGGTTTTTTCCCTTGCCAAGCAGAAAAGGACCAACATCTCGAACTCCATACATGAGAATACTGGATCTCCAAAATTGGCCTCGCCGTCCAACCCATCCAAGAATTTTGATCACCTTACAAGTTCCAATTTGAGGAATCCGTTGCAGTATGAAAACTGATGTTTTCGAATAATTTGGCTCCTCCCAAGTCCAAGTTCTTCGCTTGGTTGGTGATCAAGAATGCCAACTTTGCAAGAGAGAACCGGATTCTGCACCCCATCTCTTGTTCAAATGTCAAAGGATATAGAGTGCGATGAAGGCGTGTATTCGGCTGCCCAAGCTGCTTATGGAGAGTTGGTAAAGCATCAAGAGGGTTAAAGAATGGTGGCAAATAATAACCCTCTTGAATGGGCACTGGAAGAAGGCAGCGATGTCTCTCCTCGTGCTCATGGTGTGGGAAAATTGGAATAAGAGAAACGCGAGAGTCAAGGACACTGCCAGTCTGCCACCACGTCCAACGCAATTGTTGCCAAAATCAAAGAGGAGGCTCATCTTTGGTGAATCATGGGCTAAGTTTTTGAGTTGTAGTGTTAGACCACGAAAGTAGGTTTTTTGTAGGGGTTTCGCCTCTTTTTGATGACCATAAAACTTGTTAAACTATTTCTTAAATAATGAGATGATGCAAAGATTTTGCCTCCGTTTCGAAAAGAAAAAAAACATCACTACATGGGTGAATCAACAACATATCTGAAACTTGAGAGTCATGGCACAGTCCTGAAGGGACAAAGTGATGTGCACAGATACCTTAAATATTGTATCCAGAGATAGAAAATGTGGAATAAATCTGTACCATATCTAGAATTTTAAATGTGCTGTCAAACCCTGAAAGGGCATTAGACAATTAGCAGCAGTGGACGTGTCCATCTAAGGCATTCGCTAGGCCAGAATTCGCATTTTCTTTGTTCTCCTTTGCCTCAAATGCAAAAAGAGAGAGAGAAGCCTACTATCAGTGCCAGTACGTGTGCAAATCCCTTTGCCTTAGCTTCAACCGTAAAAGCTCAGCCAAGTTGCAGAATTTCGCATTGTCTGTCGTCCTTTCTTTCTTACAGAAGTGCAGACAAGGATTCTTACAGAATTTACTTTTCCTGATATGATGTTAGTCCCTAGATTTGAACTGTGTGATTAATATAAAGGGTTCAGCCTTTTTGCTTGTCATGTGCAGTGTGCTTTGCTCACTTCAAGAATACAACAAGTCTGCACCACAGGCGTACAGCTCAAGATCACTTCATGCCTGAAAACGACTGCGAGCATATGCCGGTTTCAGCGCATCTCCACCGGAGTGGAGGGACAAGCAACAGTGGGATGGAGAGAAAAGATTCACCAAAGGAAAAAAAGGATTCGGTTTGCGATGTGCACCTAACACTCTAGAATTGAGAAGCAAGTCACTTGAGCCTCAGACTTTCATCAGCACACCCCATTCTTGACAGGCAAGTTAGAGGAGAGTACTTGTCCTCGAGGAATATAATGACGAGACGTCCTAACACAACGCACGGCCGGCCGGCGAGCTGCACCCACCTGCACTGTGGCGAGACGAAAGCCTCTCGTGTATGTTATGGTGGTGACCACCACTGACCGGCCAAGCGAAGGACGTCCCCTCCCTCCCCCCTCCGGCAATGGCACAATTCCGTACGGAAAAGACGACGGAAAAGGCGGCGATCGGCGGTCCATCCCGCCCGCACTGCCGCTTGATTTTTTCACCTACCTGTCCCGCCGCGGTATGCCACGAACTCATGGCATGGGCCTCCAATATCTTCCCTCCAGACTCCACAGGCCAGCTTTTGGAGATTCCTCGCATAAACTAACTGCTAAGATTGGTGAATCTTTCCTTTGTTAATACTCCACACACACATAAGAGTCGTCCACAGGCATGATACGGATGCTGGACACCAGCTGTGTGCAGCGTAACGTATCTAATCCATCCATCGCTCCATTGCATGTACAATAGCAATAAACAACTTCATCATAGATCAGTAGCAAAGCCATATTCAGCGATATTTTTCTCCCATGTATGGCAGCCGTCGTTCTCTTTAGCCAACGGTGTGGAAGCGAGCATGGTGGTCGTCATTTTTATGAGTACAGTTCTGTGCAAGTGGGGGCGGCCTCTTCGCAACTGGACTATTCGGATTCCATTTGCCTGCCTATAAATTCCCCGATCTGCGAGTACTGGAGATGCCAAGACAGCCACACCTAGACAGCTCTCTGCTAGCCAAGCAAAGGCAACCGGGAAGCAGCTTGGAGAGGAGACCAGCGGATCCTGTCTGAAACACAAAGGTGAGTTCTTCGGAGGCTGCTCCTTATAGCATTATCTGTCTGTCCCTCATCCTCATGGCATGATTTCTGACAGAGGATGCACCATGCATGCGCTGCATTCCTCCATCCAGTCTGTGTTTCCCCACTTCCACTGCATGATTTCTGTCAAGAACCTTTCACTTCTGAAACAGAGCTCTAAAAGAGTAGATGCTTTTTAACCAGGGAAGTGTCTGTTTAAACAGGGAAATGCCTATTAGGAAAGCAGGGCAGGCTTTCAAGATTTTGCATCCATTTGCCTGTTTAGACATGGAAATGTTCTTTCTCTTCAAGAACAAAATCTTGCTTAGAAAAGCATGGATATGTCTGAAGAAAGTGGGGAGTTTGCCACTTTGCCTTGAGCTGTGACTCTGCATGTACTATAGGAGCAGAGTAGACAAGGTACCAATTCAGCACACAAGTTGTCGGTTGACTCAAGTTTCCAGCCACTTGCTGGAGAGGGAACATGGCACATAAAATGCTTCCTTCCATTCTTTTCTATTTAAAAAGGAAGACATGGCAGCAAAAAATTTTCACCTAGGGGTTTTGGTTGCGGCACTTCTGTTTCCTGTAGCATTCTCTCTTCAGACACATTTGCGCTTTGTATCACCTCGTGAGTCAAATCTGTCTCTGTGCATGATTTGATAACAGCGAATGCGAATCCGAGACCCATATACTTAAAGCCTGACAACATTGTACTTTATCTGAATCTGGCCTCTCAATCAGTCATTCTGAACCCAGCCAAAAAGGATATCTCAGTTAGACAAATCAGCTTTGTTTGCGTCGCATAAAGCGGCCTAAACAGATGCCTTCCCTAAGAACATTGTTTACGCCTACAGGAAAAAGGCATTAACCCTTGAGAGCTAGTCGACCGGCAATGGCTTCCTCATTGCTGCACTGCTCGGAGAAGCTCCCGTTCATGAACGTGGAGACCAGGCCGCGACGAGAACAGCCACGCGCAGAACTCCTCGCTTCAGGTGAGAAAAGAAACTCACCTTATAAATCATACTGTACCATCTTTTGAGATGAGTTTTGAACATATTACTACAATGTTTGCAGAAGAGGGGCATGGACACTCTGAAGAGCTTGATCGTCAACTCTGCAACGGACGTGTACATTTCGCAGCTATCTCTTTTCCTTCAGGACGGGCTGCATATATCAATAGAAGTGCAGCCGGACATTTTGCCGCTTCTTTTATATTCTAGGCTTGTGTATTTTGTTGACGTTTGAAACATGCATGTACGCTACATAATTCAGAATACAAGGGTGTACAGTACAGATTCTGCCATGTATATATTCTTTCAAAGGGGAATTTTGCTTTCCTTAACGCTCTCCGCGGACAAAAAAGTACCAAACGTGCTCTTAACGGGGACGCGTCCACGGACCCCGAACCAGCGCATTTTTCACGGCTAAATTGGGGCAGTGTTTCTGTGTTTGCGCCAAGAGAACAGCATAGACGTCCTCCCCGTCCGCGTCTGTCTCACATGGCAGTGACCTTGTATGTTGTGGTGGTATTACGGTATATGCTATGAGTAATTAAAGTTGGGACCGATGGACGTGGAGGAATCCGAAGAGGGATGATATAGTGAAGACCGCACTCGTATGAATAAAAAAAAATACAATGTATCTAGGATTGAGGCTCTCTTGTGGAGATAATATCTCTTTCTCTACATCTAATCTCTTATAATCTTGTCATACTTGTGGCTACAATCATGCTCCTTGAGCTGTATTTCCTATACCTATATCTAAATCTCTACGTGAGAGTGGAGAAGGAAGAAGAAGGAGAGCTCATAGTTGTTAGATGTATATATTTATATATTATAGTTTCTCCATGTGTTAGGGGGCTTCCTGCATATTTGCACATGTACCTGTACTATATATTGTAGCCTTTGGCCGCTAGAGGAATACAAGTTGCTTATTCCTAACATGGTATCAGAGCCACGTTAGCCCCGTCCTCTTCCTTGCAACTTTGCCGGAGCCGCCACCGTCCCTGTCGCCGTCGGTCTTGCCGTCGTCGCCGCCCATTTTTGATTCGATTTTGATTCAGATCGATCCACATCTGGCCGAGTCCAGATTGATCCGGATCGATTTCCCCGTCGCCAGATCTGCCTCCACCCGCGCACGCGTCTGCTCCACCAGCGCGCCGTCTGCCTCCCGTGCACCTGCGCGTCTGCCTTGCCCCAAGCGCAGGCGGGCGGTCACCCGACGCCTGCGGGCCTCCCGCCCGATCCGATCTCTCCCCCGATGCCTCCCCCAACGCCTGCCTCCATATCCGATCGGCCTTTCCCAGAGCTTCCCGATGTGCTCCTCAAGTCGCCGAACCTCCGCCGCCGGCTGTTGTCACCGCCGGGAATCGATCCCTGGCGGCCTGAATTGGCCTCCCCCGCCCCTTAGGCGCCGCCCTTTGCTCCGGCTGGCCGGAATTTTGCTGGCCTCTGCCTGTAGGTGCGGATTGCCAGATCTGTAAAAAAAATAGAGAGAGAGCTATGTCTTCTTCATCGGGCTATGTTGCGATTCCTCGCTGCCCGGTGATCTTCAATGACGCGAATCACCCTGATTTCGCTGCCTTTATGCGTGTTCACATGCGCGGTCTCCGTCTTTGGAGTGTGCTCTCCGGCGAGGTCTCCTGTCCGCCGTGCCCCCTGCTCCTATGGATCCTCTTCCGTCGACGGCGATTGTTCTCGGCGCTAATGCTTCTCAGGAGGCCAAGGATGCTGCTCAGAGTGCCGATGATAGTGCTGTTGCTGCTTATTGACCTGAAGTTCAAGCAGTACTCTTCTGATCTCGAGGCATATCGTCACGATCTGACTGCCTACACTCAGTGGGTCGATGAGGATGATCGTGCTGCTGCTGTCCTCACCTCCAGTGTTCTGCCCCAGTTTGCTGCTGATTTCATGAGTCTCCCTACTTTTGCCGCTCAGTGGGCACATCTTCGTTAGCGCTATCAGTCGTCTGGGGATGCTCTTTACCCGTCCGTGGTTCGCCAGGATCATGCTCTTCAGTAGGGTGATTCCACTATTGATGATTTCTATACTCAGAGTGCTGCTATCTGGTGTCAGCTTGATTCTCTCTGTACTGCTATTTGTGATACATGTCCGTGCTGTCAGATCGTGCGCTCGGATTTGGAGTTCCACCGCATCTATGAGTTTCTGTCTCGGCTCCGCCAGGAGTTCGAGCCCCGCTGTGCTCAGTTGAATGCTCGTGGTCGTGTTCCGCTCTCTAAGGTGTTGTCTGAGCTTCGGGCTGAGGAGACTCGTCTCCATGGTACTGGTCTTCTTGCGGTACCGTCTGTGCTTGCTACTTGTGGTCCTCCTCTGCCGCCTGCTCCCTTGACTCAGCCGCGGTCCTCTGTGCCGCCGCTGATACTACCCACTCCTCCAGGTCAGGGTCAGCTTCAGCACTAGCAGTCTCAGGGTCAGAGTCAGCACCAACAGGCTCGTGGTCAGGGTTGCCGTGGTTCTCTTCGTCACTGCTCTTACTGCAATAGGGATGGCCACACTTGGGACACCTGTTATACACGGGATCCCAGTTTACGTCAACAACACCAGGCTCGTGGGCAGTCGGCTCCTTCCGGATCTTCAAGGTTGCTCTCCGATCGTGACATTATCAGAGTCTTCGGCTCGCTTGTCGCCATGTGCTCTTCTTCGACGGCACCGCTGGTTCTGTGGATCGATTCTTGACCGCGAACACCACCTTCTACACGGTCAGGTACGTCTCCGTGGTATCTGGATTCTGGAGCTTCTTTTCATATGACCTCTGAGTCTTCTTTTCTGTCCGCTCTTTGTTCTCTCCCCTCTCCTGTCCGTGTTCTCATGGCCGATGGTACCTCTCTTCCTGTTTCTAGTCGGGGCACCCTTTCTACTTCTTATTTTTCTGTCCCTGATATTTCTCATGTTCCTCGTATTAAGATGAATCTGTTCTCTGCTAGCCAGCTTACTGACTCTGGTTGTCGCGTCATTCTTGATGCTGATTCTTGTGTTGTTCAGGACCATCACACACAGGCTCTGGTTGGAGCTGGCCCTCGCAGCCGTGATTCTTCAGGGCTTTGGGAGTTAGACTGGCTTCATGTTCCTTCCGCTGCCACTTCATCTGCCAGTTCTTCTCCGGTCGTTGCCTCTTCTACCAGCTCCTTTCAGCAGTGGCATCATCGTCTTGGTCACCTTTGTGACTCTCGCCTGTCGTCATTAGTTCATCGTGGTCTTCTAGGGTCTGTCTCAGGAGATGTGTCTTTACATTGTCAGGGCTGTAGGTTGGGCAAACAGATTCAGCTTCCCTACCCTACTAGCGCGTCTGTATCTCAGCGACCTTTTGATTTAGTGTATTCCGATGTTTGGAGTCTTGCTCCTTTCGCTTCGAAAGAAGGCCATCGCTACTATATTTTATTCATCGATAATTTTTCTCGGTACACCTGGCTATATTTTATGCGCTCTCGCAGTGAAGTGCTCTTCATATATCAATGTTTTGCGGTCATGGTCCGTACTCAATATTCTACACCCATTCGTGTGTTTCGTGTTGATTCTGCTGGTGAGTATATCTCCCAGATGTTGCGAGGTGTTCTTGCTGAGCAGGGTACCCTTGCTCAGTTCTCATGTCCTGGCGCACATGCCCAGAATGGCGCTGCTGAGCATAAGCATCGACATCTTCTTGAGACCACTCGTGCCATGATGATTGATTCTTCCCTTTCTCAGCATTTCTTGGTTGAGGCTGTCTCTACGTCGACTTACCTCATCAATATTCAGCCCTCTGCTGCTTTGCAGGGTGGTATTCCTCTTGAGCGTCTATCTGGACATTCTCCAGACTACTCCATGCTTCGCTTGTTTGGTTGTGTTTGCTATGTTCTCCTTGCTCCTCGCGAACGCACCAAACTGACCGTTTAGTCTGTTGAGTGTGTCTTTCTTGGATACAGTAATGAGCACAAGGGCTATCGCTGTTGGGACCCTGTTGGTCGTCGGATGCGTATCTCTCGTGATGTTACTTTTGATGAGACGCGTCCTTTGTATCCTCGGCCCACCGCTGGTACCTACCCGGTGGAATATATCTCTTTTCTTCCTTTTCCTAACACACCTCCTTCTACTCCTGTTGTGTCTTCTTCAGGATCCCCTCCCCCTGATGTCTCTTCTTCGACACCATCCTCCTATGCTCCGTATAGTTCTCCTAGTTCTCCTCGTTCTCCAGAGCCTTCCTCTGCTATTCCTTCTTCCTCATCATCGTCTCATGATTCGTCTTCCTCTGATGAGCTTCCTTCTACTCGTACTGTTTGTCAGCGTCGTGCCCCCGACCGTTACTCTCCTAGTTAGTATGGTCTTTTTATTGCCTCCAAGCCAACTTCTTATCGGGATGCTGAGCATCATCCTGAATGGCAGCTGGCCATGGCTTAGGAGATTGCTGCGCTTGGGCGCACTGGCACATGGGATCTTGTCTCTCACCCTCCTGGTGTTCGTCATATCACGTGTAAGTGGGTCTATAAGATTAAGACCCACTGTGATGGATCTCTTGAGTGCTATAAAGCGCGTCTTGTGGCTCGTGGTTTTCAGCAGGAGCATGGTTGTGATTATGATGAGACATTTGCTCCTGTGGCTCATATGACCACTATGCGTACTCTTCTTGCTGTTGCTTCTATTCGTCACTGGTCTGTGTCCCAGCTTGATGTTCAGAATGCCTTCCTCAATGGTGAGTTGAGTGAGGAGGTTTATATGCAGCCTCCTCCTGGTTATTCTGTTCCCGCGGGGATGGTTTGTCGTTTCGCCGTTCTCTTTATGCCCTCAAACAGTCTCCTCGTGCCTGCTTTGAGCACTTTGCCTCTGTAGTGACTGCTGCTGGTTTCTCCCCTAGTGCTCATGATCCAGCGCTATTTGTTCACACTTCTCCTCGTGGACGCACTCTTGTTCTTCTCTATGTTGATGATATGATCATTACTGGTGATGATTCTGAGTATATCGCCTTTGTTAAGGCTCGTCTTCGTGATCAGTTTCTTATGACTGATCTTGGTCCTCTTCGATACTTTCTTGGGATTGAGGTTTCCTCCACTTCTGATGGCTTTTACATCTCCCAGGAAAAGTATATTCAGGATCTTCTTGCTCGTGCTGCTCTTGGGGATGAGCGCACTATTGAGACCCCTATGGAGCTTAATGTTAATCTTCAACCTACTGATGGTGATCCTCTTCCTGATCCGACGCGTTATCGTCATCTTGTTGGGAGTCTTGTTTATCTTGCTGTCACTCGTCCTGATATCTCTTATAATGTTCATATTCTGAGTCAGTTTGTTTCTGCTCCTACCACTATTCACTATAGTAATCTTCTCCGTGTTCTTCGTGGTACGGTCACTCGTCGCCTTTTCTTTCCTCGTTCCAGCTCCCTCCAGCTCCAGTTCTATTCAGATGCTACGTGGGCGAGTGATCCTTCGGATTGCCATTCACTTTCTGCTTACTGTGTGTTTCTTTGTGGTTTGCTCATTGCTTGGAAGACGAACAAACAGACAGCGGTTCCCCATTCGAGTGTTGAGGCTGAGTTGCGTGCTATGGCCTTGTTGACTGTTGAGGTGACCTGGTTACGGTGGTTACTTGCGGATTTTGTGCTCTCTATTACCACACCCATTCTGGTTTTGTCTCACAGTACAAGTGCTATTAGTGTTGCACGTGATCCGGTCAAGCATGAGCTTACCAAGCATATTGGTGTTGATGCTTTCTATACACGTGCTCAGGTGCAGGCTCAGGTTGTTGCGCTTCAGTATGTGCCTTCAGATTTACAGTTGGCGGATTTCTTTACGAAGGCACAGACCAGAGCACAGCATGATTTCTTACTCTCCAAACTCAGTGTTGTGGATCCACCATGAGTTTGAGGGGGGTGTTAGATATATATATTTGTATATTGTAGTTTCCCCATGTGTTAGGGGGCTCCCTGCATATTTGCACCTGTACCTATACTATATATTGTGGCCTTTGGCCCCCAGAGGAATACAAGTTGCTTATTCCTAACAATAGTGAGTAGAGAGGGGAAGAGCCCTTCGGGGCCTCTCTTGTAACGATCCCCTGGTGCTCCTTATAAAAGGGAGCCCAAGGGACAAGACTTGTTCTACACGCTTGGAATCTAGATGGCATATTCTGGGTATCTTCTAGAAATGCTCAGCATATGCCTTGGCATCTCTGGAGATGCCAGACATATCCCCTAGCATCTTATTTGATGCCAAGAGCATATTCCCTAGCATCTTATTTGATGCCAAGAACATATTCCACTTGACAGGTATCAGTCTGAGCCATGGGCGTCCCAAGACTGGCACGATTCTCGTGAACCTTGTCTTGAATGGATGGCATGTTCTTGCGGAGGTCAGGGAAGCATCTGGATATAAATAAAAGGGGACATGGGGTGAAATAACTCGGCCCGGATGCTCCTGGCCAAGAGATAATTCGTCCTGGATGGAAACTTACTCATCCTGGGAAATTAAGGCCCAAGCCGGATCATAGCTTAACCCAGCCGAGTCAAGGTTCAGGGCCCAGCCAGGTTTGGCTTAATTCGGCCCGTGGAGCGAAGCTCTGAGGCGCACATACCCCGGGATGGGCCGTAGTGTTGGCCCACCCGGGTTGCTAGTGGTTGTGATGTGATTGGCATGGGAGTGTCTATAACATCCCAAAAATATTGAACTAGAATCATCAAACTCTAATCACCAAATTTAGGGTCAACAAAAACTTCCCAATTAAAATATGAAAGCATTCATATGTGTGTGCATTAAAATTTGGATTCTTTTGAATTGCCATGATTATGTGTTTCTTTGCTTGTAAAATGATTCTTAGGTGAAATAAACATCATCTAAACAATCCCCACACCTTTCCCAAAGACAAATAAATCAAAACAAACAAATTAAGTGAATGGTCACTTTGGCCAAATTAACTCCCATGCCTACTTTGGCTATCTCTAACTTTCAGAACTTAACAGAAACTTGTTTGGATCTTTGCACCCCTTGATAGTACTCATAACAAGGAACCAAGGCCCACTTTGTGATCATCCAAAAACATTAGAGTGCATGGTTTAAATGACAGTTTAAAATTGATTCTTTATCATATGGGAAGATCCCACTTTTTCAAAAACCACTCAAACAAGCTCAACTTTCAAAACCCAAGCATCCACAGACTCACTAGCACATGCCTAGCACACCCACCAAAAATCTTTTCAAAATTCAAAACTTGAATTCATGCGGCCATTCCATCAAACACCTTGCCGATTCAAATCAAACAAAATCAAAACACTATAGTGTGCAGTGTTTTGGGCCTAACTTGTTCCCTCTCTGGACACCACTAGCCTTAGTAGATCATCTAACGACCCTAACTAATCCCTAGCACCACTGTAAGCTTGACAATGTCATCAATGGTGAACAGCCGATAACACCCATGTCACCCCAGTGTGGACAGCAGGCTAGAGGAAGAACTAGCCGTGCCAACCTTGTCTGGCAGGTAGCCCATGCCTCACCACCCCCTCTCGACCAGCCCTGCCTCGCAGACAAAGAACCAGAACGCCAGAACGCCTCTCCTGTACATCGCCGACCATGCCGACGTGCACCAGAGCACGCACTGCTCCCACGCAACCCGACCACCTCGAGCCCTCGCCGCCAAAGATGCTCCCACCGTCCCGGAGACCGCCAGACATGCCCATTTTACCGCCGTGCATCCGTAGCCACCGCCGTCAAGACGCTGCAGAACGCCGAGCTGCCTGCATCGTTTGCCACCGCCCCTACATGCGCATTAAAGCCATTGAGCATCCCCAGGAGGCCACCGATCGATCGCCACCCTCGGCCATGCCTCTAGCTGCCCGTAGCCGTGTCGCCACCATCGCCTGCCCATCCCGTTCGGTCTCGCCGCCGAGCCTATAAAAGGAGGAATCCCCCGCTCGAATTTGTCACACCATTCCTCTCCTCTCTCACCCAGAACCACCCCGTCTCAGTCCCGAAGCAAGGCGATCAGCAAATCGCCTGAATTGCGCCGGAGCAGTCCGCCTCTGGAGAAGAAGGTTGCCGTCGATTTCGTCCACCCCAGGAGAAGCTGCCGGTACCAGGAGGTTCGCCGTCGTCGACTTCGTCGTTTGCCCACCTCGCCGACCCTCGCCTGAGCCCCGGTGAGCCTCCCACGATCCCCACTGAGCCGCTAGGGTTCGAGCTCGCCGGTGACTAGTTCATCGTCGACGACGACCCTCAGCCGTTGATCTTACTTCTAATCCAATGCACCACATCGCCCTGTACCGCTTCGCGTTTAATGATTCGCTGACCAGTAGACCCGCCCTATCAGCCGCGGAGTGACACTAGGCCGGCCCAATAACCTTTCCCGCACAGCCCACTCGTTTGAATTTGGATTTTTCCATTTTCATTCAAACACAGTCCTGTACCTAGTTTCAAAAATCAACCCGGCTCGATTCAGTGAACCAAATTGAATGAAACCAATTTTTTAGAAAGGTTTTGAAATGCTTAATCCAAGCCCATTGGATTCAAATCATTTGAATCTATAGATCAACCTTGGTAAAAATAACAAGGCAGAACCTTTTCTGCATTCAAACATTTTTCAAATTTAAACCATAATAGGTTTTGAGTTGATTCCAACTCTCAAAAAAATCATATTTGATCATACCTTTCAGAATATATAAAAATATATGGGTTTACTTACAGAAATAATGTTCAAGTAATAAAATAATGCCACATAGGCATTTCTAGCCACTTTAATGATTTAAAATAAAAAGGTTAAACCTTATTAAATTGTGACACCACTTTAAATCACATTCCCATGTACTGAAATATATGGTGACGACATGTGTTAACATGATCCCATGTTTGGTTTGGAGAATATTAAATCTTAAGTAGTTTTTCAACGAGTAGAAATTAATTTTCTAAAAATAAAATCAATAAGCCAAATTCTTTAGTCTTGTAATGTTAGCGATGATGCTAGATCATCTATAGAACCCCTTTGTGTGATGATTGAAAGTAGTTAAGTATTGTTTGGTGATTGTGTACCTCGTATTTATTTATAGACGCTAGTACCGACCAAGGATACGAGGAGGAAGGAGGATACTACGAAGAAGAAGCCGAGGAGAACTTCAACCACTGCTCTGCACAAGGCAAGCTAACACTTGCAATTTAGCAAGCTTATACTGATACTGATGCAAGCCAAATAGTACTAGTTGATTGTACAAGTTAACACTTGCAAGATACTATACCTATGCAAGCCAATATTTGCTTGTTACCATGCCAACTATATGCCTTAAGCATATATGATATTACTCATTTGCTGATACCCCTCCTAGTTTTACTTGCAAGCTTTCTACTTTATTTATTTATCAAAGCTCTTACTTAGAGTTTACTTGAGTAAATTGTAGATACTAGAAAGATAATTGAAGGTTGCATAAAGAGCACAAAATTTGGCCTAAGCTAGATAATCTTGGTGTCATCCTAAGGCATGAGATTGAACTTAGTTAAACTTCACTAGTTTACCATCCCTCATTAGTACTCACTCCCATTTTTAGATGCTAGTGCTAAGCATAAAACTCGATCAACTTTAGATGGGAATACTTGGTGGAAAATGGTTATGAAAACCTTGGAATGATGGATCATTCTATTGAGATGTTTTGACATGTGTTGCCAAACACCAGATGATTTTGATGATGAAAACGTTGAGGCATGAGCCTTAGCCCTTTATAAAACTGATGGTTGTGTGGATGCGATACCATTCCAATTTTACCGTCCAACCACAATACCCGAGAATTGGGTAGGGATTGACTGGAAACTTATATACCTTAGTATTGGTTCCCTCACGGCCAAGGTCTGAGCTGAGGCTACCTTGTGAAGATTGTCCACCTGTGCAGTACCCAAGATGACAATTGGTCATGGTTGGGAGGCCAAACTCATAGGAGAGGTGCCTATACTAGGGCGTGTAATTGAAAGGTTAGGATTGATTATCCGCATACTGAGTATGGTGAATTTAGGATTTGTTCCTAACGGATGTATCGAATATTGTGGTGAAAGTGTATAATCTCTGCAGAGTGTCAAACTATTCGAATAGCCGCGTCAACGGTTATGGACAGTTGGAGTGGCCATACTGTTCCCCCGTCAGATGTTTTCAAAATGACTTGTGAAATGAATTGATATTTTGACTTGACCATAACAGAGTTGTGATCTGAAATACAAGTTCCCACTTAGGTGTTATAAAATTTCAACTAGCTCTTCTTGCTTCTAAACTTAGTAGAGGTAAATCTGGATTTTTGCAAAACAACCCTAGAGCTTAGTGTCCTACTACAAAATCCCCTTCACTTGTTAGTATTAGTTTGCGAGTACTTAAAGAGTACTCATGGTTTTGTCCCTGGCTATTCCCATGGCCAGACTATGAAGAGGAGTATCAGGAAGATGGACCCTAGGAAGGTTACGACAACTAGGATCATCTCCCATCGTCAGCATTGCCTGTGACCCTGAAGATGGAGCTTCGCCTATGCTACCTTTATTATTACGTATTTCCGCTTCTTGAGTTGTATTAAGAACTGGATCATGAGATCCTTATTTGTGTAAAACCTTATGTATGGTTTGTAATGGATGATGTACTATGGTATCCAATTCTGTTATGTCTCGCAAAAATGGTAATCCTGGGATTGCGATGTATGGCATAACTGGCATCTGGGATTAAAAATCCGGGTGTTGACAAGTTGGTATTAGAGCCATCCTGACCATAGGAGACCCTAGTTAGACTGGACATTTGAATAAAAAACTTAGTTTCAAAACCAAACGAAGCAAATATTTACAAAAGCTTATTCCCATTCTTATCACCTTGATTCTTTCATAAAAATTCATGTTCCTCAAAAACTCTTGCAAAATACATAAAATTCGACACACTTGATCACTCTACTAACTTACTCATCTTATATTCTTTTAGATGGACGTGAAGTACAACAAGTTTTATCAGTTGGGGAATGGAGGAGACCTTATTTTTGAGCGGGATTTGGACCAACTTTCGGAACTTCTAGAGTGTCCACACCCCGAGTTCTTCGGAGCTTAGCTCAATGATCAAGGAGGAGAAGATCTGCAGTCGCTAATTGTTGCAAGTCTCCGAGGAAAGATTGAACCTCCCACTGCTGAGGGAATTCAGTTCACCTTAAGAGAGAACAACTGGCTCGATGGACTTGCAGGGCCATGCAGGAAGCTCTTGCCCGTTTGTGTGGGCAGAGTATCAACCAGATCAAGGGAACCCGCTTTGAGTTTTGCCCAAGGCGTGATGCTAATGGACAGCCACTGGAATCCCCATACCACCACGAGCTAAAGACCCAATTGGACCACCTTAGCTTCATGATGTACGATCGTCCGCAGGAATTGGACAATTGCCGTGACTACTCCAACCACAAGTCCGCCATCATCAAGACGAAGGATCAGACCATCGCCATGCTAGCGAAGGATCGCAAGTCTCGCCGTCGTCAGCTCGATAAGAAGGAGCACATCATTGCCCGTCTTCGCCACCGTATCTCGGATTTCTAGGAGACCATTCACGAGAGAGACATGCAGTTGGAGGAAAGGGAGAATTCCGGAGAAGATCTTCGTGGAGACCCCTACTCCTATCTCAACGATGATGATGATTTTCTGGAGGATTAGGCTATGGATTTCTTCACCGATGAGGATGACTTCGCCTTCATCGATGACGATGAGGATGATGAGGATGACGATTACACTGACTTCAAGGAGTAATAGCACTTGAGAACTAGCGTAGTGAGTTGTATTCGGTCCCACTGTATCGTAGTTTCCAGAATGGTTCTTAAAACCATCTATTTTTCTTGTTTTGTGGTGTGTGTTTGTATCGTGTGCTATGAATGAATGAATGAAAAGCAAGTTGCTAGAAATGAGTCAAACTTTAAAAACTTTTCAAAGTCCCAAAACCTTAGAAATTTCCCTCTTTTCTCATGATCTATCTCAATCTTCAGATGCCACGCGGAGGAAGTGGTACATCCCCGAACCCGATGTTGCAGATCCTGCAAATGTTGGTTTCTGACCGCGAAGCTGAAAGAGCCGAACGTCAAGCCAACCTAGCCACCCTTCAACAGATAGCCCAGCTAGCCCACAACAATCAAGGCCAAGGAAATCAGGACAACCATGGATCTAAGCTCAAGAATTTCTAGAACACCAACCCACCAGTTTTCACTAAGTCAGAAGAGCCCCTAGATGCAGACGATTGGTTGCAAACCATGGAAAATAACCTAGAAGTCGCTAGAGTGGAAGCTAACGAGAAAGTTCTGCTCGCTACCCACTATCTAGCCGGAGATGCCAGAGCATGGTGGAACAACGTTCGTGCAATGACCGGAGGACAGATGATGACCTGGGAGGAATTCAAGGTCAAGTTCAGCAGAACCCATGTGCCACCGGGTTTGATCAAGAGAATGAGAGATGAGTTCAGAGAACTGAAGCAAGGACGGATGACCGTAGTGGAATACCGTGACAAATTCTTGTCATTAGCTAGGTATGCCACGGATGAGATCGACACCGAAGCCAAGAAGAAAGAAAGATTCCTGAATGGTCTGCACGATGAGATGCAGACTGTGTTAGTCAATATCCCCTTTGCTAATATTGAAGCCCTTGTCGACTCTGCCATCCAGATGGAAGGAAAGATCAACCAAACCAATGAGAATCGCAAGCGTCGCATGATGCATCAACCAGGAACCCATCAGACCCAAAGTACCACCCCAACCCATCTCCAGGATTTGCCCCGAGAACCAACAGAGCCCCAATGAACCGTCCGACCTATCCCAACCGTGGAAACCCTAGGCCCGGAGGAAATCACAACAACCCGTGCCCCACCCAAGTTCAACAACAATGCTACCGCCAACACTGCCCCAAGGACTGGAAGCAATGTTGTGCCTGTTGCGGCAAAGGACAAGTAGCAAGTGACTTTTTATGACTGTGGAAATAAGGGTCACTACTCCAACGAGTGCCCCAACAAGAAGAATGTCGCAGCCCCCAATGCCAATGCCCCAGCTAAGCAGCAGCGTCGTGTTCAGCCCGGAAGAAGGTTTGCCCCAGGGAATTCACTCAACTGCAATGGCCGTCTTTTTCTCATGCATGCTGAAGAAGCTCAGGAAGCGTCAGACGTCGTGCTGGGTATGTTTTCTGTTAATTCAGTACTTGCAAGAGTGTTGTTTGATTCGGGTGCATCGCATTCATTTGTCACCGAAGAATTTGCCTACACTAGTAAGATTCAACCAACAAAACTGAAGCATGTTATGATTGTTCAAATCCCCGGTTCAACCACCAAAGCTAGGCAAATTTGCAAAGTCGTCCCTATCCGAATCCATGGCATAGATTTTGATGCTAATCTGATAGTACTCGGAACTAAAGGTTTGGAAGTAGTACTAGGAATGGATTGGATGTCCAAACATAAAGGATTGATTGACTGTGCCAAGAAAGCCATAACCATGACCAGTACAGCCGGAATATCAGTCGAGCATATATCTGAAACCTTACCTCGTCAATTCAAGTGCAACAAGAGTATAGCCCAACCTACCATTGACCAAGTTCAGATAGTCTATGAATACCCCGATGTATTTCCAGATGTTTTGCCCGGTATGCCCCCAGATCGGGATATCGAGTTTATCATTGAACTAATCCTCGGAACAGGACTCATAGCCTAGAGACCTTATAGTATGAACCCGTCGGAACTAGAGGAACTGAAGAAGCAACTGGATGCCATGCTGGAAATTGGACTGATTCAACCAAGTGCGTCGCCTTGGAGATCACCTATTTTGTTCGTGGATAAGAAGGATGGAGGTAACCGTTTTTGTACGGATTATCGGAAGCTGAATGATGTCACCATCAAGAACAAGTACCCATTGCCCAAGATAGAAGATTTGTTTGATCAGTTGACCGGTGCCAAAGTGTTTTCTAAGATTGATCTTAGAACAGGCTATCATCAACTCAAGATTCGTGCAGAGGATATCCCCAAGACTGCCTTTACCACCCGTTATGGATTATACGAGTATACTGTCATGTCTTTTGGATTAACCAATGCCCCCCGCTTATTTCATGAATCTCATGAATAAGATTTTTATGGACTTCCTGGATAAGTTTGTCGTTGTTTTCATCGATGAAATTCTGATTTATTCCAAATCAGAAGAAGAACATGAGCTACACCTAAGGACCATTCTTGGAACCCTTAGAGAGCATCAGTTATATGCCAAGTTTAGCAAATGTGATTTCTGGTTACAGGAGGTAGGATTCCTCGGCCACATTGTATCAGTCGGAGGAATTGCCGTTGACCCTGCAAAAGTAAAAGATGTAGAAGATTGGCAAGCCCCAACCACTCAAACCCAAGTTCGTGCATTTCTCGGATTGGCGGGATATTACCGCAAGTTCGTAGAAGGATTCTCGAGTATCGCCTGACCCATGACCCAATTGCTGAAGAAGGACAAGAAGTTTGAATGGACAGACAAATGTGAAGCGAGTTTTCAAGAACTCAAGAGGAGATTGATTTTAGCCCCAATCTTAATCATGCCGGATATCACGAAGCCCTTCGACGAGTATTGTGATGCATCCAAGATCGGTCTTGGATGTGTGCTAATGCAAGAAGGCAAAGTTATATCTTATCTATCTCGACAACTGAAACAACATGAGCAAAATTACCCAACCCATGACCTCGAACTCGCAGCCGTAGTTCTAGCCCTGAAGACATGGAGGCATTACCTGATGGGAAATCGTTGTGAGATTTATTTGGATCACAAGAGCCTGAAGTATATATTCACTCAGAAGGAGCTGAATATGAGACAGAGAAGATGGATTGAGTTAATCAAGGATTATGATCTGGACATTCACTATCACCCTGGTAAAGCCAATGTGGTAGCAGATGCCCTTAGCAGATTGCCGTGCCGCTTGAACTCCATGATTTTGAAGGAGCAACCAAGCTTGCACAAAGAGATGGAAGATTTTCGAATGGAATTAGTGAGTGAAGGATTTTTGGCTAGCATCGAACTTCAACCCACTTTGATCAGCCAGATCAAAGAGGCGTAGAAAGGAAATGCTAGTATCAATGGAATCAAGCGTCGTATCGGTATAGGCAAAGTACCTGGATTCACCGAAGACGAAGAAGGAGTTCTATGGTACAAAGGACGCCTTTGTGTACCAGCAAATTCTGAGTTGAAAGAAGTTATTTTGAAGGAAGATCATGATACTCTTTATTCTATCCACCCCGGAGGAACTAAGATGTATCAAGATTTGAAAGAGCAATTTTGGTGGCATAAGATGAAGAGAGAAATCGGAAGCTATATCGCCAAGTGTGATATATGTCAGCGAGTTAAGGCAGGACATCAAAGACCCGCTGGATTATTGCAACCATTGCAGATTCCGGAATGGAAATGGGATTCTGTTGGAATGGACTTTATCACCGGATTGCCTACTTCTAGTAGGGGAAATGACTCCATCTGGGTCATAGTGGACAGGTTGTCCAAAGTCGCCCATTTCTTACCCGTCAAGACCACATATCAGAGTTCGAAGCTAGCGGAGTTATACATCGCTAGAATTGTCAGTTTGCATAGAGTCCCCAAGAACATCGTATCGGATCAAGGAACTCAGTTTACCTAGAGATTCTGGAAAAAGGTCCAAGAAGGTTTAGGAACCCGACTAGATTTCAGCACAGCTTATCACCCTCAGACCGATGGACAAACGGAGCGAGTAAATCAAATACTCGAAGACATGCTGAGAGCCTGTGTGTTAGAATATGTATCTAAGTGGGAAGACTATCTGCCGTTTGCAGAATTTTCGTACAACAACAGTTATCAAGCTAGTTTGCAAATGGCCCCATTTGAATTCATGTATGGAAGGAAGTGTCGCACCCCTTTGAACTGGTCGAAAGTAGGAGAGAGTCAGATTTTTGGACCCGATATCCTACAAGAAGCGGAAGAGAAGGTTCACAAGATTCGTGAGCACCTCAAGACAGCCCAATCAAGACAGAAGAGTTACACTGACAAGAGACGTCGAGACCTCGCCTTCAACATAGGAGATTTTGTATATCTGAAAGTGTCGCCCTTGAAGGGAATGCAGCGTTTCCAGCTAAAAGGAAAGTTAGCCCCCAGATATATCAGACCCTTCAAAATTCTGAACCGTCAAGGAGAAGTGTCGTATCAATTGGAACTATCCGAAGAGATGTCAGCCGTGCACAATGTGTTCCATATCTCATTACTTCACAAGTGTCTCGAAGTCCCGGAGAAGACCGAAGTGTTCAAGAATATTGATCACCAGACCATAGAAATCAACGATGACCTGACCTATCCTGAAGTACCCATCCGTATTTTGGAAGAAGCTTTTAGAACTACCAGAACCAGAAGCATCAAGTTTCTCAAGATTCAGTGGAGCAGCCACACAAAAGAGGAAGCTACCTGGGAGCACGAAGATCACATCAGGACGGAGTTTCCCGATCTCTTCAAATCCTAGGTAATATTTTTCGTCCTTTTTCAAATCTCGGGACGAGATTTTGTTTAAGGGGGGAAGGTTGAACTAGAATCATCAAACTCTAATCACCAAATTTAGGGTTAACAAAAACTTTCCCAATTAAAATATGAAAGCATTCATATGTGTGTGCATTAAAATTTGGATTCTTTTGAATTGCCATGATTATGTGTTTCTTTGCTTGTAAAATGATTCTTAGGTGAAATAAACATCATCTAAACAATCCCCACACCTTTACCAAAGCCAAATAAATCAAAACAAACAAATTAAGTGAATGGTCACTTTGGCCAAATTAACTCCCATGCCTACTTTGGCTATCTCTAACTTTCAGAACTTAACAGAAACTTGTTTGGATCTTTGCACCCCTTGATAGTACTCATAACAAGGAACCAAGGCCCACTTTGTGCTCATCCAAAAACATTAGAATGCATGGTTTAAATGACAGTTTAAAATTGAGTCTTTATCATATGGGAAGATCCCACTTTTTCAAAAACCACTCAAACAAGCTCAACTTTCAAAACCCAAGCATCCACAGACTAACTAGCACATGCCTAGCACACCCACCAAAAATCTTTTCAAAATTCAAAACTTGAATTCATGCGGCCATTTCATGAAACACCTTGCTGATTCAAACCAAACAAAATCAAAACACTATAGTGTGCAGTGTTTTGGGCCTAACTTGTTCCCTCTCTAGACACCACTAGCCTTAGTAGATCATCTAACGACCCTAACTAATCCCTAGCACCACTGTAAGCTTTACAATGTCATCAATGGTGAACAGCCGAGAACACCCATGTCACCCCAGTGTGGACAGCAGGCTAGAGGAATAACTAGCCGTGGCAACCTTGTCTAGGAGGTAGCCCATGCCTCACCTCCCCCTCTCGACCAGCCACCGCCTCATGACAAGAACCTTGCCATGCTTGTCGCCCATTGTCGACCATGCCGACATGCACCGCAGAGCACGCACCGTTCCCATGCAACCCGGCCACCTCGAGCCCTCGCCGCCCGCCAGCATGCTCCCCACCATCCCAGGAGACCGCCAGACATGCCCATTTCACCGCTCGTACCCCGTAGCCACCGCTCGCCGTCGAAGACGCCGCCTACCGAGCGTCGAGCATTCAGGCATCGTTTGCCTCCGCCCCTACACGCGCATTAAATCCATAGAGCATCGCCAGGAGACCACCGATCGATCACCACCCTCGGCCATGCCTCTAGCTGCCCGTAGCCGTTTCGCCACCGTCACCTTCCCATCCCGTTCGGTCTCGCCGCCGAGCCTATAAAAGGAGGACTCCCCCGCTCGAATTCATTGCACGATTCCACTCCTCTCTCACCCAGAACCAACCCGCCTCAGTCCCGAAGCAAGGCGAGCAGCGCATCGCCTGAATTGCGCCGGAGCAGGCCGCCTCTGCAGAAGAAGGGTGCCGTCGATTTCGTCCACCCCAGGAGAAGCTGCCGGTACCAGGAGGTTCGCCGTCATCAACTTTGTTGTTCGCCCGCCTCGCCGACCCTTGCCTGAGCCTCGGTGAGCCTCCCATGACCCCCACTGAGCCGCTAGGGTTAGAGCTCGCCGGTGACTAGTTCATCGTCGACGACGACCGTCAGCCGTTGATCTTACTTCTAATCCAACGCACCACATCGCCCTGTACCTCTTCGCGTTTAATGAGTCGCTGACCAGTAGACCCGCCCTGTCAGTTGCGCCTCGTGCCGCGGAGTGACACTGGGCCGGCCCAATAACCTTTCCCGCGCAGCCCACTCGTTTGAATTTGGATTTTTCCATTTTCATTCAAACACAGTTCTGTACCTAGTTTCAAAAATCAACCCAGCTCGATTCAGTGAACCAAATTGAATGAAACAATTTTGTTATAAAGGTTTTGAAATGCTTATCCAAGCCCGTTGGATTCAAATCATTTAAATCTATAGATCAACCTTGGTAAAAATAACAAGGCAGAACCTTTTCTGCATTCAAACATTTTTCAAATTTAAACCATAATAGATTTTGAGTTGATTCCAACTCTCAAAAAAATCATATTTGATCATACCTTTCATAATATGTAAAAATATATGGGTTTACTTACAGAAATAATGTTCAAGTAATAAAATAATGCCACATAGGCATTTCTAGCCACTTTAATGATTTAAAATAAAAAGGTTAAACCTTATTAAATTGTGACACCACTTTAAATCACATTCCCATGTACTGAAATTTGTGGTGACGACATGTGTCAACATGATCCCATGTTTGGTTTGGAGAATATTAAATCTTAAGTAGTTTTTCAATGAGTAGAAATTACTTTTCTAAAAATAAAATCAATAAGCCAAATTCTTTAGTCTTGTAATGTTAGTGATGATGCTAGATCATCTATAAAACCCCTTTGTGTGATGATTGAAAGTAGTTAAGTATTGTTTGGTGATTGTGTACCTCGTATTTATTTATAGACGCTAGTACCGACCAAGGATACGAGGAGGAAGGAGGATACTACGAATAAGAAGCCGAGAAAAACTTTAACCACTGCTCTGCACAAGGCAAGCTAACACTTGCAATTTAGCAAGCTTATACTGATACTGATGCAAGCCAAATACTACTAGTTGATTGTGCAAGTTAACACTTGCAAGATACTATACATATGCAAGCCAATACTTGCTTGTTACCATGCCAACTATATGCCTTAAGCATATATGATATTACTCATTTGTTGATACCCCCTCCTAGTTTTACTTGCAAGCTTTCTACTTTATTTCTTTATCAAAGCTCTTACTTAGAGTTTACTTGAGTAAATTGTAGATACTATAAAGATAATTGAAGGTTGCATAAAGAGCATAAAATTTGGCCTAAGCTAGATAATCTTGATGTCATCCTAAGGCATGAGATTGAACTTAGTTAAACTTCACTAGTTTACCACCCCTCATTAGTACTCACTCCCATTTTTAGATGCTAGTGCTAAGCTTAAAACTTGATCAACTTTAGATGGGAATACTTGGTGGAAAATAGTTATGAAAACCTTGGAATGATGGATCATTCTATAGAGATGTTTTGACATGTGTTGCCAAACACCAGATGATTTTGATGATGAAAACATTGAGGCATGAGCCTTAGCCCTTTATAAAACTGATGGTTGTCTGGATGCGATACCATTCCAATTTTACCGTACAACCACAATACCCGAGAATTGGGTAGGGCTTGACTGGAAACTTATATACCTTAGTATTGGTTACCTCACGACCAAGGTCTGAGCTGAGGCTACCTTGTGAAGATTGTCCACTTGTGCAGTACCCAAGATGATAGTTTGTCATGGTTGGGAGGCCAAACTCACAGGAGAGGTGCCTATAATAGGGCGTGTAATTGAAAGGTTAGGGTTGATTATCCGCATACTGAGTATGGTGAATTCAGGATTTGTTCCTGACGGATGTATCGAATATTGTGGTTAATGTGTACAATCTATGCAGAGTGTCAAAATATTCGAATAGCCGCGTCCGCGGTTATGGACAGTTGGAGTGGCCATACTGTTCCCCCGTCAGATGTTTTCAAAATGACTTGTGAAATGAATTGAGATGTTGACTTGACCACAACAGAGTTGTGATCTGAAATACAAGTTCCCACTTAGGTGTTATAAAATTTCAACTAGCTGTTCTTGCTTCTAAACTTAGTAGTGGTAAATCTGGCTTTTTGCAAAATAACCCTAGAGCTTAGTGTCCTACTACAAAAACCCCCTTCACTTGTTAGTATTAGTTTGCGAGTACTTAAAGAGTACTCATGGCTTTGTCCCTGGCTATTCCCATGGCCAGACAATGAAGAGGAGTATCAGGAAGATGGACCCCAGGAAGGTTACGACAACTAGGATCATCTCCTATCGTCAGCATTGCCTGTGACCCCGAAGATGGAGCTTCGCCTACGCTATCTTTATTATTACGTATTTCCGCTGCTTGAGTTTTATTAAGAACTGGATCATGAGATCCTTATTTGTGTAAAACCTTATGTATGGTTTGTAATGGATGATGTACTATGGTATCCAATTCTGTTATGTCTCGCAAAAATGGTAATCCTGGGATTGCGATGTATGGCATAACAGGCATCTGGGATTAAAAATCCGGGTGTTGACAGTGTCCCGCGGTGGGCCGAATCTGGCCCACCCGGGCGACGTGGAGCTGCGGCACGTGCTGGCGAGGTTTCCCCTGGTGGGCCGAATCCGGCCCACCCGGGCGACGTGGAGCGAGGGCGCTGGCGGGATTTTGGCGACGAAGAGAGCCGACGGGATCGATGAGGTGATTTGGCGGGGAAGCTTGATGACGTTGGCGACGCAGCAGGGCTGAGCCCCTAGCGGGCCGACCTATGGTCACTCGGCCCACACAGGAGAGGAGCAGATCCAAGACTTGGTAATTCGCCTCGAGTATAAATCGGTCCAATGAGGAAAGAAGGCTGGGCCGAATCTGTGTCAACTCGGCCCAGCTTGGTTTTTAGCTTTATCCTTTTCTATTTTTGACTTAATATTTATACCAAATATATTTTCCTTGGTTTGTCTATTGTGGGCTTACCTATAACCCAATTTTAGGGTATCCTGGGTCATATCCCCGACATTAGTCCCTGAGACTATGTGGGACTCGTAGAGTCGTTTATAGGCTTCAAATTCAAATGTACCCAGAGGTACTTTCCGAGTTATTATATCTTGGTCGTATACTTCAATGTCCCATAACCCTTTTGGGTAATTTTGTGACGCCTTGCCATTATGGTTGTTGATCCTTTCAATCCGTTTGGGTAAGTTATCAATTCTGGCCTTCTTAGGCATTGGTCTTTTAACCCCCTTTAGTTAAGTTACGAGTTCTTGCCTTCTAGGGCATTGCTCTTTTAACCCATTTGGGTAAGTTATGACTGCCGGCCATTTTGGGCACTGGTCTCTTAACCCCTTCAGGAAGTTTTGACTTCTGGCCTTCTTTGGATCTGGTCTTATAACCCCTTTGGGAAAGTTTTGACTTATGGCATTTCTTTGGCTCTGGTCTTATTAATCCTTTGGGAAAGTTTTGACTTCTGGCCTTCTTTGGCTTTGGTCTTATAACCCCTTTGGGAAAGTTTTGACTTCTAGCCTTCTTTGGCTCTGGTCTCATAACCCCTTCGGGAGAGTTTTGACTTCTGGCCTTCTTTGGCTCTGGTCTTATAATCCCTTTGGGAAAGTTTTGACTTCTAGCCTTCTTTGGCTCTGGTCTTATAATCCCTTTGGGAAACTTTTGACTTCTGGACTTCTTTGGCTCTGATCTGATAACCCCTTTGGGAAAGTTTTGACTTCTGTCCTTCTTTGGCTCTGGTCTTATAACCCCTTTGGGAAAGTTTTGACTTCTGGCCTTCTTTGGCTCTGGTCTTATAACCCCTTTGGGAAAGTTTTGATCCAAGTTATCTCGTTTGGGTTGCATATTTCTAATTTGACTTATGCTTCAAATACGACTCAATGTTTGAGTTATATGACTCAAATTTGAGTCATCTGACTTCAAATCTAAGTTATATGACTCAAATCCGAGTCATATGTTTCCTTCTCCGAGTTATTCTACTTTAATTTGACTTATGTCTTAAATCTGAGTCATCTGACTCAAAATCTGAGGTATTTGACTCAAATCTGAGTTATCTGATTCCAAATCCGAGTTATTTTACTTAATTTTGACTTATGTCCTAAATCTGAGTTATATCACTCAAATCCGAGTCATATGTTTACAAATCCAAGTTATTTTACTCAAATTTGACTTATGTCTCAAATCTGAGTCATCTGACTCCAAATCCGAGGCATATGACTCAAATCCGCGTCATCTGATTCCAAATCCAAGTTATTTTACTCAATTTTGACTTATGTCCTAAATCTGAGTTATATGACTCAAATCCGAGTCATCTGTTTACAAATACGAGTTATTTTACTCAAACTTGACTTACGTCTCAAATCTAAGTCATCTGACTCAAATCCGAGGTATATAACTCAAATCCGAGTCATCTGTTTACTAAGATACAAATTGATCTGATGAGAAGATAACAACTTGCCTTTGATATGGATCCGAGATATAAATCTGAGATAAAGTTTTGGGATATGATAATAGGGCTAATTGCTGAGAGACGTGATTCGAGAGATAGATCTGAGATATAAATTTGAGATATGATATGCTGGCAAATAGTCATCCGGGATATGAGATAACCTGGCGAGATGAGTTAAATATCAATCCGAGTCATAACCTGGCAAGATGGCAAGTTGAATCAAACTTTAGGCCGAATCAGAGATAAGTTACTAAGCCGAGTCAGAATACAAATCCGAGTTATAATATACCCTGGAAAGTTGAATCAAATGTAGTCCGAATCATAAATAAGCTGACTCAAATTCTATCCGAATCATAAATAAGCTGGTAAGCTGAGTTTAAGGTTAATCCAAAGCATGAATAAACTGACTCATATTCTATCTGAATCATAAACAAGATAGTCAAACACTAACCCAAATCAACATAACGTTCTCTCCATCTAAAGGTGACCCTATGGATACATTGTCTAGTCCCCGGGTTGAGTTATTTTCTCCCCGGGGAGAAGGATCGAGTGTTGGTGGCCGAGTTAAAGGTTAATCCTAAGCATGAATAAACTGACTCAAATTCTATCCGAATCATAAACAAGATAGTCAAATACTGACCCAAATCAACATAACGTTCTCTCTATCTAAAGGTGACTCTATGGATACGTTGGCTAGTCCCCAGGTTGAGTTATTTTCTCCCCGGGGTGAAGTATCGAGTGTTGGTAGCTGAGTTATCTGGTACTTAGTATGTTTGGAGAAGAGTTTGAGTCATTCTCGCTGAGTCATACCTACCTTGCTGAGTTACTAGATACTTACAGTATGCTTGGAGAAGAGTTTGAATCATTCTTGCTGAGTCTTACCTGCCTTGCTGAGTCAGACTTTCTGTTCTCTGTTCGCTTGGAGGAGCTGAAGGAGCTCTATGAAGAAGAGGTTGATGAAGATTTTCCTGTCCGGATAGAAACCCCACCAACGCCACTAAAAGGCCCCACGGTGGGCGCCAAATATCGTGGTGGTATCACGACACATGCCATGGGTAGGCTAAAGTTGGGGCCGATGGACGTGGAGGAATCCGAGGAGGGATGATGCAGTGAAGACCCCACTCGTATGAACAAAGAGAAATACAATGTATCTAGGATTGAGGCTCTCATGTGGAGATAACACCTCTTTCTCTACATCTAATCTCTTATAATCTTGCCATACTTGTGGCTACAATCATGCTCCTTGAGCTGTATTTCCTATACCTCTATCTAAATCTCTCTATGAGAGTGGAGGAGGAAGAAGAAGGAGAGCTCATAGTGAGCAGAGAGGGGAAGAGCCCTTCAGGGCCTCTCTTGTAACGATCCCCCTGGTGCTCCTTATAAAGGGGAGTCCAGGGGACAAGACTTGTTCTACACGCTTGGCATCTAGATGGCATATTCTGGGTATCTTCTAGAGATGCTCAACATATGCCTTGGTATATCTAGAGATGCCAGGCATATTCCCTAGCATCTTATTTGATGCCAAGAGCATATTCCACTTGACAGGTGCCAGTCTGAGCCATGGGCGTCCCAAGACTGGCACGATTCTCGTGAACCTTGTCTTGAATGGATGGCGTGTTCTTGCAGAGGCCGGGGAAGCATCTGGAGATAACTAAAAGGGGACATGGGGTGAAATAACTCGGCCCGGATGCTCCTGGGCAAGAGATAATTCGGCCTGGATAGAAACTTACTTGGCCTGGGGAATTAAGGCCCAAGCCGGATCATAGCTTAACCCAGCCGAGTCAAGGTTCAGGGCCCAGCCGAGTTTGGCTTAATTCGGCCCGTGGAGCGAAGCTCTGAGGCGCAGATACCCCGGGATGGGCCGCAGTGTTGGCCCACCCGGGTTGCTAGTGGCGGTGCTATGATTAGCCTGGGGGGTGTCCTGCGGTGGGCTTAATCTGGCCCACCGGAGCGACATGGAGCTGGGGCACGTGCTGGCGAGGTTTCCCCTGGCGGCCTGAATCCGGCCCACCCGGGCGACGTGGAGCGAGGGCGCTGGTGGGAGTTTGGCGACGAAGAGATCCGACAGGATCGACGAGGTGATTTGGCGGGGAAGCTTGATGACGTTGGCGACGCAGCAGGGCTAAGCCCCTAGTGGGCCGACCTATGGTCACTCGGCCCACCTGGGGAGAGGAGCGCAGATCCAGCAGCCTGGTAATTTAGCCTACTGAGTATAAATCCGGTCCAGCAGGAAAGAAGGCTGGGCCGAATCTGTGTTAACTTGGCCCAGCTTGGTTTTTTCCTTTATCCTTTTCTATTTTTAATTAATATTTATACCAAATGTATTTTCCTTGGTTTGTCTATTTGGGCTTACTTATAACCCAATTTTAGGGTATCCGGGGTCATATCCCCGACACTGTAACCCTTCTGCGCTTTTCATTAATGGCTGTCGCTGAAACGCCTGCGCCGGCCGTCTGATTGCTTCCTCGCTGGTTCTGATGCGACCTTTCTTCTCGTTAACCGCACCCGGAGA
Organism: Avena longiglumis; assembly: GCA_030063025.1. Lineage (NCBI taxonomy): Eukaryota > Viridiplantae > Streptophyta > Magnoliopsida > Poales > Poaceae > Avena > Avena longiglumis. Next base: position 162,843,976 of record CP125973.1, read on the forward strand.
CACTGTGTCGCCGCCGATGTCCTACCCGCGTTCTACGCTTCTCATTAATGGTCGGCCTTCATAAGAGGGCGCACATCTCACATCTCCCTCCCCACAACCTTGTCCCCCGCTCTGCTCCCATCATCCCCCCGACGTCCCACCAACCACACGCCCACCGTCATGTACACTGGCCGGCGCTGGCTTCACGAGTGGGAGGCGTGCGCCTTGTACGAGGCGAATTATTTCACGCCACCGGACTACATCTGCCCCAGCAGGTGGATGCTGAGCACCGGTGCCGCGTGGTGCAGAGTTGCAGGCAGCCATCCGACACGAGTAGGCGGAGCGGTTCTGTTATGGTGGCGAAGTTGTCGGATACGTACTAGGATCCCGACAACCTAACCATCTGGATCGAGTTCTTCCGCAAGCATCGGGAAAGGAAGTTCGTTTGGTACTACGTCGCTTGTACCCCGCCGGCAGACGACACTACAGGGCTTAGGTTCTGGTGGAGCGTGTCAGGCCGCACACTAGCCTCCATCATGGACTACACCACGACATGGAACTACCCGCTCCTACCGCCTCCTCCGCTGCCTCTTCCCCTACCATGACGCTAGTCATTTACCTCCACGGGGTAGGCGCCACCGGAGTATCCTCTTAGTTTAATCTTAGGTTATGTGTTAACGATGCATGTAGTTTATAAGATCCTGGCACATGGCTTAATAGGATTGATAGGATACCCATATTCACAAGTTGTAACTTCTTTTTCGGAAGCTCATCTGAAAAAATACTGAGGTTAAGCACGGTTGGCCTAGAGCAATTTAAGGATAGGTAACCGACTGAAAAGTGGGTCATGAGTGCGCACGAGTGAGGACAAAATACGCAGAAAAGACTAATGTTGGTTTGTGGGGCTAGTCTAAAGATCCTAGTAAGTTGTCAGAGGTGTTACATAAAACATTTTAATTTTCATTTTATGATCTAATTTCTATCAATAACTTATGGGAAAAAATATATTTGCTCCTCCCTTGGACGCACCCGCGGACAGTGGATAACACGAACAGGGAGGACAATACATCCCATGCGCATCCCAAAAAGATAAAATTGGATACATCTGATGTCTGATTTGCTCTTACCGTTAGACCAACTCCAACAGGCCTCCGTATTTCGAACATCGAATCTACCCAATTTAATCCATTTGCGGGGTGGAGGACAAGCCGTTTGGGCTGAGCCCGGTTGCAGTGGCCTGTTCCCCCAACATCCACTCCCCGCAAAGGAAAAAACATGCAGAAAAAAAGGAGCGGTCGAAAATAATTAAACAATATTACATAAAAGGTCTTGGTCCCGGTCATCAGACTCGGCTGCGGCTCCGGCTCTTCCTTCTTGACTGCCACGTGGCCGGGCCAAGGCCACACCTCGGACTCGACGGTGTCGGTTCCCCTGTAGCACGACCAGTCCGGGATGCCGGGTTGTGATGGTGGGAAGTGGAGGTCGTCGTTGTCATCCTCCACACCGGAGTCCTCATTAGACTCCCCCCAGTAGTCCTCCTCGCAGTCGTCGAGGTTCTCGAGGTGGGCCTCGATGGCCTCGCGCCGCGTGCTCCGCCTCGAACCATCGGTCCCAGGCGGGGAGTGCATGGTGTAGGCCGGATCCCACCGTAGATCTGGCGGTAGGAAGGCCCGACGACGGCATTTATCGTGACGGAGCGCAGGGCCTGAGCCTAGGATGGTCGGCACAGGCACGCGGGCGCCGTTGAGATGCCACCCCGCCGGTAGGTGCATGTCCGGCCATGGGCAGGGCATGCATGCCTCCGCGAGCGTATGCGCGCCACTGGGCCACGTAAGAACCAGGAGGAGCTGCGCCTCGGCGGCGACCTGGACACGGAATGGCGGCGACCTGAACACGGAATGGTGGCGACGGCCGCCGCCGGCGAAGGAGCCAGCCTCGTGGTTGTTTCGGCCTGGCCGGAACTAGCCCTTCCAGCCCCCTTTAGTCATTGGGGCCGGCGACAGAGGGCCTTGTCGGTGGGGAGGGAGCGACTAGGGTTTTGGAGTGGGAGTGAGAGTGGAGTGTGGATGGGGACGACAACGCAGTCCCATTAAAAAGGGCGCGGTATGTCCTCTGGGACACTGCAGGTAGAACCCGAGGAAGACTTGGGTGGACACGGTCAGACGAGGCCAGCGTCCGTCCACCGTATTTTAGCCCCAGGTTTTGACCCGATTTACACCAAAATGACCCGCGTCACTCTGTCCTCTCTGTTTGCTGTGTGCGCTAGGCCGTGGGCTGTGTTCGACAGGACCAGTTCAGACATCGTAGAGTCCGTTTGCGAGGGGCCCGTTGAAGTTGGCCTTAGGATGCTCTAAGCGAGCCCACGGCGGGCACTGATTCAGATCAATTCTGGTTTGACTGAAAGCCTGTCTGTTAGTCAATCTGAATGAGCACATCCTTGTGCATCTCATGATACATATGACACAATGGATGCCACTGCCAGTGCCCGGAACGGTCATGGCTTTTCTTGACACCCTGTTGTGATGCCTGGAGACACCATCATGCATGTGCAATGGCGTCAGATCAGCCAATCAGACCCTACGCGCACCAGCCACACGACCATCTCCGTCTCATCACAGCGGGTGATTGGTTGATTGCGCCACTGGTACGTGTAGGATTTGACCCGCCCGATTCTGCCACTTGTTTCGGCAGGAGGTATTGCTGCTTCCACATTCGACGCTTCCAAATCAGGCTCGCCGTGAACTTTTCCTGTTTGAGTGTCCCGTTTTGACCTGAGACGTCAGGGTAGCCGTCAGGCAGGCGGCAAAATCAGTCAGGTTAGTTGTATCATCTTTGTAGTGATTTTCGTAGTGCTTCCTGCTTCAGCGGGCTTACACGTGCCAATAGTGATTTTCGTAGTGCCCATGGACTGGCTATTTTTTTAAAATAATACATTTTGTTTATTCAATTTCAAAAATAATACACGAAATGAGGAATTTGCAAATCTAAAGGATGCCCGTCTGTTCAAAAGACGATGGACAACGTTCGTCTGTTCAAAAGATGATGGACACATTCGTCCGTTCAAAAGACGATGTACAGGTTCGTTCTTTGACAACGTTCGTCCGTTCAAAAGACGATGGATAACGTTTGTCCGTTCAAAAGATGACGGACACGTTTGTCCGTTCAAAAGATGACGGACACGTTTGTCCGTTCAAAAGACAATGTACAGGTTCGTCCTTTGAAATGAAATGTGGTATTGATCATGCACACTACGTACACGTCCAAATACGTTTAAGATTTCAAACCATTTATCCACGCCGTTTTTCCCGCCATCTCTTCGCGCCGTTTTTTTCGCGCTGTTTTTTCCTGCCATTCTTCCCTGCTGTTTTTTCTCGCCATTGTTTGCCGTCATTTTTGGCTAAGTTGAAAAGCTCAACGGACATCGCCCAGGGAAACGCGTTCGAACGGGGAACACTCATGATGTAGAGGCGAGGGAAATGAGAAAGTAAGAGGAGGAACAGATGAACTGGATGAAGAGATAATATTTCGTTGCCTAGATTTATAGAAGCACCGAGAAGAATAGGCGGGAAGAAACGGCGGGAAATGGCGACAAGCAATGGCGGGAAAAAATGGCGGCAAGCAATGGCAGGAAAAAATAGCGGGGAAGAATGGCGGGAAAAAACGGCGCGAAAATAACGACGCGAAGAGATGGCAGGAAAAACGGCGCGAAATAAACGGTCCGAAACCTAAAATTTATTTGGACGTGCACGTAATGTGCATGATCAATGCCACCTTCTTCATTTCAAAGGACGGACCTGTACATCGTCTTTTGAACGGACAAACGTGTCCGTCATCTTTTGAACGAACGAACGTTGTCCATCGTCTTTTAAACGGACGAACGTTGTTTTAGATTTGCAAATTCTCCATTTCGTATATTATTTTTGAAATTGAATTAAAAAATATATTATTTAAAAAAATTAGCCATGGACTGAACCGAGTCTTAAATTTGGGCAGATCCAGCCTCAGATTAGGTTGGTGCAACAATCTTCTGTTCTGAACCGTTGCAACTGATTTTTCTGAGGTTAACTCGCATGATGCAATTGTCATCTCCTGGAGATGGCCCTACATGAGGTTAACTCGCATGATGCAAATTTCTGTCCACCAGCTAGGGGATTGACGTGACACGCAAAGGAAAAGAGAAACCTGCTAAAAACCATCCATTTCTAGTGGCACGACTGTAGCCACTTTGTGTTGTTCTCGAGCAGTGAAGTGAAGGGACTTCCAGGACAGCTGAATGGAGCACACACTGCATATTCACCGCACCGAGCTGTCAAAACCGAGACATACTACTATAATTTTGTGTGTCCCCTCGATTCAGATTCTGATACCGTGGACGTCACAAGATCGAGTTGACCAATGTCTCTTGACGCTCCCAGATTTCATGTAAGTACCCGGATTTGATATATATGTGGAGGTCGTGTGAATCATACGCCGGTGGTTGTAATGTCAGGTTTCTGTTGATGGTCCAACTTAGCAGCAGTGCCGACAGAATACATGCAACAAAACTGAAGCTACATATATTCTGATGCTTCTCAAGTGGCCAATGCCTGTAGTAGTAGCCAGTAGGATGCCTGATGTCACGGTTCACAAATCAAGCAAGTGCTGTTCTGAATTGTACTTTGGACATATTCTTCTTAGTCATGAGGTCAATGAGAGGCTTTGCTTTTTTTAGACTGAAGTCACCACGTGTCCGGCTTTAAATTAATAAAGCCACCAACAATAGAGTACATAGAGTTTAACTTCTAGGGACACCAGCCCAAAGATATTACAGACCGGACAGCACAGCTGCAATAAGGCAGAGTTTTAAGGAAGCTTAAGCCGCTACACTAGCCAACTTAAGAGCACACCAAAAATTTCTTCAGGATGGGACGGTGAGGGAGGAGGTCGAGGTCGAGGAAAGGTTGGATGTCTCCGCGAACACCTTCCTAAGCATGGCCACCATTTTGTCCACCAGCAGGAGCCCTTTGCTTTTTTGCAGGAGCCGCCAACCCTGCAGAGATAAGATAGATTTAAAGAAAATGTCAGGCGGTTGACGGGGGAATTTTGACTCAATAGTGAATTTATTTCTGGTAGTCTAGATCGACCAACTTTGCGCCACAAAGAAGGTCCACAGGGCTTTCGCAGCCAACCCCTGGTATCCCTCCATAATTCTGCACCACTCCTAGCGAGAACCAGGGTTCCAGGTCGATCCAAACATGGACCGGGCACCGCTCCAGGCAAAGCGAGCGAAGATGCAACAGAAAAAGATGTGCTCCACGTTTTCCTCAAGCCCACAGAGGGCACACAGCCCATTCGAGGGGCCATTCCTCTTGCAGATTTGGTCATTCGACGGGAGGCGACCACGCAGCAGCTGCCAGAGAAACATTTTAAACTTGGTAGGGATTCTGAGATTCCAGATGCAGGCCCAGGTCCCAAACACATGACCCTTAGATAGCTCAGCGTACATCGATTTCGTCGAGTAGGCACCATCATTCTCAAGCTTCCAGGAGACTTTGTCCGGACCATCGGCTGGAGTGACCCCATCCAGCTCCACCATCATGTCAGTCCAGAGCGCAGTGTCATCGCTATCGAAGGTACGCCTAAACGATGGAGACCAGGCACCCCCGTCGAATGCACTGGCAATAGATAGGTCAGGGTCGATAGCTGTCGTGGTATTGCCGACGAGTACGCCATGGAGGGGTCCTCACAGTGCGTGTTTAGAGACGTGGGGGAAGGCGGGCGGTTGACGGGTACGAGGTAACACAACTTACCCAGGTTCAGATCCCACGATGGTGGCGGAATCCTACTCCTGCTATAAATCACTATAAGGGCAATACGCCGAGTTACTGGGATTGGTTCGCTGTGTGAGGTGTATGCTAACCGGTACTAGGTTGTCTAAGATTGTGCCCTAAAGGCTCCCATAGGCCCGACTTATATAGTCGTCAGGTCCTAGGGTTACAGGGAAAAGTCCTAGCCGGACAGGTTACAGAGTCCTACATTGCTTACAACTAGTCTAGCGTGTCTTGCATTCCAAGGCTCTGGGTACGTCGGTGACTCCTCCGTAGCCTTCCTTTATCCGGCATGGACCTCCCTTCTGGATCCATCTAACTGGGCCGCCCAGCAGGCCATGGGCCATGCTACAAACTGTGGGCCACCCGGGTTATCCGGATAGGAGACATGCTATGAGGATACCCATATAGCATATCCCCAATAGTAGCCCCCGGAGAACTCCAAGATCTTGCGCCGTATTGCCTCTTTAGGGTGAATGCTCTGTCTAGATGGATGTCGGCAAATCGTCAAGCAATATCTTGTAGTCCTCCCAAACAACCCTGCAAGGTTTTCTCCGTCTTCAATTTGTAAGTCGGAGAATTGCTAAATCTTCTATCTTACGCTTCCGTAGCCGGACTGGATCCGTCCATGCCGGAATCTCCCGATGTGATGGTTCATCTGCCAGTGACAGCTAGGGCGACGTAGATGTAGTCCAACAACGTCTCGTAACTCACACATGCAGAGAACACAATCATATTTGTTTTTCCCGCGCGAGAAATACGAACCGTTGGCGGCGACGGTTGGTAACGTGGCGAAATTTCCATGCACGCTCCCACACACGTCGCCCACGCGTCAACCATTCGAACGTCTTGCATGAATCTTGACACCAGAGGTTATAAATTGTAATAGCAGTGGAATTTTTACTTTTCACCTCATTCTCCTCCTGCGTCGTATTCTTCCTCCAGCGAGCGCCTCCTCGAGTTCTCCGCGCATTCTGCGAAAAACCCTAGCCCTTCAACCTTCTCAGTCACCACCTCAATCTCCCTAATGGCTAGCAGCAGCTCTGCCCCGTACATGGCGGCGTCAGGCAATGCCACGGTGAAGCCGGTGAGCACCGTCCTCGTGCCCCCAGAGGGCCTGGTGATCCCCAAGTCCGCGGTGGTCGAATCCACCGGCGGTGACCACAATCCAGCGGCACTAGAGCTGATGGAAGAGGAAAATGACTCCCACAAGGGGATTGGCGCGGTTCGGACATCACGGACCGCGTAATCAAGGAGTTGCTCGTCGAGGGATACCTCACTGCGACGGAAGGGCTCGCCTAGCGGGCGGCGCGGGCCGGCAAGGTCACCCCTTCTCCCCAAGACGGAGAGAAGGTGTACCTCAAAGCCCAACTGGTACACGGCGTTTCCCTGCCCATCTCCAATTTCTTCCTAGCTGTCCTCAACCATTACCGAGTACAGCCTCAGAACCTTTCCCCCAATAGCATCCTCGCACTTAGCAACTACGCGGCGCTCTGTGAGGGTTACTTAGGTATTAAGCCTAGGCTAGATCTCTTTATTTATTTTTTCACCGTCAAGCGGGAAGTTGGTGCCGGCAAGGACGAGCTCAGGAACTGTGGCACAATTAGTTTTAAGATCCGGCCTGGCCGGCAGTTCCCCGACATCGTCGGCCATGAGTCTTGTAAGAACTGGCAACAGACATACTTCTATGGCCTAGATATCCCTCTGGCTGGCCGAGAAGCAACGTATCCGGACTTTATCGATGGAGCTGCCACCGAAGCCTCAACATGGAGATCCCAGGCCTCCCTTCCCTTCGACATCGACGCTTCCCACGCTATAAGGCGGATAGAGTGGTTCGTAGAGACGGGTCTGACTGGATTGGACCTGGCCATGTGCTGGTTCGTCAGGCGGATCCAACCTCCGCAGCACTGCTCGAAGCTGATGCATGAGTATACCAAGGAGAGGAAGGATAGCCTCCGCATCTCCGAGGACAACTTCTCCAGCGACTCCGTCAAGCTCCGCCTCAAGGACATCGTCAAGGTGAAGGATAGGAAGCGTGGATTCACCATCACCTACGACATGTTCGAGGAGGGCAAGTGCCCAAAGGTACCTTTTTATTTTCCGTGTATGAAATTGTTGGAGATATGCCCTAGAGGCAATAATAAATGTAGTTATTATTATATCTTTGTGTTTATGATAAATGTTTACATTCATGCTATAATAGTATTAACAAGAAACATTAATACTTGTGTGATTTGTAAACTAAATTAGAGTCCCTAGTAAAGCCTCTTCATAATACTAGCTTGTTGATTAATAGATGATCATGGTTTCTTGATCATGAACATTTGAGATGTTGTTAATAACAATATCATATCATTAGGAGAATGGTATGATGGACATACTCCTATAGATAAGCATAGCATAAAGATAAGGTCATTTTAATAGTTCAATTACTATAAGCTTTCTGCTACATAGTAACCTAATTCTTTCGACCATGAGATCATGCTTATCACCATCACCGGAAGGATGCTTTGATGACATCAAACACCACACCGTAACTGGGTGGCTATAAAGGTGGCATTGAGTGTTCGGAAAGTATGGGTTGAGACACATGGATCAAGAGTGGGATTTGTCCATCCATATGACGGATAGATATACTCTGGTCCCTCTCGGTGGAATGTCATCCAATTAGCTTGCAAGCATGTGACTGGCTCACAAGGTATCACATACCACGGGAATGAGAAAAGAGTACTTATCGATAACGAGGTTGAACTAGGTATGCAGAGATACCGACGATCAAAACCTCGGATAAGTAAACTATCATGAGACAAAGGGAAATTGGTATCGTATGTAAATGGTTCATGCGATCTCAAAGTAATCATAGAAATATGTGGGAGCCATATGAATTTCCAGATTCCTCTATTGGTTATTGTTCGGAGAAGTGTCTTGATCATGTCCGCATAATTCACGAACCGTAGGGAGACACACTTAAGGATTCGATGTTGTTGAGTAGTTATGGAATGATGAGTAAGAGACTGAATGTTGTTCGGAGTCTCGGATGGGATCTGGGATATCACGAGGAGATCCAGAATGGTCCGGAGAATAAGATTCATATAAGGAAAGTCCGGTTTCGGAGTTGGGGAATGATTCCGGTGTTTTCATCGGGAATGTTCTAGAAGGGTCCGGAAGGTCCGGCACTCCGGAGGGGAAGGGTACATGAATGTTTCATGACAATGTGGAATGGTTGCATCATGTACTAGGTATCATGGCTGAGCAAAATAAAGGGATAAATCAAATCCTAGTTTGAAAAGTCAAACGCCAATTTGAAAAGTCAAGCAGCAGTTTGCTTGGTGGAGGAGAGTAGGAAACCTACTTGGGAGGAGTTCCTCCACCACCGGCCAAGGAGGCGACTTGGGAGGACTCCCCTTGACGGCGCCTCCCACCTATAAAGAAAGGGGTGCCCTCTAGCCTACACCTCTCCACCAAAACCCTAGCCCCACCCGGGCCACCACAAGTCGCCACGCCTAGGGTTTGCCCTAGCCCACGAGCCGGGCTCTCCCAAGCCCTAGCCGCCGCCTAGCCTCCTCCCTTGGTGCCTCTAAACCCTAGATCGCCAAGGCCTCTCATAGTCCACCATACTCGCCCGCTTAGGCGAAGCCTGCGAGATCTCCTCTACTTCCGTACACACCGTCGTCTGCCTTGAATCGCGAGGAGAGTGCTAAAACCTCCGCTGCCTGCTGGAACAAGGGAGAGGAAGGTCTTCATCGAAAATCGAACGCAGTGATCGATCAAGGAAGCCTTTAACGCAATGGAAGGATCTTCTACGCGATCTTGAGATCGGCAAGAGTACGACTACATCATCCACGAGAATCTGCTCTCGTTAAACACTTTGGAATCTTCGAGGGTGAGTTCCTCTATCGACTCATTGCTACAATCTAGTAGATAGATCTTGGCTTGTTTGTTTGCATGCGGTAGAATTTTTTTGTTTTCCATGCTACGAACCCCTACAGACATGTACTCCAGTTCTTCCGCCTAGCCATTACCATCTCATCTAACACTTTGGGTTTTCACTTAACAGCTCAGCAACCTAGAGGAGGATAGCATGGTTGTCCAAATCAATGACCCCAAAATGAAGGAAGTCACCGTCGTGTCCGACGATGTTTTCCCACTGACACGAAAGCGGAATAGCTCCACCTCTGACGCTGCCGACTGAGGCAAGAAGAAGAAGACGGAGGGTGGAGCCTCCAAGAAGACTATCGCCGCCTTGGAGGCGGAGAAAAGAAAGGTTATCGGGGTTCCTTTTGCCAAAGCACTCCTGTTGTGTAAGCCTCTTCCTCTCCAACATTGTCCATTGCTTGTCTTATTCTTGTACTTATACTTCTTGCACGTTTCAGGAAAAAGGACACCAGTTTGAAGAAGACATCCAAAGCTTTGGGGGCTTCTAGAAACATCAAGGATATGTTGCATCATGACGTGTCTCCCCATGCATATCCCGCCATCGCCCCTGTTACTCCCAGCGTCCAGCCTACGCCTGCTCCGACAAGCTCATAGGCCAGAGACGCATCTGCCCCTTCCGCCATGGAAGTGGACTCAGGTGCCTCCGCGGAGCTTGCCGTTTTTGGCGAACAGGCAACACAAGAAAGTACCGCGACTCAAATGGCTAAAGCTCCGGCTAAGGATGCCATCGGTAGCGGTAAGGCGATGGTGGATAGTGGTAAGTCTGCCGAAGGCGGCGCCTCCGCACCCAGTAAAACCGTAGAATTCCCGAAGATAGTCTACCTGGCACTTACGCCGAGTAGATCCTCTTTGGTTCCTGGTGCAGCGCCGACATCTCTAACATGCGATCTTGAGGAGCTTCTCCGGCAAGCAGAAATATTGCAAGGAAACAACCTTTCCTTTGGCAAGTTGCTTGCTGAGAGCGCTACCAACCTCAAGATCATTGCACTTGTAAGTTTTTTACATTTTATATGAGTATCCCACTATAGCCCCCGAGGATTTAGACGGAAAACCATAGGTCTTTGCGTCTAAATGCTCTAAGAGTGACTAAGGTAGAAAACTTCTCACTGTAGCCCCCAAGCATATAGTTTGAATGAATTATTCCGACTAAATGCTTTCAGAGTACCATACGCAGTGTTTGTAAATTTCGATACTGTATCCCCCAAGCTTCTAGTTGTAACTGAATTAGTTCCGACTAGACGCTTAAAGAAAGAGTAAGCATATAACTGAGTTAAAAACTTTTATGCTATAGCCCCCAAGCTTCTAGTTGAAAACTGAATTAGTTCCGACTAGATGCTTAAAGAAAGACCAAGCACATTGCCAAGTTAAAAACTCTCATTGTAGCCCCCAAGCCTCTAGGTAGATAGTTATCCGGCTATATGCTCCGAGTAGACTAAACAACGTTTAAACTTTATTTCCACATAATGAGAATGCTTGGAGAGGCGTGGCCAACGAGAAGTACTAGAAGATGCGTGCGGACTTGGAAGCCGAAAAGGGTAAAACTACCTTCTTGAAGGAACAAATCACCAAGAGCAAGCGTCTGTTTTTCCTTTCTTTTCTGTATTCCGACTTGGTCTTGTGCCAACATTCTCCGAGTACTCACTGTGCACTGTTCTTTCTCCGGCTTGCAGAAGCCATTTCCAAGGCTAAGGATATTGTTGAACAATCCAAGCATATTCAGCAGCTGGATAGTGAAAACAAGATCCTTAATCAGGAGAGGAAGGATATGCTAAAGATGCATGAGGACTCCATGAAAGTCCTGCAAGAGTCCGCCAATAAAGAGATGAACCGCTTGAAGGAGGAGATCGTGATGCTGAAAGAGCAGAAGAAAGCTGCCGATGATCAGAACCAGCGCAATCTTGACGCATACAATATCCTCCGACAAGAAGGGGATTCTCTGGCGGAAACTCTCCAACAAGCCGAGATTAGCATCTTCAGTAAGTGATTATCCGCCTTGTACTTCTGTAAGTTAGATACTCTGAACATTTTGTGTTATTGAACTCATGCGTTCCTTTGTTGGAAATTTGCAGCTCCTATTGGGTTGACCCAGTCGCCTCCTCCGCCAAAGGAATGCATGGTCCTTGCGGGCAACTTTATTAATACCGCCATCAAGCAGACCAAGGAGATAGCCAAGCCCCTCCATATTAACATCAAAGCGGTGGATTCTGTGGCAAAGTTCTCAGAGATCTTGCGCCGAGCCCCTGAGCGTATCGTAAGCTTGAAAGCTTCATGTACTCGGGCCGGCACGAGGATGGCGTTGTCAATGGTCAAGGCGCACTACGAAAATGCCGACATCGACACGGTGACCTCCTGTATACCTGACGTGGACGGCGAAGGCCAAAAGATAGATCACGAGGCTATCTTGGCATCGCTCGCGGGTTTTGACACCAGAGTCGCCGAGTTGGTCGACCCTAACGTCTTCATGCCCATGAAAACCATTGATGGCGGCAGCCAAAGCTCCTCCGAGCCCCTCAACACCGCCGACTTCGAGGAGGATGACTCTCCTGCTGCTGATGATGCTTCATCCAAGTCGCCTGCGCCAGAAAAATGAAAAACAATATTTAATATTTGTTTCCTCTGGAATTTGTATGCGGAAAAAACTATTTTTTAACTTAAGGCGGAAAACAATGGTTGTTATTTCCTGCTACTCTAGAACTGGTTCCAATATGTATATATATAGTGCTAGATTTTCATGAGTCAGAAAGCAAGTGCTGGCTTATCCACTACTTTGGTTTTTATGCTTGAGTTTTCGTGAGTCGGAAGACTCGTTGCCGGAACTATACGCTCAGGCGATGATGCCCAATGGCACCGTCAATAACCTAAGCACAAAATCACCGTCAATAAGTGCCAAAAGTCACTACTCCAAAATCCACATAAAAATGACAAAGAACGTGTAGACCAGAAAACTTAAGCTAACGCCCGTAGGCGGAATTCACAAGTGCAATTGCAAAACTTGCACATAAAGATTTTATACGATCCAAAAATGAACACTAAAGGAGGTAAGAGACTCAGAAATATGAGTGAACCAGAGATCTTTATTTCATTGATCATATAAGAGGCACACAATAGATAAAAAGTGCTAAGTGTAGAAAGGACGTAGCTGTGCTATGTTCCATGGCCGATCAAGCTCTGGGTAGTCATCATCCGGGTCACGTCGCTTACACTTATGATCCTCGTTGGGTCTATCCTTCAGTTCATGATTGTCAATAAGGTAGTAAGACCCATTGAGTAGAGCGTTGCTTATGATGAATAGTCCTTCCCATGGCGGGGATAATTTGTGTTACTTATTCCGCTGAAGGCGGAGCACCAGGTCCCCCTCTTTAAACGAGCGATGACGAACGCGGTGACTATGGTAGATGCGTAGCTTCTGCTAGTAGATGGCGGATCTTTGGCATGCCAATACACATTCCTCCTCGAGAAGGTCCACATCTAGGCGTCTGGATTCTTCAGCGTCATCTTCGTCGTAGGCGGCAACTCTTGGTGAATCGTGAAGGATGTCGGAAGGAAGGATGGCTTCTGCTCCATATACCATGAAGTAAGGGGTGTAGCCGGTGGATCTGTTTGGTGTAGTTCGTTAACTCCACAGCACAGATGGCAATTCTTCTGCCCAGGCTCCAGCTGCTCTATGTAGCGGTGCCTCAAGACGTGGCTTGATTCCCTGCAGAATTAATCCATTGGCTCGCTCAACCTGACCATTGGACTATGGGTGTGCCACAGATGCAAGATCAAGTCGGATGCCTTTCTCCCAACAATAAGCCTCCACTTCTCCGAGTGACAAGTTGCTGCCGTTGTCGGTGATAATGCTATGTGGGAGACCAAATATCATCCCTAGATCCTGGACAAACCTAAGGGCAGTTGCCCCATCAAGCTTAATGGGTTTAGCTTCTATCCATTTGGTGAATTTGTCAACTGCTACTAGCAGATGCGTAAACTCACATGGTGTCGTCTGCAACGGACCAACCATGTCCAGCCCCCAGACTGCAAACGGCCAAGTTATTGGTATTGTTCGCAATTCTTCAGCAGCAACATGTGGTTGTAGGGCATAGTACTGGCATCCCATGCATGTCTCAACCAGCTTGTCGGCGTCCGCCTTCGCGGTCAAATAGTAGAATCCTTGCCAGAAAACTTTAGCGACCAACGATCAGGGAACGACGTGATGCCCGCAATCTTCGAGATGGATTTTGCGTAGGATTTCAATACCTTCTTGCTGGGAAACACACTTAAGGTATACACCAGTAGTGCTTCTTTTGTAGAGCTGTCCATTGATTATGGTATAGCCCTTTGCTCGATGTACTATTTGACGTCTTTCGATCTTGTCGTCGGGCATAGTTCCGTGTACGAGATATTCCATAAACGGTTTTGTCCAAACCGGAGGGATCTTTGCCACCATGTGGACGAAAGAGTCCACTCTGTCCGGGTTGTTGATGTCCGCTCCCTTCACGGATGGTTTCCATAGATGCTCCAGGAAAATGCCAGGCGGAATTCGTTTGCGCCCTGATCCAAGCTTAGATAGTAGATCAGTCGGCTCGTTTTGCTCCCTAGGTACATACTTGACCTTGTAGCGCAAGAAGCTCTTGGCTATCTCGTCCACTTCGTCTCGATATGCCGCCATCATAGGGTTCCGCGCGTTACATGTGCCAACCACCTGCTGGGCAACCGAGTCGGAATCTCCACAGCAAACTATGCGCTTGATTCCAATATCCTTGGCTACGCGTAATCCGTGAATGAGTGCTTCATATTCCGCCATGTTGTTTGTAGCCTCGAAGTGGATCTGCAGAACGTAGTGTAGCTTGACCGCAGTTGGTGACTATAGGAGTACTCCAGCCCCCGAGCCATTGAGTAGATTTGATCCGGCAAAGTGCATCACCCAGTATTCTAGCTCCGGCATTGGGGTAGCATCTTCCATCTCTGTCCAATATGCGATAAAATCCGTCAAGGCTTGTGACTTGATAGCGTCGCGTCGCTTGTAGGTGATCTCGAAAGCGGCAAGCTCAATGTCCCACTTCGCGACCCTACGTGTAGCGTCGCTGTTGTTGATAATGTCGGATAGTGGAGTCTTGCTCACCACTGTGATAGGGTGCTCCTAGAAGTAGTGCCTCAGCTTCCGAGAAGCAAGGAACACTCCATAAGCTATCTTCTGGTAGTGCGGGTAACGTTGCTTGGACTCCATCAAGACCTCGCTTACATAGTAAACTGGCCGTTGAACTTCGTACTCATGCCCTGGTTCCTTCCGCTCTACCACGACGACGATGTTGATTACCTGGTTGGTGGCCTCCATGTAAATTAACATGGGCTCTCCAGGCTCGGGTGCTGCAAGGACAGGCGCTGAGGAAAGTATTTGCTTGAGCTGCTTCAATGCTGCATCTGCTTCATTCGTCCACGTGAATTTGTCCGCCTTCTTCAACAACTTGTACAGCGGCAGAGCCTTCTCTCCAAGTCGGCTGACGAACCGACTAACCGCTAATATGCAACATGTTAGCCTTTGTATGTCCTTTAGGTATGTCGGACGGTTTATGTTTAAGATGGCCTTGATTTTCTCCGGGTTGACCTCGATTCCACGCTGGGAAACGATGAAGCCCAACAATTTGCCGGCTGGAACCCCGAAGACGCACTTCTTAGGGTTAAGCATCATGTTATATTTCCGGAGATTATCAAAGGTTTCTTTTAAGTCAGAGATTAAGTCATTTGATTTTTTTATACATCACCGCTATATCGTCCACATAGGCGTGAACGTTCCGACCAATTTGGTCGTGCAGGCAACGTTGCATTGTCCGCTGGTACGTAGCACCTGCATTTTTCAGCCCAAAGGGCATCGTGACATAGCAAAACATGTCGTAGAGTGTACTGAACAAAGTGGACAATTGGTCCGACTTCCTCATATTGATCTGGTGGTATCCTGAGTATGCATCGAGAAAACACAAAAGCTCCGAGCCAGCCGTCGAGTCAATGACTTGGTCAATGCGAGGCAAAGCAAACGGATCTTTGGGACACGCTTTGTTCAAGCCGGTGTAATCAACGCACATTCTTAATTGTTTGGTTCCCTTTTTGGGACAAGTACAGGATTGGACACCCATTGGGTGTGGAGGACTTCTCGGATAAAACTAGCCTTAAGTAACCTAGCTATATCTTTTCCTATGGCGCGTCTCTTCTCATCTCCGAAGCGCCGTAGAGGTTGTTTCACTGGTTTACATTTTGGATCAATATTCAAGCTATGCTCGGCAAGTTCCCTAGGTACACCTTTCATGTCGGCAGGTTACCAGGCAAAGGTGTCCCTGTTCTCACGGTTCCCTAGGTACACCTTTCAAGTCCCTATTCTCGACGAGCGCGCTTTCCTATTTGGGATCTAGGTTCGTCCCAATGGCGGTGGTCTTGGAGGCATCGCCTACCACAAGTTCCACCGTCTTGGTCTTGATGGCGGCCTTGAATGCTGGGGCGGAGTCAGAAATCTGTTTCTTCGATGCGGGCATCTCTGAGCCATCGACCTTGCTCTGGATATCCTTGAATTCTTTGTTGTAGAGGACAGCTTCTGCATAGGCTGCTTCTCCAATCTCGCAGTCCCTTGCTTTGGTAAAGCTTCCGGATACGGTGATGACACCGTTTAGTCCGGGTATCTTGAGCTTGTTGTAGATGAAGCATGGCTTGTCCATGAAGGTGTGGAATATGTCGCGGACGAATATGACATGGTACACGCTCTTGAAGGGGACCACCTCAAAGGTCATGCGTTCTTGGCGGTAATTATTAACATCACCAAAAGCGACATGAAGCGTGATGCACCCAAGGGACCGACCCTCCCGACCAGGAACTACGCCGTGGAAGATGGTGTTGGTCCGCCTTCGGTTTGCCTCTGTCAAGTTCATCTTCTGCAGTGTATCCAGGTACATGATGTTGATGCTACTTCCACTATCCACCATACATTTGGTGAACTCATTGCCGTTAATCAGGGGGTTGATGACCATGGCGTATTGGTTCTTCGTAGGGATGAGGTCTGGGTGATCCTTCTTGTCCCAAGTAATTGGAATATCCGACCAGCGCAGGAACTGGGGAACTGGGGGTAGAGTAGCCATCAGTATCCTCATGGAAGTCTTCTGTTGTCGGACGGTGGGGGTGCCAAGGAAAGTGTGGAAAACTGCTGCCTTCTTCTCGAAGGTTTTTTTGCCCTTTCCGTCGCTCTTGGCGGCATGCTTGGGGTCAACGTCCTCGTCCATGTCACTTGAATCCTTGGACTCCTCCTCCTTCTTCTTCCCCTTGCCCTTGCCTCGCGGTCTGTTCTTCTGACTTCTCTTGTAGCCGGACTCCGGGTCCTCCTTGAGGTCGTTGATGAGCTTGTAGTGGCGATTGGTGTGGGTGGCCTTGCCATTGGCGTCGAGGTGTACGAGGCATGACATATCACGGTACTCCTTGTAAGTTTGGGGAACACAGGAGCACTGCCGAGGTAGTTTCACTTCCTCGCTGCTGCCCATGACCAGCTCCCCGTCCTCGGCCATGCTGTCCGCCATCACCTCGTCCTGCAAAAGTCATAGCGACCATGTCGGGGGTTTGCTTTTCTTCTGGTGCGGTATTTATCTTGGTGTTGCTATTCCTTCGAGCTTGAGTTGGAACGGCCGTTGCCGGCAGAGAGCCGCGAGCATCATCGTCGGCAGCGGCGAACTCACTGGCCAACTGGATCATCTAGTTCAAGTCTAGCTGGTGATTTTCCTGCAGGCGCTTCAGCTTATGTCAGAGCAACGTGCCCCTTTCCAACCCATCGATGAAGGCGGCCATGTCGGTCTGGACGTGCACTCCTGCGCAGGAATTTTTATATCCAGCCAGCAGGAGAGGTAGGCGCGAGATGTCTCGTCTTTCTCTTGCACGCACCACTGTAGATCGCCAACAGTGCAGGGATGTTTGTACGTACCCTCGAAGTTCTTGGTGAACTCTTCTTGCATGTCCAACCAATTGCAGATGGATCTTTCCCGCAAGTCATTAATCCATTGACGGGCCGTGCCCACCAACATCAATGGGAGGTACTTGACGGCGACGTTGGGGTTACCCCCGGCGATATCCACCGCGTTGTCGTAGTCCTGCAACCATGTAGCTGGCTTGGCGGTGCCGTCATAGGGCTTGATGGTCTTGTCAATCCGGAAAACTTTGGGGTAAGTTGTGGACCGTATCACAGGTCCAAAGCAACGTGGTCCCAGGTATGGTCCTTCCCGGGCCTCGTGGATCTTGTCCAGACGCGAACGTGCATCATATGGCTCCGAGTTTCTTTTCTTCTTCTTGCCATCAAGGGATGGGCTGTGTGAACGACACAGGCCTCCTCCGCCATGGTGGTTGCTGGGTGGCAACGGAGGCGGGGGTGGTGGTGTGTTAGCCTTCTTGTTGTTACCCTCCTGTGATGCCTCACGCTTGTCGCGGTTGCTTGTCGGACGCGGAGGGTCATGGCGCGACCTTATCTTGTGTCCTTGGTTGCGTTCTCCGTCATGACGGGTCTGCTCTGTGTTGTCACGGATGACGATGCCGCTCTTCCTTGGCGGAGGCATATCCATACGACGGTGAGCCTTGGTTTGTTCGCGATGTCGGGGGGAACGGGGTGGTGGCGATGGGCGACGGGGTTGAGCCTTGCCTCCATGGTCGGAGGATATGGGGATAGCATCCTTCCTGTTGCGCACATCCCTCTGTCTTCGTTCTGATGAACCCGTCTGAGACCCAACATCAAGAGGAGATCTGTCCCTTGGCGGCTTATGCTGGCTAGACTGGCAAAACGCTGGGTCAGACTCAAGCCTCTGAGAGGTGGCATTTTCCTGCTGTTTCACCACCTTGGCCACTAGGTCATAGACCTGGTTCACCTCTTCGGGTGATCTATCCTGCTCCAGAAGGGTCTTGGTGACGGCGAGGTTGAGGAGAGGAGTGGGCGTCACCTGCCTGCCTTCACTGTCAATGTATGACTTGGCCTGTGCCGGCTTCGAGGGAGCCCATCCTAGGTTTCGCCGCACACTAGGATCGTTGATGACGCGAGCCAGAGCTTTCTTGGCCTTCTGCTGCTGCAGAAAAGTCTTGTACTCGGCCTCCATATCTCTAGCTTTCTCTATTGACTTTTGCGCATTGGCCAGATCTCGATATAGCTTTGCGCCTTGCTCCGCTATGGCATGCGCTTCCTCCAGCAGCTGCTAGCGCTTCTCGTCAAGCTGGACTACATTGCGAATATGAGCCACAGTCATAGGCTCGACGAGGAGATTGTCGTACATCACTCTATCAGCTGGAGTGACTTGGGCAGCAGCAGACGTAGATGCCGGAGTCAGCGGGTTTGCAGTGTTGTTGTTGCTCGGACTAGTGCCGAGTTCCTGCGGCTTCTGCACTGGGTTAGGCGGAGGGGGCATGTACTTTGCGCGATCATTGTCGGTAGCAATAGGTGGTCCCTTCCCTTTGTATAACGCTGTAGGCGGAGCTCGTCCGGGCTGATCTTCATCCATCGCCGTTACAATGGTGACGAACACCTCTCGGGACGTGATGGCGTTGTTGGCCTGCTCGTCGTGCTTGTACTCTTCCTCCATCTCCTGCATAGCAGAGTCTAGCTCCTCTGGGATGAAGTCTATCTCCTCCGAATCTGCGCTAAAGTTGGCGTAGAGCGCTTCAATCACAGAGTCGGAGGGTGCCAGGGCTTCCTTGATGACGGGCGGTGGAGGTTCAACAGCAGCGATGATGACTGGAGGTGGTGGCGCAGCTGCGGCGATGACGGATTGGAGGCGGCGGTGGCGGTGGCTGAGGCGGAGGTGCTCCATCAATGAGCGCAAGGGCTGTCTGAGCTGCCTCCTCAGCCTCCGCGTAGTTGTTGATGGTGTGCACCATGCTTTCGAAGGTGAGGCGTCCTGAAGCTTGCTGCCGCCTTAGTGAATGCCGGAGAAGCGTACCTTGGTCCAGTCCTTCCACAAAGTGATACATGGCATCATCATTGGGGTAATGCGCCAGATCGGCCCGTATACGGAGCCACCTGGCAAGGTAATCGTGGGGGTTTTCGCCCTCTCTCTGAACGTAACGCGCCAGATCGAAGATGGTCACCACTCCGATGAACTTGGATCTCTGCTGTCCAGACGCACGGACGAAGCCGGTGGACTTGCAGCGATCTTCCACCGTTATATCCTGCACAGGGGAAATTTGGGTGGGCCTTGAATTTTTCCGATCTTTGCCGCCAAACTCCGAGGAGAGATCCAACATCGATCCTTCCGCGAACGTATCCTGCTCGTAGGCGGTCCGTACGGGTCTTGAAGCTCCTCCGACTTCCAAGGAACTAGTGCCCGAGTCGGTTTCGCCGATGAAGAGGTGGATATCTTCGATGGGGACGATCGAGCACCGTGTAGGGTTCGTCTTCGCCGGTATCCAGAACTCGTCGGGAGGGACGATCGGAATGTTGCCGGTGAAGAGAAGACGACCGATGGCTATGGTTTCGCTGATTCCCGTGAAGATCTTGGTCCTTGCCCGCTGAAGAGCCTGAAGCGCCTCTTGCCCCATGGTGGGCGCCAACTGTCGTGGTATTGCCGACGAGTATGACATGGAGGGGTCCTCACAGTGAGTGTTTAGAGACGTGGGGGAAGGCGGACGGTTGACGGGTACGAGGTAACACAGCTTACCCAGGTTCAGATCCCACGACGGTGGCGGAATCCTACTCCTGCTATAAATCACTATAAGGGCAATACACCAAGTTATAGGGATTGGTTCGATGTGCGAGGTGTATGCTAACCGATACTAGGTTGTCTGAGATTGTGCCCTAAAGGCTCCCATAGGCCCGACTTATATAGTCGCTAGGTCCTAGGGTTACAGGGAAAGTCCTAGCCGGACAGGTTACAGAGTCCTACACTGCTTACAACTAGTCTAGTGTGTCTTGCACTCCAAGGCTCCGGGTACGTTAGTGACTCCTCCGTAGCCTTCCTTTATCCGACCATGGGCCTCCCTTCTAGATCCATCTAACTGGGCCGCCCAGCAGGCCATGGGCCATGCTACCAACTGTGGGCCACCCGAGTTATCTGGATAGGAGACATGCTATGAGGATACCCATATAGCATATCCCCAACAGCAGCAATGGCAAACAACCTAGGGAACCTCACACATAAGGGATCCAAGCCTGTCCACAGATCAGTCCACAACCTGACGTTAGAGTTGCGTCTTGGGGAGAACAGGGCGCCAATCTTGAAGAGCTCCTTAATATTGTGGATGCTTTGCCAGAACTAAGAGCCACCCGCAGCATTAGTGACAAACAGATCATTCACCCTATATTTAGCTCTGAGCAACTGCAACCATAATAACTCCTCATTTTCTCCATTAAGGATTCTCCACACCCATTTGAGCATTAGCGTGATGTTCATCCTCTTAGTGTTAGTCACCCCAAGACCACCCTGGTCTCTAGGTTTGCAAATGTCCTTCCAGCATACCATGTGGTACATTCTTTTGGTGCCTTGGCCCTCTTAGAAAAATCTGCCCCGATGGGAGTCAAAGCCCCCATGAGTACCATCGTCCAGCAGAAAAACACTCATGACAAAGGTAGGGAGGCAAGAGAGGCAGGCGTTGATCAACGTCAATCTAGCAGCAGACGACATGAATCTCCCTTTCCAGGGTTCCACTCTTTTCCCCACCGCCGCCACCAATGGGTGGAAACCATTAATCGTGAGCTTTTGGTCAGACATCAAGAAGCCCAGGTACGTGAAAGGGAAGGCTCCATGTTGACAGTTCGGGAGATCAACTACTCTAGCCTGATCTCTAGGCTCACCATCCATGACGATAACTTCGCTCTTGTGGTAGTTGATCTTCAGCCCAAAGAGCAACTCAAAGCAGATCAAGATGAACTTGAGGTTGGTGACGCAGCCACAGAGTTCTCAAGCAAAATCATAGTGTCATCAGCATGCTGTAGATGCATGACGCCCCCAGGGATAAGGTGCTGAACCACCCCACTGATGTGCCCAGCACCCTTGGCTTTAGAGAGAATCAAATCCAGTGCATCAGAAACAAAATCGAATAGGAGGGGTGATAGAGGGTCGCCTTGCTGAACACCCTCTTATTGCGGAAGAAGGGCCCAATTTCACCATTGATGGCGGTCGCCCTTTGACCCCCGCAGACCAATTGCATGAAGAGGTGCACCACCGCCCCAGCAAATCCCTTACGCAGCAAGACCTCCCTCAGAAATTGCCAATTCGCACGGTCATAGGCTTTTTCGAAATCTAATTTCAACAGAATCGCTGGTAGATTCTTGGACTTGAGATCATGAATGATCTCATGCAGAGCCAGGACCCCATCCATGATGAATCTCCCCTTGATAAACGCCGTTTGGGAACGAGTGATCACCCAGTGCACAATTGGAGCCAGCCTGGAGGCATACTCCTTGGCAATAAACTTGAAGAGCACATTGATCAGCGCTATGGGACGGAGTTGCTTGATGGAGTCTGCTCCATGGACCTTAGGGAGAAGCGACAGGATCCCGAAGTTCAGCCTAGCAATCTCAACTGTCACAAGGGCAAAGCCATTGAGAATTTGGAGAACCAGATCTTTAATTCTGGGCCAGAATCTTTTAAAGAAAATCACTGGGAAACCATCGGGGCCTGGCGCAGTGTCTGTCTTGGTGTCCTTAATTACTTCTTTGAGCTCCTCCATTGAGAAAGAGCGGATAATAAGCTCATTCTCGGCTTCCGAGACCTTGGCCCCGGCCTGCCAAGCCATCTCGCCAAGCTTGAGGGGTTTACTTTCCTCTATTCCCATGAGAGAGATGTAGAACTCATAGATATGCTTCTAGATGCGCTCCTTATCTGAAATAATCCCATTGCCCACCGTCAGGGTAGTGGTCGCGCACTTGTGTCTTCTGCCGTTAGCAATGGCATAAAAATATTTCATGTTGGCATCGCCCAGAAGGATCCAGTTCTATCTCCCTCGCTGCCTCCTCTATTCCTCCTCACATCCGAGGACCTGTAGAAGGTGGTCCTCCAGGGAGTAATGAAGCGCCCACTCCTCTTCATCCACACCACCCTCATTGGCCCGCAAGTACAACCCTTGGATACGGCGCAATAGGTCAGCCTTGACCTCCATGTTTTCCTTACCAAGATTGGCGCTCCAACCCCTGAGTTTCAGGCGCAGGCACACCTCTAGCTCATGCCAACGCTCCACAGGGCCTCTGCAGTGACCCAGCGAGCTTGCGAGGTCGTCCCACCACGCGCCCACCTGGGCCTTGAACTCAGCAATCTCGAACCAACCTGCTTCAAAAAAGAAGCGTGACGCCTTCTTCCTGCAGCCCTCCCCCGTGGTCAGCAACAAGGGCGTGTGGTCCGAGCCCAGGGACGTCTCCGCCCTAAGAGCAACCAAAGGGAATTTGGCCTCCCACTCCGGGGAAACAAAGGCTCGATCAAGCACACACCGCACCGGGTTCCTTTGCTTGTTGGACCAGGTAAAGGGCGCGCCAGACCTCTCCACTTCACGCAGCGCCCAATTCGCAATGGCCTCGTTGAACAAATTCACTAGCGGCCAGTTGATGTTGTTGTTGTTGTTATCATGGGGACCACGGATCAGGTTGAAATTCCCAAACACCACCACTGGGTGTTGGCAGCCACCAATCTTAGCCTCCAGCTCATGGAGGAACGCCGCCGATCAGGAATGGTCCGCAGGACCATACACTCCAATGAACTCAAATTTGAACTTGAGAATTCGGTGGAAAAGGAGCACACTGAGGAAATGATCACCCTGATCAATTCATCCCACCTCAAGCGAGTCATCACGACACCCAAGCAACATACCCCTAGACCTACCATTCGCCGCCTTCCACTGCCAGTGAAACAACTCGCCATTGACCAGATTCCTGAGCTCTCTGTCGGTGAAATCCTATCTCATGGTTTCCTGCAGAAAGATAATGTCCAGTTTTCCTTCCTCCCCAGGTCCTTGATTTGGGAGACTTTGCCATTGCCCCCAAATCCCCTCAGGTTCCAACCTAGCACCGTCAACATTGCTGACCCTCTTGAGCCCGTGCTTGTCGGGCTAGCGTGCTCCGGAGATTAGGTCTTGGAACCGTACTCGCATAAACCTTCCCCTGCCTCTTGGACTTGTGGACCAGGTCGGCGATGATGATCCGCTCTGGATCACCAACCTCCACCGCAGGAGAAGGGGCCACTATCTCCCCATGGTCTTGATCGACAGGGGCCTCATCATTGTACCCAGGCCCACCTGTGTCGTTGTTCTTCTTGACCAATTTAGCTTGCGTGTCAGCTTCCGCAATAGCCACATGTGACAGCTCCTTAGCCCGATCCAGGGAAATAAGAGAGAGGGGGCAGGAAACCAACGGATCGACAACTAACCCACAATCGAGAGCAAGCCCCAGAAAAAGCGAAACGGGCAAAGAGGGAAAAGCCAAAAAACCCAACGAGGACAAAGAGGGGGGACAGGGGGTACCTGGAGCAGAAGCAGCGGCCCGACGAGCCGTTGTCAACGACACAGATTCAACATTCTTGCCCTTGGTCCTCGCACTGCTCCTTGTGCCCGCGACTGGAGAGACAATGCAGACCGAGCGCCTGGCCTTGGCGACCTTGGCAGTACTCGTGATCTCCTTCTCCAGGTCTGGTAGCAGCTTCGGAGAATCTTCCGGGGGTTATCAACCTCCCCATCCTGCTTTTTATTGAGCTTAGAAATCTTTTCGGCCAGCATTTCTGAGTCAAACTCCCAGTCAACAGGGGACACCCAACCAATCTCCGCACGATCCTTTTCAGACATCTTGTCATGCTTGAAGACACCAAGGGAAACATGGGAACTAAGAGGAGACAAATCCCAAGACTCAGAGGACGATTTATCATTGCACGCCTAGGTCCCCGTACCCACTCCGGCCGCCTTGGGCGCAGGAGAAGACACCAGGTCAAACAGTCCAGAGGCCTCAAGGTTAATTCCATACTGATTGAAAGGAATCGGCTGGATACTGGACCTAGGGGGTGCGGAAGAGGGTTTGGAGGCCGACTGATCCTTAGGCGCAGAAATTGGGACGCTGCTGCTGCCCACCGAGGACTTAGCCATAAGTGTATCTTTAGCCTGCACAAGGAAGGGTTTAAGCGCAGATAATAAGCTCACGGGTTCGGCCACAGCTGCACCCTTCCCAACCAGCATATCTTCCCCACCCTTCCTGCCCGTAGCCTCCTTGCCCACTGGTTTGTCCTTAGTTTTCTCAGTAGTACCAGTCCTCTTCCAATGCCGATCAACCGACGGGCTTTGCTCCTTTGTCCTAGCTTCCTCCTCTTCGTCCTCCCCCTTATCCTTGTCACTAGGGTCCTTAGGTTCTGGGGGGAAGGCGGGGGGAGAGCTGACTGTTCCCAACCTCCTTAGCGAACTCCACCTCCACTCCATTGTGAAACCCTTCAGCATTGGCAAACAACAGCACCGATTTGGGCAGCTTGTCCGGGGCATGTTAGTGGAACAGTATGCGGACCGGCCCATCCTTGTTCGCAACAGATTCCTCATCAACCACCCTAGGGCGCCCAATCATCTTGGTCCCTTCCAGAAGTATCTTGGCATTCCTCAGGCACTCTGGGACATCTGAGAGGTGCACCCAGACCTTGGACAGGGTCGCGCACGCTTGGGGGTTCACGTGCGCGCCCGCCACCAACACTGGCATGCCACTGACAGGGAGCTTGATGCCGCCCGCATTCTTGCAGAGATTCTTGCACAAGTTCAGACTATCCTTGGTAGGAAAGCTCACTGCAAAATTAGTATCAGACAACCTCCTCGCCCTCCAATCCCAGTTGTTTTCTACCAGAGCCTTCAAATCTTGGGTCAACAAGTCGCAAGTCAGGCAATTTTCAGGCGCTATGATCGTTGTTGCATGCGCAAGATTGTCCGCGCCCAACTTGAGCACCTCCTCCTCAACCTCAAGACAGTGGAATCCCACCCCATCGACCGTGAAGCCATACCATTGCAACCTGGGCGCTTTGACCGGCGCCGCCAGAACAGGGGGTGGGGCCGGCTCACTGGAGTGCTTGGTGGCAGAGGGGCACATGGCCGTGGTATGGCCTTCCACCTTGCACACGCCGCATCTGGCACGGAAGGAGCAGCCAGATTGGTAGTGGCCCTCCCTGGAGCAGTTGAAGCAAATGATGTCGGCCTTCCTACCGGCCACCCCTCCTGGCTCAACCCCATTTGTCTGCAACGAGGTCTGAGCAGCAGGTTTAGACGACGCCAGCCCCTGCGATGGAGCCTTGGCCCTGGAACTGGCAGAGAACTTCTTGACAGCAGCCTTCTTGCGGATCTGATGGTCTTGCAGGGGAGGGTTGGAGGGGCCTGGCTCGAACCGCGCTCGTTCGAACCTGTCCAGATCCTCCTAGTGGCGACCCTCGTCCCGGCGCCACTCCGACGCACAGTCCCGATCTGCCCCACGGCCCCTTTCCCAGGACCGCTCCCTTTCATATTCCAGACGCTGTCGGAGTTGCCTTTCGATGCGCCTCCCCACCGCCGCATCCTCGCGAGCTCTCTTGCTCGAAGAATCACGACCGCGCTCCATGACCACTTGGACGAAGGATCTAGGAGGGGGAAGGAAGGGAGCAGAGGAGGCGGTGCGGGAGGGAGAGGCTGGAGCAAGTGCGGGAGAACCAATCTAGGACGTTGGAGGCGGAGGCTGGGAAAGAGACTGAGAGATCTAGGGTTCCCTTCGGGACCCAAAACCACTTAAGTACCTCTCCCCCTCCACTGCCGAGCCACACCGGTGGGCCTTCCTGCGCACTTGGGCTTGGGCCGCACACCACTTGACACACCGCCTCAGGTTCCACCACAGTACCCAGATCCAAATCCAACCCGCCCAGGACCCAACGTGGGCCAATGGAAACGGCCCCCCTAGAGCGCGAGGCCCAGGAGCCGCCAACTCCCCGTGGGCCAAGCCTAAAGATCCACCCGCACGATCTGCCTCCGCTGCCCCCGCCGGAGGGGATGACGGCGCCGCGCACGACACCTGGCCAAGCTCCACCCGCGGTGGCGCCCTGACCCCCACCACCACCGTCTCTATGGCAAGGGAACACGCCGGAGCCCCCAACACGCTCAAACCCCGGGCTCCCACGAACGCAGGGCATCCTGACGCAGCGCGAGGACCTTCACCTCCCCGTACGGAAACCCCACCAGCACCACCCCCCACTGGGCGCGAGCCGCAGCCGCCCGGGGCGAACTTCCTCCTCTTCCTAGCTGCCGACGACGCACGCCGCTCCACCAAGGTCCACTCAGGCCCAAAGAAACCCCCCCAGCTTCGCAGCCTCGGGGCCAGATCTGGGGAGGTCCCCCGCAGGTTCCACCCCCGCGCAAGGGGAAGCCGCGTCCTCCTCGTCGGAGCTATCACCGGCCAGCACCCAGAACTTGGCTCTCCCTCTCCCGGCCGCCACTGGCGGGGAAGGGGAGGAGCACCGGCGCCCTGCCGTGGGGAGATTCGCCGCTAGCCCCGCGTCGCCACCCAAGTCGCGAGAGCACGCCCCAACGGTCATTTTTCCCTTATGGGTCACGAGAGGCTTGCTTGGGGAGGAGCTTCATCGACCTGGGACAAAGCATCTGGATATCAACACAACCGCGCTGGAATTTTCCAAAGTTTCTGCCCGGAGTACCGAAATTACTTCTTTGATCTCTTTTACTACCTCTTTGGACATCCACAACGTCTTCAATAGACCAGCACCTTCTAGGAAAAAGTAGTTTCAACTGCAAACTTAGTAATACTATATCTGATAAATATTTCCCGTAACGGTGCCAATATATGGTGCCCCTTTTCTGCACACATCTTTCAGTTAATGTACTTGATGAAATACATATAATTCTTCTCTTCAATTTGTTTTTACAACACAAGCTAGGAAGTTCGAACTTTATTCTCAGAATCTCGACAGCTAGCATACTATTCACTACTACAGAATGTATATCTCCATTATATTACATCGGAGAACCGAAGATACCCAGAGCCCGACCCTCTAGAATCTAAAAAAGTACTAATACAAATATATAAGTTATACTGCGCATGCATAGGCATAAAGTCATAATATATTCCCTGTAATTGTGAGCCAACAGAATGTGTGGAAACCAGAAAACTGGGCCGCGTAATCAGATTCATGCAAGGACGGCTTAGCTCGAAGGGTCGTTATACACTGGTCAAAAGGGAACTGGAATAGGGGGACGAAGGTGCCTTTGAATATATGCATAGTACTTTTCAAATAGCAATCATATTGTAACACTATAAAACCAAAAAATATGGAGAAGCATAGTTTGCACAAGGTGAATATATAATAAATTAACAACCGTCCATTAATCCGAGCCCTACTGTTAGCCACTACAGGAGAATCACAAAAAGAACATCAACCTCTAACTTGCACCAATCCAAAGCATATACTTTTTCATATGCTCCTACAATTTTCGATATTTTTATTATGCTAAGTTGGTATCAAGTACATTCTGAGTTGTTAGATCAATGTAATTATATTGTGATCGGACCTCAGTCTCTTCCCCTATCTAATGTTCCTAATGGTGTCGTGGTCTTTGCACCATAATCTTCAGTTTTCCACTAAATCCGTGTACAAGCACCTTGAGGCTGATTCTTAGTCCAAATCATAAATGGCTATGGGAAGCCAAGTTACCTCTTAACATTCAAATTTTTATCGGGTAAGTTATGCAAAATGCTATTTTAACCAAGGATAATATGAGGAAAGAAGTGGTCTGGTAATCGTTGTTGCTCTTACGTTGAATGGATGGGAACTAAAGATAAACTTTTCTTTGCTTGTTCTTCTGATAAAATTGTCTATGGTGTCATCGGTTATATTTTTATGGAACTTCAAGTTGTTCTAAATAAATATGGCAACGTTTCTCTCCTAGTTGTGGTTTGTCCATATGGACAACCAGAAATAAGATACCCCCTGCTTCGCGATGACGTAGTTGTGGTGTCATTGATGTGTAGGCCAGTGGAGGTGCAGGCCACCTCTGGCTGGCCGCGCGAGGATGGTGGCCTCAAACCTCCGGCAGAAGTTCGCCCAACTATTGTTGGCCAACGGTTTCGGTGCCCGTGGGCGTCGCTCTTCTCCGGAGAGGCACCATTGTGGAGAAGAGGGAGTTATTCTCGTCCTCCACCTTCGGACCAGGTTCTTCGGGTGAAAGTTTTAACCCAGGTGGGTCGGGTGATGGGCCTCCTCTCACGTCACTTAACTCTTTGGGACGTCGTCTACACTTCTGGGTGGGCTGGATGCACACAACAACGTGATTGGCAGGTGACCAACCGATGACGCGAGCGTTTCCGGCCTGTGTGGCAACAAAGACTCATTAACCACGAAAACGCCCTTTTACCACGAAAATCGGTCATGGTAGATGGCGTTTTTATAGTGTCTATGAAGATGTACTCCAGGATTCATCCGACTTAGGGTTGTTCGAGCCATGCGAATTAAGCCTATTCGACAAGATGACTAAGACACCTTTCGCAAGGAGTAGCAAGAGATCATCTAGAGAGAGCATCCATCTTATTAGAGATGATACATAATGATGTAGGTGGTCGATTCCACGGCAGGGTGTGAGACCCTCTACTTCTCGATGCGTATTCCGTGTATCACCAGATCCGGATGGAGAAGGAAGACGAAGAAAAAACCGCATTCACACCAATCGACGCCTTTTGCTATGTCTCCATGCCCTTCAAGATCAAGGATGTTGGAGCTACATACCAGTGTTGTATTCAGAACTGCTTACGACCAGATTGGGATAATTGTCCAAGCTTATATGGATGACATCATCGTGAAATCCAAGAAAAAGGAGGATATCCTCGCGGACTTTGTGGAAACCTTCAACGACATGCACCGCTACAACATGAAGCTGAATCCCAACAAATGCATCTTTGCCGTGCCTTCGGGGAAACTTCTCAGCTTTATAATTTTGGCGTGTGGGGGGGGGGGGGGGGGTGAGGCTAATCCTGAGAAGATCAACACAATTCTGAAGATGGGCCCTCCCCAAAATCTCAAGGATGTGCAAAAATTAATGGGGCGCATGATGGCACTCAGTCGATTTATCTCCCGAGTAGGGAAAGGAGTTCCCCCTTTACAAGATTCTCAAGAAGTCAGACACGTTCATTTGGATGAACGGGGTTGAAGAAGCGCTGGATCACTTCAAGACCATGCTCTCTTCGCCCCCAGTTCTGGTGGCTCCCATGCCTAGGGATCCCCTGCAGTTGACAGTTGTACATCTCTGCCACCGACCGTGTCTTCAGCACTCTACTGGTGGTAGAACAAGAAGAGGAAGTACATATCCATAAGGTGCAACAACTAGTGTACTTTGTCAGCGAGGTCCTATATGATTCAAATACAAGGTACCCCAGGTGTAGAAGATTAAATATGGAGTCTTCCACACCGCTAGGAAGCTGGTCCACTACTTCCAGGCGCACCCCATATCGGTGTGAGCCGATTCCCGATCGTGGAGGTGATCAACAACCGTGATGCTACAGGAAGAATCACTAAATGTGCGATCAATCTCATGTCTTATGAAATCACTCATGTGCCAAGGATGGACATTAAGTCCTAGGCCCTCTCGGACTTCGTGTCCGAATGGACGGAGACACACTCTCCCATTCATCCAACCCCCAACTAGTATTGGGTTCTTCACTTTGACGGATCCCTGATGGGAACTGGCGCGAGGGTTGTAGTGCTTCTGACTTCTCCAAAGTGAGATTTATTTATATGTCCTAGACTCAGAGCTTGTATTTCAACAGGTCATGGAGAAATAGACATGTCAAGATACCACCATGGAAGCGTACTACTAGGTCGTCTGGAAGCTTGAACCCCGCATGGATGGGCTTGACATGATCACGTGCTACAAGGGTATAATGAAGCTATGGATGCCCTCACATGGATGGGATCTACACGGGCAGGGGTTCTGAATGCTACTTTCCTACAAGAACTTTGCTCACCATTTGTGGGTGTGGAGGTGAACATGCCTCCGAAAACTGCAAAAGAGGGAGAAGCAGACACACAGGTGTCCCAGGAGGTTCTTGCTTTTGTAACTGATTGGTCAAGGGCGTACGTCGATTATATACTAATAAAACCCTACTGAACGATCACTTGCTGCAAATCAAAACATCCGGAGGTCGAAAGCGTATCGATTCTTTGAAGGGGAGATACACAAGAAAAGAACTATTGAAATACTTCAACATTGCATATGAGAAGAGAATGGATTGAAGATCTTATATGAAGTACATTTAGGAATCAGCGGTCATCATGTCGTGGCATGAACCCTGTTTGGAAAGGTGTCCTGACAGGGTTTCTACTGGCCTATACCGCTCTCATAGACGCCGATATCTTGGTACGCTGCTACAAGGGATGTGAGTTCTATATATGCTCGTAAAATTCACACACTGACCCAGACTCGGCCGATGATCCCAATCGCTTGGCCGTTTGCCGAGTGGGGACTCGATATGGTCGGAAAACGCCCGACCTTGAAGAGTGGCTACACACATATTTTTTGCCATCGACAAGTTCACCAACTGAATTGAAGAAAATGTTGTTACATCCATAATGGCAGAAAACGTGGTCTCCTTCTTTAAGGAGATTGTCTACCGATTTGGTGTACCTCACAAGGTCATCACCAACAACGGGAAGCAGTACATGGCCAAGCTGTTCAAGGACTTCGCCGCCAAGCACCACATTAAGATCGCATATTCCTTGGTCGTACACCTCGCACAAACGGGAAGGTCGAGCGCTCGAATGGGCTCATCACTTGGACACTCAAATACCAAATTCATGGGTCGTTGAGCCCTTGTGGAGGTTCTTGTGTGGATAATCTTCCATCGGTTTTATGGAGCTTGCGCACCTCGTCAAAAAGGTCTAGGAACTACAGACCTTTATTCATGTTCTACAACGCTAAAGTGGAACTCCCAACTAATGTCGACTTGGAATTATGCGGTTCGTGAATTATGCGGACCTTCCATCCTTAAGTGTGTCTCCCTACGGTTCGTGAATTATGCGGACATGACTGAGACACTTCTCCGATCAATAACCAATAGAGGAATCTGGAAATTCATATGGCTCCCACATATTTCAACGATTACTTTGCGATTGAATGAACCACTTACATATGATATCAATTTCCCTTTGTCTCATGATAGTTTACTTATCCGAGGTTTTGATCGTCGGTATCTCTGCATACTTAGTTCAACCTAGTTACCGATAAGTAATCTTTTCTCGTTTCCGTGATATGTGATCCCTTGTGAGACAGTCACATGCTTGCAAGATAATTGGATGACATTCCACCGAGAGGGTCCAGAGTATATCTATCCGTCATATGGATGGACAAATCCCACTCTTGATCCATGTGCCTCAACCCATACTTTCCGAACACTCAATGCCACCCAGTTACAGTGTGGTGTTTGATGTCATCAAAGCATCCTTCCGGTGATGGTGATTAACAAGATCTCATGGTCTAAGGAATGAGGTTACTATGTATCAGAAAGCTTATAGCAAACGTACTATTGAAATGACTTGATCTTAATGCTACGCTTATCTATAGGAGTATGTCCACCATACCATTCTCCTAATGATATAATCTTGTTATTAATAACATCTCAATGTTCATGATCGAGAAACCACGATCATCTATTAATCAACAAGCTAGTATTATAAAGAGGCTTTACCAGGGACTCTAATTTAGTTTACAAATCACACAAGTATTAATGTTTCCGGTTAATACTATTATAGCATGAATGTAAACATTTATCATAAACACAAAGATATAATAATAACCACTTTTATTATTGCCTCTAGGGCATATCTCCAACAGTCTCCCATTTGCACTAGAGTCAACTAATCTAGATTACATGGTAATATACCGAACACCCATGGTGGTTTGGTGCTGGTCATGTTTTGCCCTCGGGAGAGGTTTAGTCAATGGATCCGCCACATTCAGATATGTGTGTACTTTGAAAATCTTTATGTCACCATCTTGGACATGCTCTCGAATAGCGTGAAAACATAGCTTGATGTGCTTCAGCTTCTTGTGTGACCTTGGTTATTGCGCATTGGCTATGGCGCCCATGTTATCACAGTAGATAGACATTGGGTCCAGTGCACTTGGAACCACACCGAGCTCTGTAATGAACTCATTCATCCATATCGCCTCTTGTGAAGCCTCCAAAGCAGCTATTTATTCCGATTCAGTTGAAGATCTCGCCACAACGCTTTGCTTTGCACTCCTCCAGCTAACTGCTGCACCATTCAAAGTAAATACGTATCCATATTGAGATTTAGAATCATCCGGATCGGTGTTCCAACTAGCATCGGTGTAACCATTAACAACGAGTTGTTCATCACCTTCATAAGAAAGAACCATATCCTTAGCTCTTCTCAAGTACTTAAGGATGTTTTTGACCGCTGTCCAATGATCCACTCCTGGATCACTTTGATATCTGCTAGTCAAACTAACAGCATATGCAATGTCGGGTCTAGTACATAGCATGGCATACATTAGAGATCCTATGGCTTAGGCATAGGGAGTCTTACTCATCCTTTCTCTATCTTCTGCTGTTGCAGGACTCTGAGTTTTACTCAAGGTCATATTGGGAAACATGGGCAAGAACCGTTTCTTGCTATCTTCCATTCCAAACCTCTTTAGAACTTTGTCCAAATATGTACTTTGTGACAATGATATTAGGCGTCTCGATCTATCTCTATAAATCTTTATTCCTAATATGTAAGCTGTTTCGCCAAAATATTTCATTGAAAAACTATTATTCAAATCATCCTTGACACTATTAAGAAGGTCTACATCATTCCCAATCAACAATATGTCATCTACATATAGTATTAAGAATGCTACAGAGCTCCCACTCACTTTCTTGTAAATACAAGCTTCTCCATAAGTTTGTATAAAACCAAAACTTTTGATTACCTTATAAAAACGTTGATTCCAACTTCGGGATGCTTGCTTCAATCCATATATGGACCGTTGAAGTTTGCATACCTTGTTAGCATATTTAGGATCGACAAAACCTTTGGGTTGCATCATATACAACTCTTCATCAATGTCTCCATTGAGGAACGCTGTTTTGACATCCATCTGCCATATCTCATAATCATAATATGCAGTGATTGCTAACATAATTCTCATAGACTTTAGCTTCGCTACTGGTGAGAAAGTCTCATCGTAGTCAACTCCTTGAATTTGTCGAAACCCTTTTGCGACAAGTCGAGCTTTATAGACAGTAACATTACCATCAGCATATGTTTTCTTCTTGGAAATACATTTGTTCTCGACAGCCTTCCGGCCATCCAGTAATTCCACCAAAGTCCATACTTGGTTTTCGTACATGGATCCAATCTCGGATTTCATGGCTTCTTGCCATTTATTGGAATCTAGGCTCATCATTGCTTCCTCATATGTCACAGGGTCATCAGTGTTGTCCACCAACATGACACTCATAACGGGATCATACCAATCAGGAGTGGTACGAGTTCTCGTTGACCTGCGAGGTTCCGTAGTTACTTCAACTAAAGTTTCATGATCAACATCATTAGCTTCCTCTCGTATTGGTGTAGGCGCCACAGGAACTACTTTCGGTGCTGCGCTACTCACAAGTTTGAGAGAAGGTTCAACAATCTCGTCGAGTTCTACTTTCCTTCCAATCACTTCTTTTGAGAGAAACTCCTTCTCTAGAAAGGATCCATTCTTGGCAACGAAGATTTTTCCCTCGGATCTATGATAGAAGGTATACCCAATAGTTTCCTTTGGGTATCCTATGAAGACACATTTTTCCGCTTTGGGTTCAAGCTTGTCTGGCTGTAACTTCTTTACATAAGCTTCGCAACCCCAAACTTTAAGGAACGCCAATTTAGGTTTCTTTCCAAACCACAATTCATACAGTGTCGTTTCAACAGATTTAGATGGTGCCCTATTTAAAGTGAATGCGGCTGTTTCTAATGGATAACCCCAAAATGATAGCGGTAAATCTGTAAGTGACATCATAGAACGAACCATATCTAAGAGAGTTCGATTACGACGTTCGGACACACCATTACGTTGTGGTGTTCCCGGGCAGTGTCAATTGTGAAAGTATTCTGCATTTCTTCAAATGCTTGCCAAACTCGTAACTTAGATATTCAACTCCACGATCAGATCGTAGAAACTTAATCTTCTTGTTACGTTTATTCTCTACCTCACTTTCAAATTCCTTTAAACTTCTCTAAAGTCTCGGACTTATGTTTCATGAAATAGATATACCCATATCTACTCAAATCATCCGTGAAGGTAAGACCATAACGATAACCACCGCGCGATGCTACACTCATTGGGCCACACACATCGGTATGTATGATTTCCAATAAGTCCGTAGCTCGCTCCATCATACCAGAAAATGGAGTCTTAGTCATTTTACCCATCAGACATGCTTCGCATCTTTCTAGTGATTCGAAATCAAGTGATTCAAGAAGTCCATCGGAATGGAGTTTCTTCATACGCTTCAGTCCAATATGACCAAGACAACAGTGCCACATATAGGTCGAGTTATCACTCAATTTCACACGTTTAGCTTCAATGTTATTAATGTGTGTATTTCCACAATCGAGATTCAATAAGAATAGACCATCTATCAAAGGTGCATGTGCATAAAACATATTACTCATATAAATCGAACAACCATTATTCTCGGACTTAAACAAGTAACCGTATCGCAATAAACATGATCCGATATAATGTTCATGCTCAACGCAGGCACCAAATAACAATTAGTATAAAACTAATCCCGATGGTCGATGAAGAGGTAGCGTGCTGACCGCGATCACATCAACCTTTGATCCATTTCCTACGCACATCGTCACTTTGTTCTTCGCTAGCTTCCGTTTATTCTGCAGTACCTGTTTCGAGTTACAAATATGAGCAACCGAACCAGTATCAAATACCCAGGCACTACTACGAGTACTAGTGAGATACACATCAATAACATGTATATCGGATATGCCTTTCTTCTTGATGTTGCCGTTCTTCAAATCCGCCAAGTACTTTGGGCAATTCCGCTTCCAGTGACCTTCTCCCTTGCAGTAAAAGCACTCAGTATCAGGCTTATGCCCAACCTTGGTCTTCTTTGCTGGTGCGGTAACTTTCTTACCGCCCTTCTTGAAGTTTCCCTTTTTCTTAGACTTGCCTTGCTTCTTGAATTTGGTGGTCTTATTGACCAACATCACTTGGTGCTCTTTCTTGATCTCCACTTCTGCAGACTTTAACATGGAGAAGAGTTCTGGCAACGACTTGTCCATGTTTTGCATATTGTAGTTCATCACAAAGTTCTTGTAGCTTGGTGGTAGTGATTGGAGGACACGGTGAATCCCCAAAGCATTAGGAATCACTATACCCAAGCTTTGGAGTATACTTGCGTGCCCAGACATCTTAAGCACGTGCTCACTGATGGAGCTGCCCTCTTCCATCTTGCAGTTAAAGAACTTTTCAAAAGCCTCATAACTCTCAACTTCCGCGTGAGCCTCAAATATCATTTTGAGTTCACGGACAATATCATGTGGGTCATGGTTCTCAAACCTTTTCTGAAGCTCCGATTCCTAACCATAAAAGATAGCACACTGAACTGTGGAATACTAATTCTTCCGAGCGAGCAAAACATTCTTTACCTCATCGGTAGCATTAGTTGCAGGCGGGTCACCCAGCGGTGCATCCAGCACATAGGTCAAATTACCAGCATTGAGGATAATCCTCAAATTGCGGAACCAATCCGCGAAGTTGCTTCCATTGTTTTTCAACTTTTCTTTCTCTAGGGACGCATTAAAATTGATGGTAGGGGCCGCCATTGATCTACAACATATTTGCAATAGTTTAGACTAAGTTTATGACAAATTGAGTTCTAATTAATAGTTAAATTAATCTAGGTGAACTCCCACTCAAAACAATATCCCTCAAATTGTTTTAGTGATCACACGAACCAAATCCACCACATCAAAACCGATTATCACGAGAGTTGATGTAGCTTCAATGGCGAACAATCAACATGTTCATCATATCTACTATATGATTCATGCTTTACCTTTCGGTGATCCGTGTTCCGAGACCATGTCTGTACATGCTAGGCTCATCAAGATCAAACCTTAGCTTCCACATGAGCAAATCTGGCTTGCTCATGTTGTATACACTCGCAGAATCTAACACACCCGATCATCACGTGGTGCTTCGAAACAACGAGCTTTAGCAACGGTGCTTACTAAGGATGAACACTTTAAAGGTTGAAATTTTGTGCTTGAGGGATCATCTTATAATGCTACCATCGCAAACTAAGCAATACAAGATGAATAAAAGGATTAACATCACATGCAATTCATAATATGTGATATGATATGGCCTTTATTCTTGTGCTTCCGATCTCCATCTTCAAGCACGAACATGATCTCCATCATCACCGGTATAGCGTCAAGGTCAATGGCGCCGTTTCATGGTTATCGTCCACTATCTTCAACTATTACAACTGCTTTGAATAGACACGCAGGTCTTTACGGAATTTAAAAGACAACCATATGGCTCCTGCCGGTTGTCAACTTACAATAAGGAACATTGCATACATCATATATAATCACAATCATGGCCATATCACATCACAGCACACCCCTGCAAAACAAAGTTAGATGCCTCTAATTTTCTTTGCATATTTTACGTGGTTTGGGGCTTTCAATAAGTGTCGTTCTAACTTAAGAACAAGAACCACAACCTTTGATGCTTGAACAATCAAGTTCCCGTTGTAAATTGAAACTATACTATGATGGGAGAGACAGACACCCGCAAAGCCACTTATGCAATACTAGTTGCATGTTGAGCGTGGAGCAAGTCTCATGAACGATGTCATGTAAGGTTAGCCCGGGCCGCTTCATCCCATCATACCGCAAGATGCAAAGTACACAAAAAGAAATTGATAATAAAAGCACCACCGCCCATAATGACCATTGTGTTCTACTCATGCAACAGATCTACATATAGACACGGCTTTGATACCACTGTAGGGGTTCATAGTATTGAAAACAAAAAAATTCTACCGCATGCACACAAAAAAGCCAAGATCTATATACTATATTGTAGCAACGAGTCGATAGAAGCACTCACCCTCGAAGATTCCAAAGCGGTTAACGAGAGCAGATTCTCGTGGGTGATGTAGTCGTACACTTGCCGATCTCAAAAGCGGAGGTTGTAGTTCTCCCCTCGCGATTCCGGCAGCACGACGACGTGGTGTCGGAAGTAGAGGGAAGATCCCATAGGGCTTCGCCTAAGCCGGATGCGAGTTATGGTGGATTAGGGTTTCCCGGAGATCTAGAGTTTAGATGACCGGGAGGAGGAGGAGGTGTCGGCGGCGGCGCGTGGGCGGCGGCTTGGGCGCGGTGGCGGCGACGCGGGTGTGTGGGGAGGACTTGGCTCTTGTGGTTTTGGGGCAGCCCTCCCCCTCTATTTATGAGAGGGAGGGGCAGCCTTGGGAGGGGTGGGTTTGAATCCAAACCCAAACCCAAGTTGGATTGAGAGAAGGAGTTGTTTCTTCTCCCACTAGGAAACCATTGTTCCAGTTTGACTTTTCAAACTTCCCGTTTGACTTTCAATTTAGAGCTTTATTTCTCTCTTGAAAATGTCAACACCAAGTGACCTAGGATATGATCCAATCATTCCACATATCCATGGCACATTCATGGACCATTCCCCTTCTGGATCGGTGAACCTTCTAGACCCTTCTAGAACCTCTCCGATGAAATCATCTGAAACTTTCCCGAACTCAGAAATTGACTTTCCTTATATGAATATTATTCTCCAGACCATTCCAGATCTCCTCATGATATCCCGGATCCCATCCGAGACTCCGAACAACATTCGGTATCCCTACTAACATTCCATATCTACTAAACAACATCGAATCCTTAAGTGTGTCTCCCTACGGTTCGTGAATTTTGCGGACATGACCGAGACACTTCTCCGATCAATAACCAATAGAGGAATCTGGAAATTCATATGGCTCCCACATATTTCAACTATTAATTTGCGATTGAATGAACCACTTACATATGATACCAATTCCCTTTGTCTCATGATAGTTTACTTATCCGAGGTTTTGATCGTCGGTATCTCTGCATACCTAGTTCAACCTCGTTACCGATAAGTACTCTTTTCTCGTTCCCGTGATATGTGATCCCTTGTGAGCCAGTCACATGCTTGCAAGCTAATTGGATGACATTCCACCGAGAGGGCCCAGAGTATATCTATTTGTCATATGGATGGACAAATCCCACTCTTGATCCATGTGCCTCAACCCATACTTTCCGAAACTCAATGCCACCCAGTTACGGTGTGGTGTTTGATGTCATCAAAGCATCCTTCCGGTGATGGTGATTAACATGATCTCATGGTCGAAGGAATGAGGTTACTATGTATCAGAAAGCTTATAGCAAACAAACTATTGAAATGACTTGATCTTAATGCTACGCTTATCTATAGGAGTATGTCCACCATACCATTCTCCTAATGATATGATCTTGTTATTAATAACATCTCAATGTTCATGATCGAGAAACCAAATCATCTATTAATCAACAAGCTAGTATTATAAAGAGGCTTTACCAGGGACTCTAATTTAGTTTACAAATCACACAAGTATTAATGTTTCCGGTTAATACTATTATAGCATGAATGTAACCATTTATCATAAACACAAAGATATAATAATAACCACTTTTATTATTGCCTCTAGGGCATATCTCCAACACAATGCCCTATAGGCTTCATACGTGTAGGATTCACTTTGGGAAGCGACTCCGGTGTAGTAGGCCGAAGACTCTAGGGTGGCCGGAGACTCTGGCGTGGTCTCCAGGGTGGCTCCAGGAGTTCCTAATGTTTTGACCAGAGTCTGTGCCAGAGTCCTTGGACAGAGACTCCGAGGTGACGGGACAGAGAGACTCCGGTGCATCTATGGCTGCTCCTTCCTTCTCCTCTTCTAAGCTTCCATGATGTCGGACTTGAGTCATTCGACTTCCGTGCTTGATATGGCATAAGACCGTAGGTCGGGCTATATCATATCCCCATCAAAAAGAGTTGTCCTCGACTCTATGCACTCATCATCATGGAGAGGAGGTAGAGATACATTCTTGAACTTGGGGTTCTCCATGTAGCTATACTTGGAAAGGTTGATTTGAAAACTCTTCAATGTTCCTTCACCTTGAATAAATCCTACAAATCTCACAACATAAGAGAAGCACCACTTAAAGAGTAGCCAATTCACGAATATTATAGCATGAGTCCTTAAGTAGAAGGAAGTGACCTTATTAAGATGTCGATGTAGAGATATCTCGTCGAAGCTCGTCCATAGGTAACTCTCTAATGTTTTTATTGTTGTAGAGGTTGACGTGTATGTATCTATACCTTCACACAACAAAGATCAAGGAAAATATTTGTGTGTGATAGAGGAGCATATCATTTGTGACATGTCCACTATTGTTCAAAACACCATTAACACAACTCACGTAATGCGAATGGAATGCATATGCAAGGTCAGTGTGCATGTAATTTATTGCAACATCATCCAAATGTGAGAACTCAAAAACTTCATGAACTATTTTAGTGTAGCACTCAAAGCATTTGAAATAATAGTTGATCAACATTTTGCTTGCAATAACACTTAGCATATGGTTTATAATGAGATTCCCCCATCACTTTCTCAAGTTTTGGATATTTTGGTAAATGCCATGATAAGCATGCTCCCCGCTTGCATGTTCACTACCCATAAAATTTACACTTGATTGACAATAATGGTGATGTACACAAGAAAATATGAATCATGATGGATGATGTGTTTCTCTACCAGACACACATGTTCTTCCTTTTGCCTATGTTGTGTGTATGTACCCACATTATAATGTCAACCTCGATTGAGCATGAGTTGACAAAACGAGCTCTTGATAACATCCCCCAGGCGAGTTCAAGATCCAACCTGGCTCTAATACCATA
Source organism: Avena longiglumis (assembly GCA_030063025.1). Lineage (NCBI taxonomy): Eukaryota > Viridiplantae > Streptophyta > Magnoliopsida > Poales > Poaceae > Avena > Avena longiglumis. Next base: position 162,884,667 of record CP125973.1, read on the forward strand.
TGAGAGGAGTTAACCTCAAAGGGTGGCCCGATCTTCATCGATCTCATGGTTAATTTGTTCGGGAAAGCGTGGAGAAAGGAGGAGGTAGCGGAAGCAAACACACACCATGTGAAGAACATGATGAATACACTCAAACTGAACATGATACACGACCTATTGATCCCGTCGACGACCACCGGTCCAATAGAATCCTTGCAAGGAAAGATCAGTAAACATGCTCCCATCAATCCCAATCGGAGAGGGAAGAACACCTTGGATAGGGTCTTGACAACTTCTCCTAGAAACAACTCAAAGGTGGAGTTCTTGTACAACTTGGATACTATCAAGGCAAAGTCCAAAGAGGTGGTGATGATAAGCTCCCTTGATAAGGGAGGGAAGACATGACTAGAAGTATCTAATCTAGGTTTTCTAATCTATCATATATGTCTTAAGGTTACAATAGGGGTGTTGGCTCTATGTATAGGCCAACCACTTAAACAAGGGTAGTTTGGGCATATACATGACTTTTGGACAAATTGGGTGTTACATGAGCCAAGTTCCAATAGGATTCATGCGTGCAGGCTTCACCTTAGGCCAGTGACTCCAGTGTAGTAGGTCAGATACTTTGAGGTGGCCGGAGATTCCTGTGTGGTGATGGAGTCCTTAGGCGGAGACTCCGGAGTCGTTGGCCGAAATTCTGGGGTGATGGGGCAGAGACTCCAGTGCAACTGTAGATGTTTCTTCCTTCTTCTCTTCCAAGATTCCATGACATCGTACTTGAGTCGATGGACTCATGTGCTTGATATGACATCGACCCTAGATCGGGATGTATCACATTTCCCCTCGGAGGGTGCCTCAAGGCGTCCCATCGCGTCGTCCATGTCTTGTCGAGAGGTAGACTCCATCTGCTCCTGTTCGGTAGAGGTGTAGTCCATGCCTACAAGCCTAATACGAGGATAACCTAGCCAGATCAAGGCTAGGGTACTGTGTATTGGACCAAAGGAAGACACGGCTTACTCTCTAACTCCCCAAAGATCGAGGGATCCATGTCATTCTTCACCAACATCGGAGCCCTGGCAGTTGGGGAAGGGCCCTAGGATCTCTACCAACGCTAATTATTAGTGCTTCATGGCTCCCTAAGCCTGGGGGAACCTACATAAGAGAAACAACTCACGTACATGCCCAAATGAACACCGATGGAGAATCATGAGAATAGTACTCACCCTTGGTGCTTTTCTTGGAATCCTCCAAGTCTTGTGTGAGTCATTTGGGCTCTCTATGCAATGATGTTAGAGACTCCTTGTCCCGGTTGAGCACCTTCAGACCCTCACGTACCTTGTTCTCTTCTTGGTGGTGACGGTCACGCTCAGACCAGAGATCCTAACCTTGATTGGCGAGCGCCTCCTCAAGATGGGTAATCTTCTCTCGGTCAGTTGTGTTGTTCGGGACAAATTCATGGGTATTACACAAGGATAGGGGGAAGAGACGCCAAGGACTTACCTTGAGATCGTTCCCAAACCTCCTCGAGCTCCTGACGAAGTTTCTACAGATCCCCCGCCTACTTTGATGACTGCGACAAGGCCGACATGCGGAGCATCTCAATGCGTTGCATGATAGACTCCCGTATCGTCTGCAATGAACAAGAAAAGCTCCCCGAGTGAGCTCCATGACTTGTATGAAAACCCCACGAGCTATCCCCAAGTGAGGCCATCTCGGGGCTACACTCGCTAGGTGTGCTGAATGCGCCCCCAACAAAGAAAAGAATGAAACTAACCTTAACTTCCTGCAATAGAGAACCCATGGATTACATCACCTCCTGGGCCTGAAGGATGATGTCGTCAAACTGCTGTAGCTCGAGGGGCATCATGGGCTCAGGATATGGGGTTGGGACAATAATCGAAACATGCAAGGAGGTAGGACCACACCGGGCGTGTACCTGGCGTCCTCCTCATTTGGTGGATCCAACGATCTTCCTACCCCAGGTGCCTCCATCTTTAGGAGGAAGGAATAATTCCTGGCCTAGGAAGGGGTCAAGCGTCACCAATAATGTATTACGCCTTACTGACTCCGATGCACTTGAGGTTCTATCCATATCTGCCTGATCAGGGGTGAGTTGTGCGAGGGAAATCTCCTAAGCCCTGGCAAACAAACTGCAGGATCAGCACTGGGCCTGGAAGCAAAACATGTTTCTAAAGGAGGCATGACTCACCCAAAGCTAACGATGGGGTCCTTCATGCGCCTTTTTGTGTGAAAGGGGGAAGTACTTATGAGGAAAGAAGGGGAGCCTAAGTAGGCAACCTCGTGGCTCTCTGCCCGTCCTCACTCTGTCCTTCCACCCTCATTTGCTTCTCGGGGGCTCGGGAGGGACAACTCCAGGCATCGTTCTTCATCAACGGTTGTGACGCTAGGGCTGAATCGTCGGGATCTAGGAGCCAAACGCTATCCACATACTAAAAATGTCCTTGGACTCATCTTACCTGCAACATGAACGTTCAGAAAAGTTCTAAAAATACAAAACACGGGAAAGGTGGGGGCTCAACAATTGCAGGGCATCCCACGGAGGCGGGCCTCCCTCGGAAGCTTACGACTCTTTCTCCAGTGTAGCCGCTAATCGCCTGGTCACCCGATGTGCGTGAAGAATGCCTTCCCAAGAATAGTCGAGGTTAGGAAAACCCGAGACTTAGCATAACAAACGAGCATGTTGCCAAAGGGGAAGGACCCTCTGCTCAAGGAAATCCTGGGTTAGCACGGGAATGGACAAGCCTCTATCCACAGTCCCTAGATTTGCTCCAACCATGGTGTGATGAATTCTTGCTCGTCGGAGGAGATCAAGGTCGACCATTTTGTCCCCACGGGGATTCGTAGGTCGGCATTCGACAACGAATTCTCCAAGTTTATAGTACCCATCTAGAGTGCCAACCCTTGTTGGTACTGGTAAACCTCCCTTTGGGATATTGTTGGCTCATGCGTGGCCGAAGCTGAAATTGCACAAACCCTGCTACTTGGTATTCCCCATGATGAACGAGGAATAAGTAACGCCATAAAAGAACATTGTGAGGGATCCCGAGATAAAGCCCGCACATTGTAGGGGTTCGTAGCATGGAAAACAAAAAATTTCTATCGCATACAAACAAACAAGCCAAGATCTATCTACTAGATTGTAGCAACGAGTCGATGGAATAACTTACCCTCGAAGATTCCAAAGTGTTTAACGAGAGCGGATTCTCGTGGGTGATGTAGTCGATTTCTTCCGATCTCAAGATCGTGGACGATCCTTCCGGGCCATGCTCGGCAGCGCGCTTCCAATCGGTCACACGCTCGGTACGAAGACCTTCCTCTCCTTGTTCCAGAAAATGGAGGTTGTAGCACTCTCCTCGATTCCTAAAGACAACGCGTGGTACCTAAGTAGAGGGAGATCCCAGGCTTCGCCTTAAGCCGAGCGAGTATGGTGGATTATGAGAGAGGGCTATTAGTGGTCTAGAGATTAGACACACCAATTAGAAGGCTCTAAACCGCAGGCTAAAGCAATTAGAAGCTCTAAACCAAACGGCTCTAAACCTGAGATTAGAGGTGGAAACTTGTGTGTCTCAAGGAGGAGCCCCCCCTCCTTTTATGGGTGGAGGGACTAGGCGCGCCAGGAGGGAGGGGAGTCCCTCCCCAACTCGGCCTAGGGCTGGGCGCCGGCCTGGAAGAGTGGGACTCCTCCTCCAAGTTGGTTCCAACTCCTCTTGCTTGTTTCCCACAGTTTCCTGTTTCCCACAGTTTCCTGTTTTAGCCGTTTGACTTTCAAACTGGCAATTTGACTTTCATGTTTTTGGAACAGCAAGAACACTTAGTACATGATGCAATCATTCAATGACACACTCATGTACCCTCCCCCCCTGGAGTGCCGGACATTCCGGAACCTTCTAGAACATTCCCGATGAAAACACGGAATCATTCCCGAACTCAAACGGACTTTCCTTATATGAATCTTATTCTCGGACCATTCCGGATCACCTCGTGATATCCCGGATCCCATCCGAGACTCAACAACATTCGGTCTCTTTCTCATAATACCATAACTACTCAAAACAACGTCAATCCTTAAGTGTGTCTCCCTACGGTTCGTGAATTATGCGGACATGATCGAGACACTTCTCCGAACAATAACCAATAGAGGAATCTGGAAATTCATATGGCTCCACATATTTCTACGATTACTTTGCGATCGAATGAACCACTTACATACGATACCAATTTCCCTTTGTCTCACGATAGTTTACTTATCCGAGGTTATGATCGTCGGTATCTCTGCATACCTAGTTCAACCTCGTTACGATAAGTACTCTTTCTCGCTCCGTGATATGTGATCCCTTGTGACCAAGTCACATGCTTGCAAGCTAATTGGATGACATTCCACCGAGAGGGCCCAGAGTATATCTATCCGTCATGTGGATGGACAAATCCCTCTTGATCCATGTGTTTCAACCAATACTTTCGAACACTTAATGCCACCTTTATAGCCACCCGATTACGGTGTGGTGTTTGATGTCATCAAAGCATCCATCCGTAAAGGTGATATGCATGATCTCATGGTCGAAGGAATTAGGTTACTATGTATCAGAAAGCATATAGCAATTGAACTATTGAAATGACTTGATCTTTATGCTACGCTTATCAATAGGAGTATGTCCACCATATCATTCTCCTAACGATATGATCTTGTTGTTGATAACATCTCAATGTTCATGATATGGAAACCACAATCATTTAATCAACCAACAAGCTAGTGAAGTATAGAGGCTATACTAGGGACTTCAAATTAAGTTTACAAATCACACAAGTATTAATGTTTCCTTGTTAATACTATTATAGCATGAATATAAACATTTATCATAAACACAAAGATATAATAATAACTACATTTATTATTGCCTCTAGGGCATATCTCCAACACACATGACTACGAAAACGGCGGGATTACTCATGGAATTAGGATTGAGATGATGACGCCCAATCCCATAAAATTTGAAGAAAGACTTCATAAAGGAGGAAATAGGAAGCCCGAGCCCATGGAGGAAGAAGACATGGAAGAAAACCACCTCGTCCTCTCCTATAGTGGGAGTTTCCGCCTGATGACATGATCGCCAGACGATCTTGTCTTGGGATGGGATATCATCCTTCGCCGCCATATCCTCCAAGATCATATCCTTGAGGGTGCTAGGGGTCCACCGGTCCTCGACACTAGCGACATCTTCCTCCATTTCCTTCTCGTTGAAGGAAGCTTCCCTAGATGATGACGAATGGCCGTCCGTTCACCTCTTGGCTTCTCGTAGTCCTCACTATCGGACGTCAACATCAGAATGGGGATTAGCGGCGCTCGAAACATACCGATGGAAAATTAGAAGATAAAGGATAGATCAAGAGAGAGAGAGAGAGAGAGACGCAATAACGGAATCAGTCCCCTTTAAATAAAGGTCCCCAGACCGTCTTGATTCTTCGTCTCCGCTCTCTAACCTCTAACAATTCCTTCCCAGTCAGAAAAACATAACTCCTTGTTTTCTCCAAGATGATCGGTCTTCAAATCTTCCCATTTCACGATTGATCATTTGAAAGGAAAGCGCATCAACGACACCTCGACAATAAATCCAGATTCAAGGACTCCTTCACGACCTTCGTTTGGCATCTCCGAATGGAATCTGAAGTTGCTTTCCTTCTGATCATGAAGTACTTGGGGGGGGGGGGGGGGCTATAGACAAGGTCATAGGTACCATGTCGACCCAGACAATCAGAAAGTGGCCCACCTAGAATCATGAAGACTCGGGCCCTAGGCGGGGAACCAAATGCCAATGTCTTGGCGGCCAAGCCAGGGCGCATCGCCGAATGGATTCTTTGGGAAGTTACTCCGACAAGATCGGGTCTAGATATTTCTGTAAGGGTTTGGTATAGGTGTCGCCACTTGTAAAACCATATTGGCATTCTATAACCCTAGCCTCTACCATGAATATAAGGAGGGAGGGAGGCCGAATGGAAGAGGGTTCAACATCTCATTAGACGGATCTCCTTGTACATCAGGGGACTCCATAGCTAGAGACAGGAGAGGTCAAACCATTCTCTGTCACCACCATCCATCATAGGTGATATCGAGCTTTATTTGCAAGATCACCCGAGCACACTATGATAGTCCCATATACCCACAAACATGAGTAAGGTTTTTACCAGACATTGTACGTCTGGGGTCCAAACCTTTATAAATCTCTGTTTTAGTGTGCTACCATACCGATCTCCTCGCGTGATCCCTTCGAACAAAAATCTACCGTTGTAAAATACCTTGACACCTTGCAATGGAACTACTCCCTCTGTTCAAAAATATAACACATTTTAGCTTTGTAAAATGAATGTATCTATACGCCTTTTAGTGTACATGTTCACTCCGAATCTCTACGAACCTATACACTAAAATACGTCTACGAACCTATACACTAAAATACGTCTAGATACATTCGATTCACAAAGCTAAAACATCTTATATTTCTAAACGAAGGCTCGTCTTTGGTTCATCATGAGCTAAGTGTTTGATTTGTAGTATGCCGCGAGAGTAGGTTTTTTTAGGGGTTTCGTCTCTTTTTGGTGACCGTAAAACTTGTTTAAAAAATTCTGAACTAATTAAATGAATCAAAGCTTTTAACTCTGTTTCGAAAAGAAAAAAAGAACATCACAGTTTACATGCGTGAATCAACAATATATCTAAAATTTCAGAGTCAAGGCACAGTCCTGAAGGGACAAAGTGGTGTGCACAGATACCTTAAATATTGTATCCAGAGATAGAAAATGTGGAATAAATCTGCACCATATCTAGAATTTTAAATGTGCTGTCAAACCCAGAAGGGCATTAGACAATTAGCAGCAGTGGACGTGTCCATCTAAGGCATTCGCTAGGCAAGAATTCGCATTTTCTTTGTTCTCCTTTGCCTCAAATGCAAAAAAGAGAGAGAGATGCCTACTATCAGTGCCAGTACGTGTGCAAATTCCTTCGCCTTAGCTTCAACCATAAAAGCTCAGCCAGGTTACAGAATTTCGCATTGTCTGTCGTCCTTTCTTTCTTACAGAAGCGCAGACAAGGATTCTTACAGAATTTACTTTTCCTGATATGATGTTAGTCCTTAGATTTGAACTGTGTGATTAATATAAAGGGTTCAACCTTTTTGCTTGTCATGTGCAGTGTGCTTTGCTCACTTCACGAATACAACAAGTCTGCGCCACAGGCGTACAGCTCAAGATCATTTCATGCCTGAAAACGACTGCGAGCATATGCATGGCGGCCGGTTTCATCAGCGCATCTCCACCGGAGGGACAAGCAACAGTGGGATGGAGAGAAAAGATTCACCAAAGGAAAAAAGGATTCGGTTTGCGATGTGCACCTAACACTCTAGAATTGAGAAGCAATTCACTTGAGCCTCAGAATTTCGTCAGCACACCCCACTCTTGACAGGCAAGTTAGAGGAGAGTACTTGTCCTCCAGGAATGTACTGACGAGACGTCCTAACACAACGCACGGCCGGCCGGCGAGCTGCACCCACCTGCACTGTGGCGAGACGAAAGCCTCTCGTGTATGTTATGGTGGTGACCACCACTGACCGGCCAAGCGAAGGACGTCCCCTCCCTTCCTCTCCTCCGGCAATGGCACAATTCCGCACGGAAAAGACGACGGAAAAGGCGGCGATCGGCGGTCCATCCCTCCCGCACTGCCGCTCGATTTTTTCACCTACCTGTCCCGCCGCGGTACGCCACGAACTCATGGCATGGGCCTCGAATATCTTCCCTCCAGACTCCACAGGCCAGCTTTTGGAGATTCCTCGCATAAACTAACTGCTAAGATTGGTGAATCTTTCCTTTGTTAATACTCCACACACACGAGAGTCGTCCACAGGCATGATACGGATGCTGGACACCAGCTGTGTGCAGCGTATCGTATCTAATCCATCCATCGCTCCATTGCATGTACAATAGCAATAAACAACTTCATCATAGACCAGTAGCAAAGCCATATTCAGCGATATTTTTCTCCCATGTATGGCAGCCGTCGTTCTCTTTAGCCAACGGTGTGGAAGCGAGCATGGTGGTCGTCATTTTTATGAGTACAGTTCTGTGCAAGTGGGAGCGGCCTCTTCGCAACTGGACTATTCGGATTCCATTTTCCTGCCTATAAATTCCCCGAGCTGCCAGTACTGAAGATGCCAAGGCAGCCAAACCTAGACAGCTCTCTGCTAACCAAGCTAAGCTAAGCAAAGACAACGGGAAGCAGCTTGGAGAGGAGACCAGCGGATCCTGTCTGAAACACAAAGGTGAGTTCTTCAGAGGCTGCTCCTTCTGGCATGTGCATGTCTCACTAGCTGATGCAAATAGCATTATCTGTCTGTCCCTCATCCTCATGGCTTTGTGCTGACAGAGGATGCACCATGCATGCTCTGCATTCCTCCATCCAGTCTGTGTTTCCCCACTTCCACTGCATGATTTCTGTCAAGAGCCTTTCACTTCTGAAACAGAGCTCTAAAAGAGTAGATGCTTTTTAAGCAGCGAAGTGTCTGTTTAAACAGGGAAATGCCTATTAGGAAAGCAGGGCAGGCTTTCAAGATTTTGCATCCATTCGCCTGTTTAGACATGGAAATGTTCTTTCTCTTCAAGAACAAAATCTTGCTTAGAAAAGCATGGATATGTCTCAAGAAAGTGGGGAGTTTGCCACTTTGCCTTGAGCTGTGACTCTGCATGTACTATAGGAGCAGAGTAGACAAGGTACCAATTAAGCACACAAGTTGTCGGTTGACTCAGATTTTCAGCCACTTGTTGGCGAGGGAACATAGCACATAAAATGTTTCCTTTCAATCTTTTTTTTTAAAAGGAAGACATAGCAGGAAAAAGTTTTCACCTAGGGGTTTTGGTTGCAGCGCTTTTGCTTCTTTCCTGTAGCATTCTCTTCACACACTTGAACTTTGTATCACCTCGTGAGTCAAATCTGTCTCTGTGCATACAGCGAATGCGAATCCGAATCCGAGACCCATGTACTTAAAGCCTGACAGCATTGTACTCTTTATCTGAATCTGGCCTCTCCATCAGTCACTCTGAACCCAGCCAAAAAGGATATCGCAGTTTGACATATCACGCTTTGTTTGCGTCGCATAAAGCGGCCTAAACAGATGCCTTCCCTAAGAACATTTTTTGTTTACGCCTACGCTGTACCTGTCACTAGCTAGATAGAGATACATAATTAATCATACAGAGCCCTGACCATGTATATATGCACTGCATTACATGACCACAGGAAGAAGGCATTAACCCTTGAGAGCTAGTCGACCAGCACCAGTGACCGGCAGCAATGGCTTCCTCATTGCTGCACTGCTCCGACAAGCTCCCGTTCATGAACGTGGAGACCATCCTGCACATGAAAGAAGGCCTCGACGAGAACAGCTATGCGCAGAACTCTTCGCTTCAGGTGAGAAAATCAATTCGCCTGATAAAATCATACTCCCATTCTCGATCTTCTGAGATGAGTTCTGAACATATTACTGTAATGTTTGCAGAAGAGGGGCATGGACACTCTGAAGAGCTTGATCGTCAACTCTGCAACGGACGTGTACATTTCGCAGATGCCGGAGCGGTTCACCGTGGCCGACCTCGGGTGCTCCTCGGGCCCCAACGCGCTCTGCCTGGTGGAGGACATCATCGGGAGCATCGGCAAGATCAGCTGCCGGTCGTCGCAGCCGCCGCCGGAGTTCTCGGTGCTCCTCAACGACCTCCCCACCAACGACTTCAACACCATCTTCTTCAGCCTTCCGGAGTTCACCGACAGGCTCAAGTCTGCCGCCAAGTCCGACGAGTGGGGCCGGCCGATGGTGTTCCTGTCCGGCGTACCCGGGTCCTTTTACGGGAGGCTGTTCCCCAGGACGAGCGTGCACTTCATCTGCTCCTGCTCCAGTTTGCACTGGCTCTCTCAGGTCCCCAAGGGCCTCTTTGACGAAACGAACATGCCGATCAACAAGGGGAAGATGTACATCTCAAGCACGAGCCCCGCCGCCGTGTCGGTGGCCTACCGGAGGCAGTTCCAGAGAGACTTCAGCCTGTTCCTGAAGTCGCGCGCCGCCGAGGTCTTCCCCGGCGGCCGGATGGTCCTGGCCATGCTCGGCAGGCAGACCGACCACTGTGACGACAAGAGGACAACCTTCCTGTGGGAGCTCCTGTCCGAGTCATTCGCCGCGCTCGTGTCGCAGGGCCTGGTCGAGCAGGACAAGGTGGACGCGTACAACGTGCCCTTCTACGCGCCGTCCCTGGAGGAGATCGAGGTGGAGGTGCGGCTGGAAGGCTCCTTCAGCCTCGACTACGTGCAGACGTACGAGATCAACCTGAGCAGCAGCGGCGACGCCAAGGAGGACGGCAGGACGGTGTCGATGGCGATCAGGGCCATCCAGGAGTCCATGCTCAGCCACCACTTCGGCGCACACATCGTCGACGCGCTGTTCCACAGGTACACGGAGCTCGTCACCGAGTCCATGGAGAGGGAGGAGGTCAAGAGTGTCCAGATAGGGGTGGTCCTCTCCAGGTTGTGACTCGATCGAGTCTACTGAAACTAGTGTATAGTCTGACTATGTTCTGTTGTCGTGTTCAGTATTGATTATCTGGTAGTAGAAGATTTCATCATGTGAGCCTACTAACTGATAGGATTGGAAGAATGAAAGCCCGATTGGCCAAGTGTATTCACTAAGGGAAAAATGTGTTTAAATACCGAGTCTCTGAATTTCACTGGAAAGGGGCCTGAGAACCCCAAGTGTTTTGCAACAAAGACAGACAGAGGGATGACTACCGGGTCGACTAATTACTGGTAATACAATAAATGCGTATAATTCTATCCACTCCATGAAGAGCAAGAAAGGAAAGGCTGCTTTCTGAGCGGCTAAACTTGATATGATAAAGGCTTATGATTATGTGGAGTGGCCTTATTTGCATGGTATTACATGGAAGCTTGGATTTTTCATTATAAGATATGTGACAACCATGAGTCTGGAGGTGAAAGTTAATAGGGGAATTACTTCCATCTTTTAGACCAGGTAGAGGCTTGCAACAAGGAGATCCAATCTCACCTTATTTATTTCTTAATTTGTGGAGAAGCTCTCTCATGTATGTTAAAGAAACCACGATAGTGATTGGATTGGCATGTATATTAGAGTGAGGATTCAAGCTACATGTATATCTCACCTTTTATTTGCTGATGAACTGTCCGGTATTCATGAAAGTTGATGTTCGTAGTTTCCATCATATTGATGATATTCTTGAAATCATCTGTGCTTCGGTATCCCCTCTGAGGGCAATCGAAGAGAAAAACCGGGTCTGGGCGGGGTTCAGGATGGTTCTTGGAAGTCGATCACGGGTCCGTTATCGTGACCGTATACCAGCGTATCACGTATACGCACGAGTGTATCGATGTACGCACGAGTGTATCCATGTGCGGTCGTCATCCTCCCCCTTCGTATATAAGGAACAGCCGAACCGTCCGCCCCCCTTCGACGTTTCATTCCCCATCTGGATTTGGCAAAAGATCTCACCTACCCACTCCCACCGCCCACACCCAGCACTAGCCACCGGGGTCTCCTCGCCACATCGGCTTCTCTCCAACTACGACGATGGAAGGCCGCGGCCGTGCCGTGTCCGCCGCGGATCTGCAGAAGAGGGAGGAGAAGGGCGAGGCCGTGGTGCACGAGGTGGAGGTGGCCGTGGCGGTTGCGGAGGAGAAGGAGGCGGGGGTGGAGATGATGGCGCCCGCTGCTGATCTGGAGCGGAAGCGGGCGAGGGAGGAGGATGTGGGGGCTCTTCTTCTTGCAAGAGGAAGAAGGAGGCGGGAGACGAGCTGGAGGTGGTGCCGGAGGAGGGCGGTGCCGAGTCCGCTCTCGGTGCTGATCTGGATCAGGTGGTGTCGGAGGAGGCCAGGCGGTCGTGGATCAGTGGTGGCGGCGATATCTGGCGGCGATCTCGTTGTGGCGGATGTGGGGGCGCAGGTGGCGATGCAGGACGTGGAGGTCACTTCCGTGGTGGTGGCTGTCGTGGCAGCGCCTGCCGTGGCGGTGCCTGGCGTCGTGGATCCTTCCATCGTGGAGCCTGGCATCGCGGAGCCTGCAGTGCATGTTGGCGAGCCTCGGGTGAGTTAAATTTGACGGTCTCTTTTAGATTGTAGGGTTCGTATTTATGGTTTTGATTTGTACTTTGGGTTTGTGGTTAGGGTTTTGATTTGTAGTTAGGGTTTGTACTTAGGCAGGGGCGAATCTACCGGCTATGCATCATTTTTCTAGATTGATTGAAACCATAGTTTTTCCCCTTCATCTTGTATTTATCTATTAGCCGCGTGATCCGGGATCGGTGATATGTTAGATGATGGAATTTCCTATTGTAAGGAAAATGGTTGGATTGGATCAAAGCCAGATATTGTTAAATGATGTAATGTGATCTATTTATCATTTGGGAGTTCACAGTAATTCTTAAAAATAGCGTTTGAAGGCCATTTTCGGCTATCTCTGCATTCACATAGGAGCAAATCCCACTGTTGAACCCTCAGTAATCATAATTTTCCAATTTACCGATAAACAAAAACTTTTTGATTATCCTATTTCCATATGTTGCTAGCTATCTACAAAAGTTATAGCATAAAGATATAAGCATTAATAATGAAGATGGAAATACATAATAACATTCATTATTGTCCCTAGGATATTGATGGTGCATAAGTGTTATGACATGATCTTCTAGATTTATTCCATCCTATTTCCATATGTTGCTAGCTATCTAGTGTAGATACTTGTGATCTGTCTATGTAAACTTAGATGAACTGCTGCTACAAACTTGATATAGCTAATCAACCATGTTGTTGAATTGTAGCTTGTTTTTTTTGGATGTTGAATAGCCTACTTTTTAAGGTTATTGTACATCCCCTAGATGTTTGGCATGTTTCCAAGTTTCTCTAGCTCACTATCTTGCTCTAAATCAATTCTTGGGTGTTTCTAGTTTCCTTGTTGGTGTGTAGATGGGAAACCTTGCTTTCGAAGTCTCTTGTATGATGTCCAGTGTTGCTTATATGTTGTTCATGATGTTTTCTCTAGGTTGATGCCTAGATAAGTTGCATGGTGCTTGTGTGTTTCTACCACGTGGTCTCATGTGATGCAAGTTACCACATGTCCTAGTTTACTCTTTCCTAGTGGTTTGTTTCATATGATGCATGTTAATCCATCTTCAGCTAAATTTTGTGGGTTTTGAAGTGGAATATGTTATTGGTTTATTGCGTAAAGCCTGTGATTTTATCTATGGGCTTGTCAAGATTATCCTTTGATAGGAAATGCATATTGTTGACCAATTATGTCCATATAGATTTGTGTTATCCATTTGTTTTTTCATATATATAGTTTATTACAAAGTCTAAAACAATTAACTTTGCATCTGTTTGTTTTAATATGGAGGTACAGTACATTGATCCATATGAGTTTCAGGAGGATGGAAGCCCACTTTCGGTGATACATTCAACTTTTTACATATTATATTACATTGCACATTCATTTTGTAATATTTTTTTGCATTTTGTAAGATTGAATGTTTGTTGTGTGCATTATAGTTTGACTCGCAGGACAGTGCTGAGTCTATGGACAAGAGGAATGAAATTTCCTTCATTCAGAAGGAAGTGATCCAGCTGCAAGCAAACAACCGCAGCCCATATGTGGTGAACAACAGGTACAGGTGCCCATACCATCCAAGGAAGCCTAGGGGTGGGATGCTTGTGAACCTGCTGCAGCACGTTCAGCAGCTCGCCAAGGACAGTTCAGATGCTCGTGAGAAGGCTCAGCATAAGGCTCTGTGGGAGGTGCTTGTCCAGGCAGACTTGGTGTAGTAGTTACTTATTTGGAATGTTATGTATGCTATGTAAGAACATCTAGTCTATGTTTGCTAGTTATGGACATGGTAGGTATGATATTTTGGTGCACTTTCCTGTGATGAAGGTGCTCTTTTGCTGTGGATGTTGTGAACAATCTAACATTTTAGTTATCTATGACGGTCTGAATCCGTCCTGTTAAAATGTGTGTGAAAATACCTGTTATTTTGCACTTTTGCCATTATGTTTGAATTTGTTATTTGAAAAATATGTAATGTTTTTTGAGAATCACATATGGCGACCTTGCTACATCATAGTAGCAGAACGAGGTAGCATATTATCTTCCGAGCGACAGACCACACCACCATCATAGTCAAATATGAATTTTGAACAAGAAAACTTATAAATTTTGAACAAGCAAAATTTTGAACTAGAGCTACATAATTGAACAAGCAAACTTATAAATCTTGGCATGGCATACATTTCATCTTTTGGTGTCTGTCAGCAAGTATGCTTTTAAATACCATTTTCCATTTTAAAATTCAGAATTCAGCTATATTTTGTGAAGGAAGTACAAAATTTATAGTTGAAACCTTTGTTTCACCAGCATGTTTAGGTAGATGGGGACATTTGGTGGGAACATAACCACTTTGGTGGTCTTTAATTTCTATTTTGGTCAATTTGTACCACAAGTCAAAGTTTGGTCAAATATGAGAAAACATGGAAATTTTGAACTAGAGCTACACAATTGGAACCTGTAATATTTTGGGAAAAATCATTTTTAGGCCCACAGGATGTGGTTTAACCATGGATCTATTGGTAAATCAGCTAGGTTCATCCATATGGCTACTCGGTGTTCGACGCAAAATTTGACCAGACTTTGACCTGGCAGTATAAAATCACAAAAAATCAAAAAATAGTGAAACCTTGTCCATTGGTCTTAGATTGTACCCTAGTTAGAATGAAAAATAAACCTTGAGTTTGTGGAAGCAAAGTTGAGTTTGCTATCTCACTCTTGGTTCCAAGTGTGAGTCTCATGGGTGTGTACCCAAATTTCATAGGACATGGCCAACTCCATGTCATACTTTCTGAGAATTGACTCAAACTTGGCAGGGAGGTGTGTCTTGGCATGGCATACATTTCAACTTTTGGTGTCTGTGAGCAAGTATGCTTTTAAATACCATTTTCCATTTTAAAATTCAAAATTCAGCTATATTTTGTGAAGGAAGTACAAAATTTATAGTTGAAACCTTTGTTTCACCAGCATGTTTAGGTAGATGGGGACATTTTTGTTGGAATTATGCCCTAGAGGCAATAATAAAGATGTTATTATTATAATTCTTGTTCATGATAATGTTTATATTCCATGCTAGAATTGTATTAAGCGGAAACTTTAATACTTGTGTGGTTTGTGAACAACACTGTGTCCCTAGTACACCTTTATGGACTAGCTCATTGATTAATGATGGTTAAGGTTTCCTAACCATGGACATGAGTTGTCGATTAATAATGAGATCATATCATTGGGAGAATGATATGGTGGACAGACCCAAACTAAGCGAAGCAATTAGATCGTGTCATCGTGTTCGTCTTTGCGAAGCTTTTCTTATGTCAAATATTGTATTCCTTAGACCATGAGATAATACAACTCCACAGTATCGAAGAAATCTTTGAGGTCATCAAACGTCATCCTATGAGAGGGTGATCATAAAGGTGTCTCTCGGTGATCGGAAAGTATCATTGGGTTGTATGTATCGAGATGGGATTTGTCCCTCCCAAGTCGGAGAGATATACTTGGGCCCTCGTAATCGATATCAACACCGCTTGCAAGCATGTGGTTAAGGAGTTAATCACAAAGTGATATCGGATTACTGAACGAGTAAAGTACTTGCCGTGACGAGATTGAACTAGGTATGGCCATTAAGCGATCGAATCTCGCAAGTAAAATATCACGAGACGAAGGGAATATATATATATGGGATTGATTGAATGCTGGCATCGTGGTTCATCCGATATGATCATCTATGAATGTGTGGGATTCAATATGGGTTTCCAGACCCCGCTGTTGATTATTGATAGAAGATCATGTGCATATTCTCGAACTGCGGTCACACACTTAACGTGTCTCGACGCTAGGATAGATTGGATAATTGGTTTATGAGTTTTTGTTGAGTCTCGGATGGGATCCGGGACATCACGAGAGGTTCCGGAGTGGTCCGAGAATAAGATTCATATAAAGCGGTCTGTTTTGGAGTTGAATTGTTCGGATTAATCGGTATTGTCGGAAGCTTCTAGAACCTTCGGAAGGGACCAACGTGGCCCCACCTTCGGGAGGGGCATGGGCCTATGAGGGAGTGCCCTGGCCGCATTGGGCCAGGGCACAAGGCCCATAGGGCCCAGCCAGCCAAGAGAGGTTTAAACTCGAGATAGACCTTCTAGAAGGGGAGGGTTTCCTTGCCCCCACTCCTTATCCTTTGGGGCCGCGGTTTGGGCTTGGGAGGGCTGGGCTGCGCCCCTCTATATAAAGAGGGTGGGGCGCACCAACCCCACACCTTCCCTCCAACCCTAGCCGCCTGCTGCCCTTCCTCTCTCCTCCATTGTTTGTAGGCGAAGCCTGCAGAAATTCTCCACCATATACACCACGCCGTGTTGTAGATCCAATCCATCTCTCCACCATACTTGCTGGTCCGAGGAAGGAGGAGACGTCGAGGTGCTGCGTGTGCATCTCATGGAGGCACCGCCACTTGTGGTGCTAGATTGGATCGGATCGCGAGGAGGAGAAGCGAGTCGACTACATCACCCACGTTAAAACGAGCGTTCCGCTGTCTTGAATCTTCAAGGGTATGAAGATCTAATCCAATCTCTCGTTGTTTGCATCTCCTAGATTAGATCTTGGCTTTCCCTCATTGCATCCGTAGAAAATTTTGATTTACTATGCATGAAACCCTTGATTGGTATCGAGCTAGATCTATGCGTAGATGTGTTTCACGAGTAGAATGCAACATGGTTGTTGCGGGCGTTGATGTTTTCTGTTGCAAGCCTCTTGTTTGTGTTCTTCTTATGACGCGGGATAGTGAGATTGAAGCGGTCCAGGCCAACCTTACGCGACGTCGTTCGCGAGACCGGCTCCGCACTTGACATGTGGCTTGTTCCACACATGCGGCTGGTGGATGTCAGTTTCACTCACTATAGTTGTCATGGGATTAACACCGGAGTTTGGCAACCATAATATCACCGTTGTGGCTTTCCGTAGATAAGAATCATTCTTAGCATCTACTCCCATAAGCCATGTAAAACATGCAACAACAAAGTAGAGGCGTCTAACTTGTTTTTGCAGGGAGTGTTTTCTGTGATATGGTATGGCCCAAGATGTGATGTGTATATTGTATGTGATGATCATGTTTTGTAATGTTTCACGACTTGCATGTCGATGAGTACACAACCGGCAGGAGCCATATGGTTGTCTTTATAATTGTGTATGACCTGTGTGTCAACTTCTTATGCGCCATGTAATAGTTTCACTTTATCGCTAAGTAGTTAGCAATAGTTGTAGTTGCTATTCGTGGTGGAGGCAATCATGGTGGAGTGATGGAGATCATGTCAGAACATACAAGATGGAGATCATTGCGCGAAGATTGGCTATACCATGTCACATTAAAGTTATATGCATGTGATGTTTATCCTTTTATGTATCTTATCATGCTTAGATCGCGACGGTAGCATTATAAGATGATTCCTCACTTAAAGATCAAGATAAAAACTGTGTTCTCCCCGAGTATGCACCGTTGCGAAAGTTCGTCGTGTCCAAGCATCACGTGATGATCGGGTGCTATAGACTCTACGCTCACATACAACGGGTGCAAGCCAGTTTTGCACACGCGGAAATACTTGGGTCTAACTTGACGAGCCTAGCATGTACAGACATGGCCTCGGAACACATGAACCGAAAGGTTAAGCATGAGTCATATGAATGATATGATCGACACTTCGTTGTCCACCATTGAAGCCACATCTCTTCTCGTGATGATAGGATTAGGTGTGGTGAATTTGGATCATGTTCACTAAACAACTTGAGGGATGTTGAATTTAGTGGGAGTTCATCTAGTAATTTGATTAAGTTGAACTAGTTATCATGAACATAGTCTAATTTGATTAAGTCCAACTTCAACTTCAACGTTTTCGCTGAGAAGGAAAAGCTTAGAAACAATGGGTCTAACTTCACCAATTGGTTCCGCAATCTAAGAATCATTCTCTCTGGCGGTCAAAAGGACTATGTCCTTGGGAAAGAGTTAGGTGACCCCCCTGCTGCAACTGCGTCGGCTGATGAGAAAACTGTCTATCAGTCGCGCAAAGATGATTATGGTGTGATTAAGAGCACCATGTTGTTTGCTATGGAACCGGAACTTCAAAATCGTTTTGAAGACTATCCCAGGCCCTTTGAGATTCTCGAAGAGCTGAAAACCATGTTTCAGACTCATGCCCGTTTTGAGAGATATGAGATCTCTGAGAAGTTCTTTAACTGCAAGATGGAGGAAGGGAGTTCCGTTAGTGAGCACGCCATTAAGATGACGGGCTACACTCAACGCCTTGAGCAACTGGAATGCACGATTCCAGAGGAGCTCAAGATTGACAGGTTCTGCAATCACTCCTCCCAGCTACAAAAGTTTTTTAGTGACTCATAATCAGATTGGTTCCACTGATACGATCACCGAGCTCTTCGCAAAGCTGAAGGCCGCGGAAGTGGACATCAAAAAGGATAATCATGTGTTGATGGTCAACAAGCCCACCTTTAAGAAAGGTAAGGGTGCAAAGAAGCCCTTCAAGAAAGGCGGCGGCAAGCGCGTTGCCCCTGCTGAGAAGAAGCTCAAGTCTGGTCCTAAGCCGGACACTGAGTGCTTCTATTGCAAGGACAAGGGTCACTGGAAGCACAACTGTCCGAAGTACTTAGTAGACAAGAAGGCTGGCACCATCAAAGGTATATTTGATATACATGTTATTGATGTTTTCCTTACTAGCCCTCGTTGTAGTGCCTGGGTATTTGATACTGGTTCAGTTGCTAATATTTGTAACTCGAAACAGGAGCTACGGAATAGACGGCGGCTTGCGAGGGATGAGGTGACGATGCGCGTTGGCAACGGATCAAGAGTTGATGTGATGGCCGTCGACACGCTCTCCTTAGTTTTACCTTCGGGATTAGTTTTAAACCTTAATAAGTGTTATTATGTGCCTGCGTTGAGCATGAACATTATTTATGGATCTTGTTTATTGCAAGACGGTTATTCATTTAAATCGGAGAATAATGGTTGTTCTATTTATATGAGTAACATATTTTATGGTCATGCACCTCTTGTGAATGGTTTATTTCTTCTAAATATCGAAAGGGATGAAACACACATCCATAACATTGAGGCTAAGAGATGCAAAGTAGATAGTGATAATACTACTTATTTGTGGCACTGTCGTCTAGGTCATATTGGTGTAAAGCGCATGAAGAAACTCCATTCTGATGGACTTTTGGAGTCTCTTGATTTTGAATCATTTGACACATGCGAACCATGCCTCATGGGCAAGATGATCAAAACCCGTTCTCGGTATGATGGAGCGAGCAACAGACTTGTTGGAAATCATACATACCGATGTATGCGGACCGATGAGTGTTTTGACGCGGTGGATATCGCTATTTTCTCACTTTTACCGATGACTTAAGTAGATATGGGTATATCTATTTAATGAAACATAAATCTGAAAGCGTTTGAAAAGTTCAAAGAATTTCAGAATGAAGTGGAGAACCATCGTAATGTAAAGATTAAGTTTCTACGATCCGATCTTGGAGGTGAATATTTGAGTTATGATTTTCTCACGCATCTTAAAGCAAGTGGAATCGTTTCACAACTCACGCCACCGGAACACCACAAGCAATGGTGTGTCCGAGCCGGAGTCGAACCCTATTAGATATGGTCCGATCAATGATGTCTCTTACTAATTTGCCGTTATCATTTTGGGGTTATGCATTAGAAACCTGCATTCACTTTAAATAGGGCTCCATCTAAATCCGTTGAGACGACACCGTATGAACTGTGGTTTGGTGCTAAACCTAAGTTGTTGTTTCTTAAAGTTTGGGGATGCGAAGCTTACGTCAAGAAGTTGATCTTGGACAAGCTCGAACCCAAAGCGAGAAATGCGTCTTCATAGGATACCCTAAGGAAACTATTGGGTATACCTTCTATCACGTAACCGAAGGCAAAGTGTTTGTCGAAGAACGGTTCCTTTCTTGAGAAGGAGTTTCTCTCGAAAGAAGTGAGTGGGAGGAAAGTAGAGCTAGACGAGGTTGTTGAACCTTCTCTTGAATTGGAGAGTAGTGCGACTGAAATTGTTCCAAAGGTTTGCACCAACAATAGAGGAAGCTAATGACAAGGATCATGAAGCTTGAGACGATCTTTATCTTGAGCGTCGCAGGTCGACAAGGTCGCGTGCCCCTCCTGAGTGGTACGGAAACCCTGTCTTGACTGTCTTGTTAGTAGAAGACAGTGAACCTATGAACTATGAGGAAGCAATGATGAGCCCAGACTCTGAGAAATGGCTAGAAGCCATGAAATCCGAATTGGGATCCATGAGCGAAAACCAAGTATGGACTTTGGTGGACCCTCCTAGCGACCGAAAGGCCGTTGAGTGCAAATGGATCTTCAAGAAGAAAACGGACGCGGATGGTAATGTTACCGTCTATAAAGCACGACTTGTTGCGAAAGGTTTTCAACAAGTTCAAGGTGTTGACTACGATGAGACTTTCTCTCCCGTAGCGATGTTTAAGTCCATTCGGATTCTATTAGCAATTGCTGCGTTTCATGATTATGAAATATGGCAGATGGATGTCAAGACTGCTTTCCTCAATGGCAACATTGATGAAGAGTTGTATATGATGCAACCCGAAGGTTTTGTCGATCCTAAGGATGCTGATAAAGTATGCAAACTTCAGCGTTCCATTTATGGACTGAAGCAAGCATCTCGGAGTTGGAACCTTTGTTTTGATCAAGTGATTAAGAGCTTTGGATTTGTTCCAAATTGCTACGAAGCTTGTATCTATAAGAAAGTGAGTGGGAGCTCGGTGACGTTTCTGGTACTTTATGTGGATGACATATTGATTATCGGAAATGACATCAACATGCTTAACGATGTGAAGAGTTATTTGAACAAGTGTTTTTCAATGAAAGACCTAGGTGAAGCTGCTTATATATTGGGCATCAAAATCTATAGAGATAGACAAAGACGCCTGATATCTTTAAGCCAGAGTACATACCTAGACAAAGTTCTGAAAAGGTTCAGAATGGATAAGGCAAAGAAAGGTTCGGTGCCTATGTTGTCAGGTAAGATGTTGAGCAAGGCTCAGTGTCTAGCTATGGTAAATGATAGGGAAGCTATCAGCAAAGTGCCTTATGCCTCGGCCATAGGTTCCATCATGTATGCCATGCTGTGTACTAGACCGGATGTGTCCAATGCTCTTAGTTTGACGAGCAGATATCAAAGTGATCCAGGAGTGGAACACTGGACAGCCGTGAAGAACATCCTAAAGTACCTGAATAGGACTAAAGAAATGTTCTTAGTCTATGGGGGTGATGAACAGCTTGTCGTAAAAGGTTACATCGATGCTAGTTTTGACACCGACAAGGATGATTCTAAATCTTAGACAGGATACGTGTATATTTTGAATGGAGGAGCTGTGAGCTGGAGAAGCTGCAAGCAAAGCGTGATCGCGGGATCTACAGTAGAAGCGGAATACATGGCTGCTGCAGAAGCTTCAAGTGAAGGAGTTTGGATCAGGAACTTCATCACTGAGCTTGGCGTGGTTCCAAGTGCATTGGACCCACTAGAGATATTGTGTGACAACACTGGCGCCATAGCACTCGCTAAGGAACCAAGATATCATCCAAAGACCAAGAATATCAACCGAAAGTTTCATATAATACGAGATTATATAGCAGATGGAGATCTGAAGATTAGAAAAGTACATACAGATCTGAATGTCGCAGATCCATTGACTAAACCTCTTCCACGTGTAAAACATGATCAGCACCTCAGTGCCATGGGTATGAGATTGTTGCCAGATGTAAACTAGATTATTGACTCTAGTGCAAGTGGGAGACTGTTGGAATTATGCCCTAGAGGCAATAATAAAGATGTTATTATTATAATTCTTGTTCATGATAATGTTTATATTCCATGCTAGAATTGTATTAAGCGGAAACTTTAATACTTGTGTGGTTTGTGAACAACACCGTGTCCCTAGTACGCCTCTATGGACTAGCTCATTTATTAATGATGGTTAAGGTTTCCTAACCATGGACATGAGTTGTCGATTAATAATGAGATCATACAATTGGGAGAATGATATGGTGGACAGACCCAAACTAAGCGAAGCAATTAGATCGTGTCATCGTGTTCTTCTTTGCGAAGCTTTTCTTATGTCAAATATTGTATTCCTTAGACCATGAGATAATACAACTCCCTGGTATCGGAAGAAAGCTTTGAGGTCATCAAACGTCATCCTATGAGAGGGTGATCATAAAGGTGTCTCTCAGGTGATCGGAAAGTATCTGTTGGGTTGTATGTATCGAGATGGGATTTGTCCCTCCCAAGTCGGAGAGATATACTTCGGGCCCACTCGTGTCGATATCAACACCGCTTGCAAGCATGTGGTTAAGGAGTTAATCACAAAGTGATATCGGATTACGAACGAGTAAAGTACTTGTTGTGAGCAGATTGAACTAGGTATGACTGCATCAACGATCGAATCTCGGCAAGTAAAATATCGCGAGACGAAGGGAATATATATATGGGATTGATTGAATCTGGCATCGTGGTTCATCCGATATGATCATCGATGAATGTGTGGAGTCAATATGGGTTTCTAGACCCATGTTGATTATTGATAGAAGATCATGTGCGCATATTCTCGAACCCGCAGGTCACACATAATGTGTCTCGGCTAGGATAGATTGGATAATTGGTTTATGAGTTTTTGTTGAGTCTCGGATGGGATCCGGGACATCACGAGAGGTTCGGAGTGGTCCGGAGAATAATATTCATATAAGGCGTGCAATTTTGGAGTTGAATTGTTCCGGATTAATCGGTATTGTCAGGAAGCTTCTAGAACCTTCCGAAGGGGACAAACGTGGCCCCACCTTCCAGGAGGGCATGGGCCTATGAGGGAGTGCCCTGGCGCATTGGGCCAGGGCCCCATAGGGCCCAGCCGGCCAAGAGAGGTTTAAACTCGAGATAGACCTTCTAGAAGGGGGGGGGGGTTTCCTTGCCCCCCACTCCTTATCCTTTGGGGCCGCCGGTTTGGGCTTGGGGGAGGGGCTAGGGCTGCGCCCCCCTCTATATAAATAGGGGTGGGGGCGCACCAACCCCCCACACCTTCCCCTCCAACCCTAGCCGCCCTGCTGCCCTTCCTCTCTCCCTCCCGACTGTTGTAGGCGAAGCCCTGCTGCAGAAATTCTCCACCATATACACCACGCCGTCGTGTTGTAGATCCAATCCATCTCTCCACCATACTTGCTGGTCCGAGGAAGGAGGAGACGTCGAGGTGCTGCATGTGTGCATCTCAATGAGGCACCGCCACTTGTGGTGCTAGATCGGATCGGATCGCGAGGAGGAGAAGCGAGTACGACTACATCACCCACGTTCCGACGAACGTTCCGCTGTGCGAATCTTCAAGGGTATGAAGATCTAATCCAAACTCTCTCGTTGTTTGCATCTCCTAGATTAGATCTTGGCTTTCCCTCTGTTCGCATCCGTAGAAAATTTTGATTTACTATGTCGCGAAACCCTTCAATTTTGTGGGAACATAACCACTTTGGTGGTCTTTAATTTCTATTTTGGTCAATTTGTACCACAAGTCAAAGTTTGGTCAAATATGAGAAAACATGGAAAAGTTGAACTAGAGCTACACAATTGGAACCTGTAATATTTTGGGAAAAATCATTTTTAGGCCCACAGGATGTGGTTTAACCATGGATCTATTGGTAGATCAGCTAGGTTCATCCATATGGCTACTCGGTGTTCGACGCAAAATTTGACCAGACTTTGCCCTAGCAGTATAAAATCACAAAAAATCAAAAAATAGTGAAACCTTGTCCATTGGTATTAGATTGTACCCTAGTTAGAATGAAAAATAATAAACCTTGAGTTTGTGGAAGCAAAGTTAGTTTGCTATCTCACTCTTGGTTCCAAGTGTGAGTCTCATGGGTGTGTACCCAAATTTCATAGGACATGGCCAGCTCCATGTCATACTTTCTCAGAATTGACTCAAACTTGGCAGGGAGGTGTGTCTTGGCATGGCATACATTTCATCTTTTGGTGTCTGTCAGCTAGTATGCTTTTAAATACCATTTTCCATTTTAAAATTCAAAATTCGGCTATATTTTGTGAAGGAAGTACAAAATTTATAGTTGAAACTTTTGTTTCAACAACATGTTTAGGTAGATGGGGACATTTGGTGGGAACATAACCACTTTGGTGGTCTTTAATTTCTATTTTGGGCAATTTGTACCACAAGTCAAAGTTTGGTCAAATATGAGAAAACATGGAAAATTTGAACTAGAGCTACACAATTGGAACCTGTAATATTTTGGGAAAAATCATTTTTAGGCCCACAGGATGTGGTTTAACCATGGATCTATTGGTAGATCAGCTAGGTTCATCCATATGGCTACTCGGTGTTTGACGTAAAATTTGACCAGACTTTGACCTGGCAGTATAAAACCACAAAAAATCAAAAAATAGTGAAACCTTGTCCGTTGGTCTTAGATTGTACCCTAGTTAGAATGAAAAATAATAAACCTTGAGTTTGTGGAAACAAGTTGAGTTTGCTATCTCACTCTTGGTTCCAAGTGTGAGTCTCATGGGTGTGTACCCAAATTTCATAGGACATGGCCAGCTCCATGTCATACTTTCTCAGAATTGACTCAAACTTGGCAGGGAGGTGTGTCTTGGCATGGCATACATTTCATCTTTTGGTGTCTGTCAGCTAGTATGCTTTTAAATACCATTTTCCATTTTAAAATTCAAAATTCAGCTATATTTTGTGAAGGAAGTACAAAATTTATAGTTGAAACCTTTGTTTCACCAGTATGTTTAGGTATATGGGGAAATTTGGTGGGAACATAACCACTTTGGTGGTCTTTAATTTCTATTTTGGTCAATTTGTACCACAAGTCAAAGTTTGGTCAAATATGAGAAAACATGGAAAAGTTGAACTAGAGCTAAACAATTGGAACCTGTAATATTTTGGGAAAAATCATTTTTAGGCCCACAGGATGTGGTTTAACCATGGATCTATTGGTAGATCAGCTAGGTTCATCCATATGGCTACTCTGTGTTCGACGCAAAATTTGACCAGACTTTGACCTGGCAGTATAAAATCACAAAAAATCAAAAAATAGTGAAACCTTGTCCATTGGTCTTAGATTGTACCCTAGTTAGAATGAAAAATAATAAACCTTGAGTTTGTGGAAGCAAAGTTGAGTTTGCTATCTCACTCTTGGTTCCAAGTGTGAGTCTCATGGGTGTGTACCCAAATTTCATAGGACATGGCCAGCTCCATGTCATACTTTCTCAGAATTGACTCAAACTTGGCAGGGAGGTGTGTCTTGGCATGGCATACATTTCATCTTTTGGTGTCTGTCAGCCAGTACGCTTTTAAATACCATTTTCCATTTTAAAATTCAAAATTCAGCTATATTTTGTGAAGGAAGTACAAAATTTATAGTTGAAACCTTTGTTTCACCAGCATGTTTAGGTAGATGGGGACATTTGGTGGGAACATAACCACTTTGGTGGTCTTTAATTTCTATTTTGGTCAATTTGTACCACAAGTCAAAGTTTGGTCAAATATGAGAAAACATGGAAAAGTTGAACTAGAGCTATACAATTGGAACCTGTAATATTTTGGGAAAAATCATTTTTAGTCCCACAGGATGTGGTTTAACCATGGATCTATTGGTAGATCAGCTAGGTTCATCCATATGGATACTCGGTGTTTGAAGAAAAATTTGACCAGACTTTGACCTGGCAGTATAAAATCACAAAAAATCAAAAAAAGTCAAACCTTGTCCATTGGTCTTAGATTGTACCCTAGTTAGAATAAAAAATAATAAACCTTGAGTTTGTGGAAGCAAAGTTGAGTTTGCTATCTCACTCTTGGTTCCAAGTGTGAGTCTCATGGGTGTGTACCCAAATTTCATAGGACATGGCTAGATCCATGTCATACTTTCTCAGAATTGACTCAAACTTGGCAGGGAGGTGTGTCTTGGCATGGCATACATTTCATCTTTTGGTGTCTGTCAGCTAGTATGCTTTTAAATACCATTTTCCATTTTAAAATTCAAAATTCAGCTATATTTTGTGAAGGAACTACAAAATTTATAGTTGAAACCTTTGTTTCACCAGCATGTTTAGGTAGATGGGGACATTTGGTGGGAACATAACCACTTTGGTGGTCTTTAATTTCTATTTTGGTCAATTTGTACCACAAGTCAAAGTTTGGTCAAATATGAGAAAACATGGAAAAGTTGAACTAGAGCTACACAATTGGAACCTGTAATATTTTGGGAAAAATCATTTTTAGGCCCACAGGATGTGGTTTAACCATGGATCTATTGGTAGATCAGCTAGGTTCATCCATATGGCTACTCGGTGTTCGACGAAAAATTTGACCAGACTTTGACCTGGCAGTATAAAATCACAAAAAATCAAAAAATAGTGAAACCTTGTCCATTGGTATTAGATTGTACCCTAGTTAGAATGAAAAATAATAAACCTTGAGTTTGTGGAAGCAAAGTTGAGTTTTCTATCTCACTCTTGGTTCCAAGTGTGAGTCTCATGGGTGTGTACCCAAATTTCATAGGACATGGCCAGCTCCATGTCATACTTTCTCAGAATTGACTCAAACTTGGCAGGGAGGTGTGTATTGGCATGGCATACATTTCATCTTTTGGTGTCTGTCAGCTAGTATGCTTTTAAATACCTTTTTCCATTTTAAAATTCAAAATTCAGCTATATTTTGTGAAGGAAGTACAAAATTTATAGTTGAAACCTTTGTTTCACCAGCATGTTTAGGTAGATGGGGACATTTGGTGGGAACATAACCACTTTGGTGGTCTTTAATTTCTATTTTGGTCAATTTGTACCACAAGTCAAAGTTTGGTCAAATATGAGAAAACATGGAAAAGTTGAACTAGAGCTACACAATTGGAACCTCTAATATTTTGGGAAAAATCATTTTTAGGCCCACAGGATGTGGTTTAACCATGGATCTATTGGTAGATCAGCTAGGTTCATCCATATGGCTACTCTGTGTTCGACGCAAAATTTGACCAGACTTTGACCTGGCAGTATAAAATCACAAAAAATCAAAAAATAGTGAAACCTTGTCCATTGGTATTAGATTGTACCCTAGTTAGAATGAAAAATAATAAACCTTGAGTTTGTGGAAGCAAAGTTGAGTTTTCTATCTCACTCTTGGTTCCAAGTGTGAGTCTCATGGGTGTGTACCCAAATTTCATAGGACATGGCCAGCTCCATGTCGTACTTTCTCAGAATTGACTCAAACTTGGCAGGGAGGTGTGTATTGGCATGGCATACATTTCATCTTTTGGTGTCACATCATAGTATGCTTTTAAATACCATTTTCCATTTTAAAATTCAAAATTCAGCTATATTTTGTGAAGGAAGTACAAAATTTATAGTTGAAACCTTTGTTTCACCAGCATGTTTAGGTAGATGGGGACATTTGGTGGGAACATAACCACTTTGGTGGTCTTTAATTTCTATTTTGGTCAATTTGTACCACAAGTCAAAGTTTGGTCAAATATGAGAAAACATGGAAAAGTTGAACTAGAGCTACACAATTGGAACCTGTAATATTTTGGGAAAAATCATTTTTAGGCCCACAGGATGTGGTTTAACCATGGATCTATTGGTAGATCAGCTAGGTTCATCCATATGGCTACTCTGTGTTCGACGCAAAATTTGACCAGATTTTGACAGCGATATAAAATCACAAAAATCAAAAATAGTGAAACCTTGTCCATTGGTCTTAGATTGTACCCTAGTTAGAATGAAAAATAATAAACCTTGAGTTTGTGGAAGCAAAGTTGAGTTTGCTATCTCACTCTTGGTTCCAAGTGTGAGTCTCATGGGTGTGTACCCAAATTTCATAGGACATGGCCAGCTCCATGTCATACTTTCTCAGAATTGACTCAAACTTGGCAGGGAGGTGTGTCTTGGCATGGCATACATTTCATCTTTTGGTGTCTCACCAAGACGCTTTTAAATACCATTTTCCATTTTAAAATTCAAAATTCAGCTATATTTTGTGAAGGAAGTACAAAATTTATAGTTGAAACCTTTGTTTCACCAGCATGTTTAGGTAGATGGGGACATTTGGTGGGAACATAACCACTTTGGTGGTCTTTAATTTCTATTTTGGTCAATTTGTACCACAAGTCAAAGTTTGGTCAAATATGAGAAAACATGGAAAAGTTGAACTAGAGCTACACAATTGGAACCTGTAATATTTTGGGAAAAGTCATTTTTAGGCCCACAGGATGTGGTTTAACCATGGATCTATTGGTAGATCAGCTAGGTTCATCCATATGGCTACTCGGTGTTCGACGCAAAATTTGACCAGACTTTGACCTGGCAGTATAAAATCACAAAAAATCAAAAAATAGTGAAACCTTGTCCATTGGTATTAGATTGTACCCTAGTTGGAATGAAAAATAATAAACCTTGAGTTTGTGGAAGCAAAGTTGAGTTTGCTATCTCACGCTTGGTTCCGAGTGTGAGTCTCATGGGTGTGTACCCAAATTTCATAGGACATGGCCAGCTCCATGTCATACTTTCTCATAATTGACTCAAACTTGGCAGGGAGGTGTGTCTTGGCATGGCATACATTTCATCTTTTGGTGTCTGTCAGCTAGTATGATTTTAAATACCATTTTCCATTTTAAAATTCAAAATTCAGCTATATTTTATGAAGGAAGTACAAAATTTATAGTTGAAACCTTTATTTCACCAGCATGTTTAGGTAGATGGGGACATTTGTTGGGAACATAACCACTTTGGTGGTCTTTAATTTCTATTTTGGTCAATTTGTACCACAAGTCAAAGATTGGTCAAATATGAGAAAACATGGAAAAGTTGAACTAGAGCTACACAATTGGAACCTGTAATATTTTGGGAAAAATCATTTTGAGGCCCACAGGATGTGGTTTAACCATGGATCTATTGGTAGATCAACTAGGTTCATCCATATGGCTACTCGGTGTTCGACGCAAAATTTGACCAGACTTTGACCTGACAGTATAAAATAACAAAAAATCAAAAAATAGTGAAACCTTGTCCATTGGTATTAGATTGTACCCTAGTTAGAATGAAAAATAATAAACCTTGAGTTTGTGGAAGCAAAGTTGAGTTTGCTATCTCACTCTTGGTTCCAAGTGTGAGTCTCATGGGTGTGTACCCAAATTTCATAGGACATGGCCAGCTCCATGTCATACTTTCTCAGAATTGACTCAAACTTGGCAGGGAGGTGTGTCTTGGCATGGTATACATTTCATCTTTTGGTGTCTGTCAGCCAGTATGCTTTTAAATACCATTTTCCATTTTAAAATTCAAAATTCAGCTATATTTTGTGAAGGAAGTACAAAATTTAAAGTTGAAACCTTTGTTTCACCAGCATGTTTAGGTAGATGGGGACATTTGGTGGGAACATAACCACTTTGGTGGTCTTTAATTTCTATTTTGGTCAATTTGTACCACAAGTCAAAGTTTGGTCAAATATGAGAAAACATGGAAAAGTTGAACTAGAGCTACACAATTGGAACCTGTAATATTTTGGGAAAAATCATTTTTAGGCCCACAGGATGTGGTTTAACCATGGATATATTGGTAGATCAGCTAGGTTCATCCATATGGCTACTCGGTGTTCGACGCAAAATTTGACCAGACTTTGACCTGGCAGTATAAAATCACAAAAAATCAAAAAATAGTGAAACCTTGTCCATTGGTCTTAGATTGTACCCTAGTTAGAATGAAAAATAATAAACCTTGAGTTTGTGGAAGCAAAGTTGAGTTTGCTATCTCACTCTTGGTTCCAAGTGTGAGTCTCATGGGTGTGTACCCAAATTTCATAGGACATGGCCACTCCATGTCATACTTTCTCGAATTGACTCAAACTTGGCAGGGAGGTGTGTCTTGGCATGGCATACATTTCATCTTTTGGTGTCATCGCCAAGATGCTTTT
Organism: Avena longiglumis; assembly: GCA_030063025.1. Classification (NCBI taxonomy): domain Eukaryota; kingdom Viridiplantae; phylum Streptophyta; class Magnoliopsida; order Poales; family Poaceae; genus Avena; species Avena longiglumis. Next base: position 162,914,831 of record CP125973.1, read on the forward strand.
AAATACCATTTTCCATTTTAAAATTCAAAATTCAGCTATATTTTGTGAAGGAAGTACAAAATTTATAGTTGAAACCTTTGTTTCACCAGCATGTTTAGGTAGATGGGGACATTTGGTGGGAACATAACCACTTTGGTGGTCTTTAATTTCTATTTTGGTCAATTTGTACCACAAGTCAAAGTTTGGTCAAATATGAGAAAACATGGAAAAGTTGAACTAGAGCTACACAATTGGAACCTGTAATATTTTGGGAAAAATAATTTTTAGGCCCACAGGATGTGATTTAACCATGGATATATTGGTAGATCAGCTAGGTTCATCCATATGGCTACTCGGTGTTCGACGCAAAATTTGACCAGACTTTGACCTGGCAGTATAAAATCACAAAAAATCAAAAAATAGTGAAACCTTGTCCATTGGTCTTAGATTGTACCCTAGTTAGAATGAAAAATAATAAACCTTGAGTTTGTGGAAGCAAAGTTGAGTTTGCTATCTCACTCTTGGTTCCAAGTGTGAGTCTCATGGGTGTGTACCCAAATTTCATAGGACATGGCCAGCTCCATGTCATACTTTCTCAGAATTGACTCAAACTTGGCAGGGAGGTGTGTCTTGGCATGGCATACATTTCATATTTTGGTGTCTGTCAGCTAGTATGCTTTTGAATACCATTTTCCATTTTAAAATTCAAAATTCAGCTATATTTTGCGAAGGAAGTACAAAATTTATAGTTGAAACCTTTGTTTCACCAGCATGTTTAGGTAGATGGGGACATTTGGTGGGAACATAACCACTTTGGTGGTCTTTAATTTCTATTTTGGTCAATTTGTACCACAAGTCAAAGTTTGGTCAAATATGAGAAAACATGGAAAAGTTGAACTAGAGCTACACATTTGGAACCTGTAATATTTTGGGAAAAATAATTTTTAGGCCCACAGGATGTGGTTTAACCATGGATCTATTGGTAGATCAGCTAGGTTCATCCATATGGCTACTCGGTGTTGGACGCAAAATTTGACCAGACTTTGACCTGGCAGTATAAAATCACAAAAAATCAAAAATAGTGAAACCTTGTCCATTGGTCTTAGATTGTACCCTAGTTAGAATGAAAAATAATAAACCTTGAGTTTGTGGAAGCAAAGTTGAGTTTGCTATCTCACTCTTGGTTCCAAGTGTGAGTCTCATGGGTGTGTACCCAAATTTCATAGGACATGGCCAGCTCCATGTCATACTTTCTCAGAATTGACTCAAACTTGGCAGGGAGGTGTGTCTTGGCATGGCATACATTTCATCTTTTGGTGTCTGTCAGCTAGTATGCTTTTGAATACCATTTTCCATTTTAAAATTCAAAATTCAGCTATATTTTGCGAAGGAAGTACAAATTTATAGTTGAAACCTTTGTTTCACCAGCATGTTTAGGTAGATGGGGACATTTGGTGGGAACATAACCACTTTGGTGGTCTTTAATTTCTATTTTGGTCAATTTGTACCACAAGTCAAAGTTTGGTCAAATATGAGAAAACATGGAAAATTTGAACTAGAGCTACACAATTGGAACCTGTAATATTTTGGGAAAAATCATTTTTAGGCCCACAGGATGTGGTTTGACCATGGATCTATTGGTAGAGAATAAAGGATTATTTGAAAAAAATTATATGGGTTTGAATCATATTAAATTAAATTTGATAAAAGAGAAAATACCTAATCATAGATAAATATTAAATAACAAGAAAATTATAATTGAGTGGATTTAATAACAGAGTAAAAAATAAGATGAAACCTACTTAAAAGGTTTCGTAAAGGTTTAAAATCAAATTGAGTTTTGAAATTATTTGATTTGAATTGAAACAGAAATTAGAATTGAAAAAACGAAAAACAAATAAGAGGAAAAAATAAATAAACGTACCTGATAACCAGACCCAGCGAGACAACTAAGCATTGGGCCAACTCCGTGCGCGTCGCAGCGCCGCATCGTGGTGGGCCGGCAGTAAATCGGCCCGTGTACGCGTGCTGCCTGCGGTGCCGATGTGGGTGGGAGTTTTAGTCCCACCTCGCTAGTTGGAGCGAGGACGACCAGCTTATATACTCCGGTCGATGCTCACCCTCAAGCTCCTCTCAAAAAACAAATCCGATTCACCTAGTATAATGGGCTTGAGCTAGGCCAGTGTGTGGAACCCAACCTTCAGAGTGTCAAATTTTTTTCATTTTTTTTTGCCAGTTAATGTACTGTGTACGTCGGCCTAAACTGGGCTTTTAGGATCGTTTTCACATTTTTTTAGTAATACGCGCAGCGACGTGGTGGGTCAGATAGGCACGACCGCGTCGTGGCTACATCGTCGCCCTACCGCCGTCTTCTCTGTCCCAGTTTACAACCGCCTTTCGAGTTGACTCGGCGACTCGGCGGAGCGACCGTCTTAACCTTGCGGCGACTCGACGGAGTGCGCCATTCGTATAACGACGACGCCCAGGAGAAGTACAGCGGCGACCCATCAGGTATGATCGCATGGATCTATGATCGCATGCACCGTATCTCTGTGTGCCTAGATCTATGATCACGTAGATCTATGATCGCATGGCCCTCGCAGTGTGCAGAGAGGGGTTGGCGGGGCCAGGGGGACGTTTTGATCTGTGGCGGCGGAGGTAACATGGTAGGATGCAGCGGTGGTGGGGATTACTAGGAGAGAGGCCGGGGTTTAGCCGCACTAATTCACGTAGATCTATGATCGCATGCCGGGAGTAAAGATGATGCAAAATTTCTTCATGAGCAGCTGATTGAGTTGGGAGTCAAGCCTGACGACTCTTTTGGTTTTCTAATATGACCATGACGAGAAGTTAGAATGAGAAGTTAGAACAAGCGTACTTATTTTTTAAATTGGCATTGTTTCCACTTCGATGTACTTTATTACCATGTCATGGTTGATGCATCAGGTAATTTACAACTAGCAAAGTTATTTCAAATATTCTCTATGATGAGTAGTTTCAAGAAAGCATGCACTTAGGTTATGCCTCGGTCTGACAACCTAAGGATCCTGTTTCACATTAGACCTCTTTCTAAAAACTTCGTCACAGATTTGTTTACTACAGGTCATAGTTGAGCACCTTTGTGTATAAGAAGTGGCTGCCATAAAGTATATTTTCAAGTAGACAGACCTTAACAAATATGATATGATTTATTTTGATGGTCTGAAGCTTGGTATACATACGTTTTGGCACAGAATGTCTGTTCAAATGTCAAGTACTGATGGTTGTTGTGAATAACCATTTTTTCTTTATTCAGGGGAACTTTTGCATATCTTTATCTTTAAACATGAGACTTTTGTTTTTTGTAAAATAAATGATTAATGAGGTAACGAGTCAAATGCGATAAGTGGTATGAAATACTTTTATTTTATACATTTATTTCTATTTCCGTAGCAAAGCACGGGCATTTAGCTAGTGCTAGTTGTAATTGAGTATGATCCCTAGTGCTAGTTGTAATTTTGTCGATCTGTAATATATGTATTATATATATGCCAACAATTTCCTTTACATAGTATAAACACATGCATGCACTAACTTTACACTTGTTTTTTATTGTCATGGTGATTTTTCTTGCAGCGTGATGGAACTGGATGGTGATATTGCTTGCTCTGTTGAAACATGGTGTAGACTTGTGGGTAATTTTACAAGTCAACAACGTAGCAAATTTATGGAATCAAATATGCGAAGTATGTTACAAATTCCACCAATTCGGATGCGAGTTGTCTTACTGCAGTACATGTTTCATATTTATGATCATGAGTCTAGCACTTTTGTCCTGCCTAATAAAGGCAAATTTGCATTGATTGCACAAGATGCAGAGTGCATTTATGGATTACGAAACTATGGTCTGTCTGCTAATCGTATAATTGATGAGGAAGGTGAAGACGGAAAGTCCCGTATTCCACCACATTTTCTCAGCGCAACTATTGACAACATTGTTATTGAAGATTTAATAGCTGATATTGTCATGAGTAAAGTTGCGGACGATGACTTCCTCCGCAAATCTGCCCTTGTTCTCCTTGGTACAGTTCTGGCGCCTATGACTAAGAGGATTGTACCGAAGGATTATTGGGTACTAGTGGAGGACCTAGACCGTATGTCCACCATTAATTGGAGTGAGTTCACGGTAGATCATCTCATTTTATACTTCAGTCTTGTAACTAGATATAAACAAATTAGGCAGTGGCCTAAGGGAAATTTGTCTTTAATACAGGTATTAAATATTTTCTCAACATTATTTTTAATATGGTAGTCATCTCATTTTATGATGCACTAACATTACACTTGGTTCACATGCAGTATGTTTATTGGGAGAAGGTCAAGCATGTAGATGATCCTTGTAGGATAAATCCAAGTTTGTTCTTGAGACCACTCATGCGTAATTGGACAGACGATGCTGCTAGGATCAGGGATACACTGGACTGTGGTCATGGTCGGGGTGAAGGACCTCTTCTGGTAACGATCCATGTTTCTAATATCATCTGTATATATATCATGTGGTTATGTTAAAAAACTTACGCCTCTACTTTGATTAATAACATTGAGTTCTACTAATCTCTATGTATCATGTTGAAGATAATATAACGTTGGAGTATAGGATTGAAATGCTAAATAAACCGACGCCTGTTCTCAAGCCAAAGGCAAGTTCGGCTAGGAAGGCTGTAGCCAGAAATTTAAACCAAAAAACTACTAAAAACATGCAGGAGGTACTGACGGAGTCTATGATGGAGCGAGTGATGGATCGAGTGATGGAGCGAACAATGAATAGGATGGAGTCAACAATGGAGAAAATCGTCAAAAAAATGATGGACTCATATGCACAGGTAATCACCGTGTTATTGCATGTACTATTGGGAGTTTCTATTTTTATATCTGATAGCCTACGAGTACAATTATATATTTCCATTTAATTTTTCAGCAATTAATTGTCAAGTTGAATAAAAATGGAATTATGTACAAAAGCAAAGAAGTTGAAAATGGAGATGACAACCTATCATTGAATAATGGATCCTCTTTTCCGGGAAAAGAATTTTGGTACGGGAAAGAGAGTGCAAGTGCTTATGCTGATCAGATTATTAAGAAAACTATTGATTCAATGAAACACACTGGGTTGAATGGTAATGCAACGCCCGACGATGACGCACATAAGGATGGTTGTAAAGACGCAATAGGCAACACACCTTCCAACCCAGAGTTAGTGCTTGATATTTCTACAAAAGCCGTGTCAGACCTTCCATCGGAAATGTACGGAATTAGCAAAAATGGGAAAGAGCTGGATGGAGCAACTGCGTCAGACGATTCCAACAACATCGATAGTAAGTTGGACGTTAACAATGAGTCGGAACAAGGTTTGGGGAAACGTAAGCGCAAAATTTCTACAAAACTTGAAGGTTACGTGGGATATGAGCCCCCCAAATATCATGCACTTAAGAAAGGTACTCCCTCCGATTCAGTTTACTCCCCCCAAAATTAGTTTCAACCGATGCATGCGTTCCCTACAAATAGATTTGACAATTATTTAATGTGTACCTACTATTTACATCTTTATGTAGTTATAACGAGTTTTTTTAACCATTTTCGTAGGATTATTTGTAAACCGAGATGATGATACATGAGCCCTGACTACTAAGCAAATACAAGCAGCCGTGACATTGGTTGAAAACGCATGTAAGGATGAATCAAATGGTAAAAAGGTTGTTTACCAACATGCAAATGGAATTATGTTGAATTCATTAAAGCTTAAAGATGTGTTGGACCATGAGTGGGTTAGCGATCATGTAAGTTCTACTGTGTTATGATTATTTTATATCATGCTAATACATAATAATGTTACCACTCTGATAAAATTAATTCCTCTAATGGTTACAGTTAATAGACAATTACATTGGAGATTTGTCACTTCGTGTGAGACATGATCGGTACCTTTTTAGTGCATTAAGAACAATGTTCCTTGTGAAGAAGAATACAACTTTGGAAGAAGCGAAAAAATCCAAGCGTAACATGGACTTCACTATGTCCAAAAGTGGCTCAATTGGAAGAGTCATGGATGAATATTTCTTGCGAAATAAGGTAATTAGAACATACATCATTTGTATATTGAAAGATGTTTTATTGATTACATTCTTCAATTTCTGTAGGTATATTTCCCTCTAAATATAAATGACGCGCATTGGACGAAAGTAGTCATGCACATACCGAAACAAGAATTTCAAGTTCTCGACTCTTTGTACTTTTTATCTACAACGAAGAAAATAATTGAAACAATGGTAATTTATTCTCTTAACTTTATCATGTACTACCTTAATACTTGTGTACATTACAATAATTTTTGAATTTTTCAGAGATATCAAATAGCGTATGACATAAAACAAACTAACATGATTACAAAATCACAATACCCCGACGTATCAAAATGGCCTATAAAACATTATGAATTGGCTCGACAAAGAGATGGGTGAGTTTAGTTTACTTTTTTTGCCTTGTATATTTCATGTTATCCATCATGCAAAATAAAATTAGTTCTTGTCCTGTGTCCCAGAAATTCATGTGGCTTATTTGTGTTGGAGTGTATGGAACACTGGGATGGCAATAAAATGACTAGGGAAATTTCGCAGGTTTGCATATTCTTTTAACTATCACTACCCGACCAGTTGTACCAAAAATATTTGTACTTACTTAGATTTGTCAATGCAGTCCACAGTCCATGTTGATATGAAGAAGGCGAAGGTTGCTCAGGTTGTTCTGTCCCCTTCAAACATCTGCACTGTCAGAACCAAGGTTCTTGAGGCGGCCAAACACATGAAAACCTGAGGAACGAATTATGGCTTGTAGGTTGGGTTTTAGTCCCGTAGAAGGTTTCCCACCCTACAGGTTTTTTTTTCCTATGTTACCATGACATGCTTGTAAAATATACTGAATATTTTGGGTTATACTCAATATTTTGTGTTTATTACTCCTGGTGTGAACATATTAAATATTTTGTGTTTATTACTCCTGGTGTGAACATATTCAATATTTTGTGTTTATTAGTCCATGTTTCAACAGAGCAAGCAATATCACCATCTAGTGGATCTATTTTGCATACTAATGATAGATATTTGCATATAGTTCCTACTGTTGATCCCCTTCAGGTTCCAGCCCTTCACATGCCTGCTAGTTTGTCTAAACAAACGGCACCGGAATCGAGAGCCTACAACCCATATACTACATCAAATATTGCATCTAAACAAACAGTCGCTATAAGTCAAAACGCTGCAACAACCAAGACAGATTATGTGGGACCGTCGTCCTCTGCCCGGTCCCCCTCTGTCTCAGGTGCTTCGGTACCACCTCCGCGCGTCCACTTCTGTGCGCGACTCGGTGTCCCCGGTGCTGACGCCTCCCTCCTCTCCACGCTGGGACGAGGGGGAGTCTGCTCCCGCATCACCTCGGTCCCCCCAGTTCCCGCCCAGTCCTCTCCACATGGTCCCCGCACCGTACGTCGCCAGGGCCGCCAGGGTCCACTCTGTCCCCGCATTGTACGTCGCCACATGCGTCGGCTGACGCAGCAGACGAGGGGGACGCGGAAAATTCTATCTACCGCGGTGCCGCGGCACAGAAAAGGCTGTTTTTTCTGCCGCGGCACGAGTTTGCCTTGTTTTCCTGCCACGACAACTTTACACATCAAGTTATCATCATTGTTTTTTTGGAAACTTTAGCAACAACCATTCATACATAGCCATTGTTTTCTTCAAAACGGATTGCAACATCAATCCAGCTTAATTTCATGATAACCAATCAAGATAAATAAACATAATACCCACATGTCGCTATTATGTCCCTAATCAAGCCTTACAACCAATCAAGATAACCAAACAACGTTCTCATAAACAAGATAAAATTCTCAACTACTGTTTATGATCTTTTTCACTTCCGGATAATCATGATGATGAGCTCCCTCTCGTCAGCATACTTTGTTACTGCTGCTCACGTCGAACTAACATTTCTGCAAGATACCTGTAGTTTACAAACACAAAAATCATAAATAACTACATTACAATAATTAATGCCAAAATTAAATATAGTGGTTACCTGTGATGGAGTTTGCATTTCACACTATTTTTGTTGTGTCCAGGAGTTTTGCAAACGCTACACAACTTTAACCATTTTTTCTCATCATACCCGAGTGGTCTACCGTTTTTACTCACAACATTGCTCTTCCCTTTATTCTTTCCCTTTGGAGCACCTTTTGTGTTGACTTTAGCAGGATCACCTATTGGAGTAGTTGCACTTGTAGAAGGTCCTCCATAAGTATTAATGGAATTTCTTGGACCACGTACTCATGCATCCTACGCCACTTTTTTCGATATAATTTCCTGGTACAAGGTCTTTACTTGTTTGTACAACTCAGGATTATTGCAGGCTACATGTAATGCTTCAGACGACATCACACTGAGCTCGGAATACCGACTTTGCTCCTCTGCCCCAGCAAAATCCCCAGCCAAACAGATCGCTCGTGCGCCTCGAAGGTAACCCACTTCTGGCATTTTTTGAGAATCGTGCAAAAACAATACACCTTGGTAGTTCAACCAATTTTAGCTCCGTCAACACAAACAGAATATGCTTGCAAGGAATTCCTCTACGTACCATCCTCCGTCAATTGCAATCTATACTTTGTGCTGGATTGTTTGGTGTATAGTCCACAGAAATATTATGGCGTCGGTTATTTGACCATGCCACAAGATACCTTGCCGAATCTTCTATTCCCACACTTTTTTCTACAGTCGTCATGCCTTCAATCTTACGAAGATCATCCTGCAAGATATAAAAATCAGCTGGGGTGAATGTGCTGGCCATTTCTAACTCAATTTGCTGCCATTTGGTAACAATCACATGCATAGTCTGTGAAGCCGTGCAGTCATCTCGCGCCTCTGTTTCCCGGATACGTACAATGGCATTCTCATAGTGCACAATTAAATCCACAAGCGTCATCCCATAATCGAGGTGAAGATGAAGGGACGAGTTGAGACTTTCACTACGCTGGTTGCTTTTCATCCCTAGCCAAAATCCATCTGCGAGGTAAGCAGCCGCCCACAGGTGCTTCTTCTTGTACATTCTATTTAGCCACGGTTTTGTCTTATCTGTCTGCCATTTTCTCACATATGCGTGTCATCCTTTCTCAAACTTGGCCTTCGTGGTGGAGTAATATAATAGAGACCGAAACTCTGGCAATGATTTAGAACTTAGGTGCTTGCACATGTTCTTTTCAATGTGCCATGTACAAATACGGTGCCACACGTCTGGTAATACACTTCGTATCGCTCTCATCATCGCAGCATCCGCATCCGTGATTATAGACCGTGGCCTCTTCTGACACATTGCTTTCAATTTTTTTTCAGGAGCCAAGCATAAGTATCCTCGGTCTCGTTTGATATGATGGCACACCCGAATACCGTAGTCTTCCGGTGATTGTTCAGGCCGACAAATGGAACAAAAGGCATACCGTATCGATTCATCTTGTAGGTGCTGTCAAACACCAAAACGTCACCATAATCTTGGTAGTCCTGACGTGACTGAGAATCACACCAGAAGAGACATTTCAAACGTCCCTTATCGTCAAGCTGATGATCATAAAAAAGTCGGTCCTTTTCCTTCTGCTTTGCATAATGCCGATGGCCGTACGCCGCATCGCTTGAAAGTAGCTTCCTTTTCTCTCTGGCACACATGTTATATAAATCCTTCCTCGTGAATCCAACTTGATTGTATCTACTGTACTTGCTGATGAAAGAACTCATGATCATATGCTTTCTAATCCCACTAGCTGCCATTGCTAATATCTCTGCTCTTTGGAAATCTTTAATCTTCCTATGAGACCAAAGAAAAGGCACCTCATCAGGTCTAGCTAAAATATGATTGTGCTTGTCATCAAAATTCTCAACACACCAAACACCTTTAGATTTATCTAGCTTCACGACCAGTTGCGCTGTGCATCCACAACGAGATTCTGCTCTTGGCTTGTATTTTCTGCCTTCCAAAGGCAAGTATTTGCTACTACGTTTCCCTTCCCTGGAGCATCTGACTGCCTCTTACGTATATCATGCGATGCCTTTTTGTTTTCCTTATACCTGCCCTTTCTTATGCTGAATCCATGGTCTTTGGCATAGCTGTTGTAAAAATAATAAGCCGCAGGTTCAGAAACAAAAGTCATATCCATTATTTTCCAATACTTCTCCCGCTCTTCACCTGGATGCCCAATATCCCTGTCACATTCCCCCTTATATTCTTTCTCTTTAAGAACATTCCCAACCACCTACAAATCCATAACATATAACACATAAGTTATTAGTACAATGGTACAACTTGGGTAATATATATCACATAAAATATGAAACACATACCTCAACATTATCACATGTCTCCAAGTCTGAATCACCATAGTAGTCAAAACTTTTATCACTCCCAACTATTAACTGAACAATTCAATACGAAAATAATAGTAAGTTCTATTTTCATGCAACTAATTTCATCCACATATATACCTACAATAATGCACATACCTTATTCACGTACTCACTATCCAATACCTCAGAATCGTTCTCCTCATTAGCAACTTCTAACTCAATCTACACAACACAAATGAAAATGAACATAATTTTATTTTGTTGTCTTCATTGCAATTACTAGTACACCACATAAAATTAAGGCCACTCACATTTTCGTCTAATGCATCATCAGGATGGACGTGCCCATCTACATGAGAATCTGATCCATGGTGGTCAGAGGACTCGGAATCTGATTTATGGTGGTGAGAGGACTCGGCCTCATTGTCCAAGTACTCGTCATCATCTTCCATCATACTTGAACCACTGCTATCCACCATTATCTTCAACCACTAGAAACCATGAGAGTCGGAATTATCTTACGACAACACGGAGGAGTAGGAGGAGGAGCCGTCACCGAACCCTAGCAGCCGACGAGATCTCACCTCTGACGCGTACTAGGTCCATATCGTCTCCGATCTGGAAGTGCTGCGATCTAGACTCGTACGATCTGGAGGTGCTCCGATCTCGAATTTTTCTAGAGGATAGGAGCGGCGATGAGGTCTGTCCTGCGTCTTAGGGTGCCGCCGTGTCTAGAGGAGAGTGGATCGGCAATGAGGTGCGATCTCGTCGGCTGCTAGGGTTACGCCGCCGGTAGGATCGCCGTGAATCTCACAAGGGCGCTACTCTGCGTAGAGGTTCTGAGTAACAGCACCACTAGGATGTGGGACCTAAACTTTTTTCCCCTAATCACGCCCTATACAAAACGGATACGTACACCGATACAAAAAATATACAGCGCTAAACCGGCTCCTAAACTAACCCGGGACATACCGTCGAACCACCCAGACCCGGTTTTTCTCTTCGATCGCCCTCAGGGGGGATACCGAAGCAAGCCTCTCTTGAAATATATAGCAAGGGATCAGGGCAAAAAGTGAACAAATAAAAGAGCTCTATGTTTTCCAGGCCAAACTGTCCAGACCCCCTTAAGGTTCTCATGAGGGAGATGGAGATCCTTCAGATTGACCGGGAAGCTCTGTAAGAGAAATACATGGACCTTACAACGGCTTCAGGTAGTCTCACTTATAAAATTTTATATCATATAGTGGAAAGCTAGAGGTCTAGGGCCCAAGGGTGTTGTGAGATGATGTTGTTCTTTGTTGGGGAGATGCTTGTTAGGAATGGTGTCCTAGAGCGCCACTTTACGACTTGTGTCTGTAAACCAGTAATCCGGACCAGAACTATTTGTACATGACACTGCAATTATTACATGTGTGAGGTCATTACTAACACTCAGTTCTAGCCAGTTTGTCCTTAGTCAACTGAGGCTGGGTTGGATACCCGTAGGCGAAAGTAAGTTGTCAGTCGGAAGATGACAAGGTCTCACGTGTCATGTGTATGCAGATGACATCCGCCTTATATTGCTAGTTGAAAGCGGTACGGACCGATCCAAAGATAAGTCGGCATGAGAAATCATCATACGCTCCGACTAATACAGTGGAATCCTTAGACCTGAGGGGATTGCATGATCCGAGTTGTGAAATAGCCGCCTTTGATTTCGTCTCTTGCTTGCCGTAACTGGGAGCCATAGGGACGGTTTTGGGACGACTAGAAAGCAAGCTGCATGTTGATCAGCCAAGACAAAATTATCCCCTCCACCACATAGAGATATTCTTTGGCTCACTCGTGTGATGTGATTCGGAAAGTATGACCATGCGCTACTTGATCAAGTGTTGATCAAGATAGATTGACTAGGTGTAAGATGGATGCAGATCTGTCTTACGTTAAGCGGAAGGAATCAATTATCACTACAACGAGAGAAGCGAGTTAAGTTAGCATCGAGATGATGGATTAATCCCCTACAACTTACACAAATATTTTGAGACAAAGGGATTCGGATAGATCATTACATTAAATACACTTACGCTTAGTCGAGAGCTGGCACGTCTCGCTAGAGGCCGCTATCAGTTATCATCTCAAAGGCAGAAACTCGCTAGGATTCGGCTTAGAGTGAAAGCCAACTGAGTTGTGTCCGACTTAACGTTAGCCTACAGGATCTCACACTTAAAAGAATGGAGCTAGGCGAATGATGATCCGACTAAGATGAGCCAGGAAGTTAGATTTACTCGGACAGGGACACATGTCAATGGGTTGGACCCAGTTTGACTATGGTTAGGATTTATGACTGAGGTACGCAAGTGTTGTGTGCCCTCACCTACTCGCCTATATAAAGGAAGGTGGGAGGAGGCGAACAAGAGAGAGAGCGAGAGAGGTTCCATTCTAATACTCTGCTAGGGCTAGACTTGGGCCTCATTCCCCCTTCTTGTCCCGCGGCAGAGGGACTATGACTAGCATCTCACCTATTGTTGCTCCACCTTGTACGTGTGTGAGACGGTAGAGGCACTGCATATGTAGTGGAGCTTGGGCGGCGGAGAGCGGAGAAGCACACCAGTGCCGACAGATTTGGAGGTCCTGGGATCGAGGAGCTCACCAGAACCGGAAGGAACAAGTATAACAAATCCTTGACGTATTTATTCTTTCGCACGCATGCATGCATTAAGGGTATGGACTATTGCCTCTGAACTTTGACGGATCTTGGTGTGGATCGTCAGAGTATAGCCAAAGATTTTTTTTTAGCCCGGCTCTGCATGAAGCTCAATTGTTCTAGTTAAGTCGGTGCTCCAATCTCTATCAACCTATTCTATGAGTTTTTTCAAACTCACAAAAGATGTATGCTCCAAATTAATGGAGATTTCGTCCAAGTACCAGTGGAGTGGATCACTTGACCGAAGAGGGAAGCATTGGCAGGCTTGGGAGAATATGTATTTTGATAAAGGAAGAAGATGTCTCGGTTCGAAGGACCTACAAAAGTTCAATGATGAGATGCCAGGTAATAAAGCACTGCGATTATCTGTGAATTTAACCATTATGTGTTAGTGTTCAATAGGAGGTATTTTGTAACATCCCCAAATCAGGAGTATGCAGTTTTAGCGATTCCCGCTAAAATACACATGCAAACGATTTAAAAACGTCTAACAAGCACTTACATGCAGGTGGAAAAGTAGTTACACCGGGTTAGTTTACAACAGAACACACAATAAATATATATACAACAACGAACTCTAACGAGTCAAGAATAGAAATGGATATATCACACAGATTCTAACCACAACGAAACAAAATAGCATCAGAGTGCGTATAAGAATATAAAATGAGCGCAGGGGGCTTGTAGATTATCAAGTGACATTAATAACCCTGTTCAGGACAAATCGGAGGGATAATCTTATTAACATGATCGATCTCTTACTTGTCAAAAATCAGAACAATGGTTGCATATAAAGGGGGAAAGAGCAGCGAGTACAAAAATGTGTACTTGTGGGACTTTAAAAGACCAGTAAGCAACATGTATAGATAGTGTTGATTACTACTCCCTCTGTTCGGAAATATAAGACGTTTTAGCTTTGTGAATCCAATGTATCTAGACGTCTTTTAGTATATAGGTTCGTAGAGGTTCGGAGTGAACCTATATCCTAAAAGGTGTCTAGATACATTCGTTTTACAAAGCTAGAATGTCTTATATTTCCGAACGAAGGGAGTAGAATCAAAGGTTTAAGGAAAATGTTAAAAGAACATGTATAAAAAGTGTGTTCAAGAGGATATGAAATCAATAATCTTAGCCCGAAGGTCGAGTAAATTAACCCATGGGTCGGTCACCCTGCTACCCGCGATGCTCCTCTCCCCCTACCCCTACCCCCCGAGGGCGTCAGGGATGCCTCCCCCACTGCCTTCCTCCCTTTAGCCCCTCCCGTCATCGCCATCGCACAACATCGAAAGCAATCTTTGGCGGTAGCCCTTCTTTCCCCACGATCTAGATGGTAGATTGGGGCCCGGTATCCCATGGTGGCGGTGAATCTTGGAAGGTCGTGGTCCAGCGTAGCCGGGTGGTAGCTAGAGGCGGCGCCCTCTCACGACGGGGCTCCATGGCGGTGGTGGTCGTCGGCTTCCATCCTGACCCAGATATGGGTGCCTCGGGATCTAGATGGGCTAGGGTGCTACAGTCGTGGGGCTACTTGGTGGTGACGGCGACTAATATAGGTCTGGGTACAGCGGAGTTGCGGCTTGCCTACTGCAGTAGGACAGTCGGGTCTCTACAGGCTCGTATGGGACCGTCTAGGCCAATGAGCCTAGTTTAACCTGATGCTCTGTTTGGTCGATGACTGCCTCTCAACGATGGAGGTGCGTTCCTCCCCCACGGCTGTGAGGTTGCTATTCCTTGTCCCGATGATGTGGTGTGCATCCATCATTCATGTCGCGTGCTAGTGTCACGAAGAGACTGGAGATGGTGACTTCAAGATCACGGTGGTGCATGGTGGTGGGAGATAAAACTAAGTGGTGGTGCTAATTTGTGTCGGGGTTTCTTGTGGACGGGGGTATGGATAAATCCATGTCAGCTAGTCTAACCCTAATTTGGTGCCGCCTTCACGTGGAACCATTCCTTATTGGAGGGCATCACAAGAATCCCCTGTCCACTGTACTCTGCGTGCTGGGGAAACCTTAGGACCGGTCTAGTCCGGGCAGCAGCGTCATGATGATGGTGCTCCACTTATTGAAGGTATCGCTTGGTACAAGGCGCTTCGAGGTGCTTGGATCATGGTGGGCCAAAGTCGGACGGCCCTAACATGGGTATGAACCTTCGGGTACCCATTATGTTAGTATATTGGGTCCAGCCCAACTAGAGACCCAACATGATGATGTGCTAAGGATAGTGAAGCCAAACATGAGCTGGTGATCGCAGAACCTTGGAGGTACAGGGTCCTGTGTGTGAAGTGGTGATGTCCTGGAAGTGCACAGGTTGATCAAAGCACATTTTCGTGAAAGTATTAATTCTAGTTTTTATATCGATCCCAATAAGGAGCTTCGGTAAATGTTATTATAATGTGTTTCTGTTGCACCCAAGGTGTCATAGGTCTTGAGTGAATTGGCTGCAAGTGTTGGAGGTGGAAAGTGGTGAGTGAATAATATAGGAAACTTGAGCAAAGGTAGATGCAAAAAGTAAATAACATAAAAGAAAGAATATGATGAAAATTGTTGGAGATATGCCCTAAAGGCAATAATAAATATAGTTATTATTATATCTTTGTGTTTATGATAAATGTTTACATTCATGCTATAATAGTATTAACAAGGAAACATTAATACTTGTGTGATTTGTAAACTAAAATAGAGTCCCTAGTAAAGCCTCTTTATAATACTAGCTTGTTGGTTAATAAATGATTGTGGTTTCCCTATCATGAACATTGATATGTTATTAACAACAAGATCATATCGTTAGGAGAATGATATGGTGGACATACTCCTATAGATAAGCATAGCATAAAGATCAAGTCATTTTAATAGTTCAATTGCTATATGCTTTCTGATACATAGTAACCTAATTCCTTCGACCATGAGATCATGCATATCACCTTCACCGGAAGGATGCTTTGATGACATCAAACACCACACCGTAACTGGGTGGCTATAAAGGTGGCATTGAGTGTTCGGAAAGTATTGGTTGAGACACATGGATCAAGAGTGGGATTTGTCCATCCATATGACGGATAGATATACTGGGCCCTCTCGGTGGAATGTCATCCAATTAGCTTGCAAGCATGTGACTAGCTCACAAGGATCACATATCACGGAGCGAGAAAAGAGTACTTATCGATGCGAGGTTGAACTAGGTATGCAGAGATACCGACGATCATAACCTCGGATAAGTAAACTATCGTGAGACAAAGGGAAATTGGTATCGTATGTAAGTGGTTCATTCGATCGCAAAGTAATCGTAGAAATATGTGGGAGCCATATGAATTTCCAGATTCCTCTATTGGTTATTGATCGGAGAAGTGTCTCGCTCATGTCCGCATAATTCACGAACCGTAGGGAGACACACTTAAGGATTCAACGTTGTTTGAGTAGTTATGGAATGATGAGTAAGAGACTCTATGTTGTTCGGAGTCTCGGATGGGATCCGGGATATCACGAGGAGATCCGGAATGGTCCGTAGAATAAGATTCATATAAGGAAAGTCCTGTTTCGGGGATGGAGAATGGTTCCGGTGTTTTCATCGAGAATGTTCTAGAAGGTTCCGGAATGTCCGGCACTTCGGAGGGGAAGGGTACATGAATGTGTCATAACAAGTTGGAATGATTGCATCATGTACTAGGTGTCATCGCTGAACAAAATAAAGGGTTAAATCAAATCCTAGTTTGAAAAGTCAAATGCCAATTTGAAAAGTCAAACAGCTATTTTGCGAGGTGGAGGGAGAGTAGGAAACCTACTTGGGGAGGAGTTCCCTCCCTCCACCGCCGTCCCACTTGGATACCGAGTTGGGGAGGTACTCCCCTCCCCTTGGAGCGCCCCCTCCACCTATATAAGGAGGGGCAGGGCTGCCCCTCCAAGGAGACACCACCACGCCCTCTAAACCCTAACCCTAGCCGCTGCCGCCCACCATAGCCGCCGCCTAGGGCAACTCGCCGCCGCCGCCTAGGGCAAACCCTAGCCACCGGCCTTGCCCCCTCCTTGGTGCGTCTAAACCCTAGATCGCCGAGGATCTCTCTCATAGTCCACCATACTCGCTCCGGCTTAAGGCGAAGCCCTGCGAGATCTGCCCTCTACTTCCGGTACCACGTTGTCTTTCGGAATCGCGAGGAGAGTGCTACAACCTCCGCTGCCTGCTGGAACAAGGGAGAGGAAGGTCTTTGTCGAGTACCGAACGTGTGACCGACTGCGGAAGCGCTGCCGGAACGCAGCGCCGGAAGGATCGTCTACGCGATCTTGAGATCGTCAAGAGTACGACTACATCACCCACGAGAATCCGTTCTCGTTAAACACTTTGGAATCTTCGAGGGTGAGTTATTCCATCGACTCGTTGCTACAATCTAGTAGATAGATCTTGGCTTGTTTGTTTGTATGCGGTAGAAATTTTTTGTTTTCCATGATACGAAACCCTACAGTGGTATCAGAGCCGTGTCTATATGTAGATCTGTTGCACGAGTAGAACACAATGGTCATTGTGGGCGTTGATGCTTTTGTTGTTGATTGCTTCTTGTGTACTTTGCATCTTGCGGGATGGTGGGATGAAGCGGCCCGGGCTAACCTTACATGACATCGTTCATGAGACTTGCTCCACGCTTGACATGCAACTTGTATTGCATAAGTGGCTTTGTGGGTGGCTGTTTCTCTCAACATATTTAAGATTCAATTTACAATGGGTGATTGACAATATTAGTATCAATGTTGTGGTTCTTGTTCGTAAGTTAGAACGACACTTATTGAAAGCCCCAAACCACGTAAAACATGCAAAGAAAGTAGAGGCGTCTAGCTTTGTTTTGCAGGGGTGTGCTTTGATGTGATATGGCCATGATTGTGATTATATTTGATGTATGCAATGTTCCTTATTGTAAGTTGGCAACCGGCAGGAGCCATATGGTTGTCTTTAATTTCTGTTAAGACCCGCGTGTCTATTCAAAGTAGTTGTAATAGTTGAAGCTGGTGGACGACAACCATGGAGCAGCGTCATGGACCTTGATGCAATGCCGGTGATGATGGAGATCATGTTCGTGCTTGAAGATGGAGATCGGAAGCACAAAGAAGAAAGGCCATATCATATCACATATTATGAATTGCATGTGATGTTAATCCTTTATGCATCTTGTATTGCTTTGTTAACGACGGTAGCATTATAAGATGATCCCTCATGCACATGAATTTCAAGTTCTTAAGTGTTCATCCTTAGTAAGCACCATTGCTAAAGCTTGTTGTTTTGAAACACCACGTGATGATCGGGTGTGTTAGATTCCGCAAGTGTATACAACGTGGGCAAACCAGATTTGCTCATGCGGAAGCTAAGGTTTGATCTTGACGAGCCTAGCATGTACAGACATGGTCTCGGAACACGGATCACCGAAAGGTAAAGCATGAATCATATAGTAGATATGATGAACATGTCGATTGTTCGCCATTGAAGCTACATCAACTCTCGTGATGATCGGTGTTGATGTGGTGGATTTGGTTCGTGTGATCACTAAAACAATGTGAGGGATATTGTTTTGAGTGGGAGTTCACCTAGATTAATTTAACTATTAATTAGAACTCAATTTGTCATAAAATTAGTCTAAACTATTGCAAATATGTTGTAGATCAATGGCGGCCCCTACCATCAATTTTAATGCGTTCCTAGAGAAAGAAAAGTTGAAAAACAATGGAAGCAACTTCGCGGATTGGTTCCGCAATTTGAAGATTGTCCTCACTGCTGGTAATTTGACCTATGTCTTTGGATGCACATTGGGTGACCCACACTGCATCGCTACCGATGAAGTAAAGAATGTTTACCTCGCTCGGAAGACTCAGTACTCCACAGTTCAGTGTGCTATCTTGTATGGTTTAGAATCGGAGCTTCAGAAAAGGTTTGAGAATTCAGACCCACATGATATTGTCTATGATCTCAAATTAATCTTTGAGACTCATGCGGCAATTGAGAGCTATGAGGATTCTGAAAAGTTCTTTAACTGCAAGATGGAAGAGGGCAGCTCCGTCAGTGAGCATGTTCTTAAGATGTCTGGGCACACAAACAAACTTCAAAGCTTGGGTATAGTGATTCCTAATGCTTTGGGGATTTATCGTGTCCTCCAATCACTACCACCAAGTTACAAGAACTTTGTGATGAACTACAATATTCAAAACATGAACAAGCAGTTGCCAGAACTCTTTGCCATGTTAAAATCTGCAGAAGTGGAGATCAAGAAAGAGCACCAAGTGTTGATGGTTAATAAGACCACCAAATTCAAGAAAGGCAAGTCTAAGCAAAAGGGACACTTCAAGAAGGGTGGTAAGAAATTTACCATGACGAAGAAGACCAAGGCTGGACCTAAGCACGATCTTGAGTGCTTTTCGCAAGGGATAAGGTCCTTTGGGCGGAATTGCCCAAAGTACTTGGCGGATTTGAAGAACGGCAACATCAAGAAGAAAGGTATGTCCGATATACATGTTATTGATGTGTATCTCACTAGTACTCGTAGTAGTGCCTGGGTATTTTATACTGGTTCGGTTGCTCATATTTGTAACTCGAAACAGGTGCAGCAGAATAAACGGAAGCTAGCGAAGAACGAGGTGACAATGCGCGTGGGAAATGGATCAAAGGTTGATGTGATCGCGGTCGGAACGCTACCTCTTCATCTACCATCGGGATTAGTTTTATACTTAAATAATTGTTATTTGGTGCCTGCGTTAAGCATGAACATTATATCGGGATCTTGTTTATTGCGATACGGTTACTTGTTTAAGTCCAAGAATAATGGTTGTTCGATTTATATGAGTAATATGTTTTATTCACATTCACCTTTGATAGATGGTCTATTCTTATTGAATCTCGATAGTGGAAATACACATATTAATAACATTGAGGCTAAACGTTTGAAATCAAGCGATAACTCGACCTATATGTGGCACTGTCGTCTTGGTCACATTGGAGTGAAGCGTATGAAGAAACTCCATTCCGATGGACTTCTTGAATCACTTGATTTCGAATCACTTGAAAGATGCGAAGCATGTCTGATGGGTAAAATGACTAAGACTCCATTTTCTGCTATGATGGAGCGAGGTACAGACTTATTGGAAATCATACATACCGATGTGTGTGGTCCAATGAGTGTAGCATCGAGCGGTGGTTATAGTTATGTTCTTACCTTCACGGATGACTTGAGTAGATATGGGTATATCTATTTCATGAAACATAAGTCCGAAACTTTCGAGAAGTTTAAGGAATTTCAAAGTGAGGTAGAGAATCAACGTAACAAGAAGATTAAATTTCTACGTTCTGATCGTGGAGGTGAATATCTAAGTTATGAGTTTGGCGAGCATTTGAAGAAATGCGGAATACTTTCACAATTGACACCGCCGGAAACACCACAGCGTAATGGTGTGTCCGAACGTCGTAATCAAACTCTCTTAGATATGGTTCGTTCTATGATGTCACTTACAGATTTACCGCTATCATTTTGGGGTTATGCATTAGAAACAGCCGCATTCACTTTAAATAGGGCACCATCTAAATCCGTTGAAACGACACCGTATGAATTATGGTTTGGGAAGAATCCTAAATTGTCGTTCCTTAAAGTTGGGGTTGCGAAGCCTATGTAAAGAAGTTACAGCCGGACAAGCTTGAACCCAAAGCGGAAAAATGCGTCTTCATAGGATACCCGAAGGAAACTATTGGGTATAACTTCTATCATAGATCCGAAGGAAAAATATTCGTTGCCAAGAATGGATCCTTTCTAGAGAAGGAATTTCTCTCGAAAGAAGTGACTGGAAGGAAAGTAGAACTCGACGAGGTTGTCGAACCTTCTCTCGAAATTGCGAGTAGCGCAGCACCGGAAGAAGTTCCTGTGGTGCCTGCACCAATAAGAGAGGAAGCTAATGATGATGATCATGAAACTTCGGTTGTAGTTGCTACGGAGCCTCGCAGGTCAACGAGAACTCGTACCACTCCTGATTGGTATGATCCCGTTATGAGTGCCATGTTGGTGGACAACACCGATGACCCTGCGACGTATGAGGAAGCGATGATGAGCCCAGATTCCAATAAATGGCGAGAAGCCATGAAATTCGAGATTGGATCCATGTACGAAAACCAAGTATGGACTTTGGTGGACTTACCGGATGGCCGGAAGGCTGTCGAGAACAAATGGATTTTCAAGAAGAAAACAGATGCTGATGGTAATGTTACTGTCTATAAAGCTCGACTTGTCGCAAAAGGGTTTCGAAAAATTCAAGGAGTTGACTACGATGAGACTTTCTCACTGGTAGCGAAGCTAAAGTCTGTGAGGATTATGTTAGCAATCGCTGCACATTATGATTATGAGATATGGCAGATGGATGTCAAAACAGCGTTCCTCAATGGAGACATTGATGAAGAGTTGTATATGATGCAACCCAAAGGTTTTGTCGATCCTAAAGATGCTAACAAGGTGTGCAAACTTCAAAGGTCCATTTATGGATTGAAGCAAGCATCCCGAAGTTGGAATCAACGTTTTGATAAGGTAATCAAAAGTTTTGGATTTATACGAACTTATGGAGAAGCTTGTATTTACAAGAAAGTGAGTGGGAGATCTGTAGCATTCTTAATACTATATGTAGATGACATATTGTTGATTGGGAATGATGTAGACCTTCTTAATAGTGTCAAGGAATATTTGAATAATAGTTTTTCAATGAAAGATCTTGGCAAAGCAACTTACATATTAGGCATAAAGATTTATAGAGATAGATCGAGAAGCCTAATATCATTGTCACAAAGTACATATTTGGACAAAGTTCTAAAGAGGTTTGGAATGGAAGATAACAAGAAAGGGTTCTTGCCCATGTTGCCCAATACGACCTTGAGTAAAACTCAAAGTCCGACAACGGTAGAAGATAGAGAAAGGATGAGTAAAACTCCCTATGCCTCAGCCATAGGATCTCTAATGTATGCCATGCTATGTACTAGACCCGACATTGCATATGCTGTTAGTTTAACTAGCAGATATCAAAGTGATCCAGGAGTGGATCATTGGACAGCGGTCAAAAACATCCTTAAGTACTTGATAAGAACTAAGGATATGGTTCTTTCTTATGGAGGTGATGACCAGCTCATTGTTAATGTTTACACTGATGCTAGTTGGAACACCGATCTGGATGATTCTAAATCACAATCTGGATACGTATTTACTTTGAATGGTGCAGCAGTTAGCTAGAGGAGTGCAAAGCAAAGCGTTGTGGCGAGATCTTCAACTGAATCGGAATACATGGCTGCTTCGGAGGCTTCACAAGAAGCGATATGGATGAAAGGGTTCATTACAGAGCTCGGTGTGGTTCTTAGTCTTATTTGGACCCAATGTCAATCTCTTTGTGATAACATGGGCGCCATAGCCAATGCACAAGAACCAAGGTCACACAAGAAGTCAAGCACATCAAGCTACGTTTTCACGCTTATTCGAGAACATGTCCAAGATGGGGACATAAAGATTTGCAAAGTACACAGATCCGAATGTGGCGGATCCGTTGACTAAACCTCTCCGAGGGCAAAACATGACCAGCACCAAACTGCCATGGGTGTTCGGTATATTACCATGTAATCTAGATTAGATGACTCTAGTGCAAGTGGGAGATTGGAGATATGCCCTAGAGGCAATAATAAATATAGTTATTATTATATCTTTGTGTTTATGATAAATGTTTACATTCATGCTATAATAGTATTAACAAGGAAACATTAATACTTGTGTGATTTGTAAACTAAAATAGAGTCCCTAGTAAAGCCTCTTTATAATACTAGCTTGTTGGTTAATAAATGATTGTGGTTTCCCTATCATGAACATTGAGATGTTATTAACAACAAGATCATATCGTTAGGAGAATGATATGGTGGACATACTCCTATAGATAAGCATAGCATAAAGATCAAGTCATTTTAATAGTTCAATTGCTATATGCTTTCTGATACATAGTAACCTAATTCCTTCGACCATGAGATCATGCATATCACCTTCACCAGAAGGATGCTTTGATGACATCAAACACCACACCGTAACTAGGTGGCTATAAAGGTGGCATTGAGTGTTCGGAAAGTATTGGTTGAGACACATGGATCAAGAGTGGGATTTGTCCATCCATATGTCAGATAGATATACTGGGACCTCTCCGTGGAATGTCATCCAATTAGCTTGCAAGCATGTGGTGGCTCACAAGGGATCACATATCACGGAGCGAGAAAAGAGTACTTATCGATGTGAGGTTGAAATAGGTATGCAGAGATACCGACGATCATAACCTCGGATAAGTAAACTATCGTGAGACAAAGGGAAATTGGTATCGTATGTAAGTGGTTCATTCGATCGCAAAGTAATCGTAGAAATATGTGGGAGCCATATGAATTTCCAGATTCCTCTATTGGTTATTGATCGGAGAAGTGTCTCGATCATGTCCGCATAATTCACGAACCATAGGGAGACACACTAAAGGATTCGACATTGTTTGAGTAGTTATGGAATGATGAGTAAGAGACCGAATGTTGTTCGGAGTCTCGGATGGGATCCGGGATATCACGAGGAGATCCGGAATGGTCCGGAGAATAAGATTCATATAAGGAAAGTCCTGTTTCGGGGTTGGAGAATGGTTCCGGTGTTTTCATCGGGAATGTTCTAGAAGGTTCCGGAATGTTCGGCACTCCGGAGGGGAAGGGTACATGAATGTGTCATAACAAGTTGGAATGATTGCATCATGTACTAGGTGTCATCGTGAACAAAATAAAGGGTTAAATCAAATCCTAGTTTGAAAAGTCAAACGCCAATTTGAAAAGTCAAACGGCTATTTTGCGAGGTGGAGGGAGAGTAGGAAACCTACTCGGGGAGGAGTTCCCTCCCTCCACCGCCGGCCCACTTGGAGACCGTGTTGGGAAGGGACTCCCCTCCCCTTGGCGCGCCCCCTCCACCTATTTAAGGAGGGGCAGGGCTGCCCCTCCAAGGAGACACCACCACACCCTCTAAACCCTAACCCTAGCCGCCGCCGCCCACCATAGCCGCCGCCGCCTAGGGCAAACCCTAGCCGCCGGCCTTGCCCCCTCCTTGGTGCGTCTAAACCCTAGATCGCCGAGGATCTCTCTCATATTCCACCATACTTGGTCCGGCTTAAGGCGAATCCCTGTGAGATCTCCCCTCTACTTCCGGTACCACACCGTTGTGCTGCCGGAATCGCGAGGAGAGTGCTACAACCTCCGCTGCCTGCTGGAACAAGGGAGAGGAAGATCTTCGTCGAGTACCGAATGTGTGACCGACTACGGAAGCGCTGCCGGAACACAGCGCCGGAAGGATCGTCTACGCGATCTTGAGATCGGCATGAGTACGACTACATCACCCACGAGAATCCGCTCTCGTTAAACACTTTGGAATCTTCTAGGGTGAGTTATTCCATCGACTCGTTGCTACAATCTAGTAGATAGATCTTGGCTTGTTTGTTTGTATGCGGTAGAATTTTTTTGTTTTCCATGCTACGAAACCCTACAAAAATGTTCGGAGTTCCTGCAGATGAGAAGTTAGGCGCGGAGAGAAATAGTTCATGGTGATAGTGAATGTGCCAAATGGATGAAATGAGATAAGTGATTGTGATACTTCATATTCATAAGTGAGTAGGCAAGCAACCCATATACCTACTAGGAGTCCTCATGGTAAATTCCTCCTTGTCCCAATGATCCATCGTCCTGTTATCACAATAATAGTCAGCATATTAATTAAGGTCTTTCAATCAGATCAAGGCTTTAATCTTGATGGTTCCTTGTTTATCCTTGAGTAGTACTATCTCCTCATTGATATCGGCCCTGTCACTCGGGGGTCGCCGATTCTCTATTAAACAACTTCATATATATGAGATCTCGAGATCATGTTATCTAGGCCCTTAAATTAGATAAAAAAGCATTAGGAAAACATATACATTCATTCTCACATTATAACAATCACGAAAACAATCACAAATGGATGGAAATAAGGGAGGCACATCACATCTCACCAATCCCCTACATATCCCATGCCTAGGGGGATTTACTCAGACATGAGAGGAAGATAGATCAAAGGCATAATAATATTGCACAGGAAAATCATCTCAACTTTACTATATCAAGCCATAATACCATTTGGAGATCAAATCAAATACAAATCAAGAAAAGATCAAAGTATCAAACCCTAATCTTACAAGTGCCAATCTCTCTATTTCTCTCTACAAGTGGGAATGATGATGGAGTGAATGGGTTAGAAATCTTCGAAGAATGAGGCGATGTTCTTATCCTCCTTCAGATCTAATCTCCGCTCTTCTCGAATGGTTTGTGGCAGTTGTGTTCTGTTTTTTGTCTCGCCCCCAATAGAGAAGTTGCTTGTATTGATATGATGAAGGCGCTAGAATGTCGTTCAGTCGGACGGTACCGACGTGCTTTGGCCGTACCAGTGGTCGTTACGTGCCTTGGGCGCCTCTAATGAAGGGGGATTAAATTGGGGATTTGCTTCTTTAGTTGTAATTAGCTCATAAATACTCCAAGATCTTCCATAAATATTTATTACCTGAAATTCATCACAACAAACCAAGGTTTCGCTAATTCGTGATGTTAACATTAGTTCACAGATAAAATCTAACGAAACTCGGCAAAAAACAAAGGAAAATCATCTATAAAAAGTGTCAAAATTTGAAGCTATTAACATCCCCAAGCTTATATGTTGCTCTCCCTCGAGTGAAAAAACTATAAAAAATAATAGCGAGAAATTGAATCAAGAGGGTAAACTCACAAGTTCAAGGTTGTATCATATTCCATTGTCACAAATCCTGCAACCTTAAGCATGGGCATAATATATTTGAACAATTGCACTTAAGTTAGCTTCCTAACCACAAATAACTCGCTAGCTGATAGTTCTTAAACTCAAAGGAGACTGCCAAAAAATTGGTTAGGCTTGCGAATCAATTCTTTTGAGTGCCATTCTTTTATGCGAGTAAAAATATTTTTAAGCAAGAATGCTTTGGGAAAATTAAGGGTGCACAAGTATATGTCACAAGAAGGATAATCTTAGAGCTTTCATTAACACCCATTTCGAAAATGTGGCTATCAAACACCCCATAAATTCCTTGCTTTTCAAGAACTATAGTTTCTCTCCTTTTATTTCAGGTGGTGAGGTGTTGCTAATACTTTCACAAGGATCGAATCTTTTAGCTCATAATTCGATAGTAATTTATATTTTCTTGCTTTTTCTTCTCTATTTTCTTTTTCTCTCCCTCTCTCTCTTTTTATTTTTCTTATAGATCAACAAGGCAAGTTTAGAAACTCCCTCATCCACCATAAACACGTTCATTCCATCAAACAAATCCTTTCAGCAGGTTCTTATCAAGTCAAACTATTAAGATGTGGGGTTGAGCAATACTAAGATTAAACCCTTAAGACAAAAACAAGGCACTAAAGTTGTCGTAGAGACACTTCCTTTTGTTCTAAAAAAATTGGAATTTAATCCAACAATGTTGTTTTTCTAGCCGATTGTAATTGTCATAAGTCAAAACCAAAGTAGTGACATTAACCATGAGATCAAGTCCAAAAATATAACGAGATAAGTGTGGAGTGGAACTCAAGTGCAACCGAACAAACAAAATATGTTCATGAATAAACTTGCAGAAAGAGGGGAAATAGTAATGTGGTATCTCCTCTCTCTTGCTTGTATTCTCACTTGAGTCAACTCCCCGCGTTTTCCTCCATGGCTAAGTCACTAAAAGTAGGCAACCTGCAAAAAGCTAGAGAGAAAACCAAGATAAATTCACACAAAACAAGATAAAATCCAATCAATTTTTTTTGGGTTTTCCTTTATCAATTCAAAACTTAGAATAAAAATGCACTAGAAACAAAACAAATAAACCAAAAGAAAAAAAGAGAATATAAATGCAAAAAGTGGGGAGGAGTTCAACCTCCCCAATCTTAGGCTCTTGGCATACCCTGGATCAATTGTTACCGCCATCATTGAGCGGTGGCTGCTGGTGTGGATAGTATGGGTACTAGCTCAGGAAGTCGGTCATGAAGGTAGTGAAATTCTAAGTGAGGTCGGCGATGTTGGTGTTCACATCGTGCAACGCATTTTCTATGTTGTCGATGTGATGCACCACCTAGTCAAAGTCACTCCTCGAGACATAGTCAAATCCCAGCTAATCCTGAGGCATACCTTGCTGCTGGTAGTGGGGGAATTGTTGGTTGTGATG
This sequence comes from Avena longiglumis, assembly GCA_030063025.1. NCBI lineage: Eukaryota > Viridiplantae > Streptophyta > Magnoliopsida > Poales > Poaceae > Avena > Avena longiglumis. The sequence goes on from CP125973.1 coordinate 162,942,160, forward strand.
ATGTTGCAGGCCATAGTTATCCCAGCCCTCGGCGTTCCAGCCTTGTTCCCCTTGCTCCTTCCGTTGCGGTTTGTTGGCTGTGTTCTCCCAGTTGGAGTCCCCTCCTGGGTTTGGAACCCTCCCCGAAGAGATCAATGCCTGATGGAATTCTTCCTCATCGAGGACCAGCTCTGTTTACCTGGCAAACCAAAATCTTGGAAAAACGAAAGAAAAACTTGGTGGAGTTCACCGTTAGGCTCAAAATAAAACTGATAAGCACAGAGGGAGCGTTGAGGCCTATAAACCCCCCATAAATTTGGTGTTAGCCATGGAGATGTCATCCAACTCCATACTTCCATCCACAGGTCTCTCATTGGGCATGAAAAACTCGCTTGTGTAGGTGATTTGAGTGATCAAGCCTCCACAGCGATTGTCACCCAAAGGAGCCGACCTTTGGCGGCGAAAGTGATGGATAAGCAAAACACCCAAGTTTACTTTATGCTCCATCTTAGGATGGAGAGCCATGTATATCACACTTATCTCAGGGCCTTCCATTGCCCCGGTATCTCCCTTCCCAAAAATTGAATTCGCCAAGAAGGTGGCGAAGTAGCGAATAGTGGGATTCTGGATGGTGGCGCTCTTCTTGCGCAAGTAATCGATGTTCATGTGGACAATTTTTTTCTCCCAAGCAGGAATTGCCTCTACGAGGACAACATTAGTGGTATCAAGTTCTCCTTCGTAGGAGAACCCGAAGCAATCACATAATTGATAGAAAGTTGTGTTGCGGGGCTTCCCATTGAGCACGAAACTTACAGTGGAATGACGCTTTTGGGTCTCGAGGTCGTCGTGGAATGACGAAAAGAACTCGAACATGGAGATCTCGAAGGTGTTAGTGGAGAGGTAGGAGAAAGGCACCATGTCGGTGTTCATGGTCATCCTGTCAAAGTAGTCCTCGAGTCCTTGGTAGGAGAGGAAGCCATGGCGCACCCACTTGGTGGGTATACCCTTGCATGAGGCCACCCTCTCGTAGTCCTTGCTCATGGATGCTTGTAGGTTGCCTCTCTCCAAATGTATTTTCTTCGATCCCGATGGGTTTGCGGTGCCTGAGGTCCTTGCCTTTCCCAAGCCCATGCCCGAGCACAAAATCTTCCCAAAATTCATTGTGCTGCAATTTTTTTAATGAAAAACTATATGCATCAGGTTTCTATCACACAAACAAACTATTATAGATAGAAATTACAAATCCTAACATGAGGAATCAAAAATAATCCCAAAATATGATGAACTCATCTAGATAGTCAATGTGAGGAATTCAACCATGGATTTCAAAAAACAAAGCGTGGATTGGATGAGAAACTTACAGATGTGAAGATTCCCCTAGTCAAACGCAAGAAAACGGTGAAGAATCGAGGGTTCTAGGTGACTAGGGTTTGAGTTGGAGAGAGAGAGGGGAAGAAGAAGGAGGTTGGCTGCTGGTGCTGCCAGCCACCGTCCTCTAAATAGCGCGACGCATGCGGTACGGGCGGGCGGTATGAGCGGATCCCGACTGTAACGTTGGTCATCACCGTTGGATTAAAACTAGGGCTCCGAGATCAAACCTGGGCATTCTGGTATGGTCGAACGGTACGGGCGCGTCCGGTGTACTAGTGGTCATTATTGCGCGGTTAAACTTGGAGTTGTATGTCGATATATGGTATGGGTGGGCGGTACGGGTATCTCCGCCCATACCACTACTCGTTATGAGCGCTGCCTTCGGCTGCTTCATCGACTGAACTTCTCTGCTCCAGTACGGACGGGTGGTACGGGCTCATCCGGCCGTAACACCTCACGTTACATCACCTGGAACTAGTTTTTTGTCCTTCTCTTCAAAAATTAAATCTTCCATCTCTTTATTAACCTTCATAACAGTAAAAATTCTCCTTCTAACCATAAACTCAACAACTTTTTATTAGAGAATAATAAGTAAAAAACAAAATAAAGTAAAACTTTAATACTAAATATGGGTTAACTCCAATCAAGAATTTATTAAAAAGGGCTGATTTGAACTAGCCAACCTCCAAGATCTTAGTGTTCACTTCTGGTTGCCCTTTATCAATGGCACTTGCCGCTTGAACACGCTTAGGCAACGGTATATATTTTTTGCCCTATTCTTCTTTCTTTAGAAAATAACGAAAAATCTGATCATCATATATATTGAAGACAATCTTACCAGTGGAGCAATCTACATTAGCTCCGGCAGTGCTAAGAATGGGTCTTCCAAGGATGATCCAAATTTTGTCATCCTCGGGAACATCAAGTATGATAAAGTTAGTGGGTATAACATGTTGATAAATCATAAGAAAAGCATCTTCGATCATACCAACAGGTTGTTTAGTTGTCTTATCAACCATTTGCAAACTAATTGAAGATGGAGATTACCTGACATGGATATACCCCACGGGTACATGACATTGGTATACCTGGTCCAGCCCAAGGAAGGCCCACATAAGGACACACAGCCCATGAAGACTTCGGGTGGCCCAAGCCCGTGGTGGTTTCGTGTCCTTGGAGAACAAGTCTAGATTAGATAGAATTTCAAAGGGTATCAACCCTAATTTGTAACCGACTCAACCTTAGCCCGGACCTTCCTATCTATATAAAGGCCAGGAGGGTACGGTGTCGGGGATATACTTTCTAGGTATATCCACAGGACTCCCTGACCAGGGTGGCCCACCAACGGGTTAGAGCTTTGTTTTACGGGCGGCCCAGTTAGAGAAAGAGGAGGAGCCCAGTTCCGGCTACGACAAGGCCCAGAAGAGTTACCGACTTAGGACTATAGTATTACTTGTAGTCCAAGCTGTGCATAGTTACCGACTCTGTAACGTATCCAGATAGGTCTCTCCTATAACCCTAGGCCCCGGTGACTATATAAACCGGCCCTATGGGATCCTTTAGGGCACAACTCAATACACACAACCACAACCAACTCGCACATGCGAACCTCTCTTGTAATCCATTGTAACATCCGGCTTACACCGATATATTACTGGGTTGCTAGCAGGAGTAGCATCCGATCACCGCAGTCGGATCTGAACCTGGGTAAACTTGTGCTCACCGCTCCTGGAACATCCGATGTCTCACACCCCATCCTTCCAACGCTACTAGGACCCCCTATGGCGTACTTGTCAACGATCCAACGAAAGTTGGCGCCCACCGTGGGGCAGGTGACCTTTGGAGCATCGTTCAAGGCGGAATCTGCACATGCAGGAATCGGCGAAACAATCGCCATGGGTCGTGTGGTCTATGCCACTGATGTCCCTCTCGTCCTCCTCGACGAGACCTCGATTCCGGCTTCGAAACCCGTGACAACCTACATGATTGTGTCTATCAGCGAGATCGATATCTATCTCGGTTTCGCTGAACCCGCCCAACCTACCCTTGAGGTGATGGCCATGGCGGAGGAAAAATCCGGATCTACTCTCTCTGCAGAGGCGAAAGAGTTCCAGGTCCCGGAAAAAATCAAACCCGCCCAGCCCACTCCTGTAGTGGAAGAAGAGACAGAAGAAAAATCTGGATCTGATCTCCCAGATGAGATCGGATACACGGATGAAGAGTATATCCGCTACAGATCTGTCGTCCAAGACGCCATAGCATAAAAACTACCCTTGAAGCACAGGATAGAGAAGATGATGAAGCGCCCCTACATCAATTACAAAGCAATCGCCAACATCATGGAGAACTTTGAGTTGGAGGAAGTAGAAACCTAGCTGTGCCACTACCTCAAGAACATGAACAAGAAGAAACATTGTTTCGTGTACCACATAAGCACTGGATCCGACTCTGTCGATGCTGGGGCTGGTAGCGATTTGGTTCTAAACGCAATCGAAGAAAACACCGACTCACCTGGCTCCCCTCGGGAGTCAATCACGTCGCAGGAACTTCAAGACTTAGACAAAGAGATGGAGGAGTATGAACAAGAGCACCTCTCCAAGCAAACGCAAGGTGAGCCGGAAAATTCCCCTATTCCATATGATAGCATGGATGAAAGCTACACCTCGCAGGACGATATGGACACCGGAGATTCCTCCGAGGTCCACAAGCTAACCATGATGGAAAGTACTGACGGAAGTTTATCCCCCGGTACCAGACCAAAAGCCGTCTTTGCCACTGGTACGCACGTTAAGGCTACTGGGCGGCCAAATAAGAAGAATAACAACAAAAAACCGACACCGGCAGAGCGAGATGTCGAGGAAACCAACAAAGAAAAAGTTGATGAAGAGATAGAGATGGAGAATCAGGACGAAGATCTGATTAATGCCACCCCGGTCGACCCTCCTGTGGATGGACACGTTATCACCAAGGGTGCACGTGAAATTTACGAAGATGCACTCACGATTCCAATCCCAACGGCTTCGGATCTCACACCAGATGCATTGGAGAAAAGGGCTGTGTCGTGGTATTGCCGACGAGTACGCCATGGAGGGGTCCTCACAGTGCGTGTTTAGAGACGTGGGGGAAGGTGGACGGTTGACGGGTATGAGGTAACATAGCTTACCCAGGTTCAGATCCCACAACGGTGGCGGAATCCTACTCCTGCTATAAATCACTATAAGGGCAATACGCCGAGTTACATGGATTGTTTTGCTATGCGAGGTGTATGTTAATCGATGCCCTAAAGGCTCCCATAGTCCTGACTTATATAGTTGCCAGGTCCTAGGGTTATAGTCCTAGCCGGACAGGTTACAGAGTCCTACAATGCTTACAACTAGTCTAGCGTGTCTTGCACTCCAAGGCTCCGGGTACATCGGTGACTCCTCCGTAGCCTTCCTTTATCCGGCATGGGCCTCCCTTCTGGATCCATCTAATGGCTGCTTGAGCCATGGTCCATGCTACCAACTATGGGCCACCCGGGTTATCCGGATAGTGGACATGCTATGAGGATACCCATATAGCATATCCCCAACAATAGCCCCCGGAGAACTCCAAGATCTTGCGCCGTCTTGCCCTCTTCACGTTGAATGCTCCGTCTAGATGGATGTCGGCAAATAGTCAAGCAACATATTGTAGTCCTCCCAAAGAACTCTGCAAGGTTTTCTCCATCTTCAACTTGTAAGTCGGAGAATCGCTGAATCTTCCATCGTACTCTTCCATAGCCGGACTGGATCCGTCCATGCCGAAATCTTCCGATGTGATGGTTCATCTACCAGTGACAGCTAGGACAACGTAGACATAGGTCAGCAATGCCTCGTAACTCACACATGCAGAGAACGCAATCATGTCTGATTTTCCCGCGTGATCGATACGAATCGTTGGCGGCGACGGTTGGTAACGTGGCGAAATTTCCACGCACGCGCCCGCACACGTCGTCCATGCGTCAACCGTTCGATCATTTCGCACGAATCTTGATGCCGGAGGTTATAAATGTAACACCCCCGGGATTAGGGCTAAACAAATCCCAGACCTCCGTCTGATATAAGCTTAACCTTGAGCTCGAGAATATCCAGTGAAGAATCGGTAACACAACAGTGACCCTACGACAGAAAATTTATTACAGCAAGCTCATAACTGAGCAGAGAACCAAATTATTACAAGCAGAGGTCACTGACCACAAACACCAAACAACGGAAGGCAAATTATGCTATTAAGTATAGAAAACTTAACAAATGGCCTAAGAGGCCTGAAGCATAACGATGACGTCCCAGCCCATAGATTCCAGGCTATAGGCCGGGAACCCCAAGCTACTCGTCGATGTCGATGTAGTACGGAACTCGTCTTGAGGGGAACACTTACTCTGCCAAAAGTATCAACAAAGCAAGGGTGAGTACAGGGTGTATTCCGTAAGACTTATGGCTGGTGGAGTTGTTTTGCATAAAGCCATCTTTGTTTATAAATCAAGAGAGAGAAGAAGCTCGTCTAATCAGGGTATTTTAAAAGGGGATAAGAGAGCAACATCTCCGAAAATATTGATCATCATCTTTTGATATCCACCAAATCATCATCATCTATCAACTAGGATCACCCCCTCGTACCCATGAGGAAGCATCCTTAAGCACACGTTGATCTGCCAAGTTTTACAATTAGGTTATAGTTATCTATGATCTTAGAATCTAGTCGCCAAGCGTTCATAACCGTGAACATGGCTTTTCGAAAAGATTATTACCCTGCAGGGGTGTACAACTTTACCCACACGTACTAACCTTCTCTTAATGCCACATGATTAGCCCTCTTCCTTGGAAGGCCAGCAGAGGGTGGTTAGACATGACCTTTACCTTGCTTTCTCCAAGACCATGAGTCATGCAATAAGTATGGTTCCACCGTAACGGGTCAAATCCCGAAGCCGGTACTTAAAGATGTGAGGCAAGGTTGGTTAACAAGGGCTCCATCGACCCCAAGCAACCCGGTCCACGCTTACCTACCTGTTATGAATGCACCTGCACCCAGCAAATCTATCAAAAGGTTTTCTATGCATATGTCAAATGGCACGCCCGAACTATGTAACTCATGGAATCTACTATGCAAGTTAGTTCCTCGTGAGGTTGTCCAGGCCCCGTGTGGTTGCACGCTCGTCTTGGTTCCAAAGGCAAGAACGCAGGTCCTAGTGGTGGCGAGCATGGGACTAGAAAAACCACATCCCATCGTGGCCTCCCATACAAGCCTTAGCATGTTTAATCTCATATCACTGATCACATCTCATCACGTTCTCCTTTCATACTACATTCTTTGCATCTGATACATCATCCGGATGAACCAGCGCTGACAGCTATGCATGGCTAAGCAAGACACAGATATAAGCTCTAGCAGTGCGCACAAGCCAAACCTAGTTATGCTAGGAGCAGTGGATCAGGTAATGTAAGATCGAAAGGGAGTAATGTAATAGATAGGATACTCTACATATCGATAAAAGACCAGAGTAGAATCGTATGCAACATGGAAGAGTAGTAATGCTTTTGAAATCATAGGATTATATCATGGTGGGGCTATGCTTGCCTTTGCCTGTTGATAGCAGATAAGCAGATCTTCGGAAATCTTGTACTTGACTTGGTTACAGTTGGTCAAGTATTGTTCGTCAATCCTCGATCTTCAATGGTGTGGTCCTCGGTCTTCAATCTCGATCTCGATCTCGTATTCTACCGAGAAGAACCAAATACCGAAAAGAGAGGGAAAACAATCAACACATGGCATCGATGCAATGATCAAGCAAGGATGATGATATGACAAGTTAAATTGCATTGAAATGTAACCCTAAGGCATGCTCTACAACTAAATCGGGGTTCCGAAGGGTAGAAACCCTAATTCGGAAAAACTCCGGAATCATATGAGAGGGGTTACTAAGTTCTTTTAATTAAACTTGTCATTTGAGTTGTTGAACAATGCATGATTATATCTTAGATAGTTAGGTCTCATTTTTCTAAACATTTTGATATATTATTTGTATTTTTCTGACTTATAAATTAAAAGATATTGAATTTACAATATTTAATCAAATTCTAGAATTATAAATCAATTTAAAAGGTTTATTGCGTCATCATGATGTCAGCACAGGGGTGGGGTCATTTCTTCTTTGGGTCTAGCCGATCCTGAGATAGGTGGGTCAGGACACTTCACTTCCACGCAGGCACGACCTGGTCAGCGCCCACGTCAGGCACACGCAGGCACCACGTCGAAGCCATGGTGGTGCCACATGGGCTCGTCGAAGAACGGCCAGGAGGTGGCGGTTGGCGGCGCTAGAGGGCTCCCTGGGCTACGCAGGAGGGGGCGTTCGATCAAGCAGAGCCAGGCAAGCAAGAGAGAGGCGGCACCGCCCGGATTTGGTCACCGGAGCGTCTCCAGCGGCGGAGCTGGCGATTACTCACGGGAGGAGGAACCGGGCAGAGGAAGCGAGAGAAGGTCCACTAGGACCAGCAGCTTCCAGTGAGCGGTGGTGGTTTCGGGGAGGCGAGGCGAGGTCAGGAGCTGGCGAACCGACGGCGGCGGTCGTCGGGCTCGAGTTAGACAGAGTCGTTGGCGACGATTGGGAGCGAGCGGGGTCGATTCCTTTGGGGAGAAGCATCAGGGCGACGAGGTGGAGCTTCCTGCATGATCGGTTGGGCGTGGGGTGGCGGAGGCAGACGACGCAGCGAGGTCCGGCAGTTAGGTTCGGTTTGGGAAACACAGGGACGGAGGGAGGTCGTCCGAGAGGCGAGGATAAGGACAAGGAGAGACGTCGGTGCTCCTTATCCTCTCTGCAGCGATGGGCCATGAGCAAGAGGCAGAGATCAACGGCGACGCCAGCGACAAAAAGGACCCTGCCTAGGATGAGGAAGACAACGAAGGGGAAAGGTGAAGCGGTACGGGCTGGCTTGGGTCGAGTTTGGGCTGCAGCAAAGGTTCTGAGAGGGAGAGAGAGAAGCTGGGACATGGCACGGTTCTACCGCTCATTTTTTATCAGAATCTTTTCCTTTTTCTGTTCTGCATTTCTCTTTTGTATTTTTAATTCAAATACTATTTTGAGTAGTTTGAAATTACTAGAGACTTTATGAAATATATAAAATTACTGCAGGGGCCCTTTTAGTCCATTTGGGCTCCAAGGTTTTGGTAGCTTTCAAAATTCAAAACATTTGAACAAGTTTCAAAGAGGAAGGGAGAAATAGGTTTTTAGGGTTTTGTTTATTCTTCTTTAATGCAAAATTTAAAGAGATGATGCTCATGCAATGCACAATCAACCCTAAATAATGATTATCTAAAACTGGGGTGTTACAATAAATTATAACAGTGGTGGAAATTTTACTTTTCACCTCATTCTCCCATGCATCGTCTTCTTCCTCCAGCGAGCGCCTCCTTGAGCTCTTCGCGCACTGTGCAAAAAACCCTAACTCCTCGACCTTCCTAGTCACCACCGTAATCCCTCCAATGGCCAGCAGCAGTTCCACCCCTTCCATGCAGCGTCAGGCGATGCCGCGGTGAAGCCGGCGAGCACCATCATCGTGCCTCCCGAGGGCCTGGTTATTCCCCAATCCGCGATGGTCGAAACCACCGGCGGCGACCATAACTCAGCGGCGCTGGAGCTCCTAGAGGAGGAATACGACACCCACAAGGGCGACTGGCGCGGTTCGGATATCACGGACCGCGACATCAAGGAGCTAATCATCGAGGGCTACCTTCTTGCAACGGAGGGGCTCGCCTGGCGGGCAGCGCCGGCCGGCGAGGTCACTCCTTCTACCCAAGTCGGAGAAAAGGTGTACCTTAAAGCCCAACTGGTCTGGCGGCGTCTCCCTGCCCATCTCCAATTTCTTCCTAGCTGTCCTCAACCGTTACCGAGTACAGCCTCAGAACCTCTCCCTCAATAGCATCCTCGCGCTTAGTAACTACGCAGCGCTTTGTAAGGGTTACCTAGGGATTAGGCCTAGGCTAGATCTCTTTATATATGTTTTCACCATCAAGCGCGAAGCCGGAGCCGGCAAGGACGAGCTCAGGAACTGTGGTACCATTAGTTTTAAGATCCGGCCTGGCCGGCGGTTACCCGACATTGTCGGCCATGAGTCCTGCAAGAATTGGCAATGGACGTACTTCTGCCCGAGATATCCCTCTGGCTGTCCGAGAAGTGACGTACCCAGACTTCGTCGATGGAGCTGCCGCTGAAGCCCCGACATGGAGATCCCAGGCCTCCCTTCCCTCTGAGATTGACGCTTCCCACGCTATAAGGCGGATAGAGTGGTTCGTAGATATGGGTCTGACCGGATTGGACATGGCCATGTGCTGGTTCGTCAGGCGGATCCAACCTCTGCAGCACCGCTTGAAGTTGATGCACGAGTATACCAACGAGAGGAAGGATAGCCTCCGCATCTCCGAGGACAATTTCTCGAGTGACTCCGTCAAGCTCCGCCTCAAGGACATCGTCAAGGTGAAGGATGGGAAGTGTGGCTTCACCATCACCTACGACATGTTCGTAGAGAGCAAGTGCCCAAAGGTATCTGTTTATTTTCCATGTATGACATATACTCCAGTTCTTCCGTCAGCCATTACCATATCATCTAACACGGTGGATTTTCACTTAACAGCTCAGCGATATAGATGAGGATAGCATGGATGCCCAAATCTATGATCCAAAGATGAAGGAAGTCACCGTCATGTCCGACGACGAGGTACCGTTGGCGCGAAACCAGAAGAGCTCCACCTCTGTGCTGCCAACGGAGGCAAGAAGAAGAAGACGGAGGGTGGAGCCTCCAAGAAGACTATCGCCATCCTGGAGGCGGAGAAAAGAAAGGTTACTGGGATCCCCTTTGCCAATGCACCCCTCTTGTGTAAGCTAATTTCTCTCCGACATTATCCATTGTTTATCTTACTCATGTACTTATACTTTTTGTACGTTTCAGGAAGAAAGCATAACGATGACGTCCCAGTCCATAGATTCCAGGCTGCCGGCCGGGAACCCCAAGCTACTCGTCGATGTCGATGTAGTACGGAACTCGTCTTCAGGGGAACACTTACTCTGCCAAAAGTATCAACAAAGCAAGGGTGAGTACAGGGTGTACTCTGCAAGACTTATGGCTGGTGGAGTTGTTTTGCATAAAGCCATCTTTGTTTATAAATCAAGAGAGAGAAGAAGCTCGTCTAATCAGAGTATTTTAAAAGGGGATAAGAGAGCGACATCTCCAAAAATATTGATCATCATCTTTTTATATCCACCAAATCATCATCATCATCTATCAACTAGGATCACCCCCACGTACCCATGAGGAAGCATCCTTAAGCACACGTTGATCTGCCAAGTTTTACAATTAGGTTATAGTTATCTATGATCTTAGAATCTGGTCGCCAAGCGTTCATAACCATGAACATGGCTTTTCAAAAAGATTATTACCCTGCAGGGGTGTACAACTTTACCCACACGTACTAACCTTCTCTTAATGCCACATGATTAGCCCTCTTCCTTGGAAGACCGATAGAGGGTGGTTAGACACGACCTTTACCTTGCTTTCGCCGAGACCATGAGTCACACAATAAGTATGGTTCCGCCATAATGGGTTAAATCCCAAAGCCGGTACTTAAAGATGTGAGGCGAGTTTGGTTAACAAGGGTTCCATCGACCCCAAGCAACCCGGTCCACGCTTACCTACCTGTTATGAATGCACCTGCACCCGGAAAATCTTTCAAAAGGTTTTCTATGCATATGTCGAATGGAACGCCCGAACTATGTGATTCATGGAATCTACTAGGCAAGTTAGTTGCTCGTGAGGTTGTCCAGGCCCCGTGTGGTTGCACGCTCGTCTTGGTTCCAAAGGCAAGAACTCAGGTCCTAGTGGTGGCGAGCATGGGACTAGAAAAACCACATTCCACCGTGGCCTCCCATACAAGCCTTAGCATGTTTAATATCATATCACTGATCACATATCATCACGTTCTCCTTTCATACTAGATTCTTTGCATCTGATACATCATCCGGATGAACCAACGCTGACAACTATCCATGGCTAAGCAAGACACAGATATAAGCTCTAGTAGTGCGCACAAGCCAAACCTAGTTATGCTAGGAGCAGTGGATCAGGTAATGTAAGCTCGAAAGGGAGTAATGCAATAGATAGGATACTCTACCTATCGATAAAAGACCACAGTAGAATCGTATGCAACATGGAAAGAGTAGAAATGCTTTCGAAATCATAGGATTATATCATGGTGGGGCTATGCTTACCTTTGCCTATTGATAGCAGATAAGCAGATCTTCGGAAATCTTGTACTTGACTTGGTTACAATGGTCAAGTATTGTTCGTCAATCTTCGATCTTCAATGGTGTGGTCCTCGGTCTTTGATCTCGATCTCGATCTTGTATTCTACCGGGAAGAACCAAATACCGGAAAGAGAGGGAAAACAATCAACACATGGCATCGATGCAATGCTCAACCAAGGATGATGATATGACAAGTTAAATTGCATTGAAATGTAACCCTAAGCCATGCTCGACAACTTAATCGGGGTTCCGAAGGGTAGAAATCCTAATTCGGGAAACTCTGGAATCATATGAGAGGGGTTGCTAAGTTCTTCTGTTAAACTTGTCATTTGAGTTGTTGAACAATGCATGATTATAGCTTAGATAGTTAGGTCTCATTTTTCTAAACATTTTGATATATTATTTGTATTTTTCTGACTTATAAATTAAAAGATATTGAATTTACAATATTTAATCAAATTATAGAATTATAAATCAATTTAAAAGGTTTATTGCGTCATCATGATGTCAGCACATGGGTGGGGTCGTTTCTTACTAGGGCTGGGTCTAGCCCCAGTCATAGACAGGTGGGGTCTGGGACACTTCACTGCCACGCAGGCATGACCTGGTCAGCGCCCATGTCAGGCACACGTAGGCGCCACGTCGACTCCACGGAGGCTCCACATGGGCTTGTCGGAGAACGGCCAGGAGGTGGTGGTTGGCGGCGCTAGAGGGCTCGCTGGGCTACGCGGGAGGGGGCGTTCGATCAAGCAGAGCCAGGCAAGCAAGAGAGAGGCGGCGCCGCCCGGATTTGGTCACCGGGGTGATGTCTCCCACGGCGAGCGGTGGCGGAGCTGGCAGTTACTCACGGGGAGGAGGAACCAGGACGAGAGGAAGCGAGAGAGAAGGTCCACTAGGACCAGCAGCTTCCCAGGAGTGCGGTGGTGGTTTCGGGGAGGCGAGGCAAGGTCAGGAGCTGGCGAACCGACGGCGGCGGTCGTCAGGCTCGAGTTAGACAGAGTCGTTTGCAACGATTGGGAGCGAGTGGGGCCGATTCCTTCGGGGAGAAGCATCGGGGCGACGAGGCGGAGCTTCCTGCTTGCTCGGCTGGGCGAGGGGTGGCCGGAGACGATGGAACGACAATGAGGTCCGATGTTTAGGGTTTGGGTTGGGGAAACCTGGGAGAGAGGGAGGTCATCCGGGAGATACTGAGGGGATAATGACGAAGGAGAGACGTCACGGTGCTCCTTATCCTCTCCTGCAGCGCGACGGACGGCGGAGCGTAGGCGGCGGAGATCAATGGCGACGCCGACGATAGAGAGGAGCCTGCCTGGGATGAGGAAGACGACGAAGGGGAAAGGTGAAGCGGTACGGGCCAGCTTGGGCTGGCTTGGGCCGATTTTGGGCTGCAGCAAAGGTTCTGAGAGGGAGAGAGAGAAGCTGGGCCATGGCCTGGTTCGGCTGCTGCTAATTTTTTTATCAGAATCTTTGCCATTTTCTGTTTTGCATTTCTCTTTTGTATTTTGAATTCAAATACTGTTTTGAGTAGTTTGAAATTACCAGAGACTTTATGAAATATATAAAATTACTGCAGGGGCCCTTTTAGTCCATTTGGGTTCCAAGGTTTTGGTAGCTTTCAAAATTCAAAATATTTGAACAAGTTTCAAAGAGGAAGGGAGAAATAGGTTTTTAGGGTTTTGTTTATTCTTCTTTAATGCAAATTTTAAAGAGATGATTCTCATGCAATGCACAATCAACCCTAAATAATGATTATCTAAAACTGGGGTGTTACAGCTCTATACCCCTTACGAGAATCTCGACCCGAGATTCCAAAGGTAGGAAAAGAGGCAGAGGGAGAAAGAAACAAGGCCACTCTAAAGATAAGAGGGAACACACTAAACAACACACAGAGTATCTCATGGGCAACTCATGGATAGATTGTTTATAAACAACTCTGAGATGACGACATGAAACACACCAAGGTAACAGAGGAAACAAAAGGAGATGGTTTCAAATTGTTAGATAGCTGGTCTTCATAAGGATTAAGACCATGGAGCTTACAGAAGAGTTTAAGCTTCTGGGGAAGAAATCTTCCAACAGAAAGAACATGACCACAGACTTTGATAGAGAACCTCTACTAAATGGCTTAAGTAGAGATTTTGTTTTGCAGGGATATGGATCAACAAAACCAAGCTGTTGAACTACTTTTGAAACAGAAGGTTACTCTTCCATTCAACAAAAGTCCAAGATAGAAAGGTGTTTTGGTGGGGAGGACTCTTTAAGAGTCACAAGAAACATGTATCAAAATAAACTACTGACTACCAAAATCATAGCCACTCTTAAAACATAGTTAAGAAAACGAATGGAACTCTTTATTCATCCAGATTTATCAAAATCTTTGCCAAGATTATGATATCACTTTGCACCACTAAGATGAATAGTTAAGAAGATTCCTGATGACACGATAAGAAAGAAAGTTCATTCTCAGACTTCAATTACTTGGCACAACCAAATGATTGCCAACATAAAATGGTCTGGAGGATCGACCGAGAGACATTCAGCAACACTACTTTAAATGTTCTCCTTGATGTTCGAGAAAACAGACATCATGTAAATGTCGGACTTCATTTACAAAGGAAACCATAAGCACAACTCCTATAATAAATCATAGAAAATGCCTCATGAGGAGTGGTTGTTACTGCTGATTTAAGAGAATATGACAATAGGTCTTTCCGGCTAGGTGTGTCAACCATTACATCAATCTTGCCAGATTTAAAAAGAGACCTATGTAAAAAACTTGAGGAGCACCAACCATCATTGCTGCTTGAGATTCAGCTTTGGTTAAGTGAGATGATACTTCAGACTCAGCATGTCCAAAAAAGTTTGCAACATTTACCGCAAAGGTAAAGTCACTAGATTCTCAAGACAGGGACTACAATGTCAAGTTCCAAAAGACTGAGCTAGATTGCTATACCCATGTATTTAGCAACTTGTCAAAAGACAACTGCATACAAATAAGGTACTAACAATAAGCACACATATATCCTTGAGGGACGGAGATAACTCTTCTCGAATCCACGGCGACATCTTTCAACATTTGCATGTTAATCAGAGAAGGTTTCTTCTCACATCCAGAACACATACTTTGAGATGACTCGAAGATGGTTCTCCAAAGTTTCCAACATTAATGCCAAATGTTCCAGATGAATCCAGTCTAACATGGAAGGAATAAGGATGTTGTCGATGGGCTCAACAACAAACTTATCAAAACAATCCATTAAGATGCGCTCATAAGTTGCGTCAACAAGGCAAGAATACTGGTCAGATCAAAGGACATGAAGATGTATCCCAGTGAAACATCACAAGTAGAAACACCATCAAGATAATCCTTGGAACTGAGTTTGATCTGACGATAACCTGAATCAAATCAAAGGTGGGGGAAGATAACATATCCTCAGAGGAAATACTATCTTTCTTCAAAACGAACAAAACTAAACATCCCTTTACAAAGGAATAGAGGTGGATAGAACTTTGTCTTACAACTCTCCAAGTTGTTGTTTAAGCTCAACCAACTAGTTCAGGGGTATCCAAAACAGATCCTTGGAGAAAAGAGTAGTTCAGAGAACTTGCTTGCTCAAGAACTTGACAACACGGTCATTTGGCAACAAGGCGATACTTCTAGAAAGACATCTAGAATATCACGAACCACCGATATGTCACTTAGTTCGAGAGGAAACTTGCTTTGTAAGGCAGGAAGACATAGTCTCGGAGCTTCGGCATGAACCTAACTCTTTGACTGAAGAGGGTGCACCAGAATGGCGGACTTGGTACCATAGTCAAACTTCACTTAGCAATGGGGTTAACCAATCACGCTAAGAATGATTCAAATGTCCTTTGAGTTCTGAACAATAAAATTGCTAGAATCTCAGATGACCACATTATTACGCACACGCATCACTCACGAGCGCGAAAGCTCGAGGAAGGGTGGGCAAATATGTGTAAAAGCATCACTTCATTAAGAGGTCATAAAACTCAGCACGACCTCTTAGTATAAAAGAGTGTGATACTTTAAGGTAGAACAGACGGAAGACAATCAATGCCTCTTGATCTGCGGATTACAGCACTTTGACCTGGTCCTAGATATGACGAGGTACTGGAGTTTGTTTCTCCTAGACATTCCGAAATGGTCTATCTGGACGGACCACAAGAGTATCTTGCTTCGGAAGACACCGATGCACATTTACTACTTGGCTACCAACTGGTAGACAAAGGTCGGAAAATAACAAGGGGAAAGGAACATGCTCAGGATAGAATCCCGAGATGTGGATGCATAAGTCAACAATCTCCCAAAAACCAATGTAGAGAAGGGGTAAGGGGTGGAAGAATCCCGAGTATAGATGTGAGACTCACGAGGAGTACTCTTGTCATGATCTGTTTGGTTCCATTAAAGAACATATGCCATAGCTAGTGGTAGGGGAAGTCCTTAGTTGTCACGATTCAATCGGGACAAAAACCATAAGCTTGAAGGCTAGAATTTTAGTACCAGCCATCCTGAGGTAATGTGTGAGCATTAACGACAGGGGTCAAAAGAATGGATCTTGAGTTAAAGGTCAGCTTCATGTACAAGATTTGCAACACCGGAATCTAGCACAATCGGGGATCTTAGATTCAAGTCCAAGGGTTAAAACCCAAAGAAAGGAAGTAACTACTACTTGAGTGACATAGTGTACGCTGCAAGATAGTATTCACGAGGTAGCTTCCAAGAGAAGAAACGACTTCGGAAGTACCCAAGCAAATGAAAAGGAGGCACTCGAGGCGAAAGGAAACCTCGAAGCCTAGAACAGAAAACTTAAGATCCATCAATATAATATTGTGGGTCCAAAAGATAGAGAGATCATGATGGAAAGGAATCTCTCGGATGAACCAGAGCAATGGGAATAAAGAATCCTCAACACACACAACTCTAGAGAACTCAACACTAGGTCAACTGGCTTAGAAACGGTATGCCAAAAAGGCACCTAAGCTTTGAAAGACTAGAAGAGATATCAAAACTTTTCCAAATTCAACACAAGATAAGATGACCCAGAGTTAGAGCAAAACTGAATAAGAAGAAAAAGAAGCATACTAGAGTTTTTGCAAATACTTTTCAGCTTTTAAAATAGTTTTCACAAACACTAGACTCAACATCGACCAATAGCAAAGTTTTCCTACGATCGGTAATGCTCTGATACCAAGAACTGTGACACCCCCGGGATTAGGGCTAAACAAATCCCAGACCTCCGTCTGATATAAGCTTAACCTTGAGCTCGAGAATATCCAGTGAAGAATCGGTAACACAACAAAGGACCCTCTGACGAAAAATTTATTACTGACAAGCTCATAATCGAGCGAAGAACCAAATTATTACAAGCAGAGGTCACTGACCACAAACACCAAACAACGGAAGGCAAATTATGCTATTAAGTATAGCAAACTTAACAAATGGCCTAAGAGGCCTGAAGCATAACGATGACGTCCCAGCCCATAGATTCCAGGCTATAGGCCGGGAACCCCAAGCTACTCGTCGATGTCGATGTAGTACGGAACTCGTCTTGAGGGGAACACTTACTCTGCCAAAAGTATCAACAAAGCAAGGGTGAGTATAGGGTGTAGTCCGTAAGACTTATGGCTGGTGGAGTTGTTTTGCATAAAGCCATCTTTGTTTATAAATCAAGAGAGAGAAGAAGCTCGTCTAATCAGGGTATTTTAAAAGGGAATAAGAGAGCGACATCTCTGAAAATATTGATCATCATCTTTTGATATCCACCAAATCATCATCATCTATCAACTAGGATCACCCCCTCGTACCCATGAGGAAGCATCCTTAAGCACACGTTGATCTGCCAAGTTTTACAATTAGGTTATAGTTATCTATGATCTTAGAATCTAGTCGCCAAGCGTTCATAACCGTGAACATGTCTTTTCTAAAAGATTATTACCCTGCAGGGGTGTACAACTTTACCCACACGTACTAACCTTCTCTTAATGCCACATGATTAGCCCTCTTCCTTGGAAGGCCAGCAGAGGGTGGTTAGACACGACCTTTACCTTGCTTTCTCCAAGACCATGAGTCACGCAATAAGTATGGTTCCACCGTAACGGGTCAAATCCCGAAGCCGGTACTTAAAGATGTGAGGCAAGGTTGGTTAACAAGGGCTCCATCGACCCCAAGCAACCCGGTCCACGCTTACCTACCTATTATGAATGCACCTGCACCCAGCAAATCTTTCAAAAGGTTTTCTATGCATATGTCAAATGGCACGCCCGAACTATGTAACTCATGGAATCTACTATGCAAGTTAGTTCTTCGTGAGGTTGTCCAGGCCCCGTGTGGTTGCACGCTCGTCTTGGTTCCAAAGGCAAGAACGCAGGTCCTAGTGGTGGCGAGCATGGGACTAGAAAAACCACATCCCACCGTGGCCTCCCATACAAGCCTTAGCATGTTTAATCTCATATCACTGATCACATCTCATCACGTTCTCCTTTCATACTACATTATTTGCATCTGATACATCATCCGGATGAACCAGCGCTGACAGCTATGCATGGCTAAGCAAGACACAGATATAAGCTCTAGCAGTGCGCACAAGCCAAACCTAGTTATGCTAGGAGCAGTGGATCAGGTAATGTAAGCTCGAAAGGGAGTAATGTAATAGATAGGATACTCTACATATCGATAAAAGACCAGAGTAGAATCGTATGCAACATGGAAGAGTAGTAATGCTTTTGAAATCATAGGATTATATCATGGTGGGGCTATGCTTGCCTTTGCCTGTTGATAGCAGATAAGCAGATCTTCGGAAATCTTGTACTTGACTTGGTTACAGTTGGTCAAGTATTGTTCGTCAATCCTCGATCTTCAATGGTGTGGTCCTCGGTCTTCAATCTCGATCTCGATCTCGTATTCTACCGAGAAGAACCAAATACCGGAAAGAGAGGGAAAACAATCAACACATGGAATCGATGCAATGATCAAGCAAGGATGATGATATCACAAGTTAAATTGCATTGAAATGTAACCCTAAGGCATGCTCTACAACTAAATCGGGGTTCCGAAGGGTAGAAACCCTAATTCGGGAAAACTCCGGAATCATATGAGAGGGGTTACTAAGTTCTTTTAATTAAACTTGTCATTTGAGTTGTTGAACAATGCATGATTATATCTTAGATAGTTAGGTCTCATTTTTCTAAACATTTTGATATATTATTTGTATTTTTCTGACTTATAAATTAAAAGATATTGAATTTACAATATTTAATCAAATTCTAGAATTATAAATCAATTTAAAAGGTTTATTGCGTCATCATGATGTCAGCACAGGGGTGGGGTCATTTCTTACTGGGCTGGGTCTAGCCCCAGTCACAGATAGGTGGGGTCTGGGACACTTCACTTCAACGCAGGCACGACCTGGTCAGCGCCCACGTCAGGCACACGCAGGCACCACGTCGAAGCCACGGTGGTGCCACATGGGCTCGTCGAAGAACGGCCAGGAGGTGGCGGTTGGCGGCGCTAGAGGGCTCCCTGGGCTACGCAGGAGGGGGCGTTCGATCAAGCAGAGCCAGGCAAGCAAGAGAGAGGCGGCACCGCCCGGATTTGGTCACCGGAGCAACGTCTCCCACGGCGAGCGGCAGCGGAGCTGGCAGTTACTCACGGGGAGGAGGAACCAGGACGAGAGGAAGCGAGAGAGAAGGTCCACTAGGACCAGCAGCTTCCCAGGAGTGCGGTGGTGGTTTCGGGGAGGCGAGGCAAGGTCAGGAGCTGGCGAACCGACGGCGGCGGTCGTCAGGCTCGAGTTAGACAGAGTCGTTGGCGACGATTGGGAGCGAGCGGGGTCGATTCCTTTGGGGAGAAGCATCAGGGCAACGAGGTGGAGCTTCCTGCATGATCGTCTGGGCGTGGGGTGGCCGGAGACGACGGAACGACGATGAGGTCCGACGGTTAGGGTTCGGTTTGGGGAAACCTGGGACAGAGGGAGGTCGTCCGGGAGAGACTGAGGGGATAAGGACAAAGGAGAGACGTCGCGGTGCTCCTTATCCTCTCCTGCAGCGCGATGGACGGCGGAGCGCAAGAGGCAGAGATCAACGGCGACGCCAGCGACAAAAAGGACCCTGCCTAGGATGAGGAAGACAACGAAGGGGAAAGGTGAAGCGGTACAGGCTGGCTTGGGTCGAGTTTGGGCTGCAGCAAAGGTTCTGAGAGGGAGAGAGAGAAGCTGGGACATGGCCTGGTTCGGCTGCTGCTCATTTTTTTATCAGAATCTTTTCCTTTTTCTGTTCTGCATTTCTCTTTTGTATTTTGAATTCAAATACTATTTTGAGTAGTTTGAAATTACTAGAGACTTTATGAAATATATAAAATTACTGCAGGGGCCCTTTTAGTCCATTTGGGCTCCAAGGTTTTGGTAGCTTTCAAAATTCAAAACATTTGAACAAGTTTCAAAGAGGAAGGGAGAAATAGGTTTTTAGGGTTTTGTTTATTCTTCTTTAATGCAAAATTTAAAGAGATGATGCTCATGCAATGCACAATCAACCCTAAATAATGATTATCTAAAACTGGGGTGTTACAATAAATTATAACAGTGGTGGAAATTTTACTTTTCACCTCATTCTCCCATGCATCATCTTCTTCCTCCAGCGAGCGCCTCCTTGAGCTCTCCGCGCACTGTGCAAAAAACCCTAACTCCTCGACCTTCCCAGTCACCACCGTAATCCCTCCAATGGCCAGCAGCAGTTCCACCCCTTCCATGCAGCGTCAGGCGATGCCGCGGTGAAGCCGGCGAGCACCATCATCGTGCCTCCCGAGGGCCTGGTTATTCCCCAATCCGCGATGGTCGAAACCACCGGCGGTGACCATAACTCAGCGGCGCTGGAGCTCCTAGAGGAGGAATACGGCACCCACAAGGGCGACTGGCGCGGTTCGGATATCACGGACCGCGACATCAAGGAGCTAATCATCGAGGGCTACCTTCTTGCGACGGAGGGGATCGCCTGGCGGGCAGCGCCGGCCGGCGAGGTCACTCCTTCTACCCAAGTCGGAGAAAAGGTGTACCTTAAAGCCCAACTGGTCTGGCGGCGTCTCCCTGCCCATCTCCAATTTCTTCCTAGCTGTCCTCAACCGTTACCGAGTACAGCCTCAGAACCTCTCCCCCAATAGCATCCTCGCGCTTAGTAACTACGCAGCGCTTTGTAAGGGTTACCTAGGGATTAGGCCTAGGCTAGATCTCTTTATATACTTTTTCACCGTCAAGCGCGAAGCCGGAGCCGGCAAGGACGAGCTCAGGAACTGTGGTACCATTAGTTTTAAGATCCGGCCTGGCCGGCGGTTACCCGACATTGTCGGCCATGAGTCCTGCAAGAATTGGCAATGGACGTACTTCTACGGCCCAGATATCCCTCTGGCTGTCCGAGAAGTGACGTACCCAGACTTCGTCGATGGAGCTGCCGCTGAAGCCCCGACATGGAGATCCCAGGCCTCCCTTCCCTCTGAGATTGACGCTTCCCACGCTATAAGGCGAATAGAGTGGTTCGTAGATATGGGTCTGACCGGATTGGACCTGGCCATGTGCTGGTTCGTCAGGCGAATCCAACCTCTACAGCACTGCTTGAAGTTGATGCACGAGTATACCAACGAGAGGAAGGATAGCCTCCGCATCTCCGAGGACAATTTCTCGAGTGACTCCGTCAAGCTCTGCCTCAAGGACATCGTCAAGGTGAAGGATGGGAAGTGTGGCTTCACCATCACCTACGACATGTTCGTAGAGAGCAAGTGCCCAAAGGTATCTGTTTATTTTCCATGTATGACATATACTCCAGTTCTTCCGTCAGCCATTACCATATCATCTAACACGGTGGATTTTCACTTAACAGCTCAGCGATATAGATGAGGATAGCATGGATGCCCAAATCTATGATCCAAAGATGAAGGAAGTCACCGTCATGTCCGACGACACGAGATTGGTTGCGAAACGTAAGAGCTCCACCTGCATGCCAACGGAGGCAAGAAGAAGAAGACGGAGGGTGGAGCCTCCAAGAAGACTATCGCCATCCTGGAGGCGGAGAAAAGAAAGGTTACTGGGATCCCCTTTGCCAAAGCACCCCTCTTGTGTAAGCTAATTTCTCTCCGACATTATCCATTGTTTATCTTACTCATGTACTTATACTTTTTGTACGTTTCAGGAAGAAAGCCACTACTAGTTTGAAGAAGACCTCCAAAACTTTGGGGGCTTCTAGAAACATTAAGGATATGTTGCGCCATCACCCATATCACTCCTAGCGTCCAGCCTTTGCCCGCTCCGACAAGCTCACAAGCCAAAGTAGCATCTGGCCCTTCCGCCATGGAAGTGGATTCAGGTGCTTCTATGGAGCTTGCCGTTGTTGGCGAACATGCGACACAGGAAAGTGTCGCAAACCAAATGGATGAAGATCTAGCTAAGGATGCCATCGGTAGCGGTAAGGCGGTGGTGGAAGGTGGTACGTCTGTTGAAGGCTCCGCCTCTACACCCAAGAAGACCATAGAGTTTCGGAAGATAGTCTACCCGGTACTTACGCCGGGTAGCACCGCTCTGGTTCCTGGTGCGGCGCCGACATCTCCAACATGCGGTCTTGAGGAGCTTCTTCGGCAAGCAGAAATCTTGCAAGGAAACAGTTTGTACTTTGGCAAGTTTCTTGCTGAGAGTGCTACAAACCTCAAGATCATCGCGCTTGTAAGTTTTATTTGTCTTTTATATTTCATATGAGTATCCCACTGTAACCCTCGAGGATTTAGACGGAAAACCATAGGTCTTTGCATCTAAATGCTCTAAGAGTGACTAATCTAGAAAACTTCTCACTGTAGCCCCCAAGCATATAGTTTGAATGAATTATTCTGACTATATGCTTTCTGAGTAGCTTACGCAGTGTTTATAAATGTCAATATTGTATCCCCCAAGCTTCTAGTTGTAACTGAATTAGTTCCGACTAGATGCTTAAAGAAAGACTAAGCATATGAGTGAGTTAAAACTTTATACTGTAGCCCCCAAGCTTCTAGTTGAAAACTGCATTAGTTCCGACTAGATGCTTAAAGAAAGACCAAGCATATTGTTAAGTTAAAAACTCTCACTGTAGCCCCCAAGCCTCTAGGTGGATATTTATCTGGCTATATGCTCCAAGTAGACTAAACAGCGTTAAACTTTTTCTTCCATAGAATGAGAATGCTCAGAGGGGCGTGGCCAACGAGAAGTACCAAAAGATGCACTCTGACTTGGAAGCCGAAAAGGGTAAAAGTGCCTTCTTGAAGGAACAAATCATCAAGAGCAAGCGTCTGTTTTTCCTTTCTTTTTCATATTCCTGACTTGGTCTTGTGCCAACCTTCTCCGAGTACTCAATGTGTACTGTTATTTCTCCGACTTGCAGAAGCCATTTCCAAGGCTAAGGATATTGTTGAGCAATCCAAGCATATTCAACAGCTGGATAGCAAAAACAAGATCCTTAAGCAGGAGAGAAAGTACATGCTAAAGATGCATGAAGACTCAATGAAAGTCCTGCAAGACTCCGCCAACGAGGAGATGAACCGCTTGAAGGAGGAAATCGTGATCTTGAAAGATCAGAAGAAATCTGCCGATGAGCAAAATCAGCGCCATCTTGAAGCGTACAGGATCCTCCGACAAGAACGGTATTCCATGGCGGAAACTCTCCAGCAGGCTGAGATTATCATCTTCAGTAAGTGATTCTCCGTCTTGGATTTCTGTAAGCTAGATACTCTGAACTTTTTGTGTTATTGAACTCATGTGCTCCTTTGTCAAAAATTTGCAGCTCCTATAGGTTTAACCCAGTCGCCTCCTCCGCCAAAGGAACGCATGGTCCTTGTAGGCAACTTTATCAACACCGCCATCAAGTAGACCAAGGAGATATCCAAGCCCCTCTAGATTAACATCAAATCGGCGGACTATGTGACGAAGTTCTCGGAGATCCTACGCCGAGCCCCCGAGCATATCTCAAGCTGGAAAGCTTTGTGTGCATGGGCCGGCGCAAGGATGGCTCTGTCAATGGTCAAGGCACATTACGAAAATGCCGACATCGACACGGTGACCTCCAGTATCCCCGACGTCGATGACGAAGGCCAAAAGATAGATCACGAGGCTATCTTGGCGTTGCTCGCGGGTTTTGACACTAGAGTCACCGAGTTGGTCGACCTTAATGTTTTTGTGCGCATAAAAACCATTGACAGCGGCAACCAAAGCTCATCCGAGTCCCTCAACACTGCTGACTTCGAGGAAGGTGACTCTCCTACTGCTGATGATGCTACGTCCAAGTCGCCTGCGCTAGAGGACTGAAAAACATTTATGTAATATTTGTTTCCTCTGAAATGTGTATTCTGAGAAACTACGTGTTAACTTAAGGCGGAAAACAATGGTTGTTCTTTCCCGCTAATCAAGAATTAGTTCCATCATG
The DNA here is from genome assembly GCA_030063025.1 of Avena longiglumis. NCBI lineage: Eukaryota > Viridiplantae > Streptophyta > Magnoliopsida > Poales > Poaceae > Avena > Avena longiglumis. The sequence goes on from CP125973.1 coordinate 162,966,269, forward strand.
TATATATTTTTAAGCAAGTGCTGGCTTATCCATTACTCTGGTTTTTATGCTTGACTTTTCATGAGTCGTAAGACTCGTTGTCGGAACCATGCGCTCAGTTGATGATTCCCAATGGCACCGTCAATAACCTAAGCATAAAATCGCCGACAATAAGTGCCGAAAGTCACTACTCCGGAATCCACATAAAAACGAGAAAGAACGTGTAGACCAGAAAACTTAAGCTAACGACCGTAGGCGGAATTTTCATAAGTGCCATCGCAAAACTTGTGCATAAAGGTTTTATACGATCCAAAAATGAACACTAAAGGAGGTAAAAGACTCAAAAATATGAGTGAACCAGATAGCTTTATTTCATTGATCATATAAGAGGTACACAATAAAAAATGCTAAGTGTAGAAAGGACGTAGCTGTGCTATGTTCCATGGCCGATCAAGCTCCGGGTAGTCATCATCCGGGTCACGTCGCTTACGCTTATGATCCTCATTGGGTCTGTCTTTCAGTTCACGACTGTCAACGAGGTAGTAAGACCCATTGAGCAGCACCTTGCTTATGATGAACGGTCCTTCCCATGGCGGGGATAATTTGTGTGACTTCTTCTGCTTAAGTCGGAGCACCAGATCACCCTCCTTAAACGAGCGATGCCGGATGCGGTGACTATGGTAGCTACGTAGCTTCTGCTGGTAGATGGCGGATATTTGGCATGCCAAAACGCGCTCGTCCTCGAGAAGGTCCACATCTAGGCGTCTGGATTCTTCAGCGTCATCTTCGTCGTAGGAGGCAACTCTTGGTGCATCGTGAAGGATGTCGGAAGGCAGGATGGCTTCTGCTCCATATACCTTGAAGTAAGGGGTGTAGCCGATGTATCTGTTGGGTGTAGTTCGTAAACTCCACAACACAGATGGCAATTATTACGTCCAGGCTCCAGCTGCTCTATGTAGCGGTGCCTCAAGATGTGGCTTGATTCCCTGTAGAATTAATCTATTGGCGCGCTCAACCTGACCATTGGACTGTGGATGTGCCACAGATGCAAGGTCAAGTCGGATGCCCTTATCCCAACAATAAGCTTCCACTTCTCCGAGTGACAAGTTGCTGCTGTTGTCGGTGATTATGCTATGTGGGAGACCAAATCTCAGCACTAGATCCCGGACAAACCTAAGGGCAGTTGCCCCATCGAGCTTTCTAATGGGTTTAGCTTCTATCCATTAGGTGAATTTATCAACTACTACTAGCAGATGCGTAAACCCACATGGTGCCATCTGCAACAGACCAACCATGTCCAGCCCCCAGACTACAAACGGCCAAGTTATTGGTATTGTTTGCAATTCTTCAGCTAGAACATGTGGTTGTCGGGCATAATACTGGCATCCCATGCATGTCTCAGCCAGCTTGTCAGCGTCCGCCTTCGCAGTCAGCCAGTAGAATCCTTGCCGGAAGGCTTTAGCGACCAAAGATCGGGGAACGACATGATGCCCGCAATCTCCGAGATGGATTTCGCGTAGGATTTCAATACCTTCTTGCTGGGAAACACACTTAAGGTATACACCAGTAGTGCTTCTTTTGTAGAGCCGTCCATTGATTATGGTATAGCCCTTTGCTCGACGTACTATTTGCCATCTTTTGACCTCGTTGTTGGGCAAAGTTCCGTGTTCGAGATACTCCATGAACGGTTTGGTCCAAGCTGGAGGGACCTTTGCCACCATGTGGATGAAAGAGTCTATTCTGTCCGGGTTGTCGATGTCTGCTCCCTTCACGGATGGTGTCCGTAGATGCTCCAGGAAAACTCTAGGCGGAATTTGTTTCCGTCCTGATCCAAGCTTAGACAGCAGATCAGCCGCCTCATTTTGCTCCCTAGGTACATATTTGACCTCGTATCCCAAGAAGCTCTTGGCTATCTCGTCCACTTCGTCATGATATGCCGCCATCATAGGGTTCCGCGCATTCCAGGTGCCAGCCACCTGTTAGGAAACCAAGTCGGAATCTCCACAACAAACTATGCGCTTGATGCCAATGTCCTTGGCTACGCGTAATCCGTGAATGAGTGCTTCATACTCCGCCATGTTGTTCGTAGCCTCGAAGTGGATCTACAGAACGTAGTGTAGCTTGTCCCTAGTTGGTGACTGTAGCAGTACACCAGCCCCCGAGCCGTTGAGCAGCTTTGATCCGTCAAAGTGCATCACCCAGTATTCTGGCTCCGGTAACGGAGTAACATCTGGCATCTCCGTCAAATCTGCAACGAAATTCGCCATGGCTTGTTACTTGATAGCGTCGCGTCTCTTGTAGGTGATCTGGAAGGCGGAAAGTTCAATGCCCCACTTCGCGACCCTTCCCGTAGCGTTGCTGTTGTTGATAATGTCGAATAGTGGAGTCTTGCTCACCACTATGTTGGGGTGCTCCTGGAAATAGTGCCTCAGCTTCCGAGAAGCAAGGAATACTCCATAAGCTATCTTTTGGTAGTGCGGGTAACGCTGCTTGGACTCCGTCAAGACCTCGCTTACATAGTAAATTGGTCGTTGAACTCCGTGCTCATATCCTGGTTCCTTCCGCTCTACCACGACGACGATGCTGATTACCTGGTTGGTGGCCGCCATGTAAATTAACATGGGCTCTCCAGGCTCGGGTGCTACAAGGATGGGCGCTGAGGAAAGAATCTCCTTGAGCTGCTTCAATGCTGCATTTGCTTTGTCCGTCCATGTGAATTTGTCCGCCTTCTTGACAAAGAACTTGTGCAGTGAGCCTTCTCTCCAAGTCGGCTGACGAACCGAGTAACTGCTGCAACACAACCTATTAGTCGTTGTATGTCCTTTAGGCATGTCAGACGGTTTATGTTTAAGATGTCCTTGATTTTCTCCGGGTTGACCTCGATTCCATGCTGGGAAACTATGAAGCCCAACAATTTTCCAGCTGGAACCCCGAAGACGCACTTCTTAGGGTTAAGCATCATGTTGTATTTCCGAGGATTATCAAAGGTTTCTTTTAAGTCGGAGATTAAGTCATTTGACTTTTTAGACATCACCGCTATATCGTCCACATAGGCGTGAACGTTCTGAAAAATTTGATCGTGTAGGCAATGCTGCATTGTCCGCTGGTACGTAGCACCTGCATTTTTCATCCCAAAGGGCATCGTGACATAGCAAAACATGTCGTAGGGTGTAGTGAACGAAGTGGCCAATTGGCCCGACTTCCTCATCTTGATCTATTGGTATCCTGAGTATGCATCAAGAAAACACAAAATCTCCGAGCCAGCCGTCGAGTCAATGACTTGGTCAATGCGAGGCAAAGCAAACAGATCTTTGGGACATGCTTTTTTCAAGCCGGTGTAATCAACGCACATTCTTAATTCTTTGGTTCCCTTTTTGGGGACAAGTACAGGACTGGCCACCCATTGGGTGTGAAGGACTTCACGGATAAAACTAGCCTTAAGTAACCTAGCTATCTCTTTGCCTATGACGCGTCTCTTCTCATCTCCAAAGCGTCGTAGAGGTTGCTTCACTGGTTTACATTTTGGATCAATGTTCAAGCTGTGCTCGGCAATTTCCCTAGGTACACCTTTCATGTCGGCAGGTTGCCAGGCAAAGATGACCCTATTCTCACGGAGGAACTCGACGAGCGCGCTTTCCTATTTGGGATCCAGGTTCGTCCAAATGGCGGTGGTCTTGGAGGCATCGCCTACCACAATTAAGTTCCACCGGCTTGGTCTCGATGGCGGCCTTGAATGCTAGAGCGGAGTCGGAAATATGTTTCTTCGATGCGGGCATCTCCGAGGCATCGACCTTGCTCTAGATCTCCTTGAATTCCTCGCTGTAGAGGACAGCTTCCGTGTAGGCCGCTTCTCCAATCTCACAGTCCCTAGCTTTGGCAAAGCTGCCGGATACGGTGATGAAACCGTTTGGTCCGGGTATCTTGAGTTTGTTGTAGACGAAGCATGGCTTGTCCATGAAGGTGTGGAATATGTCGCGGCCGAATATGACGTGGTGCACGCTCTTGAAGGGGACCACCTCGAAGGTCATGCGCACTTGGCGGTAATTATTAACATCACCAAAGGCGACCTAAAGTGTGATGCACCCAAGGGACCGAGCCTCCCGACCAGGAACTACGCCGTGGAAGATGGTGTTGGTCCACCTTAGGTTTGCCTCCGTAAGTTCATCTTCTGCAGTGTATCTAGGTACATTATGTTGATGCTGCTTCCACTATCCACCATACATTTGGTGAACTCATTGCCGTCAATCAAGGGTTTGATGACCATGGCGTATTGGTTCTCCGTAGGGATGAGGTCTGGGTGATCCTTCTTATCCCAAGTAATTGGAATCTCCGACCAGCATAGTAACTGGGGAACTGGGGGGAGAGTAGCCATCAGTATCCTCATGGAGGTCTTTTGTTGTCGGACGGTGGGGGTACCAAGGAAAGTGTAGAAAACTGCCGCCTTATTCTCGAAGGGGTTCTTGCCTTTGCCCTTGCTCTTGGCGGCGTGCTTGGGGTCAATTTCCTCGTCCATGTCACTTGAATCCTTGGACTGCTCCTCCTTCTTCTTCCCCTTGCCCTTGCCTCGCGGTCTGTTTTTCCGACTTTGCTTGTAGCCAGACTCTGGGTCCTCCTTGAGGTCATTGACGAACTTGCAGTGGTGATTGGTGTGGGTGGCCTTGCCGTTGGCGTCGAGGTGTACGAGGCACGGCATATCGTGGTACTCCTCGTAGGTTTGGGGAACACGGAGCGCTACCGAGGTAGTTTCACTTCCTCGCTGCTGCCCACGACCAGCTCCCCGTCCTCGGCCATGCTGTTCGCCATCACCTCGTACTGCGAAGGTCATAGCGACCATGTAGGGAGTTTGCTTTTCTTCTGGTGCGGTTTTCCGCTTTGTGCTGCTGTTCCTCCGATCTTGAGTTGGAACGGCCGTTGCCGGCAGAGAGCCGCGAGCATCATCGTCGGCAGCTGCGAACTCACTGGCCAACTGAATCATCTGGTTCAAGTCTAGCTGGTGATTGTCCTGCAAGCGCTTTAGCTTATGTTAGAGCAACGTAACCCTTTCCAACCCATCGATGAAGGCAGCCATGGCGGTCTGAGCGTGCACTCCTACGCAGGAATTCTTCATATCCAGCCAGCGGGAGAGGTAGGCGCGAGATGTCTCGTCTTTCACTTGCACGCACCGCTGTAGATCGCCAACAGTACAGGGACGCTTGTACGTACCCTCGAAGTTCTTTGTGAACGCTTCTTTCATGTCCAACCAATTGCAGATGGATTTCTCTGGCAAGTCATCAATCCATTGATGGGCCGTGCTCGCCAACATGCATGGGAGGTACTTGACCACAATGTTGGGGTTACCCCCCGCAATCTCCACCGCGTTGCCGTTGTCCTGCAACCATGTAGCTGGCTTGGCGGTGCCATCATAGGGCTTGATGGTCTTGTCAATCCGGAAACCTTTGGGATAAGTTGCGGAACGTATTACAGGTCCAAAGCAACATGGTCCTAGGTATGGTCCTTCCCGGGCCTCGTGGATCTTGTCTATATGAGAACGTGTGTCGTATGGCTTCAGGCTTCTTTTCTTCTTGCCATCAGGGGATGGGCTGCGTGAACGACGCGGGCCTCCTCCGCCATGGTGGCTGTTAGGTGGTGACGGAGGCAGAGGTGGCGGTGGGTTAGCCTTCTTGCTGTTACCCTCCTGCGACGCCTCACGCTTGTCGCGGTTTCTTGTCGGACACGAAGGGTCATGGCGCGACCTGCTCTTGTGTCCTTGGATGTGCTCTCCGTCATGAAGGGTCTGCTCCGTGTTGTCGCGGATGACATGCCGCTCTGCCTTGGCGGGGGAAATTGTACGATGTTGAGCCCTGGTTTCTTCGCGATGTCAGGGTGAGCGGGGTAGTGGCGATGGGCGACGAGGTTGGGCCTTACCTCCATGGTCGGAGGATATGGGGTTAGCATCCTTCCTGTTGCGCACATCCCTCCGTCTTAGTTCTGACGAACCCGTCTGAGACCCGACATCAAGAGGAGATCTGTCCCTTGGCGGCTTATGCTGGCTAGACTGGAAAAATGCTGGGTCAGACTCAAGCCTCTGAGAGGTGGCCTTTTCCTGTTGTTTCACCGCCTTGGCCACTAGGTCATAGACCTGGTCCACCGCTTCAGGCGATCTATCCTGCTCGAGAAGGGTCTTGGCGACGGCGAGGTTGAGGAGAGGAGTGGGCATCACCTGTCTACCTTCACTGTCAATGTATGGCTTGGCTTGTGCCGGCTTCGAGGGAGCCCATCCTAGGTTTCGCCGCACACCAGGATCGTTGATGACGCGAGCCAGAGCTTTCTTGGCCTTCTGCTGCTGCAACAGAGTCTTGTACTCGGCCTCCATTGCTCTAGCTTTCTCTATGGACTTCTGCACATTGGCCAGATCTCGATCTAGCTTCGCGCCTTGCTCCGCGATGGCCCGCGCTTCCTCTAGTAGCTGCTAGTGCTTCTCGTCAAGCTGGACTACACTGCGAATATGAGCCACGGTCATAGGCTCGACGAGGAGATTGCCATACATCACTCTATCAGCTGGAGTAACTTGGGAAGCAGCAGCCGTAGATGCCGGAGGCGGTGGTGGCGGGCCGGTGCTGAGTTCATGCGGCTGTTGCATTGGGTTAGGCGGAGGGGGCATGTCCTTTGCGCGATCATTGCCAGCAGCAACAGGTGGTCCCTTCCCCTTGTCTAGTGCTGCAGGCGGAGCTCTTCCGGGTTGATCTTCATCCATCGCCGTCCCGATGGTGACGAACACTTCTCGGGACGCGACGGCGTTGTTGGCCTGCTCATCGCACGTGTACTCCTCCATCTCCTGCATGGCAGAGTCTAGCTCCTCCGGGCTGAAATCTATCTCGTCCGAATCTGCACTAAAGTCGGTGTAGAGCGCGTCAATCACAGAGTCGGAGGGTGCTGGGGCTTCCTCGATGACGGGGGGTGGAGGAGCAATAGCAGCGACGATGACTGGAGGTGGTGGCGGCGGTGGCAGCAGGAGGCGGTGGTGGCGGTGGCTGAATCGGAGGGGCTCCGTCAATGAGCGCAAGAGATATCTGAGCTGACTCTTCGGTCTCCTCATAGTTGTTCACGGTGTTCACCATGCTTTCGAAGGTGAGGCGTTCCGAAGCCTTCTACCGCCTTAGAGAATGCCGGAGAAGCGCACCTTGGTCCTGTCCTTCCACCGGTGATACATGGCATCATCATTGGGGTAATGTGCCAGAATGGCCCGTATACGGAGCCACCTGGCGAGGTAATCGCGGGGGTTTTCGCCCTCTCTCTAAACGCAACGCGCCAGATCGAAGATGGTAACCACGTCGACGAAATTGGATCTCTGCAGTCCAGACGCGCGGATGAGGCCGGCGGACTTGCAGCCATCTTCCACCGTTATATCCTGCACAGGGGCGGTTTGGGTGGGCCTTGAATTTTTCTGATCTTTGCCGGCAAACTCCGAAGAGAGATCTGACATTGATCCTTCCGTGAACGTATCCTACCCGTAGGCGGTCCGTGCGGGTCTTGATGCTCCTCCGACTCCTAGGGAACTAGTGCCCGAGTCGGTTTCTCCGACGAAGAGATGGATATCTCCGATGGGGACGATCGATCACCGCGTAGGGTTCGTCTTTGCTGGGATCCAGAAATCGTCGGGAGGGACAATTGGAATGTTGCTGGAGAAGAGAACATGATCGATGGCTATGGTTTCGCTGATTCCCGCGAAGATCTTGGTCCTCGCCCGCTGAAGAGCCTGAAGCGCCTCTTGCCCCACGGTGGGCGCCAACTATCATGGTATTGCCGACGAGTACGCCATGGAGGGGTCCTCATAGTGCGTGTTTAGAGACGTGGGGGAAGGCGGACGGTTGATGGGTACGAGGTAACATAGCTTACCTAGGTTTAGATTGCGGTGACCCAGCATACCACTGCATGATGTAGTATACTATAGTCCTTGACATAACACCAATGAAACACCGTTCACTAGTATTACATCCCTCAGAATGGCACAACAGAAACACAGCGGGTCCAATACATGGCTAAAGGTTACAACTCACTCTTTACACAAGATCTAGAGAACACTCTAGGTTAAAGAGAGAGAAATAACTTCTTACGGAGAAGAATCAAAGATAAACAATGCAAGAACTATAATACTATTATGACTAGTATTTTAACTAAGGGATTGGTATTGCTACTATTGCAATACACTACAGAATTAGTTTCTTTGGCTAGAGATTATATTCCTATCTATGTAGTAATTTCGTCTTCACTTGAGTTGATGTATATGTTGACTTCCTTTGACTTCATTGAAGAGATTTGGCTTTGGATGACGAGTCCCGGAGTATAACTTGATGTGGATGTTGTCTATTCCGGCTTCAGAATCTAGCAAGGGTTAAGAAGATACTTTGAGTACGAGCGTACTTAGCAAATTCACTAGAAAGGAGTGTTTGATGCACTATAACTACAACCACAGACCATAGGTCATAGGCAATGCAAGTTTTCATAAACATTTCTTCAAAAGTTGCTTTTATTCTGAAAAACTATGTCCGTCAGCCTTCACGGGTTTCCCAGAACTTTCATGGAGTTCCTTTCCCGCAGGGTTCGTATCTCCTTCCCGGAACAGGGAGTAACAAGTTACAGTTCTTACACTCTGCAGAGGTGCGTTACTTTACCCATGAGAGATCAAGTCTTTATTGCACAACCGGGCAGCTTATTCCCGTCCACAATTCCATGACGTGGGGCCCAGAAGATGATCCAATCCAATCACTGCCCCCTTCGCAACCTCGCATGCCTCCTTGGTGTATACCATGCCCACAAAATGAATTACGGCAATGGTTCGTACAAACCGCTAGATGCCAGAACTATCGTGGGACGTTGAGGGTTCCCACCCATATGCTGCATATCCTCTACGAATTACCAATTAATATGCACGCTTCGAGGATAACAGCCACGACCTGCACATACGGCTTCATGCGAGAGGAAGAAGATACAGCTGAATTCTCTGTCCCATTCCAAATCTCATGGTCAACGCGTAATATACGGCGTAAGAATCACTGGCGCCATTGGTTGTTAAGTCCTAGGTGATATAGTTCTGAATAGTGGTATTCCAACTATCAGATTTACTTGATTAGCTGATCATCCTGGATCAGTAACCAATAGTTCACAATATTATAGAAAATAGTGTTTTCTGACCTTTTTCAAATGAAGGTGAGGACAACACTGGATTTGTAAAATACTTTATAGAAAATAAACAAAGGACATGAGCAAGTGTGAACTTGCCTTTTGTGATTGCAAGATTATGCACTCACGGTCTTCAAGATAATATAAGATCCGAAATCTGAAATCATCATCACTGGTCCGGTAAGGACTAATGTTTAAAGAAGCAATATGTTCTTATGCATAAGTAATGTGATGCACGTTATAAACACGAATCCCGGGGATAACGTGGTTCTAGGGTTCAGATTCTGGAAATGGTTACTTTAGAATGTGTTGTCCTTTTAGATAAGTTTCACACTTGTGCTTCTTATTAGGGCTCGTGAGTGTGTGTGAACAACACATATTTATGCAGCAATAAAATATATGGTTATGAAATGCTATTCAAGATTGCTTATATAAGAGTTCTTGTTTGAAGTGGCAAAAAGAATAACATTTGAAGAAAAGTTTACTTTTCTAAGGTTTAAACAATATTTGTGATTACTTAGTGGTGGTCGATGTTATTTTTGCTTGCCTGAATAGTTTGGCTTGAGATGCTTTATAACTTAACTAGTTCAGACCAAAGTTATCTATAAAACATATTACAATGTTTATAGTGTTATACTTAAATTCTTGTAGACTAAAGTTAACTTTAAAACAAATATAGTTTGAGAGTATAATGTTTATAACCTTTGTACCTGGTGTACTTGGTAATGTTGCTTTAAAGTTACTTAAGAATGATTATACTTTTACTTGGTGTAGTGGTTTATTGAGTTTATAATGGAATAGTATCATTTACCTTTTTATAGATGAGGGGTTATAGTGTATGAACCAAGATATAATATTACTTAACTACCTATGGACTTACAATAGTGTGGTGATAGTTTTTTTAATATGGTGGTTAAAGTAGATAGAAAGGATCTGATTTGTTCACAAGTTGTTCTTTAAGGTTTTTATCATGAATTGGAATCCTTTGAGAATATAATCTTCACTTATGGTTGAAGATAATGTAATAAAAAGGTGTTTATAATGTTTTAAACCATTATGACTTCATATTGTTAATATTTAAGACTAATACTATTTATTAGACTTAGTTGACTCATTTTAGTAATATTAACAAATTTTATTTATTCTTATATGAATTATTAATTAAGTAAATAAGTTTAAATTTGAGTTATTAAAATATTTAAATTTTTAATTAACTCAAAAGTGGAATATTATATTTTCAAAATGTAGATATTCTTTTTTTGATCATTTTGGTATATTATATTTATTTTTATGATTTATAAATAATAAGATATGATTTTTATAAGATTTAATTCTTTAAAAAAACTTAATAGATAATAAATATTTAAGTAAGTGAAATAAAAATGCATGATTATAGTTTTAAGTTATAGTCTTTATTTTTCTAAGATTTTTGGTATTTTATTCATATTTCTAATATTTACCATTATTGGAATATGAATTATCTAAGTTTGATTTCTTTTAAAATTCTTATTAAACCACAATTGTTTAAATAATCATCAAAATATTAGTTGATAATAAGTTTAAGTTGTAGATTTTATTTTTCTATAATTTTTCATATATTATACACATTTTTCTGAATTATAAATCAAAAGTTATTAATTAAACAAGATTTAACCATTTATTTAATTTCTGGAATATTAATAATTGAGCTTATAACATTTTATTTATTTCTTAATTAGGAATTAACTTTTTACACCGCACCTACATCTAGCCTAAGTCACTGACTAGTGGGCCTATGTCCACCTCAGCTCTCAGGTTTAGAAAATGTATTTGTTATCGACCCTGTCTCTATCCCTAGTCAATGACATATGGGCCCAAGGCCATGTCATCAGCCACGCGAGACAAAGACTGGTCAAACTAGCTGACGTGGCCAGGGATGATCTCACCCTGACGTCACCTCGCCGGTGGCATGGCAGACGACGGCGAGGAGATCAGTAGCGTGCGAGCTAGCGGGTGTGCAGGGGCTTGTTCGAACCAGAACAACGAGGCGAGTAGGATAGTGGTGGTGCCGCTGGTTTTTGGTAATCGGAGAGCAACCGACGATGAGCTTATGCGGCGGTTCTTGCGGGTGATTACGGTGGCATGGCTTTACGAAGCAAACAAAGCATCGACGCATGTTAAGAGACTCAGTGACTCACCAGGAACACAACGGTGTGCTTGATTTGGCGAGGCGCGGTCGGAGATGACGGTGAGGTCGACGAACAACGTCAAGAACCGAGGGTGCGATTGGGTCAATTCACGCCTCCTCCGCAGGTGCAAGGTGGGGCAATCGAATGAGAAGAGCACGACGGCCTCCACCGTGGTCTTATCTGGCCGAGGCGAGCACGGAATCGCCGGCTTCGGCTCACCTCCAAGCTAGGGTTCTCAGCATGGTTGGGGAAACGAGGTAGATAGGTTTTCAGAGGAGGGAAATGAGGATGAGGACGAGAAGGGACATCGCGGTGGCCTCCTTATCCTCTCCTGGTGACGGCGACGTTGATCTTGGCGCAAGGACGACGATGACGGCATCTGGCGGCGGCGAGCTCCTCCATCGAGCTGCCTGTGTGCGTGAGGATGACGACGACGTGACTTTTGCGAAAAACTCCCTGGCGATTCTTTCAGCTCAACCCGCGGTCCTTCTTTAGTCCCACTTGTCAGTCACAGATGGAAACGGACTGGGCTGGTTGCTGGGCTATTGTGGATTGCACATGGGCGTCAGATAAGGAAAGAGAAGTTGGGCCACAGCCAGGTTTTGTTTTTTTATTCGTTTCCCTTTTTCTATTATCTGTTTTCCTTTTCAGATTTGTATATAATCTTTAATTTGAACTTTTCTATGTAGAATTTATTTGCTGGATAATTGTAGTAATACTAAAATATATTTAGTATCATTTGTGAACTATTATTATATAATCTTTTTATATTTCTTTTATTTTCTCAATATGAACCCCTTTTAATATTTTGTAGAAGCTTTTTTTTATTATTTTTCTTTCCTCTTTTAACCATGGATTTATTGAATGATATATTCTTATTTGGTTATAAAACTTAACTCTAGTTGGCTCATAGTTTGAATAGAAATTTTATATGTATAATGATCCTATATCATTATTTGATACATGAAATATAAAAGAAATTAATATGGTTAGTACTACTCCCATTAATTTGGAAAATGGCAATGTATATATTCTATTATGATAACAAAGAAGTTTAGGATTTTGGATTATGATTATTTACCCTAGGGTTTAGGGTTTTTAATATACTTAGATTCCTTTATGGATCTGCGTAAAGATTTAATAACTAAGCATATTGTTTTCTGTTTGGGATATTTGATGACATCACCTTTAGTACTAGAAGGTTATATTTAGAATATTGTATAGAAAGGAATTGATAAAGATACTCCTAAGCACATAGACTTATGATGGTTGGAATTGGTAGAGAGGTGCTCAAGTGATTTGTTATAGGAAAATATTCCTATACAGTGATATTAACATAAGATGATGAATCAATTCCCTGAATGGACATTATACTTGGTTTAAGATTTAGAGTTGGTTATTTAACAAGAATGCCTATTTTCCATTATTCAACATCCTTGACCTTTAATTAAAGAATTCCTTTCCTAGATATAATACTTCTTCCTATCCATCATCATAATTAGTATGATGAGCTTTACTTCACAAGAATGTTCTTATTTACCTTTTATTCTTCTAAACTCATTGATGAATCTAATGAGCTTGACATTGAAGCTTTTATAGTTTCCTTATATTCATTCTGAATTATGTCCACTACTCTAATATTGATAACCTTCCATCCAACAAGTAGTTCCTTCAAACTCCACTCATAATCTTCCTTAATCATCCATCACTAATATTCCTCCATCAGATGTATGTATCCAACTACCCTTCTCTAAGGCTTATTCTCCTTCAAAATAAATAACGCTACTTCCATAATCCATGCTATACTGGCTTTAATTGAATCATATTGTCTTATATTTACTCTAGTAACTCATACTCCAACCTTTCATTATATTAATGTGACCTTGAATGGTTAACCTAGGATAATATATCTAGATTAGGGTCCAATAATGTTCTATCCACCAATGTCACTTATACCGGATATAAGCATTCAATCTTGGTGAATAAAGCATGATTATTATAATCTTTTGATCCTTTATGGTTTAGGTTTCCAGTTGGCTAATCAAGGCTTTATCAATACAAAATTACAGTTGTACTATAACTATCTTCTGTTTAGCTCTATTGGATTAAGAGATATAATTCATTGACTATACCTACTTGATCCAATAGATTGGGTAATATAAATAATTCTTCTATTATCTAGGAGGGATTTAACTCCATCAATTATCATATTGATTGGATTATTTTCAATCATTCCTATCCAATAGATGACATCTTAAATTAGCATCACTATTTACCTCTTCTTACTTCTTTCTTTATAAGCCTTAAGTGAATGCTATAATAAGAACAAGAGTTGATAGGTCAAGAACTGATAGGTTAAGAATTGGTGAATCAATAGTTGATTACTCAACATTGATGAACAACAATCATAGGGATAGGATTCAATAGAGATGATAAGGATTGATATGGAAAGAAAGATATATGGTGAATGATATTGACTTAGTCTCTTTCCAACCCAAACTCATTAAAGAGTTAAAGTTAGGTATTACTATGAAACTCATAGTAAGAATAGATAAGACTAAGATAGGTCAGAGTTAGTCATTACATTTATATTGCTTCAGTTTGTAATCTTAACTTGGCACTTATTAATTATTTAAGCAATGTATTATGAGTAGCATTTTATTATATTTGATCTACCCTTAGATCAAATCATGTTTACCCAAATAGGGTTTTAGCAAAGGTCCTATTGAAATTTATCACAGTCAACTTGATGATCTACTTTAATTCCATCAAGTTGAGAGAAGCTTCAATCACTTTGACAAGTTTTGTTTAAAAGCGCGAAAATTATTTGGATTTTCTATGCATGAATGCAATGCACACATCTGGGTTCAGCTTATTTCTAAGCTCTAATGCTGGGATGTTACACAGATCCCACAACGGTGGCGGAATCCTACTCCTGCTATAAATCACTATAAGGGCAATACGCCGAGTTACAAGGATTGGTTTGTTGTGCGAGGTGTATGTTAATCGATGCCCTAAAGGCTCGCATAGGCCCGACTTATATAGTCGCCAGGTCCTAGGATTACAGGGAAAAGTCCTAGCCGGACAGGTTACAGAGTCCTACACTTGTTACAACTAGTCTAGCGTGTCTTGCACTCCAAGGCTCCGGGTACATCTATGACTCATCTGTAGCCTTCCTTTATCCGGCATGGGCCTCCCTTCTAGATCCATCTAACTGGGCCGCCCAGCAGGACATGGGCCATGCTACCAATTGTGGGCCACCCGGGTTATCCGGATAGAGGACATGCTATGAGGATACCCATATAGCATATCCCCAACAGGCTGAGGACCTGGAAAAGCACTGCTTGTTTCTACTCGAAGAGGCTGCGCGCATCATCGAGATGGGACAGCAGTTACAGTGATCCTGCCAAATATCAGTCAGATTTCAAGCGACACCCAAACAAGACAAGGGGAGGTCCGTTTCTTGCTAACAAGAATCCGGATATCCACAAAGATTTATTTGACGGAAAAGATGGAGAGAAGATTCGAGTCTACAACACGCCATTGGAAAATGCTGCTGCAGCTCGAGCCACCCTCGCCAACAATCCATCTCCGTAGCAGGTCCAGCAGTGCATCGCATTGCTGGATAAAGGATTAAAGCAGCAGAAGACGGCTGCGTCATTTAGTGGCAAGCTGTCCTCAAAGTCTGAGTTTTGCCACACTGGCGCCGACCAAAGCGCTAATGTAAGGCTCCGCAGGGATACGACTCAATGCTATCATCCCTGTGGAGAAGAAGAAGAAAATTCAAGAACCGGATCAAATGACCACTATCGCAGGCCGGCACGTGACTGGGCAAGAGTTATTTCGGCTGCGTCAGAAGATGCCATCAGGGCAATGGTTCCTCATCAGGACCATCGTCGTCAAAACAACCGCTATCGAGAAGACCCAGAAACACGCCGCCAGCAAGAGGAGCAAGATCGGCTAAGGATGCCACCACCGAGCCATCCGGCTGGTAACGTCAGATGAAGAGATGATCCGGATCATCCTGAATCTAGTAGGGACGGTGCTCGAAGAAACAGGCATCAGAGTTAGCATAATGAGGCTCCACCGCCACCACCAAGAAACCCAGCCGGAAATAATCCACCAGGGCCACCATCGCCTCCTAGAAGTGACCATGAAGGATCACGTCGTAGCCATGGAAGTCGCAGGGGTGGAGGCGGCAATGGTGAGAGGAGAAGCAGAAATCCGACTCCACCGCGTAGAAGTCTTGAGCCTCCAAGGCACAGATCTCTCTCACCAAATGACGCTCGCCATCGCATCGAATCAAACATAGAAGCGCGTAGGTACGAGGAAGAAGATGTGTATGTGGGACCCAAATGCTTTGGACCACGCATACATCAAACCAGATTTCCGGTTTACTTTGGTATCGCCAAACACATTCAGCCCTATGACGGTGCAGCTCGGCCAGATACCTGGCTCCAAGATTGTTTCCAGGCTTTCTGCATCGCCAAAGGAGGAAACAACTTGGTTGCACTCCGATATCTCCCACTTATGCTGAGGAAGACGGCTCGATCATGGCTCAATGAACTGCCAGAGAATTCAATTCACAACTGGTATGATATGCAAAGTGCGTTCTTTTCAAACTTCGAGGGAACATACAGGAGGCCCTGCATATTCAGAGACTTGCAGCGTTGCACCCAAAGACCCGGAGAAACATGCCGGGTTTACCTCGGACGCTGGATCGACACGAAGAACTCCTGTGAGGGAGTAAACGAGCAAACTGCGATAGAAGCCTTTATTGCAGGACTTCCAGTCGGACTATTACATCATAGACTAAAGCGTGACCACATCACAGATTTGGGAGAAATGATAGAAACGACAAGCAAATATGCTGATGCCGATGATGATTCAGAAGGGATGCTAAATTTTCTGGCCAATCCCAATGCGGCCAAACAGCCAAAGCAAACTCAGAAGCGCAAGAACACCTCGGACGAAAAGCCGTCTCCGGACAACGCAGCTGTCAACGCAATGTTCGGATATGCAGGACGAGGAGGGCGCGGAGGCGGCCGGGGTAGAGGCCGAGGAACTTCCCGAATCCAGGGCAAAGGAGACCAGCAACCCGGAAGAACCTATACCTGGGCTGACATTGCCAATAATCCGTGTGTCCACCATTTGGATAGTAATGGAGGATCTACCCACACAAATTCCGATTGTCGTTTCAACGACAACATCAAGAAAGACGAATCCGCTGGCTAGAGAGCCAAGCGACAAAAAGGAAACAAAATCCTAAAAAGGAAAGGTGCCCAACGAAGATTCCGATATGGAAGAAGCGGAAACCGCTGCAGAGCCCAAGTTGGATGGAAAGAAAACTTTTCCGACTAAGAAATACACGTAAGTCTACTTCCTTGGATCCCAACCTGCCAAGGAAAAGAAGGCGGTTCTCCGTGAGCTCAATGCCATGGTTACGACTGTCCCACAGTTTCTGGATTGGTCGGATGTAACCATCACCTTTGATGGTTCAGATCACCCGAGGAAAACACATCGTCGGGGAAAGTACCCTCTGGTCGTCAATCCTCTTATTGACGGCTATGAGTTTTCTAAAACACTCATGGACGGTGGAAGCAGCATCAACATTCTCTACATCGAAACGCTCCACCGCATGAAGCTGCACGAGAGCCAGTTGAGTTACAATAGTGTAACTTTCCATGGCATTGTACCAGGGAGACAGGCGTATTCTATGGGTGAGATTACTCTGGACGTGACATTCGGATCCCGGGACAATTACCGGACCAAGCCACTCTCCTACGAGGTGGTACCGTTCAAAAGTGCTTACCACGCCATCTTCGGACGTCCGGCTTACTTGGCGTTCATGGCCCGTCCCTGTTACATCTACAACATGATCAAACTTCCAGGTCCAAAGGGCGTAATCACCGTACAAGGAAATCCGAGGAAGGTGCAAGAGTGTGACAAAGGATCTGTTGCCTTCGCCGAAGTCGTGCTGCATGCCCAAGAGTACCAGGAGATCAAGAAGACCATCAATCCGTCTGAGATGCCCACTACAAACAACGAGGTGCCGAAGCCAAGTTTGCAGTTCAAGGCGTCAGAAGAGACGAAGAAAACGTCGCTGAAGGAAGATGATCCCTCCAAGAGGACGAACATAGGGGTAGGCTTAGGCCACGCATAGGAAAGCGCGCTCGTCGAGTTCCTCAAAGCTAATAGTCATATCTTTGCATGGCAGCCTTCTGACATGACCGGAGTACCTAGGGAACTTGCCGAGCACTCTCTTAATGTGTACCCTGATGCTAAACCCATCAAACAGTCCTTACGGCGGTTTGGTGATGAAAAGCGCAAATCAATAGCCAAGGAATTAGCCCGCCTAGAGTTAGCAGATTTTATAACATAGGTCATCCATACAGATTGGGTGGCAAATCCTATACTCGTCCCTAAAAAGGACACCATTGATTTAAGGTTGTGTGTTGATTATACCGCTTTGAACAAGGCATGCCCAAAAGATCTGTTTCCTTTGCCAAGAATCGATCAAGTTATCGACTCAGCGGCAGGGTCAGAATTACTCTGTTTTCTCGACGCATACTCCGAATATCACCAAATACCGATGAAAAAGTCGGATCAAATTAAGACGTCTTTCGTCACTCCTTTCGGAACCTTCTGCTACAAAACTATGCCTTTTGGCTTAAAAAACGCAGGAGCAACATATCAATGTACTATGCAACGTTGTCTCAATGACCAAATCGGACACAACATCCATGTATACATAGATGACATAGCAGTTATGTCCAAAAAGAAGGAAAATTTAATTTCCGACTTGGATGAAACGTTTGCTAGTCTACTAAAATTCAACATGATGCTAAATCCGAAGAAGTGTTTCTTTGGAATTCCAACCGGAAAATTGTTAGGTTTCATCGTCTCTGAACAAGGCATAGAGGTGAACCGAGACAAAATCAAGGAAATCCTAAATATTACCAGGCTGACTTGCCTGAAGGACGTACATCGTCTCACTGGTTGCATTGCAGTAGTGAGTCTGCTCGTCAGCCGGCCCGGCGAAAGAGCCGCACCTTTGTACAAACTCTTAAAGAAAACCGGCAAATTTGTCTGGACTCCGGAAGCCGAAACTGCCCTGCAAAGTTTGAAAGATCTACTTTTAAATCCACCAGTTCTCGCAGCGCCAGAATCTCAGGAGCCTATGTTACTCTACATTGCAGTGACCAACAAGGTCTTAATTGTGGTAACAGTAGTTGAGCGCGAGGAAGAGGGCCACGATCATAAGGTGTAGTGGCAAACTTATTATTTAAGTGAGGTCCTGACAGAATAAAAACAACAGTATCCACACCATCAAAAGCTAGCCTATGGAGTGTTCTTTGCATCCAGAAAGCTACGCCACTATTTTCAAGAGCATAAGATCACAGTGGTGATCACCGCTCCCCTGCAAGATATAATCAATAACCGCGACGCTACAGGACATGTCGCAAAGTGGGGAATAGAGCTTACAGCTTTCGACATTGAGTACAAACCACGTACAGAAATCAAGTCCTGAATACTTGTCGACTTTGTCGTCGATTGGACAGAAACGGCAGAAAACTCAGGCCCTCCAGACTCGGACTTTTGGACCCTTCACTTTGACGGATCAAAAGAACGAGGAGGCTTGGGGGCTGGCGTGGTGCTCAAATCACCCCAAGGAGATAAGTTGTTCTATGTGTTGCAAATACACTTTACGACAACCAATAATATTGTCGAGTACGAAGCACTGCTGCATGGAATACGCATGGCCAAAATTATTGGCATATCATGACTCATGTGTTACGGAGACTCGAATTTAGTTGCTCAGCAAGTATCCGATATCTACAACACAAAGAAGCACATGGCAGCGTACAAAATTGTTGTGGATGAACTATCTAAATCGTTTGAGGGTTTTGAGGTTTAACACATCCCTTGAGCAGAAAATGAGTAAGCAGATGCTCTATCAAGAATAGGCTCTACGCGGAAACAAGTACCGGATGGCGCTTTTTAGAGCATTTAAGGGTCCCCTCCATAGTCGGAATTGATGAGGACTATCCGACGAAATCCGACTCACCTTTAATAGCAGTTCTAGCTGTAATCCCTAGCTGGATAAAACCCTATCTGCATTTCCTGATAGACGGAAAACTACCCGAAGACGTAGCCTTGAGCCTACAGATTGTCCGACGAGCAAAAGCCTACACTATAATAAATGGTGAGCTATATAAACGGAGTGTTTCTGGCGTCTTTGAGAGATGTATTTCTTCGGAAGAAGGAGCGGAAATCTTAAGAGAAATCCATGAAGGCGAGTGTGGTCACCATGCTGCAGCCAGATCCTTAGTGGCAAAATCTTTTAGACACGGATTCTTTTGGCTTATAGCTAAGGCGGATGCCGATAAAATGGTCAAAACGTGCAAGGGCTGCCAAAAGTATGCTCATCAGGCACATGTTCCGGCTGAGCAGCTGCGAACAATCCTTATTACATGGCCATTCGAGGTCTGGGGGCTTGATATGGTAGGGCCGTTTCGCACGGCAAAATGTCAATTTACTCACCTACTAGTGATGGTGGATAAATTTACAAAATGGATTGAGGCTAAACCCGTAACAAGTTGTGATGGAGCCACAGCTAGAAATTTCGTCGAGGACGTAATCATCCGATTTGGATATCCGCACAGTATAATTACTGACAACGGGAGCAATTTTTCCATAGGGTAACTTGCCGAATTCTGCGAAGAACAAGGGATCCGACTTGATATTGCATCAGTCGCGCATCCACAAGCTAATGGACAAGTCGAAAGAATCAACGGCCTTATTTTGCAAGGAATCTGACCTCGCCTCGAGGCACCGCTTCATCGGGCTGTAGGGGCTTGGGCGGAAGAATTACCGTCTGTGATATGGAGCTCACATACAACTCCTAACATATCAACTGGCTATACTCATTTATTCTTGGTATACGGTGCAGAAGCAGTTCTAGCAAGTGATCTGATTCATCAGGCTCCACGAGTCAAAGCATATATCGAAGAAGATGCAGAGGTTTCTCGACAAGATGATCTCAATATAATCGAAGAAGTACGCGTCGTTGCTGAGCAGAGATCTACAGCCTATCAGCAGAAGTTACACAAGTATCATAGTCAGAGAGTGCAAAATCGTTCTTTTAGAAAAGGCGATTTGGTTCTCCGACTTGTGCAAAAAACAAAGCACAAACTTTCCCCAATTTGGGAATACCTTTTATGATTAGCCGAGTTCTGCATAATGGGTCATATTATTTAACCGACATGAGAACAATCAAAGAAAGACCTGATACTCAGAAGAGAAAGAGAGATGGTGGCAGCACAGACCCGGATGAAATAGACCGTCCATGGAATATGGCACAGCTACGTCCCTTCTATTCTTAGTTATATTTCCTTGTAATCATATATGTACATGTTCAAAGTGAAATAAAGTGTTGGTTTCCTCATATTTGATCTTTGAGAAGTTTTTGCCATCTTATTTCCAAAAGAGCATGTAATTTTCTCAAAATCCCAGAATGCTTGAAAGTACTTTATGCTCATGTTCGTTCTGGTTATGATTTTGAATATCTAAAAATGTTACCTTAGGGTACAATATTTAATTTACTTTCTATACTTTGATTCTTTATCTGATTGCTTAGACGTGGGCATTTTTTGAGTAATGAGTGGTTGGTACTGGAAGCCGGCTTTGTTTCTGAATTTAAACTGGTTTAGCAATTGCGCTCCTTTGCTCGACAATGTTTTCGTGCTAAGGTTGTCCGACCCATGAAAGGGACGAGGCAGAGAGCTGGTTAAACCGATAAGCATAGGAATAAAATATGCAAAGTGCTTCAGAAATTTTCAAGCACATGCATAAAAATATATAAGAAAAAGTGATAAGATAGTAAAAGCATTAGTTTTTACAGGGCCGGCACAAAATAAACATTGTATCCATCATTACATTTGCCATGAGTTCAAGATAATGCATAGAAATTGTTTATGCTGCAGGCGGTGGTGATGAAGCAGGTGGAGCACTGGAGTCGACCGTATTTTCAACCTCGATCTCAGACTCGGAAGCATTGCTGGCTTCTGGCTCCTAGGGCAAGGGAGGCATGACGATGGATTCGAAGAATGGCTTCGTATAGTTGGTCATCTCCGCCACTCGACAAGCATAACCTGCACAAGACTCTTGGATGGCCTTGATGTCTTGCGGGTTACCCTCATCATCCTCCTCGGCAATGCCCTTGGTGACGTGCCAGATTTCCATCTCGCTATGGTGGCACATCACCATGGTTAGAGCTATTTGCGCAGCAGTCCGAGCATAGGAGATCTTCCAGTCTTTGATCAGGTTCGGAATCTCCTTGACATTTTCCCTCACCTCGTGCACTGACATTATGTGCAAGTCAGAAAGGTTGACGGACTCGCTGGCCTCTTCTAGAGTTTGGCGGAAGTCGTACAAGACATCTCCGACGAGCTTAATGGGCTTGAGGTGAGGTTCGGAGGTAGGAGAATCGCAAAGATTAGGGGGGCTAGGAAAGAACCAAAAAGTCAAAATTCGGCTGAAAACGAAAGTCGAAAAATCAATAGCAAAAGATAAAGATTCAGAAATCTTACCTAGCACAGAGTGACTCCATTCATTATGCTCCTTGCGGAGGCTGTCTAGTTCATTGGTTGTGTCCTAGGCAAGATCCCTCTGAATCTCGAAGTCCTTCTTGAGATCATATAATTCCTTGTCTCGGAGGGCTATGAGCTTCTCGAGCCTCACGGTCTCATGGTTGCTCGATTCCAGGACAACAGCTACGGATTTCTCCGATTCTAGTGTTAGCTTCTTGAGCTTGTCCCGGAGTTTGGAATTCTCTATTTCCAAGACCTTGAAGTTCTCGGATTGCTCCACCATTTTGCTGGATTGGCACAACAATTCTGCAAAGACAAAATATCAGTCGGACAAAAAAAATTCGACTATGACAAAAAATGATAACTGACAAAGAGGAAGCCGTAAAATTTTACCTTCTTCTTCATCTTTCTCAATTTTCAACTTTGAATTCTCAAGACACAAAGCTTTGATTTCTTTGCGCTTATATTTAATATTCTTGAGCAATTCCAGGTTGGAAGATGCAATTTTCTGTAAGTATGGAGACGAAATACCGTAAGACGGCTACTAAGACTCGAGCTGCAAGTTTAACTAAGTAAAATTACAGCACGAGCCTTGGGGGCTACACTACATCATTCTTTTGCAACCTAAAAGCATTAACTCAGATCCAACGATGTTTATTCGACTTTATGCTTGGGGGATAGAGGATATGATAATAAATGCAAAATAAGAATCAGAAACTTACAATGTGTTCCAGGTGCATCTTTTCAAATCCGAGCTTGGTGCTGTGAAACACCTTCTAGGTAAGGGTGAGGGAAGGAACATCCGTCGCTGGAAGTTCACCAGATTGGACTTTAGCATCTCGGACCAAAATTTGGTCTAGGAGGCTAACCAGGTTGACATCTTCCTCCTCTTGGCTCGCTGCCTCTGGAGTCAAGGTTTGCTTCTCAAGACTGGATTGAGCCAGTCTGAGGATCTCTTCCTTTTCTTTCCTCTTGAGGCCAGGGACAGTAGAGTCGGCCACCTTATCCATTGTTCCTATAGAGATTACCATGGGATCATTACCCTTGACGGGTTCACCCTTGTTACTTGACTAGTCATCAACGGTGACTAGGGCTTTCGAGATTTTGCCAGCATCAGGGGAGGCAGAAGCTCCCTGTGCTGATGGAGTACTGGATGGAGTCGATGGCGGCACATCAGGGGGACATAACAAGCTTCTGCTGACGCATATGCCTGCCCGGCTTGCTGTCCGGCTTGGTCTTGCTCTTCAAAACTGATTTAGCTCTAGAACACGAAAATCCTAAGTATCAGGTGTGCTCCGGAAAGAAATAAATGTACAAAAGTAATGAAAATGAAAGATAGGGTGCTTACTTTTTAACTACTAGTAGTACTTGGCTACCAGCAGCAACAAATTCTTTCGCCTTACGCTTCTTGGAGGCGGGGGCGGAAACTTCGTGCACCTCATCATCCTCCGTTGCCTCTTGGTTGTCTGAAGCATAGCCCTCTAGTGCAGCTAGCTTGGACTCGGAGAGTTTCACGAGATGACAAAGTCAAAAAGCGTCGATGAAAATAGAGTCGGAGGAAGAACAGAAAAAAGAATGACGAAACGCGAAAGCAGAGTCAGAAATACTTACCGGAGTCAGAGGATGGTTAGTCGTATACATCTTCATGGAAACTTCTGGAATCTTGCGTTCCGCTCTTTCCTTGATCAAAAATTGCATAAGGGTCTTGTAGTCCTTCACCGGAATCCGGCTAGAACTGACCCGCATCTTGTCCTTCTTGTCACTCGTGATCTGGTGCATGAGGAAATCTCCGTGGTGCTGGAGAGGCTGAATCCGGCACTCCAGCCAGCAGTGGATCAAGTCGGATCCACGGAGACCCTCATGCTTCATCAAAAATTCAATCCGCCTCTTGGCGAGGATTAAGATATCCAACAGCTCCGGTTCCTCCGTGTCCCATGAATTCTGGTGGGAGGCGGCAACGTCGGAGAACGCCGGAAGACCTTCCGCCTTGCCTGGAGCCGGAATATCCTTGTGATAGAAGAAAGTTCTGGCCCAGCGTTTGACGGATTCGCTGGCGTTAATCATATGATAAACTCTGTGTCTCCTAAGTACTAAGCTAAGGGTACCGGTGGTGTAAGGCACACCGACACTAATAGAATTCTTCTGCGTACCATAGTAGTACCGGAAAAGGGTGAGACTTGGTATAATGCCAAGAAATCCCTCGCACAAAGCTGCATGAGCACTAAGCTCAAGCAGTGAGTTGGGAGGAAGATTATGGAGTTGCACACCGTAGTAGTTGAGGACCTCGACGAGGAAGTCCGACAGTGGCAATATGAGGCCACGGTCAACATGCATGCTGAACAGCACCCTCTCACCATCGAGCGGGGCGGGAACGGCGTGCCCTAAGGCGCTCCGCCACGCACCAGCGATGATGAACCCTTCGTCCTCCATGACTTGGAGTTCCCTGTTGTCCATGACACTGGGGTTCCAGAGGCCTTGCATCTTCCTTTCTTCCGCCGCCGACGAACCCGCCGCCGCCGCTCCTGAGGTCAAGGAAGAATCCATGGATCTTGGAGGAAGAAGGGCTGGGGGGAAGGAGAGATTTTTTCTCACGGTGCATAGATGGGAACTGGTGCGGAGCGCTCGAGGAGTACGAGGATGCAATGAATGAATCGACAGAGAGGTGAATCTGAGAAAAAGGGTTTTCTCCCCTCTTTATTTGTCTCTACGTCAAGATTTGTGTGATGAAACGCGCTATTAGTTCCACACGTATATGAGAGGGGGAATTAGCTTCCTTGCGACTCTTCCACCCCCTCGATTTTCGCGCAAGCATTGAAATGGTGTTCTGTTTCGTAAGGAGCGGACCCAACAACGGTCATGCTAATGGAAATCCTGTTAGTGACAGGACCTGGCCTGAAAATTTGTCAGACTTCACGCCGCTGAAAAATCCGGCTTATGTTTCAAACCAAGCAAGGAAAAGACTAAGGTCAGAGCAAATCATAACCTACTCAATTGACTCAGAATCCTACATTAATGAACAAAGTTTTCGGGAACCCTTCAAGATTCTCAAGATGAAGAAACCATCAAGCTAGACGATTTATCCGACTTTGGATCTTGGAGACTTCCGGGGGCTACTGTTGGGGATATACTTTCTGGGTATACCCACAGACTCGCTGACTAGGGTTGCCCACCAACGGGTTAGAGCTTTGCTTCACGGGCGGCCCAGTCAGAGAAAGAGGAGCTAGTTCCGGCTACGACAAGTCCCAGAAGAGTTACTGACTTAGGCCTATAGTATTAATTGTAGTCCAAGCTGTACATAGTTACTGACTCTGTAACATAGCCGGATAGGTCTCTCCTGTAACCCTAGGCCCCGCTGACTATATAAACCGGCCCTATGGGAGCCTTTAGGGCACAACTCAATACACACAACCACAACCAACTCGCACAAGCGAACCTCTCTTGTAATCCATTGTAACATCCGGCTTACGCCGATATATTACTGGGTTGCTAGCAGGAGTAGGATCCGATCACCGCAGTCGGATCTGAACCTGGGTAAACTTGTGCTCACCGCTCCTGGAACATCCAACGTCTCACACCCCATCCTTCCAACGCCATTAGGACCCCCTATGGCGTACTTGTCGACAATCCAACGACATATGGCGAGAAGGATCTCTCCCGACACCGCATACGCACCTCACGCCAGATTGCATCTGCGCACCCCTGTAACTTTCGGTTCCGCCATAATCAAAGAGCAGACAAGAAGGAGTAGGGTTTTCCCTCCGGGGGCCTGAACCTGGGTAAACCTCATGTCCCTTTGTTGCTTGTCTGTTAACCGTTCTGCGACTTCCAGCATCCCCATCTTCTCCAAAACCCAAGTCCATAACTATGGGCATTGATGAGATCGAATCTCGTCAATTGGCGCCGTCTGCGGGAAACGGGGACGCTGATCGTGTGGTCATGACGGTTCCATCCGGAGCGATCTACAACTCATTGGCAATGGAGAGTCACCTCCTCTTCGGCGCCTTCGACTTCACTGCCCACTCGCCGGCCACCCTGAAGGATTTCGAGTCCGTCGAAAACGAGCTCGAGATGCTGTTCGGAAGCTTCTGCTTCCAGGTGGGGAAGACCGGCACCCTCCGCCTCCCAGAGTTGGTGCCACCACCATCCATCAAGCCCGCTTCGTGGGTACCACCCATCGGCGTGTTGCACGCATTAATGCTGACAGATAAATCGGATGACAGCAGCAACTCCAACTCCGATCTGTGAGGCCCCCCTTCGGATGAAGGAACCTACGGTTCTGGATCCGAAAGCTACGGCAGCAGCGATCCAAACCACGGATGCTATCTATGCGCCGTCGTCATCAACAACATAACAGACCCGCCACCAGGTTCAAGTGTGCAGCAAACACCCAATCCCCTTCCCAACCCGCAAACTGGGAACAGAGGAAACGAGGGGGTATCCGCCTAACAGGCCCAACGTAAAGCGATGCTCACACCTACAACCTGATCAACCTCAACGAGGAAGGATGGCGCCAAGCATGCGAGGCCGTGGCAGGAAACATAATCCTACATGTGAATGCCTCACGGGATCTACTGATGGCCTATCACCTCCTCCTCATCGATGAGCACAACCGGCAAGTGAAGCTAATGGAGGAGCTCGACATGCATAAGAAGGCAGTTGTGGAATCCAGCGTGCGGCGAGCTGCGCTCTCTGCTGCTGACGGTTCCACTTCGCATGGCAACAAAGCCAACAAGTACCATTCTCGCACGGAACGCATGGACCCCACCGCGCGACGCGAAGTCACCAGGGAACTCAACGCGTCGTTCATGACGATGGACTCGCACGGCAACGTCATGCCAAAAACGCCACAGGCTGCAATCATGGCGGCCACTACCTATCTCGTGTCCCATCCACCTCCGGTGGGCGACCTGAAGAGCGCCATGCACAAGTCTGTGCTAGCAGTCCACAGACTCGTCGGAGCTATGCTGCACGACAAAACTCCTATGGAGCCAAAGAAAAAAGCTGCGGTCAAATTCACTCGAAACCCTACACCCTCATCCTAAGAGGACGAGCACGACCTGGCACGGCACCGCAGGATCCCACGATGCCGCAGCAGCAGAAACTATGATGCTCGCAACGAGCTTACCCAACGCAAGATCGACAAATCATGTGCTAAACGCGCGTGCTCCACTAAGTCCGAAGAGGAGGACGACGGAGAGCTGTACGGAGCCAGATGCTTCAGCAGATCCATTCGGCGAACGCGGGTGCCGAAAAATTTCAAGCTCCCTTCGGACAATCCGAAGTTCGACGGCACGCAGGAGCCGAAGGCCTGGCTCGATGATCACCTCTCATCGGTCAAGATACACGGTGGAAACAAGAACACCGCCTTACAATGCCTTCAGCTGCAGCTGACAGGCGCGGCCTGGGTCTGGCTCAGCAGCCTATCCTCCGGCTCCATCCGAAGCTGGGAAGAGCTGGCATACAGCTTCATCCGCAACTTCAAGGTCACCAGCAAGAGGCCAAGTTCAATCGAAGAGCAACGGGCGTGCACCCAACGGTCCAACGAGTCCATCTGCTCGTACATACTCCGCTGGTCCCACATCAAGAACTCCGCCACGCACATCTCCGAAGAACGGTCAATCGACACCTTCAAGGACGGTGTCAGGCGCCCAGACTTTAAGGAGGAGCTTGGGCGCGTTAAGCCCAAGACGCTCGACCACCTCATGGACATCGCAAACCGATGGGCATATGGCGAGGATTCCATCAACCGAGCACATTTGGATGACGACGACTACGGCCGCCGGCGCGAACACCGCAGCAAAAGAAGATCGCGTGTCTACGACGATCGCAACGGAGTCGACATGGTTGCGTCTGGATACGCCGATCGACCTGATGATGGCAACTACAACAGCGGATACCGCGGCAGCAACTACCGCGACAGCGGGCGAACCACGCAAACATGGCAATGCCGCAGCCGCAACGATGAGCCTTTGGCATACGACAAACTTTCTAATCCCTGCACCATCCACTTCTACATCAACAACCAATATGGTAAGAAGAAGGTCATCCATATGCTCAAGGACTGCCGAGATGTTGGGAATATGCCCTAGAGGCAATCATGTATGATGATATTTCCCATTGTATTCATAAAGTTATTAAGTAGTCCTTGTATAAACATCTGATGTGTATCATTGAATATGTGATTCAGTTGTGGAACTATGCATTCATGTTGTTTGTACTAAATATCCTTGGTCATTGAGGTTGTGCTGGACACACAACTTAGACCAATGTGAAAGTTGGCTTGATGACTCGGTTCCACTTGTCATGGGCATGGAGATGCTATTCCAACTTACACAGACTAGGCTAAAGAGTTTAGCGAGTCGGATTGACCCATATTGAGGTACAACGAACTAAGTTGTCATTTGTATATCTCAATCAATGTAATCCTTAGACCTGAGGTTGTTGCATAGTCCGAGTTGAGGATCACCGACTTAGGTTACATAAACGCTGATCCGTGAATCGGGCGTTATAAAGGTGGTTCGGTCGACTGAGAATCAAGCTGCGTGATGTGAATAACCAAGATGGGATTTTGCTCCTCCACTCGGAGAGATATTCTCTGGGCCCTCTCGTGAGATATGATTCGGAAAGCATGGCCATGCACGACTCGGTTAAGTGTTAACCGAGGCGATCGACTAAGAGTTAGTCGGGTGAATCACTTATCTCGGATCGAGAAGAGAGTTGGACTATTTAAGGGATGACATATATTCGCCTATAGTCTGACAAGGTATATCATGAGGCAAAAGGGACTCAGACGTAAGTCGCATTGGAAAGGCAAGTCGTCATGACTCTTTGGTACTTGGGAGTCGGCACGTTCTGCTAGGAGCCGATGCCGATTGATCCATTGTGAGTCGGACTCTAATCGTGTCCAAGTAACTATGAGCTGCTCAGGTCACACACTTAAGAGCGAGCAAGTTCGGATTGGATCTGAACATATAATCTGTTGGGTTGGACCTAAACCAGATTAGGACGAGTTAGTGAGTTGGACTCACGGTGACTAGTTTTATATGGGCTTTAGTGAATGGGTCGCAGCGAGCCCACGTTCACTCCTATATATAGTGGAGCACGTAACCCGTAAGGGTTAATCGTTGTTCGTTAGGTCATTCCATGTGTTGAAACCCTAGCTCCACAAGAGTCGGCCGCCGTAACGAACCTAGCGATTCGCCACGGCGCTCCTCCTTATGCGTGTGGATACGGCAGAGGTGCCGTGCGATCAGCACCGTGACGATCGGATCGTGAGGACTGCATCGCATCAATCGACGCTTCATCAGTAATCCGCAACCACGCGTCTAGTGGTAAACCTCGTGGCCTTCTACCTCAGCTAGGTCTTGGGATCACCACATTAGAGAAAAAGTTTTTGTTTTATCTCTGCGTGGCCCAACAGTGGTATCAGAGCGATAGCTTCTGGTTTTAGGCTCGAGATCTCGCATATGTGATATGCGGTAGGCTATAGATGAGATCTATGTCCTGTTTTGGTGGTCGATCTATGAGATAGATCGGTTTTGTATGAAGTTGATTGGATCAACTGTACTCGGGGAATGGTAGATCTGATTTCCGTGATCATACTGCTGAGGTCGTGGAACGACATACCCCTACCGGTCGGCTTCCGCCATCGGGGTAGATTGTGACACGTAAATCCAGAAGCGGTGATCGAAGATCAAAGAGTTTGATCGAATCGGAACGATGGTCGGAATCCATGTCCGGATCGTAGATAAGATCTACGTTTTCGGAAAAATCATCGCTCACACCTGCGCGCTGCCTTCGATCCCGCCGCTATCCGGCTAAGCGGGACGGCCATACAATCGTCGCGCCTTAGATGTCGTTGCGAGTTTCACAACGCGGTAGATATTGTATCTATGCATAACTTGTTTTGCGAAGTTGTGAATGGTATGGTTCATGTGCATGTGATGTATGTGTGTAATCCATACGTGATCTGCGAATCACGGTTTTTGTCAGCCGGCTGGAGCCTAGGTGCTGTCATTCTATTGTATAACGACCTGCGTGTCGGATTCTCTATGTAATTTACTTTACTAAGCTAGTGTAGCTGTTTGAGAACCCGGAAGGCATGCAAGGCGTTGTACATGTCGGCGACATGGAGTAAGACGGCAAGTGACAAGAGTTGGCACGAGTCGGATTACAGGCTTTGTGGAGATGGAGATCGCCATGAAGAGAGCCATACCATTTCACATTATAATTGCTTTATTTTGTGTTATTGTTATGTCTCAGTTTACCTCTATTAGATAGTCGGTAAAATTTAATCCCTCAAAGAAGGTCTAGTCGGTTTTCCTTGATGTTTGCACCATCACAAGTCGGACATTTTTGGTAGTGGGCTCATAAAATTGAGGTGCTGCCAATTCTTTCCGACTAGGTGGGTTCGAGTCGGACTCTTCTGCAGAAACACTTGGTAAGCTAGACGGGTCTATCACAACAGTTGTGGGACTCGGGGAAAGGTCGGATGGGAGCCGGGGCATGTGATGCCACCCGTCCAACAGGAGTCGCATGGGATGCGATTGACAAGGAGTTGTCTACCTAGATCACTTGGCGGCTAGCGGTGATGCTAAAGCTCACTAGCCGACTTGCTTATTTAGGATCCTGAATCACTAAGTAACCATCGGAGGGGTGTTGGTTCTAGTGGGAGCATAAAATATTAAAATGTTTAATATTCTTGCTCTTTTATGAATACATGTCTTAAGTGTTTTGCATATTTTCTGTTGTAGATCATGGCACCAAGTAGCAGTCACTCTCAGCTATCCGGTTTTGCGTTGAGAACCATTCTTGAGAAAGATAAACTGAACGACACTAATTTTACCAACTCGTATCGAAATCTGAGAATTGTTCTCAAACAAGAAAAGAAGGACCATGTCCTAGACAACCCACTTCCAGATGAGCCGAATGAGAATGCGACTTTCGCAGCTACCAATGCCTACCGTCGGGCTAAGGATGAGTCCACGGATATTAGCTGTCTTATGCTTGCTCACATGGAACCGGACTTGCAAAAGCAGTTCGAGCATGTTGAGGCCTACGATATGATCGAAAGCCTCAAAAGTATGTTCGAGCTCAAAGAAGACCGAGAGGTATCAAGTCTCTCGGGCTTTCTTTGAGTTGCAAGCTTAAGGATGGTGATCCACGAGTCGCATGTGATCAAAATGGTTGGTTACGTGCAGTCTCTAGAAAGGCTTGGCTACCCCATAAGCGAAGAGTTCGCTACGGATATAATTCTGAACTCTCTTCCTAGTGCATATGGGCAGTTCATTTCGAACTACCACATGCATGGTATGGATAAGAAGCTCACTGAATTACATGGGATGCTCAAGCAGGCAGAGGCGGATCTCAAGAAGGGCACCAGTCAAGTGTTGATGGTGCAGAATAAGGCTAAGTTCAAGAAGAGTTCTTGGACTAAGAAGAAGGCTAAGTCAGGAGGAAAGCAGGCTCAGGACCTGGTCCCAAGCGCTTCCTCAGGGACTAATCCATCTCCTTCACCCGGAGCCACTTGCTTCTACTGCAAGGCGGATGGCCACTGGAAGAGGAACTGCAGCAAGTACTTGGCCGACAAAGCCAAGAGTGGAGGTATGACTTCCGACTCAGGTACACTTGTTTGCAATGTTATAGACATATATCTTGCTGATGCACCTAATAGTTCTTGGGTATATGATACGGATCGATTATTCACATGCAACTCGTTGCGAGGACCGGTAAGAACTAGGAGCGTAGCAAGGCGAGGTTGATATTCGAGTCGGCAACAAAGCAAGAGTTGCTGCGTTGGAAGTCGACGATGCAACTTCATTTACCTTCCGATTCATTATGGAACTAAATAATTGTTATTATGTTCCGAGGCTTAGTCGAAACATTATTTCTGCTTCATGTTTGATGAGGCAAGGATATGAGTCGAATATCAAGAATAATGGTTGTTCTTTGTATTTGAATGATATGTTTCACGGCTTTGCACCCGTTCAGAACGGGTTATTTATTTTGAATCTTGATGGTGAGTCGGTTTATAACATAAATGTTAAAAGGTTGAAACCAAATGATCTGAATATGACTTACTTTTGGCATCGGCTTGGTCATATAAGTTGGAAAGCATGAAGAAGCTCCATGATGATGGACTCTAACCCGTTCGACTTGGAGTCGTTCGAGACATGCTAATCTTGCCTACTCGGCAAAATGACCAAGACACCTTTTGCAAAGAGTTGTGAAAGGCGTCCACTTGTTGGGACTAGTACATAGTGATGTATGTGGACCAATGAGCACGACAGTGGGTGGTTATGAGTACTTCATTACCTTCGATGATTTGAGTAGGTATGGATATATCTACTTGATGAAACATAAGTCGGAAGCCTTTGAAAAGTTCAAAGAATTCGAATGAAACCTGAGTAATCAACTCGGCAAGAAAATAAAGTTTCTTCGGTCGGACCGAGGAGGCGAGTACATGAGCCATGAGTTTGATGACCATCAAAAGTTGTGGAATAGTTCCTCAACTTACTCCGCCAGAACGCCACAAAGGAATGGTGTTTGAAAGGCGGAATCGACCTTGTTGGACATGGTACGATCAATGATGAGTCGGACAGATCTGCCTTTATCATTTTGGGGTTATTGTCTAGAAACAAATGGCGTTCACACTAAACAAAGTACCATCAAAATCGGTAGAGAAGACACCGCATGAGATGTGGACAGCAAAAAGCCGAGTTTGTCTTTTCGAAGATTTGGGGTTGTGAAGCTTTTGTCAAGCGACTTCACGACAAGCTTACGCCAAGTCGGATAAATGTATTTTCGGGGTATCCGAGGGAAACCTTGGGTTACTACTTCTACAACCGAGAAGAGGGCAAAGTGTTTGTCGCTCGAACGGTGTCTTCCTTGAGAAAGAGTTTCTCCGGGGAGTAAGTGGAGCACGGTGCAACTCGAAGAAATTCGAGAGGAATCGGCTAATAGCGAATCGGCAAATGAGCCGATCGTGGCAATGAGCCGACAAGCAGACCGCATTACTAAGATCGGCAAGATTACGAAGTGTTCGTGATGTGTTATGTTAGACTGATGAGCCGGCAAATTATTCGAAGCGATGGTGGGATTCGATTCGAGTCATGGCTTGGAGCCATGAGATCCGAGATAAAGTCCATGGATGAAAATCAAGTTTGGAACTTGGTTGATCTGCCAGACGGTGCAAGACCCGTCGAGTGCAAATGGGTCTTTAAGAAGAAAACTGATATGGATGGAAATGTTTCAATCTATAAGGCACGCCTTGTCGCGAAGGGGTTCCGACAAGTTCAAGGAGTTGATTACGACGAGACTTTCTCGCCCGTAGCGATGCTTAAATCAGTTCGGATCATGTTAGCTATAGCGGCCTATTTCGACTATGAGATATGGCATATGGATGTCAAAACGGCTTTCCTTAACGGAAATTTAACCGAGGACGTGTATATGATACAGCCCGAGGGTTTTGTCGATCCGGCTAATCGACAAGGTATGCAAACTCGTAAATCCATTTATGGGTTGAAGCAAGCATCTCGGAGTTGGAATATTCGCTTTGATGAGGTAGTCAAATCGTTTGGCTTTATCAAGAGTGATCATGATTCTTGTTTGTACAAGAAGTTTAGTGGGAACAAAGTAAATTTTCTAATATTATATGTGGATGACATATTACTGATTGGAAATGATGTCCAGATGTTGCAAGAAACCAAGGAATCATTGGAAAGGAGTTTCTCAATGAAAGACTTGGGTGAGGCAACATACATCCTAGGAATCCGGATCTATAGAGATAGATCAAGGAGGCTCATTGGATTGAGTCAGAGTACTTATTTGGACAAAGTGTTGAAAAAGTTCAACATGGAATCGTCTAAGAAGTGGTTCTTACTGATGTCCCATGGTGTAAAACTTAGCAATACTCAGTGTCCTTCGACAACTGATGAGCGAAGTAGGATGAGTGCGATTCCGTATGCTTCTGCAGTTGGATCCATCATGTACGCCATGATTTGTACTAGGCCGGATGTTTCCTATGCTCTAAGTGTTGTGAGTAGATACCAGGCTGATCCTGGAGAGATCCATCGATGACTAAAAATTTCCTAAATTACTTGAGAAGTACTAAGGATATGTTCTTGGTTTATGGTGGTGAAGATGAACTTAGTGTAAAGGGTTACACGGATGCAAGTTATCTCACCGACTCTGATGATTCTCGTCGCAATCCGGATACGTGTTTATTATAACGGAGGTGCTGAGCTGGAAAAGTTCCAAGCAAGAGACCGTATGCGCATCTACAACAGAGGTCGAGTATATTGCTGCCTGGAGGCGAAAGGAAGTTTGGATGAGGAATTTCCTCATGGATCTTGGTGTGGTTCACGGCTCGTCCAATCCATTAGACGTGTATTGTGACAACAATGGTGCTATTGCACAAGCCAAGGAACCTAGACAACACCAGAAAACAAGCACATACTCATACGGTACCACCTGATTCACCAGTTCGTGGATCAGGGTGATATCAAGTTATGCAAGGTACACACGGATGCAAATATTGCGGATCCGTTGACAAAGCCGTTACCACAGCCGAAGCATGAGGCGACCGAGAGCCATGGGCATTAGATGCTTAGACATGTGATGTCGGAAGATTGACTCTAGTGCAAGTGGGAGATCATTGGGAATATGCCCTAGAGGCAATCATGTATGATGATATTTCCCATTGTATTCATAAAGTTATTAAGTAGTCCTTGTATAAACATCCGATGTGTATCATTGAATATGTGATTCAGTTGTGGAACTATGCATTCATGTTGTTTGTACTAAATATCCTTGGTCATTGAGGTTGTGGACACACAACTTAGACCAATGTGAAAGTTGGCTTGATGACTCGGTTCCACTTGTCATGGGCATGGAGATGCTATTCCAACTTACAGACTAGGCTAAAGAGTTTAGCGAGTCGGATTGACCCATATTGAGGTACAACGAACTAAGTTGTCATTTGTATATCTCAATCAATGTAATCCTTAGACTGAGGTTGTTGCATAGTCCGAGTTGAGGATCACCGACTTAGGTTCTCAAACGCTGATCCGTGAATCGGGCGATTATAAAGGCGTGGTTCGGGTCGACCGAGAATCAAGCTGCGTGATGTGAATAACCAAGATGGGATTTTGCTCCTCCACCGGAGAGATATTCTCTGGGCCCTCTCGTGAGATATGATTCGGAAAGCATGGCCATGCACGACTCGGTTAAGTGTTAACCGAGGCGATCGACTAAGAGTTAGTCGGGTGAATCACTTATCTCGGATCGAGAAGAGAGTCGGACTATTTAAGGGATGACATATATTCGCCTATAGTCTGACAAGGTATATCGTGAGGCAAAAGGGACTCAGACGTAAGTCGCATTGGAAAGGCAAGTCATCATGACTCTTTGGTACTTGGGAGTCGGCACGTTCTGCTAGGAGCCGATGCCGACTGATCGATTGTGAGTCGGACTCTAATCGTGTCCAAGTAACCATGAGCCTGTGGGGTCACACACTTAAGAGCGGGAGCAAGTTCGGATTGGATCTGAACATATAATCTGGTCGGGTTGGACCTAAACCAGAATAGGATTGAGTTAGTGAGTTGGACTCACGGTGACTAATGTTATATGGGCTTTAGTGAATGGGTCGCGCGAGCAGAGCCCACGTTCACTCCCTATATATAGTGGAGCACAGTAACCCAGAAGGGTTAATCGTTGTTCGGTTAGGTCATTCCATGTGTTGGAAACCCTAGCTCCACAGCAGTCCAGCCGCCGTAACGAACCTAGCGATTCACGGCCTCCTCCTTGTAATGCGTGGATACCAGAGAGGTGCCGCGATCAGCACCAGACGATCGGATCGTGAGGATCTGACCGCATCAATCGACGCTTCATCAGTAATCCGCAACCGCGCGTCTAGTGGTAAACCTCGTGGCCTTCTACCTCAGCTAGGTCTTGGGATCACCACGTTAGAGAAAAAGTTTTTGTTTTATCTCTGCGTGGCCCAACACGAGAGTTCCAGAATCTCAGCGAGGGCTTCACCCAAATGCGGCACCAGACCGTGAACCCTGGGTTTGGGCCCGCACCCGCACCAGGTGACATCGCCCACGGAGCTCCTCCACCACCACCTGTCGTACCATCGCAGCTGCCGGTCGCACCAGCGCCAAATAATGGTGCATGAGGGTATCCACCACCAAAAGGGGCCCTGATGATCCAGAAGGGCGTCCAACAAATAGAGTGTAGAAGAAGATCACCCGCCAAGTTAGCCTAGCCGTGACCTCTCCACTAGCCATACCTGAGTACCTCAGCGGCTCGGAGTCCTGCATCACGTTCGATCGTTCGGATCACCCACTGCCCTGGTGCTCGAGGCCCAGATCGGGGGATTCGAGATGAGCCGTGTCTTCATGGACGGTGGCAGCGGCATCAATCTGTTGTTCGCAAGCACACTCGCAGCGATGCGGATCCTGCTGTGCAGCCTGGAGCAGTCAGACACGACGTTCCATGGCATAGTCCCAGGGAAGGGCATATACCCCCTAGGAAAGATATGGCTCTACGTCATTTTCGGCCAGCCCGAAAACGTCAAGCGCGAATGGCTAGAGTTCGAAGTGGTGGACTCGCCATCACAGTACCATGCCATCCTTGGGCGCTTGGCATTCGCAAGAATCTTTACAGTACCACACTACGCGTACCTGCTACTAAAGATGCCAGGACCCAGGGGCGTCATCACCATCCAGGGAAGCTTCACCCGATCCGACCATTGCGACAGAGACTTCAACAGAAACTCCCAGTCGTTCGGCATGCAGGAGGAACTCACGAAGAACAGAGAGGTGACAGACAACGGGGCACCCCCAGTCGCTAGACAAAACGCACCTGATATGTCGTTCGACTCCACGGTCAACACGAAGAAGGTGCAGGTCCACCCAACGGACGCCTCCAAGACGTCGTTGATCGCCAACGACCTCAGTCCTGCATAGGAAAGCGCGCTCGTCGAATTCCTCCGTGAATGCTGGGAAATTTTTGCCTGGTGTCTTGCGGACATGCCAGGAGTTCCCAGGGAATTCGCCAATCACACACTCAATGTGTTTCCGGATGCAAAGCCAGTCAAGCAGTCGATCCGACAACTGTCCGAACCAAGATCTGAATCCGTTGGAATTGAAGTCAACAGACTCCTCGATGCCAACTTCATCATGGAAATCAAGGAGAGCGAGTGGCTGGCCATAACTGTGCTGGTCCCCAAATAGGACACAGACATCCTGCGGATGTCTATGGACTTCACATCGCTCTACAAGCACTATCCCAAGGACCACTTCCCTCTACCGCGAATCGATCAAATCATCGATTCGACTGCAGGATGCGAGAAACTCTCCTTCATTGATGCCTACTTAGGCTACAATCAGATTCGACTAAAGGTCAAAGATCAGGATAAAACAACATTCATCACGCCGTTCGGAGCGTTCTGCTACAACACCATGCCCTTCGGGCTGAAGAACGCGGGTGCCACATACCAGAGGTTCATGCAGGCGTGCCTAAAAAACCAGATTGATCGCAACATCCAAGTCTATGTCGACGACATAGTAATCAAGACCAGGGAGGCCAAGACGCTCATCGACAATCTCTGCGAGACGTTTGATAACCTTGATCACTACAAAATCAAGCTAAACCTAGAAAAGTGCGCCTTCGGCATTCCATATGGCTAGTTACTCGGCTACTTCATCTCCCAACGGGGGATCGAGGCGAGTCCAAAGAAAATCAAGGCCATACTGGCCATGGAGAAGCCGGAGAACCTCAAAGGCATCCAGCAACTAGCTGGGCGGATCGCGGCGCTGAGCAGATTCATCAGCCGAATGGGCGAGAAGGCCCTACCCTTTTATTAGCTGTTGCGCAAGGCGAATAAGTTCGAGTGGACACCCAAAGCAGAAGACGCATTTGAGGACCTCAAGCGGCTTCTCTCCACCTCGCCTGTCCTGGTCACGCCAAAGGAATGGGAGCCTCTGCTGCTATACATTGCAGCTACACATCAGGTGGTAAGCACCGTACTCGTGGTCGATGGACCCGAAGATGGCAAGACCCACGGGGTCCAATGCCCAATCTACTACCTCAGCGAGGTACTGACCCCGACAAAGCAGAGGTACCCCCACTACCACAAGCTCTCCTACAGCGTATCCATGACGACGCGTCGGCTGAGCCACTACTTCCAGGAGCATCAGATCATGGTTATCAACTACGCCCCACTATCAAACATCCTGAACAACCCCGAAGCCATGGGTCGTGTAGCCTTATGGGGAATCTAATTGTCCCCCCTCGAAATAATCTGTGAGCGGCGCACCGCTATCAAGTCTCAGGTCCTCCCTGACTTCCTCGTCCATTGGATGGAGATCCAGCTGTCGGATACTCTGGACATGTCGTAGTCCTGGACGATGCACTTCGATGGATCCAAGCGTGAGCCTGGAGCAGGGGCTGGCGTCATACCGACGTCCCCTCAAGGCGACAAAATGAAGTACGTCCTTCGGATCAAATTTCGCGCCTCCAACAACAAGGCCGAATATGAGGCCCTCATCCACGGCATGAGGATGGCCAAGATCTGTGGCGCAACACGGCTCGTCATCTATGGCGATTCAAACCTTGTCGTCCAACAGACGATGAACGAGTGAGATGCTCACAGCGCCAAAATGATCGCGTACCGCGCGCTCTACAACTCACTCGAAGGGGACTTTGATGGCTGCGAGCTTCGGCATGTCGGCAGGGAAAGCAACAAAGAGGCTGACAGGCTTGCCAACATCGGCTTCACCTGTGCACGGGTGCCACCAGGCGTTTTTCTTGAACAAATCTGCATACCCTCTATCAAGAGAAAATTCCCAAAAGGACCATAAAAGCTCGACACCGAGGCCGAGCTGGTCAGCTTGATGCAGGTTATGGCGGTTGAAGAGACATGGACACAACCGTACCGTGGGTACCTGATAAATAATCAACTACCCGATGACCCAACAGATGCCCGACGCATATCTCGACGGACAAAAGCTTTCACTATCATCAATGGCGAGCTGTACAAGCGCAAAATTTTGGGTGTACTCCAACAGTGCATCACCATCGATGACGGCAAAAGCATCCTCGAAGACATCCATGAGGGTATCTGTGGCCATCACGCAGCAGTCGCACCCTAGTCGCCAAATCTCTATGAGCTAGGTTTTACTGGTGAACCGCCATGAATGACACCAAGGACATCGTCCAGAGGTGCAACGTCTGTCACAGATATGCGGACAAGACACACGCACCAGGATCCGAGCTGAGGCCCATACCGCTGGCCTGGCCCTTCACCCAATGGGGCCTCTACATGATCGGCAAACTACCAAAGTCCTTGCCAGGAGGTCGCGTCTTCCTCCTGGTCGCAGTTGAAAAGTTCACCAAGTGGATCGAGGCCATGCTCGTCACCAACCAAAGCGGCAAAAATGCCATCAAGTTTTTCGAGTCCATCGTCTATAGGTTCGGCGTGCCTCATAGCATCATAATGGACAATGGCTTGAACTTCATCTCGAAGGAATTTTGAACCTTCTGCGGGAACCTCGGCATCAACATATCATATGCCTCCGTGGTGCACCCGCAGACCAACGGACAAGTCGAAAAGGCCAACAGCCTCATAGGCAACGGCATCAAGAAGCGCCTGCTATGCCCACTCAAAAGGCTTGTCGGAGCCTGGGGAGATGAGCTACCCTCCATTCTCTGGAGCCTGCGTACAACTCCAAACAGCTCAACCGGCTACACGCCCTTCTTCATGGTGCATGGATTCAAAGCCGTGCTACCCGCCGAGGTAAGCCACAAGGCCCCACGAGTCGTCGCTTACAGCGAAGCCGAATCATCGAAAGCACTCGAAGACACCGTTGACACACTCGATGAGGCACGCGACATCTCCACGGATTGCTTAGTGGTTTATCAGCAGAGCCTCCGCAACTACCACAGCCACCGGCTACGCCCAAGGTCCTTCGTCGAAGGAGACCTCGTCCTGCGAATCAAGCAAGAAGGGCACAAGAAGCTCGAGTCACCCTAGGAAGAACCCTACATCATCACCGAAGTCATCCTAGATGGAGCCTATCGCCTCATGGACGTCGCATCAGGAGTCGAATACTCTAACCCCTGGTACGATGCACGACTACGTCGTTTCTACCCCTAGTTACCTTTTACTTTCAATAAGGCTATTCAGCCAAGGCTACTCAGCCGAACAATGTACCTCCTCGTTTCTATGAAATAAAGCTAAGTTCCTTGGACCAAATATATTTTTTACCTTACATTACTTCTTGCTACATACGCTCGGGGGCTACGCCTCACCTCACGACTTCATCGACTGAAAACAATGCATACAACCTGAGTAGCTGACCACGTCAGGCTAACGAAAAGGACATGCACATTATAAAGCACCACATGCCAATACATATAAACTTTACAGAGGGCATTAAATGCCCACTCGAATAAATATAAATTTTACATCATCTTATTTTCTTTACAGGACCTAAATGTTCTCGAGCATAACACTCGACCGCTGCTCGAACAAACCTACAATTTCTTCGGCATGCTGCGCCACGGCTGTGTAACGAGGGCACATGTCCCATAAGCTGCCATCTGTTCAAAGAGGCAGCCCAGTCGTAACCTCCACAAGGTTTACATCACGACGATGCAATCGAACGAGAGACAAGGCTGCCTTGACCCTAGCAATCAGCTGATGACGCACCAACTCCTTGACGTGGCCTACATTCCGAAATTTTCCAAGAAGACCCAGAAAGGTAGAAGGCGCAACGTCCAAAGGGAACATGACAGACCAAATGGCAGCAAGTGATGACCTCGCCTGCTTCAGGACCCGAAGAACCTGGTGTACGCGATCTTGCACTGTCACAAGGATGATGACTCGATCACGATCCATCCAAAAGAACCCACCAGCTTCCAGGTCTTGTTGCGTCAGGTAGTTCATCCGAATTGCGAAGCGCTCCTTTTCTTCCCTCGGAATGAGATTCACATATGCACAAAGCACGGAATGATCCAGCATACAAATAGACTGCACCCGAAAGAACATCGTTTCACGAAGACTCACATTGAAGTTCCTCACCCATCTGCCACAATTCCCCAAGCAAGACATCCTCCCTAGCAGTGCCTAGATTATCCTTAGACTTCCACACATCCGCATGGCCTCGAATGCTAAGGATATCCGTCTCTAGGCTGCGGACGCGATCACGCAGAAATGTCAATTGTGACACATCATCCAAAGATGATCGCGGCTCAGGAGCAGTCGGAGTGACACCTGGAGCCTCACCTGAAGGATCCTAAAGGAAAATAAGCAAGTATAAACATCATAAGTACTTTTGGCAGTGATATGTCGGAAACGTATCTATAATTTTTGATGCTCCATGCTTGTTTAGTATCTACTTTGCTTTGCTTTGTCTACACTTTGAGGTGTTTTTATATGTTTTCTGGTACTAACCTATTAACAAGATGCCACAGTGCCATTTGCCTGTTTTCTTCTGTTTTTGGTTCCAGAAAGGCAGAAAATCAATATTCTCAGAATTGGACGGGACAAAAGCCAAAGTCAATATTTCACCGTGGGAAACACGGAGCCAGAATATGAGACGGAGGGGAGGCACCAGAGGGCCAAACCCCCTAGCGGCACGGGCTAGGGTTAGCCACGCCTGGGGGGTGTGACCACCCTGGCCGCCCCCTGCCTCGCCTCTTCGCCTATAAACACCCCCCGATGCAGAAACCCTAAGTACCCTATCAATATTCAAAGAAACCATCTGTAGCAACCGCGACAATCGTCCCTAGATCGGAGGGATCTGAAGCTCTTCCCGGCACCCTGTCGGAGGGGAGATCATCCCGAAGGCCTTCTTCTTCATCATGCCAGCCTACGGTATGAAGCGTGAGTAGTTCCACCTTGGACTACGGGTCCATGTAGTAGCTAGATGGTTGTATCTCCTCCTTTGTGCTACCATGTTTAGATCTTGTGAGCTCCATTCATGATCAAGATCATCTATTTGTAATCATGCATGTTGTGTTTGCGGGGATCCGATGGATATTGAGATTATAATGTCAGATTGATTAATGGTTTTGTCTTATTGATTCTATCATGTCTGTGTTGTTCGTGATCTTGCATGCTCTCCCTTTCTAGTAGCTATCTTGGCCAAGTAGATGCTAGTGACTAGAAGCGGGGGTATTTCTGCTAGATAGTGGGTTCATGCCTCTATTTATTCTAAGGGAAGTGATAGAAATCTCTAAGGTTGTAGATGTGTTGTTGCCACTAGGGAGAAAACAACGGTCTCTTGTTCATGAAACAAGTGGATTGTTTACCTTACACACTTTTCTTAAAGCAGTTAACTGTTGCTTGCAACTTAATACTGGAGGGGTTTGGATGATAACCCGGAGGTGGATTTCTAGTCATAGATGCAGTTGGATGGCGGTCTATGTATCTTATTGTATTGCCCAATCGAATCCCATAATGTCTAGTATTGCATTGTTATGCCTTGCTCGGTCCTATCAATTGCCCTGTTGTAATTTGTTTACCCAGCATGTCATGTTTGTTTATCTAAGGAGAACACCTCTAGTGAACTATGGACCCCGGTCCAATCTTCACCATTGATACATTTTCCACTGTTACTGTTTACTTTCTACAAACCACTATTACCTTCCACAGCATATAGTTAATCCTTTGTTACAGCAACCGGTGAGATTGACAACCTCACTATTCGTTACAGCAACCGGTGAGATTGACAACCTCACTATAGTTTGTGTTGTGCAGGTCTCCAAGTTGCTAGCAACACCTTTGAGACATTTCCTTCCTCCTACTAGTTCGATAACTTCGGTTTCTTACTGAGGGATGACTTGTTGCTGTGCTCATCACACCTTGCTCTTGGGGTTCCCAACGAAGCGCTACCAGGCACCATCAACAAGTTTTCTAGCGCCTTTGCTGGGAAGGCTAAGGACGTCTTCACAAGGGGAGTCCTTCACAACCTTTCTCTTTACTTTGTTTTTGTTTTGCTTAGTTTCTTTTGCTTGGTTTTGTTTTAATCTTTTTATCAAAAACTCCAAAAAAATTAGTTTAGTTTGGTTTGCTTTCTCTTATCAAAAACACAAAAAAATTAGTTCCTACTCTAGTTCCTGCTGCTATTGGCTTGCTCCACTTTTGCCAAAATGAACTCTGCTGAGAACACCAAGTTGTGTGACTTCACTATCACAAACAACAATGATTTCCTAAGTATTCCTATTGCTCCACCTACTCCTGATGCTACCTTTTATGAAATTAAGCCTGCTTTGTTGAATCTTGTGATGAAAGAGCAATTTTCTGGTGCTAGTTCTAATGATGTTGCTGCCCACCTCAATAACTTTGTTGAACTTTGTGAGATGCAAAAATATAAGGATGTAGATGGAGATATTATTAAGCTCAAGTTGTTTCCTTTCTCCTTGAGAGGAAAAGCTAAAGAATTGTTGCTATCCTTGCCTAGAAATAGTATTGATTCTTGGATTAAGTGCAAAGATGATTTTATTAGAAAGTACTACCCTCCTGCTAAGATTATATCTATGAGAAGTGATATTACGAAATTTAAACAACTTGATAATAAACATGTTGCTCAAGCTTGGGAAATAATGAAATCTTTGGTTAAGAATTGTCCCACTCATGGACTTACTGCTTAGATGATTATCCAGAATTTTTATGCAGGTTTGTACTTCTCCTCAAGAAACCTGTTGGATTCAGCTGCTGGAGGTACCTTTATGACCATCACCTTGGGTGCTGCAACAAAGCTCCTTGATAATATGATGGTTAATTATTCTAAATGGCATGCTGAGAGAGCTCCACATGGTAAGAAGGTAAATTCTGTTGAAGAAACCTCCTCTTTGAGTGATAATATTGATGTTATCATGGCTATGCTAGTTAATGGAAAAGCTCCTTTAGATCCTAATAATGTTCCCTTAGCCTCTCTGGTTGCTCAAGAAGAGCAAGTTGATGTGAACTTCATTAGAATCAACAATTTCAACAACAATGCCTATAGGAATAATTTTGGTAGTAACAACAATTATAGGCCTTATCCTCCTAATAATGGCAGTACTTATCATGGTAGATCTGGAATGCCTAGTGAAGATAGGATTCTAGAAGTTGAAAGATCCACTAAAAACTTTATGCAAATGCAATATGATCAAAACAAGATATTCACTAAAACTATGGAAGAACAATCTGCTATCTTGAAAAATATTAGTCATCAACTTGAGAATTTGAATAGAGAAATTCCTAGTTTATAATCAAAAAATTTGAGTGCTGAGAAAAATATTTCCTCTTTGTTTGAAGCACAGTCCTCTTTGATTAATAAAATGGATGCTAAACCTGAAACTTTGGAAAGTACCTTTGCTGCTACTCATGCCATACAAGTTACTATTGATGAAAATATAATACTGTTAGCCCAACTACATGCTAAGTGGGAAAGAAAAGCTGAAATTGCTAGAAACAATAGTGTGTGCACTATCACCACCACCAATATGGATGCCACTAAACCACAAGAAGTCCCTATTCCTCCTACCACAGTGCCTAAACCCAATGAGTATACTACTAGTGATGCTAAGTTTGATTTTGATCTTGATGGTTGCAATATTTCTGAAGTGATTATGTTCCTACAAAAGCTTGCTAGAAGTCCTGATGCTAGTGATATGCATGTAGCTTTCACCAAACACATTACAGATGCTCTTATTAAAATTAAGAAAGAGAAGTTGAAACACAAAGCCTCTATTCCTAGGAAAGTAGAAGATAGTTGGGAACCCATTATTAATAT
Organism: Avena longiglumis; assembly: GCA_030063025.1. Taxonomy (NCBI): domain Eukaryota; kingdom Viridiplantae; phylum Streptophyta; class Magnoliopsida; order Poales; family Poaceae; genus Avena; species Avena longiglumis. Next base: position 163,010,954 of record CP125973.1, read on the forward strand.
GCAAGTGAATGACTTTGATCTCAAAGATTCATGTGACCTTGGTTCTAGTGTCTCTATTATGCCTAGAAAGATTTATGAAATGCTTGATTTGACACCTTTGGAAGATTGTTATTTGGATGTCCCATTTAATGATAATGCTAAGAAGAAACTCATGGGGAGTGTTAATGATGTTTTTATTATGGTTAACAATTCTTATGTACATGTTGATTTCTAAGATTTGGATGTGGAATACAATGCTTCTTGTCCTATTACTTTGGGAAGACCTTTTCTTAGAACTGTTGGTGCCATCATTGATATGAAAGAAGGCACCATTAAATATCAATTTCCATTTAAGAAAGGTATTGAACACTTACCTATGAAAAGAGAGAGGTTTCTTTTTTCTCCTCCTTTGAAAGCAAGGTTTGATGTTAATGCTTCTTCATTTGAAAATACTTGATTCTTGCTTCTTGTGTCTAACTTAAAGGCGTTAAAAAAGCACCTGTTGGGAGATAACCCAAGAGTTTTCTTGAGTCTTGGAAGTTATTACTTCAGTAATGACCTCTCCTTATCCTTATTATTTACTTTTTGTGCCAAGAATGACCTCTAATGAGAGGGAAGTAAGATTTGGGGAGTTGCTGTCCCGAAACAGATTTTTGTGCTCCACCGTAAAAATGCACGAGGAATCTCTATTAGCCGGATTAAGCTGATATTTTGTGAATAAATCTCCCAGCATGTTAAGCACTTTTTGATTTGAGCAACAGAAGGTATTCAAAAAAATCGGTTTCTACCTGCTGGTGTATTTTGACAGATTTCTGCCATTATTTGCATTTGCTTCTTATTGATTCCTTTTTGGGTTCTTTTTGGGAAATTGAGTTTTTTAAGGGAATTGCTACAGTAGCTTGTGTTTTTAGTGAAAGTTTTGCTGTTCTAAAGCTAAACCCAAGATCTATTATCTTTTGAATACACTAATGTTGCTAATGAAGATTGTGTGAAGTTTTGTATGAAGGAAAATTTTCAGGTGTAGAGAGAATATGATGTAATAAGATGAAGAATGGACAAAATCTCAAGCTTGGGGATGCCACCCCGTGTCACCCAATAAATATTCAAGAGGTACAAGAATCAAAGCTTGGGGATGCCCAAGGCATCCCCTTCTTCATCAATTAAAAGCTCAGGTCTTTCTAGACACTTCGTTTTTATTGTTTCATGCACAGTTGTGTTGTTCTTGGAGCATATTAGTTTTCGTTTGGTTTGCTTAGTTTGCTTGAATAAAGTAGTTTGGACTCCCGTTCTCGCTGTGTTATTTCAAATAAGTTTATCGGTGTTGGAGAGGAGTAGACAGTTATTGCTTTAGTAGTACAAGACGAGCTTGCTTTGACTGTGACTTAGACTTTATCATGTCATGCTAGGTGTTATTTTGACCTTATGCCTAGTGATTATTGTTGTAGCATGACTTATTCCAAAAAATTGGGATTTCTTAGTGTGCCTTGAAGGAATCATGCGTTGTTTTAGCATACAAAAGCATAGTATTGTGGTATTCTCCTTTGATGTTTTGTTTGGGTTGACTTGGCACATGCCCACACCATGTTATGACTATGAACAAGTCATCATAGCCTCTATGATCATTTAGTTCTTGACTTGTAGTACCACTTTATGCTTTGATTACTAATGTTTTGTCGCTCTACATGATTATGGCCATTATTGCTCTCTTAGTTGGTCGCTCCCAGTCTTTTGCTAGCCTCCACTTGTATTGAGTAAGCTCTACTCATGCATCCAACTCCCAAGAAACCAAGTTATACCAAAGTGTCCACTATAAATTCCTATGCATGGTGTGTTACACCATTCCAAGTATATTCTTGTTTTCATCTATCTTCCAATTAAAAAGTATTTTGTTATGTGAAAACTTAGTGATTAAAGCTCTCACAAACTTGATGGCACACTTTATTTTTATTGCCCCTAATAAACTTGAACCATTGTCTCATCTATGTTGTATATGCTTGCACTTATACGTTGGAATTAGCATAATCGTGCTGTCATGGGGAACGCTTTCAACATTGCACTTGTACTTTGTACATAGTTGATATCATGCTCTTTTGTCTATGGATGTCGCTGGTGTGAAATAAAGAGGGAGCTTGTAAGTCCATGGAGTTATGTATGTGTGTTAGAGAAACGCCTTGGCCGCTAACCTAAGCCATGCCTGATCATGGTGGAAACTTGCAGCATCACCATAATGACATCTATGAAGCTTTCTTCTTATAAAAAAAGAGAGACATATTAAAAATAGGAAAGAGAGAAAAAAGCACCATATTCCCATGGTAAATAAGTAGATTGCTGAGATTCTCATTGTCTGCTTGTCTTGTCATTTATGGGATATCTCATGTATCATGTGCAAAGGGTACCCCGTTGGCGGTTCTCTATGATACACATGTACTTACTATGACAAGAACTTATAGGTGAATAAAGTTGAGTAGCATGAGGTGCGGCCCTAGTATTCAAGGGACATGAGATTTCCAACTTATACTTTGTCAAGCATATACTCCATAGTTTGTTCACTTTAACCTTAATCACTTCAAGATGCTTATGATAGGGGCAATGAGGGCTGAAAGTGTGGCGCCCCGCAAAACCACTACTAGAAAATCGCGTTGTTTTTGTGCATTGCATCATCATGACCTCATGCTCATGTCATCATGCCACATTGCATTTGAGCATCGTCATCATCTTGCATTTTCTTGCATAAAACTATTTTCGGAAAAACCTATTTTTGTTTTCTAAACGCCCCGTCTTTGTTCAAACACAAAACCGGGTCTCCGGATTAATTTGTTTTGTCGGCCAACGGTTTGCAAAAACCTGTTTAAAACAAATAAAATATTTAATTATTTTATTGGGGGCAGCCAAACCGGGCCGATCCGACCCAGTCGGCCACCCCCAGTACAAAAATCGGGCCACCTATATTCTTTTCCTACCTAGTCCTAGTCTACCCAACCCCCTCCACCTCACCCCGACCAACCATAGCTTGCCACATCATTTTTCCCTCCACCTCATCACACCCACGGCCACCTCACCAATCCCCCCTGGTCAACAACTCTGGCCCCACTTCCTTTTTTTTCCACCCCACCGAATACACCATGCACTCACACAGCCCCCACCTACCCCCTCTCTCTCTCCCCGACAGCCTGGCCCCACCCCACTCTCCCTGGGCCCCACCCCAACCCACACAGCGACACACACACCGCACCCCCCACCTGCCTCACACAAACACAACACACGCACGCCACAGTCCCTGGCCCACCCCGGTCCCACCACCCACCGACCCCGCTCATCCTTTCTCCCCTTCCCTCGTCTCTCCCACTCGACCCCGCCCCCTTTCTCCTCCCCTCGCGCTGCTCCCTTCCTCCCCAGAGAAGCAGGCCGCCATGGCCCCGGCCTCCGTCCAGCAAGCCGCGTCCCCGGCCTCCGCCCCCGTGAGCGAGCTCCTCCTCCGCGGCCCTTCTCCGTGGCCATCTCGCCGGCCTCGCCGCCTCCCGCGCCGGCCGCCCTCCTCCCAAGCTCGTCGGGCCGCCACCTCTCCCGAGCCCCGGCCTCCTCCGTCCCCGAGCGCGCCTCCCCCCTTGGAGCCCCCGCCTCGGCCGCCGGACCACGCGCGTCGTCGAGCGCCGCCGGTCACCTTCTCCATCTCCGGCCGCCATGTTCCCCTCTGTCCCGCTCGGCATCGCCCTGGCCTCATCTCTGGCGGCCACCGCTCGTCCTCGCCCGCCTGCTCTGGCCGACCATGCCGCCAAGCGTCGCCGTCGCACCTCCTCGTCCGCCCCACTCCTCCCCTCTCCCTTCCGGCGCCGCCCAGGCCGCCTCTACCTCGCTCCACCGCGCGGGCCCCGTCCGCCCTGCCCCTCCCTGTCGTCGGGTGCTCGTCCTCCTCACCGTCCAGCGCCTGCGCCTCCCGCGAGCTCTGCGGCCCCTCCGCCGTCCGTGCCGTCCCGAGCTCCTCCGGTTGTCGCTGGAGGCAGCGCGGCCGCGCCCGTCCCCTGTTTCCGCCTCGCTCGGTCCCTGCAAGGCTTCACCAGCCGCCGTGGTGTCGCGTACTCTGCCTGCACCCATCGCGCGCCGCAGATGATCGTGCGGTTCCTGTCTGCTATGGCGCGTTTCCCAGGCGCCGCCAGCGACCACGAGCCCAGCTACGTTTTGTCTCGGAGGTCCCTTTTGTTTTCTCTGGGTACCACATCTCTACCCAGGGACTCCGGACGCATCAAGATCCTCTCGCCGACAAGATCGTCTTGATGCCGATGATTCCGAAGGATGTACATGGAGCCACCCGAGAAAAAAACGCCGTAGACTCGCGGTATCCGGAGGTCGACAATAGACCGGAGTATCAAGATCTTCTCCTGGAGCGACGAGTTCTTCTTCCCGGAATGCCAAGACTAGCTACCCGAAAATCACGGACCTAGAGAATCCCCGGACGATGAGCTCTTCTACCTGGACCCGAAGACCACATGTGCGACAGGCACTTCCTCGAGGATGCGAAGTCGAGAACCCGACGCCAAGATTGCCGATGCGAATACGCCAAGTTCGTCTACCTCGGACACCGTGCGACAAGATCTACTTCACGGATCTGAAGACCCCGGTACCCGATCCACTCAAGTTCGCCATCGACGACAAGATCGGCACCGACCAGGACGAATCCGATGCGCCCCGTCGCCGAACCAAGTCCTTCTTCGCGGAAAGCCAAAATATACTCTGTTATCCGAGAACGCTCCCGCCGAGAACGAACCCCAGATCCGAACCCTGAGACCAACCCCAAACCCTCGGAACCCCAAGATCGCCGAGACCCAATGTGTGAACCTTTTCCCGAGCCCCTATTTTATAAATGCTAAATATAAAACCTGTTGCATATTAATCATTCATCTCGCATGCATATTTGTGTGGTTTGGGGGCCTTATGCCGATTCACCATATAATTAAATATGGGGCCCATATGCGGGCAAATCTAGCCTTATATTGGCCTCATTTAATTTTGTGTAGCGAACCGGTGATATGTTTTGCCATGTTAAGACAACATTCAATTTGCGGGGTAGATAAATAACTAGAACCATATATTTAATTGTCGGGACCCCGGTTCCGCTTAATATTGCCTAATTGCGTCGCATCTTGCCATGTCATACATCATACATGCAGCATGCCCGATCTTCTGCCGTTGTATTAAATAGTGCATCTGGTGTTTATTCTAGTGTTTTGCTTCTTCGCGGATAAGGCCGTTGAGTTGATGCGAGTACCGACCCGATCTTCGGGTGAACCTTCGGCAATGTTTTTCAGACGAGCATCTCCCCCTTTCTACCTATCTTACTTTTATAGTATTTATTCCCTCCTGTTGATCTATTGCTATCTGTGTTGCGATGCTCTAGTTTTCGTATCCGTGATATCCCTTGCAGCCTTATATCGCCTTGGACACATCCTATTACCTGTTGTTTGGTAGATAGATGGACTTGCGCGTCGTAGTCGCTTGCTCAAGTGATGTTGCGTGTCGTCAAGTGCCACAGTTGTTGGAGTATTGCCGCATGTTTAATATTGCAGATGATCATGGCTTTAATTATCGTTTACTTTAATTAATGTTTAACAACTAAAATTGAAGTAGGTAAGCAGAGGCACAGGTGGGCAATAGATGTTATTTGGTTGTTAACCGTCCACTTGTGTCCCGTAGGACCCCGAGTACTTGATACCTGTTCCTTGAATTTTCGCGCTATCCACATCCGGGAGGATTATGGGCCCCCCCTGAGCCAGAGCTTGATTCATTCTTATTTCTTGGGGCCACAAACTAGTTTGAGGTTTTATTTACTATCCTGTACCTATGCCATGCTTTACCGCGTTATTTACGATTGTGCGAGGAGCACCTGTATCTTTAGGTAAGCGAGTGTTTTCGCAGTATCGACAAGCCCAGCTTTGGGTTCCCGTCGTTACAGCACCGACGCAAACCTTGAGTCCGTCTCGAGTCACTAGCTTCGCTATGGTGTACTCAATGGGTGGCCCCCTGAAATATTTCTGAATCGTGATTGCTTTGTCGTGAAAGCCTTGTTGGGTTTTGATTTGGTTTTTCCGAGGTTGATCGAGTGTGTTGCTATTTGTGCACCCTGCAGGTAAAACTTTCAAAGCCGTGTCCATGCGGTTATGGATGACTTGGAGCACAGTATCTCGATCATAGACAACTATAACTAAAGTAGTGCTATAAATTTGACTTTATAATGACTAGTAATCAGCTTCACTTTAATGGAATGGCTAAATAAAACTGCCAACAATTGCTTGTTTGGGTTGTCGCTTGCTACCATTGTATCTGACTAGTAAGTACTGCAACTATAACGGAATGGCTAAATAAAAGTGCCAACAACTGCTGGGTTTTGGGATATCTCATGCTAATTGTATTTGACTAGTAAGTGTCGCAACTACAACGGAATGGTTAATTAAAACTGCCCACTGCTTATTTTATCAGGATGACTATCTATATTTGACTAGTAATCGCCGCAACTATAACGAATGAATAAAACTGCCAACGGTGTGAGTTCCTCGGTTGACTTTCTCGGATTGGTCTCGAGGGGGAATACCAGGATGGGTTTGTTTGGTGTTAGAATCAGGTTGGATCCGAATAGATCTTTCTTATCCCTCTCTGATAGCCGTCAGTTATATCGAGTCTCTATAGGTTGTTTAGTGCATGCTGCGCTGCCGCTTCAGTCCACCATACCTATGTAGGCGAGGACCGCCGAATTCTAGTCTCGCCGTACTTGGCCTCAAGATCGACCGCTCTCTCTTTTCCTTTGCCCTTTGTCGGCACCCCTTTGTTTAAGCAGGTTTTGCGATCGACGTCGTTAGCGTGGTTACCCTTCCGCTTGGCAAGGCGGTTATGGACGCCATTGGTTATTCTTTAGGGATCTTAGCTCAATTTGCATCTTGTCCGTACTCGGACGCTATATCGTTTTAAAGGTGATTTGGATCTTTGTACTGTAAATCTGTATTCTTGACTCATTGAGTCGTTGTTGTATATATATCTGTTCTGTGGGTCCCATCGAGGACTGTTGTGTAATGTTATTACTTCGTTTTCCACCCGCACGAAAGTGCCTGGTGGGCACCTTTGAATCGTTTCTATGCGGGTTTGGCGGGAATCGCTGAAACTTGCATAGGGTCGATTCTGAGGGTGTTACAGAGTGGTATCAGAGCTCAGCAGTTGCGATACCCCACAAGTCCAGCCTGTAGGATAACCTAGCTAACGGCCGAAGTAGAGTGTCAAAACTATTTTTGAAAAATCGGTTGGATAGTTCTGATTAGGTCTGATTTTACTCCTTACCCCTCTGCTATTCTCCTCTTACCTCTACGCGTTTTGAATCCACCTCTTATCTTTTCTTCGAGTCCAGGATTTCTCGTGGTTGGGTTCCATCGTACCTTCAGGGTTTCGCTTCCTGTTTTGGTAACGGTGTTTCTACATCCGGTCCTCCTGCTATCTGAGTGGCCCTTTATCTGTGGTACCATCCTTTGTTCCTTGTTTGTGCCTCCCAGTGTTTTCCGACGTTACGACAGCATCTACGCCATATCCGATGCAGAGTCTGCATCACTCCTCTGTTCCGAACCTCGATTGTCGAGATCTTCAATCTGAATTCTGAGAGTTGGTTGCATAATTTCCTATTCATGAGCAGAGTAATGCTTTGGGTGCGCGATGGACTGATCACCATCCGACTACTCTTATCATTCGCTCTTGCACCTTGAATGGTGAATCCTTGCAGTTATACTCCTTCCTCGGAAGTTAGAGGTGGCCTTACCCTTTTGAGACCTTTACCTTCATCTTTGTTTTGCCGGAGTGTTCTCTCGACGAATGGGGAACAATCATTGTTGGTGGTGTCGCCATTTTCAAGCTGAAGAAAGTACCCTTGTTAGTGGTGTCGCGAAGATCTACACGAAGCGCGAAGGATCAGATCACCGACCTTCTTTCCGGTACCATGAGGCGGATCTCGAGGGCGAGATCCATTGTTAGTGGTGTCGAATTGTGGCGACCCGCAAAGCCACTACTAGAAAATCGTGTTGTTTTTGTGCATTGCATCATCATGACCTCATGCTCATGTCATCATGCCACATTGCATTTGAGCATCGTCATCATCTTGCATTTGCTTGCATAAAACTATTTTCGGAAAAACCTATTTTTGTTTTCTAAACGCCCCGTCTTTGTTCAAACACAAAACCGGGTCTCCGGATTAATTTGTTTTGTCGGCCAACGGTTTGCAAAAACCTGTTTAAAACAAATAAAATATTTAATTATTTTATTGGGGGCAGCCAAACCGGGCCGATCCGACCCAGTCGGCCACCCCCAGTGCAAAAATCGGGCCACCTATATTCTTTTCCTACCTAGTCCTAGTCTACCCAACCCCCTCCACCTCACCCCGACCAACCATAGCTTGCCACATCATTTTTCCCTCCACCTCATCACACCCACAGCCACCTCACCAATCCCCCTGGTCAACAACTCTGGCCCCACTTCCTTTTTTTTCCCACCCCACCGAATACACCATGCACTCACACAGCCCCCACCTACCCCCTCTCTCTCTCTCCCCGACAGCCTGGCCCCACCCCACTCTCCCTGGGCCCCACCCCAACCCACACAGCGACACACACACCGCACCCCCCACCTGCCTCACACAAACAAAACACACGCACGCCACAGTCCCTGGCCCACCCCGGTCCCACCACCCACCGATCCTGCTCGTCCTCTCTCCCCTTCCCTCGTCTCTCCCACGCTACCCCGCCCCCTTTCTCCTCCCCTCACGCCGCTCCCTTCCTCCCCAGAGAAGCAGGCCGCCATGGCCCCGGCCTCCGTCCAGCAAGCCGCGTCCCCGGCCTCCGTGTAGCATCCCATTTGTCGAACAACTGTAATGCTACTTGGTCTAGTAATATAATGGCTACTTCCTACATATAATTGTTGCATCATCATCATATCATGCTCATGTCATCATGCCACCTTGCATTTGAGCATCATACAAAAACCCTTGTGTTTTGGTTCTTATCTCATATGCATCATTATTTGTATTTTGCCTCTTGATATTGTATTTGGTTCTTGATATATTGTTTAAATGCCCAAGTTGAGTTGGGGCATATCTTTTATTCCATTCCACCACCTTTTTCTTTGTCACCACCTTACACTTCCACCATTCCAATAACCTATGAGCTTGTAATTCTTTTCTTTGGATTTTATTTCTAGCTCATGTGGGTGGGATGGATCCAATTCTAAATTCTTTTGCTTGGCTTGTTCCATATTCTTGGAATGCATATGTATGAATGCCCTGAATAATTGTTTTGTTTTCAAAAGATTAAAACATGGCATTTAATGCTTATGCATGGCCCATGCAAGCTTGCACCAACCTCTTAGGGAGTGCATTAAATGTAATGCATGTCCCATGCAACCATAACCACTATTTGATCTCCCTTGGTTGCTTGGAATTTTAATTGTTTTCCCTTTTGTTGAGCTTCCACCTTCTCTCTCAATCCTCACCTTGCTCCTTCTCTCCTTGCCATGTGCATAAAAAATCCACATCTCTCTCTCTTTTTTGTTGGATCTTGTTGATCTTGTTTTTATCCCTACCTAAACACCCTCTCTCTTTATTCCTCTCTCCAACCTAATCAACCCTAAACCCTAGCCTCTCTCTAATATCACCTCTCTCTTTTTCCATCCCTAACCCTAATCCCCCTCTCTCACTTGATCCTCTCCCCTAAACCCTAGCTTCCTCTCTAACCTAACCCGAACCCCTCTAAGCTAACCCTAGCTCTAACCCTCAACTTACCTCTCTCTTCACCACCCTCCTCTCTCCATGTCGAGGCACCAACCCTACCCGAGCCACCCCTCCAACCCTAGCTACACCGAGCCTACCCAACCCTAAACCCTAACCCGACCCTAGCTAGCCCGAGCCTAGCTCCACCCTCTCTCTCCCTCTCTCACTCCCTGCCATATGGGCCCCAGCCCGAGCCTCCCCCTGCCTACGCCCCACCTGCATGCGCCCCACCTGCCTGGCCCCCCATGCCGAGCACGTGAGGAGAGCCAAAAGGTGGCCGAAGCCACATTTAGCTTATCACCTCCCCACGGCACCCTCTCCCTCTGCCCCGTCCTTATCTACCCCCTCTCTCGGCTTCCCCTGCACCCCCCAGATCCGCCCGAGGCCCTGCCTCACCTTCCCTTCCTCTCCACCACTGACACCATCTCCCTCTTCCTTCTCCATCTACCACCGTCGGCCTCCACCGCTTCTCGCCGAACCAGCCGGTGGCGTGGCGTTTAAGGGTGTCGAGGAAGCTCGTCGCGTCCCTCTGCTTCGCCCTGCACGCTCCAGCGAGGAGGAGGAGCCCTGGAACCGCAGATCACCGCCGCCACCCGACGCGAAACCCTAGCCGTCGTCCGCGAGACGCGTCGACTATCGCAACCACCCCGAGCTCCGCCGACCACACCAACATCCCCGCGGTGAGCAGTACTCCCTCCTAGACAACCTCCCTCCGCATGTTGCTTCCTGGACGCGCCGATCGTTTCGACGAACAGCCTGCGCGCGCCGCCGCTCGCTGCTCAGACGCCAAGCCCGCTCAGAACCCTACCTAGCCCTTGCCCTCCCTTCTGTCACAAGCCCACACCCACCGCAGCGGTAGCCGCCGCCGCTAGCGCGCCCAAGGTCACGGGTTCGAGCCTCAGCGCTGTCATTGTCACAAGCGTGCTGACGACAGAGGTTCAGAGAAGAGGAACAGGTCTGATGGCCTTTTCCACAAAACCCCCTCAAATCTTTTCTCCACGAACCAGCTCCTCGCTGCCCCACATGTCTGTCTCTCTGCCATTTTATAAAAAGGATCCCCAAGTTTTCACAGCCTCAACCCGCGGTCCCCGGCTCCTCCACGTGGCACGCCCCCGCTGGCGCGCCCGCGTGTGGCCCTGTGGTTGCCGCGGTCCCACCCGTCAGTGATTGGGGCTGGGTTCGACTGGGTAATAAAGGGTTTTTCTGTTTATCTGTTTGACTTAAATCTTTTCAAATGAATTTAAATTCAAATTGAATTCTGCATTTAAATAACTTTTGAATTACAAACCCAAATTAAACAAATGATATATGATTTTGAATCAGAAAAATATGAGGATTTCAAATATGCCATCCAAAATTTCAATTGAGCACTTTATTTTCCAAGTTGAATATAATTACATAAAATTCCCTTTTCCTTATTTATTTAATAACTTTTGTTTTATAACTCCGAATTTAACAAATGATATGTCTAAAATGATTAGCTCGACGAGACCTTTCTGTTTATGCTATCCATGACTTAAATTGCAGCATGCATCATATAAATATAAAGTATACAACAACTTAACTAGGGCTTAAATGTGACCAAAACTAAATAAAATGACTTATTCTTGTATTCCCCACCTCACCCATGCCATGCTACTTTAATGCCATGCAAATTGTGCATCATTCATCATGGAATGATTGTTTGCTTGTCGCATTTAATTCATATGCTTGTGCACTTTACTTATGTGGCCCTTGTTTGTTTGGTTCTTCTTCGAATAGACTCTGAGCAGGGGATATATCAAGAGAACCAGGAGCACTACCCAGATCCTTCTCTCGCTTCAACTGGGTTGCCAGGCAAGCACTACCACATGCTTGCATACATACAGTACCTATTGCCTCTATATTATTCTTGCATCATTGAGTCGCGATTGCATTAAACTGAATCCCAAGTATTGCATAGCCTTTACATTTAAACCCCACCAAGCTTGTTCCTCCATCCCATGAGCCATTACTACAGGAGTTGTTTGAGCCATGCGAGTCGTAGAACAGCATGTGTAGGGTATGTGAGAGTCTGACGGATAACGAGGTACCTAAACAACTTAACCTGAGTAGTAATGGGAGAACTAATGAAAATGGCACCGGTGAGCAATATCTGCTATTTGGTTTTTCCTGCTCACTTGTGTCCCGTAGGACCCCGAGTACTTGATTCCTGTTCCTTGATTATTCGCGCTATCCACATCCGGGAGGCTTATGGGACCCCCCTGAGCTAGAGCTTGATTCATTCTTATTTCTTGGGGCCATAAACTAGTTTGAGGTTTTATTTACTATCCTGTACTTATGCCATGCTTTACCGCTTTATTTAAGATTGTGCGAGGAGCACACTATACTGTTTAGGTAAGCGGAGTGTTTTCGCGGTATCGACAAGCCCAGCCACACTTTCGGGTTCCCGGTCGTTTACAGCCATTGTCGCAAACCTTGAGTCCATCTCGGAGTCACTAACTTCGCTATGGTCTACTCAATGGGTGGCCTGAAATATTTCAATCGTGATTGCTTTGTCGTGAAGGCCTCATTGGGTTTTGATTTGGTTTTTCCGAGGTTGATCGAGTGTGTGTTGCTATTTGTGCACCCCTGCAGGGTAAAACTTTCTGAAAGCCGTGTCCGCGGTTATGGACGACTTGGAGCACAGTTTATCGATCATAGACAAGCATAACTAAAGTACCGCTTTAATTTGACTAAGTAACTGACTAGTAATTAGTGCAACACTTATGGAATGGTTGATAAAATTGCCAACGGATGGGGGGGTTGTTCGTCCGCTTCCTCGTTGGTAAGCGAGGAGGAGGATGGATCGGTGGATATTACTGTTATAACTGTTGTCATTAATTCACGGACATGCGTCTATCTTTGGTTAGGCGGATGGTTAGCGAGTATCTATAGAACTATTAGGGTTTATCTTTTGCTGCAATTGCGTCACCCCAGGTTGTGTCCCCTTTAGAGGCATAAAGACTTGCTGAGTACCCCTAGGGTCTCACACGATAAATTATTTGGTTCAGATGAACAGGTACACTCACAAGATGGATACTGGGTGGAGGAGGCTGATGATGTGGGCAACGATCGTTCGGTGTAGATATTCCGGGAATGGGGATCCAAGAGATCCGTATGGATGTGCTTATTTATGGGGCATCTTATGCCGATTTGCTTCTTATCCGCATCGGATCTTGTTTGCCGCTCACCGATACTGATGTGTGATGTATGAGGAGATATCCTAAACTATTATATCTATCTAGGACATTTGAATCTTGCCGTATGGCGTTATATTTCCTTTCTATTTAGATGGAATGGCTCGATGTACTATTGTATGGTGGCTTGCATACATACTCATTTGTGTATGTAGTTGATCCTTCGCCGATTACGCCTGCATTTGTCCCGATGATTGGAAATGGTTGGGACGGCCGAAAGGTCTACCTGTGAGTGGCATTTGGCCCCACCGTACTATTTCAACCATTTACGCTCATCCAGGCTTGTATCTAGGAGCGTAATTCACCGAGGTAGTTACAATTGGTATCAGATCCATCCCGCCCTTCAGGGTCTCAGCCAAATGGTCGTTGTCAGTCTAGCAAATATTTTTGCTAGTTATGTATACTAGGGAAAAACAAAACGTGAGAGTAGGAATGCTTCCACTTTTCTTCTTACCCACCCAACCACCCTTTTCTGGTAAGGAAGTATAACGTTTTCAATCCTCTTATTAAAAGTTCAAACTAGGATTCACGTGTTCTGGGTTTCCGTAGTACCATAGGTTGTGTGTGTGTGTGTAATTCCTTGTCTATCTGTTGCATCCAAGTTGTTATCTAATCAGCCTTTGGTTATCAACTGTTGGTACATTCCATACCGACAGGCTTTTGCAAACCGACGCGATCTATCTGATTCGTTGTATACCGTCGCGATCTGTCTTACTCTTTGTTATCCGACGTTATCTTGTTTGGGGTGTTCGTTTTCGTAGTTACTAATCTTTAGGTTCAACGTGAGAAGAAGGGGTTAGGATATGTGTTCTACTTATTCATGTGCGGAGTAATGATTTGAGTGCGGGATGGAGTCGCGACCATACCACTACTCTTATCATTCGCTCTTGTATATAGAATTGGTAGAGTCACTAATCTTGATTCATTAAGTAATTTTGCGCATCTATTGGTATTTTAATACCGAAATTTGTGAAAAAAAAATTTCTTTGATATATTTGTGTACCACACTCCTTTTCAGTTGTGTGCGATATGCTTAATATCTTCTAGGTGCTTTGAACTTTGTTGATATTTTAATATCATCTTAGTAAATTGTATCCTCTAATCTTGGTTAATTCCATCTTGGTACTATTTTGGATTATTATTATTCTCCATTATAGTACTAACTTGTGTTTTATATCAATCACAGGATGGCTCCACCACGCCGTTCTGATGAGGACATACCACCTGAACTGGGATCCGCGTTGTCAAACATCGCCAATGCCTTGGCAGCAATGCAGCAGAACCAGCAGCGCTTTGAGGAAAGTGTAAGGAGGAATGAGTTTGCTCCACTACCTCCACCTCCCAAGCGAGGAGACATCAAAATCTTTCTGAAGTTCAACCCTCGCCAATTTGATGTTTCTGATCGACCACTTGATGCTGATGATTGGTTGCGTGAGATGTCAAGGCTACTGGAGACTGCTGATGTTCCTGAACAAGAATGGGTAAAGTGTGCTACTCACCTTCTGAAGGGGGATGCAGCTCTCTGGTGGGAGAATTACCTGAAGGCAAACTGCACTGGTTTTTAGCCTACTTGGGAACGGTTCACTGGAGCGTTCAAAGAGCAGTATCTGTCAGAAATTGTCATGGAGAGGATGAAGGAAGCGTTTCTCAACCTCAAGCAGGGAAATGATAATGTCAATACCTACATCAGGAACTTCATGAATCTTTCTCGTTATGGTGGCGATGAGATCTCCGATGACAAGAAGAAGCAAAAGAGGTTCCGGCAAGGGCTCAATGCATCGATTAAATATGCAATAACACATGAAAGGACGACATCTTTTCTAGAACATCAGCTCACAGCACTGCAGGAGGAAGCAAGTAGGCAAGTGTTTGAGGAGTCAAAGAAACACAACCGTGATGCACCAAGCTCTTCAGCTATGTCAGCTCCTTCTAAGCGGCGTGTCTGGGTTCCTAACACCCCCCCGTCGCCCCCAGCTCCACCAAGACATGCAAGCGACGCGTCAAGGCCACCAAACGTCATCACTGCTGCTCCCAGGGGCTACAACCACCACTACCTGAGCGCTGGCGGAGTCCACTACGTTGCTCCACGTCCACACGGTGCTTGTTTCACGTGTGGAGACTCGGGCATCTAAACTGGGCTGTGCTGAAAAACAAAGCTCTTCCGCCACCCCCTCCAAGATCTGCGGCAAGCTCTCCTTTGGTTCGTGCACCACCACCTCGGGCTCTCAACATCAACACCAAGCCCAGGTCTACTGTTGCTCGTGCCAACTGTGTCAACGCTCAAGTGAGCATGCACTGGTTGTGATGGGTATGCTTCCCGTTAACTCAGTCCCTGCACGAGTTTTGTTTGATTCTGGTGCATCGCATTCTTTTGTTTCTATCAAGTTTGCAAGTGAGAATGGGTTAGCGTCGGATCCTCTTCTTAAGCGGTTAATGGTTCTTTCTCCTGGAGCAACAATGGCAGCTTCAAAAATCAGCCATGGCAATCAAATTGAGATTGGTGGCTCTTCGTTCTTGGCGTCCTTAATTGTTCTGGGCAGTTCTGACATTGATGTCATCTTGGGCATGGATTGGTTGACAGCAAATGCAGCTGTGATTGATTGTCTTTGAGCTCGGTTTCTCTGAAGATTCCTGAAGGCCATGTAGTCTATTCTCCAAGTCTGACTCCTGCTATCCAGCTTTTCTCTTTGGCGGCTCTGAATGATGATGCTATGGAAGCTATTCAGAGTGTTCCGGTGGTCTGTGAGTTCCCAGATGTCTTTCCGAAGAGTTGCGGGTATGCCTCCGGATCGTGAGGTTGAGTTTGTAATTGAGCTTGAACTCGAACGGCGCCTATCTCCAAGCGGCCATATAAAATGGGTCTGCTGAGTTGGTGAACTCAAACGACAACTTGATGAACAAGAGAAGTTGGGTTTCATTCAACACAGTACCTCTTCTTGGGGTAGCCCAACAATCTTTGTGAAGAAGCGAGACAGGACCGATAGACTTTGTGTGGATTATCGGGCTCTCAATGCTAAAACCATCAAGAATAAATATCCCTTCATGGATTAATGATCTCTTCGATCAGCTAGCTGGAGCTGTGGTGTTCTCTAAGCTTGACTTGAGAAGTGGTTATCACCAAATCAAGATTCGCAAGGAAGATGTTCCTAAAACAGCCTTCACCACCCGCTATGGCCTGTATGAGTACACGGCCATGTCTTTCGGTCTCACCAACGCACCTGCTACCTTCTCAAGGCTTATGAACTCGGTTTTCATGGAGTATCTTGATAAGTTCGTTGTGGTCTATCTGGATGACATCCTAGTCTATTCTAAGTCAAAGGAAGAGCATGAAGAACACCTTCGGTGTGTCCTAAACAAGCTTCGTGAGAACCGCTTGTATGCAAAGTTCTCAAAGTGTGAGTTTTGGCTGCCTCAAGTAACCTATCTTGGTCATGTCATCTCTGCCAAGGGCATTGCAGTCAACCCGGAAATTGTGAAGACAATTGTTGAATGGCTTCCTCCTGTAAATGTCAAAGAAGTGCGGAGTTTCCTTGGTTTGGCTAGTTACTGCCGTCGCTTCGTTCAGAACTTTTCGAAGATAGCGAAGCCTCTTACCGATCTCCTCAAGAAAGGCAAGAAATACCTTGGGACTCCTGCATGTCAAGAAAGCTTTGAGACACTCAAAGAGAAGCTCACTTCCACGCCAGTCTTGGTTCCTCCGGATACATCTAAGCCTTTCCAGATATTCTGTGACGCCTCTTTGCAAGGATTAGGTGCGGTCATTATGCAAGAAAAACAAGTTGTTGCTTATGCCTCTCGACAATTGAAGACGCATGAGATCAACTATCCTACACATGACCTCGAGCTCGCAGCAGTTGTCTTTGCTTTGAAGTTATGGAGGCACTACTTGCTTGGCAACCGTTGTGAAATCTTTTCTGATCACAAGAGTCTGAAATATATCTTCACTCAGCCTGATCTCAACCTTCGGCAGAGGAGATGGATTGAAGCAATCAATGATTTTGATTTGACCATGAACTACACTCCGGGCAAAGCTAATGTCATGGCCGATGCTCTCAGCCGCAAAGCTTATGTCAATAACCTCATGATGGAAGAACAACAGCCTCTCTTGTGCGAGGAATTCCGTCAGCTCAACCTTGAAATTGTGGAACAAGGGTATCTCCTGAACCTTCCGCTACTCCTCTCTTGGAAGAAAAGATTCGCTCTCGTCGGTGATCCGCACACCAAAAGATCATCTCAAACTTCAGCTTCAGTATGAGTCCTTCCACGTCGATGATCAAGGCACGCTTTTCTTTGAACACCGGATGTTTGTTCCGAACTACCCGGGTTTGAGAGAGCAAGTTCTCAAGGAGGCGCATGATTATGTTCTTTCTATCCACCCTGGCAGCACAAAGATGTACATGGACTTGAAAACACAATATTGGTGGCCGGGTTTGAAACGATATTGTGCCAAGTATGTCTCGGAGTGTGATGTCTGCCGCAGAGTGAAAGCTGTCCATCAGAAACCTTTCAGTCTTCTACAGCCATTGAAACCCCCGGAATGGAAATGGGAGAAAGTAGAGATGGACTTCATCACTGGTTTTCCAAGGTCGCAGAAGGGCAACAATGCAATCTTTGTTGTCATTGACAGGCTTTCTAAAGTGGCTCACTTCTTCCTCGTCAAAGAAACGATTTCTGGAATCTAGTTGGCTGAGCTCTATATCAACAGAATTGTCTCTCTGTATGGGGTTCCGCTTGAGATCAGTTCAGACCGTGGGAGCATCTTCACTTCCAAGTTCTGGGAAAGTTTACAAAATGCTTTGGGAACAAAGTTGAACTTCAGCACAGCTTACCACCCTCAGTCGCAAGGACAAGTGGAAAGGATCAATCAGATTCTGGAGGATATGCTTCGTGCTTGTGTCATCTCTTTTGGCATGAAGTGGGAAGAATGTCTTCCTTATGCTGAATTCTCTTACAACAGACTTCGAAAATTCTGAAGATGGCACCATTTGAGGCTCTCTATGGCCACAAATGCAGAACTCCGATTGGTTGGTCAGGTGCAGGAGAAAGAATTTGGTTTGGCCCTGACATTGTAACTCAAGCGGAGGAGAAGGTGCATATCATTCTTGAAAACCTGAAGATTGCTCAAAGTCGCCAGAAGAGCAATTATGACAGGAAGCACACGGACATGGTGTATGCCCCTGGTGATCTCGTTTACCTTCGTGTCACTCCCATGAAAGGCACACACCGTTTTGGTATCAAAGGAAAGCTGGCTCCTAGATACATCGGTCCTTTCAAAATTCGTGGAAGAAGAGGAGAAGTTGCTTATGCTCTTGAGCTCCCGGAAAAACTCAAGGTCCATGATGTTTTCCACATCTCTCAACTCAAGAAGTGCTTCAAAGATCCCGGCAGGACCGTGGATCATGAACTAATCAATCTCCAAGAATACCTGTCTTATCAAGAACACCCCACAAAAATCCTTGAGACCGCAGAAAGAAGGACTCGCAACAAGTCCATCAAGTTCTGCAAGGTGCAGTGGTCGCACCATTCTGTTGATGAAGCCACTTGGGAGCGTGAAGATGAACTCCGTGCCAACTATCCTACCCTCTTTGTGTCTTCTTCTTCTTCCTAGAATCTCGGGGCGAGATTCCTGTTTAGTGGGGGAGAGTTGTAGCATCCCATTTGTCTAACAACTGTAATGCTACTTGGTCTAGTAATATAATGGCTACTTCCTACATATAATTGTTGCATCATCATCATATCATGCTCATGTCATCATGCCACCTTGCATTTGAGCATCATACAAAAACCCTTGTGTTTTGGTTCTTATCTCATATGCATCATTATTTGTATTTTGCCTCTTGATATTGTATTTGGTTCTTGATATATTGTTTAAATGCCCAAGTTGAGTTTGGGGCATATCTTTTATTCCATTCCACCACCTTTTTCTTTGTCACCACCTTACACTTCCACCATTCCAATAACCTATGAGCTTGTAATTCTTTTCTTTGGATTTTATTTCTAGCTCATGTGGGTGGGATGGATCCAATTCTAAATTCTTTTGCTTGGCTTGTTCCATATTTCTGGAATGCATATGTATGAATGCCGTGAATAATTGTTTTGTTTTCACAAGATTAAAACATGGCATTTAATGCTTATGCATGGCCCATGCAAGCTTGCACCAACCTCTTAGGGAGTGCATTAAATGTAATGCATGTCCCATGCAACCATAACCACTATTTGATCTCCCTTGGTTGCTTGGAATTTTAATTGTTTTCCCTTTTGTTGAGCTTCCACCTTCTCTCTCAATCCTCACCTTGATCCTTCTCTCCTTGCCATGTGCATCAAAAATCCACATCTCTCTCTCTCCTTTTTGTTGGATCTTGTTGATCTTGTTTTTAGCCCTACCTAAACACCCTCTCTCTTTATTCCTCTCTCCAACCTAATCAACCCTAAACCCTAGCCTCTCTCTAATCTCACCTCTCTCTTTTTCCATCCCTAACCCTAATCCCCCTCTCTCACTTGATCCTCTCCCCTAAACCCCAGCTTCCTCTCTAACCTAACCCCTCTAAGCTAACCCTAGCTCTAACCCTAAACTTACCTCTCTCCTCACCACCCTCCTCTCTCCATGCCGAGGCACCAACCCTACCCGAGCCACCCCTCCAACCCTAGCTACACCGAGCCTACCCAACCCTAAACCCTAACCCGACCCTAGCTAGCCCGAGCCTAGCTCCACCCTCTCTCTCCCTCTCTCACTCCCTGCCATATGGGCCCCATCCCGAGCCTCCCCTGCCTACGCCCCACCTGCATGCGCCCCACCTGCCTGGCCCCCCATGCCGAGCACGTGAGGAGAGCCAAAAGGTGGCCGAAGCCACCTTTAGCTTACCACCTCCCCACGGCACCCTCTCCCTCTGCCCCGTCCTTATCTACCCCCTCTCTCGGCTTCCCCTGCACCCCCCAGATCCGCCCGAGGCCCTGCCTCACCTTCCCTTCCTCTCCACCACCGACACCATCTCCCTCTTCCTTCTCCATCTACCACCGTCGGCCTCCACCGCTTCTCGCCGAACCAGCCGGTGGCGTGGCGTTTAAGGGTGTCGAGGAAGCTCGTCGCGTCCCTCTGCTTCGCCCTGCACGCTCCAGCGAGGAGGAGGAGCCCTGGAACCGCAGATCACCGCCGCCTTGAAACCCTAGCCGCCGTCCGCGAGCCGCGTCGACGATCGCAACCACCCCGAGCTCCGCCGACCACACCAACATCCCCGCGGTGAGCAGTACTCCCTCCTAGACAACCTACCTCCGCATGTTGCTTCCTGGACGCGCTGATCGTTTCGACGAACAGCAACTGCAGCCACACGCTTCAGGCGTCTGCACGCTCGTGCTCCGCGCAGAACCCTACCTAGCCCTCGCCCTAACTTCTATCACAAGCCCACACCCACCGCAGCGGTAGCCGCCGCCGCTAGCACGCCCGAGGTCACGGGTTCGAGCCCCTGGGCCTTTCATTCATCAAGGCTCGTGCACGACAGAGGGTTCAGAGAAGAGGAACAGGGTCCTGATGGCCTTTTTCCACACCCCCCCCCCCCTCAAATCTTTTCTCCCTGAACCCGCGCTCCTCGCTGCCCCACATGTCTGTCTCTCTGCCATTTTATAAAAAGGATCCCCAAGTTTTCACAGCCTCAACCCGCGGTCCCCGGCTCCTCCACGTGGCACGCCACTTGTGGCCTGTGTACAATTTCAGCGGTCCCACCCGTCAGCGATTGGAGCTGGGTTCGACTGGGTAATAAAGGGGTTTTTCTGTTTATCTGTTTTGACTTAAATCTTTTCAAATGAATTTAAATTCAAATTGAATTCTGCATTTAAATAACTTTTGAATTACAAACCCAAATTAAACAAATGATATATGATTTTGAATCAGAAAAATATGAGGATTTCAAATATGCCATCCAAAATTTCAATTGAGCACTTTATTTTCCAAGTTGAATATAATTACATAAAATGCCCTTTTCCTTATTTATTTAATAACTTTTGTTTTATAACTCCGAATTTAACAAATGATATGTCTAAAATGATTAGCTCGACGAGACCTTTCTGTTTATGCTATCCATGACTTAAATTGCAGCATGCATCATATAAATATAAAGTATACAGCAACTTAACTAGGGCTTAAATGTGACCAAAACTAAATAAAATGACTTATTCTTGTATTCCCCACCTCACCCATGCCATGCTACTTTAATGCCATGCAAATTGTGCATCATTCATCATGGCATGATTGTTTGCTTGTCGCATTTAATTCATATGCTTGTGCACTTTATTTATGTGGCCCTTGTTTGTTTGGTTCTTCTTCGAATAGACTCTGAGCAGGGGATATATCAAGAGAACCAGGAGCACTACCCAGATCCTTCTCTCGCTTCAACTGGGTTGCGAGGCAAGCACTACCACATGCTTGCATACATACAGTACCTATTGCCTCTATCTTATTCTTGCATCATTGAGTCGCGATTGCATTAAACTGAATCCCAAGTATTGCATAGCCTTTACATTTAAACCCCACCAAGCTTGTTCCTCCATCCCATGAGCCATTACTACAGGAGTTGTTTGAGCCATGCGAGTCGTAGAACAGCATGTGTAGGGTATGTGAGAGTCTGACGGATAACGAGGTACCTAAACAACTTAACCTGAGTAGTAATGGGATAACTAATGAAAGTGGCACCGGTGAGCAATATCTGCTATTTGGTTTTTCCTGCTCACTTGTGTCCGTGGGACCCATTACTTGATTCCTGTTCCTTGATTATTCGCTATCCACATCCGGAGGCTTATGGGACCCCACAGCCGAGCTTGATTCATTCTTATTTCTTGGGGCCACAAACTAGTTTGAGGTTTTATTTACTATCCTGTACTTATGCCATGCTTTACCGCTTTATTTAAGATTGTGCGAGGAGCACACTATACTGTTTAGGTAAGCGGAGTGTTTTCGCGGTATCGACAAGCCCAGCCACACTTTCGGGTTCCCGGTCGTTTACAGCCATTGTCGCAAACCTTGAGTCCATCTCGGAGTCAGCTAACTTTGTTGCGGGTCTACTCAATGGGGTGGCCCCCTAAAATATTTCTGAATCCTGTGATTGCTTTGTCGTGAAGGCCTCGTTGGGTTTTGATTTGGTTTTTCCGAGGTTGATCGAGTGTGTGTTGCTATTTGTGCACCCCTGCAGGGTAAAACTTTCTGAAAGCCGTGTCCGCGGTTATGGACGACTTGGAGCACAGTTTCTCGTTCATAGACAAGCATAACTAAAGTATCGCTTTAATTTGACTAAGTAACTAACTAGTAATTAGTGCAACACTTATGGAATGGTTGATAAAATTGCCAACGGATGGGGGGGTTGTTCGTCCGCTTCCTCGTTGGTAAGCGAGGAGGAGGATGGATCGGTGGATATTACTGTTATAACTGTTGTCATTAATTCACGGACATGCGTCTATCTTTGGTTAGGCGGATGGTTAGCGAGTATCTATAGAACTGTTAGGGTTTATCTTTTGCTGCAATTTCGTCACCCCAGGTTGTGTCCCCTTTAGAGGCATAAAGACTTGATGAGTACCCCTAGGGTCTCACACGATAAATTATTTGGTTCAGATGAACATGTACACTCACAAGATGGATACTGGGTGGAGGAGGCTGATGATGTGGGCAATGATCGTTCGGTGTAGAGATTCCGGGAACGGGGATCCGAGAGATCTGTGGGTGGGATGTGCTTATTTATGGGGCATCTTATGCCGATTTGCTTCTTATCCGTACTCGGATCTTGTTTGCCGCTTCCGCCCGATACTCTGATGTGTGATGTATGAGGAGATATCCTAAACTATTATATCTATCTAGGACATTTGAATCTTGCCGTATGGCGTTGCTATATTTCCTTTCTTTTTAGATGGAATGGCTCTGATGTACTATTGTATGGTGGCTTGCATACATACTCATTTGTGTATGTAGTTGATCCCTTCGCCGATTCGCCGCCCGTACTTGTCCCGATGATTGGAAATGGTTGGGACGGCCGAAAGGTCTACCTGTGAGTGGCATTTGGCCCCACCATACTATTTCAACCATTTCCGCTCATCCAGGCTTGTATCTAGGAGCGTAATTCACCGAGGTAGTTACACTCCGCCCCCGTCAGCGAGCTCCTCCTCCGCGGCCCTTCTCCGTCGCCATCTCGCCGGCCTCGCCGCCTCCCGCGCCGGCCGCCCTCCTCCCAAGCTCGTCGGGCCGCCACCTATCCAGAGCCCCGGCCTCCTCCGTCCCCGAGCGCGCCTCTCCCCTTGGAGCCCCCGCCTCGGCCGCCGGACCACGCGCGTCGTCGAGCGCTGCCGGTCACCTTCTCCATCTCCGGCCGCCATGTTCCCCTCTGTCCCGCTCGGTGTCGCCCTGGCCTCATCTCTGGCGGCCACCGCTCGTCCTCGCCCGCCTGCTCTGGCCGACCATGCCGCCAAGCGTCGCCGTCGCACCTCCTCGTCGCGCTCCTACCTCTCCTTCCGCGCCGCCCGCCTCTACCTCGCTTCCACTGCTGGCCCGTCGCCTGCCTCCTCCTGCCGGGTGCTAGTCCTCCTCACCGTCCAGCGCCTGCGCCTCCCGCGAGCTCTGCGGCCCCTCCGCCGTCCGTGCCGTCCCGAGCTCCTCCGGTTGTCGCTGGAGGCAGCGCGGCCGCGCCCGTCCCCTGTTTCCGCCTCGCTCGGTCCCTGCAAGGCTTCACCAGCCGCCGTGGTGTCGCGTACTCTGCCTGCACCCGTCGCGCGCCGCAGATGATCGTGCGGTTCCTATCTGTTGTGGCGCGTGTCCCCCGAGCGCCATGAGCCCAGCTACGTTTTGTCTCGGAGGTCCCTTTTGTTTTCTCTGGGGTACCACATCTCTACCCAGGGACTCCGGACGCATCAAGATCCTCTCGCCGACAAGACCGGCTTGATGCCGATGATTCCGAAGGATGTACATGGAGCCGCCCGAGAAAAAAACGTCGTAGACTCGCGGTATCCGGAGGTCGACAATAGACCGGAGTATCAAGATCTTCTCCTGGAGCGACGAGTTCTTCTTCCCGGAACGCCAAGACTAGCTACCCGAAAATCACGGACCCAGAGAATCCCCGGACGACGAGCTCTTCTACCTGGACCCGAAGACCACATGTGCGACAGGCACTTCCTCGAGGATGCGAAGTCGAGAACCCGACGCCAAGATCGCCGATGCGAATACGCCAAGTTCGTCTACCTCGGACACCGGGCGACAAGATCTACTTCACGGATCCGAAGACCCCGGTACCCGATCCACTCAAGTTCGCCATCGACGACAAGATCGGCACCGACCAGGACGAATCCGATGCGCCCCGTCGCCGAACCAAGTCCTTCTTCGCGGAACGCCAAGATCTACTCTGTTATCCGAGAACGCTCCCGCCGAGAACGAACCCCAGATCCGAACCCTGAGACCAACCCCGAACCATCGGAACCCCAAGATCGCCGAGACCCAATGTGTGAACCTTTTCCCGAGCCCCTATTTTACAAATGCTAAATATAAAACCTGTTGCATATTAATCATTCATCTCGCATGCATATTTGTGTGGTTTGGGGGCCTTATGCCGATTCACCATATAATTAAATATGGGGCCCATATGCGGGCAAATCTAGCCTTATATTGGCCTCATTTAATTTTGTGTAGCGAACCGGTGATATGTTTTGCCATGTTAAGACAACATTCAATTTGCGGGGTAGATAAATAACTAGAACCATATATTTAATTGTCGGGACCCCGGTTCCGCTTAATATTACTAATTAAATGCATCTTGCCATGTCATACATCATACATGCAGCATGCCCGATCTTCTGCCGTTGTATTAAATAGTGCATCTGGTGTTTATTCTAGTGTTTTGCTTCTTCGCGGATAAGGCCGTTGAGTTGATGCGAGTACCGACCCGATCTTCGGGTGAACCTTCGGCAATGTTTTTCAGGCGAGCATCTCCCCCTTTCTACCTACCTTACTTTTATAGTATTTATTCCCTCCTATTGATCTATTGCTATCTGTGTTGCGATGCTCTAGTTTTCGTATCCGTGATATCCCTTGCAGCCTTATATCGCCTTGGACACATCCTATTACCTGTTGTTTGGTAGATAGATGGACTTGCGCGTCGTAGTCGCTTGCTCAAGTGTTGTTGCGTGTCGTCAAGTGCCACAGTTGTTGGAGTATTGCCGCATGTTTAATGTTGGATATGATCATGGCTTTAATTATCGTTTACTTTAATTAATGTTTAACAACTAAAATTGAAGTAGGTAAGCAGAGGCACAGGTGGGCAATAGATGTTATTTGGTTGTTAACCGTCCACTTGTGTCCCGTAGGACCCCGAGTACTTGATACCTGTTCCTTGAATTTTCGCGCTATCCACATCCGGGAGGATTATGGGACCCCCCTGAGCCAGAGCTTGATTCATTCTTATTTCTTGGGGCCACAAACTAGTTTGAGGTTTTATTTACTATCCTGTACCTATGCCATGCTTTACCGCGTTATTTACGATTGTGCGAGGAGAACCTGTACTGTTTAGGTAAGCGGAGTGTTTTCGCGGTATCGACAAGCCCAGTTTTGGGTTCCCCGTCATTTACAGCCACTGACGCAAACCTTGAGTCTGTCTCGGAGTCGCCTAAGCTTGCTATGGTGTACTCAATGGGTGGCCCCTGAAATATTTCAATCTGTGATTGCTTTGTCGTGAAAGCCTTGTTGGGTTTTGATTTGGTTTTTCCGAGGTTGATCGAGTGTGTGTTGCTATTTGTGCACCTCGCAGGTAAAACTTTCTGGCCGTGTCATGGTTATGGACGACTTGGAGCACGATTCTCGATCATAGACAACTATAACTAAAGTAGTGCTATAAATTTGACTTTATAATGACTAGTAATCAGCTTCACTATAATGGAATGGCTAAATAAAACTGCCAACAATTGCTTGTTTGGGTTGTCGCTTGCTACCATTGTATCTGACTATTAAGAACTGCAACTATAACGGAATGGCTAAATAAAAGTGCCAACAACTGCTGGGTTTTGGGATATCTCATGCTAATTGTATTTGACTAGTAAGTGTCGCAACTACAACGGAATGGTTAATTAAAACTGCCCACTGCTTATTTTATCAGGATGACTATCTATATTTGACTAGTAATCGCCGCAACTATAACGAATGAATAAAACTGCCAACGGTGTGAGTTCCTCGGTTGACTTTCTCGGATTGGTCTCGAGGGGGAATACCAGGATGGGTTTTTTTGGTGTTAGAATCAGGTTGGATCCGAATAGATCTTTCTTATCCCTCTCTGATAGCCGTCAGTTATATCGAGTCTCTATAGGTTGTTTAGTGCATGCTTTCTGCGCTTGATCCACTATACCTATGTAGGCGAGGACCGCCGAATTCTAGTCTCGCTGTGTACTGGCCTCAGTACTGACCGCTCTCTTTTTCCTTTGCCTTTGTCGACACCCCTTTTGTTTAAGCAGGTTTTGCGATCGACGTCGTTAGCAGGGTTACCTTTCGGCTTGGCTCAGGGGTTATGGACGCCATTGGTTATTCTTCGTGGCTCTTATCTCAATTTGCATCTTGTCCGTACTCGGACGCTATATAGTTTTAAAGGTGATTTGGATCTTTGTATCAGAATCAGATTCTTGACTCATTGAGTCATTTGTTGTATATATATACGCTCATGGGTCCCATCGAGGACTGTTGTGTAATGTTATTACTTCGTTTTCCACCCGCACGAAAGTGCCTGGTGGGCACCTTTGAATCGTTTCTATGCGGGTTTGGCGGGAATCGCTGAAACTTGCATAGGGTCGATTCTGAGGGTGTTACAGAAAGCTAACAAGTACCATAATATTTGGAAGCTCTTTTTGAGACTTGAAATCTGTGCTTCCCTTTATGAAGGGCCTTTGTTCCACTATTATATTGAGTCTCCACCTTCTATCCTTAGGCACCAGTTAAGAGAGCATAGTTGCCATTCTTAGTTCTATGTGCATTGTCCCAAAACTTATTGATTGATGCATATTGTTGATATTACTTGTTCTTGTGCTATTTGTATCTAGTCACTCTTATGAACTTTGAAGGCATCCTATGCATCTATTTTCTACTCCATGAGGGACAAGCTGAATGCCACTATGCTATGTTTTCTATATGTGAAACAAACAAATGTTTTTCAATGCATGTTATTCATGATCTTTGTTTATATCCTTTCATGTTGCATGCATAGTTACTTTGTCTTACTGTTAGAACTCCATCTTTCATGCTCATGTTTAGAGTTCTTTGATCCCAGCTTTCAATGCTTGCAAATGGTTTGATCTTGATTTTGATGGTGCATGTCACCTCAAAAATTATTATTTTTATCACTTACCTACTCGAGGACGAGCAAGAGTTAAGCTTGGGGATGCTTGATACGTCGGAAACGTATCTATAATTTTTGATGATCCATCCTTGTTTAGTATCTACTTTGCTTTGCTTTGTTTTGTCTACACTTTGAAGTGTTTTTATATGTTTTCTGGTACTAACCTATTAACAAGATGCCACAGTGCTAGTTGCCTGTTTTCTTCTGTTTTTGGTTCCAGAAAGGCAAAAAATCAATATTCTCGGAATTCGACGGGACAACAGCCAAATTCAATATTTTACCGTG
Organism: Avena longiglumis; assembly: GCA_030063025.1. Lineage (NCBI taxonomy): Eukaryota > Viridiplantae > Streptophyta > Magnoliopsida > Poales > Poaceae > Avena > Avena longiglumis. Next base: position 163,038,562 of record CP125973.1, read on the forward strand.
GGGAACACAGAGCAAAAATACGAGACGGAGGGGAGGCACCAGGGGCCACACCCCCTGGCGGCGCGGACTAGGGTTAGCCGCGCCTGGGGGGTGTGACCACCCTGGCCTCCCCCTGCCTCACCTCTTCGCCTATGAAGACCCCCCGATGCAAAAACCCTAAGTACCCGATCAATATTCCACGAAACCCTATATAGCCGCCGCCACAATCGTCCCTAGATCGGGGGATCTGAAGCTCTTCCCGGCAGCCTGCCGAAAGGGAGATCATCTCAGAGGCATTCTTCTTCATCATGCTAGCCTCTGGTATGAAGCGTGAGTAGTTCCACCTTGGACTACGGGTCCATGTAGTAGCTAGATGGTTGTATCTCCTCCGTTGTGCTACCATGTTTAGATCTTGTGAGCTCCATTCATGATCAAGATCATCTATTTGTAATCATGCATGTTGTGTTTGTGGGGATCCGATGGATATTGAGATTACTATGTCAGATTGATTAATGGTTTTGTCTTATTGCTTCTATAATGTCTGTGTTGTTTGTGATCTTGCATGCTCTCCGTTTCTAGTAGTTATCTTGGCCAAGTAGATGCTAGTGACTCCAAGAAGGGGTATTTATGCTGGATAGTGGGTTCATGCCTCTATTTAATCTAAGGGAAGTGATAGAAATCTCTAAGGTTGTAGATGTGCTATTTCCACTAGGGAGAAAACAACGGTCTCTTGTTCATGGAACAAGTGGATTGTTTACCTTACACACTTTGCTTAAAGCAGTTATCTCTTGCTTGCAACTTAATACTAGAGGGGGTTCAGATGATAACCTGAAGGTGGATTTCTAGTAATAGATGCAGTTGGATGGCGGTCTATGTATCTTGTTGTATTGCCCAATCGAATCTCATAGGATCATGAATGTCTAGTGTTGCATTGTTATGCCTTGCTCAGTCATGTCAATTGCCCTGCTATAATTTGGTTACCCAACATGCCATGTTTGTTTATCTAAGGAGAACACCTCTAGTGAACTATGGACCCCGGTCCAATCTTTACCATTGATACATCTTCCACTGTTACTGTTTACTTTCTGTAAACCACTATTACCTTCCACACCATACAGTTAATCCTTTGTTACAGCAACCGGTGAGATTGACAACCTCACTGTTCGTTGGGGCAAAGTCTTGAGTTTGTGTTGTGCGGGTCTCCAAGATGCCAGCAACACCTTTGAGACGGTTCCTTCCTCCTACTGGTTTGATAACCTCGGTTTCTTACCGAGGGAAGACTTGCTGATGTGCTCATCACACCTTGCTCTTGGGATTCCCAACGAAGAGCTACCAGGTGCCATCAGGCAGCAGCTCAAAGATAGACTTATATACATAAATAAATCCACCTCATGGCAAAGTGGGACTTGTTCATCCGCAAGATATTACAAGCAGCAAAAGGAAAATCCACACTAGCTACAAGTACAAAGGCATAAGCGCCCGCATCCTGATACATCCAAACGTATCTACTTTCCCGAACACTTTTGCTATTGTTTCTCCTCTAAACTTGTGTGATTTGGATACAACTAACATGGATTGACTCTATTTTCAGCAAAATTAGCTTGGTGTCTAGTTTTTGTGCAGAAAATCAACTATCAGGAAAAATCCCGGAAAATATGCCAAAATCATATTTCACCAGAAGATCCATAGAGCCAGAGTACGAGACGGAGTGGAGGCTTGAGGGGCCCACACCCCCTGCCGCGCGGGCCAGGCTTGGCCGTGCTTAGGGGGTGCCGCCACCTCAGGCAACCCCTCGGACTCCCTCTTCACCTATAAGACGCCTCTTGACCTAAAAACGGAGGGGGGTTCGACGTTTGTCCAGAAGGAGTTCCGCTGCACCGCCACCACCAGAAACTACGATTCGGAACCAGAAAATCCGTTCTGGCACCCTGCCGGGACGGGTAATTTAGAGAGGATCATCGTCATCACCAACGCCTCTCCATCAACCATCCATGTTTCTCTCATCCATGAGTGAGTAATCCCCCGCTGTAGGATATGGGGATGGTAGGGATTGTATGAGTTCTATCATGGAATCGAATAAGATTGTTAGGGCATGGTGCCTAGTATCTCTATTAGTGCTATTTGACTGTGTTACAACTAGTTGTGCTTAATGCTTTTCACTAGGGCCCGAGTGCCATGATCTCAGATATGAACTTATTATTGAATCATTATGATAGTATTGTTTGTGATCTTATCTGCAAGTTGTGTACACATATCATTGTCCGGATCCAAAGGCCCCAAAGTGACAGAAATTGGGCAACCGGAGGGGATGGCTGTGATGTGAGGATCACATGTGTTCACAGAGTGTTAATGCTTTTCTTCGGTGCTCTATTAAAAGTAGCACCTAAATTGCCAGTAGTTCCCTTGAGGCCCCGTTGCAACGGGCTGGCAGGACAAAAGATGTTGTGCAAGTTCTCATTGCGAGCATGCATGACTATTTATGGAGCACATGCCTATGATTTTTTAGTACTTGGATGCTTATTCTTATTTATCTGCAATTTCCCTAGATCTTGAAGTTACATGTTTAGACTCGTCCATGCAACGCCCATCCATCCATCCCTATGCATACTGCGCTCGTATCCTACTATTTGCTACTACTGTTACTATTTCTCTTGTTTTACTACTGTTGTTGCTTTGCTTTTGATACTACAAAACTGTTGCTACTGATAAACTTCTGAGATATATGATATTAATGATGGTTACATTGAGTTTGGTGACGAATTTATTGAAGATTGCCAGAACACACATGGTGCTAGTGCTATTAAGAGTCTCCTTGAGAGACGTGCCATTATTCCTAAACTGTCCTCTAATCCTAAGTTTTCCGCCTCTCCCATAGATATTAAAGATAAAGATTATGATATCTCTCTTGATTTATCCTATTTAGACATTGTTGAGAAAGAACCTTTTTGTGGGACTAAAAATGAGAGTTCTTTGGCTCATATGAATGAGCTTTCCACTATGAGTGCTTTATTCTCTGATGATTTTAAGATGCGCAAGTACTTTGTTACAAAGATCTTCCCTTTTTCACTAAAAGGAGAAGCCAAATCTTGGTTTAGTAGATTACCACATGGATCTGTTGATAGTCTCGATTGCTTGATTGCTTCTTTCTTCCAGAAATATTTTCCTCCCAGTGCTAGACATGCTGCTTTGCAGAGACTTTTTGATTTTAAACAGGGAGAAGAAGAGAAATTGCCTGAGTCATGGACAAGGTTCCGTGCCTTGATTCATGCACATCCTAGATGTCCATTACATAAAAATTAGCTTCTTGATATTTATTATAATGGACTAACTGATGATTCTAGGACATACCTAGATAGCTTTGCTGATTGTGTTTTTAGGAAAAGAACTCCTGCAGATGCTTAAGAATTAATGGCTAAAATAAGCAAGAATTATGATGATTGGACTTCAACTAAGTTAATTACACCTGAGCCTATTACTCCTGAACCAGTTGTGCCGGAACCAGTTCCAATACCAACACCAAAGAAGAGGGGAGTTATTGCATTAAATGATGAAGTGATGAAGGAAGCTAAGAAATGTCTTAAGGAGAAAGATATTAGAGCTGAAGATGTGAAGAATATACCTCCTATAGAATTATGCAAGCCAATTCCCCACCCATATACTATTGAGGTACACTCTCTCCACTTTGATGAAGGTGATATTCCCTATAGTAAACCTCCTGATCAATGCTTAGAGGAACTTGACACATTTATTGTTAAACAAGGTAATTTTAATAAACAAGTTCAGAATCATTTATTGGTAATCTCTAGAGATATTAAAGAGGTGAAAGATATTGTGGAAATAACTTATAATGATATTAAAATTATTTGTAAACACTTTCAAATGGTTCAAACTCAAATTGTGAAGGGAATATGCCCTGAGAGGCAATAATAAAGTGTTTATTATGTGTATTCCAAGTATATGATAGATGTTTATTTTGCATGATATAATTGTATTAATACGGAAACGTTAATACATGTGTGTTTAATAAACAAACAGAAAGTTCCTAGTTATGCCTCTCTCATAAACTAGCTCATTAATTAACAAGATGATCAAGGTTTCCTGATCATGGACATTGGATGTTGTTAATAACGGGATCACAACATTAGTGTAATGGTGTGATGAACATTCATCCGAAGTATAGCATTACGATCAAAGTCATTGAGTTTATATTGCTATAACAACTTACGAAGTGATCCTAATCCTTAGACCATGAGATCATGTCAATCACTAACACCGGAAGAGTTTCTTGATAACATCAAACGTCACACCGTAACAGGGTGATTATAAAGATGGATTCAGAACTAATAAAGTGTTATGTTGAGGCTCATGGATCGAGAGTGTAATTTGTTCATCCCGATGACGGATAGATATACTCTGGGCCCTCTCGGTGATATCACATTGATTAGCTTGCAAGCAAGTGATTTGATCACTAGAATGTTATATCACAGGAACGAGAAAAGAGTGCATGTCGGTAACGAGATCAAACTAGGTATGGAGATACCGATGATCGAATCTCGGACATGTAATATATCGTGAAACAAAGGGATTAAGATACTAGCGTAAAAGGTTCCGACGATCACAAGAAAGTCATCGTTGAATGTGTGGGAGTCAGTATGGGTCTCCAGATCCCGCTTCTGATTATTGATCCGATAGGGGTCTCGATCATGTCCGCATTATTCACGAACCGTAGGGTGACACACTTAAGAGACACCGACATCCAATTGGAGCAAATGTTTCATGCCGAAAGAATGAACAAGCGTAGGAATTTATTTCACTAGATACCAAACAAGTTTTTGTGAAATTGCATAAAGTGGTTATGCATGTGAAATAGAATTCTAGCAAGGGGTTATTTGTGAATGTTTGTCATTAAAGTAATTGACAAAATTCTGAATAAAATAAAAGAGTTTTATTTAATGAGAGTTTGCATTAAATTTGGTGGAAATTTAATGGGAATTTGAGTGGACTTTTGAGTGGAGGGATTTTAAAGGGCATTTTGTGAGTGGAGTGTCCACCCACATGAATGAAGGAGGGGAGGGGGCATCCCCCATGGCCGGAGGCCACCCCCTTGGGTGCCCCCCTCCTCCTATAAAAGGAGCCCCCTCCTCACTTGTCTCTCACACCTCCTCGTGAAGGATCTCTCTCCCCCTCTAGAATTTATCCCCCATGGTCTCGGACTAGCGAGATACATGTTCCCGATGGATATTCAGCAAGAAAGAGTTGTGCTTCCGCTGCATCGCTGGAGCGAGGAGGCGGAGGTTGCTCGGTGCCTCGAACGTGTGTGCGAGCACGGATGCGCTGCTGATTTGCGGCGCTAGGACTTCCTCTTGATCTTGAGATCGGCAAGAGATCGTCTACATCAACCACGAGTTGAACTCGTTAAGCTTTGTCGGTATTCAAGGGTATGTTCTCTACGGATATACATCCGCCCGTTGTTTGTATCTAGTAGATAGATCTTGGTATATAGTTCACATCGTAGGAAAATTTTTGTTTTCTATGCTGCGAACCCTACAGTGGTATCAGAGCCGGATCTATGCGTAGATACTTTACACGGGTAGTACACATATGAGTATCTGGGCGATGATGATCATGTTGTTGCTCCTTTGTTGTAATTTTGGATATTAGTGTCATAGTGGGATGAAGCGGCCCGGACAATCTTTACATGTCCTCGCACATGAGACCTGTTCCACGCTTGACATGCAATTAGTTTGCATAAGTGGCTAGCGGGTGTCTGTCTCTCCTACTATAGTCAATATCTATTTTGCAAGCGAGTTGTCAACAATTTGATTATCCTCGTTGTGGTTCATGTTCGTAGGTAAGAACGGTTCTATCTCGAAAGCCCTAAGCCACGTAAAACTTGCAATGGATAAATTAGAGGCGTCTAGTTTAGATTGTTGTTGGGCTAGTGTTATGATATGGTAGTGTTGTAAGTAGAAGTATGAGATGATACTCTTACAACACACATAGCGTGTAAAATCCATAGACCTTGGATTTACACATATAGGTATGATAGTGATCATACCACGATGCACATGATAGAGATCATCTCATGGAACCATATCATTTCACTAATAAACATATGATGTTTGATAGCATCTTATATTGCTTGTTTAGCTTTGTTAGCATAATAAGATGATCCATCATTTAAATATCAAGATAAGAATGTGTTCTTCCTTTAGTATGCACCGATTATGTTTTCGTCGCTCCAAGACATCACGTGATGATTGGGTGTTCTTGGATCCACGACCATATTTCGGGTGTAAAACAGTTACACACGAATACTAAGGTTCTAACTTGGCGAGCCTAGCATGTATGACATGGCCTCGGAACACGGACGAAAGGTTAAGCATGAGTCATATAGTTGATATGATGCCCATTTGATGCTCGCCTTTGAAGCTATCGACTCACATGATGATCGGACTTGGTGTAGTGGATTTGGTTCATGTAATCACCAAAAGGCACGAGGATGTCATTTTGTGTGGGAGTTCATTCATAATATGGATTATTTGAACTCAATCTATCATACACTTAGTCTAAACTTTACAAATTCTGTTGTAGATGGCACCACCTTTTAATTTCAATGTGTTGATGGAGAAAGAGAAACTAGCAACGAACGGTAGCAACTTTACCGAATGGGCCATGAATTTGAGGATTCTCCTCTGCTGCACAAAAGCAATATGTGCTAGAAGCGTAGTTAGGCCCCACCTTTGATGATGCCCAGCGAGGAGAAGAATGTCTATCAGACTCGTCAGGAGGGCCACCACTTAGTTCATTGTGGCATATTGTATGGGCTAGAGCCGGAACTTTGAAAGCGTTTCGAAAACGGCAATGCATTTGATACAATGGGTGAGTTGAAAATGATTTTCGACACACATGCTTTGTGAGAGCTACAACGCTCGTAAAAGTTCTTTAGCTGCATGATGGAAGAGCACTCGTTAGTGAGCATGTACTCAAGATGTCGGGTTACGCCGATAAGCTTGTGTCCTTGGGAATATCGATTCCCATTGACTTAGGCATCCATCGTGTTCGCAATCTCGCCACCTAGCTATAAGAGCTTCGTGATGAACTATAATATGCAAGGCATGAAGAAGTCTCTCCCGAGCTTCATCAATGCTTAAAACTGCAGAAGTGGAGATCAAAAGGAACATCAAGTGTTGATGATCAATAGGAACACTGGTTTCAAGAAAGACAAGAAGGGAAAGCGGAAGGAAGTAAGGCGGCAAGCTGTTGCGCCTGAAAAAAACCCGAGTTGGACCTAAGTCGATTCCGAAGTGCTACTATTGTAAGGGACTGCCCTTTGGGCGCATGCCCCAAGTATCTGGCAGACAAGAAGGCCGGCAAGGCAAACAAAGGTATATATGATATACATGTTATTGATGTGTCTTGACTAGTGCTCGCAGTAGCACCTGGGTATTTGATACCGGTTCAGTTTCTAATATTTGTAACTTGAATCAGGGGCTGCGGAACAAGCGACCGCTAGCAAGGGGTGAGGTCAAGATGCGTGTCGGCAATGGATCAAGCGTTGATGTGATCGCCGTCGGAACGGTGCCTCTCCACTTTCCGTCGGGATTAGTTATAAACTTGAATAAATGTTATCTGGTGCCTGCACTGAGCATGAACATTGTATCTGGATCGTGTTTGATGCGAAGTGGTTATTCATTTAAATCTGAGAACAATGGTTGTTCCATTTATATGAATGAAATCTTTTATGGTCATGCACCGATGATGAATGGTTTATTTCTATTAGATCTCGATGATAATGTTACACATATTCATAATGTTGATGCTAAAAGGATTAAACTTAATGATGATATATCCGCATATATGTGGCACTTCCGTCTAGGTCATATTGGCGTTAAACGCATGAAGAAGCTCCATTCGGATGGACTTTTGGAATCACTTGATTATGAATCATTTGATACATGTGAGCCATGCCTTATGGGCAAGATGACTAGAACGCCGTTTTCCGGTTCAATGGAACGGGCGACAGATTTATTGGAAATCATACATTCTGATGTATGTGGTCCAATGAGTATGTCGGCGCGAGGTGGATATCGTTATTTTGTTACTTTCATGGATGATTTGAGTATATACGGTTATATCTACTTGATGAAACACAAGTCTGAAACCTTTGAAGAGTTCAAGGAATTTCAGAATGAAGTGGAAAATCATCGTAATAGAAAGATCAAATTTCTACGGTCCGACCTTGGAGGTGAGTATCTAAGTTACGAGTTTAGCACTCACATGAAAGAGTGTGGAATTGTTTCACAACTCACACCTGCTGGAACACCACAGCGAAATGGTGTGTCGGAACGTCGTAATCGTACTTTATTAGATATGGTTCGATCTATGATGTCTCTGACGGACTTGCCGTTGTCATTTTGGGGTTATGCACTAGAAACTGCTGCATTCACTTTAAATCAGGCACCATCTAAATCCATTGAAAAGACACCGTATGAATTGTGGTTTGGAAACAAACTTAAGCTGTCATTTCTTAAAGTTTGGGGATGCGATGTTTATGTGAAGAAACTTCAACCGGATAAACTCGAACCCAAAGCGGAAAAATGCGTCTTCATAGGATACCCTAAAGAAACTATTGCGTATTCCTTCTATCACAGATCCGAGGGCAAGGTTTTTGTTGCCAAGAATGGATCCTTTCTAGAGAAAGAGTTTCTCGCGAAAGGTGTGAGTAGTCGGAAGGTAGAACTCAAAGAGGTTGTGGAACCTTCTCTTCAAAGTATGGCGAGTAGCGCTTGTACCGTAAGTTGTTCGAGTTGGCTCCACCTGTTGAAGAGGGAACTAATGATAATGATCATGAAACTCCGAAGAGAGTACTATCGAACCTTGCGGTCAAGCAGAGACGTCAGCTCCGAGCTGTCGGAAATCCTGTCATGAATTTCATGGTTGATGAAAATGATGACCTGCGACGTATGAAGAAGCGATGATGAGCCCGTTCCAACAAATGGTTAAAAGCCATGAAATCCGAGATGGAATCCATGTATGAAAATCAATTTTGGAACTTGGTGGAATTACCTCACGGCCGAAAGGCGTGGAGAACAAATGGATTTTCAAAGGAAAGCGATCTTGATGGTAATGTGACCGTCTATAAAGCTCGACTTGTGCATAAAGGGTTTCGACAAATTCAAGGAGTTGACTACGATGAGACTTTCTCTCCGTAGCGATGCTAAAGTCGATTAGGATTATGTTAGCAATTGCTGCATATTTCGATTATGAGATATGGCAGATGGATGTCAAAACCGCGTTTCTCAATGGTAATATTGAAGAAGAGTTGTATATGATACAACCAAATGGTTTTGTCGATCCTAAGGATGCTAACAAGGTGTGCAAGCTTCAGCGATCCATCTATGGATTGAAGCAAGCATCACGAAGTTGGAATCTCCGCTTTGATGAGGTGATCAAAGAGTTTGGATTTGTCCAAACTTATGGAGAAGCTCATATTTACAAGAAAGTGGGAGCAATGTGGCATTTACGATATTATATGTGGATGACATATTATTGATCGGAAATGATATAGATCTTTAACAGTAAAAGTTATCTAAACAGCAAATTTTCAATGAAGGACCTAGGTGAAGCGTCATACATATTAGGCATAAAGATCTATAGAGATAGATCTAGGCGCCTAATAGGACTATCGCAAAGTACATACCTTGATAAGATTTTAAAGAAGTTTAAAATGGACGGAAGTAAGAAGGGGTTCTTACCTATGTTGCAAGGCAAGACATTGAGTAAGACTCAAAGTCCGGCTTCGGCGGAAGAAAGAGAGATAATGGACAAAGTCCCCTATGCTTCAGCCATAGGCTCTATAATGTACGCCATGCTATGTACAAGAACGGATGTGGCACATGCTATTAGTTTGACTAGTAGGTACCAATCGGATCCAGGTTCGAAACACTGGATAGCGGTCAAGAATATCCTTAAGTACTTATGAAGAACTAAGGATATGTTTCTTGTATACGGAGGTGAAGAAGAGCTCGTCGCTAAGTGTTATGTCGACGCTAGCTTTGAAACTGATCCGGATGACTCTAAGTCTCAATCCGGATACGTATTTCTCATGAATGGCGGAGCGGTTAGTTGGAGGAGCTCCAAACAACCTGTGGTAGCGGGATCAACAACGGAGGCCGAATATGTTGCCGCTTGAGCGGCTCAGGAAGCAGTTTGGATGAAGGAGTTCATATCCGAACTAGGAGTGGTGCCAAACGCGTTGGACCCAATGGTGATCTATTGTGACAACAATGGTGCCATTGCCAATGCCAAAGAGCCAAGGTCTCACAAGCATTCCAAGCATATTAAGTGCCGGTTTCACTCCATCCGCGAGCATGTCAAGGATGGAGATATAAAGATTTGTAAAGTACATACGGATCTCAATGTAGCAGATCCGTTGACTAAAACTCTCCCTAGAGCAAAACATGATCAACACCAGAACTCAATGGGTGTTAGATTTATCACTATGTAACTAGATTATTGTCTCTAGTGCAAGTGGAGGAGAGGAATATATACGAGAAGCAATAATAAAGTTTTTATTATGTGTATTCCAAGTATATGATAGATGTTTATTTTGCATGCTATAATTGTATTAATATGGAAATGTTAATACATGTGTGTTTAATAAACAAACAGAAAGTTCCTAGTTATGCCTCTCTCATAAACTAGCTCGTTGATTAACAATATGATCAAGGTTTCCTGATCATGGACATTGGATGTTGTTAATAACGGGATCACAACATTAGTGTAATGGTGTGATGAACATTCATCCGAAGTATAGCATTACGATCAAAGTCATTGAGTTTATACTGCTATAACAACTTACGAAGTGATCCTAATCCTTAGACCATGAGATCATGTCAATCACTAACACCGGAAGAGTTTCTTGATAACATCAAACGTCACACCGTAACAGGGTGATTATAAAGATGGATTTAGAACTAATAAAGTGTTATGTTGAGGCTCATGGATCGAGAGTGGAATTTGTTAATCCTGATGACGGATAGATATACTCTGGGCCCTCTCGGTGATATCACATTGATTAGCTTGCAAGCAAGTGATTTGATCACTAGAATGTTATATCACAGGAACGAGAAAAGAGTGCATGTCGGTAAAGAGATCAAACTAGGTATGGAGATACCGATGATCGAATCTCGGAAATGTAATATATCATGAAACAAAGGGATTAAGATACTAGCGTAAAAGGTTCCGACGATCACAAGAAAGTCATCGTTGAATGTGTGGGAGTCGATGGGTCTCGGATCCGCTTCGATTATTGATCGAGAGGGTCTCGATCATGTCCGCATTATTCACGAACCGTAGGGTGACACACTTAAGACACCGACATCCAATTGGAGCAAATGTTTCATGCCGAAGAATGAACAAGCGCAGAATTTATTTCACTAGAATCTGAAACAAGTTTTCGGGTGAAATTGCATAAAGTGGTTATGCATGTGAAATAGAATTCTAGCAAGGGGTTATTTGTGAATGTTTGTCATTAAAGTAATTGACAAAATTCTGAATAAAATAAAAGAGTTTTATTTAATGAGAGTTTGCATTAAATTTGGTGCAAATTTAATGGGAATTTGAGTGGACTTTTGAGTGGAGGGATTTTGAAGGGCATTTTGTGAGTGGAGTGTCCACCCACATGAATGAAGGAGGGGAGGGGGCAGCCCCCATGGCCGGCGTCCAACCCCTTGGGTGCCCCCTCCTCCTATAAAAGGAGCCCCCCTCCTCACTTGTCTCTCACACCTCCTCGTGAAGGATCTCTCTCCCCCTCTAGAATTTATCCCCCATGGTCTCGGACTAGCGAGATACATGTTCACGGTGGCTATTCGGCAAGAAAGAGTTGTTCTTCCGCTGCATCGCTGGAGCGAGGAGGCGGAGGTTGCTCGGTGCCTCGAACGTGTGTGCGAGCACGGTGGCGCTGCTGATTTGCGGCGCTAGGACTTCCTCTCGATCTTGAGATTGGCAAGAGATCGTCTACATCAACCACGAGTTGAACTCGTTAAGCTTTGTCGGTCTTCAAGGGTATGTTCTCTACGGATATACATTCGCCCGTTGTTTGTATCTAGTAGATAGATCTTGGTATATAGTTCACATCGTAGGAAAATTTTTGTTTTCTATGCTGCGAACCCTACAAATTGATCAACTTGATAAGGTACAAAAGGATATGCTAGTTAATGCCTCAGTAGATAAATATGCTTATGGAATTAGAACTAGGAGTGGTATAGCTACACAAGATCCTTTATATCCTGACGGACACCCTAAAAGAATTGAGCAGGATTCTCAACAAGGTGAAAGTAGTGGTAGTCCTCGTAAGAGAAAGAAAAAGAAACATAAAATAGTTGAGGAACCACTTGAACATGCTGTAGATCCTAATAGTACATCTGTCTCTGATGCTGAAACTGAGAGTTGTAATGATAAAAATGATGCTCCTGATAAGGAGTAAGTTGAGGAAGAACCTGAGAAGCACACTAAGAACACTAAGTACACTAAGGAATATTTTATTGCTAATAAACATGGTAAAGAGAGAGAACCTTGAGTGCAGAAACCTATGCCTTTTCCAGGTAAGAAACACAAGTCAAAGGAGGAAGAACACTACAACAAGTTTTGTGAGTGGATGAAACCTTTATTTTTGCAAATTCCTTTGACTGACGCTATTAAGTTGCCTCCTTATTCAAAGTATATGAAGGATATTGCCTCTAATAAAAGGAAGATTCCTAATGAGGAGATCTCTACTTTGCTTGCTAATTATTCCTTCAATGGTAAGGTTCCAAAGAAACTTGTGATACAGGTATACCAACTATTCCTTTCTCTATTAAGAACAATTATGTTAGAACTGCTTTATGTGATTTGGGAGCTGGAGTTAGTGTTATGCCTTTTTCTCTCTATAAGAGACTCCAGTTAGAAAAGTTGATACCAACTGATATATCTTTGCAAATGGCTGATAAGTCAACTACTATTCATGTTGGTATATGTGAGGATGTTCATGTTCAAGTGGCTCATAATTGCTTGGTTTTAACTGATTTTGTTGTGCTTGAAATGCCTGAAGATGATAATATGTATATTATTCTTGGGAGACCTTTTCTTAATACTTCAGGTGTTATCATCAATTGTAATCAAGGAAAAGTAACTTTTAATATTAATGACAAAGAGCATACTATTTATTTCCCCAAGAAGGTTGCTAAGAGCTATTGCCTGAACTCCATTGAAAATATTGAGAGCATCAAGGTTGGAGAAATATATTGTCCCATTCCACAAGAAAATTTTGTAACTATAATGATTGGGACCATTGCTATCAAGTTTGAGGTAACATAATAACTTTGTGTAATGCAGAGTTTTGTTTCATATAAGATTGTTTTGGTAACAATACTTGATCAACCTTGTTAACAAAAGGATTTTAATGAACAATAATGTTTTCACTTTGGTTATACTTGCTCACTTTTATTCTTTTCCTTCCTAGTCCTTGCTCTTTATCTTGTTAGCTTTGGTTTTGCTAGTTGTTTGTTTATTAGAGTGTCTTAGAACTTTTGTAGTTTTGGTTTTGGTTTGTTTTTGCTTCTTCTAAAAAAATCTTTTTGCGAGAAAATCAATTTTCATACCCTGAAAATTGGCCAAAAATAAAGTTTCCCAAAAAATACCAGAAAATTCATAATAAAATTTTCCTCGAAAAAAAGGGGCAGAGGGACACCTAGAGTGACCCAGACCCCCCCCCCCGAGCCAGCACACCCCTTGGTGGCGCCGGCATCCCCAGGGGCGCGCCTGGCATGGGTGTGGCCCACATGTGGCCCTCCAAAGTGTCTCCTCCTAGCCATCTTCTTTCTCTCTCCTGAAAAACACCGGAAAACTTTCTCAAGCTCGAGTTCTTGCTACTATTTCTCCCGTTTTTTGATCGCCTTGTTCATCCCATCTTTCTTGCTGATTTTTGGAGGGATTGCTCCTTGGTATGTGCCTCCTCCGCTTGTCCAATTAGATTTGTGATTGGTATGTGCCTCCTCCGCTATAGGTGTCAGGTTATGTGAGCTTGCATGCTTGTTCTATGCTTAGAGATTTCATTTTTATGCATGTGGAGCCCTCTAGCAAGTTCCTATAGTAGTTTCTCATCATTTATCAACTTGAACATCACTTGGTTTGATGTTTGTCTAAAAATTTCGAAAAAATAGGTCATCGACAACCACACCTTTGGTGAAATATTTGAGAGTGATGCACCTAGGAGTGCAAGGCCTTCAAGATCATCCTCCCGAGCTAGGCCCGCATATAATGAAGATCTCATTACACCGCGATTTGGCGACAAGGGAGATGAGGGGGATGCACGCCGTTCTAACTTTCCTTGTCCTACCTTTTTGCGGGCTGCTGGGACTCTCAATGATTTCCTAACTTTGGTTCAGAGGGTTGGACTAATGAGTTATATGCAGGATGAGAGCGTGCAATATGCTACGCTCACTAAAACCTTTGTGGAGATCTTCTCTTTTTCTAACAGCCTGTTCAAACCAGATGTGTCTTTCAAAATTTATGGAAGGCCTGACACCATGACATTGAAAACAAATTGTGAGATCCTGGGTCTTGGTACAGCTGGGACGGTGAAGAAGATTCTAGCTCAACCCACTGATTTGTTGGAGCTCTACCGCAGGATAACTAATGATGATGATCGTAGAGCCCAGCGGGGAAAGATAAGAAATATTCAACTCCCAACTATCAAGTACTTTACTTATTATCTTGCCACTAGTGTTCTTGTTAGGGAGAACACTAGCAATATTTCCAACTATCATTTGTCCTTCCTAGCTCGTCGCTCAACAATGAGACTAAGTACAATCTTGGTTCCCTCATTGCTCGTCGCTTAGCTGCTAAGGGACCTATTTATGGGGGTATTATTGTTGCACGTGTTGTTGCTGCCTTAGGCCTTTCTGTTGATCCAAATAATACAGTTTTGGCTCCTTAGAGGCTTGATCTTGCTGCTATGAAAGCGCATCACTTTGTCACTGCTGGCTCTACCCTTGAGAGCCTGGTTTATAGAATGTTGTTTACTGACAGGGAAGAGAGAGAGATCCCTCTGCCCCAAACCACTTTGTTCAGTATTTCTCAGGGACCCTTGTCACGCTAAAAGGAGGATATGGACGAGAAGCTACGCATCCTTGGCTTCCATGGACACTATCAGGGAGATGCGCCCTCATACAACTGTTGGAGATATGCCCTAGAGGCAGTAATAAATATGGTTATTATTATATCTTTGTGTTTATGATAAATGTTTACATTCATGCTATAATAGTATTAACAAGGAAACATTAATACTTGTGTGATTTGTAAACTTAAATTGAAGTCCCTAGTAAAGCCTCTTCATAATACTAGCTTGTTGGTTAATAAATGATTGTGGTTTCCCTATCATGAACATTGAGATGTTATTAACAACAAGATCATATCGTTAGGAGAAGGATATGATGGACATACTCCTATAGATAAGCGTAGCATAAAGATCAAGTCATTTTAATAGTTCAATTTCTATATGCTTTCTGATACATAGTAACCTAATTCCTTCGACCATGAGATCATGCATATCACCATCACCGGAAGGATGCTTTGATGACATCAAACACCACACCATAACTGGGTGGCTATAAAGGTGGCATTGAGTGTTCGAAAAGTATTGGTTGAGACACATGGATCAAGAATGGGATTTGTCCATCCATATGACGGATAGATATACTCTGGCCCTCTCGGTGGAATGTCATCCAATTATATTGCAAGCATGTGACTGGCTCACAAGGGATCACATATCACGGGAACGAGAAAAGAGTACTTATCAGTAACGAGGTTGAACTAGGTATGCAGAGATACCGACGATCAAAACCTCGGATAAGTAAACTATCATGAGACAAAGGGAAATTGGTATCGTATGTAAGTGGTTCATTCGATCGCAAAGTAATCGTAGAAATATGTGGGAGCCATATGAATTTCCAGATTCCTCTATTGGTTATTGTTCGGAGAAGTGTCTCGATCATGTCCGCATAATTCACGAAACGTAGGGAGACACACTTAAGGATTCGATGTTGTTGAGTAGTTATGGAATGATGAGTGAGAAACCGAATGTTGTTCGGAGTCTCGGATGGGATCCGGGATATCACGAGGAGATCCGGAATGGTCTGGAGAATAAGATTCATATAAGGAAAGTCCTGTTTCGGGGTTGGAGAATGGTTCCGGTGTTTTCATCGGGAATGTTCTAGAAGGTTCCGGAATGTCCGGCACTCCAGAGGGGAAGGGTACATGAATGCGTCATAACAAGTTAGAATGGTTGCATCATGTACTAGGTGTCATCGCTGAGCAAAATAAAGGGATAAATCAAATCCTACTTTGAAAAGTCAAACGCAAATTTGAAAAGTCAAACGGCTATTTTGCTTGGTGGAGGGAGAGTAGGAAACCTACTTGGGGAGGAAGTCCCTCGCCCTCCACCGCCGGCCAAGGAAGCCGAGTTGGGGAGGGACTCCCCTCCCCTTGGTCGCGCCCTCCCACCTATATAAGGAGGGGCAGGGCTGCCCCTCCAAGACCTACACCTTGCCCTCTCCAAACTCTAGCCCCAAGCCGCCGGCGCCACCACCTCCTGCTGCTGCCGCCGCCTAGGGCAAACCCTAGCCGCCTACTTGGGCTTCCCCAAGCCCTAGCCGCCGGCCTAGCCCTCTCTCCTTGGTGCATCTAAACCCTAGATCATCGAGGCCTCTCTCATAGTCCACCATACTCGCTCCGGCTTAAGGCGAAGCCCTGCGAGATCTCCCCTCTAATTCCGGTACCACGCCGTCGTGCTGCCGGAATCGCGAGGAGAGTGCTACAACCTTCGATGCCTGCTGGAACAAGGGAGAGGAAGGTCTTCGTCGAGTACCGAACATGCGACCGACTGCCGAAGCGCTGCCGGAAGGATCGTCTACACGATCTTGAGATCGGTAAGAGTACGACTACATCACCCACGAGAATCCGCTCTCGTTAAACACTTTGGAATCTTCGAGGGTGAGTTATTCTATCGACTCGTTGCTACAATCTAGTAGATAGATCTTGGCTTGTTTGTTTGTATGCGGTAGAAAATTTTTGTTTTCCATGCTACGAACCCCTTCAACAACCCCTATGTTCACTACACAGGGGAGACCTCGAGCTCTTACCAGGACAAAGGGGCCTCCTTGTCATACTACGGAGGTGCACCTACTTGGTCACCATGGGGTTGACTTAAAGAAAAATCCAAAAAGATTTTGCTTTGTGTCGTGGTGGTGTCACGGCAGATGCCATGGGTAGGCTTAAGTTGGGGGCCGAATGGATGCTTGTGGTCACAGGGGAGGGAGTGCACGGTCCTGCCGCGCACGAAGAACAAGATAAACTCTCCACACTTAGGAATTTCATTGACACTAGATGTTTACAAGTGCTCCTTGAGCTGTTTCAACAGAGCCTCAGGGAGCTATCCTACTACTTGGTCCAACCTCCTCAAACCCTAGCTATGCCCCTCCTTATATAGGCGATGGTTGGCTACGTTACACCCGTTTGGGTCCTAGGGTTACTGTTTGGATCTTGGTCCTCACTGTATGGGCCGGGTCATGGGCTAGCCCTGAGCCCCTTGACCCAGTACACAAAGCTAGACAGCTAACGGTCTTCTCGTACGTAGCCTCCAGTTCTTTTGGCGTCACACGGTAACTTTGTACGTTAGCCCTTGCTTTAGGCGTCACCCGGCTCCTTTTGTGTCACCCGGCATCGCCCTTCTATTTTGATCATGCTTTACCATGGTCCCTCCTGAACCTCACTCGGAAAGTTGCCACGCATCCTATCATACTCAGCCTTCCCTCGTGAGACTCAGCTCGTTGGTTCCTGCAAGATTAACAAACTTGTCTTATTCGAGCCGACATAGTTCCTATGTCGGCCGCACACGACCATCTTACCTGGTCGTGATCACTCGGCTAGGTTCATTCTTTACTCAGCATAAGCCAAGCTGGGCAATGTTTTACCCCTTATGACCCTACCGGGGGTTATTCCCCCGACATTAGTCCCCGAAACTGGTGAGGCCTAGCAGTTCTAGCTATTAGGTGCCTGTAGGTTCCTTTAATGTGATTGGAACTTCTCTTTCTGTCAGCATTTACTGCTTAGGACGCACTGTTTGGCGTAACCTCGATCTTAGCCGAGTCTACTGTGCTCTTTCCGAGTCTCATCTTTGAATTTTTGGCCCATTTTTGCCTCGTGCCGAGTCATTTTTTCCAATTCCGGGTCATTTTCGGCGTTCCTTAGTCACTGACAGCTTATAATCATGGTGACTTGCCTCAAATTTTGTCCCAAATCCTGATCGCATAGTGACTGCGGCACAGTAACTCCCCATCACTGTGGCAGTCCCATCGCTCAGCGCCTCGTGTCTTGTGCAGCGTGACGTGGCAGTGGATTTATCGTGTATCACTTACACGTGGCGTTTGTTGCCTGGCTCACTCGGCTGAATACATGGCCACACTGGCCCGCAGACGGCGAGGGATCCCACTCTTGGGGTTTTTACTCCCCTTAAGTAGGGGTGGGGGGAACTTAACTTCCCTCGCCCGTTCAGTTTCCCCATTTCCTTCTTCTTCTTCTTCCTTGCGCCTCCAAAATCCTAACTTCTCCCTTGCGGTTCTTCTTCTCCATAGTTTCTTCCTTGCAATTTCTCTTTTCTCCTTTCTATTCCACTACAGGTCCTCGCTCCTCCAAGCCTCTTCCAGCGGCGGAAGAGACGGAATCCAGAGAGATCATGGAAGCTCGTGACGCCGCCGAGGGAGCAGAGGAACAGGAGGTCGCCGTCGGCGAGCGCGGCAGCTAGGACGGCTCGGAGGTTTCAGTGGAGGAGGTTGAGTGGCTGCGCTCCACCAAGCGCATCCCACTCCAAGTGGATTGCCGCCTCCCTCTAGGTGAGATTTCCCCCAAGCCAGAGGCCAACGAGAGGGTGGTTTTCCTCTCGCATTTTGAGCATGGTTTTGCCTTGCCGGTTAGCAACTTATTTGTTTATTTTCTCTCCACCTTCCATCTTTAGACCCACCATCTGCATGCCAACGCAATTGGTTCCTTGTCTTGCTTTATCTCTGCCTGCGAGGGCTACCTCGGCATTTGGCCCACAGTTCTTCTCTGGGCCAAATATTTCAGCTTTAGGATTCAAGTAGTGCCCGATCCCGGCGTTCCTCGTGCCGAGAAAAGGCCCACTAGGTGCAGTGCCGCTAGCATCACACCTAGGAAAGAGTCCATCTTTCCTCGGGTTACTGGCTTAGACTCTTGCAAGAAATGGCATAGGACCTTCTTCTATGTCAAAAACAGCGGGGAAACTATTGGTTGAGACACATGGATCAAGAATGGGATTTGTCCATCCATATGACGGATAGATATACTCTGGGCCCTCTCGGTGGAATGTCATCCAATTAGCTTGCAAGCATGTGACTGGCTCACAAGGGATCACATATCACGGGAACGAGAAAAGAGTACTTATCAGTAACGAGGTTGAACTAGGTATGCAGAGATACTGACGATCAAAACCTCGGATAAGTAAACTATCGTGAGATAAAGGGAAATTGGTATCGTATGTAAGTGGTTCATTCGATCGCAAAGTAATCGTAGAAATATGTGGGAGTCATATGAATTTCCAGATTCCTCTATTGGTTATTGTTCGGAGAAGTGTATCGATCATGTCCGCATAATTCACGAACCGTAGGGAGACACACTTAAGGATTCGATGTTGTTGAGTAGTTATGGGATGATGAGTGAGAAATTGAATGTTTTTCGGAGTCTCGTATGGGATCCGGGATATCACGAGGAGATCCGGAATGGTCCGGAGAATAAGATTCATATAAGGAAAGTCCTGTTTCGGGGTTGGAGAATGGTTCCGGTGTTTTCATCGGGAATGTTCTAGAAGGTTCCGGAATGTTCGGCACTCCGGAGGGGAAGGGTACATGAATGTGTCATAACAAGTTGGAATGGTTGCATCATGTACTAGTTGTCATCGCTAAGCAAAATAAAGGGATAAATCAAATCCTAGTTTGAAAAGTCAAACGCCAATTTGAAAAGTCAAACGGCTATTTTGCTTGGTGGAGGGAGAGTAGGAAACCTACTTGGGGAGGAAGTCCTCTCCCACCGGCCAAGGAGGCCGAGTTGGGGAGGACTCCTCCCTTGGCCGCGCCCTCCCACCTATATAAGGAGGGGCAGGGCTGCCCCTCCAAGACCTACACCTTGCCCTCTCCAAACCCTAGCCCCAGCCGCCGGCGCCACCACCTCCTGCTGCTGCCGCCGCCTAGGTCAAACCCTAGCCGCCGACTTGGGCTTCCCCAAGCCCTAGACGCTGGCCTAGCCCTCTCTCCTTGGTGCATATAAACCCTAGATCATCGAGGCCTCTCTCGTAGTCCACCATACTCGCTCCGGCTTAAGGCGAAGCCCTGCGAGATCTCCCCTCTACTTTCGGTACCACGCCGTCGTGCTGCCGGAATCGCGAGGAGAGTGCTACAACCTTCGCTGCCTGCTGGAACAAGGGAGAGTAAGGTCTTTGTCGAGTACCGAACGTGTGACCGACTGCCGAAGCGCTGCCGAAACGCAGCGCCGGAAGGATCGTCTACACAATCTTGAGATCGGGAAGAGTACGACTACATCACCCACGAGAATCCGCTCTCGTTAAACACTTTGGAATCTCCGAGGGTGAGTTATTCTATCGACTCGTTGCTACAATCTAGTAGATAGATCTTGGTTTGCTTGTTTGTATGCGGTAGAAAATTTTTGTTTTCCATGCTACGAACCCCTTCAGTGGTATCAGAGCCGTGTCTATATGTAGATCTGTTGCACGAGTATAACACAATGGTCATTGTGGGCGGTGGTGCTTTTATTATCAATTGCTTCTTGTGTACTTTGCATCTTGCGGTATGATGGGATGAAGTGGCCCGGGCTAACCTTACATGACATCGTTCATGAGACTTGCTCCACGCTCAACATGCAACTTGTATTGCATAAGTGGCTTTGCGGGTGTCTGTCTCTACCATTATAGTATAGATCCAATTTACAACGGGCACTTGATAGTTCAAACATCAATGTTGTGGTTCTTGTTCGTAAGTTAGATCGACACTTATTGAAAGCCCCAAACCACGTAAAACATGCAATGAAATTAGAGGCGTCTAACTTTGTTTTGCAGGGGTGTGCTGTGATGTGATATGGCCATGATTGTGATTATATTTGATGTATGCAATGTTCCTTATTGTAAGTTGGCAACCGACAGGAGCCATATGGTTTTCTTTAATTTCTGTTAAGACCCGCGTGTCTATTCAAAGTAGTTGTAATAGTTGAAGCTGGTGGACGACAACCATGGAGCAGCGTCATTAACCTTGATGCAATGCCGGTGATGATGGAGATCATGTTTGTGCTTGAAGATGGAGATCGGAAGCACAAAGAAGAAAGGCCATATCATATCACATATTATGAATTGCATGTGATGTTAATCCTTTATGCATCTTGTATTGCTTAGTTAATGACGGTAGCATTATAAGATGATCCCTCATGCACATGAATTTCAAGTTCTATAGTGTTCATCCTTAGTAAGAACAGTTGCTAAAGCTTGTTATTTCGAAGCACCACGTGATGATCGGGTGTGTTAGATTCTGCAAGTGTATACAACTTGAGCAAGCCAGATTTGCTCATGCGGAAGCTAAGGTTTGATCTTGACGAGCCTAGCATGTACAGACATGGTCTCGGAATACGGATCACCGAAAGGTAAAGCATGAACCATATAGTAGATATGATGAACATGTCGATTGTTCGCCATTAAAGCTACATCAACTCTCGTGATGATCGGTGTTGATGTGGTGGATTTGGTTCGTGTGATCACTAAAACAATGTGAGGGATGTTGTTTTGAGTGGGAGTTCACCTAGATTAATTTAACTATTAATTAGAACTCAATTTGTCATAAACTTAGTCTAAACTATTGCAAATATGTTGTAGATCAATGGCGGGCCCTACCATCAATTTTAATGCGTTCCTAGAGAAAGAAAAGTAGAAAAACAATGGAAGCAACTTCTCGGATTGGTTCCGCAATTTGAGGATTGTCCTCAATGCTGGTAATTTGACCTATGTGCTGGATGCACCGCTGGGTGACCCGCCTGCAGCTGATGCTACCGATGAAGTAAAGAATGTTTACCTCGCTCGGAAGAATATGTACTCCACAGTTCAGTGTGCTATCTTGTATGGTTTGGAATCGGAGCTTCAAAAAAGGTTTGAGAATTCAGACCCACATGATATTGTCCGTGAACTCAAACTGATTTTTGAGACTCACGCGGCAGTTGAGAGCTATGAGGCTTCTGAAAAGTTCTTTAACTGCAAGATGGAAGAGGGCAGCTCCATCAGTGAGCATGTGCTTAAGATGTCTGGGCACGCAAACAAACTTCAAAGCTTGGGTATAGTGATTCCTAATGCTTTGGGGATTTACCGTGTCCTCCAGTCACTACCACCAAGTTACAAGAACTTTGTGATGAACTTCAATATGCAAAGCATGAACAAGCAGTTGCCAGAACTCTTCTCCATGTTAAAATCGGCAGAAGTGGAGATCAAGAAAGAGCACCAAGTGTTGATGGTCAATAAGACCACCAAATTCAAGAAAGGCAAGTCTAAGCAAAAGGGAAACTTCAAGAAGGGTGGTAAGAAAGTTACCACACCGATGAAGAAGACCAAGGCTGGACCTAAGCCTGATAATGAGTGCTTTTACTGCAAGGGAGAAGGTCACTGGAAGCGGAATTGCCCAAAGTACTTGGCGGATTTGAAGAACGGCAACATCAAGAAGAAAGGTATATCCGATATACATGTTATTGATGTGTATCTCACTAGTACTCATAGTAGTGCCTGGGTATTTGATACTGGTTCGGTTGCTCATATTTGTAACTCGAAACAGGTGCTGCAGAATAAACGGAAGCTAGCGAAGAACGAGGTGACGATGCGCGTGGGAAATGGATCAAAGGTTGATGTGATCGCAGTCGGCACGCTACCTCTTTATCTACCATCAAGATTGGTTTTATACTTAAATAATTGTTATTTGGTGCCTGCGTTAAGCATGAACATTATATCGGGATCTTGTTTATTGCGAGACGGTTACTTGTTTAAGTCCGAGAATAATGGTTGTTCGATTTATATGAGTAATATGTTTTATGCACATGCACCTTTGATAGATGGTCTATTCTTATTGAATCTCGATAGTGGAAATACACATATTAATAACATTGAGGCTAAACGTTTGAAATCGAGCGATAACTCGACCTATATGTATGTGTCGTCTTGGTCACATTGGAGTGAAGCGTATGAAGAAACTCCATTCCGATGGACTTCTTGAATCACTTGATTTCGAATCACTTGAAAGATGCGAAGCATGTTTGATGGGTAAAATGACTAAGACTCCATTTTCTAGTATGATGGAGCGAGCTACGGACTTATTGGAAATCATACATACCGATGTGTGTGGACCAACGAGTGTAGCATCGCGCGGTGGTTATCGTTATGTTCTTACCTTCACGGATGACTTGAGTAGATATGGATATATCTATTTCATGAAACATAAGTCCGAAACTTTCGAGAAGTTTAAGGAATTTGAAAGTGAGGTGGAGAATCAACGTAGCAAGAAGATTAAATTTCTATGTTCTGATCGTGGAGGTGAATATCTAAGTTACGAGTTTGGCAAGCATTTGAAGAAATGCGGAATACTTTCACAATTGACACCGCCGGGAACACCACAGCGTAATGGTGTATCCGAACGTCGTAATCGAACTCTCTTAGATATGGTTTGTTCTATGATGTCACTTACAGATTTACCGCTATCATTTTGGGGTTATGCATTAGAAACAGCCGCATTCACTTTAAATAGGGCACCATCTAAATCCGTTGAAACGACACCGTATGAATTATGGTTTGGGAAGAAACCTAAATTGTCATTCCTTAAAGTTTGGGGTTGCGAAGCCTATGTAAAGAAGTTATAGCCGGACAAGCTTGAACCCAAAGCGGAAAATGCGTCTTCATAGGATACCCAAACGAAACTATTGGGTATACCTTCTATCATAGATCCGAAGGCAAAATCTTCGTTGCCAAGAATGGATCCTTTCTAGAGAAAGAATTTATCTCGAAAGAAGTGACTGGAAGGAAAGTAGAACTCGATGAGGTTGTCGAACCTTCTCTCGAACTTGCGAGTAGCGCAAAGACCTAAGAAGTTCTGTGGTGCCTGCACCAATAAGAGAGGAAGCTAATGATGATGATCATGAAACTTGTTGTAGTTTCTCTGAGCCTCGCAGTCAACGAGAACTCGTACCACTCCTGATGGGTATGATCCCGTTATGAGTGTCATGTTGGTGGACAACACCGATGACCCTGCGACATATGAGGAAGCGATGATGAGCCCAGATTCCAATAAATGGCAAGAAGCCATGAAATCCGAGATTGGATCCATGTACGAAAACCAAGTATGGACTTTGGTGGACTTACCGGATGGCCGGAAGGCTGTCGAGAATAAATGGATTTTCAAGAAGAAAACATATGTTGATGGTAATGTTACTGTCTATAAAGCTCGACTTGTCGCAAAAGGGTTTCGACAAATTCAAGGAGTTGACTACGATGAGACCTTCTCACCAGTAGCGAAGCTAAAGTCTGTGAGGATTATGTTAGCAATCGCTGCATATTATGATTATGAGATATGACAGATGGATGTCAAAACAGCATTCCTCAATGGAGACATTGATGAAGAGTTGTATATGATGCAACACAAAGGTTTTGTCGATCCTAAAGATGCTAACAAGGTATGCAAACTTCAACGGTCCATTTATGGATTGAAGCAAGCATCCCAAAGTTGGAATCAATTTGATAAAGTAATCAAAAGTTTTGGTTTTATACAAACTTATGGAGAAGCTTGTATTTACAAGAAAGTGAGTGGGAGCTCTGTAGCATTCTTAATACTATATGTAGATGACATATTGTTTATTGGTAATGATGTAGACCTTCTTAATAGTGTCAAGGAATATTGGAATAATAGTTTTTCAATGAAATATCTTGGCGAAGCAGCTTACATATTAGGCATAAAGATTTATAGAGATAGATCGAGACGGCTAATATCATTGTCACAAAGTACATATTTGGACAAAGTTCTAAAGAGGTTTGGAATGGAAGATAGCAAGAAAGGATTCTTGCCCATGTTGCCCAATACGACGTTGAGTAAAACTCAAAGTCCAACAACGGCAGAAGATAGAGAAAGGATGAGTAAGACTCCCTATGCCTCAGCCATAGGATCTCTAATGTATGCCATGCTATGTACTAGACCCGACATTGCATATGTTGTTAGTTTGACTAGCAGATATCAAAGTGATCCAGGAGTGGATCATTGGACAGCGGTCAAAAACATCCTTAAGTACTTGAGAATAACTAAGGATATGGTTCTTTCTTATGGAGGTGATGAACAGCTTGTTGTTAATGGTTACACCGATACTAGTTGGAACACCGATCCGGATGATTCTAAATCACAATCTGGATACGTATTTACTTTGAATGGTGCAGCAGTTAGCTGGAGGAGTGCAAAGCAAAGCGTTGTGGCAAGATCTTCAACTGAATCAGAATACATGGTCGCCCGGAGGCTTCACAAGAAGCGATATGGATGAAAGAGTTCATTACAGAGCTCGGTGTGGTTCCAAGTGCGCTGGACCCAATGTCTATCTACTGTGATAACATGGGCGCCATAGCCAATGCGCAAGAACCAAGGTCACACAAGAAGCTGAAGCACATCAAGCTACGTTTCCATGCTACTCGAGAACATGTCCAAGATGGTGACATAAAGATTTGCAAAGTACACACAGATCTGAATGTGGCGGATCCGTTGACTAAACCTCTCCCGAGGGCAAAACATGACCAACACCAAACTGCCATGGGTGTTCGGTATATTACCATGTAATCTAGATTAGATGACTCTAGTGCAAGTGGGAGACTGTTGGAGATATGCCCTAGAGGCAGTAATAAATATGGTTATTATTATATCTTTGTCTTTATGATAAATGTTTACATTCATGCTATAATAGTATTAACAAGGAAACATTAATACTTGTGTGATTTGTAAACTTAAATTGAAGTCCCTAGTAAAGCCTCTTCATAATACTAGCTTATTGGTTAATAAATGATTGTGGTTTCCCTATCATGAACATTGAGATGTTATTAACAACAAGATCATATCGTTAGGAGAAGGATATGATGGACATACTCCTATAGATAAGCGTAGCATAAAGATCAAGTCATTTTAATAGTTCAATTTCTATATGCTTTCTGATACATAGTAACCTAATTCCTTCGACCATGAGATCATGCATATCACCATCACCGGAAGGATGCTTTGATGACATCAAACACCACACCATAACTGGGTGGCTATAAAGGTGGCATTGAGTGTTCGAAAAGTATTGGTTGAGACACATGCATCAAGAATGGGATTTGTCCATCCATATGACGGATAGATATACTCTGGCCCTCTCGGTGGAATGTCATCCAATTATCTTGCAAGCATGTGACCGGCTCACAAGGGATCACATATCACGGGAACGAGAAAAGAGTACTTATCAGTAACGAGGTTGAACTAGGTATACAGAGATACCAACGATCAAAACCTCGGATAAGTAAACTATCATGAGACAAAGGGAAATTGGTATCATATGTAAGTGGTTCATTCGATCGCAAAGTAATCGTAGAAATATGTGGGAGCCATATGAATTTCCAGATTCCTCTATTGGTTATTGTTCGGAGAAGTGTCTCGATCATGTCCGCATAATTCACGAACCGTAGGGAGACACACTTAAGGATTCGATGTTGTTGAGTAGTTATGGAATGATGAGTGAGAAACCGAATGTTGTTCGGAGTCTCGGATGGGATCCGGGATATCACGAGGAGATCCGGAATGGTCTGGAGAATAAGATTCATATAAGGAAAGTCCTGTTTCGGGGTTGGAGAATGGTTCCGGTGTTTTCATCGGGAATGTTCTAGAAGGTTCCTAATGTCCCAAGACTCGAGGGGAAGGGTACATGAATGTGTCATAACAAGTTGGAATGGTTGCATCATGTACTAGGTGTCATCGCTGAGCAAAATAAAGGGATAAATCAAATCCTACTTTGAAAAGTCAAACGCAAATTTGAAAAGTCAAACGGCTATTTTGCTTGGTGGAGGGAGAGTAGGAAACCTACTTGGGGAGGAAGTCCCTCTCCCTCCACCGCCGGCCAAGGAAGCCGAGTTGGGGAGGTACTCCCCTCCCCTTGGTCGCGCCCTCCCACCTATATAAGGAGGGGCAGGGCTGCCCCTCCAAGACCTACACCTTGCCCTCTCCAAACTCTAGCCCCAAGCCGCCGGCGCCACCACCTCCTGCTGCTGCCGCCGCCTAGGGCAAACCCTAGCCGCCGACTTGGGCTTCCCCAAGCCCTAGCCGCCGGCCTAGCCCTCTCTCCTTGGTGCATCTAAACCCTAGATCATCGAGGCCTCTCTCATAGTCCACCATACTGCCTCGGCTTAAGGCGGCTCATGAGATCTCCCTCTAATTCCGTACCACGTCAGGTCCGGAATCGCGAGGAGAGTGCTACAACCTTCGATGCCTGCTGGAACAAGGGAGAGGAAGGTCTTCGTCGAGTACCGAACATGCGACCGACTGCCGAAGCGCTGCCGGAAGGATCGTCTACACGATCTTGAGATCGGTAAGAGTACGACTACATCACCCACGAGAATCCGCTCTCGTTAAACACTTTGGAATCTTCGAGGGTGAGTTATTCTATCGACTCGTTGCTACCATCTAGTAGATAGATCTTGTCTTGTTTGTTTGTATGCGGTAGAAAATTTTTGTTTTCCATGCTACGAACCCCTTCAACAACCCCTATGTTCACTACACAGGGGAGACCTCGAGCTCTTACCAGGACGAAGGGGCCTCCTTGTCATACTACGGAGGTGCACCTTCTTGGTCACCATGGGGTTGACTTAAAGAAAAATCCAAAACGATTTTGCTTTGTGTCGTGGTGGTGTCACGGCAGATGCCATGGGTAGGCTTAAGTTGGGGGCCGAATGGATGCTTGTGGTCAACGGGGAGGGAGTGCACGGTCCTGCCGCGCACGAAGAACAAGATAAACTCTCCACACTTAGGAATTTCATTGACACTAGATGTTTACAAGTGCTCCTTGAGCTGTTTCAACAGAGCCTCAGGGAGCTATCCTACTACTTGGTCCAACCTCCTCAAACCCTAGCTATGCCCCTCCTTATATAGGCGATGGTTGGCTACGTTACACCCGTTTGGGTCCTAGGGTTACTGTTTGGATCTTGGTCCTCACTGTATGGGCCGGGTCATGGGCTAGCCCTGAGCCCCTTGACCCAGTACACAAAGCTAGACAGCTAACGGTCTTCTCGTACGTAGCCTCCAGTTCTTTTGGCATCACGCGGTAACTTTGTACGTTAGCCCTTGCTTTAGGCGTCACCCGGCTCCTTTTGTGTCACCCGGCATCGCCCTTCTCTTTTGATCATGCTTTACCATGGTCCCTCCTGAACCTCACTCGGAAAGTTGCCACGCATCCTATCATACTCAGCCTTCCCTCGTGAGACTCAGCTCGTTGGTTCCTGCAAGATTAACAAACTTGTCTTATTCGAGCCGACATAGTTCCTATGTCGGCCGCACACGACCATCTTACCTGGTCGTGATCACTCGGCTAGGTTCATTCTTTACTCGGCATAAGCCAAGCTGGGCAATGTTTTACCCCTTATGACCCTACCGGGGGTTATTCCCCCGACATTAGTCCCCGAAGCTGGTGAGGCCTAGCAGTTCTAGCTATTAGGTGTCTCCAGGTTCCTTTAATGTGATTGGAACTTCTCTTTCTGTCAGCATTTACTGCTTAGGACGCACTGTTTGGCGTAACCTCGATCTTAGCCGAGTCTACTGTGCTCTTTCCGAGTCTCATCTTTGAATTTTTGGCCCATTTTTGCCTCGTGCCGAGTCATTTTTTCCAATTCCGGGTCATTTTCGGCGTTCCTTAGTCACTGACAGCTTATAATCATGGTGACTTGCCTCAAATTTTTTCCCAAATCCTGATCGCACAGTGACGGCGGCACAGTAACTCCCCATCACTGTGGCAGTCCCATCGCTCAGCGCCTCGTGTCTTGTGCAGCGTGACGTGGCAGTGGATTTATCGTGTATCACTTACACGTGGCGTTTGTTGCCTGGCTCACTCGGCTGAATACATGGCCACACGCTGGCTGCACGGTGCAGGGGGATCCCACGCTTGGGGTTTTTACTCCCCTTAAGTAGGGGTGGGGGGAACTTAACTTCCCTCGCCCGTTCAGTTTCCCCATTTCCTTCTTCTTCTTCTTCCTTGCGCCTCCAAAATCCTAACTTCTCCCTTGCGGTTCTTCTTCTCCATAGTTTCTTCCTTGCAATTGCTCTTTTCTCCTTTCTATTCCACTACAGGTCCTCGCTCCTCCAAGCCTCTTCCAGCGGCGGAAGAGACGGAATCCAGAGAGATCATGGAAGCTCGTGACGCCGCCGAGGGAGTAGAGGAACAGGAGGTCGCCGTCGGCGAGCGCGGCGGCTAGGACGGCTCGGAGGTTTCAGTGGAGGAGGTTGAGTGGCTGCGCTCCACCAAGCGCATCCCACTCCAAGTGGATTGCCGCCTCCCTCTAGGTGAGATTTCCCCCAAGCCAGAGGCCAACGAGAGGGTGGTTTTCCTCTCGCATTTTGAGCATGGTTTTGCCTTGCCGGTTAGCAACTTATTTGTTTATTTTATCTCCACCTTCCATCTTTAGACCCACCATCTGCATGCCAACGCAATTGGTTCCTTGTCTTGCTTTATCTCTGCCTGCGAGGGCTACCTCGGCATTTGGCCCACAGTTCTTCTCTGGGCCAAATATTTCAGCTTTAGGATTCAAGTAGTGCCCGATCCCGGCGTTCCTCGTGCCGAGAAAAGGCCCACTAGGTGCGGTGCCGCTAGCATCACACCCAGGAAAGAGTCCATCTTTCCTCGGGTTACTGGCTTAGACTCTTGCAAGAAATGGCATAGGACCTTCTTCTATGTCAAAAACAGCGGGGCCACCGATTACATCTGGCTCTCCCTTTCTCGGACGAGGTTCCCAGCAAAGAGTTCTGGAAGCTTGACCCGCGCGATAAGAATGCCGCGTTGAACGAGGCCAATGGGATTCTGGAGAGGCTGTTGTCACCGGATGAGAACTTCCATCTTACTGACGTGGATCTCATGTGCGCGTTTATCGCACGTCGGGTCAGCCCCATCCAATACAGGAGTCACAAGATGTGATTCATGAGCGGCACGTAGGACCCCACTCGGCACTCCACGCTGGAGCTGGCCCATGACTCCGTGGCCCACCGAGTCAGCTCGATCTTTAAGCTGACTTTGGTGGAGGATTGGGCCTGGAGCTGCCCTCCTTTTAGCCGGGATAGGCCTGTCCCCTCGGTAAGTTTCGAAGTCAATTCCAAGCCGACATAGCTATTCCTTTCTTCACTTGTTATTCTGTTCGCTCATTGTTTTTGTCTTGTATGTCTTTCGCGAAATCTCGTTCACCAGGTTGATGATAGTACTATCCCTCCCGACGGATATTACGAGGACCGCTCCAATTCGGATGAGGTTGAGTTCGACCTGGAGCGCTTCATGCCCATCCCGCATGCTACTACCACTGCCTCTACTGCAAGTAAGACCCACACTCGAAACCCCTTACGAGACTGGTCCGACGATGATGATGATGATGATGATGATTGTGAAATTCTGGAGGTACTTGCCTTTTGAGTTTAACCTCTTTTATTCGAATTAGCTCGTCATTTACTTATGCAGCTGGCCAGGTACATGACACTCCCCCTCTCACTGTGGGCGGAATTGGCAAGATCCCTGCTGCCAAGCCGGGTAAGCGACGCGGGGCCTCCTCTAGCGCTTAGCCTGCCAAGAAGCGCAAAGTTACTCCTGCTGCTCCTCATGCTGCCACGCTAACCGAGACTCGCAAAGCTACTGGGCGCTGAGTCACCCGTCGCATCCCTCGCGACCCTGATACGCCCAATTTTCATCACCATTCTATATCATAATTTACCTCTATTCATTGATATGTGTCTTATTATGAGGTATTACTTATGGATTTTCATCTATTTATGCATGTTGGATGATTCTTGGAGGATGAACTTCCTGAGTCTGGATTTTGATGGAAAAGAAGGAGTTTCGGTGCAATTTCACGAAGATCATAAAAATACCATAAAAATATGGAAACATATTATTTTACCAGAAGACGAAGGAAGCCAGAAGAAGGAGCGAAGAGGGGCCGCAGGGGGCCCACACCCCCCTAGGCGCGGGCCCACCCTAGGCCGCGCCTAGGGCGGCAGGTGTGGCCCACCTGCCCGACCTCCGACTCCGCCCCTTCGCCCATATCTTCCCTACGGAACCCTAAGCTTCGGGGAGCAACCACAGATAGATTTCCGCCACCTCTGGGGGCGGAAAACACCGAGAGAAAGATCTCTCCGACAGACAGATTTCTGCTGGGGGAATTCCTTCCCAGAGAGGGGAGACCGTCGCCATCAACACCATCGTCAATATAGGCTTCATCGGGATCATCATCATCATCCACACCATCATCTCCACCAGCACCATCATCACCACTCCATCCCGCTGTAACAATTGTGTTGGATAGTTCATTAGGGGAAACTTTCCCTGTGTTGATTACTATTGTAGTTGATGCTTGTGAGTGGAACCATTGGATTATTGTTTATGTTCATATTGTTATCCATTGCCATATCATCTTTGATCTTGATCCATATGATGTCTTGTGAGTAGCTCGTTTAGTTCTTGAGGACATGGAAGAAGTCATGTTGTTAGTAGTGAATTTGTGTTGAGTTATTATTCAATGGTTTAGTATTTAAGTTGTGGTGCTATTCTTCTAGTGGTGTCATGTGAACATCGACTACATGATACTTCACCATTTTTGGTCCTAGGGGAGTGCATTGTGTATTTGGCTACTAATTGTGGGGTTGCCAGAGTGACAGAAACCTAAACCCCCATTAGGACACCTTTGCACAAGGGAGTGTAGGATCTCAGAGTTTAAGGCTGTGGTTAGATTTATATCTTAATTACTTTCCTGTAGTTACGGATATTTGCAGGGGGTTTAATCACAAGTATGTATTAGTCCAAGTAAGGTCGGTACATTAGCACAGGTTCACCCACACAACACTTACAACACCAGAGAAGAGTACTCAGCTATTTGAAGCGAAAGCGCTTGACAGAATTCCCATGTGTCCTCGAGAAAGTTTGGTCCTTATAAGTATTTCCACCGGCTTGTCCTTTGCTAAGAAAGGATTGGGCCACTTGCTCCGTTTGTTCGTTACCTTTATTACTTGCTCCTTGTTTTGTTGCCTTGTCAGAAAACCACTAAAATTCGTTTGCTAAGTATTCACATGGATTTCCTGCTCCATACCAATGTTCAGAACCTTCTGCTCCTCGTTGGGATCGACACTCCTATTTATCTAAAGTACTACGATACACCCCATATACTTGTGGGTCATCAAGACTATTTATGGCGCCGTTGTCGGGGAGTGAAGCGATATTGAAGAGTGGAACTGGTAAGGGAAACTTTTATTGTGAGTATTGGTTTTGTTACTGCTTGTTACTTTGTTTCCAATATGGATAACCCACATGGTTTTCTGTTTGGGAAAACTACTACCACTGCTAGAGTAGTAGATGAACCACCTCCTGTTGATATAGATCCTTTTAAGATACCTACAAGTATTATTGATCGTGTTATGGATAATTATTATTTAGGGGATGGAACAGTCCACCCTGGTGATCACTTGCTCTTTATCCATGAATTATGCAAGTTGTTTAAATGTGCAGGTATCACAACTGAACAGGTGAAGAAGAATTTACTCTCCATATCCTTGAAAGGGAGAGATGAAGAATGGTATAAGCTGCTGAAGAATGGACAATCCATGGAATGGGAGGAGATGACATCTCTCTTTTACTCCAAATTTTATCCTCCTAGTGAAATTCATAAGGATAGAAATCTTATATATAACTTTTGGCCTCTTGATGGAGAAAGTATAGCTCAAGCTTGGGGGAGACTGAAGTTACTAATTCTTAAATGTCCTATTCATTAACTCCCTAACGATATTATTCTCAATAACTTTTATGCTAGGCTTTCTCTTCATGATAAAGATTTATTAGATGCTTCTTGTGTTGGATCATTCACACTATGAAGGAAGACGCTAAATGGGATCTCTTAGACCATATTCAAGATAACACTGAAGCTTGGGAGAATGACAAAGGAAGAAAGTCAGGTATAAACTATGATTATGAGTGCATTAAATCATTTGTGGGAACTGATGACTTCTGTGATATTAGTAATGAGTTTGGTCTTGATTCCCAAAGTATTGCCAACTATTTTAAGGACTTTGCCTCTTACATAGAAATTCCCAAGAATAAGTGGAATAAGTACCATGCTCCTTATAAAGATGTTGTTAATCATGCTCCAGTTAGAAGTACTGAAGTTTGTACTATTGATCATATTGTGCCTGAACCTCATGTTGATAAAATGCCTTTTCCAGCTAAGGTAAAGGAGTATTCTATGATTATTAGTGCAAATAACAATGGTACAAAGAAAACCGTGGAGCCTAGTAAGCATTTGAGTGATGAACCTGTGGTAGCTATTGTGAAAGACACTGTCATTAGAAATATAGAGGATGAGCACATTATCTTTTGTGAAGATGCTACTAATATTGTTTCCCATCCTAAGAAAGTTAGAAAAGCTAGTGTTCCTGTGCTTTCTATTAAAATTGGTGATCATTGCTACTATGGTTTATGTGATATTGGTGCTAGTTCTAGTGCTATTCCTTATGAGCTTTATGGGGAAATTATGCATGAGATTGGTCCTTATGAGCTTGACGACATTGATGTGGTTATCCACCTTTCTAATAAGGAAACCATTTGCCCCATTGGCATTGTAAGAGATGTGGAGGTTCTCTGCGGTAAGATTAAGTATCCTGTTGATTTTCTAGTGCTTAATTCAGCAACTAGCAAAACTTGTCCTATCATTTTTGGTAGACCTTTCTTGAACACTTGTGGATCTATTATTGATTGTAAGAAGGAAAAGGTTTTAACTAAGTTTGATGGAGATTCTTATGAGTTTAACTTTTCCAAGTTTGCTAGAGCTCCTTATGAAAATAGCTTGCCTAATAAAGATTCCAGGATGGAACAACTTGCTTCTATTGATCCAGTCTATGACCTTGGACCTCTTTTTGGTGACTATAAGTATGCTTATTCTGGTGATAAAGTTGTTTCCAGTGATAGTTATATTGTCAACTTTATTCAAAGTGCTACTGAAAGTTATTTTGAGAGAGGGAACATGGTTTTATGCATCTCAGTGATGTTAAGTTTGCCCGTTTTATGTTGAAAGCTTTGAAGTTGCATCAGTTTTGTCTTCCTATGCTTGTGGATTTTTGCTTTAACAATTCGTTTTCTCATGATACTCCCATGCATAGGAAGTGGGTTAGACTCAAGTGTGTTGGTTATTTGCTTCTTGATGCTCTCTTTCACTTCAAATATATATATCCTATGTGAGCATCTTTGGAAGTTTCAAGCCTAACTTAAAGGCATTAAAGAAAAGTACTTGTTGGGAGATAACCCAAGAGTTTTGTCGAGTCTCGGAAGTTATTACCTCAGTAATAACCGCTCCTTATCCTTTTTGTTTTGGTTTTTGTGTCAAGTCCAACTACTTTTGTGAAGTAGAGGAGTTTTGAAAAGTGGTTGTCCTGGGACAGATTTTTGTGTTGTATTGTAAAAATTCGTGAGGGAGATCAGTACTTCGGATGGAGCTGCATTTTTTTGAGCTTGATATCCAAGTTGTTACCCAACTTTAATCAGTTCTGCACTTTTTGATTTGTGCAACAGAAGGTCTTCGAAAATATTAATCTTTACCTGCTGGCCTGTTTTGACAGATTTCTGCCATCATTCGCATTTGCCTCTTACAGAAGCTTTTGTTTTGATGGGTTTTCAGTTGAAGTGTGTACCTAAAGGTTTATTGATTTTCTTACACTAATGTTGTCCTAAGTTTGTGCAAGGGTTTTGTATGAAGGAAATTATCAGGAAAAAGAGAAAAGGAATCTGCAGAGTTCGTCTTTGAATAGATAAAAGTGGTGAAAACAGAAGGTTCGTGAAACTCCAGTCTTTTATATTTTTGATGTTTTTAATACATAAGGGAAGTTACGAGACGGAACTGAAGAGGAGACATAGTCTGGGGTGGACAAACCCACCCCAGGAGCAGGCCTAGCCTGGCCGCGCCTGCGGGGGGTGTGCCACCCCTGAACTCCATCTCCGCCTTGTTTCCGTGTTAGTACCTTCCTTGATGGGGATATGCCTACCGGGGTATACCCAGCAGGACGTTTCCTACTGGCCCAAGCCATCAGCGAGTGGGCCTGCAGGACGGCGACTGGATCAAGACTTGGCGTGGACTCAGGCGAATGGAAGCTGAAGGCCCAGAAGCATAGCTAGGCCCAGTCGGATTAGGTCATAGAATCTTCGAATCCTTAACTAATTCGGTTGTGATCTGTAAACCCTAGCGAGGTGAGCCTATATAAACCTCCCTAGGGGACGCATAGAGGAGACGTTCCATCATACACCCAAGCGACTCGTCGCCTAGTCATCGAGCTCGCCCCATTGTACTCTCATCATAATACAATCTAGCAGGAGTAGGTCTTTACCCTCCGGGGGGCCGAACCTGGGTAAATCCTTGTGTCTCCGCCCTCATCTCGCACCGCAGATGGCTGGCCGCCCTTGCCCCATGTTCTACTACTCGCTGCGATTGCAGCGTCTGCCGTGGTCATTCCCACGACAGTGGCGCCCACCATGGGGCTTGGCTGGTCAGGCTAGTGTTCTGCGGCGAGATCCAATCTGCCCATCAACGAGTCGATCGCCACCGGCCGCATGATCGCGATCGGCGAGATGCTCCAAATCTTGCCGAGCAGCTACGTCCCGGCGGCGCGACCCGTCACACACAGCGTGATCCTGCCGGTCGGCACGATCAGCCTCTTCGTCGGCCTCACCAACGTCATCGTCTCGGAGGACTCGGCTCGCATTCGCGAGTCACCGCCCCATATCTGAGAGCCAGGTCCGCATGATCCACCGCATCGCCTCCGAGTACGACTCGGCCCACAACTATGTGGCCGAAACCACCGCGGCCGCGGACGACGCGGCCCTCAACGACGACGCCGATTCGGCAACCCCGGCGTCGGCCGCCGGATCCATTGTCGCCGCATCGCCCGCAGGCTTCATCACCTAGGTCTCCAACATCGGAGACTTCGAAGACCCCTCCATCCTTGGGATCTTCGACTTCGACTCCGGGTCGGAGACCTCCGCCGACCTCCACGACGGAACCGGTCGCCACGCCGCGACCTACATGGCGACCGGCGCCGACCCGCCGGAAGACCCCTTCTCCACGCCGATACCACCAAACGCGACGGCAACGGAGGTCGAGGAACTCCGCTAGAAGCTGGCGGAGGAAGTCCGCAAGGAGCAAGCCAAGCGCGAAAAATTTCGCCTCGAGCGGGCGACAGCGCAGGAGCTGTCGCGATACCACCAACTTCGAATCAGGTCGCGCCTGAACCCCACCATCCAAGGGTGTGCCCTGAACTTCGACGACGAGAACGACCCGGCTCACATAGCCGAGCGCGCGATCTGCGACAACGCGCCGCCAGGAGGAAGCGCTCGACCCCCACCAGGGCGACGGCCAACGGCACACCACCACCACCCAACCGCGTGCCCCCCAGGGACCAACCAAGGATCATGGTCTCCTCACGAGAGCGAGACGCGAATGGCCTCCCGCTGTTCTCCACCCCAATGGACAACGTCGTCGCAAGCCGAGCTGCGGTCGACAATATCCAAGTAACCGGCGAAGGCGCCCTGCAGATCTAGTACGCCAAGGCTCCACTCGCCAAAGCAGTTGAGCAACAAAATGTGGGCGCTGAATCACAGGGTCAGATGTATTCGTGTTCATCGGGCAGTAGGGCGGCCTCGAGCGGCCGCCCCATGGTGGCGAATACCCTCAACTGCCCTCCACCCGAGCCCCTGCAGCTCCAACACCGACAGACGAATGCGGCACTCTCCACCAACGACCCGCGGCCGGCGAACAACTTCG
Organism: Avena longiglumis; assembly: GCA_030063025.1. NCBI lineage: Eukaryota > Viridiplantae > Streptophyta > Magnoliopsida > Poales > Poaceae > Avena > Avena longiglumis. The sequence goes on from CP125973.1 coordinate 163,075,727, forward strand.
TCGCCGCCAACGGGCAGCCCGTCGACGCACGCACCCACATCATCAACAACCAGAGTTGGCGTGCACGCCAGCCTGACGATCTGCGGCACACCCTCACCAACCACCGCGACGGCAAACCAAGGGGATCGCTGAGCCGAGTCGGACCCTAGTGCTTCGGAACAATGATCCGAGGCAAAAGATACCCAGCGAACTTCGAAACGCCGAAGGAAATAGAGAAGTATGACCCCTCGTACGATCCCTCCGTGTGGCTGGATACCTACCTCATGGCGATGGGGATTTCCGGCCACACCGATCTACTAGCCGCCCGCTACCTCCCCCTGATGATGGAGGGAGCGTGCAGGAAGCGGATTAACACCCTCCCCGCGGATAGCATCGACTCCTGGGAGGAGATGCACGATGCCTTCGTCAGGCACTTCGAGGGCTCATACACCCACGCCACCACCATCGAGGACCTGGAGTGATGCGTCCAGGGACCCCGCGACTCGACCTGAAGTTGGGTCCAACGGTGGCAAGATCTGTGGTATAACGCGGCCAGAATCCACCCGGACACCGCGATCCACTGCTTCAAGACCTCGTGCCGCTACGAGTCACTGGTCACCAAGCTCAAACGAGTGTACCGCACACTCGACAACATACCGGACCTCCTGGAGATCCCAAAGAAGTACACGGAGGAGGACCCAAACCAAGAAACCTACAACGAGTCGGGAGGACATCGCCGCACGAGCGGCCACGACAACGGGAGGCGGACCGAGCTACGCTACAGCAACACTCGCCTCACCGGCAAGCGCCGCGGTGACAGGCGATTCAACTTCATCGCCAACGCCGAATACGCGCAGCGCGAGCCCAAGAGCTTCCGCCGCGATGGAGGACAGCGCCGCGACTGTGGCAACTACAAGGCAAAGCCGAGGTTCGATCCCACGGCCCTTCTCAACCAACCCTTTGTGTTTCATAGCAGGGAAGGAAAGCCCGCCACGCACACAACTGCCGACTGCCACTCTCTCAAGGAGATCGAGAATGCACGGCGCGCGCGGGAAGACCTCGACAACAACCCGCCAAACGGCGGAAAATTCGGCAGCGTCGCCGGCTCGCTCCACACCTTCATAGGCTTCAACACGAAGAGCGAGAAGAAGGTCATCGCCCATGCCGTCGCCATCAATGCGGTGTCCCAGATAGACATCCCACAGTTCCTCAACTGGTCCGAGCAACCAATCACCTGGAGCCGCGAGGACCACTCGCCACGGATCGAATATCCGGGCCGAGTCACCCTAGTGGTCAAGCCCAAGGTGGGAGACTACTGGCTCCCCAAAACACTGATGGACGGCGACAGCTCCATCAACATCCTGTACCTGGACACCTTCAGGCGACTGCGGCTCCCGCAGTCAATGATCGAGATGACCTACACCACCTTCCACGGCATTTCCCCGGCCGGAAGGCATACCCGATCGGCAAGGTGACGCTACCAGTCACCTTCGGCACACCAGCAAACTTCTGCACCGAGCGGATCGTCTTCGAGCTGGTGCCCTTCGACAGCCCCTACCACTGCGTTCTGGGGAACCGGGCGTTCGCCAAATTCATGGCAGCACCCCATTACGCGTACAACGCGATGAAGATACTTGGGCCGTGCGGCAACATCACTATCCACGCCGACCCCAACATGGCCGCAAAATACAAGGCCAAATGATCCGAACTCGCCGACGCCGTCATCGCGGCGGAGGCAAACCACGCCGAGGAGCTCGCCAAGTACGCGAGCGGGGTCAACAGCGATGACCCCACCATACTCAAGAAGCCCAATTCGGAGGGTGGCAACGCCACTGCCTTCGAGGCAACGATGCACACCCGCACCGTTGAGCTCCCAGGCGACTCCAGCCAGACGGTGACGATCGGGACGGGCATGAGCCCAGCATAGGAAGGCGCTCTCATCGAGTTCCTCCGTGAGAACAGGGACATCTTCGCATGGAAACCATCCGACATGCCTGGTGTCCCGAGGGAACTTGCTGAGCACAAACTCAACGCCGACCCCAAAGTGCGACCTGTCAAGCAGTCGATGTGGCCCTTCAATGAAGAGCGTCGCCGAGCCATCGCCGAGGAGGTGCAGCGACTACTCGTTGTAGGCTTCATCCGGCCAATCAATTACTCCAAGTGGATGGCAAACCCAGTCCTGGTCGAGAAGAAAAACAGGACCTGGAGAATGTGTATCGATTACACAAACTTAAACAGCGCTTGTCCGAAGGAGCAATTCGTCCTCCCGTGAATTGACCAAATCATCGATTCCACCGCGGGCTCGAAGGCACTATGCTTCCTCGATGCCTACTCTGGGTACAACCAGATCAAAATGGCCGTCGAGGACGAAGAGAAGACGGCGTTCATCACGCCATTCGGAGCCTTCTGCTACACCGCCATGACCTTCAGCCTCAAAAACGCCGGAGCAACCTACCAGCGGTGCATGCAGGAATGCCTTGTGAGCCAAATTGGCCGCAATATCCACGTCTACATCGACGACGTGGTGGTAAAATCCACTCGCCAGGGTGATCTACTCGCCGACCTGGCGGAAACCTTCGCCAACCTGCGAAGATACAAGATAAAGCTAAACCCAGGAAAGTGCACCTTCGGTGTACCAACTGGACAGCTACTGGGATACGTCGTCTCCAAGCGTGGAATCGAGGCAAACCCCGCCAAGATCAACACGATCGCTCGAATCGGCCGACCCGAGTGCCTGCGCGACGTCCAGAAGCTGCCGGGCGAGTCGCGGCTCTCAGTCGCTTCATCCCCCGGTTAGGCAAGAAGGCGATGCCCCTCTATCGCCTAATGCGCAAGAACCCCACCTTCCAGTGGGACAAGGAGGCAGACGACGCGCTCCACGCTCTCAAGGAGGTGCTACTCGCAGTACTACTCGCCGCCCCCGTCGACAAGGAACCCATGTTGGCCTACGTCGCGGCGTCTGAGCACGTCGTCAGCGCCGTCTTGGTCCTCGAACGTCCAGAGGAAGGAAAGGAGCGCCCGGTGCAGCGACCTGTATACTACATCAGCGAAGTCCTAACCGAGTCGCGCCAGCGCTACCCGCCGTACCAGAAATTGGTATACGCGGTCTTCAGAGCACAACGGCGATTTCCGCATTACCTCCAGGAGCACCCAATAACGGTCGTCTCCTCAACACCGTTGCAAGACATCATCCACAACCGCGAGGCGACCGGGCGAGTCGCCAAGTGGGCCGTCGAGATCGGCGTCCACAACATCAAGTACGAGCCACGCAAGGCGATCAAGTCGCAGGCTCTCGCCGATTTCCTCGCCGATTGGGAGGAGGCCCAACAGCCAGAGAAGCTGCCATACCTCCATTACTAGAACCTACACTTCGACGGCTCCAAGAACGCGGACGGTGCAGGAGCGGGGATCGTGCTGACATCTCCGAAGGGCGACAAGCTACGCTACGTCCTCTACCTCGACTTCACCCCCTGCCCCAACAACATGGCCAAGTACGAGGCGCTACTCCACGGCATGAGGGAAGCCAAGGAGATGAACATAAATCGCCTGCGCTGCTACGGAGACTCCGACCTCGTCGTCGGGCAAGTCGTCGGCACTTGCGATGCTATCTCCCCCACCATGGCGGCGTACCGCCAAGCAGTGGACCAGCTGGGAGGACACTTCGCGGGCTACTCCGTCGAGTGGATCGACAGGCAGAAGAACGAGGAGGCCGACGCACTCTCCTGCATCGGCTCGGCCCGACTCGCACCACCCGTCGGCGTCTTCCTCGACACCATCACCAAACCTTCCATCTCTCCCCCAAGGGAGATCGACATCGGAATCCCGCTGCAACCAGAAGCAGCCTTGGTCGCATTAATCGCCGAGCCAAGCGACTGGACCACGCCATATGTCGCATACCTGGAGGGAGGCACCCTGCCCGCGGATGAAATGGAGGCCCGGATGATAGCACGCCGCTGCAAATCCTTCGTCATCATCAACGGAGAGCTCCACAAGCGCAGTGTAACCGGCGTGTTCCAACGTTGCGTTCAACCCACCGAAGGACGCAAAATCCTCCAAGACATCCATTTCGGCGACTCCGGACACCACGCCGGTGCCCGCTCTCTGGTCGCAAAGGCTATGCGACACGGCTTCTACTGGCTCACCGCACACGCAGACGCTGTCGACATTGTCCAGCAGTGCGTCGGATGCCAGAAATACGCCAACCAAACTCACGTGCCAAGCTCGGCGCTCAAGACAATCCCCATCACCTGGCCGTTCGCCGTGTGGGGCATGGACATGGTAGGCCCCTTCAAGAAGGCCCCTTCTGGTTCACCCACCTCCTAGTCGCAGTCGACAAATTCACAAAATGGGTGGAGGCCAAGCCAGTACGCAAGTGCGACGGGAAGACGGCCACCAAGTTCCTACGCGAGCTCATCTATCGCTATGGGTTCCCAAACAGGATCATCACAGACAATGGCACCAACTTCGCCAAAGGAGCCATGGCCGAGTTCTGTGAGAAGCACCACATCCGACTCGACCTCGCCTCAGTCGCCCACCCAGAGTCCAATGGTCAGGCAGAACGTGCAAACCAGAGCATCCTCCATGGCCTGAAGCCACGACTACAAGTCCCACTCGAGCGCACCGCCGGGTGCTGGGTCGAGGAACTCCCCTCCGTCATCTGGGGCATATGCACCTCCGTCAACAGGTCGACAGGATTCACCCCCTTCTTCATGGTTTACGGCGCCGAGGCAGTCATGCCAACCGACCTCGAGCACGACTCTCCAAGAGTGGTCAACTACGCGGAGGCCGCAAATGAGCTCGCACGCCAAGACGGGGTCGTCTAGCTGGACGAAGCACGAGACCTAGCTCGCTCCCGCACCGCCATCTATCAGCAAGGGCTCCGCTGCTACCATAGCCGGTGAGTGCGGACTCGCACTTTCCAGGAAGGCGACCCGGTACTACGCCTAATCCAGGACAAGAAAGGCATGCATAAGCTCTCCCCCCTTGGGAGGGACCATTCGCCATCGGGCGAGTCCTGGGCAATGACGCCTACTACCTCACCGACATCCAGGAGACGGAAAACTCGACGTCAAGCGGCCATGGAATGTAAACCTCCTACGGAAGTTCTACTCCTAGAACTCCATACATGTATTCCGCACCCGCTATGAAATAAAAAAGATTGGTTACCGAAAATTGTGTCTACTCTCCGTGTCTTGTGCCACTCGCACTCGTAATAACAACGTCACGCTATTCGGAGAAGTCAACCTCTGGTAAAGCGACTGGCACGGCCAAGTAGTGCGGTACGAGGGCACTGGGAAACCCTAGGCCTCGTAACGTCCACGAAAAACGCTAACCCGGAGCCCCATTGGAGTCGCCTAGCTCGACTGGCTCCCCGAGCCAAGACAACTGCATTCGCTCCTCACAGCGACCAAGTCCTCCGCATACTTGGCGCAGCGACTCGAACGGCCAAGTACCACGCTCGGGGACTGACACCTAGCCAAATACGAGCGACTAGGGGAAAATGCCAAGTATGAGAGCATGCCCAGGACTCGCCATGCGACTGATCCTCCGGATCAGGCAGGAGTGACGCGCTTACAATAACGTGCTTAGTCCTCACCTACCTTGGGACTGCGACTAGAACGGCCAAGTACCACGCTCGGGGACTCGGCAACCCGACCTCGTTCGCGCCCGGGAAAACGGTCAAGTAAAGAGAACCCCTGGGAGTCGCCACGCGATTGGCTCTCCGAGCCACGGCGAGTCGACCTTAACTCATTAAAAGTTAACAAAACATATAACAACGAGGTAAACGCCATAAAAAGGGTGGATGCGCTCGGGGACTCGCACAATTAACATCCAAAATCGCAAAACAAATGACAAAATAACATAAGCATTCCTTCATAGCAGCACAATTTGTTTTGCATACAAGGAAAGGTACATAGTTATTCCGTACTAATGCCAAACGGCAAAACATTTTTACTCCGCAGGTTTCGTTGAAGACGCGCCACCGTCCCTCCGGCCGCGGATGAAGGGATCGTACGGGTTCGACGGGTACATCGTCAGCTCGCCCGCCATCGCCACACGGAACGGTTGTTCAACCTTGAAGTCCCGATGCTTCGGTTCAGGATCATTGGGAGCAACAATCGTCTCCTGGTAGGGGATGAGATTGCCCATCGCCCAAACGCGCTTGGAGTATACCGTGGCTCGGTCCGTCAGCTTCAGCACCTCGGCAATCTCCACCAAGCCCGTTGACGACGGGTAACCGCTCGTGACGTCGTCGAGGTCGAAGTCGTCAGGGAAGTGGGCGAGCCCAAGGCTGAGCGCCATCGCCGCCCCGCGACGGAAGGCCGACCATGTCATGAACTCCACGACTGACGAAGCCTTCTCCAGGTAACACCATACCTCGACAAGGTCGCTGGGGATCACCTCCATAGGCAATATTTCCTGAAGATATGCACCAAGGCAGGTTGCTGACAGCGCGGCCGAGTTGACCAGGGTAGTCACGCATTGCCGCGCATCATACGACTGTGCCTCTTCCACGTTATCAGTAATCCGGCCTGCAGCACATCAGCAAGCAGTAATCGAAATATCAACATCACAATACAGTTAGTGTAGTTGTAAATTGGCTGAAGGAGAGTTTACCAATTAGCGGGCGGCAGAGGTCCGTGATAAAACTTTAAAGAGAAGAAAAGTCGTTCTGCAGCCCAGCAACGACCGCATCAGATACTTTCCGCTCTTCAGCGGCAGAAGTAACGGCAGCCTTCGCTCGCCCCTCCGCTGAGCTCGCTTCCGCCTTCGCCTCCTTGAGCTCACGCTCCAGGTCAGCGACTCGCTGTTCGGCCGTGCTCAAAGCGGACTAAGCCGCCGTCAAGTCACCTACCGGGACAAGGCCTCGGCGGGCCTCCTTCACCTCGGCCGCAACTGCTTGAAGCCCCTTGTTCGTCTCCTGGACGGCAACGAGCTCCTTCTCGAAGCGACACTTCGCAGCAAGCCGTTCGTCCAACTCGCGCTGCAGGCCCTGCGCACAAACTACAGCGTCAACGATAAATAGTTCATAAGTGCCCACCTGTTGAAACTCAGCGATTAGGCACTCGGGGACTGGACGATGAAATTCCTCAGTGCCCACCCACTGAAATTCAGCGACTAGGCACTCGGGGACTGGACAATGAAATTCCTCAGTGCCCACCCGCTGCAATTCAGCGACTAGGCACTCGGGGACTGGATAATATAAAAACATTAAGAATCCGACCACTGAAATTCAGTGGCCAATCCTCGGGGACTGGACATACCTGGATGGCAGTGCCTAGCATGTCGTGAAGCTCCAGCGCATCCACCGACGCAAGCATGACCGGAGTATGGCCGCGACACTGTTCAACTTCCGCCTCGGCGGCCCCAGGAATTTGGCTTGCCGGCACCGAGGCACTCGCCGCGGCTGCCTTCGTCATGAAGCGAGGGAAGGTAACTGCAGATGCCGCTGCGCCACTCGGGGTCGGCTCGGCCACATCGGGTGAGTCTGCAATTACCATATGCTGCGACCCAACATCCTCCTTGGTCCTCGAGGCCACATTCGCTACGGTTGGAGGTTCGCTCGGAGCAACCGCCAGGTCATCGGAGACCATAATGACACCGTCGCCCCTCGCCCATTTGACGCATTCGGCGGGAGCAACGACCTTGTCGCCCTTCCTATTCCACGAGGAATCTGCGGGCACCTCGGTGGCGACTGGCGGAACCTTGGCCACTGAAGGGTGGCCTATATTTTTAACACCAGTCCTGTGAAATGGTCCTATCAATGAAATCGTCCGATTGAAATGCAAAGTAAGCAGAAGCACTCACTTGGCGACTGGAAGGAATCGCAGACCGATGCGGATGTTGGCCGACTTTTCCAGTTCAGGCCCCAACTTCCGAGTGAGGCCCGTCTCGAACACGTCGTGTGCCCAAGACACTGACGGCTTCTTCGAAGATGAAGCCGCGACGGGAGCTTCCGTAGCAACTGTTGTGGGACCCCTCCTTGGTGGTGAGGCCCCTGCGGCTAGAGCGGCCCCCAAACTAGCGACTCGGGCGAATGGCGGTGGCAACAATGCCAGCGGCACCTCGTCCCTGGTGGTGGCGGCGCCAGTTGTCGTGGCTGCATGCACCGTTGCGTCCTCATCCAAGCTGGTGGCGTCGGAGATGTTCATGGATCGAGGGGGAGACATTGGCTTCGCTGGCTTCGTCTTCTTCTTTGGCGGAGCCTTCTTCTTCTTCGACAGCGTGGAATCGCGGTGTGAAGTGTGATCAATAAGCTCGTCGTCGTCATCGTCGTGAGGCTCGAGGCTCTTGCTAGCCTCAAGCTCACGCTGGTGTTGCCCGCGAGTTTTGCGAACCGTGGGGGCAGCAACTTCTACGGGCTCGTCGTATTCATCGTCGTCATTGTCGACGCCGTCGCTCTTGGCGTTGCCCTTGGTGGGCGATGACTCGCTCCCGTCCTGGACGGACGAGTTAGAGTTATCGTCGTCTGCGGGTGGAAGCCACCCTTCCACCACTTGAAACAACTACAACAAAAACAATAAATGTTAGCACGACCGCGAATGCACAAGCTGCGACTGCGAGTGTTAACGGAGTGACAGCTTACAGTTGGAGCTGGGCTCCTTGCGGTATAAGGGGCGATCCCGGCCTTTGCGTCGAGATACACGTCCTGAGTAATCTTTTTCAGGGCCAGTGTATAATCATTGAGTCTCCACTCAACGAGGCATGACTTCGTCGGGTCATCTTTACCCGTATACTCGTACATATAGTGGTCCTGGCTGCCCAGGGGAACCAGCCGCCGCCCGAGCCAGCAGTTGTAGAGATTGATGGTCTGGAGGCCTTTCTTCTTCAGGCCGCGAATGGTTTGCAACATTTCGTCAACAACCATCCACTGATCCAGCGGGAGTTTGACGACCTGGAGCCGACGCGGCTCGGGCCGGTCGGCGGAGTACCTTGGGAGCGCCACTTCGTCGCCTGGAGTCGACTCGGTAACGTAGAACCAGTACTTCTTCCACTCGTTCGCCTCCTTGGCAGGTAGCATCAAATCTAAGAACGATGCCTTCGACTTCAGCTAGAACGTCAGGCCGCCCGCGGCAAGCATTGGGCCGCCTGTCTCCTCGCGGCTGATTCTCCTGTGGAATAGGTCTTGCCACAAGGGGAAGTAGGGCCGGCATCCCAGATAGCACTCGCAGAACGCCACGATAATGGCAAGCTGCTCGATACTATGCGGACCCAGATCTGAAGGCTGGATTCCATAGTAGGCGCAGAAACGTCGGAAGAAGAGGGAGGTTGGAAAGCCAAGCCCCCGCTCTAGGTGGCTGATAAAACAGATGAACTCCCCCTCGCGTGGATCCGGAATCACTTCTCCAGCCGCAGGGATGCGCCATCTCCCGGCGCGGAGAATCCCCACCTCCTCGAAAGATGCCAGCAGTGCCTTCGTTCACTTGGATCTACCCCATGGCTCGGTGGAGGGGGCCATTGGCTGGAGGATCGTGGGGGTCGGAGATCTTTGGATCGCTCTGGTCGTTGCGCGGAATGGAGAAACAGGGATGCGCGAGATCAGAGGAAGTGAGGGAAGCATTTTCCTGGTCGCCCGTCACTCCCCTTATATAGCGGTTGTTACCCGCCATTTTCGATAGCCGTTACTATGCGGTAATTACGCCAAAGTTACCGTTGGGTTACCCAACGGCTAGTTTGACCCCAATTGACGGTCCAACTTCATCCATTCAACTCATCGTTCCTAGCGACTCAACGATTCGCCGACCCGACACTATAACAGTGACTAAGAGTCCGCCGCTGATTCGACTAGGCATCCGCATTGAACCCGCATACTCCGACTGCCAGCAAACACCTGCGACAAATCAATGACGGCCTCAGGGACTACTGATGGGGATATGCCTACCGGGGTATACCCAGCAGGATGTTTCCTACTGGCCCAAGCCATCAGCGAGTGGGCCTGCAGGACGGCGACTGGATCAAGACTTGGCGTGGACTCAGGCGACTGGAAGCTGAAGGCCTAGAAGCGTAGCTAGGCCCAGTCGGATTAGGTCATATAATCTCCGAATCCTTAACTAATTCGGTTGTGATCTGTAAACCCTAGCGAGGTGAGCCTATATAAACCTCCCTAGGGGACGCATAGAGGAGACGTTCCATCATACACCCAAGCGACTTGCCGCCTAGTCGTCGAGCTCACCCCATTGTACTCTCATCATAATACAATCTAGCAGGAGTAGGTCTTTACCCTCCGGGGGGCCGAACCTAGGTAAATCCTTGTGTCTCCGCCCTCATCTCGCACCGCAGATGGCTGGCCGGCCTTGCCCCATGTTCTACTACTCGCTGCCGATGGCAGCGGCTGTCGTGGTCATTTCCACGACATTCCTTATGCCTTGAAACTTTGTAATATATAACCCCCCCAGATCCCCCGAGGTTCGTGCATCGTGTTCTCGTCGTGTTTTCGTTTCGATATGTTTCTATCAGGAAATCTTCTCAAGTTTAGAGCACCATGGTCTCCGCCAACGATAAAGGCAAGAAGCCCGAGGAAGAAGAACCTCAAGTACCCAAGGAGGAGGAGATTTCGGTAGGGTATGAAGGTGACATTCAGGAGGACAAGAAACCAGAAACTCGCGCTACCGTCGCAAGCATTGTAGTGGTGGCAACCCCTATCAAGCTTAAGAGGACAACACGGATGTCTACAGGATGGAAACCTCCATGTCTCTTCTACGATCCACGGTCATCTCCTCCATGTAATAAGAGGCCCTTCCATACACTTATACATGAATATCAATACCAACAGGTTCCCAAAGGGAATTTTCCTTCGGTTTGGGATATGCCCCAGTCTAACAATGCAGAGAAGGATCATGCTAAGGATGAAGAGTGGGGGAAGAATAACAAGGACTGGGATTCTCGGTCTGACATGATCATGAACCGTATAGAGCAAAACTCGGAGATAATCCATACTCTTACTTTTGAGTTCGAGGAGTTAAGGAAGCTGATTGAAGATCTTATCAAGATAACACCACCACCACCAAAGGAGTAATTCGTCATCTGGTTTGGCATCCCCTCGTCTTGTTCCAAGCTTGGGGGAGTGTCGCGGTATCACCACCATTATCTTTTATCTTTTACCTTTTTAGTGGATTCATATTTGTGGTAGAGAGGTTATCTTATAGTTTGGTTTGCATGTGGAAGTATCTCTCCTTTAGTTGATTATCTATGTATCTCTTGGTGTGAGTGCCTTTATTGAATATTAATGAGAAGTCTCATCTTTTACTTTTTGCACTTCTTATTTTAGTTTGCAATCTCTATTATATGATGGATCTTGTTGATCAGTATTGGAATCACTTTGGGAGCATCAAGTGGATCTAAATTGGTTTTGGCAAACCGAGTTCTGGTCAGTAGCATTACTTTGAAAGAGAAAAAGAGAAAAAGCTTACAGGTATTTTGTATCATTTGTTTTCTTTCTTGTTGGCTCATAATCTTAGTATTCTTTATTTAAGATTCTTTTGTGTCTTCAAGGAAGATTGCATGTTTGGCTTTATTACTTGTATGTTTGCTTGTTTCTTTCAACTCTCTTGCTTGCTACCCAGCCTTGCTAGCCAAAAACCTATTTTGAGAAGGCATACTTCTCATGTTTCCAAATCCCTTTGAACCAAAAACATGTGCCACTTGTGTCCACCATATCTACCTAGTAGCTTTTGTTATTCCAAGAAAATTCTCAAGCTTCATCTACCTTTCAAATTAAAAATTATTTTGTTATGTGAAAACTAGTTAGTAAAGCTCTCACGAACTTGATGGAACACCTTATTTTCTTGCCCCTAATAGACTTGAACCATTGTGAACATCGAAGTTGTATATGCTTGCATCTATACGTTGTAATTAGGAGAACCGTGCTGTCACGAGGAACGTTTTCAACATTGCACTTGTACTATGTACACAGTTCATATCGTTCTCTCTTGTCTATGGATGTCAACGGTGTAAAATAAAGAGGGAACTTGTAAGTCCATGGAGTCTGTATTTTGTGTTAGAGAAACACCTGGGCCGCTAGCCTAAGCCATGCCTAATCATGGTGGAAACTTGCAGCATCACCATAGTGAGCTATCTATGAAGCATCCTCAATAAAAAGCTATGCACATATTAAATAAAAAGATCGCTGAGATGCTCATTGTCTGCTTGCCTTGTCATTTTCGTTATGGGAAAGCTCATGTACCATGTGCAAGGGGTACCCCGTTGGCGGTTCTCTATGATACGCATGTACTTACAATGACAAGAAATTGCCTGTGACCAAAGTCGAGTAGCATGAGGAGTGGCCCTCATATTCAAGGGACATGAGATTGCCAACTTATATTTCGTCAAGCATATACTCCATCTTTGTTCACTTTAACCTTAATCATCTCAATATGCCTATGATAGGGGCAATGAGGGCTCAAAGCTAGTAAGTACCATAATCTTTTGGAAGCTCTTTATGACTTGTAATCCCTGCTTCCCTCTAAGAAGGGACCTTTCTCCCACTTCCAAGTTGAGTCAGTAAACCTACTTCCTCTCTATCTCCAGCAAGCATTTGAGTTGTTGTGTTTCAAGCATTCTTATGGTGATTTATTCAATCATGTTCTTTATCTTCCTTGTTTGCACAAAACTCTTATCTATTGAGTATTACTTTGAAAGCCTTCACTTGTGAAAAACCCTTTTGAGCAAAGAGTGCTCCTGTTTTGAAACTTCTACAGAAAGCTTTTTGTGAAACTGTTTGCTAGGTGTTCTCTAACCAAGAACAAGTTTGCCAATTCCAATTATGATTTAACTTTATGCATATCTATTGTGACTATTGTACTTGGTTGCAAGCTAAGTTATATAATGGTGAGTTGCTTTCTTCTATGAGTTGTGCAATGGTAAGTGTGATGCTTCGTGTTCGTGTTCTTTTATCGACACTTCACTCCATAAACATGTGGACATGTTTACTGAGCTCAGTTTTCGCTTGGGGACAAGCGAAGGTCTAAACTTAGGGGAGTTGATACGCCCAATTTTCATCACCATTCTATATCATAATTTACCTCTATTCATTGATATTTGTCTTATTATGAGGTATTACTTATGGCTTTTCATCTATTTATGCATGTTGGATGATTCTTGGAGGATGAACTGCCGGAGTCTGGATTCTGATGGAAATGAAGACGTTTCGGTGCAATTTCGCGAAGATCAGAAAAATACCATAAAAATATGGAAACATATTATTTTACTAGAAGACGAAGGAAGCCAGAAGGAGGAGCGAAGAGGGGCCACAGGGGGCCCACCCCTCCCCCTCGGCGTGGGCCCACCCTGGGCTGCGCCTAGGGCAGGTGTGGCCCACCTGCCCGGCCTCCGACTCCACCCCTTTGCCTATATCTTCCCTACGGAACCCTAAGCCTCGGGGAGCGACCATAGATAGATTTCAGCCTCATGCGGAAAACACCGAGAAAGATCTCCGATGCAGATTACTGGGGAATTCCTTCCCAGAGAGGGGAGACCGTCGCCATCAACACCATCGTCAAGATAGGCTTCATCGGGATCATCATCATCATCCACACCATCATCTCCACCAGCACCATCATCACCACTCCGTCCCACTGTAACAATTGTGTTGGATAGTTCATTAGGGGAAACTTTCCCTGTGTTGATTACTATTGTAGTTGATGCTTGTGAGTGGAACCATTGGATTATTGTTTATGTTCAGATTGTTATCCATTACCATATCATCTTTGATCTTGATCCATATGATGTCTTGTGAGTAGTTCGTTTAGTTCTTGAGGACATGGAAGAAGTCATGTTGTTAGTAGTGAATTTGTGTTGAGTTATTATATAATGGTTTAGTATTTAAGTTGTGGTGCTATTCTTCTAGTGGTGTCATGTGAACATCGACTACATGATACTTCACCATTTATGGGCCTAGGGGAGTGCATTGTGTATTTGGCTACTAATTGTGGGGTTGCCAGAGTGACAGAAACCTGAACCCCCGTTAGGACACCTTTGCACAACGGAGTGTAGGATCTCAAAGTTTAAGGCTGTGGTTAGATTTATATCTTAATTACTTTCCTGTAGTTACAGATGTTTGTAGGGGGTTTAATCACAAGTATGTATTAGTCCAAGTAAGGTCGGTACATTAGCACAGGTTCACCCACACAACACATACAACACCAGAGAAGAGTACTCGGCTATTTGAAGCGAAAGCACTTGACAGAATTCCCATGTGTCCTCAAAACCTTTGGTCCTTATAAGTATTTCCACCGGCTTGTCCTTTGCTAAGAAAGGATTGGGCCACTTGCTCCGTTTGTTTGTTACCTTTGTTACTTGCTCCTTGTTTTGTTGCCTTGTCAGAAAACCACTAAAATCCGTTTGCTAAGTATTCACAGGGATTTCCTGCTCCATACCACGTTTCAGCACCTTCTGCTCCTCGTTGGGATCGACACTCCTATTTATAGAAAGTACTACGATACACCCCCTATACTTATGGGTCATCAGACACTACCGTATACGGGTAAGTTTTGCTGCTTGTTTCCTTACATCTTTCTTTTCTTGTTTTGTGTATGCTTTCTTATGAGCATTTTTGTTATTTTCAGCGTTGCTCCTTTGTTTGCCAGCCAGGCTGCTCCCAGCATGGCCTCGCCACTAAGGCCAGCCTCTCCTCCTCATGCCAACACTGCCATGACAATCGCCGTCCGGGTCACTGCCCCCACCACTGAGACTCACGAGCCTCAGAGTGAGGCCGACCCGGCGGCGCATCCGTCGGAGGAGACTCGGCCCAGCTCCCCTGCTGCTTTTCCAGAACAAACTATTGACCCCGGCGCCAGCAACATTGGCACCGAGAAAACCCAAGATACTAGCTCTCCTTCTCCCCGTGAATCAGTTGACCCAGTCGTTGTTTCCCAGACCGTTAATGAGCCTGTTCATTCGGCTCCTGTTTTGTCCCCAACTAGACCTGCTCACACTCCTCTTCTATGAAAGGATCAGACCCACACTGGTGCCCGAAGCCAGACTCGCCCCACAGCCAGCAAACCCACATCGACCAAGCAGCTGACCTTGGTCCATACCACCGGCACAGCTCCATAGATTCGGCCCAGACCAACAATAAAGGCATCCACTTCGGCAGGTCAGTTGGGCGAACCCGTAGCTGCCGGGTCTAGCGGCAGTTCCAAGGTTGTTTCCTTGCACACCAGCACCGCTGCTACCCGTGCCAATGTGGGTACTTCCCTGAAAAATGGGCAAGTTCTCACTCGAACGCTTAGCGGGAATGGCCTCGGTTCCGCAGAGCGTTATGTTGTGGCCTGGAACGCAGCTGGCGAGCAAGAGGTCAGCTCCAGTGCTGGCAAGAAGATGAAGCTGGGCCCCAAGGCCATTTCTGACATGACCCAGCAGGCCATCGCCTTGATGGCCCATGTAGACAAAGTGAACGATGTATGTGATCTTCTTGCTCTTTTGCGTATTGAGTATTTTTTTTGTTATACATGACCCCTAGTCCCCGAGGTTACTGCCGAGTAAGGAACTTACTCGGCTGTAAGCTCTAAACTAGAAATCAGCTCTTATTCGGCCATAAGCTTGATCTCACATCTGTTGATTATCTCTTTTCTTATATACCTTATGCATAATGAGCGCACCAAGGTGCACCAGGCTCTCCTCTTTGAGTATCGTAAGTTGGAGCTCGCTCACAAAAATCTGCAAGCTGAAGCTAAGGGCCAAGGTACTTTTCTTATTCAGCTTCCTTTTTATTCGGCACACCTTCTCTGTTTCATTTCCTTGACTTTTTCCTGGTTATCTTCTGCAATTTCTGCCCAATCAAACATCGATGCCTTGCACTTATAGATCAGCGAAGTTGAAAGTAAGTTCCTAGCAACTTTGTGACCATTCTATACTTATGCTTATTCCTTTCCCACTTTTGTTTCAGCGGATCCGAGATAGCTTTGTTGTTACTGACGAGTCGCATGCTTCGAATAAGCAGAGAAGCACCGGATCGAGCTCCAAAAGGAGCGAGACGAGGTGACTCGGCTGAAGAGGCAGATAGCGGATATGGAGCAGAAGCACCAGTCCGAGGTGAAGGGGCTGCGTGAGGAGCTTGCCGAGAAAGATGGCCAACATGCCTCCAGTGCCGAGAAGACCAAGGAGCTTCTCAAGGAGGCCGAGTCAGCGGTTGAGTCGGCTCACCTAGATCTCGACGCTCTTCAGGCCAAGGCTAAGATTTGGCAAAGCAAGCTCGACGCCATCAACTCTTTCCTCGGTAGTGAGTCCTTACCTTTTTCACTGTATTCATACTCTTGCTTTTTGTCTCTTTCCATTATTTTGCTAATGTTGTTTTGCGTTTGCAGAGAATTTCCCCGAGGCTGATATGTTTGCCATACGGGCTATGAAGAGAGTGTGAGCCGAATCTGGAGCTCCCGCTGATGGCGAGGTCACTATCGATGAGCATCTTGCAGCGCTGTCAGAGCGCGCAAAGACCCTCAAATCATGCGGCGTTGACTTGCTCAAATCTGCGATCCATGTGTTCAGGATGCTCTGGATGGATGAAGAAGCGCCCACAGTCATCGAGCCTTTGGCTGCCAGGCTGCTTCTGACTGAAGACAGGTTGGATCAATGGTGCGAGTCGACCGGCCGAGCTACAGCGGATAAGGCTCTCGCCTTTGTGATTTCATGGTACGAGGACGTCAACCTTGATGTCCTTGAGCGCATGAGGGCTGAAGGAAAGTGGCTCCATGACCCTGAGCTTATCAATAAACGCCAGGAGCGAGCTTATGCCATGGTCAAGTTTGCTCTGGTGCATGCTTGGTGCGATGGGCCTAGCTTCCTCGACCTTGGCGAGCCTCTTGCTGAGAATGTCGATGACGAAGGCGTTGATAGCAAGGCCACCAAGTTGGATGGCCCAGCAGACTCGGCCATGGACGCCCCTGACTCGGCAGACGCTCCAGATGATGCCCCTAGCTCCAAGACTCCTCCTTCAAGCTTAGATGCTTCTTAGGCTGGTTACAAAAATGCTTAAATTTCATGAGATCCCCGGTATGCCGGGTGCAGATGTATGATATAATGCACTTATTTTGGGTGTGTGCCTTTTGATAAGGCGTAAACTTTTATTTAGCTTTGAATGTGAATTATCCAAGGGCAAGTCCCCGAGTTTCATTTTGCCGTTTCCCATTTTCCTTGAATTTGGCTCTTGTCTACCTTTTTTGGCGTTCGACATTAGAGTCTCAAAGTTCTAAGGATTGAGTTAGCGGATATGAAACTAGACCACTTGACCTAGGATTATTCGACATAAAAGCAACATCACCTGCAGTGGGTTAGTTGAAAACATACATAAGGTCAACGCGCGTTTTTCCCATTACTTATCCGGTGTTCATGTTTACTCGTCATTGATCTTTTTATCTTGCTTGCCATGAAGCCGTGTTTTCGGACAACAGCATAGTCAAAGAGTTTATTCTATTCGAATAAACATTACTTGTTCCGAGATAAGTTTTAGGTGTCAACGCGGGCCGACATAGATTAATCAAAGGATAAGCATCAGGGGTAGTCCCCGAGTCAGTTTTTCGAGTCATGCCGTTTTATTATCAGCACATAGCCGACATATGAGAGTTCGATAGATACATACACTGCTTCTCCAAAGTGTAGAAATGACGTAGCAGTGCCACATCCCATGGCCTTTTGGTCTCATCGCCTGATCTGTCCGCCTTGTTCTTTTGTGCTTCACAAGCATCTATTAGATAATATGAGTCATTGTGCAATGCTTTGCTTACAATGAATGGTCCGTCCCATGGGGGTGATAGCTTATGCATTCTAGTTGTGTGTTGCACTAGTCTGAGCACCATATCCCCTTCTCGGAAAACACGGGGTTGAACTTTCCGGCTATGGTAGCGTCGGAGATTTTGTTAGTATATGGCGGATCTGGACAATGCCAATTCCCTTGCATCTTCGAGTAAGTCAACTCCATCCTCTCGGGCCTCTTTTACTTCGGCTTCCGAGTATTGTCTTACTCTTGGCGAGTCATACTCTATGTCGGCAGGCAAAACCGCTTCTGCCCCATACACAAGGAAGAATGGCGTATAACCTATTGATCGATTCGTAGTTGTCCTTAAACTCCACAGCACTGAGGGTAGTTCCTCGATCCAGCAACCAGGTGATCTCTGGAGTGGTTCCATTAAGCGAGGTTTTATCCCGGATAGAACTAAGCCATTAGCTCGTTCAACTTGTCCATTTAATTCTGGATGAGCAACTGACGCTATGTCAAGTATTATTCAGTTTTTCCCACAAAAGCGAGTGAAAGCTCCTTCGGCAAAGTTTGTGCCATTATCTGTGATTACACTATGTGGGTAACCATATCTCAAGATTATATCTTTTAGGAATGTGACGGCTGTTTTTTCATCCAATTTCTTGATGGGCTTCACTTCTATCCATTTGGTAAACTTGTCAACCATTACGAGTATGTGGGTCATGCCGCCCCTCGCTGGTTTGAATGTTCCTAGCATATCCAGGCACCATACTACGAATGGACAAGTGATCGGTATAGTTTTCAATTCTGATGCTAGTAAATGTGACTTTGACGCGTAATGCTGGCAACCACTGCATTTTATCACAAGTTCTTGTGCCTCTGCCAGTGCACTTGGCCAATAAAATCCATGTCGTAATGCCTTGGCTACTAATGCTCTTGAGGATGTGTGGTGCCCACATTCTCCTTAGTTGTAACACACCACTTTTAGTTAAATGTTGTTTAGGGTTGTTTGTGCATTCATGAGCATCATTCTTTAAATTGTGCATTGAAGAAAATAAATCAAAACCTAAACCCTAGTTTTCTCCCTCCATTTGAAATCAATTCAAAATGTTTTGAATTTGAAAGCTATCAAAAAGTGTGGAACCCAATCTGAATAAAAGGGCCCCACAATAGTTTGTATATTTTACAAAACCTCTTTGGTATTTTAAATCTATCTAAAAACAGATTCGAAAATGAATTGTCAAAGAAGGAAATAGAATCAGAAAAAGAAAAACAATTCTGTAAATAAAAACAGCAGCCAGAGCTTCTCAGGCCACAGCCCAGGCCGGCCTAGTTCATCTCTCCCTGTCCTGCCGCCTGCACGCAGCAGCCTTTGGCCCAGCAGCATCCCAGCGAGGCCCAGGCCCACTTACCTCTTTGTTGGCTTCTTCCTCCTCGAGACAAGCAGCTGTCCGGCGCAGCCACCGCCATCTGCCACTGCCGCGATGCGCACCCGCTCCACGATGCTCGCCACCGCTCCCGGACGAGGATAGGATCTAGCAGTCGCCCTGACTCTCCCTTATCTTCTCCCTTCCTCGTGCTCTCTCCCTCTCTGCCGCAAGATCCGAACCCTAGTAGACGTGCGCCGCCGTGCGCCTCTGTCTAGACCTCCCTGAGCCTATCCGCGGATACCAGGAGGTTCGCCATTCTCTAATAGGTACCGTCGCCGAAGGACGGTCCTGCGGGAGCTCGGAATTGAGCTAATCGAGCCTTGGTTCCGAAGTCCGGCCATCGCTCACCGTCGTCCTAGCCGTCGTATCCTCCCTCTTCCTCTGTATCTCGCTCCCGTCATGAGTATGCGTGCTCCGCCGCATGGCGTCGTCGGAGCCACTGTTCCGGCGACCGTTTCATAGCGGCGCCGCTCCTAAACGACTCCTCGCACTCGCATGCGTCTGACGCGCCTACTCACTCTGTCCCACGATCACCCTGGCGCCGTCCCCGTCGACCATCTGGGAGCTCCCCGTCGGGATGACGTCATTCCGACGTCATCGTGACGCCAGCGCCCGTTGTCAGCCCAGTCAAACCCGGGGTGGGTTCCACTGTCACATCCCAAGATTTTCCAAATCTTGTAATGTGAAAATAAAATTAATAAAACAAAACTTTGTTAATTTTCAGAGCCAGAAGAAACTTTTTGAATACAATTGGAACTTCAACCCATTTGAATTAAAATAAACCTCAAGAGATTTAGAAAGATAAACATTTAATAAAAGGAAAATAAAAACATTTGGGAAATACTAATTTGAAACAATTAAATGAAAAGATTTGTTTTCAAATGAAATAGAAGTTTTATAAATAAAGATTATTTAATAAAGGCCAGTTTAAACCTTGACCAAACTTTGGGAATTAAAAAAAACATTCAGTTTGAATAGAAATAACAAAGGTTTATTTAAAATAAAATAATAAGGAATTAATATCAAAATTTATTATGAAAGGTTTTACTACTTTAATTAAAACATCAAGACTTATTAAATTGTTTAAAATAGGTTTTCCAAGTATTTTATATTCTCTAATAAAACCTACTAAAGTGTTTTTGCTTTAGATTCAAAATAAATATATCAAATAAAATAAATCCTATTTGAAATAATAATGAAGGTCTATTATATTAATTAAATAATGAACCCTAAAATAAAATGTTATTCTATTTTTTTTTTTTTTTAACAAATCTCCAAGTATTCTATATTTCCCAAATAAAACCCACTAATTTAGTTTTGAAGATATTTAGTTTTCAAATAAAGATTTTATTAATAAAATTAAACTCTATTTTGATTTAATAACTAAGGCCCATTATATATAATTATTATTGGACCCTAAAGCAAAATAATATTTTGTTTTAAACAAGTATCCAAGTATTATTTGTTTTCCAAATAAAACCTACTGATTGGGTTTTGAAAATATTGGATTTTAAATGAAGTTTTTATTAAATAAAAACAAACCCTATTTTATTAAATAGCTAATGGTCCATTTATTTAATTAATAAATGGAACCTAAAAAGATTTAAAATAATATTTTATTTTCGAATGTGAATTATGATGATAAACAGAACCAAAAACTCATTACAATAGTTTGAATTATTTGAATGATTGTCCGTTGTTTGAGTTGTGAAATGAAATTCAAATCAAGAATAAAATGGAAAAAGGAAAATGTTTCTGTACAAAAAAAAAAAGAAACAACAGCAACCCAACTACCCAGCCCACGGCCCATCACCCAAATTTCCCCTTCTCCCCTCCCCGAACCGTTTTCCTCACCACGGAAACAACCCACAAGCCTCTGACAAGTGGACCTTTTCTCGATTCATTTCCCCACTGACAGCGGACCCCACATCCACTGTTCTCCTTCTTCCTCGCGCGACGACCACGCCTTCTCCCTCGCTGCCGCTTTGATTTCGCGGAATCAATACGCTCTAATGCCGAGCCTTTACCTCACTTTGATCACACAGATAGAAACGCCCAAGCCTCCTCTATAAGTTCCCTCTGACACCCCAAGCTGGCACGCCTTAGACCGCCCCCAATTTCTCCTCGACCGTCCCCTCCTCGACGATGTTCCGTAACGATTCGACGATACGACACTACTCCAAGCCTCCTTGATCACCCCGCAGTTTTCCTCCTGCACCTTCCTCCCCGTACCATCCACTTGACCGCGGGAACCTCTGAGCCTCGCCAACGACAACATCTGGCCGCGCCACCGCCTGTTTTCTTCCCCGGCGAAGCTCGCAGGTAAACTCTGACCGCCCCCTTCCGTCTCGATGATGCACACATACTCGCCTTCCGCCTACGAACCTGATCGTACCCTCCGTTTGTTTTAGGGCGCTCCCTATCCACGTCCACGACGATCACCGACGACCCCGCAACTCCGGTGAGTATCCCGATGGTTTCCATCCACCCTTTCCACTTTAGTTCACGCGCACAACATTGCCTTGACCTCACGCGTCTGACCGCACTTCGCCTTAGGGTGGTCTCCAACACGCCCTCGACCACGACCAGAGCCGCCAAGAATAACTCCGGCGAGCAATTGGTATCGCCCCAGTACACCCCTCGCCTCCTCGAAACCTCGTTGAGCATCAGCGTCGCGCCACGAACTCGGTGAGCTTCATCTCTCTCTTCCTCGCTTCCTAGAACCACCGCGAGCATCTCGTCTGGCCGTCGCCGCCGTGCACCACCGCGCAGCGCCGCCTGTTTTCGGTCTGAGTGATTGCAGCCGTTCGATCCAGAGTGAGCGAGCAGGATTAGTTGACTTAAGTCGCGAAGGGGTACTCGATCTGAGCCATTCGATTTAACTAGATCCAACGCACCACAGTGTGATCCGCAGCGAACCGGTACCGTCGAATGGAAACGTGCCGCGTGTCATCTGTTTGTTAAAAACAGATTTTGAAATCAGAATTTGATACAGATTTCAAACCCTTATATCTTTTGAACCACACGTCCAAATTTGACAAATTTTATATCAAAAGATTCAGGAGAACAAGCCCTAGCCAAACCTACCCTTAGTTTGTCAAATAGTATTTGTTAGCTTGTTTGAATTTGCAGAAACTTTTGTGAGCTTGTCTAGAGTATAAAAATTGTGTAAAATTGAATTTAGGGGTAAAACCTTTGCAAAATGTTTAGCTGTGACCTTACTGAACCTAGGAACCAAACCATGCCCTTATAAATGTTTTTGGAAAGGTTTAGAATGGATTACTTGATTTAGTCCTTTCTAGCTAAATAAAAATATTGATTTGATTATGAAAATGGTTTTGAATGGAAAACTTTGGAGGAAATGTTTGAACCAAACCTACTGACCCAAAACACCAAGTTTTGCAATAGCAACTCATTTGGTGAAACCTATAAGCTAAAGCCTTAGTAAAAATATTTCTACACCACATAAAATAACACTTTGTTTTAAAAATGGTTTTAAAGTGAAACCCTTAGCAAATGACATGGCCACTTTAGGAAATGACCATTAGATTTACCCAAATGACCATGACCCACTAGGAACCACCTTTTCAAACAAAACAAAGCTTGGCATGCTTGCATGCATTTCTTTGACTATGTTATTTATGTGTGTTGTTTTGCTTGATTGGTAGATTGAGATTGTGCCTTGCTTGATTTATTTGTAGTGACTTGAAGAGTGTGATTGTTGCAAAGATCAAGAAGTGAACCTATACTCTACCAAAAAGGCAAGTGATGCTTCATACTTTCTGTCCTATTACTTTCACTATGCATTAGTGATTTTGTTAAGTAAAACTTGCATGGATTTTGCTAAGTATAGATCTTGCTATAGGAAAACCTAGTAGATAAATCCTTAGTAGGATTTTCCTAAGTTAGAGATTCCTACTACTACCAAGCTTAGCCTAGCTAATAGAAAACATGGGTGGAATATATATTCACACTATGGAAAAATATTCTAAGTCTAAGGACTTGTGATTTTGTCTAATAAAACAACTAAGTTAATGAATCACCTGGGTGGAATGGAATAGATTGGTGGAGAATGGTTGAGTGGTTCACAAGGCCATGGACTTGGATTGTGTATCTCACTTGTGGAATGCCACCCAGGAAACAAAGAGATTTGAGATGTCAAATGTTGAGAAGCTTCAAGTGCAACCACTTGGCAATATGGGCTCTGCCATGATCATATAGGTTGCAAGAACTTAGCCAAATGGACAGTGGGTGGTAGTGTTTTGATAGGTTGGAACGCGTCCATTTTGGTCTAAGGGAAGGCTTCTGAAAGATTTTGTCTTGGGAAACCAAGTCTTGTGGGTAAAGTGCACCACCTCTGCAGAGTGTAAAACCTAAGTACTTAGCCATGTCCCTGGTAAAGGACAATTTGAGCATCAAGACATGGAAGCAATCAAGGATCTCATCATTCCAACTTCTAAATAAAAACTTGTGGGTGAACAAGGGATTGTGTGTATTCTTCAATCTTTGATGGAAAGATGGCTTGATATAAGGATCTTGAAATCTTGGATTGAGGAAAATGATTTTACCAAGCACTTCAGTCTTTGATTTGTAGATGCCTCGAGAAGGATCTTCAGTCTTTGATTGAGAGAAGCATTGGAAAAGTTTTGACAAAACTATTTATTTTCAAATGATAAGAAAAATCTATTTTGAGCAATGCAAGCCTCAATTCCACTTAGCCAAATGCATATAGATGATAGACTCCACTATACTACCATAGTATCACTTGCCAATACAATTCAAATGTATTGACCCTTGTGGCTGTAACTTGTAATGTTGCAGGTTTGACTGTTTTAAAGGAAGATTGTTTGATTGACTAGGATTACAAAGTCTACAACCAACATCTGATTGTGGCACTTTGAAGATGAAGGACCCATACTTATAGTTATTCCGCTGCAATATAATGTAATAGCCAAATGAGCTATGTATGATATAATAAAATTATGTTATTCCTGGTTATAAAGTTATGTTATGACCATTGTTTCTTGATATTACATCTTAACTGTGGGTGCTAGCTATTGATCCAGGGACTAGCATTGTAAAACACAGGAGGGATCTACCTTATCAGGTTGGGACCCCTAACAGATGGTATCAGAGCATTGTGTTGCCTGTAGGATTTGTAAACCTAGGATTGGACAAAAACCCTTAGAAAAATAGGAGTTATATTTTGATCCAAAACTTATTTACAAAAACACTTGTAAACTCTTTCCTCAACCATTTTGGTTTCAACTCTACATCTCTTCTATTTCAACTTGATGGATAAAAACCTACCCCATGGCCAAAGACTACACCATGTGCAAAGGACTCCTACAACTTCTTCAACTCTAATGACTTCAACATCTTCAGCATATTCACCAAGGACTTCCAACTTGGAAACTACTAAGGACTACAAGTGAAACAAGGAACTCTTACTCAAGATTTAGAGACTAAGGGAATGCAAAATAAGAAGGATCCATCAACAACTTTGAAGTATTGAAACCAAGAGCTTTTCCCAAGGAAACCATGATCTCCTACAAGAAGAATCATGAAGGAAGGAAAGATCACAAGTGAACCATATAGATGGACCACCATATTTTAGTAAAGTCAAACACACCAACTTATGTGGTGTAACAAAAATATTTTGTTGCCTAAGTATGTGCTTGAACCTTGTTTGAGTGAAATGTTTGGTTTGTGATTGCATGCACATTGCTTGTGTGAATTGTGATGTGTGTGATTAGAATTGATTCCTTAGAAATATCTTTCCTACTCTAATCTTCCTTCAAACCCAAACAGATGACTACTCCAAAGGACTCCAACATCAAGGTTGATGACACCAACACCAACCAAGCTGACAGCCTTAGAGAACTCATAGCAACTCAACATCAATTGAATCAATTGACAGCTCAGTTTTTAGCCAACAATAATAATGAAGATCCAGCACTACAAAGGTTTTTAGAGGAACAGTCCCAATTGATGCTTAAGGTGACTAATCAAATGATTAGCATGGAAGAAAACTTACCTAGAAGAGAGTATGATAGCAAGGATGAAAAGAATGTTGTTCTAGATGGAGCCCCAGCTTGCATTATTTGTGGTGACAAGGATCATACTTCCACAGAGCATGAAGGACAATGCCCAAATTGTGATGAAGATCATCCTGTTGGAGAATGCCCTACCTCTCAAGCTACTTGCTATCTTTGTGAAGGAAGTGATCATACTCCTGGCCTATGTCCTATTTATGCCATGGTAGAACAAAGGAAACAAGAAGGATCCAAGTCTACCAAAGGGAAAGGACCACTACTACTTCCAAGCAAGACAACCCAATTCAAAGGATCAAGGAAAATCAAGAAGCCCAAGCAAGACATGAGCCTGGTACAATGTCGTAAATGTAAGGAAATGGGACACTACTCCAGTGGATGCCCAGGGAACATAAAGAATAAAGGAATTGACCAAGTGTGGTGTAACAACTGTAATGAATCAGGTCACTTTGTAGCAACTTGCCCACAAGAGCAACGTAAAGAACTCAAAGACATTAATTGCTTCAATCAAGAAGAATCTGGACACTATGCAAGCAATCGCCCGTAAAGGATGAAGAACAAGTTGAACAAGCCTATGGAGAAGCTCAATCTTGGTCCATGAGTCAAGCATAGGAATAAAGCAAAAGTTTAACATAGAGAAATTCCAGGACCCGAGAAGGCCAATATGTAATTTTTGTTTGAGAATTTTTAAGGGTGGTAGTACCCTAGTTGTTTGAACTTGATTGTAACCCCAGCCTTCCCAAATCTCGGGACGAGATTTATTTTTAAGGGTGGTAGCCTGTCACATCCCAAGATTTTCCAAATCTTGTAATGTGAAAATAAAATTAATAAAACAAAACTTTGTTAATTTTCGAGCCAAGAAACTTTTGAATACAATTGGAACTTCAACCCATTTGAATTAAAATAAACCTCAAGAGATTTAGAAAGATAAACATTTAATAAAAGGAAAATAAAAACATTTGGGAAATACTAATTTGAAACAATTAAATGAAAAGATTTGTTTTCAAATGAAATAGAAGTTTTATAAATAAAGATTATTTAATAAAGGCCAGTTTAAACCTTGACCAAACTTTGGGAATTAAAAAAAACATTCAGTTTGAATAGAAATAACAAAGGTTTATTTAAAATAAAATAATAAGGAATTAATATCAAAATTTATTATGAAAGGTTTTACTACTTTAATTAAAACATCAAGACTTATTAAATTGTTTAAAATAGGTTTTCCAAGTATTTTATATTCTCTAATAAAACCTACTAAAGTGTTTTTGCTTTAGATTCAAAATAAATATATCAAATAAAATAAATCCTATTTGAAATAATAATGAAGGTCTATTATATTAATTAAATAATGAACCCTAAAATAAAATGTTATTCTATTTTTTTTTTTTTTTTTTTTTTTAACAAATCTCCAAGTATTCTATATTTCCCAAATAAAACCCACTAATTTAGTTTTGAAGATATTTAGTTTTCAAATAAAGATTTTATTAATAAAATTAAACTCTATTTTGATTTAATAACTAAGGCCCATTATATATAATTATTATTGGACCCTAAAGCAAAATAATATTTTGTTTTAAACAAGTATCCAAGTATTATTTGTTTTCCAAATAAAACCTACTGATTGGTTTTGAAAATATTGATTTTAAATGAAGTTTTATTAAATAAAACAAACCCTATTTTATTAAATAGCTAATGGTCCATTTATTTAATTAATAAATGGAACCTAAAAGATTTAAAATAATATTTTATTTTCGAATGTGAATTATGATGATAAAGAACCAAAACTCATTACAATAGTTTGAATTATTTGAATGATTGTCTGTTGTTTGAGTTGTGAAATGAAATGCAAATCAAAAAAAAAAAGGAAAAAAGGAAAATGTTTCTGTACAAAAAAAAAAAAGAAACAACAGCAACCCAACTACCCAGCCCACGAAGCCCATCAGTCCAGCCCAGCCCCCCTTCTCCCCTCCCCGAACCGTTTTCCTCACCGCGGAAACAACCCACAAGCCTCTGACAAGTGGACCTTTTCTCGATTCATTTCCCGACAATGGACCCACATCCACTGTTCTCCTTCTTCCTCGCGCGACGACCACGCCTTCTCCCTCGCTGCCGTTGCTGCTTTGATTTCGCGGAATCAATACGCTCTAATGCCGAGCCTTTACCTCACTTTGATCACACAGATAGAAACGCCCAAGCCTCCTCTATAAGTTCCCTCTGACACCCCAAGCTGGCACGCCTTAGACCGCCCCCAATTTCTCCTCGACCGTCCCTGTCTCCGACGATGTTCCGGTAACGATTCCGACGATACGACACTACTCCAAGCCTCCTTGATCACCCTGGCAGTTTTTCCCCTCCCAGACCTTCCTCCCCGTACCATCCACTTGACCGCGGGAACCTCTGAGCCTCGCCAACGACAACATCTGGCCGCCACACTGCTTTTCTTCCCGTGAGCTCGCAGTAAACTCGACCGCCCCCTTCCGTCTCGATGATGCACACATACTCGCCTTCCGCCTACGAACCTGATCGTACCCTCCGTTTGTTTTAGGGCGCTCCCTATCCACGTCCACGACGATCACCGACGACCCCGCAACTCCGGTGAGTATCCCGATGGTTTCCATCCACCCTTTCCACTTTAGTTCACGCGCACAACATTGCCTTGACCTCACGCGTCTGACCGCACCTCTGCCTTTTAGGGTGGTCTCGGCGACGCCCTCGACCACGACCGAGCCGCCGCCGCCAAGAATAACTCCGCGAGCAATTGGTATCGCCCAAGACACCCTCGCCTCCTCGAAACCTCGTTGAGCATCGCGCCACGAACTCGGTGAGCTTCATCTCTCTTCTCGCTTCCTAGAACCACCGCGAGCATCTCGTCTGGTCGTCGCCGCCGTGCACCACCGCGCAGCGCCGCCTGTTTTCGGTCTGAGTGATTGCAGCCGTTCGATCCAGAGTGAGCGAGCAGGATTAGTTGACTTAAGTCGCGAAGGGGTACTCGATCTGAGCCATTCGATTTAACTAGATCCAACGCACCACAGTGTGATCCGCAGCGAACCGTCGAATGGAAACGTGCCGCGTGTCATCTGTTTGTTAAAAACAGATTTTGAAATCAGAATTTGATACAGATTTCAAACCCTTATATCTTTTGAACCACACGTCCAAATTTGACAAATTTTATATCAAAAGATTCAGGAGAACAAGCCCTAGCCAAACCTACCCTTAGTTTGTCAAATAGTATTTGTTAGCTTGTTTGAATTTGCAGAAACTTTTGTGAGCTTGTCTAGAGTATAAAAATTGTGTAAAATTGAATTTAGGGGTAAAACCTTTGCAAAATGTTTAGCTGTGACCTTACTGAACCTAGGAACCAAACCATGCCCTTATAAATGTTTTTGGAAAGGTTTAGAATGGATTACTTGATTTAGTCCCTTTCTAGCTAAATAAAAATATTGATTTGATTATGAAAAATGGTTTTGAATGGAAAACTTTGGAGGAAATGTTTGAACCAAACCTATCGACCCCAAAACACCAAGTTTTGCAATAGCAACTCATTTGGTGAAACCTATAAGCTAAAGCCTTAGTAAAATATTTCTACACCACATAAAATAACACTTTGTTTTAAAATGGTTTTAAAGTGAAACCCTTAGCAAATGACATGGCCACTTTAGGAAATGACCATTAGATTTACCCAAATGACCATGACCCACTAGGAACCACCTTTTCAAACAAAACAAAGCTTGGCATGCTTGCATGCATTTCTTTGACTATGTTATTTATGTGTGTTGTTTTGCTTGATTGGTAGATTGAGATTGTGCCTTGCTTGATTTATTTGTAGTGACTTGAAGAGTGTGATTGTTGCAAAGATCAAGAAGTGAACCTATACTCTA
This sequence comes from Avena longiglumis, assembly GCA_030063025.1. NCBI lineage: Eukaryota > Viridiplantae > Streptophyta > Magnoliopsida > Poales > Poaceae > Avena > Avena longiglumis. The sequence goes on from CP125973.1 coordinate 163,104,759, forward strand.
CCAAAAGGCAAGTGATGCTTCATACTTTCTGTCCTATTACTTTCACTATGCATTAGTGATTTTGTTAAGTAAAACTTGCATGGATTTTGCTAAGTATAGATCTTGCTATAGGAAAACCTAGTAGATAAATCCTTAGTAGGATTTTCCTAAGTTAGAGATTCCTACTACTACCAAGCTTAGCCTAGCTAATAGAAAACATGGGTGGAATATATATTCACACTATGGAAAAATATTCTAAGTCTAAGGACTTGTGATTTTGTCTAATAAAACAACTAAGTTAATGAATCACCTGGGTGGAATGGAATAGATTGGTGGAGAATGGTTGAGTGGTTCACAAGGCCATGGACTTGGATTGTGTATCTCACTTGTGGAATGCCACCCAGAAACAAAGAGATTTGATATGTCAAATGTTGAGAAGCTTCAAGTGCAACCACTTGGCAATATGGGCTCTGCCATGATCATATAGGTTGCAAGAACTTAGCCAAATGGACAGTGGGTGGTAGTGTTTTTGATAGGTTGGAACGTCCATTTTGGTCTAAGGAAGGCTTCAAAGATTTTGTCTTGGGAAACCAAGTCTTGTGGGTAAAGTGCACCACCTGCAGAGTGTAGAACCTAAGTACTTAGCCATGTCCCTGGTAAAGGACAATTTGAGCATCAAGACATGGAAGCAATCAAGAATCTCATCATTCCAACTTCTAAATAAAACTTGTGGGTGAACAAGGGATTGTGTGTATTCTTCAATCTTTGATGGAAAGATGGCTTGATATAAGGATCTTGAAATCTTGGATTGAGGAAAATGATTTTACCAAGCACTTCAGTCTTTGATTTGTAGATGCCTCGAGAAGGATCTTCAGTCTTTGATTGAGAGAAGCATTGGAAAAGTTTTGACAAAACTATTTATTTTCAAATGATAAGAAAAATCTATTTTGAGCAATGCAAGCCTCAATTCCACTTAGCCAAATGCATATAGATGATAGACTCCACTATACTACCATAGTATCACTTGCCAATACAATTCAAATGTATTGACCCTTGTGGCTGTAACTTGTAATGTTGCAGGTTTGACTGTTTTAAAGGAAGATTGTTTGATTGACTAGGATTACAAAGTCTACAACCAACATCTGCCTGTGGCACTTTGAAGATGAAGGACCCATACTTATAGTTATTCCGCTGCAATATAATGTAATAGCCAAATGAGCTATGTATGATATAATAAAATTATGTTATTCCTGGTTATAAAGTTATGTTATGACCATTGTTTCTTGATATTACATCTTAACTGTGGGTGCTAGCTATTGATCCAGGGACTAGCATTGTAAAACACAGGAGGGATCTACCTTATCAGGTTGGGACCCCTAACATCCACCCTGCCCACGTGGAGGCTTAGGTGGCAAAGGCCCCACCTATCAGCCACTATGGCTAGTCCATGCTGCGGTGTAAAAAGGTTTAACGCTTGTGATGACGTCAGCCTGACACAGTGATTCCTTTTAATATTTTTAGAAATTGATTAAACATTGTAAATGCAATAACTTTTAATCTGTACATCAGAAAAATACATATAATATATCAAAATGTTCAGAAAAATGAGAACTATCTAATTAAGTTATAATCATGCATTGTTAAACAACTTAAATGACAAGTTTAATTAGAAGAACATAGTAACCCCTCTCATATACTTCCGGAGTTTCCCCGAGTTAGGGTTTTCACCCCTCGGAACCCCGTTTAAATGGTCGAGCATGTATTAGGGTTACATTTAAGTACTAACCAACTTGTCATATCATCATACTTGCATTGCATCGATGGCATGTGTTGATTGTTTCCCTCTCTTTCCGATGTTTGGTTCTTTCCGGTAGAATACGATATCGAGATCGAAGACCAAGATCAAGACCGTCGAAGTTCGAAGATCGATGAACAATACTTGACCAACTATAACCAAGTCAAGTACAAGGCTCTCGAAGATCTATTTATTTGCTATCAGCTGGCAAAGGCAAGCATAGCCCCACCATGATATAATCCTATGTTTTCGAAAGCATTTCAATTCTGCCATGATGCATATGATTCTACTGTGGTCTTTTATCGATAGATAAAGTATCCTATCTATTACATTACTCCCTTTGAGCTTATATTATCTGATCCACTGCTCCTAGCATAACTAGGTTTGGTTTGTGTGCAATTCTAGAGCTTTTATATGTGTCTGCTTAGGCATGCATAGCTGTCAGTTCTGGTCCATCCAGATGATGTATCAGATGCGGAGAATCTAGTATGATAGGAGAACGTGATAAGATGAGATCAGTGATATGGGATTAAACATGCTAAGGCTTGTATGGGAGGCCACGGTGGGATGTGGTTTTTCTAGTCCCATGGTCGCCACCCTTAGGACCCTAGGTTCTTGCCTCTTGAACCAAGACGAGCGTACAACCACACGGGGTAAATGGGGACCCCATGATTGACTAACTTGCCTAGTAGATTCCATGAGTCACATAGTTCGGGCGTTCCATTCGACATACGCATTAAAAACGTTTTCGAAAGAAGGATGTGAAGGAGGTGCATTCATACAGGTAGGGAAGCGTGGACCGGGTTGCTTGGGGTTGATGGCGCCCCTGGTAAACCAACCTCGCCTCACATCTTTAAGTACCAGCTTCGGGATTTGACCCGTTATGGCGGAGCCATACTTATTGCGTGACTCATGGTCTCGGCGATAGTAAGGTAAAGGTCGTGTCCAACCACACCTTCTTCTGGCCTTCCACGGAAGAGGGCTAAAACATTGGCATTAAGAGTCGGTTGGTACGTGTGGGTAAAGTTGTACACCCCTGCAGGGTAATAATCTTTCAGAAAGCCGTGTCCACGGTTATGGACGACTTGGGAACGGACGGGGGATCATAGAGAACATGAACCTAATCGTAAAACTAGGCAACTAATGTTTGTTAAGGATGCTTCCTCATGGGTACGAGGGGGTGATCCTAGTTCTGATGATGATGATTCGGTGGATATCAAAAGATGATGATCAATATTTCAGAGATGTCGCTCTCTTATCCCCTTTTAAAACACTCTGATTAGATGAGCTTCTTCTCCCTCTTGTTTTATAAACAAAAGTGGCTTTATGCAAAACAACTCCACCAGCCAGAAGTCTTGCGGAGTACACCCTGTACTCACCCTTACTTTGTTGATACTTTTGGCAGAGTAAGTGTTCACCAGAAGACGAGTTCCATACTACAGCGACATTGACGAGTAGCTTGGGGTTCCCGGCCGGCAGCCTGGAATCTATGGGCTGGGACGTCATCGTTATGCTTCGGGCCTCTTAGGCCATTTGTTAAGTTTTCTATACTTAATAGCATAATTTGCCTTCCGTTGTTTGATGTTTGTGGTCAGTGACCTCTACTTGTAATAATTTGGTTCTCTGCTCAGTTATGAGCTTGCTGTAATAAATTTTGTGTCGTAGGGTCACTGTCGTGTTACCGATTCTTCACTGGATATTCTCGAGCTCAAGGTTAAGCTTATTTCAGACGAAGGTCTGGGATTTGTTTAGCCCTGATCCCAGGGGTGTCACATTATTGAATGTCCAACGGTACTTCTTGACCTTTCTCTGGGCTTATGAAACGCTGCAGTACACTCGTCAGACTTCTTTTGTACAACTCCTTGTTGATTATTGTGTATGCTTTTAGTCTTCTTTTTGTTTGCCTTGCCAATATCTCATATTTGGCAAAGTTCCATCTTTCAAGTAGTTGAATATTGGTTGTGCCCATGCTGGTATCATCGGTGCCAGATCTGTTTCTTCATCAATTTTCATTGGCTCAGCCGACATATGCTCTGCCAACATAACCTGAGGAGTCCCCGAGTGTGATTCGGCAACCCCTGAGGTGAGTGGAACAGTCCCCGAGTTACTCGAACCTGCCCCTGAGTCAATGTCCATTGGCACAGTGTCTGACTCCTGATTCGCTAGGATGAGCCTGATTAACTCGGATTCTGGTGACGGCTTGATTGATCATTTTCTGAGATGCTCCAATGCTACTCCTGGTGGAATTTCTTGCCGAGATGAGCCTAACTTGGATAATACGTCCGCCGCTTCATTCTCCGCTCTGGGTATATGATGAAATTCACACCCGTCAAAGTATCCTGAAATCTGTTGCACATGAAAATGATAGAGTGCCATGTTTGCATCCAACGCGTCCCAATGGCCAGATACTTGTTGGATAACCAAATCCGAGTCACCAAAACATATGATCCTCTTGATGCCAATTTCCTTGGCTACTTTAATGTCGTGGACAAGTGCTTCATACTCGGCTACATTATTGGATGCAGCAAAGTGGATCTACAGCACATACCTTAGCTGATCCTTCTTTGGAGATGTGAGCACTATCCCGGCGCCCAGACCCATCTTTGTCTTGGACCCATCAAAATGCATCTTCCAATAATTTGGATCTGGGAGTGGTGGCTCGTATTGCATTTCCATCCAATCCACGAAGAAATTAGCTACGGCTTGAGATTTAATTGCATCTCGCCTATCATACTGTGAAGTATATGGTGCTAGCTCTATGGCCCATTTTGCGACTCGGCTACTGGCATCTTTGCTGCCCAATATGTCCAAGATAGGTGCCTCGCATAGTACCCGGATTGGCTGTTCTTGAAAATAATGCTTCAGCTTCTTTGCTGCCATATACACCCCATACGTCATTTTTTGGTAATGGGGATAATTTTGCTTTGATATAGAGAGCACTTCTCTCAAGCAATAAACTGGCATTTAGACTGATTTTCCCCCTTCTTCGCGTTCCACCACTATCACTGCACTTACAACTCTGTTGGTTTCGGCGACATAGAGCAGCATTGGCTCTTTGGATAAGGGTGATGCTAATATTTGTGATGTTGCCAACATCTTCTTTAGTTCATGGAAAGCGCTATCAGCTTGTTGTGTCCATGTGAATTTGTCTGATTTCTTCATCAGTTGATATAGTGGTAAGGCTTTTTCGCCTAGCCGACTGATAAATCTACTCAACAAGGCTAGGCATCCTATGAACTTCTGGACATCGTAGAGGGTTTTAAGCAATTCCATTCTTTCGATGGCCCTGATATTTGTCTGGTTTGACTCAATTCCTCGGCTTGATACAAGGAATCCGAGTAACTTTCTAGTCGGGACACCAAATGTGCATTTTTCTGGGTTAAGTTTCATCCGGAATCTTCTTAAGTTTGTGAATGTTTGACGCAAGTCCTCAATTAGAGTGTGACTTTGCTTGGTTTTTATCACCACGTCATTGATGTATACTTAAACATTTTGTCCAATTGATCTTGCAAGCATTTCTGCATGCATCTCTGGTATGTTGCACCTGCATTTCTCAATCCAAATGGCATGGTGCGATAGTAATAACCCCATACGGGGTGATAAAAGCTGTTTTTATTTGATCATTCGGATTCAGTGGTATCTGGTGGAAACCAGAATACGCGTCCACAAATGACAACAACTCACATCTGGCAGTAGAGTCTATGACTTGATCGATCCATGGTAGGGGAAATGGATCTTTTGGACACGCCTTATTGAGGTTCGTGTAATCAATACACATGCGCCACACCACTGCCATGTTCGGGTCATTCTTTTTCTTCTCGACTAAGATTGGATTTGACAACCAATCTGGGTGTAGTACTTCCATGATAAACCTAGCAGCCAAGATCCTGGCTATCTCGGCGGCTATCACTTTCCTCCTATCTTCGGCAAAGTGGTGGAGGGGTTGCTTCACCGGCTTGGCATCTGCCCTTACATGAAGAGAGTGCTCAGCCAGCTCCCTCGGGACTCCTTGCAAATCCTGTGTGGACCATGCAAAGATATCCCGATTGTCACGGAGGAAGCTGGTGAGCTCGCTTCCTATTTGTCAGTCATCCCAGCACCAATGGTAACTGTGGGCTCTGGGAAAGTCTCATCCACCTGCACCTTCTTGGTTTCCTTGGTAACTTGGAATGATACACTGCCATGTGGATTAGTAAGTTCCGGCATGGACATTTGTGCTGCCTTGGCCAATGCTGCCACTTCCATCATTTGATGCTTTTCTTGTGCTATGACCAGTGACTCGGCCAGCGAAGATCCGGCTGAGGGACAAGCAATTGATCTCTTGTAATCTCCTTCGACTGTAATAACTCCACATGGGCCTGGCAATTTCATATTTATGTAAGCGATGTGAGGAGTAGCCATAATCTTTTCCATAGCCGACCTGTCGAGTAAGGCATGGTGTGAGCTGACCACCTCGAACTATATGGCTTCAGTGTGACAATTTTCTTTGTTGTCGAATAAGACGTCAACCCAGATCTTGCCAATTGGCTCACAGGACAATCCTGGCACAATGCCATGGAAGGTTGTCTTAGTCGGCTCCAGCATGTTCATAGTGATGCCTAGATTGAGCATGGTATCTTTGTACATGATGTTGATGCTACTGCCATCATCGATCAGTACCTTGGAGAATTTCACATTGATATCAGGCCCCATGAACGTTGGATCCAAGACAAGAGCATATCCTCCTGGTGTTGGCATGATCTTAGGGTGATCCTTTATGCTCCACGTTATCTCCTGTTCAGACCAATGCATGTACTTTGGAATCGCCGGCATTGTGGCATTTACTTCCATCATCCGTCTCTGCTGACTCTTTTTGTCATTCGGCTCTATGACAAATACGACATAACTCTAGTGGTGCTCTCTGTACTCATTTCTGGTTCCATGGCCGACATGAGCGTCATCACCTCTTGGGTTATGCACCTGATGCACAACCTCCCTTCTTTCTTGGTTATGGTATATTGGCTGCCTGTTCTCGTATCTATGCTCTGCCCCAACAGCTTGAGCATTTCCTCCTGTGAGTGGTGGAGGGGGAGGTGGTGGTAACTGCTTAGTCGGCGAATCTACCCTATCTCCCTTTTGAAACCAAGTGCATTATCTTGTTGTGTGATTTGCTGGCTTACTCGGACTAGACGTGTGGAATTTACACGGCTGATCGAACATCATTTCATAAGTATACTTCTGCCTGTCTTGGTATGGCTTTCTTTGTTCATATGGTTTTTTGCCATCATTCTTTGGTATCCACTGATGTTGCCCGTTCGTCCTTTAACGTTGGCTACTTCCAGCATCCGGTTGATCTTGACTCACAGCTGCGACCTGAGCCGAACCATATTTGTAATCTGGTCTCTTGTCTCTTCTTTTGCTTCTATACTCGGCTCTTTCCTGGCGTCTTTGTGATTCGGCAGCGTCATAGATCTGAGTCTCAGTACCCCATCTGTCGACATGAGCAGAGGTTGAGTCGGATCTCCTAACGCGTACGAATCTGCGATTCTTATTATTTCTGCCAAGCTTGTCGGCATATCTCTCTGTAGCCTTTGCCACAATACACTTCCATGTCTACACCCCTATGCAAACCAAGCGATGGCTTGAGACTCGATTACTCCTTCGCAAGAGTTGTGCATTGTGCACCACCTTGTTAGGAATTCTCTATCTGTTTCATTCAGCCTTTGCTTGCACATAGCTAGCTGTTGTGGACGATTCGGTCTCTTGTATGTGCTTGTGAAGTTGCTCACAAAAGCATCCTGAAAATCGATCCAGCTGTTGATGCTTCCGGGTGGCAAGTTATTCAGCCACACCCTTGCCGGTCCTTCTAGCATTCGCGGTACGTACCACACTGCCCATCTCAAATTTCCCTGCGTGATCTTTACTGCAGTTCCATAGTCTATGAGCCAGTCTTCTGGTTTTGTGCTTCCATCATAGGTCTTTGTCCCTCTGGCCAGCTGAAAGTTTGGTACAGGTGGTTCCTTCATGATCCTCGGGCCAAAACATGGTGGACCCTGTGGACCTTGCGACTCGATCAGTTCTGCCATCTTTATTGCATCATCTGGCTGAAGATTTCTGCCTCCGAGTCTGGCTCCCATTGCTTGGTACACGTGATCTGGCAATTCATATCCATCATTTACCATCGTCGAGTAACCATCATTGTATTTATTTGCGTTCGGGTCTGCAGGCTACTGCACTGCTTTTCCTACACTTTGATGTCTCTTTTCGGGTTGAGCTCGCGCAGTATTCAGAGCTGGATTTCCTCCTCCTGCCGAGTGAGTTCCACGCCTAGGTTGAGGCGCAAAATTTTTCCCTCCATTGTCATTTAATTGTCATACTTGCCTTTCTCGGCTTGCATTTTCCTGGTTCTCATTTCCCTGAACATTATTCCTTCTTGTTCCATGTGCTCGTGCTGGGTTTCCTTGAGCCATTGTCGGATCATAGGTAACCATTTGCTTGTTCCTCATTGAATCCACACTCTTTTCTTTTCTCTTTCTCGGCACCACTCCGGGTGAGGAGGCTATGTGGCCTGCTGACCTCGTCGAGATGGGGGTTGCCGAGTGTACTAGCTGTGACCTTCCAGCTATACCCGGATTCGCCTTGTAGTAAGCTTCATTCAGCATCCCTGCTGCCCTCACCAATTCATTGACTCGTTCTTGCTGTTTCTTCTTCGCTTCACCCGTCAGATGGGGAAGCTTAGCCATTGATGCCTCTGCAGCTCTCACATTTGCTGATGCAGTATTGTATGTTGTCTACACGGTTGTTTCATTGTTGTTTTCTAGCATTAATTTTGACATTGCATCTGCCAACTCATCATTGAGGGTTCTCCCTCTTAACCTTGTTGCATCAAGCCGGGTCTTTGCGCCCTTAACTCGATTTGCCGAGTTAAGCTATCGAATAGTGATATCCACATCTTGTTGTAACTGCGCTAGCTCCTTTTCCTTCTCTGGGACTTTTATCCTGGCCTCTTCTAACTCGGCCTGCATGCGCGCCGGATCAGCTACCTGTGCCACTGGCTCTGCTAATTTTTCTATTGCCTCTTGCAGCTCTTTAGCTCTCTTACTCCTAGCTATGTTCTCTGGCTTTTCTAGCGGTGCCTTCGCTATTCTTGCCGCCCTTGGCGTTTCCTCTTGATTTCCTCCCTTAGCATCCTCATTCACTACAGGGTGATGTAGGGTTAGGAGCTATCATCATTACCTCGACGGAGATGAGTTGATGAAGTTTTCCTACGGCTAGGACCTCATGTGGATCTGCTTCCAGGATGACGCGCTCTGGGTACGCGTGCTCCACGCGCACCGCGACGTAGACCTGGTGCTCGCCGAACTTGATGAAGCGATCGCCCCTAGGGAACGGATTGGTTCCGAAGCAGCCCGCGTTGTTACTGACGAAGTTGAGCGCTCCAAACCTCTGGATGAGGTCGGAGTAGACACGCTCGCCGGTATTGGCGATGATGTTGCCCGTCTGGATGAAAACTCCATCAAGCACCTGCTTCTGCCCCACGGTGGGCGCCAACTATCGTGGTGGTGTCACGCCAAATTCCATGGGTAGGCTTAAGTTGGGGGCCGAATGGATGCTTGTGGTCACAAGGGAGGAGTGCACGGTCCTGCCGCGCATGAAGAACAAGATGAACTCTCCACACTTAGGAATTTCATTGACACTAGATGTTTACAAGTGCTCCTTGAGCTATTTCAACAGAGCCTCAGGGAGCTAGCCTACTACTTGGTCCAGCCTCCTCAAACCCTAGCTATGCCCCTCCTTATATAGGCGATGGCTGGCTAGGTTACACCCCTTTGGTTCCTAGGGTTACTGTTTGGATCTTGGTCCTCATTGTACGGGCCGGGTCATGGGCTAGCCCTAAGCCCCTTGACCCAGTCCACAAATCTAGACAGCTAATGGTCTTCTCGTACGTAGCCTCCAGTTCTTTTGGCGTCACGCAGTAACTTTGTACATCAGCCCTTGCTTTAGGCGTCACCCGGCTCCTTTTATGTCACCCTGTGTCGCCTTCTCTTTTGACCGTGCTTTACCATGGTCCCTCCCGAACCTCACTCGGAAAGTTACCACGCGTCCTATCAGACTCGGCCTTCCCTCGTGAGACTCGGCTCGTTGGTTCCTGCAAGATTAACAAACTTGTGTTATTCGGGCCGACATAGTTCCTATGTCGGCCGCACACGACCATCTTACCCGGCCGTGATCACTCGGCCAGGTTCATTCTTTACTCGTCATAAGCCAAGCTGGGCAATGTTTTACCCCTTATGACCCTACCGGGTGTTATTCCCCTAACACTTTGTTTGCTTTTGCTTTGTTTGTTTTTGCTTTGTTTGCTTGCTCTAAAAAATTGAAAACACCAAAAATATTTGTTGTTCTTCTTTGGTTTTGTGAGTTCTTTGATGGGTTCAGCCATCCTTAGTGGATTTTGGTTTCAAGTTATTATTCAAGTCACACAAGTGAAGGGCAATAATGAAGATTAAGACAACTTGAGGTGTGTTAAGAGGCTGGTAACGAACTCTATTTGTTTTCATTTTTGGACATATACTCATCATTGTGAGCATGCTTAGTCTGTTCATGTAAGGTGTATGTTATTTATGGATGTTTAGTAGTTCTTTCTTTCTTGTGATTAGCTCCAGATTGCTAATAGTTTGTAGCATGTCATATAAATGTTTGCTTGCATTGTTCTATTCATAACTTGGTATGATATTGTGGTATCCTCCTCCGAATGTTTCATGTGAATCGACTTGGCACATGTTCACGCATGCATATGACTAAACAATAGTCAGTAAGCCTCGATGATTTATTTTGCCTCAGAGTTCTTGTATCACTTTCATGCCATAATTAGTCATGTTTTTTTGCAAGCACGATTATGACAGTTATTGCTCTCTCATTTGTCGCTCCCTCTCTATTGCTAGCCTTCACTTGCACTGAGTATGAGCGCTACTTGTGCATCCAACTCCCCAAAACCAATAGTGTCAACCGTACCTACCTATTAGCATCATTTGCTATTCAGTGCATATTCATCATGCCTTGTTTTCTTCCAAATAAAATGTTTGTCTATTTTGAGAAAGTTAGTTAGTAAATCTCTCATGAACTTGATGGCACACTTTATTTCTCGCACTAAATAAACCTGAACCATTGTGACTATCCATGAAAGTTATATGCTTGCAAATTATAGGCTGGGAGTTAGCAGAATCGTGCTGTCACGGGGAACGCTTTCAACACTTATGGATACATATCCAGTTGATATCATGCTCTTTTATTTGCGGATGTTGTCGGTGTGAAATAAAAGGGGAGCTTGTGAGTTCATAGAGTTATATATATGTGTTAGAGAAACGCCTGGGCCGCTAGCCTAATCAATGTCTAATCATGGTGGAAACTTGCAGCATAACCATAATGAGCGATCTATGAAGCATATTCAATAAAAAACTATGAAAATAGCAAATAAAAGGATCGCTGAGATGCTCATTGTCTGCTTGCCTTGTCATTTTGATCACGGGATAGCTCATGTATCATGTGCAAGGGGTACCTCGTTGGCGGTTCTCTATGATATGCATGTATTTACGATGACAAGAACTTACCGGTAACTAAAGTTGAGTAGCATGAGGAGCGGCCCTCGTACTCAAGGAACATGAGATTTCCAGTTTATGGTCTGTCAAGCATATAACTCAGATTGGACCTCACTTTCAACTTAACCATATAAAGATGTCTATGATAGGGGAAATGAGATCTCAAAGCTAATGAGTACCTCACTTTCAGCATTTGGAAGCCTTTCAAACTTTTTAAAACCTTTTCACTTCCTTGTTGAGTCACCACTTATTCTTTGAGCACCTTCTTGAGAGCATAGTTGTCATTCTTGTGTTTATCTCAAAACTTGGTTAATTATGTCATGACTTTGATGCTTGTATCTCTAATATCTTTACTTCTAGTCTTCACTTGAACTTCACAGGTGCCTTGGCATTTATATTCTGCTCTACAAACAAAGGCAAGCGAGATACCACTCTATCATACCTTCTTATGAGCATTGCAATGTTGCTTATGTTTATGTTTCATGCTACTTATTATTATTGAGTTGGTTTCTCTTCATAGATTGCAATGACTATTGAGTATACATAGTTGCATACTTCTTATTATGAATGGTTTAAGTATCTACTCCTGTGCTGAGAATATATACATCATATAAAGCAAATGTGTTCGTGAAAGTTCTTTTATCGCACTCAGTTTTCAACTGAATTTCTTGAGGACAAGCAATAAGCTAAGCTTGGGGGAGTTGATACGTCCAAAACGTATCTACTTTCCCAAACACTTTTTCTATTGTTTCTCCTCTAAACTTGTGTGATTTGGATACAACTAACATGGACTGACGTTGTTTATAGCAGAATTACCTTGGTGTCTAGTTTTTTTGCAGAAAATCAACTATCAGGAAAAATCCCAGAAAATATGCCAAAAATCATATTTCACCAGAAGATCCACGGAGCCAGAGTACAAGACGGAGTGGAGGCCTGAGGGGCCCACACCCCTACCGCGCGGGCCAGGCTTGGTGGCGCCTGGGGGGTGCAGCCATCTCAGGCACCCCCTCGGCCTCCCTCTTCGCCTATAAGACTTCTCTTGACCTAAAAACCGAGGGGGATTCGAAGTTTTTCCAGAAGGAGTTCCGTTGTGCCGCTACCACCAGAAGCTCCGTTCTGGCACCCTGCCGGGACGGGGATTTGGAGAGGATCATCGCCATCATCATCACCAACGCCTCTCCATCAACCATCCATGTTTCCCTCATCCATGAGTGAGCAATCCCCCGCTGTAGTCTATGGGGATGGTAGGGATTGGATGAGTTCTATCATGTAATCGAATAAGATTGTTAGGGCATGGTGCCTAGTATCTATATTAGTGCTATTTGACTTTGTTGCAACTTATTGTGCTTAATGATTGTCACTAGGGCCCGAGTGCCATGATCTCGGATCTGAACTTATTATTGAATCATTATGATAGTATTGTTTGTGATCTTATCTGCAAGTTGTGTACACATATCATTGTTCGGATCCAAAGGCCCCGAAGTGACAGAAATTGGGACAACTGGAGGGGATGGCTATGATGTGAGAATCACATGTGTTCATGGAGTGTTAATGCTTTTCTCTGGTGCTCTATTAAAAGGAGCACATTAATTTCCATAAGTTCCCTTGAGGCCCCGCTGCAACGGGCTGGCAGGACAAAAGATGTTGTGCAAGTTCTCATTGCGAGCATGCATAACTATTTATGGAGCACATGCCTATGATTGTTTAATACTTGGATGCTTATTCTTATTTATATGTAATTTCCCTAGATCTTGAAGTTACATGTTTAGAATCGTCCATGCAATGCCCATCCATCCATTCCTATGCCTACCGCGATCATATCCTACTGTTTGCTACTACTGTTACTATTTCTCATGTTTTACTACTGATGTTGCTTTGATTTTGCTACTACAAAACGGTTGCTACTGATAAACTTCAGTGAGCAAGAACTATTTCTAGGTGCAGCTGAATTGACAACTCGGTTGTTAAGGCTTGCAAGTATTCTTTGGCTCCCCTTGTGTCGAATCAATAAATTGGGTAATACTAGCCTCGAAGACTATTGCGGTCCCCTATACTTGTGGCTCATCACATCCGGAGCAGTCTCGGAGCCAGACTGCCTGCTCTTGGCGTCCTGCTGCTGCTTCACCGCATAATTGGCCAAGAGGTCGATGAGCTTAGGCCCATAATGCTTACAACGAGAAGCAAAGAGGGCGAAAGCTACCTCGGAGCCATCCGTCGCCGTCGGCATCCTGGGCATGACTTGAGGAAGGTCTAGCTCGGCTCCAGACGCCATCGCCATGGCCTACCCCATGGAAGCGCCGATGCCCTTCTGCTTGTGCTTGTACTTCGTCGGAGCTTCCTCTGACAGAGCATCCGCAAGGGAGTTGACCTCGTCAAGGGAAACACGCTTGGGGACGACCTCCTTGTAGAAGCGCGTGAGAACTTTCTTGGCTTTCTCCAAGGAGCCAGCGGTAGTGGAGCAGCGATCCTCGATCGCAGCATCAGCATCAGCCAAAGCATCTCCGTGCTCCAGCGCACTATGATCAAATGTGATGCTAGAAGCATCTGACAAGAAGAAGAAAAAACACTCGAATGAGAAAGTATACAACACAGTCAAAAATCAGACGACCCAAAGTATACAAGAGCAACATACCAGAAATAGCCTTGGCAGCAGCAATGAGCTTGTCGGCCATTTCCTTCTCCCGCATGGCTGCAACGGCCGCGAGCTGTTGCTCGCGATCTTCAGCCTCCTTCTGCAAGCGCTCATTGGCTTCTGTAGCATCCGCTGCCCTCTTCTCCGCCTGGCCGAGGATCTTTTCGAGAGCTTTCAGCCTTCGGAGTGTAGTATTGTTATCATATGAAGCATGAAGAAGTTTTGGGTGAGCACAATCAACACACTTGGAAAACTCGAACAACAACCAAAAAATACAGCTACATGATATTTCAGAAACGTATCTATAATTTTTGATGTTCCATGCTTGTTTAGTATCTACTTTGGTTTGCTTTGTCTACAATTTGAGGTGTTTTTATATATTTTTTGGTACTAACCTATTAACAAGATGCCACAGTGATAGTTGCCTGTTTTCTTCTGTTTTTGGTTCCAGAAAAAGCTAGTAAGGAAATATTCTCGGAATTGGACGGGACAAAATCCAAAGTCAATATTTCACCGAGGAGAACACAGTCCAGGAGAGGAGGAGGAGGCACAGTGGCCGCACCCCAAGGCGCGGGCCCACCTAGGTCACCAAGGGGCAGGGTGTGGGCCCCATGGTCGCCCTCCTGCCTCGCCTCTTCGCCTATAAGAATCCCCCGGTGCCTAAACCCTAAGTATCCGATCAATATTCCACGAACCCGTCTATAGCCGCCGCCACCATTGTCCCTAGATCGGGGGGATCTGAAGCTCTTCTTGGCACCCTGCCAGAGGGGAGATCATCCCAGAGGCATTCTTCTTCATCATGCCAGCCTCCGGTATGAAGTGTGAGTAGTTCGACCTTGAACTACGGGTCCATGTAGTAGCTAGATGGTTGTATCTCCTCCTTTGTGCTTTCATGTCTAGATCTTGTGAGATCCGTTCATGATCAAGATCTCATCTATTTGTACTCATGCATGTTGTGTTTGCGGGGATCCGATGGATATTGAGATTGCTATGTCAGATTGATTAATGGTTTTGTCTTATTGATTCTATCATGTATGTGTTGTTTGTGATCTTGCATGCTCTCCGTTGTTAGTAGCTATCTTGGCCAAGTAGTTGCTAGTGACTCCAAGAGGGGGTATTTATGCTCGATAGTGGGTTCATGCCTCTATTTAATCTAAGGGAAGTGACAGAAATCTCTAAGGTTGTAGATGTGATGTTGCCACTAGGGAGAAAAAAAATGGTCTCTTATTCATGGAACAAGTGAATTGTTTACCTTACACACTTTTCTTAAAGCAGTTGTCTGTTGCTTGCAACTTAATACTGGAGGGGGTTCAGATGATAACCCAAAGGTGGACTTCTATTCATAGATGCAGTTGTATGGCTGTCTATGTATCTTGTTGTATTGCCCAATCAAATCTCATAGGATCATGATGTCTAGTATTTCATTGTTATGCCTTGCTCAGTTCTATCAATTGCCTTGTTGTAATTTGTTTACCCTGCATGCCATGTTTGTTTATCTAAGGAGAACACCTCTGGTGAACTATGGGCCCCGGTCCCATCTTTACCATTGATACATCTTCCACTGTTACTAGTTACTTGTTGCAAACCACCATCATCTTCCACACCATATAGTTAATCCTTTGTTACAACAACTGGTGAGATTGAAAACCTCACTGTTCATTGGGTCAAAGTCTTTAGTTTGTGTTGTGCAGGTCTCCAAGTTGCTTGCAACACCTTTGAGAAGTTTCCTTCCTCCTACTGGTTACATAACCTCGGTTTCTTACTGACGGAAAACTTGCTGCTGTGATGCATCACACCTTCCTCTTGGGGTTTCCCGACGAAGCGCTTCCACGTTGATACAGTGCCATCACAAGCTTTTCTAGCGCAGTTACCGGGGAGGCTAAGGACGTCTTCACAAGGGGGTCCTTCTCAACCTTTCTCTTTACTTTGTTTTTGTTTTGCTTAGTTTCTTTTTCTTGGTTTTGTTTGCCTCTTTTTATCAAAAACTCCAAAAAAATAGTTTAGTTTGGTTTGCTTTCTATTATCAAAAACACAAAAAATTAGTTCCCACTCTAGTTGTTACCTTGCTCTAGCTCATCATGTTGATTCCCATGTTCACCCTGAAAGACCTTTCATTAGGTATCATTAGGTAGTGTGTAACACCACGGTTCTGAAAAGACTGTGGCTTCTATGTGACATGCCAATCCCTGGATCGGTTCATTGGCCCACAATAGAATAAGATGAATAACATAGCAAAATATCCATGTATCATAAATAACGAAGATCCAGAGTACCATTATTACAATAAAAGGTTAGCTCAAGGCTAGCTCAAATTATTCAGGTAGCAACATAAATAAAGAAAATCCTCCATTCTTCAAATTGCCCACAAGTGAACAAGTGCCGAGTGGAGTACCGTGGCCTATATCGATTACTCAGAATTGGAATATCCTGCAACATGAAACGTAGCAGACCCGAAGGGTCAATACATGGAATGTATGGCAAGTAGAGTTAATAAAGGAGACAATAGTTCTAACATCTACATGCATATTTGGCAAGTGGAGCTATGGCTAGCTTGCATTTGCAAATACCTTTGTCCTACTTTCATAAACAGTTTTTGATTTTTCTTTGAAAAGATCCCAATTAAGTTAACCCAACAAAGTTAAAGCAATTATGAAATTAGAATGAGCGAGAAACATGTCATGGAATCAATATCAAGCAACTCAGACGTCCATAACCGGGGACACGGCTAATCGATTAGATTATACACCCTGCAGGGGTTAGTACACTTTACCCATGTGACTTGGCCAGCCCATTGCACATCACTCTCATTTTGGGTGATGATAGGGAGAAGTCCAAGAAGAGACTGTTCGGGAAGTAGCTCCCCAATCCCTACGCGCACCGGTCCAACCTACCAAAGTTCTACATCTCTGGATACGCGGGTTCGAGTTACCACAACCTACTAAGTCCAACCAACCGCCCATTCCATTATTGGCACATGGTTGTACATGTAAGATACAACATAAAGAATGCCAATCATTTTCTCTTGATACCTAGGTGCCTTTCCGCAATGATACCACCAAAATTTATCAATCCCATCACACCCAGGAGGTTCATTGATTAAGTTGTTTTAGTTTTCGCAAACCAACATTTCAGTGATGTAACCCATCCCTCGTTCATCATAGCATGGCTAAGCACATCTACCAATGGTGGTTCATCTACAAGGAAAGCCCTACCACATAATAGGACATAGCATAGAGATAGTATCATCCTACACATGCAACTACAAAATACACGACAATGCATTGAAAATAGTAGGACAATATCATGAACAAAATAGCATCTACTTCCCTTGGTTGTAGCGGTCGGAAGAACAATCCACACACAAGCAAGCGGTGCACTCGTCACAATCTACACGATACAATTGCAATCATAAACAAACCATCCACAAGCATATGCAACAAAGATGATGCATGAATGCATGCATGACAAGCGGATTGATGCTACAGCAGCACCACATAAACCTATTTAGTAAAGCTACTGAATGCATGCATGGAAAATAATTTTAGCGCAAGGGAAAACTATTAAGCAATTTATAATACTCAAAACTAGAGCTAGAACCCAAATAATTCACTACTGAAAACATACTATTTGTAAAATATTGGGCAAATTCTATTGTATAGGCAATGCTATTTAGGAACAGTTCCAATTGGAATTACTCAAAAAGGAATTATATAACTTCCTGAGTAATTAAAATACTGCAGAAAGCCACTAAATAGTTTCTGCAAAAGTTTTTACTGTAAGCCTATCCTTTTAATTCACTTTGAGATTTCCCTTGTTCTACTGAATCCAGAGACATATTATTTGCAATTTTTGGAGTTACAGATCTTTTTCTACGAATTAATTACTCCAAAAATGCCATTAACTCTTTTAATTAATCTGGACAAAATCTTAATACCAAAGTGCAAAACAATGGTACAGCAAGATTCTACACGACTTACTGAATCTACTCATATTTTATTTACAATTTTTGGCCCAGTAGATTAATTTCTACGCAATTTACAAGATTCTACTAATTCCTGCAATTTCTAATTCGATTTTAAATCAAAAGGGAATATTCTGGGAATATTCCCTGCTGACTCAGCGCTGACTCAGCGTGGGTTGACTGGTCAACCAGTCAACCACGCGGTCTCTGGTTGATCTGAGCCGTGGATCGATGATCCAACGGCCAGGGAGGGTGGCGGCGGCGGACTCACCGGAGGCGGCGGCGGTGGTCTCCGGCGGCGGCGGCATGGCGTACGGGGTCGGCGACGAGGAGGCGGAGCCCGTGGGGACGATGGCGCGGTCTCCCGCAGCTCCTGGCGGCGGAGGCTGGAGCGTCGGCGGTGGTGGCGACGGCGGGCGGACTCATGGAGAAGGAGGCGTTAGGGCGAGGCGAGGCGGCGGGTCATGGGAGAGAGAGAGGAAGGCTTACGGGCGGCGGCGGCTTACCGGGCGGCGGCGACGCGAGATTCGCATGAGGCGGCGGCGTCATGAGGGTGCGGACGCGCGATGGGAGAGAGGCGGTGGCGAGGCTGGCTAGGGGGGCCCATGCGAGTCCCTCCCGGATTCGGGCAGTTGAGTCAGCGGCAGTTGCGCCGACAGTAGGCCCCACTGCCGGTGGCTGTGGCGGCGGCAGATAGTATTTGCACATGCGGCGCTGTGGGCCAGGCAAGGCTGGTCAAGCTGGTCAAAGCTGTCAGGCCTTTTTTGTTTTTTTTATCTTTCTAATTTCTGTTTAGCAATTCTTCCGTAACTTTTTCATACGAACTCCGAATTAGGTGAAACTTGTTCCTAAATTTTCCTAAAATCTAGGGTCAAGTGGTGAGTGAAACCGCTAGTCTACAAGGGTGGAAAACACAAGTCCTAGTATACCCTCTCGTAGGAGCATTGTAGTAAAATAAAATAGGGTTTTGAAACTAGCGTTTTGCCGGATCATTTCAATCGAAGGTTTTGCATGGAAGAACATGATGCAATGATATGCAGAACCAAATCTAAAATTTGGGATGTGACATAGTGGCTCCATAATTGGGAAAGAAAATATTGAAGAATTCTTTAATCATGTTAGCAATCATGAGGATATTGAAGATAGATCTATAGCAGAACTTGCTCCTAATTATGAGATTGTTGCAGCTTCTTTAGTTCATATGTTGGAGTCTAGGTTTGTTAACCTTAACCCCATGATGCAAATTTTATTTCTCAAACTAAAAGAAGAGAAGGATGTTGAAAAGAGAGAATTTATCCTTGAAACTTTACTGAAAGAATTCAATGATGTTGCTAAGGAAGCCAAAAAAGGTCTTTGAACATTTTAATATGCTAGGCTCATGTGTAGATGTTATGGGTACTTTAGATAAAACCAAACCTAGAGAGGAAATTAAGATACCCATACCCTTTAAACTTGTTGGAATGCATGAAGCCTTAGAAAAGAATTTTGATTGGATTGTTCCTGAAAATCCTTTTGATGAAAGTAGTTAACCAAGGAGAGATGAGAAGGGATCCTACAAAACTCATTTGGATGAGATAACTTTCCTAGTTGAAGAGACACAAGTATTGATGTTAATGCTTCTTCATTTGAAAATACTTGATTCTTGCTTCTTGTGCCTAACTTAAAGGCGTTAAAGAAAAGTACTTGTTGGGAGATAACTCAAGAGTTTTATTGAGTCTTGGAAGTTATTACTTCAGTAATGACCTCTCCTTATACTTTTTGTTTTCTTTTTGTGCCAAGAATGACCTCTAATGAGAGGGAAGTAAGATTTGGGGAGTTGCTGTCCCGAAACAGATTTTGGTGCTCCACCATAAATATTCGTGAGGAATCTCTGTAAGTCGAATTGAGCTGAAAATTTACGAATAAATCCCCCAGTATGTTAGCTAACTTTTGTTAGTTCAACACTTTTGATTTGAGCAACAGAAGGTCTTTGAAAAAATCGGTTTCTACCTGCTGGTCTGTTTTGACAGATTTCTGCCATTATTTGCATTTGCTTCTTATTGATTCCTTTTTGGGTTCTTTTTGGGAAATTGAGCTTTTAGAGGGAATTGCTACAGTACCTTGTGTTTTAGTGAAAGTTTTGCTGTTCTAAAGCTAAACCCAAGGGTCTATTATCTTTTGAATACACTAATGTTGCTAATGAAGATTGTGTGAAGTTTTGTATGAAGGAAAAATTGCAGGTGTAGAGAGAGAATGATGTAATGAGATGAAGAATGGACAAAAGCTCAAGCTTGGGGATGCCACCCCGGTGTCACCCCAAGAAATATCCAAGAGGTACAAGCGTCAAATCTTGGGGATGCCCAAGGCATCCCCTTCTTCATCAATAAAAAGCTCAGGTCTTTCTAGACACTTCGTTTTTATTATTTCATGCACTGTTGTGTTGTTCTTGGAGCAACTTAGTTTTCATTTGCTTTGCTTAGTTTGCTTGAATAAAGTAGTTTGGACCCCCGTTCTCGCTGTGTTGTTTCAAATAAGTTGATTGGTGTTGAAAAGGAGTAGAAAGTTCTTGCTTGAAATAGTGCAAGAGGAGCTTGCTTTTATTGTGACTTAGACTTTAGCATGTCATGCTAGGTGTTGTTTTGACCTTATTCTTAGTGATTATTGCTGTAGAATGACTTGTTCCAAACAATTGGGATTTCTTAGTGTCATGCATTCTTTTAGCATGCAAAAGCATAGTATTGTGGTTTTCTCCTTTGATGCTTTGTTTGGGTTTACTTGGCACATGCTCACACCATGTTATGACTATGAACAAGTCACTATAGCCTCTATGATCATTTAGTCCTTGACTTGTAGTACCACTCTATGCTTTGATTAGTAATGTTTTGTCGCTCTGCATGATTATGGACATTATTGCTCTTTTAGTTGGTTGCTCTCAGTCTTTTGCTAGCCTCCACTTGTATGAGTAAGTTCTACTCATGCATCCAACTACCAAGAAACCAAATTAATCCAAAGTGTCCACTATAAATTCCTATACATGGTGTGATACACCATTCCAAGTATATTCTTGTTTTCTTCTATCTTCCAAATTAAACTTGTTATGTGAAACTTAGTGATTAAAGCTCTCAAAAACTTGATGGCACACTTTATATTTCTTGCCCCTAATAAACTTGAACCATTGTGTCATCTATGTTGTATATGCTTGCACTTATACGTTGGAATTAGCAGAATCGTGCTGTCACGGGGAACGCTTTTAACATTGCGCATGTACTTTGTACACAGTTGATATCATGCTCTTTTGTCTATGGATGTCGCCGGTGTGAAATAAAAGGGGAGCTTGTAAGTCCATGGAGTTATGTATGTGTGTTAGAGAAACGCATGGGACGCTAGCCTAAGCCATGCCTAATCATGGTGGAAACTTGCAGCATCACCATAATGACATCTATGAAGCTTTCTTCTTATAAAAAAAGAGAGACATATTGAGAAAAGAGGAAAGAGAGAAAAAGCACCATATTACCATGGTAAATAAGAAGATTGCTGAGATACTCATTGTCTGCTTGCCTTGTCATTTTGGTTATGGGATAGCTCATGTACCATGTGCAAGGGGTACCCTGTTGGCGGTTCTCTATGATACACATGTGCTTACTATGACAAGAACTTACAGGTGACTAAAGTTGAGTAGCATGAGGAGTGGCCCTCGTATTTAAGGGACATGAGATTGCCAACTTATACTTTGTCAAGCATAAACTCCATAGTTTGTTCACTTTAACCTTAATCACTTCAAGATGCTTATGATAGGGGCAATGAGAGATGAAAGCTAACAAGTACCATAATTTTTGCAAGCTCTTTTTGAGACTTGAAATCCCTTCTTCCCTTTATGAAGGGCCTTTCTTCCACCATTATATGAAGTCTCCACCTTCTACCTTTAGGCACCAGTTAAGAGAGCATAGTTTCCATTCTTAGTTCTATGTGCATTGTCCCAAAACTTATTGATTGATGCATATTGTTGATATTGCTTGTTCTTGTGCTATTTGTATCTAGTCACTCTTATGAACTTTGAAGGTGTCATATGCATCTATTTGCTACTATATGAGGGACAAGCTGAATGCCACTATGCCATGTTTTTTGTATGTGAAACAAACAAATGTTTTTAATGCATGTTATTCATGATCTTTGTTTGTAGCCTTTCATGTTGCATGCATAGTTACTTTGTCTTACTGTTAGAACTCCATCTTTCATGCTCATGTTTAGAGTTCTTTGATCCCAGCTTTCAAAGCTTGCAAATGGTTTGATCTTGATTTTGATGGTGCATGTCACCTCAAAAATTATTCTTTTATCACTTACCTACTCGAGGACGAGCAGGAGTTAAGCTTGGGGATGCTTGATACGTCGGAAACGTATCTATAATTTTTATGTTCCATGCTTGTTTAGTATCTACTTTGCTTTGCTTTGTCTACACTTTGAGGTGTTTTTATATGTTTTTTGGTACTAACCTATTAATAAGATTCCACAGTGCCAGTTGCATGTTTTCTTTTGTTTTTGGTTCCAGAAAAGCTAGTAAGGAAATATTCTCTGAATTGGACGGGACAAAATCCAAAGTCAATATTTCACCGAGGAGAACACGGAGTCTAGAAGAGAGTCGGAGGGGAGCCATAGGGCGGCCGCACCCCCAGGCGCGGGCCCACCCTAGGTCACGCCTGGGCAGGGTGTGGGCCCCCTGGCCGCCCTCCTTCCTCGCCTGTTCGCCTATAATAAGCCCCCGATGCCTAAACCCTAAGTACCCGATCAATATTCCAGGAAACCCTCTGTAGCCGCCGCCACCATCGTCCCTAGATCGGGGGATCTGAAGCTCTTTCTGGCACCCTGCCGGAGGGGAGATCATCCCGGAGGCCTTTTTCTTCATCATGCCAGCCTCCGGTATGAAGCGTGAGTAGTTCCACCTTGGACTACGGGTCCATGTAGTAGCTAGATAGTTGTATCTCCTCCTTTGTTCTTTCATGTCTAGATCTTGTGAGCTCCATTCATGATCAAGATCTCATCTATTTGTAAGCATGCATGTTGTGTTTGCGAGGATCTGATGGATATTGAGATTGCTATGCCAGATTGATTAATGGTTTTGTCTTATTGATTCTATCATGTCTGTGTTGTTTGTGATCTTGCATGCTCTCCGTTGTTAGTAGCTATCTTGGCCAAGTAGTTGCTAGTGACTCCAAGAGAGGGTATTTATGCTCGATAGTGGGTTCATGCCTCTATTTAATCTAAGGAAAGTGACAGAAATCTCTAAGGTTGTAGATGTGCTATTGCCACTAGGGATAAAACAACGGTCTCTTGTTCATGGAACAAGTGGATTGTTTACCTTACACACTTTGCTTAAAGCAGTTGTCTGTTGCTTGCAACTTAATACTGGAGGGGGTTCGGATGATAACCCAAAGGTGGACTTCTAGTCATAGATGCAGTTGGATGGCGGTCTATGTATCTTGTTGTATTGCCCAATCGAATCTCATAGGATCATGATGTCTAGTATTTCATTGTTATGCCTTGCTGAGTCCTGTCAATTGCCCGGCTGTAATTTGTTTACCCACCATGACATGTTTGTTTATCTAAGGAGAACACCTCTAGTGAACTATGGACACCGGTCCAATCTTTACCATTGATACATCTTCCACTGTTACTGTTTACTTGTTGCAAACCACCATCATCTTCCACACCATACTGTTAATCCTTTATTACAGCAACCGGTGAGATTGACAACCTCACTGATCGTTGGGCAAAAGTCTTGAGTTTGTGTTGTGCATGTCTCCAAGTTGCTTGCAACACCTTTGAGACGTTTCCTTCCTCCTACTGGTTCGATAACCTCGGTTTCTAACGGAGGGAAAACTTGCTGCTATGCTGCATCACACCTTGCTCTTGGGGTTTCCCGATGAAGCGCTTCCATGTTGATACAACGCCGTCACTACACACCTTGGAGATGGTTCATTTAACCCTCCAGCGCGAGATGCTACTGGATGAGGAGGTTGGCGTTGTGCACAAAGGGCTACAGGAAAAACAAAACAAAAACGATGAATAAAAGGCTCGGGGGCTCCCCCCGCAAAGCAAAAGACCAACAGGTCAGACAAAAAGGACTCGGGGGGCTCCCCCATGGAATAAAAAAGGCAACACTTACATGTCAGGTGTGGACTCCGAAGGTTCGCATGCTGCCTTCCAAGTTACGACTGCCCTCGCCTCCCGCCTAACGGGGTTCGGGTCATCGTCCTCGGAGTCGGCCACCACCTGGGGAATAGAATTTATAAGCTTCGATTCCGCCATAACTTCTTGAGTGTCCCCGTCAAGGGACTCCTCCGAAGAATTGCTGCAAGCAACTATCATATCAGCAACAACTAACACTACGCAGACGAACAATAGAAAAAATACTCAAGAAGAATGACTTACGACTCAATGTCCGACAAATTAAAGACACGAGCTGCCTTCTCCTTCTTATTCTTGGCCGGCGGCTGCGGAGCCACCGCCTGAAGGGGCATGGCAGGATAAGGCGCATACGACGTGCCTTCGTCCTCACCGTGCTGCTCGAGGAACGAAGGACCTCTGGGAGTGGGTGGTGTAGACCCATCCGAAGATTCGCTCCGGGAGCGCTTTTGGGTCCGCCCTTCGCTCGGCTCGGGGGCCTCCAAGGTAGGAGATTGCACCAGGGGAAGCTCGAATTCAGAATCTACAACTTCATTATCCGACGCAATCGGCAATTTCTCAGGTAGAGGGGGCATCATCCCAGCTACCTTGAGATCCTGCAAACAAAAGAAACAAGAAAACAGGATTAGTGGCAATAACAAACAACAAAGTACTCAAAGAAACGCAACACGCAAGCTACAAGTTTCCTCCTGTGGAACCGCCTTTTTGGCTCTGAACGGGGGGGTCAAGGATTTCTCCGGGAGGTCCTCATCGGCCTTGAACTTCAGCAGGGGCCGAAGAGCTCTATCAAGGTCACCTGAAGACAGCTCCTCAAGTGAAACCCTCGTCGGATTGTTGCGGCCAGCATACAGAAACATCGGATGCGCCCTCGCTTGGAGCGGCTGCACCCGATGCTTGAGAAAGGTGTGGATGATATCCACAGCATTGACCTCCTTGTCGACCACCAGCTGGAGCGCCTCCACACGATGGTAGAGCTCCTCCACCTTCGTTGTTTCACCCTCCAAGACGTGGTTCTTCCACGGCCTCTTCGGGATGATCGTTTGGGTCAAGTCGAAAGGGGAGAGACCATATTCTTGTATATCCAATTTAGCGTCACGGATATAGAACCAATTCTTCCGCCAATATTGGACGGATTCGCACATGGAAAAGGAGAAAAACAAGATGGAAGAGCGAATGGAGATGATGCAGCCACCGAGCGGGTAAACACCGCCGGTGCCGGACTGCCTCTTCACGGAATAGAGCTTCCGGAAGAGGCCAAAGTGCGGCTCGATACCAAGCTAGCACTCGCAAAGATTGATAAAACAAGCAATGTGGAGAAGAGAATTGGGAGACAGATGGTGCAAATGAATCCCGTAGAAAAATAGGAGTCCACGAAAGAAAGCGTGGACAGGAAGAGAAAGACCGCGGACAACAAAAGCATAGAACATCACCTGAAACCCTTCGGGTGGGAGTGGGATTACCTCGTCGCCGGGAAGGATGGCGCCCTCCTTGTTCTTGGGGATCAGCCCAGCATCGCTCAGCTTGCGCATATCCCCATCGCGCATGTACGTGCGCTTCCACCCGTTGTTAGTAGAGCGGGCCGTAGAGGCGAGCTTCTTGCCACCGCCGGTGGAGCTCGAACCAGCTCTAGTAGTCGTCTTCTTTTGCTTTCCCATCTTGTAGCGGCGATGGTGGCGGTGCGAGCGCAAGAATGAAGAGGGAAAAGTGTGCAGAATGTCCAGTGCGCAACGGAGGGCAGCGAAGCTCGCGAAAATGGAGGCAAAGATGAACAAATGGCGAAGGGTAAAAGAGAAATCATTGTTTCCCTATGGTATAAAAGGAAGAGGAAGATGCATACGATCTGTCGATCGAGAAGCCCTAGCGTACCACTCAAATCCTACCATACACGTGTCAGCACCGCAACGAACCATCGCCAACACGCCGTCCAATATGCACGGAAGCCGAGGAGACTTCATAATTTTCGCCACGTCTACGCGTGACTAGTCAACTTCAAGTCAGGTAGTGGGACCCATGATCGTCTCGTCGCATCACCTCTGCTATCGCAGACGGTTGAGATCACCAATCGTCAGCACTGACGTTATCAAGGCAAGGCCAGCAACGGCTCGAAGATTTCGGCTGATCATACAAGTACTTAATCGGATCTACGATTCGAGAAACTACTCGAGGGCTACTCCTATCAGGAGCGCTGGCCACGCACCTGAGAAATGACTAAGGTAACTACACCTCGAAATTATCTTCGAGTCCTACGTCGAGTCTGCGAATCCACTACGGACTCAGGGGCTACTCCCATAGGGAGCGTTGGTTGAGCATCCTAAAAAATTGTGTCCTTTGGACTTACACTGAAAATAACCAAACTAAAGTCTCTGCTCGAGTCTACGACTCAAACAGACACTTGGGGGATACTCCCATAGGGAGTGCTGGCCGTGCACCCTATGAAGTTTTCGACTGCGACCCTTCAGATCAAAATAAAACAAAATAATGTTGGCAACATTGCCCAAACCAACGCTAAGTGAGAATAAGTCTCCTTGGTCACCCGAGACACCTCCATGGTGACAAAACTTCGGATGCCGTGTCTGCGACGCAAAGATAAGCCCTACAGATACCATCTGATGGCCTGGTAATGCACCTAACTGCGCTCTACCAGTAAACTTCCATGTCAACAGGCATGATGAAAATCCCGACGGACGTGTTGGGTACATCACTTGAAAATCACTAGGATTCGACTCCTATAAGACCACAACGGCCTGAGTTGGATCACACCAGCAATTGTTCCAAATTCGAGTCCGGGGACTCGAGTTTGATGAAGATCATGTTGTTTTGTCCTATGACAGTTAACTGGCCCTGATCTGTCGGGTAAGCCAGGCACACGTATCAACAATCCCTATGAACTAAACATTTATCCTTATAAAAACAGGCTCAAATTGCACCCGAAAATATTGTAGAGTCTCTAGCCGAATCTATGATTTGACTGAACACTCGGGGGCTACTGACGTGGATATACCCCACGGGTACATGACATTGGTATACCTGGTCCATCCCAAGGAAGGCCCACGCAAGGACACGCAGCCCATGAAGACTTCGGGTGGACCAAGCCCATGGTGGTTTCGAGTCCTTGGAGAACAAGTCTAGATTAGACAGAATTTCAAAGGGTATCAACCGTAATTTGTAATCGACTCGACCTTAGCCCGGAACCTGCCTATCTATATAAGGTCCAGGAGGGTACGGCGAGAAGGATCTCTCTCGACACCGCATACGCACCTCACGCCAGATTGCATCTGCGCACCCCTGTAACTTTCGGTTCCGCCGTACTCAAAGAGCAGACAAGCAGGAGTAGCGTTTTCTCTCTAGGGGCCTGAACCTGGGGAAACCTCATGCCCCTGTGTTTCTTGTCTGTTAACCATTTCGCGACTTCCAGCATTCCCATCTTCTCCAAAACCCAAGTCCATAACAATGGGCATTGACGAGATCGAACCTCGTCATTACCCTCCAAGATTTAATTTATTAAATAGTGAGTAAGGCATGGCACTAACACCTACTCCTAAATCACAAAGAGCATTAAAAATATTTGTTTTTTCGATTGAGCAAGATATAGTCGGTATACCTGGATCCCCAAGCTTAGCATACAGCTTATCACCAAAGCTTGTCATCACTGCTACAGTCTTAGTTACCTTCTTTTTTCTACTAAGAATATCTCGCATGAATGTTTTATAAGTAGGAACTTGAATTGCATTAGCTAAAGGAAATTCTAAACGGAGGTTTCCAAGGGCTTCACCAAAACAATCATAAATAGCTTTATCCGGTTCATACTGAACTTGATTAGGATACGAAACTTTCTTTCTTGTTGGAGTTACCTTTTCTTTTACCTTTGCTATTGGTTCAACATCCTTTTTATTCTTCTTATTTGCTGAGGATTTTTGCTTTTTGATATGCTTCTCACTCGGAGAAATAACCTGTTCTTCTTGTTCCTTTCTAAGCTCGATCTCCTCCCTTGAATCAATTGTCTTAGCATCTGAATCATACGGTTTATCCTTGTCTCCTGTCTCTTCTTCTTTGTCTTCATTGGGAGTTTCATGTCCTTCTTTCTAAGCTTCATAATCAATATCATCTTGTGGATCGACAAGGTTCTATTCTTCTTGAATCATTTCTTGAGTCTCTCTTACCTTACGAGACTTCTCTTCTTGATACCAAGGTGGCCCTTGTGGTTCCTGTGTCTCTGTTCCACATCTAGTAAAAATGTTAGTAGAGACAGTATTGCAATTGAAATTTTTTGTTCTAAAATTAAAGCTTGAGTTTTAGCTATCTGATCACATTGAGTTTTGACCATACTCAAGTATTTATCTAAATGCCTAGTGGTGTTTCCTAAATCATCGAAAACTTTGGTTAACTATTTTATGTTCTTTTCTTGATTCATTAGACGTTTATAATATTTTTCTCGAAAGTGATTTTGTTAAAATCTAAACTTTTGCATCATAAGATTAATTTCATATTCTATAACATAACTTTGAAGAACATCAACTTTATTTCCTTCAACAAGTTTCGAAGCTATTCCTTTTTCTTCCATGGTCTTTTTGACTTTTGGCATAAGTTTTTGGGGTATTTGAAACATAAATTTTAGTGGCTTAACATCCTTAACATGGTTAAACTGCTTATCATTGAAGGATCTTACCTCAAAAAGCTTTATGCACTCTAGCAATGTTAAGTTGCTAATAGCTCCCCTGTAGATAAGTCAATCATATCTTTTGGATCTTCATTAAGTCAATTAAAGAAGTATTGAATAATTAAATGTTCTTGAAAGCCATGATTTTGTACTTTTATTATCATTCCATAAAATCTATTTCATGCTTGGTAAAAGTTCTCCCCAATTCCTTGAAGAAAATTTGTAATGCTAAATTTAATTTGCATGATTTTAGTGAATGAACAATATTTATGCATGAACTCTCGGATGCAATCTTCCTAAGATTTTATAGTGTTATTGGGTAATGATTGCAACCAAGTAAAAGCATTCTCTTTTAAGGACCAGCGAAAAAGTTTGAGAAGTACAAACTCTATTGGTAGATTAGCTGGTTTAAGAGTAGCACAAAGGTCATGGACCTTTGTCAAATGATCACTAGGATCTTCATCTTCTTTCCCTACGAAAGAAATTTCTTTCATCATATAGATTAGCTCAGGATATATCTCAAATTCTTCAGTTTCTAGATCAGGGTAAAGAATAGGCATTTTTCTCAGGTGCCTAGATGGATTCCCATATTCTCCCAATAATTGTTCATGCTTTTCGGCCCCTGGGTAATGGTCAAGTCTGGCATTAAAGGAATCAAACTATTCATGTCTATAGTACGTGAATTAGAAAATCTTTCAATAAATTCTAGGCGTATTTCGATTGGAATACAATCAATATCAGGAGGTAAATAAGTTCTACCTGAACGAGTGGTACCTCTGTCTTCAACAGGGATCATGGATGGTACAAATACTTACAAATGTCAAGAAACAAACACTTAGCACATATCGCCCCGGCAACGTCGCCAGAAAATATCTTGATGATGGCCTGCAAGTGCATAGGTTCATCAGAGCATGTTTTCATGGAAATATTAATTCTAGTTTTTATATCGATCCCAAAAAGCAGATTCAGTAAATATTTTTATGCAGCATTTCTGTCACACCCAAGGTGTCATAGTCTTGAATGAATTGACTGCAAGTGTTGGAGGTGGAAAGTGATGAGTGAATAATTGAGGAAACTTGAGTAAAGGTAGATGCGAAAAGTAAATAACATAAAAGTAAGAAGACGATGAAAGTGTTTGGAGTTCCTATATATGAGAATTTAGGCGCGGAGAGAAACAGTTCATGATCATAGTGAATGTGCCAAATGGATTAAATTAGATAAGTTATTGTGATACTTCATATTCATAAGTGAGTAGGCAAGCAACCCATATACCGACTAGGAGTCCTCATGGAAAATTTCTCCTTGTACCAATGATCCATCTGCCTGTTACCACAGTAATGGTTAGTACATTAATTAAGGTCTTTTGATCGGATCAAGGATTTAATCTGGATGGTTCCTCGTTTATCCTCGAGTAATACTAGCTTCTCATTGATATCGACCGTGTCACTCGGGGGGTCGCTGATTCCCTAGTAAACAAGTTCCTATATATGAGATCTTGAGATCATGTTATCTGGGCCTTTAAATTAGACAACAAGCATTAGGCAAACATAGATATTCATTCTCACATTATAATAATCATGACAACAATCACAAATGGATGGAAACAAGGGAGGAACATCAAATCTCACCAATCCCCTACCTCTCCCATGCCTAGGGGGATTTACTCAGACATGAGAGGAAGATAGATCAAAGGCATAATAATATTGCAAAGGAAAATCGTCTTAATTTTACCATAGCAAGCCACAATACCGTTTGGAGATCAAATCAAATACAAATCAAGACAAGATCAAAGTATGAAATCCTAATCTTACAAGTGACAATCTCTCTCTTTCTCTCTACAAGTGGGAATGATGGTGGAGTGAACGGATTAGAGGCTACAGAACTTTGAAGAATGAGGTGATGTTCTTCTCCTCCTTTAGATCTAATCTCCCCTCTTGTGGAATGGTTTGTGATGATTGTGTTCTGTTTTTATTCTCACCCCCAATACATAAGTTGCTTGTATTGATATGACAAAGGCGCTGGAGTGTCGTATGGCCAGGCGGTATGGGCGCGCTCCGTCTGTACCAGTGGTCGTTACGTGCCCTGGGCGCCTCTAATGAAGGGGGCTTAAATTGGGGATTTTCTTCTTTAGTTGTAAATAGCCCATAAATGCTCCAAGATCTTCCATAAATGTTTATTACCTAAAAATCATCACAAGAAACCAAGGTTTAGCTAATTCATGATGTTAACATTAGTTCAAAGATAAAATCTAATGAAACCTAGCAAAAACCAAAGAAAAATCATCAGTAAAAAGTGTCAAAATTTGGAGCTATCATGAAGCAAGAACCAGCATTGGATTAGGAAAGCATTAGGGTTTACCCCGTAACTGTAACCAACCCAGATCGACACCCGAGATCCAGCCTCCAATATAAAGGCTATGAGGGGCCGACGGGAGGCTCTCTCTCTCAAACTCATTGAAATCCGTGTCGTGGTGGTGTCACGGCAGATGCCATGGGTAGGTTTAAGTTGGGGGCCGAATGGGTGCTTGTGGTCACCGGGGAGGGTGTGCACTGTCTTGCCATGCACGAAGAACAAGATGAACTCTCCACACTTAGGAATTTTATTGATGCTCGAGGTTACAAGTGCTCCTTGAGTTGTATCAACTAGTGTTCTAACTAGCTCCCTACTTGGTCCAACCTCCTTCTACCACAGCTATGCCCCTCCTTATATAGGCGGTGCTAGCTAGGTTACACCCCTTTGGGTTCTAGGGTTACTATTTGGATCTTGGTCCCTACTATGCGGGTCGGGTCATGGGCTTGCCCTAAGCCCAATGGCCCAGTCCACAAAGCTAGACAGCTAATGGACTTCTGGTATGTCGCCTCCTGTCCCTTTTGGCGTCATGAAGTAACTTTGTACGTCAGCCCTTGCTTTGGGCGTCACCCGGATCCTTTTGTGTCACTCGGCGTCGCCCTTCTCTTTTGATCATGCTTTACCATGGTCCCTCCTAAACCTCATTCGGAAAGGTGCCACGCGTCCTATCTGACTTGGCCCTTCCTTGGGAGACTCGGCTCATTGGTTCCTGCAAGATTAACAACTTTGTCCTATATGGGCCGACACTGTTTCTTTGTCGGACACATACGATCCTCTTACCCGGCCGTACTTACTCGGCCTGGTTCTTTCTTCACTCGGCGTAAGCCAAGCTGGGCTGTGTTTTACCCCTTGTGACCCTACCGGGGGTTATCCCCCCGACATTAGTCCCCGAAGATAGTGAGGTCTACCAGTTATAGCTATTAGGCGTCTCCAGGTTC
This sequence comes from Avena longiglumis, assembly GCA_030063025.1. Taxonomy (NCBI): domain Eukaryota; kingdom Viridiplantae; phylum Streptophyta; class Magnoliopsida; order Poales; family Poaceae; genus Avena; species Avena longiglumis. The sequence continues at coordinate 163,136,804 of CP125973.1, forward strand.
CTTTAATGTAATTGGAACTTTTTCTTTTCTCCTTATTCTTCGCTTATGGAGCACTTTTTAGCACGATTTTGCATTTTGTCGAGTCTGTCTGACAGTTTCTGGGTCTGTTCTTTGACTTTCTGGCTCGTTTTCGCCTCGTGCCGAGTCATTTTGGCCAATTCTGAGTCATTTTAGGCGTGCCTCAGTCACTGACAGCTGGTAATCATGGTAACTTTCCTCAAATTTTGTTCCAAGCCCTGACCGCACGGTGACGGCTGTGTAGTTATTCCCCGTCACTGTGGCAGTCCCATCGGTCTGCGCCCCTTGTCCTTCCTTTCGTGACGTGGCAGGGGATTCTTTCGTGTATTGTTGCCACGTGGCGCCCGCTGATTGGCTCACTCGCCGGGTACACGGCCACACGCTGGCCGCACGGCGCAAGGGGATCCCACGATTGGGGTTTTTACTGCCCTTAAGTAGGGGTGAGGGGGTTACAACTCCCCTTGTCCGTTCAGTTTCCCCCTGCTTCTTCTTCTTCCTTGCGCCTCCAAAATCAAACTCCCTCCTCTGCGGTTCTTCTTGCTTTCTGCTCTTGCCTTGCGATTGCCATTTTCCTCTTCTTATTCCACTATGGGTTCTTGTTCTTCCAAACCTCTTCCAAGGGCGGAGGAGATTGAGTCCAGGAGGATCATGGGCCTGCAGCCAGTCTTGATGGGGCCGAGCAGGAGGTTCCACGCGGCTGAGGGCTAGGAGGGTTCAGAGGTCTCCACCGAGGAGGTCGAATGGCTCCGCTCCACCAGGCGCATCCCGCTCCAGGTTGACTGCCGTCTTCCCGCCGGTGAGATCTCCCCCAAACCCGATGCCAATGAGCAGGTGGTTTTCCTTTCTCATTTTGAGCGAGGTTTCCGTATGCCAGTGAGCAGTTTCTTTTCTTCGTTTCTTTCCACTTTCCATATCCAGACCCATCATCTCCCTGCCAACGCGATTGGCTCCCTTTCCTACTTCATTTCTGCTTGCGAGGCCTATTTTGGCATTTGGCCTACAGTTCTTCTGTGGGCCAAATATTTTAGCTTTAGGGTGCAAGTTGTCCCTCAGCCTGGCGCTCCCCGAGCCGAGAAGAAACCGACTCGGTGCGGTGCCGCTAGCATCACACCTAGGAGAGACTCCATCTTTCCCCGGGTTACTGGCCTTGACTCTTGCAAGAAATGGCATAGGACCTTCTATGTCAAAAACAGCGGAGCCACCGATAACATCCGACTCCCCCCTTTCTCGTACGAGGTCCCCAGCAAGAAGTTCTGGCAGCTTGACCCGTGCGACCAAGACGCTGCGGTGAATGAGGCCAATGTGATCTTGGAAAGGTTGCTGTCACCGGATGAGAACTTTGATCTCGCCGACACGTACCTCATGTGCACCTTCATCTCTCGCCAGGTAAGCCCTATCCAAGCCAGGATCCACAAGATGTGCTTCATGAGTGGCTCCCATGACCCCACTCAGCACTCCACGAAGGAGCTTACCCATGATTTCGTGGCTCGCCGAGTAAGATCGATCTTCAAACTGAACTTGGCGGATGATTGGGCTTGGAGATATCCTCCGTTTAGCCGGGTCAAGCATGTCCCCTGGGTAAGTTTTCGAGTCACTTTCATTGCCGAGTCAGCTTTAGCTTGTTTGCTACTCTCAATCTAGTTTTCGATACTTATCATGTTTGCCTCTTGCAGAACCTTGTTCACCAGGTTGATGACAGTATTGTCCCTCCTAGCACTTACAACGAGGATCGCTCCGACTCCGACGAAGTCGAGTATGACTTGGAGTGATTCATGCCTATTCCGCATGCGGCTGCTGCTTTACTTCGGGTAAGAGTCAATCTCGAAACCCCTTACAAGATTGGTCTGACGATGATTAGGATGATGATTGTAAGATTTTGGAGGTACTTGCCTTGTGACCTTAGCCCTCTAACTTATTCGAGTAAGCCTGTTATTTACTTATGCAGCCCGTCAGGTACATGACACTCCACCTCTCGTCGTGGGCGGAGTCGGCAAAATCCCCGTCGCCAAGCCGAATAAGCGACGTGGGACCTCCTCTAGTACTCAGCCAGCCAAGAAGAGCAAAGCTACTCTTGCTGCTCCTGCTGCTGCCACGCTGGCTGAGACTCGCAAAGCTGCTGGGCACCGAGTCACACGTCGCCCACCGCGCGATCCGGTTGTCATGGGTAAGCTTTTGTGTTCTGCTTACGTTAGATTTTTCCTTCGTGTGCGCTACTACTGTTTTCTTATGCGCATCTTTTTGTTTTCAGCGTTGCGCCTCTGTCGGCTAACCAGGCTGCCCCTAGCATCGCCTCGCCGCTAAGGCCTGCACCTGCTCCGACTGACTCTATGGTGCAGAAACCCGTCCGAGTCAAGGCTCCCACCGTTGAGGCTCGTGCTTCTCAGTGTCAGTCACACCCGGTGGCGCACCCGGCGGAGAAGACTCGGCCCAATACCCCTGGTGCTGGCCAGGAACAACTTCCCGATCTTGGTGCCGGCAATTCTGGCGCCGAGAAAGCCTCCACCACCAGTTCCTCTGGCACCAGCCCACAAGCTGGTGCGCATGAACAACTTTCTGATCTTGGTGCCAGCGATTTTGCTGAGCCCAGTCAGTCGGCTCCCTTTCTTCTCCCAACAAATCTGCTCACTTTCCTCTTCTGTCAAAGAACCAGACCCGGCCTATGGCTCCTGGTCCGACTTGCATATTATCCGGCAAGACCACCTCCACCAAACAAACAACTTCGGTTTGCGCTCCAGGCTCCGCTCCACAGATCCGGCCTAGCGCACCAACAACAATGCTCATCCCAATGGGTAAACCGAGCGGATCTATGGCTGTCGGGTCAGGTGATGGCTCTAAAGTTGTTACCCTTCATACCAGTGCTGCTGCAACCCGCGCTAATGTGGGAACTACCCTGAAGAAGGGGCAAGTTCTCACTCGGAAGCTCAGGGGGAATGGCCTTGGCTCCACTGAGCCTTATGCTGTGGCGTGGAATGCAGCTGGTGAGCAAGAGATCAGCACCCGCGCTGGCAAGAAGCTGAACCTGGGCCCCAGGGCCGTTTCTGACATGACCCAGAAGGCCATCACCTTAATGGCTCGTACGGATGAAGTGAACAAGGTAAATAATTTTTCTACTCTTTTGTGTTGATGAGTATTTCTGTTATACATATCACCTAGTCCCCGAGGTTACTGCCAAATGTGGAACTTATTCGGCTGTAAGATCTAAGCAATAACTCAGTCTTTTATTTCCTTATGCCAAGCTCGTATGTTAGACTTTTGATCCCTAGTCCCCGAGGTTACTGATGAATGAGGAACTTATTCGGCTGTAAGCTCTAAGACAGGAGTCACTATTTATTCGGCTTCGAGCTTGACTCTTCCATTTATTCATTGTCCTTTTCCTTTGTGCAGCTTACGCATAATGAGCGCACCAAGGTGCATCAAGCTCTCCTCCTTGGGCATCACAAGCTCGAACTTGCTTATGATAAGCTGCAAATTGAGACTCAAGGCCAAGGTAATCTTCTTACTCGCCATATCTGTATCCGGTGTATCTTTCTTTGCTTCATTTTCTTAGTCTTTTCTCGATGTTTCCCCATAGCTTCTGCCTAGTCCACCATCGATGCGCTCCACTCGCAGATCAGCGAGACGGAGAGTAAGTTCTTAGCCTTCCTCATGTTGTTTTGTGTTCATGCCATTCTCTTGCCTCATTATCCTGACGGATCAAGATAGTTCTATTGCTGCTGACGAGTAATTTGTTCTGAATAAGCAGAGAATCACCAAGCCAAACTCTAGAAGGAGCGAGACGAGGTGACCCGGCTGAAAAAGTTGATGGCCGACATGGAGCAAAAGCATCTTGCCAAGGTGAAGGGGCTGAAGGAGGAGCTTGCCGAGAAAGATGGCCAGCATGCCGCCAGCGCCGAGAAGACCAAGGAGCTGCTCAAAGAAGTCGAGTCGGCGGTTGAGTTGGCTAACATGGATCTCGACGCGCTCCAAGCCAAGGCCAAGGCTTGGCAAAGCAAACTCGGCGCCATCAACTCTTTTATCGGTAGTGAGTTCTTACCCTTTTTGTATTGTGCTTTCTGTTCTTGACTTTGTCATACTCTTTGTTACTTTGCTAATATTCTCTTTTTTCTTATAGAGAATTTTCCCGAGGCCAATATGTTCGCCATTCTGGCCATGAAGAAGGTGAGAGCCGAGTCTGGTGCTCCGGCTGATGGTGAGGTGAGTAACGACGAGCATCTCGAAGCATTGTCGGAGCGCGTCAAGACCCTCAAGTCCTACAGATTGGACCTGCTCAAATCAGCCATTCATGTGTTCCGCATGCTCTGGCCAGATGAAGATGCACCTGCACTCATCGAGCCCCTTGCTGAAAGGCTGCTTCACACCGAGGACAGGCTGGATCAGTGGCGTGAGTCGGCCGGCCGAGCTGCAGCGGATAAGGCTCTTTCCTTCGTGCTCTCATGGTACGAGGACATCAATCTTGATGTGCTTGCACGCATAAGGGGGGGCGGAAAGTGGCTGAATGATCCTGAGTTGATCAAGAGACGCCAGGAGCGAGCCTATACCATGATCGAGTATACAATGGTGCACGCTTGGTGCGACGGGCCCAGCTTCCTCGACCTTGGTGAACCACTTGTCGAAGTTGCTGATGAAGAGGGTGCCGACAGCGAAGCCACCGAGTTGGACGATCCTGAAGACTCGGCGACTAATGCCCCTGACTCGGCAGATGCTCCAAGCGATGCTCCTAGCTCCAAAACTGCTCCTCCGAGTCCTATTGCTTCTTAGACTGAATAGGAAAAATACTTGAAATTTTATGAGATCCCCGGTATTCTGGGTAAAAATGTAATATACATTGCACTTATGTTTGGTTGTGTGCCTTTTGATAAGTCTTTAAATATCTTGTTATATTTTGAGTGTGAATCATCCAAGGGCAAGTCCCCGAGTCTCATTTTGCCGTTTAACCTTTCCTTGACTTTGTCTCTTGTCTACCTTTTTTGGCGTTCGACATTAGAGTCTCAAAGTACTAAGGATATAGTTATCGGGTATGAAAATTAGATCACTTGGCCGAGGATCATTCAACACACAATGCGATATAACCTGCAGTGGGTTAGGAAAAAGACATAGGGTCGACTCACGTTTCTCCTTGTACTTATCCGGCGTTCGTGTTTACTCGTCATGCACCCTTTCCTCTTGCTTGCCATGAAGCCGTGTTTTCGGACAACAGCATAGTCGAGGATTTGATTTTTTCCGAGTAAACACTACTTGTTCCGAGATAAGATTTGGGTGTTACGCCAGCCGACATAAAATAATTGAAATGATAAACATAAGGGGCAGTCCCCGAGTCAGTTTTTTCGAGTCATACCATTTTATTATCAGCACATATCCGGCACAAGCGTATGACATATGAGAGTTCGAGTGATACATGTGTTTCTTCTCCTAAGTGTAGAAGGGGCGAAGGAGTGCCACATTCCATGGCCTTTTGGTCACCTGCTCTGTCCGCTTTGTTCTTTTGTGCTTCACGAGCATCTATGAGATAATACGAATCATTGTGCAACGCTTTGCTTACAATGAATGGACCTTTACATGGGGGTGACAACTTATGCATTCCAGTTGTGCACTGCACTAGTCTTAGCACCATATCCCCTTCTCGAAAAACACGAGGTTGAACTTTTCGGCTATGGTAGCGTCGGAGATTTTGCTGATATATAGCGGATCTGGATAATGCCAGTTCCCTTGCTTCTTCGAGTAAGTCAACTCCATCTTCTCGGGACTCTTTTACCTTGGCTTCTGAGTATTGCCTTACTCTTGGCGAGTCATACTCTATTCGGCAGGCAAAACTGCTTCTGGCGTCCACCGTGGGGCCAGCAGCGGTGCTAGCTGGAGTTGTGATCCGGACGGGAAACTTCATCAACACCGGCGAGCGCGTTGTTTCTGGCGTGGTCCAGAGATTTGGTCTCTGTGACTATGTCAGAGACAATGCAGGGAGCTTCAGGGGGAAAACTCCCCCGCGCAACGGGATCTTCATCGGCTGGCGAAACAGGATCTACGGCGTCGGCGTCTCCGATGTTTATCCTCATCAGGTTGTTGTTGCGGGAACCACCTCGAGCGCGAGCAGTCCATCGAGAACGTCGGGCCCTGGCGTCGAGGTGATGGTCGCAGAGCGCAAGCGGCATTGGCGGGTCAGCGGAGAACCGCCAGGCACACAGCTCCGCCCAAGCAGATCACTGCGCAAACCGCTGAGGTAATTCCGCCGTGACAAACCCGGAGCTACATGACACCACCCCAAAGGCACCAAGAGTGAGAGGACCACCTCGAGAGACCAGAGAACATTCTTGAGCAACTATAGAGAACTTAACTACGCCTGTAGCGCCGATACTTGATCCGGCAAATGCTCAGGCAGAGTTAGAGGAAACCAGGCAAAAGGTGCTGGTAGAGGCCCAGAAAGTATCGGCCCTGAGGGAATCCTTGAACAGGACCCTGAGAGAATATGCAAAAGCTAACAAGCTTGATATCGCTCCCGGCGAGTGGACGAACTGAGATTAAGAGGAAAGAACCTCATGAGTGATATTAACAAAGAGCATGAAGCTCACAGAGCCGAATCGAGCGATTTGGGTTTGAGGTACAATACCCGGCGAAAACACGAGAGCGGCAAATGCTGCAGCATTGGAATTAGAAGGGTTAACAGAGAAGCTCGGCAAAAGCAGCAAGAAAGAGTGAATGAGCTGATGCGCATAGCGAACCAAAATGAGGAAATGCTCAGAGTTAACCGGCGAGACCGGGGCTTCACGGATGGTACATTCAGCAGGGGCAGCACCTGCTTTATCCGCCGCAGCGGCATCATCACCAGGAAACAACGCTAGAAAAGAAAAGGCAGTAACCTCAGGGAAGAGGAACAAGCAGATTGTCCCGTATGACCCGGCAATAGCGGGAAAGGCGAATGAGAGGCAATGCAAGCCGAGGTAATAGTGGGGAGAGAAACCACGGCCGTATAGAAAAGGACGGCGGGGGCCGAGGTAACGGGGAGTACGGCAGGAGAGAACCCGCAAGAGACAATCATGAAAACCAAACCCCGGCCGAAGTAAGGAGAGAAGTGCCGCTCAACCCGCAACCAAGACCTGAGCCTCGGCAGGAAAGAGAAGTGAGACCAGCTCGCTACAACCAGATAAATGAAAGGTATAATGATGGATATTCCGAGGTAGAATACGCGAATCAAGGTGGAAACAATCATTATGGAATGCAGGATAGAATCCTGTACAGGGATTTGCCAGCAAATGATGCAAGGGTAAAGTTAGATCGGTTATATCGGTCCGAGCTGTTGGAAGAGCAAGGTCCACCGGGTCCGGCGTGTTTTGGACCACGGATCATGGGCGAACCACCGGTACCAAATTTTCAGTTGGCAAGAGGCACAAAAACGTACAATGGAAGTACCAAGCCGCAAGACTGGTTAATCGATTATGCTACCGCAGTGAAAATAGCAGGTGGCAACTTGAGATGGGCGGTGCTGTATGTCCCAAGATGTTGGAAGGACCAGCCAGTATGGTTGAATAATCAACCAAAGCGGTATCAACGCTGGTTAGATTTTGAAGAGATGTTTGTCGGAACTTTACCAAAGACATACAAGAGACCGAATAGACCACAAGAACTAGCCATGTGCAAGCGAGGCCGAATGAAACAGATAGAGAGTTTTTAACTCGGTGGTGTAACCTAAGAAATTCATGTGAAGGAGTTATTGAATGCAGCGATCGCTTGGTTCGCGCAAGGCTGCCGTTATGGCGGTGTCTTTGTAACAACGCTGCGAGAGATATGCCAACCACCGCGTAAACTATCGAATAGCGGACTCCTATGCTTTGGGTGATCCAACCCAACCAGAGTTAATGTCGGCGGATCATCGTGAGCAGCAAGACCAATACACGAGAATTGGCGGATCATCTAGGCGTGATTTTAGAGGAAGAAGAAGAGAGGAGGCGGATTATAGATATAATTCGCCCAGTGGCAGCTGTGGCCCAAGAACAGCCGAGTCACGGAGTAACTCAACGGCAGAAAAATGGACCTCAACAGTGGACCGCAAGAAATGACGGAAAAAGGCAATGGACCCCAGAGCAAAAGAAGCAATGGCAAGAGAAGCCGAAGTATACATTTGAATCCATGTTGGACCAGCCGTGTAAATTTCACACATCAAACCCATCTAGACCAGCCAATCACACAACCCGGCAATGTGCTTGGATGAAAAATGCGATGGGTAACCCGGCAGGAGTTCAAGCTCCCCATCAGATGCAACAGCAACATCAGCCGCAGTTAACTGGAGCAAATACGCAACAACTGATGCTGCCGCCCCCTCCTCCGAGGTATGATAACTCGGATCGGAGGGATGCGGTGCATCAAGTAATGAACCAGGGGCAGGACGGAAGGATAAATCCGGCAAATGCTGGACGCAATGATTACAGAGAACATCACCAGTCTTACTGCGTGTTCACAACAGAACAGCAGGACAAACAGAGTGTCAAATGGCGACATATGGAAGTAAATGCAGTTGTACCAGCAGTGCCAAGATACCAGCCATGGTCAGACCAGGAGATAACTTGGAGTATAAAAGATCACCCCAGAATAATGCCGAGTCCAGGATCATACGCACTTGTGTTGGATCCGACATTTGTGGGACCAAGCATCAATGTGAAATTCTCAAAAGTACTCATCGATAATGGAAGCGATATTAATATCATGTACAAAGATACCATGCACAAGCTCGGTATATCACGAGAACATCTTGCAATCCACAAGGACAATTTTCCATGGGATAGTGCCGGGGCTTTCATGTGAGCCCATTGGTAAAGTCCAGTGGGCGTCTTATTATTACAAGAGATAAGCTGCGAGCGAAAACTTGGAATTTGAGGTGGTTGATCTGGAAAGCTGTTATCATGCTCTACTCGACTGACCGATGGCCAAATTCATGAGCGATTGTCATATAGGTTATCTAAAGATGAAATTACCCGGACCACAAGGGGTGATAACGATTCTGGGGATTACAAGAAGTCAATGGAGTGTGCCTCGGCGGGTCAAATTTTGGCGAATCATTGGTCATAGCGAGAGAAAAGAAAAGGATTCAAGAGGTAGCAGCCCTCGCAGTCGGCACAATTAAGCACGCTTGCATTGGCCAACCCTCATGGCGTTTCTTTCCAACCAACCAAGGAGACGAAGAAAATTCAGATTGATGAGCAATTCCCGGCGCCTGTCACTATTGGTGCAGGTCTCGGCGCCAAATAGGAAGGCGAGCTCACCAACTTCCTCCGTGAGAATCGGGACATATTTGCATGGTCCACTCAAGACCTGCAAGGTGTGCCGAGGAGTTAGTGAGCACTCTTTAAACGTCGAGCCAGAGCACGGCCGGTGAAGCAACCTCTCCGCCGTCAAGAAGACAGGAGAAAAGTGATAGGAGATGAGATAGCTCGCTTCTCGCCGGGTTTATCATGGAGGTGCTTTATCCGGATTGGTTATCAAATCCGGTGCTAGTAGAAAAGAAGAAAGATGACCCTAATGTAGCCATTGTGTGGCGAATGTGTATTGACTACACTAACCTAAACAAGGCGTGTCCGAAAGATCCTTTTCCATTGCCTAGAATAGACCAAGTCATTGACTCGACGCTGGTTGTGAGTTGTTATCATTTGTAGCGTATTCGGTTTCCACGAGATACCGTTAAATCCGCCGATCAAATAAAGACTGCATTTATTACCCGTCACGGGCTTATTGTTATCGCATCGATGCCATTCGCCCGAGAAATGCGAACAACGTATCAAAGGTGCATGCAAAATGTTTACATGATCGGATAGGGAAAAATGTACAAGTATATGTGGATGATGTAGTCATCAAAACTAAGGAAAGCGAACCTTGCTAGAAGATATCGGCAAACTTTCGCGAACACGAGAAGGTTCGAATGAAACTCAACCGAGAAATGCACATTTGGCGTGCGTGGAAAACTACTCGGGTTCCTTGTGTCGGCCGAGGTATCGAGGCTAACCCGACGAAGATACGAGCAATAGAAAAATGGAATTGCCGAGGTGTTTGAATGATGTACAAAATTCACGGGTTGCCTCGCCGCTTAGTCGATTTGTATGTCGGCTAGGAGAAAAGGCATTGCCACTCTATCGGTGATGAGAAAGTCGGACAAATTCGGCTGGACTCCCCAGGCCGACATTGCGTTCCACGAGTTGAAAAAGATGCTAGTTACGGCACCCATTTTAGCTTCTCCATTATCGAAAGAACCTATGCTACTTTATATAGCGGCTACAAATCGAGTAGTTAGTATCTTGTGGTTGTAGTAGAACGGCTTGAAGAGGGTAAGTCAGTTCAGAGGCCAGTATATTATTTAAGCGAAGTATTATCCACTTCAAAGCAAAATTATCCACATTATCAGAAGATGGCCTATGGAGTATATATGTCGGCAAAAAAGCTTAAGCATTACTTTGAAGAGCATCCAATCGAGTAATATGTGAGGCACCCATAGCCGACATATTGAACAACAAGGACGCAAGTGGCGAATAGCAAAATGGGCAATCGAGTTATCACCGTATGCTCCACAATTTGATAGGAGAGATGCAATCAAATCTCGGTATCGTCACGACTTTCGTAGATTGGGCCGAGGTGCAATATGAGCCACCCTTGCCAGATCCAAATTCTTGGACAATGCACTTTGATGGTTCCAAACTAAGGAACGGTTTGGGCGCAGGAATAGTCTTGACCTCGCCTAAAAAGATCAATTGAAGTATGTCTTGCAAATACATTTTGCCGTCCAACAATGTCGCAGAATATGAAGCACTGGTCCATGGATTAAAAGTCGCAAAGAAATGGGAATCGCAGAATCCTATGCTACGGTGACTCGGATCGGTAGTACAAAAGTGTCGTGCACTTGGGATGCATTAGATGCTAACATGGCTTTATCTGATTCCATGTGCGTAAGATCGGTGGATATTTTGAAGGATGTGAATTCCACCACATACCCGAAGCGTAAAATGACGCCGACACATTGTCAAAATTAGGATCAACTCGGCAATCGATTCCGCCTGTATAGCCCTTGAGCACCTCAGAAACCGTCAATAAACCCATCACGTAATCCGAATCAATCTTTATCCTGAAGGTTCTGCAGAGAATCATACACCAATGGAGATAGATCCATGAAAATTGAACCCCTAAAGAGGGGACAGCAGTAATAGCGATCATGGAAAGGGCCGAGGTATGTATGTCGGCAGAGAGCATGGAGATGACGGTGAAATCACCGCAGAAAAACAGCACGACATGGGCGCAACCCATATTTTCGTACCTAAGAGCCTTGATATTGCCGAGTAATGAAGTATTAGCCGACAAACCGTCGGAAGAGCAAAGGCCTATACAATCATAAACAATGAGTTATATAAGAGAAGCGTAACGAACATATTGCGAAGTCGTGAGTCCCGCAGAAGGTCGAGATCCTTCTAGATATACACCAAGGAGAATGTGGGCACCATGCCTCGTCTCGCTTTAGTAGCCAAGGCATTCGTGCATGGATTCTTGTGTGGCGTTAAGAGAGGCGTAAGAGTTAGTCAAGAAATGCAATGGGTGTCGAGATATGCAACGAATACATATGCGTCGGCCGAGTTAAAAACAATACCCATTACTTGGCCATTTTCGTGTGGGGTTTAGACATGGTAGGACCTTTTAAGCGGCAAGAGGAGGAATGACCCACATCTTGGTCATGGTCGACAAGTTCACAAAATGGATTGAGGTAAAACCAATCAAAAAGTGTGATGGGCATACAGCGTGAAATTCCTCAAGGATATCATCTTGAGATACGGATACCCACAAAGATTATTACGGATAATGGCACGAACTTTGCGAAGGAGCTTTCGCTAGATTTTGCCAAGAGAAACACATAAGACGGATGTTGCCTCGTGGCTCACCCAAAGATCCAATGGGCAAGTCGAAGATCTAATGGGCTGGTTTTATCGTGAATAAAACCACGGCTAGTCGAACCATTGCAAAGGTCGGCAGGATGTTGGATTGAGGAATTACCAGCAGATTATGGAGCCTCGGGACTACTCGAACAGATCAACAGGTTACACACCATTCTTTTTGGTATATGGGGGCGTGCTTCCAATCGACATAATACATGACTCGCCAAGAGTTACTCAATATACATCTTGAGAGGTGAATGAAGTAGCCAGGCAAGATGCTGTAGACTTGTTGGAAGAAGCCCGAGAATTGACATTATCACGATCAGCCATTTATCAACAGAGCTTACGGCGGTATCACAGCCGGAAAGTGAATCCAAGGGTATTCAAAGAAGGAGATTTGGTACTCCGGTGCAACGCAACGGCGGCATGCACAAATTGTCACCCCATGGGAAGGACCATTTATCGTGAGCAAAGCATTGCACAACGATGCATACTATCGATTGACGCCCAATCACCGGAGAAGGCAAGGCAAACAAAAGCTGGCGAAAAGCAAGCCTCGAATGTGGCTTTACTTCGCCATTTTACTCAGAGGATTATGTCTCAAGGTCACCAATGATGTACTTGCACCTCGACACCCAGGCGGTGACTGGGGACCCGAATGTTATATTTATTTCATATCGTGTATAAACCTCGGCCTGGCGATTGCTCGGGACTGCCATATGTGATGTTATCTCATGTTTGATGTTTAAACCTCGGCACCCAGAGCAGTTGCTCGGGGACTGCCATATGTGATGTTATCTCATGTTTGATGTTTAAACTTCGGCACCCAGAGCAGTTACTCGGGGACTCCCATATGTGATGTTATCTCATATTTGATTTTTGGACCTCGGCACCCCGAGCAGTTACTCGGGGACTGCCATATGCAATGATTATTAAGTGTTATATGTTTAGGCCTTGGCATCCAGGGCAATAGCTCGGGGACTGCCGTATCTTATACTTATCTCTTTCGCGTTACACACTTGAACATTGGCGATCAGAGCAGTAACTCGGAGAGTGCAACATGTTATTTTCTTTTCATGTTACGAATATGCATCTTGGTGCCCAAAGCATTGACTCAGGAATTATCATAGGGTTGTCAAATTCATGGACACATAAACTTTAACACTTAAACCAACGACTCGGAAACTATGAGCCAGCAAGGCAAAAAAGTAAATCCTGAAGGATGAAGAAGTTATGAGCCAACAAGGCAAGAATTCGCACGAGCATTCACTTAACTAAGAGTCTCAAAGGCACATAGCAAAAGAACCTCGAATCATACGAGTTGATAAATTTTTTTCGTTTACATTGAACACCCGGCATACCAGGGATCACGAATAACTTAGGCATCGTTCGTTGGAGGAGGAACCACTTGATCAGGTGCGGGGCACTCCGAAGTAGGAGGAACTTCGACTGAGGTTACCTCACCTCTCACGACCAGGGAGTGACTTGGCGTATCACGGGTTGTTCAGAGCGTCGACGCTGTAGAATGCCGGTGCCTTTAGAGGAAGATCGTGCATCACCATTGCTATCGAGCTTGAGCTAGAGCTATTGGATGTGGCGAATCATCTTCACCTTCCCGCTCCAGTAATCATCACCCAAAGCATCTTCACCACGGCCTCTTCATCCGAATCGGGAGAAAACTCGGCCCTTCATTCCAAGTGTGCACATCGGCATACTCGACGAGCTGGAAAGCCCGAGCTTGTCAAGAGCAACAAAGGTGGGATCTTCAACCCACCGAGAGCCGGTCTTGATTCATCGTAATGTCAAGGGAGATATCTTCATACCATGACATGATTACGGAAGGGCCATGTCGGCACCAAGACGCCAGCAGATTCCCTCAAAGACTCAATCGCCTCTCGGATGCCTTCAACCGCCACCAATAACTTGACCTCGTCGATATCGGAGACCACGAGGTATTCGGCAGTGCATGATAAGCTTTGATAGCAGCTCCACCAAGTCCCGACCCATGATTTTCATCGGACCAACTGCAGACCAACAAAGAACCAAGAAATCCTCCATCGAGTATTCAAAATCAAGATTAGCTTCACCTCGACGAACGCGCAAGAACAGCTCTAGTACTCACAGGTTTGGACTCGGGAAGTGACCTCATAAAACATGGACATGTCAAAATAGTAGCGGCGACAAAAGAAAAATACAGTTCGGGGCCAAATAACTTACGATGGATATAGCCCATCATTATTTGAAGATCCTTAGCCCGATAGTTTTACTCTTCTCGAACGAGCAATTTCCTCGCTCAAACGCGAGTTTTAAGTTCGGCAGCTTTGAGGAGTTCTTTGTTCTTCTCGGATCCGTAGTCACCGACTCTTTTCCAAAGAGAATTCTTGATCAACCTTTTCTAGCTCGGATTTCGAGAGAGTTTGAGTGCATTCACCTCGGATCTCAAAGTAGTTATCTCATCATCCTTCTCTTGTAGTTCGCCGAATGAACTGTGCTTTGTTCTAAAAATGAAGCATCACGTCGGGCATGGGCATAATCTTGTTATGACGCTGCAAAGTCTTGCAACTCGGCTTTACCACAACCCAACGCAATAAGGAAACTCAGCATAGATACTAAAAGAAGAAGAAGCAAGGGAAAAACTAACCTCCAAGGACTTGACCTTCTTTTCAAGGCGGATATTGAGATTATTGATATTACCTATTCAGCAAGTAAGCCGCGCTCATGCAATTATATAAGAAAGTTGCGAATAAGGAAAAGAAACTATAAACTCACCAGCTTTCTTCGCGTGGCGTAACTTTCTCATATTTCTCTTCCAACTTGCGGTGCAAGAAGAGCAACCTCGAACTTCGGCGGTCCAAATCGGTCATGGGCAACCTAAGAAATGGAGCACAATGATAAAACAAAAGTTAGAAGCTATATGATCCGAATCAAGCAAAGCTTAATTCGGCTCTAGGTGGTGGAGATTCAAAGTATACAGATCCGAATCAAGCAAAGCTTAATTCGCTCTAGGTGGTTGGAGATTCAAAGTATACGGATCCGAATCAAGCAAAGCTTAATTCGCTCTAGGTGGTGGAGATTCAAAGTATACGAGATCCGAATCAAGCAAAGCTTAATTCGCCTCTAGGTGGAGATTCAGTATACGATCCGAATCAAGTAAAACTTAATTCAGATCTAGGTACGGAGATTCAAAGCTATACGGATCCGAATCAAGTAAAACTTAATTCAGATCTAGGTGGTCGAAATTCAAAGCTATACCGGATCCGAATCAAGTAAGACTTAATTCAGATCTAGGTGGTGGAGATTCAAAGCTATACTGATCCGAATCAAGTAAGACTTAATTCAGATCTAGGTGGTGGAGATTCAAAGCTATACGCATCCGAATCAAGTAAGACTTAATTCAGATCTAGGTGGTGAGATTCAAAGCTATACCATCCGAATCAAGTAAGACTTAATTCAGATCTAGGTGGTCGGAGATTCAAAGCTATACAGATCCGAATCAAGCAAGACTTAATTCGGATCTAGGTGGCTGGAAGTTCAAAACTACGCCAGATCCAAGTCAAGAAGGACTTAACTCGGCTCTATGAGAATAGAAATTAAAAGCTACGTCAAAACTAAAACAAACTATGAGCTAGATGGCGAACTAATGGAACCTCGCCAAACTTCCAAGCATACAACAAGTTATTTTCTTGCAAGTTTCGGGGACTAGAGAGTATGATAACATGTGGAAAATAATTTAAGACCCGGAAATAAAACAATTACCGCATTCATCTTGTTCGTATCAACGATAAACTGGGCGGCTTGGTCAAAGCGGCCTCGATGTCGAAAAGTGGAAGGGTTGATTGGGGATTGCCCTCAAACCGATCAAAGACATTCCAGGTTGTTGGCGAATTCAACCAGCTCGAGGCGTTACCGCTAGTCGTCGGGTTAAAACTTTACCCGGGCGGTCAACCGCGACGATCGCAGGACTCTTATGAAGAGCAAGTGTTGCCGATGCGAGGTAACAATGCCTTTGTGACATCTGACTCCTTGCGAAGTGCCTCGCAATACTTGGTGAGAGGTGCGGCAAGACTTTTCGAGAAGAGGTCTTGACGGCGATAACACGTTTCTCCTTAGAAGAAGCACCGGCAGGACGTTGCGTCTCCGAGGTAGGGACGGAATCCTTAGGATCAGTAGAGGTTAAGCTCGCAGAGGGTGCCGGGGTAGCGATCTTCTCGGCAGAGGTCGGTGCGACCATAGGAGCTGCCGGAGTAGATGGAAGCTCAATTGTAACGCTGGGGCCCATAGAGGGCAGCTGGCTCAACGAAAACATCGGAGGGCGGATCGGATCCGGATCAATGGGAGAAACCTCGGGGCATCACGGTGACGAATGCTCGGGGAGCGGGGAGAAGCAGGACGAATAGGACTAGGAACTCTCGTGTCATCAGCGGGAGGAGGAGATGGCGGCCGAGTCGGACGGCTAGTCATACTAGGACCGCCGGGTTTAACAGACAGAGGAGCACTGCAAAAATACGAAAGAAGATTCGTTAGAGTGAGAAACAGAAAAAGAGAAACAAGAAATATAGGCAGAGGAACTTACCCAGCAACCCCGGGCATAGTCTTGCGCCTGGGAGGATTCGGAGCGGATTTCTTTACTCGCTTCTTAGGAACCGCATCCGAGGCACTGGCGGGAGCCCCGCGTTTCCCCGAGATAACGGGAGGCCGAGAAGCAATAGGTTCGGCGTCATGAACCTGGCCGGATTAGCTGGGAAAGCGGAAATGCATAAGAAATAGGCATGGCAACTACCTCAAGAATTTGGACCTCGTCAATCACCTTCCTCCTCCTGTGAGAGGTTTTGCCGCGAGCTCGGCGGAGCAGGATCGACTTAGGGACGAACTCCTCCTCGTAGTCCGCTGCTCAGTATCCGGGGTACTCCTATCCGCGGGCCAGGGGAGCTGCAGAACTTCGGCATCCTCGTCTTTCTGTTCAGTGAACCTCTGCATGACAAAGAGAGAAAATCATGAAAACCAGACTATAAAAACTGAGGAAAAACAGAGTGATGAGGATTGGGCTTACCTCGGGAGGAGGATTGTCGCGGGTGAACGGTTTCAACCCCTGTGTCCAGTCATCGAGCATCTCCGTCTTGAAAATAGCTCGACGCTTCTGGATGAGGTAGTTGTCCAACTCCACGGTCGAAACTCGGTTAGGGTCCAGGGGACCGCTCATGTAGCACCGCTTGTGGGTCCTTTGTTGGAAGGGCGATCCGCTACTAATAAAAGTGGCCATCAAGTCCTCTCCGCATAACCCGCCCGAATCAACTCCTTGCCGAATCTCAAGGCCTCGGCTAGGGCATGAGTCTTCTTCGGATTATAGAGCCAGTTCACTTTGGAAGGTGGACCAATTGAGAATGGGGAGCGAATCTTGTCTGCCGCCTCTGTTTTGACGTAGAAGAACGATTTGTGCCATTTCTTTACGACTCCAACCCGTAACACGGGGAACACGGATTGCCTCCGAGGTGTGATGGATGCCGCCCACATTGGGTGAGCGACTTCTCGGAAGGATGCAGAGATTTGTCTGGCACAACGTTGGAGCGAATCTGGAAGAATTTTGACCAGACATGTACTGATGGCCACAGGCCGAAGTAACCCTCAGAAGCGGAGATGAAAGCGGAAAGAGAAGCTATGGCGTTCAAGGAAGGTGATGCGGTCAAGGCCGTAATCAAGAAATTCTCTAGCAAAGTCGCTAAGAGGAAGACCAAAGCCCATGGAAGTGGGACATGAAAACCACATATTCGCCTTCTCGAGAACTGGAGGACTACTGCCGGGTGACGGCAGAAACCTCGGCAGAATCCGAGTTCGAGGAGCCACTCAATCTCATGGCGTAAATCGAGAACCCTGCCACGATCCACGCCGGGCCCGAGCAGCGTCATCGTCCTCAACTAAAGCACCACTAAAGGAACTAGACATAGTTCCGCCGGAGATCGCCGGAGGAAAAACTGGCGGAGGAAAGCTTAGAGCTCTGAGGCCCGTCGGAACCTAGCGCGAAAACAATGGCGAAAGAGGAAAACGCCGCGAGTACGGAAGTTGTGTGGATCGATCTAGGGCAGACAAGACAAGACAAGATGGCGAAAGGACTCACCGTGGCGGGCCACGGCCGTGGAGCGGGCAAGAGAGGCTGAGCGCGGTGGAAACCTCGCGGCGGAAGCTCGGGTGGCGGCGGAGCGGGAAGAAAGCACGCAGACGAAGGGAAGAAGGAGAGCAGACGCGAACGGTAATGAGAAAGAAGAACCCAGAAGGGCGCGTTTCCCCACTTTATAGACGAAGCGATGAACAGGGGAGTGGGATCGTGGGTGTGGCAGTTACCCGCGTAGATCGTGGAGTAGCACGCGACGGTGAGTGGAGCCACACCGAGGCCACGTAAACGGAAAGTTGTTACAATCCCAAGCGGAGGCGCTCACGAGGCGTCGTGGCGTGGCGGCAAGTACGAGGTTTCATGTAGCTTGTCAGTAAATATTATAAGAGGACCTGAAAACTAGGAAAGCAATGATGGGGTGACACGTAGGACTTAGCGTATGATGGAAGGAGCGAGAACCTCAAGCGAGGCCTTAGCTCTAAACAAGACAAAGAAGGTGTTGAAGCTGATAACCCGGCCAAAGTAATTGGCAGGCCACACCAGCCGGGGACTAATGTCGGGGTTGACCCGGGTAGGTCGAGACGGGAAAGACAGAGGTACTGTCCCTTTGATTGCGAACTACGACCTAGGTCGGCGAATCATGTATATGTCGGCCGATGAACGGAGGCAAGAAGCTTACGTATAGGTATAAAGTGGTAACTGGCGAGTTAATGAGAAACTCAGCGAGTTACACAAATGATCTCCGTGCAGTGAGGAACGAGCGAATAACACAAGGTAAGGCCGAGTTATCTGAAGCTTGCGGAGAAGGAGAAGCTTGAGTCAAACCATAGCTGCAGGCTAAAGGAATCTGAACAGGCCAAGCGCAAGAGACAAGGAAGCGAGGACGGAGCGAAGGAGGTCACGGAGGTGACAGTCTTTGGAGCCCGGCGTGCAGAAGGGGGGCTTGGAGCTTTCTGTCGTTGGAAGGGAGACAGGGAAAGGAGGTCAGACCCCTTTGGGACAAGCATATTCCTCGAATATGCTTGCCCGTCAACCTAAGGGCACCCAAGGCACCCCTTTATAAGGGGGGGTTTGGGCCCTGAGGAAAGGGAGAGTCTTTTGAGCAACGTTAGGCTGGGGAAATTCGCATAGTTCCTCTGTAAACTGCTCTAGGAGCACTTGTAACACGTAGAGAGAGAAATAAAGTTCATCACTTTGGCAGCTTGAGTGTAAAGACAGTTGCATCTTCCCTCCCCGGATCCCACTAGCATCCATTGGCCCCATACTTTAGCCTACCCATGGCATCTGCCGTGCCACCACCACGACACCCATACACGAGGAAAAATGGTGTATAGCCTGTTGATCGATTCGGAGTTGTCCTTAGACTCCATAGCACTGAGGGTAGTTCCTCTATCCAACAACCAGGTGATCTCTGGAGTGGTTCCATCAAGCAGGGTTTTATCCCGGATAGAACTAAGCCATTAGCTCGTTCAACTTGTCCATTTGATTCTGGATGAGCGACTAATGCTACATCGAGTCTTATTTGGTTTTTTCCGCAGAATCGAGCAAAAGCTCCTTCAGCAAAGTTTGTGCCATTATCAGTGATTACACTGTGTGGATAACCATATCTCAGGATTATGTCCCTTAAGAATTTGACAGCAGTTTTACCGTCCAATTTTTTGATGGGCTTCACTTCTATCCATTTGGTGAACTTATCAATCATCACCAATATATGAGTCATGCCTCCCTTTGCTGGTTTGAATGGCCCTAGCATATCTAGGCACCATACTGCGAATGACCAAGTGATTGGTATAGTCTTTAATTCAGACGCTGGTAAGTGTGACTTGGATGCATAATGCTGGCAACCATTGCATTTTCCGACTAGCTCTTGTGCCTCTGCCAATGCACTTGGCCAATAAAAACCATGTAGGAATGCCTTGGCTACCAATGCCCTTGATGATGCATGGTGCCCACATTCTCCTTGGTGAATATCCAATAAAATCGCTTGGCCTTTCTCTGGACTAAGGCAACGCTGCAGTACACTCGTCACACTTCTATTGTACAGCTCCTTGTTAATTATAGTGTATGCTTTTGCTCTTCTTTCTGTTTTCCTTGCCAATACCTCATCATCCGGCAAAGTTCCATCTTTCAAGTAGTTGAATATTGGTTGCGCCCATGTTGGTATCAGTGGTGCCGAATCTGTTTGCCCATCAATTTCCATTGGCTCTGCCGACATATGTTCTGCCGACATGACCTGAGGAGTCCCCGAGTGTGATTCGGCTATCCTTGAGGTGAGCGGATCAGTCCCCGAGTGACTCGAAACTGCCCCTGAGTCAATATCCATTGGCACAACATCTGGCTCTTGATTTGCCGGGGTGAGCCTGATTGACTCGGTTTCTGGTGACGGCTTGATTGATGGTTTCCTAAGGTGTTCCAATGCTATTCCCGGTGGTATTGCTTGCCGAGATGAACCTAGCTTGGATAGTACATCTGCTGCTTCATTCTCTGCTCTTGGGACGTGATGGAATTCACACCCGTCAAAATATACCGAGATTTGTTGCACATGGAAACGATACAGTGCCATGTTTGCGTCCAACGCGTCCCAATGCCCAGACACTTTCTGAATCACCAAATCCGAATCACCAAAGCACATAATCCTTTTGATGCCAATCTCTTTGTCCACTTTGATGTCGTGGACAAGTGCTTCGTACTCGGCAACATTGTTGGAAGCAGCAAAATGGATCTGTAACACATACTTGATCTGATCTCTCTTTGGCGATGTGAGCACTATCCCGGCGCCAAAACCCATTTTCGTCTTGGACCCGTCAGAATGCATCTTCCAGTAATTTGGATCCGGCAGTGGTGGTTCATACTGCATTTCCATCCAATCTATGAAGAAATCTGCAACAGCTTGAGATCTAATTGCATCTCGCATATCATATTGTGGAGTATATGGTGCTAGCTCTATGGCCCATTTTGCGACTCGGCCACTGGCATCTTTGCTTCCTAATATATCCAAGATAGGCGCCTCACATATTACCCAGATTGGGTGTTCTTGAAAATAATGTTTCAACTTTTTTGCTACCATATATACCCCATATGTCATTTTCTGATAATGAGGGTAATTTTGTTTTGATATAGAGAGCACTTCTCTCAAGTAATAAACTGGCCTTTGGACTGATTTTCCCTCTTTTTCGCGTTCAACCACTATTACTACACTTACAACTCTGTTGGTTGCGGCGACATAGAGCAACATTGGCTCTTTGGATAGCGGTGATGCTAATATTGGTGTTGTTGACAACATTTTCTTTAGTTCATGGAAAGCGCTATCAGCTTGCTGTGTCCATGTGAATTTGTCTGATTTTTTCATCAGTTGATATAGTGGTAGGGCTTTTTCACCTAGCCGACTAATGAATCTACTCAACGAGGCTAGGCATCCTGTGAACTTCTGGACATTGTTGAGGGTTTTTAGCAATTCCATTATTTCAATGGCCCTAATCTTTGTCGGGTTAGCCTCAATTCCTCGGCTGGATACAAGAAATCTGAGTAACTTGCCAGCCGGGACACCAAATATGCATTTTTCTAGGTTAAGTTTCATCTGGAATCTTCTTAAGTTTGTGAATGTTTGACGCAAGTCCTCAATTAGAGTATGAATTTGTTTGGTTGTTATCACCACGTCATCGACGTATACTTGAACATTTTTGTCCAATTGATCTTGCAAGCATTTTTGCATGCATCTTTGATATGTTGCACCTGCATTTATCAATCTGAATGGCATGGTACGATAGCAATAGGCCCCGTATGGGGTGATAAAAGCTGTCTTTATTTGATCATTCGGATTCAGCGGTATCTGATGGAATCCAGAATACATGTCCACAAACGACAACAACTCACACCCAGCAGTAGAATCTATGACTTGCTTGATCTGTGGCAGGGGAAATGGATCTTTTGGACACGCCTTATTGAGGTTCGTGTAATCAATACACATGCACCACACCACTGCCACGTTCGGGTCATCCTTTTTCTTATCCACCAAGACTAGATTTGATAACCAATCCGGGTGCAGTACTTCCATGATGAACCCAACGGCTAAGATCCTGGCAATCTCGGCAGCTATCACTTTCCTCCTATCTTCGGCGAAGTGGCGGAGGGGTTGCTTCACCGGCTTGGCATCTGGCCTTACATGAAGAGAGTGCTCAGCCAGCTCCTTCGGAACTCCTTGCAAATCATGTGTGGACCATGCAAAGATATCCCAATTCTCACGGAGGAAGCTGGTGAGCTCGCTTTCCTATTTGTCAGTGAGGCCAGCCCCAATGGTAACTGTACGCTCTGGGAAAGTCTCATCCACGTGTACCTTCTTTGTCTCTTTGGTAGCTTGAAATGACACACTGCCATGCGGATTAGTGAGTGTCGGCATGGACATTTGTGCTGCTTTGGCCAATGCTGCCACCTCTAACATTTGATGTTTTTCCTGTGCTATGACCACTGACTCAGCTAGTGAAGATCCGGCTGAGGCACAAGCAATGGACCTTTTGTAATCTCCTTCAACTATGATCACCCCACATGGGCCTGGCAGCTTCATCTTCAAGTAAGCAATGTGAGGAGTGGCCATAAACTTCGCCATAGCCGGCATGCCGAGTAAGGCATGATACGAGCTGACCAAATCAACCACCTCGAACTCTATGGCTTCAGTGCAACAATTCTCTTTGTTGCCGAATAAGACGTTGACCCAGATCTTGCCAATTGGCTCACAGGACAATCCCGGCACAATGCCATGGAAAGTTGTCTTAGTCGGCTCCAGCACGTTCATGGTAATACCTAACTTGAGCATGGTATCCTTGTACATGATGTTGATGCTGCTGCCATCATCGATCAGTACCTTGGAAAACTTCACATTGATATCAGGGCCCATGAAAGTTGGATCTAAAACTAGAGCATAACCTCCAGGGGTTGGCATGATCTTGGGGTGATCCTTTATGCTCCAAGTTATTTCTTGCTCAGACCAGTGCATGTACTTAGGAATTGCTGGCATTGTGCATTCACCTCCATCATCCGTCTCTGCTAACTCTTTTTGTCATTCGGCTCTGTGACAAAGACGACATAGCTCTGGTGATGTTCTCTGTACTCATTTCTAGTTTCATGGCCGACATGAGCATCGTCACCTCTTGGATTGTGCACCTGGTGCACAGCTTCCCTTCTTTCTTGATTATGATACCGTGGCTGCCTGTTTTCATATCTATTATCAGCTCCCACA
The DNA here is from genome assembly GCA_030063025.1 of Avena longiglumis. Lineage (NCBI taxonomy): Eukaryota > Viridiplantae > Streptophyta > Magnoliopsida > Poales > Poaceae > Avena > Avena longiglumis. The sequence goes on from CP125973.1 coordinate 163,160,055, forward strand.
GCTTGAGCATTTCCTCCTGTGAGTGGTGGAGGGGGAGGTGGTGGTAGCTGCTTACTCGGCGAATCCAGTCTATCTCCTTTGTGAAACCAAGTGCATTGTCTTGTTGTGTGATTTGCTGGCTTATTCGGACTAGGCGTGTGAAATTTACATGGCTGGTCCAGCATCATCTCATAGGTATACTTCTGTCGGTCCTGATACTTCTTCCTTTGTTCATATGGCTTTTTGCCATCACTCTTTAGCACCCATTGTTGTTGTCCATTTGTCCTTTGACGTTGGCTACTTCCAGCATCTGGATGATCCTGACTCACGGCCGCAACCCGAGTCGAACCATATCTGTAGTCTGGCCTTTCAACTCTTCTTTTGCTTCTATATTCGGATCTTTCCTCGTGCCTTTGTGACCCGACAGTGTCATAGATCTGAGTCTCAGTCATCCCATCTGCCGACATGAGCAGAGGCTGAGTCGGATCTCCTAACGCATACGAGTCAGCAATCCTTATTGTTTCTGCCAAGCTTGCCGGCATATCTCTCTGTAACCTTTGCCACAACACACTTCTGTGTCTGCAACCTTGAGCAAACCAAGTGATTGCCTGTGACTCGATTACCCCTTCGCAAGAGTTGCGCATTGTGCACCATCTTGTGAGGAATTCTCTATCTGTCTCATTCGGCCTTTGCTTGCACATTGCTAGTTGTTGTGGGCGATTCGGCCTCTTGTAGGTGCTCGTGAAATTGATCACAAAAGCGTCCTGAAAATCGATCCAATTGTTGATGCTTCCTGGTGGCAAATTATTCAGCCACACCCGCGCTGGTCCTTCTAACATTTGCGGTACATACCGTACTGCCCATCTCAAATTTATCTGTGCGATTTTCACAGCAGTTCCATAATCTATGAGCTAGTCGAGTTTTTGTTCCTCTGGCTAGCTGGAAGTTTAGTACAGGTGGCTCCTTCATGATCCTTGGGCCAAAGCATGGTGGACCCTATGGACCTTGCGACTCGATCAGCTCTGCCATCTTTATTCTGTCAAGCTTTAGCCTTGCATCATCCGGCTGAAGGTTCTTGCCTCCGAGTCTAGCTCCCATTGCTTGATACGCGTGATCCGGTAATTCGTACCCGTCGTTCACCATTGCCGAGTAACCATCATTGTATCTGTTTGTGTTTGGGTCAGCAGGTTGTTGTGCTAATTTCCCCGCGCTTTGCTGTCTTCTTGCGGGTTGAGCTGGAGCATTATTCGGTGCTGGATTTCCTCCTCCTGCCGAGTGAGCTCCACGCCTAGGTTGAGGCACAAAATTTTGCCCTCCATTGTCATTCCTTTGCCCTGCTTGCCTCTCTCGGCCTGCATTTTCCTGTTTCTCATTTTCTTGGGCATTATTCCTTCTCGTTCCCTGTGCATGCGCTGGGTTTCCCTGAGCTATTGTGTAACACCCTCAGAATCGGACCTATGCAAGTTTGAGCAAAATTCGCCAAACCCGCATAGAAACGATTCAAAGGTGCCCACCAGGCACTTTCGTGCGGGTGGAAAACGAAGTAATAACATTACACAACAGTCCTCGATGGGACCCATGAGCAGATATATATAACATGACTCAAAGAGTCAAGAATACGATATAATATACAAAGATCCAAATCACCTTAAAATGATAGGCGTCCGACTACGGACAAGATGCAAATGGGGCTAAGAGCCCTCAAGAATAACCAATGGCGTCCATAACCTGCCTGTGCCAAGCGGAAGGGTAACCACTAACGACGTCGATCTCAAAACCTGCTTAAACAAAAGGGTGCCGACAAAGGGCAAAGGAAAAAGAAGGAGCGTCGATCGAGGCCAATGCAGCGAGGCTAGAATTGCGGTCCTCGCCTACATAGGTATGGTGGATCGGCGGCGGCGTGCACTAAACAACCTATAGAGACTCGATACAACGGCGACTATCGAGAGGGTAAGATAGACCTATCCGGATCCAACGAGGCTAACACCAAACAAACCCATCTGGCGTTTCCCTCGAGACCAAACGAGAAGTCAACCGGGAACTCACGGTTGGCGATTTATTTATTCGATTATAGTTGCGGCACTTTACTAGTCGAGTTTAGATAATCGCCCGATAAAGTAAAGTGGGCACTTTAGTTAATCATTCCGTTGTAGTTGCGGCAATTACTAATCGAATCAGATAGCATGATATAAACCCAAAACCCAAAGGGTTGTTGGTACTTTTATTCAGCCAATCCGTTTTAGTTGCAATACTTACTAGTCAGTACAAGGTGCATAGCGACACTCCAACAAGCAATTGTGGACATAATTAGTCATTCCATTATAGTGAAGCTGATTACTAGTCATTATAAGTCAAATTTATAGCAATAAACTTTAGTTATGCTTGTCTATGATCGAGATCATGCTCCAAGTCGTCCATATCCGCGACACGGCTTTCGTAAAGTTTTACCTGGGGTGCACCAATAGCAACACGCCGATCAACCTCGGAAAAACCAAATCAAAACCCAACGAGGCTTTCACGATGAACAATCACAGATTCAGAAATATTTCAGGGCCACCCTTAAAGTAGAACCATAGCAGTTAGCTGACTTGAGACGGACTTAAGGTTTAATGGGGCGGTGAACGATCGGGAACCCGAAAGTGTGGCTCGGCTTGTCGATACCACGTAAACGGGTCACAATTCCTAAGCAGTACAGTGTGCGCCTCGCACAAACGTAAATACATAAGTAGCATGGCATAAGCACAGTATCGTAAATAAAACCTCAAACTAGTTTGTGGCCCCAAGAAATAAGACTGAATCAAGCTCGCTCGGGGTCCCATATACCTCCCGGATGTGGATAGCGCGATAAATCAAGGAACAGTATCAAGTACTCGGGGTCTTACGGACACAAGTGGGCGTTCGGAAACCAAATATTTTCTATCACCCACCGATGCCTCGCTTATTTCAATTTTAGTTGTTAAACAGAAATTAAAGTGACGATAAGTAAAACTAGAATCATCTCCAACATCAACATGCGGCAATACATCAACAATCGTGGCATATGACGACACACATCAAGACTTGAGCAAGCAACTACGACGCGCAAGTCCAACTATCTACCAAACAACAGTAATAGGGTGTGTCCAAGGCAATATAGGGCTGCACGGTATATCAGTCGAAACTAAAGCATCGCAACACGTATAGCAATAGATCAACAGGAGGAATAAAGACTATAAAAGTAAGATAGGTAGAAAAGGGGAGATGCTCTTTGAAAACATTATCGAAGGTTCAACCAAGATCGGGTCGACACTCACATCAACTCAACGGCCTTATCGCGAAGAAAAACGCTAGAAGAACACAAGGATGCAATATTTAATACAACGGCAGAAGATCGGCATGATGCAGGTATGATGCATGGCATGGCAAGGTGCGATGCAATTAGGTCATATTAAGCGGAACCGGGGTCCCGACAATTAATTAAACGGTTCAAGTTATTTAGAAACCACGCAATTTAATTGTTGTTTAACAAGCCAGAATATACCACCGGTTCGCTACACAAGTTTAAATGAGGCCAATATGAGACTAGATTTGCCCGCATATGGGCCCCATATTTAATTATTAGGTGAATCGGCATAAGGCCCCCAAACCAATGATATGCATGCGATATGAATGACAATTTAATATGCGACAAGGTTATGTTTCATTTATAAAATAGGGTATCGAGGAAAAGGGTCACACACTGAGGGGGGGTCTCGATGGACTTGGGGTTCCGGGGTTCGGGGTCGGTCTCAGGGTCCAGGGTTCGACGGAACGGTCTCACGGGAACGTTCTCGGAAAGGGGTAGATCTTGGTGCATCCGGGGCCTTCGGGTCATGTTGTCGGTCTTGGCGTGCGGGGCGAAGAACTTGGCGCATAGGTTTCTCGGCGTCCTCGGTTCCGGTTGTAGATCTCGGCGCCCTCGAAGGGGTACTTGTCGTATCCAGGAAGAAGGACTTCGCGTTCGGTGGCGATCTTGGCGGGTTTCGGGTCCGGGCCTTGGCGTCCGAGAGGAAGATCATGTCGTATCCGTGTCGTCGACCTGGGTGTTCTGGGGGCGTTCTCGGTGCTCCGTGAGGTAGTCATTGTCGCATACGTGGTTCTTGGCATCGAATCTGGGGAAGACCTTGGGGTGTCACGGTTCCGTTGTTGGCGGTATTGGCGTCCGGGGTAGATCTTGTTGGTTTCACCCCGAAGGACTCGTTGTTCTGCAGCGGAGATCATGGTCATCGGGGTCCAGGTCTTGGGGGTTCACGAGGCGAACTTGGCGTCCGAGAGTTCCTCCAAAAACCGTGACGCGTCCGTGAGGCGATCTTGGCGTCGGTCATCCTCGGGGTCGAACTTGCGGGCAAGTATACGGAATATCTTGTGGGCACGATCAACCAAACAGCATCCATCGGTCGATGTTGCGGAGCCCACGGGCGGCGACCTCGGCACGCGGTGGGCGTCGGGCGCGTGGCTCGAAAGGAAAACCACCGGAGGAGGGGGCGGCACTGCAGGTCGGGGCTCAGGCGGCCCCGGGCGGGTCGAACGGCGCGGCTCCGGCGACGGGTGGGTGTGGCCCTGGGGAGACGGCGAGGCAGAGGCGTCTGGCGGGAAGGCGAGCCGGGCGGTGCGGAGGCAGGAGCGGGGCGCTGGAGGTCGCGGAGGCGAGGGGCCGCAGAGGCCGGGCAGCCTCGGGCGGCGACGACTGGCAGGCGGCGACGGACACGGAGGGCGGCTGGCGTCGGACCTCGCCGGAGAACTCGGAGGAGGCGGCGAGCGGAGCCGTGTGGCCAGGCGGGGAGGCGGCCAGTCGTGGCCGGCAAGACAGGCGGTGGCCGAGGCGGATGGGTTCTGGGGAGAAGGGGCAGAGGCACGGGCGTGAGGTGGGCAGCCTTGGGGAGGCGGTGGGGCTGGCGTGCTAGGGAGTGGGTCGTGGTGGGCCCGGAGGTCGGTCCACGTGGGTGGGACCATGGTGTCAGGGGACTGGCTGGTGGCGCGCAGGGCGTGTGTGATGTGTGCTTACCGCGTGTGTGTGGCTGCGGGTGTGTGCGTGCGCTGTGGGGTGGGTGAGCTGGATGAGTGCTGGGGGGGTTAGGGTGATGTGGCAAACTATGAGTGGTTGGGGAAGGGAGAGGGGTGAGGTGGCAAGCAGCTAGTGGGTGGGGTGATGTGGAGGGAAGGGTTGGGGTAGGTTAGCTGGTAGCTCTAGGAAAAATAGGTGGACCGATCTATTTGGACCGATTAATTTCTGGGGCGGTCATTCGGGTCAATCGGCCCGTTCGACTGCCCCGCCCAAAATAATTAATATTTTTATTTATTTCAAACGAGACTTTTGCAAACCAATATCGGGCAAAACAAAAATATCCCGGCGACCCGGATTTTGGCGTTTGAATAAGATGGGGCGTTTAGACAACAAAGACGGGTTTTTCTGCAAATAGTTTTATACAAGCACATGCAAGATGATGACGATGCTCAAATGCAATGTGGCATGATGACATGAGCATGCGGTCATGATGATGCAATGCACAAAAACAACGCGATTTTCTAGTAGTGGTTTTGCGGGATGCCACATATTGTCGGGTCATAGGTGATCATTTGTTTGTTCCTCCCTAAATTCACACTCTTTTATTTTCTCGGTGTTGGTGCCGCTCCGGGTGAGGATGCAGTATGACCTACTGATCATGCCAGGATAGGAGTTGCCAAATGAACTAGCTGTGACCTCCCTGCTATACCCGAATTCGCCCTGTAGTAGGCTTCATTCAGCATGCTAGCTACTCTTACTAGTTCATTGACTCGCACATCTTGTCTTTTCTTCGCTTCACCCATCAAATGGGGTAGCTCTACCATTGTTGCTTCTGCGGCTCGCAGGTTGGCTGCTACTGTATTGTATGTCGGCCGCATGGCTGTTTCGTTGTTGTTCTATGGTGTTATTTTTGACGTTGCATTTCCAGCTCCTCATTGAGGTTTCTTCCTCTTACCCTAGTTCCATCAAGACGGGTCTTTGCGCCCTTGAATCGATTTGCCTACTTGAGCTCTCGGATCGTGATATCCACATCTTGCTGTAACTGTGCTAACTCCTTTTCTTTCTCCAGGACCTTTATCCTAGCCTCCTCTAACTCGGCTTGCACGTGTGCCGGATCAGTTGCTTGCTCCACTGGCTCTGCCAACTTGTCTATTGCATCTTGCAGCTCTTTAGCCCTCTTACTCCTAGCTATGTTCTCTGGATTTTATAATGGTGCCTTTGCGGTTCTCGCAGCCTTTGGTGTCTCCTCGTGATTTCCTCCCTCGGCATTCTCATTCACTACGGGAGCTACTGGAGGAGCTGTTGGGTTCGGGGTTGTCATCATTACCTCAATGGAGACGAGTTGGTGAAGCTTCCCAGTGACTGGAACTACTTGCGGATCCGGCGCCAGGATGACGCACTCCGGATACACGCGCTCCACGCGCACGGCGACGTATACTTGGTGCTCACCGAACTTGATGAAGCGACCGCCCCTAGGGAACGGCTTGGTTCCGAAGCACCCTGCGTTGTCGCTGACAAAGTTGAGCGCTCCAAACCTCTGGATGAGGCCGGAGTAGACGCCCTCGCCGGTCTTGGAGATAATGTTGCCCGTCCGGATGAAGACTCCATCAAGCACCTGCTTCTGCCCCACGGTGACCGCCAACTGTCGTGGTGGTGTCACGGCAGATGCCATGGGTAGGCTTAAGTTGGGTGCCGAATGGGTGCTTGTGGTCACCGGGGAGGGTGTGAACTGTCTTGCCATGCACGAAGAACAAGATGAACTCTCCACACTTAGGAATTTTATTGATGCTTGAGGTTACAAGTGCTCCTTGAGCTGTATCAACTAGTGTTCTATGCACTAGATCCCTACTTGGTCCAACCTCCTTCTACCACAGCTATGACCCTCCTTATATAGGCGGTGCTAGCTAGACTACACCCCTTTGGGTTCTAGGGTTACTATTTGGATCTTGGTCCCTACTATGCGGGTCGGGTCATGGGCTTGCCCTAAGCCCAATGGCCCAGTCCACAAAGCTAGACAGCTAACGGTCTTCTGGTACGTCACCTCCTATCCCTTTTGGCGTCATGTAGTAACTTTGTACGTCAGCCCTTGATTTGGGCGTCACTCGGCTCCTTTTGTGTCACCCAGCGTCGCCCTTCTCTTTTGACCACGCTTTACCATGGTCCCTCCTGAACCTCATTCGGAAAGGTGCCACGCGTCCTATCTGACTCGGCCCTTCCTCGGGAGACTCGGCTCGTTGGTTCCTGCAAGATTAACAACTTTCTCATATACGGGCCGACATTGTTTCTTTGTCGGCCACATACGATCCTCTTACTCGGCCGTACTTACTCGGCCTGGTTCTTTATTCACTCGGCGTAAGCCAAGCTGGGCTGTGTTTTACCCCTTGTGACCCTACCGGAGGTTATCCCCCAACAATCCTCCCTAGGAAAGATCCGATCTACACCATAGCTACCACGGCAACCTTGTAATCATCATCATCAATCAAGAGCAGATAAGCAGGAGTAAGGGTTTCCCTCTGGGGGCCTGAACCTGGATAAACCATGCCCCCTTTTTCTTGTTTGTCAGCCGATGATCTCACCATCGCACCCTTTTCCTCTAAACACAAGTCCATCAACTATGGGTATTGCCGTGGAGACCCCATGTCAGGCACAGCGGTTGCGGGTTATCATCGATTCTCCATTGTCTTCATTTTTTTTTCTTTTTGGGCATATTTGTGTTGTTGCACGAGCATTTTCTTTGGTTCAAACTCTTGTATCGGTGTGGTTGGTATATCAATATAGCGGGACGAAAGTTTATTTCGAGGAGAACAATCCTAGCGCTAGCCTATTTCGTGCGAGGAGGATATGAACATAAATACTAGATCACTCTTTATGGCCATGCACAGAATGACTGATTGTTGTAGGGTTTATAGACCTAAGCTTTTGATTGAGGAGGGGGCAGGTGGTGATGATTGTATGTAAGTTTTATCGGTGTCCTTGAAGCTGCTCACTGATTGTGTAAATAAATTATTTATAAAAATAATCAATATTATATGTTTGTATAAATTGTTTTGTAATTATTCTTTTACTAATTTCTTGGCAAGATAATCATATACACATATATACAAATAAAGGTCAAAGTTACAACTTGAGTAATGTGACCATATCTAAACCATAAAACACCATACATATTTAATAATGTAGTAGGTAAATAAGAGAAAAACGTTTGCATATGAAAAAATAAACAATTCTTTTGACACCCTACTGAAGACAATGTCGTCGTATTTGCGAGAGTGACCCTGCTAGTAGCTGTAACTAGCAACATACCCCCATTAAAATTCTTTAAATAGTAGCTCTTTTGGTGCGCATGCAAGTTTATGTCACCGTAAAAATCTTAGTCATCCATTCCCTTTTTAATGGCACACATTAATTTGTTTTATATTGTGCATTTTAATCACCACAATAAATGCCATCGGTCCTACTATTTCTTTAGAAAACCGTGAACCGCTTTCCACACACACTCAATCCGGAAATTTATATGGCATTTGGTGTTGTACGTTTGTGGCTTTATTTAGATTTATGATTCAAATGGCATGATCGAAATAACTTTTGATTAGACATGGCTCTGAGAATTAGATACTGGATCTGTATGTAGGTGGTGGTGGAAATTAGATACTGGATCTGTATGACACTATGACAGTATATATTTTAAGCAAAAAGAATGTCCGTATAACCGAAAATAGTTGTGTATAGAGTCGTTTATGAACAAATTAGAAGGAATCAAATGAGACATTTCCCCATTGTATTCTTTCCAAGAAAACACCATATGAACATGTCACAAGCCAGCAAAACTGTACATACAGAACCAGCACAAACTAGAGAAAACAGGGGACGCAGTACTCTCCTACAGAAGCCCACCCACTCTTTCTAACCTAGCCAAAACCGACGACTGATCGCTTCACTCTTGATCATCCAAGCAACGGCTCAGATGAATCCTTGCATCTCCATTTCCTGCTGTAGTAAGCGTAGAGCCCCAGCTGCGTCGCTCCCAGGACAACTCCAAGCCCGTTAGGCACCTGAAAGTTCAGACGAAGAGAAGAAGTCTGACTGTCAGCCCATGCATTCAGACAAATACGTACATCGATTTCAGGCAAGAGCGATTCGAAATGGGATCGGGTGCTCACGTAGATGTAGAAATCACGCAGCAGGAAGCCGTATATCGCGAAAGAGGAGCTCATGAGCAGCGTGGAGAGGGACAGGTAGAACGGCATGAACTCCAGGCACTCCGTCCGAATCACCACACCCTGAACAACCAAATATGGAGACATATATGTGAGAACAGTTCCATGTTACTGTCGCTAAAAATAACCTGGGCTAGGAGAAAATTAATCAGGAGCCCAGTTTGGTTGGAAGGCGTACCATGACGGCTAGCGGGGAAGCAAACATGGAGATGAGCGACGCCATGCTGACGGCGCCGACGAAGTGCTGCCGCATCGGCTGGTCGAAGCAGGTGAGACTGGCGAACGCGACGACGGCGAACGCGCAAACCAGGAGCACCAGGATCCCTGTGATCTTCAGCTGTGGAGGAAACGGGTAACAGATTTTCAGTACGGTGGTGTTGCCACTCTGCAGGCGTGTCCTCCTCTCCTTTCTCAGATGAGAGTGAAACGGGCTCAGGCCAGGGTGGGAAGAAGGAAATTACCCTTGTCTTCCTGCTGTCGGCGTAGATGAAGAAGAGGGAAATGTAGGCGAGCTGGAACGCCGCTCCGGTGCCGTTGACGGTGGCGACGAGGAGCCTGTTGTCAGAGACCCAGGGCAGGCCGTACCAGAGGCAGATGAAGCAGTTGAGCAGGGAGAGAAGGTAAGGGAGCCCGTCGAACTGCTCCGTGGATTTCGCCTTCAGGATCCTCTTGAACGTCGGCCTGGAAATTAATTAAGGCAACAAACACGATCCGTCAGAAACCTCTCTCCACCGCGATGATCAAACCAACCCAATAATAAAACAAATAGAAAGCGTGTAGTATATGGTTGCTTACACAGGTGACAGGAAGAGAGCGAAGGCGAAGAGGTTGCCTGAAATAGTTCAAAAAAAAGATAGCCAAATTCTCAGCGACTCTTTCTTCAAAACCACTTTGGTAATTGGAACTAGTGAGTGCGTGGAAGATGAAGATCATTACCTGAAAAACCAGCAGCGAGGCAGGAGATCTCGTACAGGGAGAGGGAGTCCATGAATGAAAGCTTTGATTTTCTCTTGACCGGTAGTATGAAAGATTGCCTTCCTTGTATTGTATCTTCTCCTTTTCCAGGTGTGCCTTCTTGCGCTGAAACTCTCTGGTCTTTATAACGGAACGGGACGAGTCAGTGGGAGACGCAAACCCCACAGCCACAAGTTCAGAACTACGGTTGAATCACCGAGAGCCGGGTGCTGGGTCTGGGGATGTGGTCCTCTCCAATTTTCCCCAGCCCACCTGCGGAACGGGAGACTGCGAGCATGCGTCTCCACTCATCACCCCGTCCACCAAAAAAAACTTGTCCTGATTCCTCTCGTTTTCGTGGATCGTATGGGTGTAATTCGCGCTGGCATGAGTCGGTTTTTTTGGCAACTAGCCAATTACTGACGCACTGGCAAATTCATTTACGAAAAAAATTGATTTTGCCAGCTAGGAGTTCATGTATGGCACAATCGTTTTCTGCGGTCGGCTGGGAAGCATCTTTCCTGGCGTCCATATAGTTGATGTAGGTTGGATAGCGGATCCCCGTCATGAACACAAATCGGCCAAGTCGCTGCACGAACCTGTGGCCGAAAACGAAAAGGTCGGATGGCCACCGCTTTGCTCGTGCGGTTTGACCCAGCAGGCGGCAGCAGTCTCCGGCGGCCAGTAGCTTGGGCGGCCACGAGCGCCTCTGCGGCCCGGAGCGGATGACTAATCAAGGCGCGTCTGAGGCTGGCACGCCCGAGCCATGCCGCTTCTTAAAATGGCCGGGCAAATTTGGTCATCACGGGAGAAATGCACAACGGCTATGCAGTTTTCGGCTCACAACTTCTGAAGACGGGTCGTCAGTTTCACAATCACAAAACGTGAGTTGCTTGTACGTACAATGTTTTGGTCAATCGCTCCTCAAACTGGAGTAATCCTTGTCACAGTTCATATTTTAGTCTCTTAATGACAAAATTTCAATTCAAAGATCTACTACTAATAGAAAGTTGACTTGGAAAGGATAACACAGCCAGCTCAAAAATCATAAATCGCATACTCAACAAGAACCATAGTGTGGATCAATTTCCTTCAGTATGCAACATCACAGGCAAGGTGAGACTTTCCCTTCAATTTGTAAGCGAACACCATGACAAGCAAGCAATGGGGCTCCACTGTGAGAAAGAAAGAAAAAAGTGGCGAGCAGGGTAAGGCGGTTTCATCATCTTAACACAAAACAGAAAGCACGCGCGCTTCATCACCACAACCAGGGCAAATATATGAATGTTTCTCTGACAGCCAGTTCGCAAGTAAATTAATGTCATCACACAGCATGAGCAATCAATGGGGCTCCACTGTGAGAAAGAAAAAACTGGCGACAAGGTAAGGCAGCTTCATCACCACATCCAGGGCAAATATATGAATGTTTCTCAGACAACCAGTTCACAAGTAAATTAATGTGGTCTCAGCGTCGCCCACACATATCAGGATTTTTTATATTTCATGTAATGAACAGCAGCCTGATATGCTACGAACTATTGAAACAACGACAAAGAAAGTCTCAAATTGTGACACAAGGGACATGCCAGACGACACCTCCCAAAAAATAAGTATATAAAAAATAAAGAGCAAAATTTTCACTGTTGACCCAACTTGAACTTATATGCTACAAGGACAGCAGAACCTAGAAGATACTGGACAAGGGGGTAGTATTCAGAATACTACACCCAGGAATATTAACCACAACCAATACAATGTAACTTTGCACAGCAAGACACGGAAACAAGGGTGGAGAGAAACATCAGCTCGATGTCATGCAAAATCCTTCAGCTTCACCATTTGTGTGACCACTCAACGAGTCTAGTTACATTTACCCATCAGCTTTGCACAACTTTGCATCTTCTGTCTTCTTGCTTTCAAGTTCCAATCATGTACCTGAGCATAATAAGGGTACTTTTTAAGGTTACTACTTGGGATGACTGAAAGAACAAACATAAGACATGCAAAATCAGCCAAGCTGCACTTTCTACATCCAACATTCACTTCAATAATTTACCAAGGTATTGATATCTAAGTCTAGGTCAGCAGAGCGATGAGTTTATCCACATTTTTATAGTAAATACAGAGAAATGCATCATAGATAGATTGCAGGTGTCAGGTCCATGCCTCAAATGAGATCAGCCAACTATCCTAGATAACTGTTTTTTATGTTAGTCCTTATCAACATCAGAGCTACTTGTTTTTTAAGATGAGGAATAGGAGCTCATAAAATATCAGATCCTCATGTAGCAAAGTATCGCATTCTTCAAGATAGGATGAAAGAAGGTGTCTCCTAGTAGTTCTCATTGAGGCATGGCGGCAACTTCTAGCCACTCTGCTAGATCAAGCCTAAGTTAATCTGCTAATATTCTTGGACACCATATTTTACTGGAATCAGGGTACTCTGTAAGCTTTCGGTCATTCACAGAAAATTGTTTTACAAACATAACAGGAAAAAATCCATAAAGCATATAAAATTTGGAAAATCGCTTCGATGTAAATAATAAGTATTCCCCACTGACATGGAATTTTAGGGCATAATTTTGTGTATGGATATTGCAATTTGTAACGAAGATTAAAAAATAGTGTGTTCTCACAAACGCTTCAGACATAATAGTGTTCAAATGCTACACCATACAGCATAAAGCTTCCATTTCTTGGTAGTATACAAGCACTGCAAAGACACTGTTCTTGAAACAACTATAGCAAATGTTAAACTTATCAAACTTCTAACATATACTCTGCCAAATAAATGACTATTGGCATAAAAGGAACAGTGTTTATGATTCGACATGCACCTGGCCTCTTATAAATGCAAAAAAACAAATTTGTCCAGGTTTCATATCACACTTCATCAATTCTTCTGAGCAACTCAGTGCTAAGAATTTGATTTAAGAAATCAGTTCCTGGCAGAAAGCTCATTACATGTACGATATCTATCATGATATGACAACTCCATACATACTGAAAAGCTTAATATGCCAACAATCATGCTTCTATATTTTTTTACAGATAATTTTTGGTAACAAAAGGGGAGCGCAGAGGCAACATGATGCTCGCTTATACTCTCCATAATTGAGGAAATACTTACTTCCAATGTAAAAGAGCAACTCTATTGACAATGGAGCAGCCATAAAATGAATTTGAAAGATTACGGGCCACATGAAAAAGTTGGATGCTGATAATTTGCTGGCACCATTGTCCTGTAACTCAGTCAAATATGTCTTCAACTCTAATCACATGTTATTAACATGCTGCCAATAACGGTTGTTCGCAATTATAATGCTTTTAAAACGGAAAGATGAAATCAAACTACAAAACCTTTTGTTGGAAGTTAGTATATTTACTGAATGGGACAGCACTCGTACAATTTCCGAACAAAATGATCAAATTTTCCAGTTGCATCCAATTGTTCTACTAGTAAAGATGTGAGATGTTAAGCTATGTACAGGGAATAAAAATCTGCATCTCATGTTTCAAACGTCCAGAATACATTCTGTTAACCTTGCACAGTCTTACAATTCATAAAATTCGCACAAACAATAGATTCAGTGTTGGCTCTCATTCGACGAAACATTATCAAACAGAATCATAAGATGCAGAAACATCTCACCTCCATCTATCTCTCTGAACCAGCAAAGGCATCGAAAACCCCACAGCAATTCCACCATTTTGCCCGATGCTGCGCAGCAGCCACAGCCACCGCAGGTCCCCGTGCCACCTGCAACAAATGTAACCCAAACAATGAGACATCACAGCTTCAAAACGTGGAGGGTGGGTGGTAAAGAAGCAGAAACGGTATGTACCTCTGTAGTTTGCGCACCAGCTGCCTCATGAGACCGTGACACCTCAACCTTTGCCTCCGGTTCCTGTTCCACAGCTGCCGTGGCCGTCTCTCTGACCACGACCACCTCGGTCTCCGTCTCTGGCGCATGCACCGGATGCACCTTGGCCGTCTCCCGAACCACCACCTCCTCGCTCCTCGCCTCCGGTTCCAGCACCTCAGGTGCTTGGGGCACCACGACATCCTGCACCTCCGCTTCCTGCACCACGTCAGGCGCCTCCGCCCTCAAATTCTCCCCCTTACCCTCTTGCTCCCGCTCAACGGCTTCAGGCGACAACGCATCAACCATGACCTCCTCCCCTGCGTCGCCCGTGGCGTCCGCCTCAACAACCTCGACGGGCACCTCCGAAGCGGCCCCCTTCTTCTCCTCCTCCGCCCCGGCCCTCGGCGTCACCATCTCCTCGGAGCTTTCCATCGAATCCTCGCTCGCGTCCACTGCGCCCAACACCGCACACAACACACAGCATCAGAAACAAGCAGACATCCATCATATTATAGGGCACGCAAGGAAGCACGGCGAAAAGGCGACCAGCTCATAAAGCGGGCGGTGGGAACGTGGGGGAGGGGGGTGGCCGACGCCAGCGGAGGGCCTGCGAATGCCACCCTCGCCGCAAGCGCAAAAGGCGATTCCTGCCCCACGAAAGCGGCGTGGCGCAGATCTGCTCCGGCATAAAGAGGGGGAAGCGGGGAGGACGGTTAGATGCCATACGTACCGTGTGGAATGTTAAGTGGGATTGGTAGGTGGTTGCCATCGCTGGCGGCGTCGCCGTGGCTCGAGTTATTGCTTCCGTTGTTGGTGGTGGTGGTGGTGGTGGTGGCGGCGTCGGAACCGGCAGGGTGGCCCCCCTGCTGCTTCTTCTTGAGCTTCGCACGCTTTTTGGCGCCCTTCGGCATGACGGAATACGAGGGTGTGCGGCGCCGGCGGGGGTGCGGGGGAGCGATGGAACGGGAGGGCAGGAGGAGAGGGGAGGAAGAGGAAGGGCGGAAGGAGATTTGTTTTGTTGTGGAGGGAGGGGGATCAGCTCGTTTTTTGTTAGGTTTACATGGAGGAAGAGATGCATCAAATTTGAACAAGGTTATTTATTTTAAAACATAACACCTGTTCTTCACCGGTTACGATTACACACTTAAACAATATTATTATTTTTATCAAAAAAGCGTCCAACCTTAACGTTTTTTGCCCAAGGATTCTACTCCGTACTTACAAAACTAAAAGAGACTCCCTGGTTTACAAGTCTTTCAAGAATTTTGAAAGGATTGGAGACTTGAAGTTTTTTCAAGTTGGGATGTTTAATCTGCGGGACTGTAATCTACATAAAAAGATGGACTCTTTGCATTCCTTCTGTCCGAAAATAGATGATTTAGATTTATTTTAATTCACGTGTATGTATACGCGTTTAGTGTGTAGATATACATGATCTGGACAAATCAAAAATACTTATTTTTTGGCTAAAGCGAATACTATATTTAAAAAAGTTCCATTAGTTTGAACATGTTGGTGAAGATTAGCATGCTTTATTATGGTGTAACCACTTAAATTACGACATGTAATTTCTATAAAACTGTTTGTCTAAAATTGCAACAAAATTACCCCTTCATCAAAAAATAACTGACTTGAGTGTTTCTAGATTCGAACGTAAGATACATTTGAATTTAGACTTACGCACAAATCTAGACAAACTTAATTCAGTTATTTTTAAACAAAGACAAACGAATTGCATTTGTCTAGATTTACATGTATCCATACGCTAAAATACTTGTAGCTATATGTGAATCTAGACGAATCTAAATCATTTGTTTTCGACCAAGTATAGTAGCTCACACCACGGAAACCTAATGAACAAAAACTGAAAGCTGAAGCCAACAAAAGGAAACAGCTGCAAAAATACGTTTCCGTGCACGTGGCCCGGCAGTCCCGTCCACGAGCGTTTCGTTTTTGTAAGATGGGGTGGACACCGTATGTTCAGTAACCCTTCATGGGACCATTGGACCTCACCTCTATTTAGCAACACAACGTTGTCGCCTGCTTGGCCTTTAACTCGTCCACCGGAGGTCCGGAGCCACGATCCTTTATATCCCCTCGCACATGGTACAACCATTTACCAACGTTCAACACCAACGTAAGACTTTTTTAGCAAACTGTTTAGTTTGCTAAAAAAGATTTACATTTTTTAAAAAATAGAGATTTATATTATAAAACAGATGTAGTAATTAATTAGGCCAGCGAGCGACACTATGTTTGTCTTGGCCATGGATACTCTTCATTAAGAGCATCTCCATCAAATGTCTATCGGATCCTAGACAAAAAAATATGATCACACCGACGCGCCTTAAATCTCGCTGACATATTTGAATTCCAATAGAATAGTCGACATGTCCATACCGGTCCTACCCGCAAGGGCCGTACTGGAGCGTCAGCACTCCATGACACGTCGGTTTTCACCCACGGGACCCTTCTGCCAGCAAACACATCCATTCCTCCCTCCTCTAGCTCTACCCATCTCCCCTATTACCCCCCCCTCCAGCATCGCCACCACCGCAGATGTTGATGCCCTTCTCGTGCTTGCATTTCACTCGCCTATCTCCTAGATTTGCTACGCCTCGACGAGTCCTCCGGTCGCACCTCCGGCGACACCTCTGGTCGCACCTTCGGCATCGAGTTTCGTCGCACAGACTAACGCTGACATCGAGACTTCGTTGTTGCCACTACAGGCCTTTGGTACGTCCTCGTCCTCGACAACAACAATGTCGTCAATGTTGTTTGCTTTCCTCGTCGTCAAGGTGTTTGGTGTTTTGCATCAATTACATCAACGATTAGATGTTGATGGAGATCTTGATAAAAGAGGAGGTTGATGCCGCCACTAACCGGGAACAACAGATGATGATCTTAGGCTCTCTTCTTCGTATCCACGAGCACCTCCTTGCCACTCCTCGGCGTGGTGGTTCGAGGGTGTGAAAGGCGAAGAACAAGGACCAACATCAGCTGACGGGTGCTCTATTGCTTGACATGGACTACTTCACTAACAATGCAGAACATACATCGAAAGATTTTAGCCGGTGATTTAAGATAAACAAGGAGTTGTTCATAAAGATTGTGTCTGGCGTGAGAGAGTACGATGACTACTTCATGTGCAAGAAAGACTACACCCGACTATGGGGTTTCTCGTTGGTTTAGAAATGCACGGCTGCCCTGCGGTGTCTTTTGTATGGAGCTCATCTTGATATATAAGACGATTATCTATGCATGTCTGGGAGCACATGCGTTGAGAGCGTCCTTAGATTTTGTTGGGCAGTCGTGGCAGTATTTGGGCCAACGTACTTGAGAGAACCAAATGAAGAAGATCAAATCAGATTCTGGCACAAAATGCAGCTAGAGGATTTCATGAGATGCTTGGTAGCATCAATTGCATGCACTGGGACCGGAAAAATTGTCCATTTGTTTGGCAAGGCCTGTACAAAGGTCATACCGTAGATTGTAGTGTGATACTTGAAGTCATGGTAGATCATGACCTCCGGATTTGGCACGCCTTCTTTGGCATGGCAGGAACTCACAATGATATCAACGTGTTGCAGTGCTCTCCGGTATTTGCTAGACTATCCGGGGGTCATTCTCCGACCATCAACTATGAGAGCAATGGTCATGCATACAACAAAGGATACTACCTAGTCGGTGGTATCTATCATTCTTTGTCTATGTTTGTGAAGAGAACCCTCAGACAGAGAAGAACTCTTGGTTTGCATAGTGCTGGGAGACTTATCGGAAGAATGTCGAGCGGGCGTTTGATGTGCTCCAGCGGGTATCGAACAATAGCAAAACACCGCCTCAACTAGATCAGAGTCTCGGATGTAGGAGGTTATGAACTACTGTGTGATGATACACATGACATCGAGAATGAACGGGAAGAACCAGTGGCTAATGAGTAGCCATATGATCACCAGGGACCTCTAGCTCAACTAGATCAGGAGTCGACCGAGTTTGCTTCCTTCATCCCCATGCATCTAGCATTTTCCTTCTCACACAGTACTCCAGACAAACACAGTTCACAAGAAGGATTTTTCCACATGCGCCTAAAGCTAAGATAAGGTAAGAGAAAGAAGAAGACAACAAGATTATGGTCGGCAGCTAACTCATTGAGTGAAGGCTTTCAGGACGGGTTGACCAAAACGAGGATCCCAAATGGCACAAGCAATATAAATCCGTGACCTGCAGGTTTTTGCACTGAGCTTCAAAGTGATCTACTAGCATATGTGGGTGTTGAAAGGAAACACCGCCTGATTCGTGGATAAGTTTAATTGCTATTTATTTAAATTCTTATATGTATGAATAATTTTATTTATAAGTGCGGATTATTATGTGAATCTGTTTTGTTATTTAAAACTATCCAATATGGTTTGAATTATTGTTTAGAACTATGCAATATCTTGCTATTTTTCTACAAATTTTGTTTTAGGGCCGGCCGTTTTGAGCAAGCCGCTATGAGATGGCTCTCTCAGTATTTAGCCAACAACCGTCGATGCCGCCAATAGTGTTGTGCCGGCTTCACTACGGCCACGATTTGGCGCGCTAGTGAAGATGCTGTAACCTATCCTCGGCACAGGGCAAAAGAGTTCTTTCCTGGCCATAGAAGATCCCGATGAAACTTTTCTTATTGAGATGCAGGCTTGTTTGAAAGAGAGCCACAGAATCCAGAGCGGTCCTGGACAGCAAGCTGAACTCGTGCTAGCCCCTCGTGCCCGGGCCGGAGGTGTCCCTCTGCCGATGTCTCCGTTGATGCAGGTGTCGTCTCGCCCGTGGCCCACAGTGATGTGTCACCCATAAACAAACTGCATCCACTGACTCAGCTATCAGCTCACAGTGGCACGACGGTGCCGTCTTGGAAGGATCGGCCGTCTAATCGATGATTATCTCACCGTTGCCAATCCCCAATCCCAAGTCCGTTCGTTCGAGTCTGAACTCTGAAGTCAGTTCTTCGTCCATGAAATGCGCTCACATGGTTACCGTCTGCTCTAGCTCAGATTTAAATCTGCCAGTATTCCTAAGACAAAAGACAAACCGGATCAACTCGCCAATATAAAAGATCCCGGGTGTCCAAATCTGGGATTATTTAACCAATGTGTTATCGCGATCTGAGTGCGAGATTCCCTTTGAACTGTTTTAAACTAGATTCTGTTTTGTACCAATTCAAGATCTGCTGATCTACGAGAGTAGTAGTACTAGTAGTATATTATGCTTAAGTATTCAGGTGCCGTCCAAATTTCGTCCCTGCAACGTCCCCGCGCATGTGGACGTCACTGGGAAACACAAACGCTTAGAGCACGTCTAGCAGATCCCTTAAATTTCTGTCCCGTAAAACGCGAGTAGAGAGCCCTGTATTTAATTTTCATCGGCCGAAAACCCGTACGAGCTAGCAGACCCCGTATCCCACCCTGTTTTACGGGTGGGACGCGATCATAGCGATGACAGTCAATGTTCAAGCCACCAGCAACACATCAATGCGATCATTCAAAGATTCAATGTGATGCATCATTCATAGTTCTAGCATCACAACGCGATCACGAGCCACTCGCCGGAGACTCACTTTGAGGAGTCGACGCACTTGCAGCACGAGCTTGACGCGCGAGCATCTTCCTCGCCATGATGTCCGCCTTGGTCTCCTTCCACCACAGCAGCTGATCCTCGGCCATGTCGTCGGGGCGCATCATCATGATCTCCCTCTCCTCGGCCAAGAGCTCCTTCGTGGCCTTGGCTTCTTTCAGTGCGAGCATCCTCAAGTCCAGCTCAGCCTTCACCTTGGCATCTTCCCGCCTTGCTAGTTAAGCTTCAAGCCGCTCATGCTTCTTCTCGGTGATGATGAGCTTGGCCTCCAACGTCTTCATCGTCAAAACCTCCTTGGATTTCATGAGTTGATCAAACTTCTCCTTGAAGCTAGATGTTTCTCCTTCTACCTTCACTCTCTCCTTGGCTTTCTTGTTGCCCTCGGGCTTGCCGGAGTTTCTCCCACTCATGTCCGGAGTTTCATAATCCATGTTGACAAGTGATTCCTTCTTGCACTTTGGTTCATTATCCCTCAACTTCCACTTAGGAAGATGTTGAAGAAGGGCAAAACAATGTTGGAACTGAAATTCCTTGTTCTTGGAGCCGGCCATGTCTTTGTACCTCTTTTGAGCATACTTGGGGTAGTCCTCCGGCACACATCCACTAGGGGGGTTGTCGGCCACTTGGTCCATGGCAGCACTCCAACGAGAACACGCTGGTTTGATCACGTTCCACCCGCCTTCAAGAGGCGGTAGGTTCATCGGCCATGCTCTTGGTGCGAGGCTTCAACTGGTGGTACAGATCCTCGATGCGCTGCCAGTAGCGCATCGAGCCTTGGTCCACTCCGGTGCACGC
The DNA here is from genome assembly GCA_030063025.1 of Avena longiglumis. NCBI lineage: Eukaryota > Viridiplantae > Streptophyta > Magnoliopsida > Poales > Poaceae > Avena > Avena longiglumis. Next base: position 163,180,502 of record CP125973.1, read on the forward strand.
ATCCATCCCCACTCTACTCCAAGCACGAACCAAGGTCGTGTCTTCAATCTCGGTGTAGTTGCCGGTGCGCTTCATCGGCGCCACCTCGACCACCTCGTCGTCGTCGACCTCTTCCTCCACCTCCACATCATCATCCACCTCCACATCATCCTCCACATCGAACGCATCGATGCCGGCGTCCAAGTTCACCGCGGATTTGGTGAGCATGTCCATGTACGATGTGGTGGACTCAACGTCGAACACCTTATGCGTAGTCGATGTCCGCGGCGACGGCGCGAGGCGTCGACGCGAACGGAGGAAGGAGGTCCACGACCTTGGATGGCCGTGGCGGCGCGAGGCCGACGCGGTGAGTGCCTTTGTCTTCGGGCGGGACACCCTCTTGGCGGCCTTCTTCAACCTGCCCTCACTTCTTGGCATTGCGGCGGAGCAGCGGCCGGTGGAGCAGCGGCCTTAGGGCTGTCAAAAAAGTTCGGATTTGACAAACTGTGCGAGTTCGGCGTGTTAACAGCTCGGCTCGAGCTTGATTCGTCTCTCTAACAAATCAAACTCGAGCCTGTTTTCGAGCTCGCGAGCTTAGTCAAACTGAACTCAAACAGTTCGATAAAGCTCGTGATTTTTGTACAGCCGCAAAGTGAGATTACTATTATTATTCGATATGTTGTAAGACCGCTAAAATAATTTTGCTGGCATGTTGGCACTGTATTACTATTATATGAAACTCCAAGCCATTTCTGCTATTCCGTTTTCAAGCTATATTATTTTCTTGCTATGTAGATGCATGTCAATGTACTAAATTTTTATTACCGAGCTTCAACGAACCGAGCTCAAGCCTACTCGAGCTTTGGTCGAGCCGAACTCGAGCTTAGATGTAGGCTTGAAGGCCAACCTAGGATCGCTCGAGCTCGGCTCGAGCTTCTACCGAGCTCGAGCCGAGCCTAACAATGTTCGCTGAAGTTCGGCTCGTTGACAGCCCTAAGCGGCCGGTGGAGCTGCGGCCGGTGCGCCGGCTTTGAAGATCTGCTTCGGGATCCTCTTCCTCTTCATCGGGATGGTGGCGGAGATCATGGCCGACACGTCGGCGTTTGGCTCGACATCAGCCACCACGGTCGCCGGTGGTGCACCGGCGGTCGCCGGCCTTCGACTACCCATGGCAGCGAGATCCGCCGAGTTTTGGGGGGCGAGTCGGAGGAGATCGAGGCGGTGGCGGCGGCTTGAAGCGCTGAAATTGTTCGCGCGCAGGGGAAGGAAGAATGCGGGGTTCGCCCTGTATTCCCCTCCCCACCCCGTAGAGATAGTGGACGGAGGGCCGCCTCGTATCCAAAACCGGAAAAAATCGATGCGGGCCGTTTTTACGGGGCGTGCTAGACGGCCGGGTAGCGCCCAACCCCATATTTCAGCGGTTATTTTACGGGGTTGGACTTTTTACGGAGTCTGCTAGACATGCTCTTACTATCAATCTCAGATCAACACGCACTCGGAGCGCGTGATGATTTATGGAAGAAAGAAGAGGAAAAATACGCTAAAGATGCGAGTCCCTGGAAAAGGATAGGCGACATCTCCCTGCTCAGCAGTCTCTGTGGTTTCATGTTGCACGTATCATCACGAGATGGGGATGAGACCGGACCTACAGTAGAACAGGCATGAAAATGACATAAAGGAATCCATATCATCATTATTATTCTAAAAAAGATTAGAGGAACCGTAGCGACGTAATGTAGAAAAGTACTGTACATCCCAACAGGGCAATTAACTATCCTGTGGTTCATGGAACAATTAGCTAGCTTATTGGTGTTTGTCGAGAGGGCACTTTATCATTAAAGAAGAAAAGCATGATAGCACAAGCACCATGGCCGTGATCACCATGATCAGGACGTTTGTGTAGATACTAATATAGATTGCAGCACGCTTCGAGAAGCACGATATATAGCAGAAACAAATCGAGAGAATGCAAGTTTGCTCTTTTCTTCACCGGGCATCAAGCGTGCGTTTGGTTGCGAGACAAAACGTGGATGGGATGGGATCATCCCCGATTCGTAGTCGTTTGGTTGTAACAGGCAGGGACGGAACCATCCTCAGCTAAGGAATATTCGCCAAAGATTCGGGATGGACTCGCTCGAGGAAATCGGCCGGACCGTTCGTCCCACTTCTTTGCTGCTACCGCACGTGTACGCAACGCCTCTATCCTCACCTCCTTTTCTCTTCTCCATCGCTCCTCACCCCACCGAACCCATCTCTTTCTCCCTCTAGAAACCCTCACCTCTCCTCTCACCTGTAGGCGGCGGCGACGGGACTTGGTCGGAGAAGAAGATCGGCGGCGGTGTGGCTCGCGTCCTCCTCTTCTAGCACGTCTCCTCGCCTCCCTCCTGCTGGTCGCACGCGGATCCAGTCACTAGTGGAAATGAGGTTTTTTGTTGATCCTGAAAAAGGGCTTTAATATCGGTTCTTCTATGAACCGGTATTAAAGGGGGGGCCGTACCAGCGTGGCCTGTGCGACAAAAAAGGAGCCCCCTTTAACACCGGTTCGTGTCACGAACCGGTGTTAAAGGACCCTGCAACAGTGGCCCACGCACCCCCCCCTCTTTAACACCGGTTCGTGGCTTGAACCGGTGTTAAAGGGGGGGGCTATATAAGACACCGCAGCCCACAGCCCACTCTTCCATTTTTTTCACTATCTCATTTTGGAGCCTAGCAAGAGGGTGTGAAGAGTGCTAGTTTGTGTTTTTTTCATATGCACAAGAGGTGTTCGGTGAAATGCCCGAGAGCTCAAAATAAGTTTTCTCGTTGCTCTTTCCTTCTACGAGGTCGGCAACTATCCTTTCATGTGTCATTGATGTACTATATATATAAATGGTCATCTCCTATTAATTTTTGATATATACTACATATTAATGCAGATGAACCGGCAATGGATGTACGGTGACCGCCGCTTCGAGTACATTACGGGCCTCCAAAATTTCATCGTTGTGGCTAATGCAAACCGTGGTCACAATGGTTTTATGTGTTGTCCGTGTGTTCACCGTCGAACAAGAAAGACTACTCAAATACCGAACCATTCACGCCCACCGCTTGATCCGGTTTCATGCCCAGCTATAATTGTTGGACCAAGCACGGAGAAAAAGGGGTTGTGATGGAAGACAACGAAGAAGAAGAGGATAATGACAACTATCATAATATGTATCCTGAATATGATGATACTGCAACGGGGGTAGATAATGAAGATCAAGAGGCAGCAGATGGGCCCGCTGATGACGATCTTGGTCGGGCCATTACTGATGCAAAGGAAGAATGTGAAACTGAAAAGGAGAAAGAGAAGCTGGACCAGATGTTAAAGGATCACAAAACATTGTTGTATCTAACTTGTGAAGATGGCCACAAAAAGCTAGGTACCACGCTGGATTTGCTGCAATGGAAGGCAGAGAACGGTGTGACTGACAGCGCATTTTCAAAGTTGTTGGTAAAAATGAAGAATCTTCTTCCAAAAAATAATGAGTTGTCCGATAGTACATACCAATCAAAGAAGGTTGTCTGCCCTCTAGGATTAGACGTGCAGAAGATACATGCCTGCATTAATGACTGCATCCTCTAGCGTGGTGAGAAGTACGAGAATTTGGATGCATGCCCGGTATGCATTTACCGCTGCGTATAAGATCGACGAGACGATCTGGCGATGTTGAGGCGAGGCCCCTAGGAAGAAGGTTCTGCCAAGGTTATGTGGTATGCTCCTATAATACCACGGTTAAAACGTCTTTCGAAATAAAGAGCATGCCAAGTTGTTGCGATGGCACATGGAAGACCGTAAGAAAGACGCGATGTTGAGACACCCGTTGATGGGTCAGTGGAGAAAAGTCAATCGAGAGTACCCGGACTTCGCACGTGGCGCAAGGAACTTAAGGTTTGGTCTAAATACGACGGCATGAATCCTTTTGGTGAGAGCTGCAACACACGGCCTGTGACTATATGTATCTATAACCTTCCTCCTTGGTTGTGTATGAAGAGGAAGTTCATTATGATGCCAGTGCTCATCCAAGGCCGAGGCAACCCTAAGAACGACATTGATGTGTACCTAAGGCCATTAATTGAAGAACTTTTACAGCTATGGGCCAAACCAGGTGTACTAATGTGGGATGAGCACAAAGGGGAGCCATTTGACCTACGAGCATTGCTTTTCGTAACCATCAATGATTGGCCTGCTCTTAGTAACATTTCAGGGCAGACAAACAAGGGATACAATGAATGCACACGCTGTTTCGATGAGACTGAAAGTGTATATTTGGATAAATTTAAGAAGGTTGTGTACCTAGGGTATCACCGATTTCTTCCGAACCTGCATCCAGTAAGAAAGAAAGCCAAGCATTTCAAACGTCTGGCAGAACCCGGGAGGAAGTCTGTCCTCCGTACCGGTGAGGAGGTATTTGGTATGGTCAAGGACCTAGAAATAATCTTTAGAAAAGGTCCTGGCAGTCTATCTGTTCTGAATGACGATGCCGGACACACGCCCATGTGGAAGAAGCAATCTATATTTTGGGACCTACCCTAATGGAAAGTCTTAGAGGTCCGCTCTTCAATCGACGTGATGCACGTGACGAAGAATGTTTGCGTGAACCTGCTAGGCTTTCTAGGAGTGTATGGGAAGAAAAAAGATACACCGGAAGCACGGCAGGACCAGCAACGTCTGAAAGCCCCTGAAGAGCCTATGCATCCTGAGAACTAGAAGGGTAAACGATGCCACTTAACTCCTGCCAGCTACGCTCTTACCAAAGCAGAGAAGGAAATCTTTTTTGAATGTCTGAGCAGTATCAAGGTCCCGTCTGGATTCTCGTCGAATATAAAGGGAATAATAAATATGGCAGAGAAAAAATTCCAAAACCTGAAGTCTCATGACTTCCACGTGATTATGACACAATTGCTTCCGATTGCATTGAGGGGGCTTCTACCTGAAAATGTTCGAGTACCCATTGTGAAGCTATGTGCATTCCTCAATGCAATATCTCAGAAGGTAATCGATCCAGAAAGCCTACCAGGTTCTGACGGATGTGGCCCAATATCTTGTCAGCTTTGAGTTGGTGTTCCCACCATCCTTCTTCAATATTATGACGCATCTCCTGGTTCACCTATAGAAGAGATTGCCATTCTCGGTCTTGTATTTCTACACAATATGTTCCCCTTTGAGAGGTACATGGGAGTCTTAAAGAAATATGTTCATAACCGTGCTAGGCCAGAAGGAAGCATCTCCAAGGGCTATGTAACAGAGGAGGTCATTGAGTTACGTGTTGATTTTATTCTGACCTTAAGGCGATTGGTGTTCGGAATCACGACATGAGGGAGGCTGTGGAAAAGGAACCCTAGGATGTAAAGCAATGATATGTAGGGACGAGCATTCTCTCAATCAAGCATACTACACGGTTTTACAAAGATATATCTTGGTTGCCCCGTATATCAATGAACACAAGAATTTAATACGCCTCAAACACCCGGGACAGTCTGATGAATGGATTATAAGTGAACACATGGCGAGTTTTGGCGGCTGGCTGCAAAGACTTCTCATGAATAACACCACTGTTGGGGATCAGTTGTACTTGTTGGCCAGGACACCATCTTCGACTGTATGTACTTTCCAAGGGTACGAGATAAATGGGAATACATTTTACACGATAGGCCAAGATAAAAAGAGCACCAACCAAAATAGTGGTGTCCGCTTCGATGCAGCAGAATACAATGGGCAGAAGACCACGTATTATGGGTTCATAGAGGAGATATGGGAACTTGACTATGGACCTAATTTTAAGGTCCCCTTGTTTCGATGCAAATGGGTCAAGCTAACAGGATGAGGGATTGAGGTAGACAAGAAGTACGGAATGACAACGGTGGATCTCAACAATCTTATGAAGGTAGACAAGAACTTAGACGAACCATTCGTCCTAGCCAATGATGTGGCTCAGGTTTTCTATGTGAAGGACATGTCCTCCAGACCAAAAAAAGAAAAAATATGCAAACGAATACATCATATGATGAGCCAAAGCGTCACATAGCTCTTCGGGAAAAGAAACATCGTGGGAATCGAGGACAAGATGGACATGTCGGAAGATTATAATAAGTTTGATGAAATTCGCCTTCACGGTGGCCCACCCAAGCATTCCGTTAAGTAAAGAAGATGCTCCATGGTTACGTCTGAAGCGATCATAAGGAAGGACATATGCCAAGAAGTTCATGCTCATATTATGTAACTCTAGTTCATGTATTTCACGGTTTGTGGCTTGACCGAAGGATATCTTTCGCGGTTTGTGGATTGACCGGGACTATATATAGGGGGGACCGGTTTTGTAGTCTTAGTTTTTAATATTAATAAATGTCTTGAGTGTTACTCTTGTTTTGTGGATGGACCGGTTTTGTAGTCTCAGTTTTCACAATATGCTATTTTATCAAAAATCCAATGCAAGTTGAGCGAGGCTTGGCCCCGAGCTAAGAATCTTCATGCCCGTTGTTCGACAAAGTTTGACGATAGTTTAAAACAGGGATAAAAAATAAAAAAAGATCAAAATAGTGCGAAACCTTCGTGTGGTGTTATATTATGTGACATACTTAGAAGGAAAAATATCAGACTTGGTATATTGATTATGTCTCAAAAAAACCTTCACAAAATGACCTATCTCATTCGAGGTTTCTTGGCTTTCTGGTCAAATGACCAATGTTATGGCTAGAATCAAGGCATAGTTTATGATAATATGGCCATATTGTGCATACATGTGCATCATGGCATGGCAAACAATGTTGCAAGAGGTATTTTTCCTTTTTATTGCACCAAAAAGGCATTTTCCATTTTCCAAGCATAAAAAACGGACGGTTTTGTGAAGCAACCACCAAATGGCTAATTCAAAAAACCACCAACACATTTTACAAAAATACTAGACCATCTTATATGGAAAATGTACCAACAGGGGGATCTGAAACCTTTCCGTCCACCTGTGGTGAAAAAGACAAATTCCTGCCGAATCTGTAGGAAGTGGGTCAGATATGAACTACAGGTACATGATACGATGCTCATGATTTTTTACAAAAATCATTTTTAGGTTCACAATATGCTATTTTATCAAAAATCCGATGCAAGTTGAGCGAGGCTTGGCCCCGAGCTAAGAATCTTCGTGCCTGTTGTTCGACAAAGTTTGACGATAGTTTAAAACAGGGATAAAAAAATAAAAAAAGATCGAAACAGTGCGAAACCTTCGCGTGGTGTTATATTATGTGACATAGTTAGAAGGAAAAATCTCAAACTTGGTATATTGATTATGTCTCAAAAAAACCTTCACAAAATGACCTATCTCATTCGAGGATTCTTGGCTTTCGGGTCAAATGACCAATGTTATGGCTAGAATCAAGGCATAGTTTGTGATAATATGGCCATATTGTGCATACATGTGCATCATGGCATGGCAAACAATGTTGCAAGAGGAAGTTTTCCTTTTTATCGCACCAAAAAGGCATTTTCCATTTTCCGAGCATAAAAAGCAGACGGTTTTGTGAAGCAACCACCAAATGGCTAATTAAAAACCACCAACAAATTTTACAAAATACTAGACCACGATATGGACAATGTACCAACAGGGTATCTGAAATCTTCCGTCCACCTCTGGTGAAAAGACAAATTCTGCCGAATCGGGAAGTGGTTCGAATATGAACTACAGTACATGATCGATGCTCATGATTTTTTACAAAAATCATTTTTAGGTTCACAATATGCTATTTTATAAAAAATCCAATGCAAGTTGAGCGAGGCTTGGCCCCGAGCTAAGTATCTTCATGCCCGTTGTTCGACAAAGTTTGACGATAGTTTAAAACGGGAATAAAAATAAAAAAAGATCGAAACAGTGCGAAACCTTCGTGTGGTGTTATATTATGTGACATAGTTAGAAGGAAAAATCTCAAACTTGGTATATTGATTATGTCTCAAAAAAACCTTCACAAAATGACCTATCTCATTCGAGGTTTTTTGGCTTTCGGGTCAAATGACCAATGTTATGGCTAGAATCAAGGCATAGTTTGTGATAATATGGCCATATTGTGCATACATGTGCATCATGGCATGGCAAACAATGTTGCAAGAGGAAATTTTCCTTTTTATCGCACCAAAAAGGCATATTCCATTTTCCGAGCATAAAAAACAGACGGTTTTGTGAAGCAACCACCAAATGGCTAATTCAAAAAACCACCAACACATTTTATAAAAATACTAGACCACCTTATATGGACAATATACCAACAGGGGATCTGAAACCTTTCCGTTCACCTCTGGTGAAAAAGACAAATTCCTGCCGAATCGGTAGGAAGTGGGTCAGATATGAACTACAGGTACATGATACGATGCTCATGATTTTTTACAAAAATCATTTTTAGGTTTACAATATGCTATTTTATCAAATATCCAATGCAAGTTGAGCGAGGCTTGGTGAGATTCATGTGTATACAAAAGATGCGGCATTTAAATATCCAATCAATTCAAAAATGTTAATACAAAAGATGCGGCATTAAAATATGATATGCTCTAATAAAATAGGGTTAGATTTCTTTTTAGATGCTTACTATTTCTTATGTTCAAAGTTTTAGGATTTGACAATTTATTTTTGTTTGAATTGAATAATTAAAATTTATATGTAAGTGTTTTAATCATTTTGAAAATTTTCATCTAAAGTAAATATAAAATGTTTTTACATGAATGGATAGATATTATTTTTCTCAAAATTATGATATATTATTCATATTTTTCTGAGTTGAAATGAAAAATATATGAATTTTATAAATTCATATCCTATTTTTTGAATTAAAAATGCCCCCACCCCTTTAATGCATGAAATAAATGCCCCCCTTTAACACCGGTTCCAGCCACGAACCGATGTTAAAGAAGCGCATTATTCCTTTAACACCGGTTCGTGGCTAGAACCGGTGTTAAAGAGATCTGTAGCATATCCCTTTAACACGGTTCGGCCGAACCGGTGTTAAAGAAATCATCTTGCCTACCTTCCAATCTTCCCCCAGCTAGATCGATCGAACAGGAATGAAAGCAGAGGAGCTCGCCATCGCCTCCGTCCTGCTGTCCATCGCCGCCCTGCTGTCCGCCGCCGCGTCCGCCATCGCCTCCGTCCTGTCGTCCGTCGCCGCCTTCCACGCCTGTCGCCACCATCGCCGTCCAAATCCTCGCGCCGCCGTCGCCGCCAGCCGCCTGCCGTGACGCCGCCGCCCCCGCATTTCTGCAGCCCGCGCCCGTGCTTCCCAGCCTCGCCGTCTGGGCGCCACACTGACTGCCCCATAGAGGTTAGTATTAGTTTAGTAGTTTATTTAGTTAGTTTTTGGGTTAGTTTAGTGTTAATTAGTTAGTATTATTTAATTATTAGCATTTTAGTGTATTAGTTAGTATCTTTTTTAGTAGTTAATTAGTTAGTATTAGTTTAGTATCTTTTTTGGGGGTTAGTTTAGTGTTAATTATTAGTATTTAGTTAGTATTTTATTTAGTTAATTAGTTAGTATTTGTTTAGGGTTATTTAGTGTAGTTTAGTGTACGGGGACGACCTCCCCTCTCGGCTGCAGGGGCGGCCTAGGTGGTGCGAGCACCGGTGGTGGTCATGGCGGTATAGTATGCTAGCGATGTCGGGGTATGCATGGTCCTTCTCGGGTTGCAGGTGTGTCCGCTGGCAACGACGGAACGACGTCCCTCTCTTCGGCGATGTGATGTGTCGTTGGTCGTCGGAGTGGTGGCTAGAGTTCGCGAATGTCGGTGGCGGCCTTAGAAGAAGGTGGACTACGCGGGCAGCTCTTTGGCGAGCGTCGTGGCTTCTCCCCTCGACTGGGGCCTATCTTGGGGACAACGGGCGGGGCAGAAGACGGGGAAAACCCTTTACCATAGGTCTCTGGGGCCGCCGATGTTGCTACCTTCTTCGTCATAGGGCTCCGGGTGAAAACCCTTTACCATAGGTCTCGTTGGTCGTTACCCTCTTGGGGGCATCGTTGTGGAGATCTGACTCATCCTGATCTTGGCTCATTGACTTCGGTGGCAAGTTTAGGTTCTCCGCGGTTTTTCTTGCTTATTTTGATCTGCTTTATAAAAGGGATATCCCCTCCACATTGTATCTGCTTAAGTTGTTTCTTTGTCATTGCCGTCGCTCGGTGACCATCTTGGCGGCGCCGCCACTATAATGCTTGCCTCGGTCTCCTCTTCGAACAACACCCGTTTAGGTAGGCGCATCACGCTACCTCATGCGTCTAGGTCGCTCTCAACGCCGCCAACCTCCGGTCGACCATGTAGCTAGCCCTCTCATATGCATCCAGGATTTCTCCGAATTAGGGTTTGGACCCCTCGGAACTCGTTTAAAATGATCAAGCATCCTTAGGGTTTTAATTTCATTTGTGTATTTATTTGTGTATTTTTGTATGAATAATATGTATATTTGTGTATGAATCCAAGTCCACTTGAATGTTTAATCTCTTACTCTAGATAATATTATTGTTTTAGAAACTATGGATCCACTTAGTAGAAACCTTGAAGAAGAAGAAATAATGGAGAACATTATTGATGAGGACACCTCACAATATCTGAACTTGAAGGGACATGATGACAGCTCAAGTAGTCATGAGAATATGAAGACTCCGGTGAATGCAATTTAGTGATTACAAAGTCCGGCGAGGTATATGCATTGATTAAGCTCTGCTGACTTCCACCAACAATCTTCTTCTACATGTATTAATTAACGCTTCTTTATTCTTTTAGCCCTCTGGATCGACCATCCAGCAACCATCTTCTTCTACTAAAAAGAGCAAGCGAGGCGCGAGCCATCGGTTGAAAGATCGTGAAAAGTTCACGATCGAAGCAGTCCGTGTTGATGGCAGGCCGATGGAGCCCAAGAAGGCCGCAGACAAATTTGTACGTTAGGTTGGAGTTCTTGTCAGGGACCAAATCCCAATCATAATTGAATATTGGAATAAGCCAAAGAAGGGCAACGGTACCTTTGTCGATGAAAGATCCAAAGAAACGCTTTGGAATTAGTTGTTGGTAAATTTCACCCTTCCGCTAGAGGAGGATGAAAACAAACCGGTTATAAAGGAAAAGGTCAAAGAGTGGACTCTAAAGAAGATGGCTGACGCTTTCCGCAACTGGAAGACAAAATTGAACAAATTTGTCAAAACTCGCGAGACTCTAAATTTCGAAGACGCATATTATGCGAAGATAAGACCTCACTGACCCGAATTTGTGGCATATAAGGAAGGTGCTATAGCTAAAAAGAGGTCAGAAACCAATATGCTAAATGCCCAGAAGAAGGAATATCACCAGAGGACGGGGTCAGGTGGCTACATATCTCAGAGGCCTAAGTGGGAGGAAGTTGAGAAAGCCCTGCGCGCTAGAGGGATCACACCCCAGACAGATGGGTGGGACCTACGTGCAAAGACTTGGTTCTACGGAATCGGGGCAAAGTTGGACCCAGAAACAGGATTGTGTATCTTCCCAACACTCCTTGCCAAACCCATCACTGAACTCATCACGGCATACGAGGAAACAGCCGCCAGGACCTTCCATCCCGACAAAGAGAATGACCAGCTCACACGCGCCATCGGTAAAAAAGAACACCCTGGACATGCACGAGGCACAGGGGGTATGACGTGGAAGGATGGGTTTGCCGAGTGGAGCGACTCTTACAGATGGCGCGACAGAAAAGAAAAAGAGCGTACATAGCGGATGACACAGATAGAACAAGCACTTGTGGCGCTACAGGCGCAAGTGAATGCACAACAGATCCATCAAGCTACCGGCCCATCTCAGCGGCACGAAGAGCCTGCATTGGAAGCTGCCGGTGGCCCAGACTCTGCGCGGAAAAAGCAGCGTGGCTTCCACGGAGAACGTGCAGACCACACTTGAAATGGCGGGTCCTCGATACCCCGTGGATGAGATCAAGGAGAGCGAACACGCTGAGTTGCATGTGAGATTAATGGGCTTATCCATTAAGGTGGTTGTCGGCTATGCCTTACCTCCTGTAGCTGGTGGAATTTACCACTGCCGACCGATTCCAGATGGCTATGCTATTGTCGGTGTGGATGAGGTTGTGAAGGAATATGAGGAAGCACAGCTTGAGCATGCTACAGGTGAAGGGGAAACTCAACTCAAATTTGCAGCGAAAACAACCATTCTTTGGAAGAAGGAACACATCGTGCTTCCAAATTGGAGGCCACTGGCACCCCCGTCGTCTCCGCGGCGTCAGCAGTCTGAGCCGCTTGACCATCTCTGCGGCAGCCATCTCCGGCGCTTCAGCCATCTCCGGCGCGGCAGCCATCTCCGGTGCGCCAGCCATCTCCTGCCCGTCAGCCATCTCCGGCGCTTCAGCCATCTCCTCAGCGTAAGCGGAAGAACACTGCCACGAAGAGCATCACTAGCACTGCCACAAAGAAATCCGCAGGAAACCGTACGCCAAAGAGTTTAAAAAACTACGTCCCGCAGCCTTCCGCCAAGCCATTGCCGGTTTTACCATGGAATCGCAGCGACGAGGAGACCAATAGGATCTCGGAAGAAGAGGTCAAGAAATTCTTTGCACCTAGACGGGCCGAGCCAAAGGATAAAATAGATCCGGCGGTGGTGGAGAAGTTTTACAAAAATCTTTTAAAACCTGAAACCCCACTTGTGCCGGACTACAAGCGCCAGATTTTGAAGGGGTATGCAAGGCGACGTAGGGAGACTGAAAGTAGCAGTCGTGCGGCACCCCAGAAAACAGTTCCCATGCTCGGAGAGCAGGAAAACCAATCATGCGCCCCGCTCCAAGTGTTCGACACACGGGACGCTCCTCCCGTAAATGATTACGAGGCAGAGCTACAAAGAAAGGCCAATGAGATGGGGATGACTTACATTGCATACTTGAACATCATGGGAGACAACTTGCCCAAATGCGATGCCAACCCCATACAGCCATGGAAGTATGGGAAGAATCTCGTCAAGACAGAGGAGCTCAAGAATCTACCAACAAAGATGCGAAGATTGCACAAGTGGTACCTTGATTTCTGCCAAGACGAGAAAGGAAGAATGGATCATGGCGCATATAAGAGATTAGATTTTCTTGTGCGGAGACGACGAGATCGACTTCAACATTCAAGACTTGCATTTTCTATTCAATCAGAAGGAACTCGACAAAGCTGCCATCAGCCTTTATTGTGTGTAAGTACTATTCTGTAATTTATATCTCATCTCATTCACTTCATTAATTGCATGTATATATATGCTCACCATATATGTATATACTATTATGCAGGGAAAAGGTTACGGAATGCATGAAAGGAGGCCCTTTTGACATTGGGTTCGTTGACCCAAATAGATTTCATGAAGAAGTGGTAAGAACCAAACCCGGGCAAATAGAAGATTACTTGCTAAGGTCTTTACCGAGACAACAAACCAAAAGGGAAATACTATTGCCTTACAACTTCTCGTGAGTACTGTTACCCTCTCTTGTACACATTCTGTTTCGGCTTACTCGATGTTAAGTGTAACTGATGATGTGCGTAGGTTCCACTTTATTCTGCTAGTCATTCAACCCGACTCAGGAAAAGTCCTTGTCATGGACTCGTTACGAAAAGAAAAAGAGCTATGGGCAGACTTTAGAGAGATGCTCTAGAGGTAATTTCAATCATATTATCGCACTAGATCGGCAACTTTCGTGACAACAAGTAATTAATTACTCCTTTATCCATTTTCTTTGCCGGACAGGGTTTGGAAAAGGTTCACGGACAGGGCCGTGGGTGAATGGTCAGAAGAACTAAAATTTGTAGACCAAAATGTAAGTAATACTAGCTAGCTAGGTTTGTGTATCTCTTTGATTATGCTTCCAATTCCATTATATCATGCTTTATTGATTATTATTTTGATTGAACTCTCTATTCTCGTAAAGTGCGCGCATCAGGGACACGGCAATAACTTATGTGGATACTATGTTTGCGAGTCATTCGCAACACGATATGTGCAACGGGCCAAGCCGCACTAGAACAACTTAGAGTAAGTAAACAAAGTCCACAACATTATTTTATTACCATAAATTGTGTTGAGTTTTATTCTTATATATATATTGACCCCATTCTTCATATATATATTCAGATCGAACGGATGCGGGACCAACTCCTACCATTTGACCGCATACGAGCCATTCAAGAGGAATTGGCGGGGTTCATACTTGATGAGGTCGTCACGCCTGGCGGAGAACTCTTTAGATATCCACCAAAATGAACGTTGTATATATGCTTGAACGTGTTTGTCTTGTACTTGATGCTTCAACGTTTACGGAGAATACCACACAATGACGATGTTTGTGTATAATAATAGTTGCTTAATTATTCATGTACTCGTATGTACCGATGACGATGTATGTGTATACCGTTCCCGATCGATTCCCCCTCCCCCCTCTCGCAGAAATACGCCCAGAACGGGGCAGAGGCAGAACTCTGCCGCGGCAGAGATTTAGGCCGTTTTCCTGCCGCGGCAGAGATCCGTCGCGGCAGAGATTTAGGCCAATTTATCTCTTTTTCCTGCCATGAAGAATTTTAACACTGCATGCGTGTTACGAACCGGTGTTAAAGGGAGAACTGAGCCTGCGGGCATTACGTCGCCACCCTTTAACACTGGTTCGTATAAGAACCGGTGTTAAAGGCCCCCCCTCTAACACCGAACCCTCAACATCAGTTCTACAACCGCTGTTAGAGGGCCCTCCAAACCGGTGTTAGAGGGGGGGTCTGCACTAGTGAGTAGACATGGGGTGAAGGAGAGATTGGAGCAAGAAGGGAAGACAGGGGGAGAGGAGGTTGAAGAAGGGCCGACGACAGCAAGCATCACCACTTCATCAATTTCTCCTCTCTGCTATATCCAATCCCAAGGTGAAAATCCCACTAGATCTGTTTCTTACCTTGATTGATTATGTAAAAATTCGTCACTTGGCTGAAGCATAATTATCATGTTCATATATTTGTGAAGTTTACCTAGTAGTGTTGATGTTCACATGCTGATACTCACATGTCTAATTTCGGAATGGCACTATGAAGTTGAAACTCTTATTTTTCTGTTGCATTGTAGATGAACAAGCAGCAAACGATTTTAGTTTCCGTGGCAGCGACATATATGGCATCAATGATGCTCTTTATTGTTAATTCTAGAAAAAGGAAGAGGAAAGAACGTCTTAGCATAACATATGGGCCAATAGAGGAGAGGGATAGGATGAGAATTGAGTATCTTAACAACAAAATTTGGAAGAATGATACAAGTTGTGTCAACATGCTGAGGCTTAGGAGGGCACATTTCTTCAGATTTTGTAACCTCTTAAGGACTCGTGGCTTGCTTGTTGACACTATACATATGTGTGTGGAGCAGCAAGTAACAATGTTCTTGAACACCGTTGGACATAACCTTAGAAATAGGTTAGTTGGTACCAGTTATGATAGGTCCGGTGAAACCGTTAGTCGATACTTTCATATTGTTCTTCACGCCATTGGTGAGCTACGGGATGACTATATTAGGCGACCTTCATTGGCGACCCCATCAAAAATAGAAGGAAACCCACGATGGGATCCATATCTCAAGGTATAAGTGTGACCCATATTTTTTCTGGTTTCTATCTTGAAATTTCTACAATTCCTAATATTTTAACAAATTAGGATTGTGTTGGAGCTATTTATTTCTCTATGCATTATACTTTCTAGGAGATGGACAACCAAGCTGAAGGAAGTATTGTTCATTGGACTGCGTCAATGTCTGCATGTATGCTTGTCCACTTGACTGATGTCGTGGCTAGTGGACCTAAAACATCGACCGGCTTTAAGAAAGTGCACCTCAATGCTTGTGCTAAGGCTTTAAATGATCATTTCAAACTTGCTTTGACTGGACATCAGATTCGTAACCATCTTCGTTATTGGAAGAGGAAGTGGCAAAAGATAAGCAAGCTTAAGAATGGAATCAGCGGTGCACTTTGGGATGAAGAAAGCTGCATTATTGGTATTGATCACGAGCACTATGCTGAGTATATTAAGGTATTATTGTTGCATATGTATTCTTGTTACATTAAGGTATAATTGGTCTTTTAACATGTTCTCTATTGATTGCATAGACACACCAAGGAGATGCTCAGTACTTGAACCAACCTATACTACACTATAGTGAGATGGCTGCAATCTTTGGTAATAGCTTGGCTACAGGACAGTATGCCAAGGGATCTGTGGCATCCCGAAAAACCACTACTAGAAAATCACGTTGTTTTTGTGCATTGCATCATCATGACCGCATGCTCATGTCATCATGCCACTGCATTTGAGCATCGTCATCATCATGCATATTAATTTGCCTAAAAACTATTTGCGAAAGACAATCGTTTTCTAAAATTAACCCTCCTTCTATTTCAAATTAAACCCCGGATGCTTCCGGATATTTTTGTTTGTCTAAAATCTATTTATAAAAGCTTATTGCAAAAATTAAATAAAAATTATATTATTTTAGTGGGGCAAGCAGGGCCGAATCGACCCAAGACCACCCCGAAATACAAGCGGTCCACCTAAAATCCTACAGCTACCAACCCTATCCTCCCCACCCCTCCTCCACCTCACCCCAACCAACCCCCTCTTGACACCTCACCTCCCCCCTCCCCCCTAGCCAATCAGACTCTGCCACCTAGACTAAACCCACCCCAATCTCTCCCAGCCACCCCTCTCTCCTCACACATCCAGCCACGCACGCACGCCTCAGCCCCACCCCAATCAGCCAACCCCCGCCCGCGCCCCACCTGTCCCCACCGGGCCCACTCCCCTGGCCCTGTTCCTCTTCCTCCACCCACTCTTCCCCGACGCCTCCCGCTCCCAAGCGCCCCCCACCGCCGTTCGCCACCAGCCGCCTCCTCCATGCGCCCGCCGCCTTCGCCTCCACCGGCCGCTCCCACCGCCGCCGCCCACCTGCCACTGCTCACCGCGCCCGCCACGCCTCCTCCTCCTCCTCACCCTCCCCACTTCCTCTCCGCGAGCCCACTCCGCCTGCCGCTGCCATCCCTGCGCCTCACCAGCCTCCCAGCTCGCTGGCCCGCCAGCACACCTCGCCCGCCTCCAACAGCTCCGCCCGCCCGCCTCAGCTCGGCCTCAGCCCGGCCGCCCGCCGCCGCCGGACCTCCCTCGACACCTCCTCGCCGCTGCCGGCGTCGCCGCCAGTCTCGCCGCCGGCCATGCCTCGCGGCCCATGCCTGGCGGCCGCCCTCTGCTCGCCCAGCCGTCCGGCTCCCTCTCCCGGCCTCTCCTCTGCGCCCTTCGAGCCAGACGCTGCCTGGGGTTCGCCCTCCTCCTCCGCCGTCGTTGCCCCTCCTTCGCCACCGTCTCCCCACCGCGTCAGCGCGGGCCCCCGCACCTCTACCTCGTCCTCTTCCCGCCGAGGCCCTGAGCGCCGCTTGTAGTCGCCTCCCTTGCCTGGCCGTGCCCGCGCGGCCTCTCTCCACCGACCGTCTGTAAGGACACCGCAGGACTGCGCATGTGCAAGACGAACTTTGTTCCATCAGGGCTAAGGCTTGCCTCCTACAGTGCCTTGTTCCATGGGTGTCATGTGTTTTCTTTTGGTGATCTTCTCGGCAAGTACCTCTGTGGCTGCGGAATCGATGAGATGGTGTTGAGGTGTTGCCGCAATTTGAGACCTTTCGGTGAACGAGAACACGACGTGGTATAAGAGCAACAATGACGTCGACAAGATCTTCCGAAGGCCCCGACAACCAAAATAAGATCGTCATCGAAAGTGGAGCCGCAAACCCCAAGATCTTCGAGAGGGGACCGATGACCGTGGACCAAGAACGTCGTCATGGAACGCCAAGATCGACTTCTCGGGAACCCGAAGACCGATTCCGTACCCGGCGCCACGCCAAGTACTCCTTCCCGGACGCCGAGCTCGCCGAGAACCCGGATGCCGAGGTCACCGACACAGAACAACAAGATCTACTTCGCGGACACCGTGCGACAAGATCTACCCCAGTAATCCGAGAATGATCCCGGAGTCCGAGAACGTTTCCGTCGAACCCTGGACCCTGAGACCGACCCCGAACCCCGGAACCCCAAGATCTGCCGAACCCTAATGTGTGACCCTTATCCGAACCCCTGTTTTTATAAATGCCAAACATAAAACTTGTTGCATATTGAATTGTCATACTCGCATGCATATTATCATGTGGTTTGGGGGCCTTATGCCGAATCACCATATAATTAAATATGGGGCCCATATGCGGGCAAATCTAGTCTCATATTGGCCTCATTTAAATTTGTGTAGCGAACCGGTGCTATCTTTTGCCATGCTAAAACCACATTTAATTTGCGGGGTAGATAAACAACTGGAACCATCTAACTAATTGTCGGGACCCCGGTTCCGCTTAATATGATCTATTTGCATCGCATCTCTGCCATGCCATACATCATACATGCATCATGCCGATCTTCTGCCGTTGTATTAAATAGTGCATCCGGTGTTTATTCTAGTGTTTTGCTTCTTCGCGGATAAGGCCGTTGAGTTGATGTGAGCTTCGCCCCGATCTTCGGTTGAACCTTCGGCAATGTTTTCAGGCGAGCATCTCCCTCCTTCTACCTATCTTACTTTTATAGTATTTATTCCCTCCTGTTGATCTATTGCTATCCGTGTTGCGTTGCTCTAGTTTTCGTACCCGTGATATCCTTTGCAGCCGTATATTGCCTTGGACACATCCTATTAACTGTTGTTTGGTAGATAGTTGGACTTGCGCGTCGTAGTCGCTTGCTCAAGTGCTGTTGCGTGTCGTCGAGTGCCACAGTTGATGGAGCCTTGCCGCATGTTTGTTGTTGGAGATGATCATGGCTTTACTTATCGTTCACTTTAAATTCCTGTTTAACAACTAAAATTGAAGTAAGCAGAGGCATCGGTGGGTGATAAATAATATTTGGTTTCCGACCGCCCACTTGTGTCCCGTAGGACCCCGAGTACTTGATACCTGTTCCTTGATTTATCGCGCTATCCACATCCGGGAGGATTATGGGACTGAGCGAGCTTGATTGATCTTATTTCTTGGGGCCACAAACTAGTTTGAGGTTTTATTTACGATCTGTACTTATGCCATGCTACTCAGATTTACGATGTGCGAGGAGCACCTTGCTTATCTGTTAGGTAAGCGGAGTGTTTTCGGTATCGACAAGCCCACCACACTTTCGGGTTCCATCGTTTACATCCATTGTCGCAAACCTTGAGTCCGTCTCGAGTCACCGCTTCGTTATGGTCTACTCAATGGGGTGGCCTCAAATATTTCGAATCCTATGATTGCTTTGTCGTGAAAGCCTCGTTGGGTTTTGATTTGGTTTTTCCGAGGTTGATCGAGTGTGTGTTGCTATTTGTGCACCCGGGTTAAAACTTTCTGAAAGCCGTGTCCGCGGTTATGGACGACTTGGAGCACAGTATCTCGATCATAGACAAGCATAACTAAAGTAGTGCTATAAATTTGACTTTATAATGACTAGTAATCAGCTTCACTATAATGGAATGACTAAATAATACTGCCCACAATTGCTTGTTTGGAGTGTCGCTTGCGACCATTGTACCTGACTAGTAAGTATTGCAACTACAACGGTATGGCTAAATAAAAGTACCAACAACTGCTGGGTTTTGGGTTTATCTCATGCTATCTGTATCTGATTAGTAATTGTTGCAACTATAACGGAATGATTAACTAAAAGTGCCCACTGCTTATTTTATCAGGACGACTATCTATACCTGACTAGTAATTGCCGCAACGATAACCGAATAAGTAAAACTGCCAACCGTGTGAGTTCCTCGGTTGACTTCCTCGTTTGGTCTCGAGGGGGAAACGCCAGGATGGGTTTGTTTGATGGTAGCATCAGGATGGATCCGAATAGGTCTTTCTTACCCCTCTCTAATAGCCGCCAGTTGTACCGAGTCTCTATAGGTTGTTTAGTGCATGTTGCCGCTGCCGCTTCAGTCCACCATACCTATGTAGGCGAGGACCGCCGAATTCTAGCCTCGCCGTGTACTGGCCTCGATCGACGCCTCTTTTTCCTTTGCCCTTTGTCGGCACCTTTTGTTTAAGCAGGTTTTGAGATCGGCGCCGTTAGCGGGATTACCCTTCCGCTTGGCACAGGGGGTTATGGACGCCATTGGTTATTCTTCAGGGCTCTTAGCCCCATTTGCATCTTGTCCGTAGTCGGACGCTCCATCGTTTTCGAGGTGATTTGGATCTTTGTACCGTATATTTGTATTCTTGACTCTTTGAGTCGCTGATGTATATATATCTGTTCTGTGGGTCCCATCGAGGACTGTTGTGTAATGTTATTACTTCGTTATCCACCCGCACGAAAGTGCCTGGTGGGCACCTTTGAATCGTTTCTATGCGGGTTTTGGCGGGTTTCGCTAAAACTTGCATAGGTCCGATTCTGAGGGTGTTACAGGATCAAATGAAGCTCTTGGGGAATATGTGACAGAAATTGAAGATGATGTGGAGGAAACTGAGCAACCTGCTACTACTCCCTCGCCAACGACTGCTGCTACTCCCTCGCCAAATGGGCCCTCAGCCCCAAAAGCAAAGAGAGCCAAAACAAGCACACAAGAAAGTGAAGATAAGATGATTGCAACATTCACGGCTGTTGGTAAAGAACTTGCTGATGCTATAGTGAAGGCCGGTAAGACCAACGATGAGTTGCCTGAAGGTCTTTGGAATGGCATGAAAGACATTCCTGGTTTCGACCAGGCGTCTCTTTCTCACTATTATGCACACCTAGTTGAGAATGTTCACATTGCACGAGCTTTCCTCTCGATGGACTTCGACAACAAGTTGATTTGGGTTGCTAGGTATGTTAGCAACAACCATCTTGGTTGAAGAGTTGTGTTGATGGTATGTCATCTTTTGCAAGCCACAAAGTAGATAATTGTGGCCTACTGTCAATGGGATGGGATCCTATTGCTTCTAGCCCAGCCAATGAACTTGTATGCGTTAAGTATGGTTCAAGACTATGGCATTACTATGCAGACTTATGACATGTATTTCTTTCTAGCACTTATATGTGAAGAAAATATCAAGACTGCCATATATTTCTAGCAATTATGGATGGTCAATATTTATGTGTTGCTCGCTCTTATTGTAGATAATGTCCTTATGATTTTTTCTGTTTTTTCTCTACTCCAAGAAATGCTTATACGTGACATATTGCAAAAAATGGTGGTAATCTCACCAAACAGACGAGAAGGTTACCAGAACTCAATTGTACGTGTCATCCCTCATCCCAACAACCTCTATCCCTCAACCCAAACAAACGATGGGATCAGCAATAATGGAATCATCCAGTCCACAAAAATCGGGATGGTCCATCCCATCCCTAATGGATCAGCAACCAAACGCACGCTAAGAGAAGGCGCATCACCGTTCTCCGCTATTTTTTTTAAATACTACATTTTTTATTGAATTGCACAAATAATACACAAAGCAGACCAAATCATTGTTGGTTACGGCCGCTCGACAAACGATAGATTTCGTTTCGTCTGCTCAACGGACGACACGCATTTGTGCGTCCGTTGAACGGACGGCGATGTTTAAATGCATTGAACGGCCGACCGACCAACAGATTTGCAATTTGCCCGTTTTATGTATTATTTGTGAAATTCAATAAAAAAAATGTATTATTTAATTTTTTTAGCCCGTTCTCCACTGCTGCTTTCCTTGGGCCACCGTTGCTCATTCAACCTGAACGACTTATTAGCCTTCAGACCACCGAATGGACCAGGGCTGACACAGATGAGCTCCTATTTGCCCATGATGTCATTTTTGCACGTAGCATGTTCAGAAATCAGATTAACGAACAATCTAGTTTTTTTTTTTTTGAGCGGAACGAACAATCTAGTTGGATGTACTTGCACGTAGTAGGGGTACACAGTTGCAACGGATTTCCCCTTCAATGCATCGTGGCCCAGCAGCGTTTCTCCTTTTTTGTTTAGGAGTTGCTTTATTGATCACGTCCTTTTCCTCACTTTCATTACTAGTTAATGCAGCAGTACACGAACATCATAACTAGTTAATGCAGCAGTAATCCCCCATTCGTAAATACCCAATTCATATTTTTTGGGTCTAACTTTGACCATAAAAAATGTTATGTATATTCCACAAAAAACATGTATGAATCATATTTTATTGACTAAATTATTAGTTAAAGTTTAGCATGATAAACAAAATGGCCTTTTATTTACGGACCGAGGGAGTACATGAACAAAAGAAAACATCTCACACATAAGGCTAAGTTCTTTTGACGGCTTCTTCGAGAAACTGCCATATCCCAGTTTTTTAGGGAAGCCGGTTCAAATTTTTATAAGGCTTTCAAATTAGTTTAGCCTTAGCCATTTTGGAAAACCTTATAATTTTTTTGAACCGGCTTTCCAAGAAAGCTAGAGGTAAGACGTTTTCTCGGAGAAGCCGTCAAAAGAACTGGACCTAAATACACCGGGTACCATGCCATCTCTTTGTATAATACTTGTTTCCCTTGGTTTTCCAAGGAAACCCAAGACAATTTAGGGTCGCCCCAAAGTCAAGTTGTGGATTTATGCCCCATAAAGTTTACGACAGTTTGGGGGTCATCTGAAGACCTACTCCAACTTTGATTAGCTGCACCATAGAAGTGAATATAGGGATAAACCTTAGTCGCTGTGTGCCTAGAGTTTTTCTATCTAAGTTTTTTATCTTATGATTGAAGTTATTTATAATCATATAAGATGGTTTCACATAGCTAAATTAGGCTTGTAGTTGTTATCAACAAATACAAAAACAGGTTAAGAAAAAAACTACGAAATCGTATTCAAGCACCCTCTTCCTATGGGTTGACCATCTCAATCCTTCACATAGCCCCAACTTCCACAATAAGGGTTCACTGGCTAGGGCTCGCTAGATGCAGATTAGGAGACCCTGATTTTGTTCTGCTTGGTCCGACATGTTCTCCCGACTTTGGTACCAAAGAGAACTTTGTTTTGAGCTCCATAGTTTGGCCATCCATGGTGTGAGGCAGCAGAGACCAAAGTAGGAGGAGAAGCTATTATTGAGATGACGGAGTGGGAACGACTAGAGTGGATTTCTATAAGGAGAAGGCAAGAAAGCAACAACTTTTTTGAGAACTGTAACACCTCGGCCACCCTAGGCCCACCTCGGCCCTAGCGGTTGTTACCATTGACAGCTCTCTAGGACTTTTAGGCTGGTCTCACCTACCAACACTAGTTTTTTCTGCACAATTTTTCCTCACTCGTGCGCACCGAGAAACTTTCAGTCAATCACCCATCCTTATATTGCTCCAATTCAAGTATGCTTAATCTGGAGTTTATTTCAAGATGAGCCCCAAAAAACTGCAACTTGTTAGTATAAATATCTTATTAATCTTATTAAACCCTCATAAGAACCAAAAAAAAACTAGGAACACGGGCATGGGACAAGTGCATCACAAGTGGTGGCCCACGGCTCACTATGCAATTTTTCTTTCTAACCATGTATCATAGGGAAAGAAAGAGCTATTTTTTTTTAAATAATACATTTTTTATTCAATTTCACAAATAATACACGAAATCAAAAAATTGCAAATCTAACGGACCGTCGTCCGTTGAAAAGACGAAGGGGGTGGTTCGTCCGTTCAAAAGACAAACGTGGTGACTGAGACAGGTTCATTCACACGTTCATTCAAAAGACGAACGGACGAACCAACCCCCTTCGTCTTTTCAAAAGACGACCCACCACCTTCATCTTTTCAACGGATGACGGTCCGTTAGATTTGCAATTTTTTGATTTCGTGTATTATTTGTGAAATTAAATTAAAAAGATATATTATTTAAAAAAAATTAGCAAAGAAATTTGTAAACAAAAGAGATTTACTATTGCCCCACTCTAGCTGAAGAACTTGAGTCCGCCACTTGTGACAATCCCTATTTGACGTCTGCCAACTTTGAGGTAGGTCACTTCAAAAAAATAAACTTTGAGGTAGGTCCCAACGGTGGGTCCACTCATATATGTTGTCTTTTGATTTAAATTCTAGTTTTGGCAAGCCTTCCTTAATTTTTTGGTTGGTTTTTTCTTGAGTTCCTTTCGTGGTTTTCTTGTAATTTTTTCATGTCTTTTATGTACCTTTTTCTAATGTGCTTTTAAAATATCATGAGAATTTTTAAATTTATGAACATTTTCAAATTTGATTAAAGTTTTAAAATCCATGAACATTTTTTCAAATCCAAGGACATTATTAAAATTCATGAACATCTTTTGAAATCATGAATATTTGTTTAGAGTTCATAGGCATTTTTCAAACAAATAATTTTTATAACTTGCCAAAAAAATTCTAAAATGCAATTTTTCAAATGTGTGAACATGTTTTATAAATTCAAGTACATTGAAAAAATATGAACATTTTTAAATCTGTGAAAAAATCACGTTCATGATCATTTTTGAATCCGTGAACATTTTTTAATATTCTAAGTTTTAAAATCGGAAAAATAATTCACAAATTTACTAGAATTAATAGAAAACCGGACTTTTTTCAGCACCGGCTATAGCAATAGCGAACCAAAAAATATGGAACCGACTCACAAAAAAATAAAAAATATGGAACCACATGATTAGAACTTGCACGAGAGTGTTACTAGGTCGGCCCACCAGAATTATGCGCGAGCGTTGACTCCGTATCTAACTACTGCATCGTACGGCGGAAATGCTATTTGCCGTCCGCCGGCTGCGCGGGCGGCTAGCGCCCCATAGGGCGCAAGACCCATTGGGCCGTCCCAGTTAGCGTTAGGAATTTTCTTTTATGTTTTCTTTTTTGTTTCTTTTTTATTCTTCTTTTTTTATGTTTCTAGAAACATCATTATTTTTTAAAAAAGATGTTCATTATTTTTTAAAAGAAATATTATGTTTTTCTGAATTTTGGTTCATGATTTTTAAAATTGGTTTCTGATTTTTTGAATTGGGTTCATGATTTTTGAAATTTTGTGCATGCTTTTAATTTTTGGTTCATGATTTTTCTAAAATTGGTTCATATTTTTCTAAATTGGTTTATGATTTTTGAAAATGGTTCATGACTTTTTTGAAATTGATTCATATTTTTTGGAATCGGTTCATAATTTTCAAACTTTTGTTCATGATATTAAAAATATCTTCATAAATATTCAAAAATATTCACAATTCTTTAATCATAATTATGAAGAATGATCAGAGTTTAAGAAACAGAAAAAATAAGAAATGAAATAGAAAATCTCGTCACATTGGCCGGCCCACTTTCCCCGCGCCTTAGGCCCTGGAAGCGGTGTATAGCACGCCCCGTCGTATGGGACGTGCATGCGCACGTGGCCTTGAGCTGGGTCGCGGCCCATCGGGTACACCTTCTTTTCGGTTATTTCCTTTTTGCTATCTTTTGTTTTTTTCTGTTTCTGGTTGATATAAACATTTTTAAGAAACTTTATATTTTAGAATCTTTTTTAAGCTGAATATTTTTTAAATATGAAAATAATTCAAAACCTGAATATTTTTATAATTGTATAGTTTTCAAAGTGTGCTTTTTTTCAAAATCTGAACATTTTTGAAAAACTTAATTTTTTCAAATCTAAACATTTTTAAAATTCGAATTTTTAAAAGCTCACAATATTTTTCAAAATCTAAAAAAGGAACCAATTAAAATGGAATATAAACATAGACCACGACATCGACCGAAAAACCGAAAAAATTGAATAGAGGGACCCTGGCAGGAAACCCAGAAGAAACAAAAAAAATTGGCCTGGCCCAATCCCCATGCAGGGTGTGCCGCACGGAAACTAATTATATGGATCAGGTACACAAGTAGACCAAGTCGTATGATTAATGCGTGGTAAATTAGATTTAGAAAATGGTTGCTAATCTTTTTTTCTTTGTTTTGAACACGTGTTATTTACTGAAGTTGGTCCACGCCTCCAATTTTGTGTATGAGGTCTCATAAAAGTATTCTCCGTGCCGTGACGAAATCTAGCCGCACAGGATTTTCGGTGGCATAGTAAATGATGGTTTGGTTTGGAAGAAAGCAAATCATTATGTCATAATGAACGGTTTTCCATAAAATTATATTATCATACGATCAAATGAATATATACTCCAATGAACAAATTACACGGAAACCGAACATGCGACTCACAGGACGTGCACACACACATACACGCACACACAATAAATACATGCACAATGCCTACCCATCTCGGCAGTTAACCACACGATCGATACAAGTTTACTGACCACATCAAAGTTGTACGCATTCAACCCGACCGTGAACCAATGCTCGCCAAGTTGACTCCTCTCACGTCTAGAACGGTAGCATGTGCACGCGCTTACGTACGTACTCCGTCCTCGCCACTCGATCTTGATCAGCTGGCCCTTCACCTCCCTCCGTGTATAGCGAGTATGTAGAAGAGCTGCGTGGCCGACAGTATGATGGTGAAAGCCTCCATGGTTATCTAGAAAAGAAACAAGAAGACCGCAACAACACAGTTAATAAATAACATGTCACGTCACTAGTCACAACTCATAACTTGATTCCATGAATGGCGATCAAATTAAACAGTGCGTTTGTGGATCTTACCAGTCTAGGATTCCTGCCGTGCAGGTCAATCTCCTTGACGGCCAATCTGGAGAACAAGGGCCAAAAATTAAGTCCATCTGGCCATGAATTCAAGTGAGAATAGCTAGCTTTCTGTAGCCGAAAGTTCTGTCCTGTATGATGTATGTACATACCCCATGGCAAGCAGTGTGAGCATCCAGGCAATGAAGGCGGCGGAGGCTGCCGCCGGCAGGCTCTCATGGCTCCACGCCCGGACATGGTGGAACCCCGCGAGCGCCGCCGCCATGCCGACCACGCTGGCGATCACCGCGAAGATGACGAAGAACCCGGTGGCCGCGTTCCCGATGGGGAAGTAGATCGGGGAGAAGTGCGCCGGCAGCTCCAGCCCGGAATCTGGTAGCACACGACCAAGAAATTAGTATGTCTACAAGACAGGCCCCGCCGGCCGGCCGGCTGTTGCCGATTACGAGTGCACGAATGGGATTAGTTGGTAGTAGTACGGATGAAGAAGCCGTTGTTGATGGCGTGGTTGATGGCCCAGCCCCCGACGGCGGCGACGATGAGGTACATGCAGAAGTTGAGCACCAGGAGCAGGCCGGCCACCGGCTTCAGCCCAGCGTTCGCCATGTGTGCTCCTGATCAACGCTTCGATGCTACGCACGTGTGCTGCGTTAAGCTCTAGCTCTTCTACCAGTTAGTATTCCAGGCTGCACAACGGTAGCATCAGCAGCTGCAACTTATATAGACAGACAACGCACGATCGAAGGGAAAAGGGAAAATGCTGGCTGGATTTGTTCCTTGCTTCTGCGGGCTGCATGGACAGCCAGTTACTTGCGGAGGCCTGGTTACGTCAAGTTTGTGACAAACTTGATGCTTAAGGCAGCCGTGCCCCACGGCCGGGGGCTTTCGGCCGTCACCCGTCTCGGCTTGTCGATCGGAGATGCGATCCGTTCATCTCGGGGATGAGAGATGACGGCTAGCTGGACAGCGGAAACCTTTCCTTGCCAGACATGCGTGCATCCTTTCAGTTCAGGTTATCCCTTTAGAGAGCATCTCCACCAGCGCCCCCAACACCCCTCCCCAACGGTCTCCGGGGTGCGGGACCCAGCACCGACAATCCCTAACCTCTGTCGGCACATTGGACGGTCTAAGAAACTGTCAGGCACCGTCTTACCTTCCCGGCACACTGGACTGAGCCAGCCGGCAACACGTGCCCAATGTTGGAGCGTGCGAGCGGGTCACCTTTGTTAGCTGTTAGATGTATATATCTCAGATATCAGATTTCATATGTTGCGAACTCAGTATATTCGCCTGACTCAGCATTATATATTGTGGCCCTGCAGGAGAATAGTTGTCTATTTTAACATGGTATCGAGCCACGTTAGCTCCCTATTTTTCGCAACTTCTACCGCCACCGCCCCTCGCCGTGTGCTGCCGTCGTCGCCGCCACGGTCACTGTTTTGTCCGGTTTTCAGATCGGATCGATCCTCGTTTTCAGATCTGATCCGGATTCGATTCCTCGTCAAATTCCCCGTTCAAGCTCCGTTCCCCGTCAAATCGCCGCCAGGCCTCGATTCCCCTGCTGTCGGATCGATTCCCTGTGGCACGTGACACCGCCCGAACGGCTCCCTCCTGCACCGCCCGAACGCACGCGTCCTCCTGCACCTGGTGTCAGCTGACGTTGGGTGCCCCGGTCCTGCACGCGGCCCACCGCCCTTGGGTGCCCCGGTCGACGCGTCTCCCTGACCGCTGGGCGGACAGACCTGCCAAGACCACGCCCGCCGCTGCCGCCCACGCCCCACGCCCCGCCGTGGCCCACGCCGCCACCTCCCTTGCGGTAGGAGACCTCGCCACCGCTCCTCCACGCTGGCTTGCGCAAGATCGCTGCAGTTCGTTCGTCGATCGAGGAATCGCGCCATCTTGCAATCCTGTTGGTCCTGGCGCCGACGCCGATTGATTCGAGCACGTATTCGTCAAATCTAAGAGCTGACAAAAAAAATTGAGCTATGTCTTCTGCATCGGGCTATGTTGCGATTCCTCGCTGCCCGGTGATCTTCGATGGCGCGAATTATCCTGATTTCGCTGCCTTTATGCGCGTTCACATGCGCGGTCTCCGTCTTTGGGGTGTGCTCTCCGGCGAGGTCTCCTGTCCGCCATGCCCCCCTGCTCCTGTGGCTCCTATTCCGCCGATGCCGATTGTTCTCGGTGCTGATACTTCTCAGGAGGCCAAGGATGTTGCTCAGAGTGTTGATGATAGTGCTATTGCTGCTTATGACCTGAAGTGCAAGCAGTACTCTTCTGATCTCGAGGCCTATCGACACGCTCTCACTGCTTACACTTAGTGGGTTGATGAGGATGCTCGTCACTTTGCTGTTCTCACCTCGGTTCTCGCCTAGTATGTCTTTGAGTTCATGAGTCTCCCTACTGTTGCCGCTCAGTGGACTCATCTTTGTCAGCGCTATCAGCCGTCTGGTGTGGCATCCCGCAAAACCACTACTAGAAAATCGCGTTGTTTTTGTGCATTGCATCGTCATCATCATGCATTGTTTGCCAAAACTATTTCGCAAAGCCCGTTCTGTTTTCTAAAACGCCCCACCTCTATTCAAATATCAAAGCCCGGTCTCCGGATTATTTTTGTTTGAATGCGATCGGTTTGCAAAAAGTGCATATAAATTAAATAAAAGATTAAATTATTTTTGTGGGGCAGTCGAACGGGCCGAGTAGACCCGAACGACCACCCCTGTTTTTAAAACGGTCCAACCAGTTCCACCCCTTTTTCCTAAACTCACCCAACTAACCTACCCAGCCCAGCCTCCACCTCACCCTGCCCTATCTCCTCTCGCCACGTCACCTCTCCCCTCCCCCCTAGCCAATCAAAACCGGCCACTTGGCCCAGCCCTCTCCCTCTCTTCCTTCCCTCTCTCTCTCCCTCTCAGACACAACACGCACACACGCGCGCGCATGCCACACAGGCCACCACACGCGCTGCCAACCCCTTCCCCTGCCCGGTGGGTCCCGCCACCCAGGCCATGCCGCGCGCCAGCCCCTTCCCAGGAACCGGTCCACCCTCCCCCTGGGACCCACACCGACAACCACCCAGGAAACCACCTCCTCGAGCCAGGCCCCTCCCCACGAACGCGTCTTCCCCGCCCTCGTCTTCTTCCCCGCAAGCCCCGGCCGCGCAGCCCTCCTCCCTCGCCGCCTCCTGCAGCCGCGAGGCCCCGCCGTCCGCTCCTCCCCTCCTTGCCCCTCAGCGGCGCGCCTCCATGGCCCTCTCTCCATGGCGCCCCACCTCTTCTTCGTCTCCGCGCCGCCCGCCACCATCCGCTCCGGCCGGGCGCCTCCTCGAGCCGCCTCGCCGCTTAGCTCGCAGCGAGCCTCCTCCAAGCTCTCCTTTCGCTGCCACTTCACCGCCACTGCTCAGAACGCGCCGACGACCATGAGCCCGCCTCCTCCGTGGCAGCTTCGCCCGCCTCCGCTCGCGCCAGCGCCACCTCCGCCAGACGCCCGCCGCCCGGAACCGCCGCGCCGACTCTGGCCTCCTTCGCGCCTCCGGGCCCAAGACCGACGCCGCTAAGCGCCTTCCTGCCCTCCTCGGCGCCGAGCTCGGCCCCGCTGTTGCTGCAGATCCGGCCGCTGCCCCGCCAGCCTGCGCCCGGCCGAGCTCGCCAGCTGAGCTGCCCCGCCCGCCCAACCGCGGCTGGCACCTCGCCTCCAGCGCTGCCGACGCCTTCAACCCCGAGCCGACCGAGTTCCTGCTCGCCGCCGCCGCGTCGCGGAGCCCCCGTCGACCTTCCTGCGCTGCTAACCCTCCCCGTCGCCTTCCGTGACCGCCGGCAGCGAGTTCCCGAGCGCCGCCCTGCGTGCTTGCTGCCTCGGCCTCGACCCGACAGGAGCACCACGCCAAGGACCTACACCGAAGTGGCTGCTGCTGGTATCGTGTGGTGATGCTAAGATGGGGATGCCCCAAACCAAGGCAAGGCGCCATGTGCCGATGCACCAGTCCGAGATCTGCATCACTTATGTCGCGGCCAAGACCATCCGAGGATAGATCACCCCGAAGACCGCGGAACCCCAAGACCTCCGACATGGATCCGAAGGCCGAGCCTCGACACAACAAGACCGTCACACGGACGCGAGCACCAAACCCCGGCGCCCGGAGCCGAGAACCCCGACAAGAACCACGCCACGGATACGCCGAGTTCGCCATCGAGGAAAACAAGGTCGTCGACATGGAACCGATGGACGCCAAGTACTCCTTCTCGGATGCGATGCTCGAGAACCCGGACGATAAGAACATCGACGCAGAACGCCAAGTGCTTCGCCCCGAACGCCAAGACCGACCCGACACACGGACCCGACAAGTCCTTTTCGACGACGAGATCATCGGCAGAGAACCCGAAGAAAACCGGGAAAACCTGTGCGACAAGTACTCCCTCGAGAACGCCAAGTATTTCACCCCGGACACCGAGTCCGCCGAGACCCCGATGCGACAAGTGCTTCAACCCGAACGAGAGGACCGACAACATGGCCGACCATCGCGAATGCGACAAGAACTACC
This sequence comes from Avena longiglumis, assembly GCA_030063025.1. NCBI lineage: Eukaryota > Viridiplantae > Streptophyta > Magnoliopsida > Poales > Poaceae > Avena > Avena longiglumis. Next base: position 163,211,649 of record CP125973.1, read on the forward strand.
CCCGTTATCTGAGAACGCTTCCGAACCCCGACCCGAACGCTTCGTTGATAACGCCTGCCGGGTCCGTGGTTCGGAAGCGCTCGCATAACGGGTAGTTCTTGTCGATTCGCGATGGTCGGCCATGTTGTCGGTCCTCTCGCTCGGTTGAAGCACTTGTCGATCGGGGTCTCTCGCGACTCGGTCCGGGTGAAATACTGGCGTTCGGGAGTACTTGTCGCAGTTTTCCGGTTTCGTTCTTCCGATGATCTCGCCGTCGAAAAGGACTTGTCGGTCCGTGTCGGGTCTTGGCGCTCGGGCTAAGAACTTGGCGTTCGCCGATGTTCTTATCGTCCGGTTCTCGAGCATCGCATCCGAGAAGGAGTACTTGGCGCCCATCGGTTCCATGTCGACGACCTTGTTTTCTCGGCGGCGAACTCGATCCGGGCGTGGTTCTTGTCGGGTTCTCGGCCCGGCCCGGTTTGTGCTCGCGTCCGTGACGGTCTTGTTGTGTCGAGGCTCGCCGATCCATGTCGGAGGTCTTGGGGTTCCGCCTTCGGGTGATCTATCCTGATGGTCTTGGCCGACATAAGTGATGCAGATCTCGGATCGGTGCATCGACATGGCGCCTTGCCTTGGTTTGGGGCATCCCCATCTTAGCATCACCACACGATACCAGCAAAGACCACTTCGTGTAGGTCCTGGCGTGGTGCTCCGGCTGGTCGAGGCCGAGGCAAAGAACAAGGTCGACGGGCGGCCGCTCGAGCGGCGAGCCCGGGCGACGGAGGTCGGGCGCAGGATCGGCGAGGGCCGGATGCGGCCACGAACGGCGGGCCGAGCTGGCGGCACGGAGGGCTTGGGGAAGGCGCTGGCGATGCCGGCTGGCCGGCGGCGCGAGCAGAGGGAGGCCGAGTCGGCGCTGGCGTTCGGGCGGCGGGCGCGGAGGGGCGGCCGAGGGCGGCGCGGCGCGAGCGGCGGGGCGGGAAAGCCGGGCGAGGGAGGCGGGTCGCTGGTCGGCCGGCCAAGCAGACGGGCGTGAAGCGCCAGGAGAGGGAGAGCTTGGGAGGAGGTTAAGCAGGAGCTAGGCGACGGCGGCCGAGGAGGGCGCCGGCCGAGCGGATGGCGGGCGCGCGGCCGCGACGAAGGAAGAGGAGGTGGGGCGCGACGAGAGAGAGGGCTCGGAGGCGCCGAGGGGAAAGAGGGAGGAGGACGGGCGGCAGGAGGCGGCGAGGGAGGAGGGCGGAAGAAGACGAGGCCAAGACGCTCAGTGGGAGGGCCTGCCCGAGGAGGTGGTTTCGGTGGTTGTCGGTGGGTCCTGTGAGGTGGACCGTTCCCGGAAAGGGCGGCATGGCTGGGTGGCGGACCCACGCAGGGAAGGGCTGGCACTGTGGTGGCTCGGTGGCATGCGCTGTGTGCAGTGTGTGTCCGAGAGGGAGAGAGGGAAGGAAGAGAGGAGAGGATCGCCAAGTGGCCGGTTTTGATTGGGGAGGGAGAGGTGACGCAGAGGAGATAGGGGTGGTGAGGTGGAGGCCGGGATGGTAGGTTAGTTGGGTGAGTTTAGGAAAAGGGTGGAACCGGTTGGACCGCTTTAAAAACAGGGTGGTCGTCGCCCGCTCGACCGCCCACAAAAATAATTTAATCTTTATTTAATTTATATGCACTTTTGCAAACCGATTCAAACAAAATAATCCGAGACCGGCTTTGATATTTGAATAGAGGGGCTTTAGAAAATGTAACGGCTTTGGCGAAATAGTTTTGGCAAACAATGCATGATGATGACGATGCAATGCACAAAAACAACGCGATTTTCTAGTAGTGGTTTTGCGGGATGCCACAATTCGACACTACTAACAATGGATCTCGCCCTCGAGATCCGCCTCATGGTACCGGAAGGAAGGTCGGCGGTCTGATCCTTCGCGCTTCGTGTAGATCCTCGCGACACCACTAACAAGAGTTCATCCGCCACCTTGAAATCGGCGACACCACCAACAAAGGGTCGTGGCTCCTGATCGTCGAGAGAACACTCCGGGAACAAAAGGTCGAAGGTAGAGGTATCGCAGATAAAGCCACCCCTAACTTCCGTGGACGGAGTAAAATTGCTGGACCCACTGATCCGACATACAAGAGCGAATGATAAGAGCAGTGGTAGGGTAGCTACTCCATCCCGCACTCAAACCATTACTCTGCACACGAATAAGCGGATTAAGCATCCAACTCTCGGAATTAGACTGAAGATCTCGACAAGCGAGGTTCGGAAAACAAGGGAGCATTGCCAGCAGAAATCGTATGAAAGACACACTGATTAGGTTTCGCGGTAGTTCCATTGGCATGAACAACACATGCTCAAGGTTAACCCCAACTTCACCAAAGCTCGTCCTTCTCATATGTTTTTCAACGACACAGATATCCGGCAAGGAACACATATGGATAAAGAGCTCCAGAACAAAAGATCAGATGTAGGGCACAACAGACAAGTTGCAGATTGATGATCGTAGCACCGCCGTTACAAAAGGGAGAAAGCGAAACCCTGAAGGTACGACGGAAACCCAACCACGAGAAATCCTGGACTCGAAGAGAGAGAAGAGAGCGGATTCAAAACACGTAGAGGTAAGAGAGGAATAGCAAAGGGGTAAGGAGTAAAATCAGACCTAATCAGAACTATCCAACCGACTTTGCAAAAATAGTTTTGACACTCTACTTCGGCCGTTAGCTAGGTTATCCTACAGGCTGGACTTGTGGGGTATCGCAACAACCTGGCTCTGATACCACTCTGTAACACCCTCAGAATCGGACCTATGCAAGTTTGAGCATAATTCGCCAAACCCGCATAGAAATCGATTCAAAGGTGCCCACCAGGCACTTTCGTGCGGGTGGAAAACGAAGTAATAACATTACACAACAGTCCTCGATGGGACCCACAGAACAGATATATATAACGGCGACTCAAAGAGTCAAGAATACAGATATAATATACAAAGATCCAAATCACCTTGAAAACGATAGAGCGTCCAGCTACGGACAAGATGCAAATGGGGCTAAGAGCCCTGAAGAATAACCAATGGCGTCCATAACCCTGCCTAGGCCAAGCCGGAAGGGTAACCCTGCTAACGACGTCGATCTCAAACCTTCTTAAACAAAAGGGGTGCCGACAAAGGGCAAAGGAAAAATAAGGAGCGTCAGTACTGAGGCCAGTACACGGCGAGGCTAGAATTCGGCGGTCCTCGCCTACATAGGTATGGTGGACTGAAGCGGCAGCGGCAGCATGCACTAAACAACCTATAGAGACTCGATACAACTGGCGGTATCAGAGAGGGATAAGAAAGACCTAACCGGAGCCAACCTGAAGCTATCACCAAACAAACCCATCCTGGTGTTTCCCCCTCGATACCAAACGAGGAAGTCAACCGAGGAACTCACACAGTTGGCAGTTTTACTTATTCAGTTATCGTTGCCGTAATTACTAGTCAGATATAGATATTCATCCTGATAAAATAAGCAGTGGGCACTTTTAGTTAGTCATTCCGTTATAGTGGCATCACTTACTAGTCAGATTCAATTAGCATGAGATAACCCAAAACCCAGCAGTTGTTGGTACTTTTATTCAGCCATTCCGTTGTAGTTGCCTTACTTACTAGTCAGGTACAATTGTCGCAAGCGACAACCAAACAAGCAATTGTGGGCAGTATTAATTAGCCATTCCATTATAGTGAAGCTGATTACTAGTCATTATAAGTCAAATTTATAGCAGTAAACTTTAGTTATGCTTGTCTATGATCGAGATATCAGGCTCCAAGTCGTCCATATCCGACACGGCTTTCAGAAAGTTTTACCCGCCGGGTGCACCAATAGCAACACACGCCGATCAACCTCGAAAACCAAATCAAACCCAACGAGGCTTTCACGACCGAACAATCACAGATTCAGAAATATTTCAGGGCCACCCTTGAAGTACACCCAACGGCAAGCAAGCTCCGAGACGGACTCAAGGTTTGGGTGGGCCAGGAACGACTGGGAACCCAAAATCGGGCTTATCGACACCGGAATCGTGTCCCGATCCTAACAGACAAAGGTGCTCCTCTCACAATTTAAATACGTAAAGTAGCATGGCATAAGTATAGGATCGTAAATAAAACCTCAAACTAGTTGTGGCCCCAAGAAATAAGATCAATCAAGCTCTGGCTCAGGGGGTCCCATATACCTCCCGGATGTGGATAGCGCGATAAATCAAGGAACAGGTATCAAGTACTCGGGGTCTTACGGGACACAAGTGGGCGTTCGGAAACCAAAAAATTTTCTATCACCCACCGATGCCTCTGCTTATTTCAATTTTAGTTGTTAAACAGAAATTAAAGTGACGATAAGTAAAACTAGAACCATCTCCAACATCAACATGCGGCAATACATCAGCAACTGTGGCATATGACGACACACATCAGCACTTGAGCAAGCAACTACGACGCGCAAGTCCATCTATCTACCAATCAACAAGTAATAGGAGGTGTCCAAGGCAATATATGGCTGCAAGGGATATCAAGGGTACGAAATCTAGAGCATCGCAACACAGATAGCAATAGATCAACAGGAGGGAAGTAAATACTATAAAAGTAAGATAGGTAGAAAGGGGGAGATGCTCGCCTGAAAACATTGCCGAAGGTTCAACCGAAGATCGGGTCGGCACTCGCATCAACTCAACGGCCTTATCCGCGAAGAAGCAAAACACTAGAAGGAACACCGGATGCAACATTTAATACAACGGCAGAAGATCGACATGATGCATGTATGATGTATGGCCTGGCAAGGACGCGATGCAATTAGGTCAAATTAAGCGGAAACGGGGTCCCGACATTATTTAGGTGGTTCATGTTGTTTAGCTACCCCGCAATTTAAATGTTGTTTTAACATGGCAACAGATACACCGGTTTACTACGCAATTTTAAATGAGGCCAATATATAAGGCTAGATTTGCCCGCATATGGGCCCCATATTTAATTAGAGGTGAATCGGCATAAGGCCCTCAAACCAATGATATGCATGCGAGATGACAATTAACTATGCAATAAGTTGATATCATTTATGAAAATAGGGTATCGAGGGAGAAGGTCACACATTTAGGGTTCGGCAGATCTTGGGTTCTGGGGGTTCGGGGTTGGTCTCGGGGTCCAGGGTTCGACGGAAGCGTTCTCAGATAACGGGGGTAGTTCTTGTCGCATTCGCGATGGTCGGCCATGTTGTCGGTCCTCTCGTTCGGGTTGAAGCACTTGTCGCATCGGGGTCTCGGCGGACTCGGTGTCCGGGGTGAAATACTTGGCGTTCTCGAGGGAGTACTTGTCGCACAGGTTTTCCCGGTTTTCTTCGGGTTCTCTGCCGATGATCTCGTCGTCGAAAAGGACTTGTCGGGTCCGTGTGTCGGGTCGGTCTTGGCGTCGGGCGGCACTTGGCGTTCTCGTCGATCTTCTTATTGTCCGGGTTCTCGAGCATCGCATCCGAGAAGGAGTACTTGGCGTCCATCGGTTCCATGTCGACGACCTTGTTTTCCTCGATGGCGAACTCGGCGATCCGTGGCGTGGTTCTTGTCGGGGTTCTCGGCTCCGGGCGCCGGGGTTTGGTGCTCGCGTCCGTGTGACGGTCTTGTTGTGTCGAGGCTCGGCCTTCGGATCCATGTCGGAGGTCTTGGGGTTCCGCGGTCTTCGGGGTGATCTATCCTCGGATGGTCTTGGCCGCGACATAAGTGATGCAGATCTCGGACTGGTGCATCGGCACATGGCGCCTTGCCTTGGTTTGGGGCATCCCCATCTTAGCATCACCACACGATACCAGCAGCAGCCACTTCGGTGTAGGTCCTGGCGTGGTGCTCTGCCGGGTCGAGGCCGAGGCGCAAGCACGCAGGCGGCGCTTCGGAACTCGCCACGATCCGCAGGCGACGGGAGGGTTAGCAGCGCAGAAGGTCGACGGGGCTCATGACGCGGGCGGCGCAGCGAGGAACCTTCGGTCGGCTCGGGGCGTCGGCAAGGCGCGCGCTGCTGGAGGCGTAGGTTACGGCGCCGGGCGGGCGGCTCGAGCCTGGCGAGCTCCGGGCGACGGAGGCTGGGCGCAGGACGGCGGAGGGCGGCCGATGCGCGCGGAACGGCGAGCCGGCTCGGCTGTTGGAGGGCTTGGGAGGCGCTTAGCGACGCTTCGGTCCTGAGCTGGCGGCGAGGCGAGGGAGGCCGAGTCGGCGCATGGCGGCGGGCGCGGAGGGGGCGCGTCTGGCGGGCTGAGGTGCGGAGCGCGGCCGGGCGGAAAGGCGAAGCCTGAGGGAGGCGGGCTCATGGCCGGCGTTGCAGACGGTGGCGGCGGCCAGCGAGAGGGAGAGCTGGGAGGAGGCTCACGCGAGGAGCTAAGCGACAGTGGCGGCCGAGAGGCGCCACGGAGCGGATTGGCGGCGCGCCGCCGGACGAGGAAGAGGAGGGGCGCCTGGCGAGGAGAGAGGGGGCCCGTGGAGGCGCGCCGCTGAGGGGCAAGGAGGGGAGGAGCGGACGGCGGGGCCTCGCGGCTGCAGGAGGCGGTGAGGAGGGCTGCTGCCGGGCTTGAGGGAAGAAGACGAGGGCGGGGAAGACGCGTTCGTGGGGAGGGGCCTGGCTCGAGGAGGTGGTTTCCTGGGTGGTTGTCGGTGGGTCCTGGGAGGGTGGACGTTCTCGAAGGGGCTGGCATGGCCTGGGTGGGACCCACCCAGGGGAAGGTGGCGGCGTGTGGTGGCCTGTGTGGCATGCGCGCGCGTGTGTGCGTGTTGTGTCTGAGAGGGAGAGAGAGAGGGAAGGAAGAGAGGGAGAGGGCTGGGCCAAGTGGCCGGTTTTGATTGGCTAGGGGGGAGGGGAGAGGTGACGTGGCGAGAGGAGATAGGGCAGGGTGAGGTGGAGGCTGGGCTGGGTAGGTTAGTTGGGTGAGTTTAGGAAAAAGGGGTGGAACTGGTTGGACCGTTTTAAAAACAGGGGTGGTCGTTCGGGTCTACTCGGCCCGTTCGACTGCCCCACAAAAATAATTTAATCTTTTATTTAATTTATATGCACTTTTTGCAAACCGATCGCATTCAAACAAAAATAATCCGGAGACCAGGCTTTGATATTTGAATAGAGGTGGGGCGTTTTAGAAAACAGAACGGGCTTTGCGAAATAGTTTTGGCAAACAATGCATGATGATGACGATGCAATGCACAAAAACAACGCGATTTTCTAGTAGTGGTTTTGCGGGATGCCACATCTGGGGATGCTCTTTACCTGTCTGTGGTTCGCCAGGAGCATGCTCTCCAGCAGGGTGATTCTACTATTGATGAGTTCTATACTCAGAGTGCTGCTATCTGGCGTCAACTTGACTCTCTTCGTACTGTTGTTCGTGGCACATGCTCGTGTTGTCAGATTGTGCGCTCGGATTTGGAGTTTCACCGCATCTATGAGTTTCTGTCTCGGCTCCGCCAGGAGTTTGAGCCCCTGCGTGCTCAGCTGAATGCTCGTGGTCGTGTTCCGCTCTCTGAGGTGTTGTCTCGAGCCGGCGAGAGACCCGCCTGTGGTGCTGGTCTTCTTGCAGTTCCGTCTGTGCTTGCTACTCGTGGTGCTCCTTTGCCGCCTGCTACCTCGACTCAGCCGCGGTCCTCTGTGCCGCCGCCGATACTACCCACTCCTCCAGTTCAGGGTCAGAGTTAGCACCAGCAGTTTCAGGGTCAAAGTCAGCACCAGCAGTTTTAGGGCCAGAGTCAGCACCAGCAGGTTCGTGGTCAGGGTCGCCGTGGTTCTCTTCGTCACTGCTCTTACTATAACAAGGATGGTCACACTTGGGCCACCTGTTATACACGGGGTCCCAGTTTACGCCAAGCCAGCACCGTGCTCATGGGCGCGGCTCTTCCGGATCTTCAGCAGCTGCCTCTCCGATCAGACATTATCGAGTCTTCGCGGCTCGCTTGTCGCTAGAGGCTCTTCTTCGACGCACCACCGGTTCTGTGGATCGATTCTTCCGTCAGGCGACCACCACCTTCTACAAAGTCAGGTACGTCCCCATTGTATCTGGATTCTGGAGCTTCTTTTCATATGACCTCTGAGTCTTATTTTCTGTCTGCTCTTCGTTCTCTCCCTTATCTTGTCCTTGTTTTTACGGCTGATGGTACCTCTCTTCCTGTTTCTAGTCGGGGCACCCTTTCTACTTCTTCTTTTTCTGTTCCTGATATTTCTCATGTCCCTCTTCTTAAGATGAATCTGTTTCTCGCTAGTCACCATCGACCGTTGTCGCGTCATTCTTGATGCCGATTCTTGTGTTGTCCAGGACCGTCGCACATAGGCCCTGGTTGGAGCTGGCCCTCGCAGTCGTGACTCTTCGGGACTTTGGGAGTTAGACTGGCTTCGTGTTCCCTCCGCTGCCACTTCATCTGCTAGTTCTTTTCCGGTCATCGCCTCTACTACCAGCTCCTTTCAGCAGTGACATCATCGTCTTGGTCACCTCTGTGACTCTCGCTTGTCGTCATTAGTTCATCGTGGTCTTCTGGGGTCTGTCTCAGGAGATGGGTCTTTGCATTGTCAGGGCTGTAGGTTGGGTAAACAGATTCAGCTTCCCTATCCTACTAGTGCGTCTGTATCTCAGCGACCTTTTGATTTAGTTCATTCAGATGTTTGGGGTCCGGCTCCTTTTGCTTCGAAAGGGGGCCATCGCTACTATATTTTATTCATCGATGATTTTTCTCGGTACACTTGGTTGTATTTTATGCGCTCTCGCAGTGAAGTGCTTTCCATATATCAGCGTTTTGCGGCCATGGTCCATACTTAGTATTCTACCCCCATCCGTGTTTTTCGTGCTGATTCTGCTGGTGAGTATATCTCCCAGATGTTGCGAGGTGTTCTTGCTGAGCAGGGCACCCTTGCTCAGTTCTTCTGTCCTGGCACACATGCCCAGAATGGCGTTGCTGAGCGTAAGCATCGACATCTTCTTAAGACCACTCACGCTATGATGATTGCTTCTTCTCTCCCGCCGCATTTCTGGGCTGAGGCTGTCGCTACGTCAGCTTACCTCATCAATATTCATCCTTCTGCTGCCTTGCAGGGTGGTATCCCTCTTGAGCGCCTATCTGGACAGTCTCCAGACTACTCCATGATTCGCTTGTTTGGTTGTGTTTGCTATGCTCTCCTTGCTCCTCGCGAACGCACCAAACTGACCGCTCAGTCTCTTGAGTGTGTCTTCCTTGGATACAGTGATGAGCATAAGGGCTATCGCTGTTGGGACCCTGTTGGTCGTCGGATGTGTATCTCTCGTGATGTTACTTTTGATGAGACGCGTCCTTTCTATCCTCGTCCCACCGCTGGTACTTACCGGTGGAAGATATCTCTTTTCTTCTCTTTCCTGACACACCTCCTTCTACACCTATTGTGTCTTCTTCAGGATCTCCTCCCCCTGATGTCTCTTCTTCGACACCGTACTCCTCTACTCTGTCTAGTTCTCCTGGTTCTCCTCGTTCTCCAGAGTCTTCCTCTACTATTCCTTCTTATTCATCGTCGTCTCCTGCGTCGTCTTCCTCTGATGATCTTCCCTCTACTCGTCCTGTTCGTCAGCGTCGTGCCCCCAACCGTTACTCTCCTAGTCAGTATGGTCTTTCTGTTGCCTCCGAGCCGACTTCTTATCGGGATGCTGAGCATCATCCTGAATGGCAGCTGGCCATGGCTAAGGAGATTGCTGCGCTTGAGCGCACTGGCACCTGGGATCTTGTTTCTCCCCCTCCCGGTGTTCGTCCTATCACGTGTAAGTGGGTCTATAAGATTAAGACTCGCTCTGATGGATCTCTTGAGCGCTATAAAGCACGTCTTGTGGCTCGTGGTTTTCAGCAGAAGCATGGTCGTGATTATGATGAGACCTTTGCTCCTGTGGCTCATATGACCACAGTGCGTACTCTTCTTGCTGTTGCTTCTATTCGTCACTGGTCTGTGTCCCAGCTTGATGTTCAAAACGCCTTTCTCAATGGTGAGTTGCGTGAGGAGGTTTACATGCAGCCTCCTCCTGGGTATTCTGTTTCCGAGGGGATGGTTTGTCGTCTTCGACGTTCTCTTTATGGCCTCAAACAGGCCCCTCGTGCCTGGTTTGAGCGCTTTGCTTCTGTAGTGACTGCTGCTGGTTTCTCCCCTAGTGCTCATGATCCAGCGCTGTTTTTTCACACTTGTCCTCGTGGACGCACTCTTCTTTTTCTCTATGTTGATGATATGATCATTATTGGTGATGATCCTGAGTATATCGCCTTTGTTAAGGCTCGCCTTCGTGATCAGTTTCTTATGACTGATCTTGGTCCTCTTCGATACTTTCTTGGGATTGAGGTTTCCTCCACTTCTAATGGCTTTTACATCTCTCAGGAAAAGTATATTCAGGATCTTCTTGCCCGTGCTGCTCTTGGGGATGAGCGCACTGTTGAGACCCCTATGGAGCTTCATGTTAAGCTTCAACTTACTGATGGTGATCCTCTTTCTGATCCGACGCGTTGTCGTCATCTTGTTGGGAGTCTTGTCTATCTTGTTGTCACTCATCCTGACATTCTTATCCTGTTCATATTCTGAGTCAGTTTGTTTCTGCTCCTACCACTGTTCACTATAGTCATCTTCTCCGTGTTCTTCGTTATCTTCGTGGTACGATCACTCGTCGCCTTTTCTTTCCTCGTTCCAGCTCCCTCCAGCTCCAGTGCTATTCAGACGCTACATGGGCGAGTGATCCTTTGGATCGTCGTTCACTTTCTGCTTACTGTGTGTTTCTTGGTGGTTCGCTCATTGCTTGGAAGACGAAGAAACAGACAGCGGTTTCCCGTTCGAGTGTTGAGGCTGAGTTGTGTGATATGGCCTTGTTGACTGCTGAGGTGACCTGGTTACGGTGGTTACTTGCGGATTTTGGGGTCTCTATTACCACACCCAGTGTGGTTTTGTCTGACAGTACAGGTGCTATTAGTGTTGCACGTGATCCGGTCAAGCATGAGCTTACCAACCATATTGGTGTTGATGCTTTCTATACATGTGCTCAGGTGCAGGCTCAGGTTGTTGCGCTTCACTATGTTCCTTCAGATTTACAGTTGGCGGATTTCTTCACGAAGGCACAGACCAGAGCGCAACATGATTTCTTACTCTCCAAACTCAGTGTTGTGGATCCACCATGAGTTTAAGGGGGGGGGGTGTTAGATGTATATATCTGTATATTGTATTTCCCCCATATGTTAGGGGGCTTCCTGCATATTTGCCCTGTACCTGTACTATATATTGTGGCCTTTGGCCCCCAGAGGAATACAAGTTGTCTATTCCTAACATTAGCCACTCAAAAAGCAACCATATGCTTTGTTTTTCATTTCCCTCCTCTCAAATTTCCGTGCTTATTTCTCCCGCCTGCTCCCACCTGGTTTCCACCTAGCACTCACTGTCGCTACCGCCGCCTTGTGCTTTGCACCACCAATCGTCGATGTCGCGGCTACAGAAGCCGCGCATGATGAAGAAGCCAGATGGAATACCGGAGGCGGAATGAGAGGATGTACTAGGATTGTCACGGTTGACCGCAACGGCCGCCACAACCGCGCCGTGGAGAATAGGAAGTCCTCCGTGGAGGAGGCTTTGATCGCAGCCTACATCCAAACGCAAGCCAATGGTGGGACACAGGGAGCCGCAACGCCATCAAGTCCGATCGAAGTACATCACCGCCGTTGCCGTGTTTCTTCGAGGAAAGCTCCGGGAAGGTATCGGGCTCCCAATCTCGGTTATCCTCTCCCGAGGTGTGTGAGAGCGAAATCCCCCACCCGCTGATCCTAACGCGGTGTTCTCACCGACTGTTGATCATGAGGGTGCCTATCAGAACCAAGACTGCACCACCTCGACCTCAACCAAGCTTGTGTCGGGTCACCGACCTTGCGCACGGGGACCACTTTCCCTCGATTGCGCTGACGCAGGTACCTCCCAGAACAGGCATAGCCTATTCGGAGGTCAAGGATCCGGCGCCCACCAGGTGCTCAGCAGAATGGTCGAGAGAGAGTGTGCCAACACCATGTTCAGGCTGATCCGTGGCGACAACGGTTACTACGCCGGTCACGCAGCAGAGGACACGGAGGATTCTGAAGTGTACGAAGATGACGAGGAGGAAGAGGAAGTGGCGGAGCTAGATGACAAGGGAAGCCAAAGAGGAAGCGCGCCGGTGGGAAAGACATTCGGTGGAAGTGCTTGGTCGATGCTTGGAAGGCCTTGAGCCTGTCGAAATAGGTAGGCAGAAGCGATAGCCCCGTTGGGGGCATCGGTTACGTGTTATATAGACGGTGGAAAAGCCCCACCGGTGGCACATACAAGCGAGGTAGAGGGATACGATCAGGAGAGGAGTACTACTCCAAGTCCATTACGTGAACACATACAGAGGGTTTTGGATTACATCTAACAACCCCCCTTAATCTCATCCTGCAGATAGGTTGAGATTACGCTTGAATTCATTAAGATCCTTGATTGCAAGAGTCTTTGTGAAACTGGCTGCCACTTGATATTTTGTAGATATAAACTTGATATCAAGCATTTTATTTGCAACTCTTTCACGAACAAAGTGATAGTCTATATCAATATGTTTTGTTCTGGCATGAAATATAGGATTCACAGACAAGTAAGTAGCACCCAAATTATCACACCATAAGCATGGTTTTACCTTAAGTGAAACTCCAAGTTCCTTGAGAATGGCTTCAACCCATATGAGTTCAGCTGTAGCATTTGCTAGAGACTTGTATTCGGCTTCAGTACTGGATCTGGAAACAGTGGCTTGCTTTCTAGCACTCCAGGAGACCAGATTTGGACCAATAAATATAGCAAAACATCCAGTGGATCTCCTGTCATCCAAGCACCCTGCCCAATTTGCATCTGAGAAAGCACTGAGCAAACTAGATGGTGATTGCTGAAAAGTTAAACCAACATGTATAGTGCCTTGAACATATCTTAGTATCCGTTTTGCAGCTATCCAATGAGAAGTAGGAGGAGCATGTAAATACTAACAGACTTTGTTTACCGAGAAGGAAATATCAGGTCGTGTCAGCGTGAGGTACTGCAAAGCACCAACAATGCTTCTATACTGTGTGCTATCATCAGTCCCAAGAGGATAACCATCAGTTAGAGACAACTTTTCTGTAGATGACATTGGCGTGGGTGTGGTTGTGCAATCTTTTATACCAACTTTAGCTAACAAATCAGCAACATATTTTTCTTGAGTAAGAAGTAAGCCATTTGGGATTTTCTTTACCTCAATGCCCAAAAAATAGTGTAGATCACCTAAATCTTTGAGTGCAAAATCATCATTAAGATCATGAAGTAGAGCAGAAATAGCCTTGTCTGAAGAGCTAGTGACTATGATATCATCAACATAGATTAGAACAAATAACATAACATTATCTTTGTTGTAGAGAAAGAGTGAAGTATCTCCTTTGGAAGGAACAAAACCAAGTTGTTGCAGTTTGTTACTCAGTCTGGAATACCATGCTCGTGGTTCTTGTTTAAGACCATAAAGAGCTTTGTCAAGTTTACAAATATAATTTGGAGTAGAGGAAGATTCAAAACATGGGGGTTGACTCATGTAAACCTCCTCTTCCAGAACGCCATGTAAAAACGCGTTCTTGACATCTAGCTGTCGCAGACTCCAGCCTCTGTAAACAGCAACTGACAGAACAATTCTGATAGTGGCTGCTTTAACAACTGGGCTGAAGGTATCTTCATAGTCAATGCCATACCTTTGCTTAAAACCTTTTGCAACGAGACGTGCCTTGTACCTGTCAACAGTACCATCTGCATTTCTTTTGATACGATATACCCATTTACAATCAATAAGATTTTTTGTGGAGTGTGGAGGAACAAGATGCCAAGTCTTATTATTCATAAGAGTTGTATATTCTTACTCCATTGCCTTGCGCCAACAATCATCTTTTAAGGCCTCTGAGAGTTTACTAGGTTCACCTGTAGAGGTGAACATGCCATAGAGAATAGTGCCATCAGTGTATTGTTTTGGTTGTCGTATACCTTTTTGTAATCATGTACGAGGTTCCGGAGGTGGTGACGGAGACGAAGATACATCAGAAGATGTTGCCGAATCACCTGAACCACTGCTAGGTGAGCCTGAGAGTGCAGATGAATGTTCCATGGCGTTGTTGTCTTGGCGCGAAGATTGAGCGGGAGACGAAACTGGCGCATCATTGTGCAATGATGAGGGCAGATCCTCTCCGGGATCAGCACCTAACGCACCCTCGGGAGTCGAGGGCGAGCGGGAGTGGGAACGCGACATCCCGTCACGTCCTATTGCATCGTGCACGTGGCCGGATCGCGAGGCAGACGAAGACCTAGGCGAGGTGGGCCTGGACGCGGGGAAAGGCGACCGAGAGGGCGATGTGGCACGACGCGACTCGTCCGCGCGTGGAGAGCGCGGCTCCCATGGCTCCTGACTCCCGGGATCCTCATCAGTCGCGGTGGCAGGTGGCCCTTCTTGATTGGATTGGAGCAGATCCGCTCCGGGATCAACACCGGTCAGGCCAGGGAGATCATCCTCGGGATCAGATCCCGTGGCAGTTTGTACGCGACGATGTGCTTCCGTTTCCTGACCATTAAGATCAGAATTTCTTCATGATTCGGGCCCAACAATAACATCTGGTGCATTATGAGTATATGAAGCATCTCCATCATTATTATTAGTAACAATTGGCACAACGGGCAAAGGCATATAGTCATTAATATTAGCATCCCCACAATTTGGTGTAGAATCAGGCAGAAGGAGAATGTCTTTTTTATTAGGCGACGACCAGCATTGGGGTGTAGCTCTGCAAAGGGGAAAACTTTTTCATCAAACACGACGTCACGAGAAATATAAACATGGCCAGTAGAAACATCTAGACACTTGACCCCTTTGTGGCGAGGACTGTAGCCCAAGAAAACACACCGTGTGGAGCGAAAGGAAAGTTTTCTGGGGTTATATGGTCGAAGATTTGGCCAGCAGGCACAACCAAAAACACAAAGAGATTCATAGTTGGGTTTTGTGTGAAGGAGGCGTTCTACTGGCGTGTCATGATTGATAACCTTACTAGGAAGAAGGTTTATGAGAAAGGTGGCAGTGAGAAAAGCTTCGTCCCAAAATTTAAGTGGCATAGTGGCATTAGCGAGAAGGGCAAGGCGTACTTCAACAATATGACGATGTTTTCTTTCAGCAGAGCCATTTTGCTGATGAGCATGAGGACAGGAAACATGGTGTGTGATGCCAACTTTTTGGAAAAAACTATTAAGTTTCTCATACTCACCTCCCCAATCAGTTTGCATGGTAACAATTTTTCTATCAAACTTCCTCTCAACAAGTTGTTGGAAATTAAGAAACACTTGATAAACATCGGAACGTTTTTTGAGTAAGCATATCCAAGTGAACTTACTGAAATCATCGATAAAACTTACATAATAGGAATGCTTTCCAGCAGACTCAGGTGCTGGTCCCCATACATCTGAGAACACTTGTTCCAAAGGAACAGTGGAAACACTAGTAGAGACAGGATAGGGTAGTTGATGACTCTTAGCTAGTTGACAGGAATCACAAATGTAGGGATTTATTTCCGGAGAATGAGAAATATTGTTTTTCCTAAGAATTTGTTGAACCACAAAAGAAGAAGGATGGCCTAAGCAACGATGCCATGTGGAGGTTAATGGCTTTATTGTGATGAACGCTTGCTTGGACGACTCAGTGGGTGCTGGAGCAAGCGGGTATAGGCCACCCGAGCATGGCCCCTCAACCAGAATTTCCCTTGTGTCCCGATCCTTAATGAAGAAAAACCAAGGGTGAAATTCCATGAAGGCATTATTATTAAGTGTAAGTTTATGAACAGATAACAAATTTTTAGATGCACTTGGGACATGAAGAACATCTTTGAGTTGTAAAGAATCATGTGGGGTGCATAATATAGAATGACCAATATGACTTATTTGCATACCGTTGCCGTCAGCCGTGTGGACACGATCGTTGCCGTTGTATTGTGTAACACCCTCCGAATCGGACCTATGCAAGTTTGAGCAAAATTCGCCAAACCCGCATAGAAACGATTCAAAGGTGCCCACCAGGCACTTTCGTGCGGGTGGAAAACGAAGTAATAACATTACACAACAGTCCTCGATGGGACCCACAGAACAGATATATATAACGGCGACTCAAAGAGTCAAGAATACAGATATGATATACAAAGATCCAAATCACCTTGAAAAGAGGGAGCGTCCGACTACGGACAAGATGCAAATGGGGCTAAGAGCCCTGAAGAATAACCAATGGCGTCCATAACCCTGCCTGTGCCAAGCGGAAGGGTAACCACGCTAACGACGCCGATCTCAAAACCTGCTTAACAAAAGGGGTGCCGAAAGGCGAGAGGAAAAAGAAGGAGCCAAGATCGAGGCCAAGACACGGCGAGGCTAGAATTCGGCGGTCCTCGCCTACATAGGTATGGTGGACTGAGCGGCAGCGGCAGCATGTACTAAACAACCTATAGAGACTCGATACAACTGGCGGATTTTAGAGGGGGAGGTAAGAAGTACCTATTCGGATCCAACTATCTGATACTAGCATCAAACAAACCCATCCTGGCGTTTCCCCCTCGAGACCAAACGAGGAAGTCAACCGAGGACTCACACAGTTGGCAGTTTTACTTGTTCAGTTATAGTTGCGGCACTTTACTAGTCAGGTTTAGATAATCGTCCTGATAAAATAAGCAGTGGGCACTTTTAGTTAACCATTCCGTGATAGTGGCAACACTTACTAGTCAGATACAATTATCATGAGATAACCCAAAAACCCAGCAGTTGTTGGTACTTTTATTCAGCCATTCCGTTGTAGTTGCAAGATTTACTAGTCAGGTACAATTGTCGCAAGCGACCACCAAACAAGCAATTGTGGGCAGTATTAATTAGCCATTCCGTTATAGTGGAGCTGATTACTAGTCATTATAAGTCAAATTTATAGCAATAAACTTTAGTTATGCTTGTCTATGATCAAGAAACTGTGCTCCAAGTCGTCCATATCCGCGGACACGGCTTTCAGAAAGTTTTACCCGGCCGGGGTGCACCAATAGCAACACACGCTCGATCAACCTCGGAAAAACCAAATCAAAACCCAACGAGGCTTTCACGACTGAACAATCACAGGATTCAGAAATATTTCAGGGGCCACCCATTGAGTAGATCCCGAACGGAGTAAGCAAGCTCGAGACGGACTCAAGGTTTGCGACAATGGTCAGAAGAATCGGGAACCCGAAAGTGTGGCTGGGCTTGTCGATACCGCTAATCAATCCGCTTACCTAACAAGATGCAGCTCCTCGCACAATTTAAATACAGAAAGTAGCATGGCATAAGTACAGGATCGTAAATAAAACCTCAAACTAGTTTGTGGCCCCAAGAAATAAGAATGAATCAAGCTCTGGCTCAGGGGGGTCCCATATACCTCCCGGATGTGGATAGCGCGATAAATCAAGGAACAGGTATCAAGTACTCGGGGTCTTACGGGACACAAGTGGGCATTCGGAAACCAAATATTATCTATCACCCACCGATGCCTCTGCTTATTTCAATTTTAGTTGTTAAGCAGAAATTAAAGTGACGATAAGTAAAACTAGAATCATCTCCAACATCACATACGGCAATACATCAGCAACTGTGGCATTTGACAACACGCGACAACACTCGAGCAAGCGACTACGGCGCGCAATTCCAACTATCTACCAAACAACAGGTAATAGGGTGTGTCCCAGGCAATATAGGGCTGCACGGTATATCACAGGTGCGGAAACTAAAGCATCGCAACACAGATAGCAATAGATCAACAGGAGGGAATAAAGACTATAAAAGTAAGATAGGTAGAAAAGGGGGAGATGCTCGCCTGAAAAACATTGTCGAAGGGTTCAACCGAAGATCGGGGCGAAGCTCACATCAACTCAACGGCCTTATCCGCGAAGAAGCAAAACACTAGAAGAAACACCGGATGCAAGATTTAATACAACGGCAGAAGATCGGCGTGATGCATGTATGATGCATGACATGGCAAGGGTGCGATGCAATTAGGTCATGTTAAGTGGAACCGGGGTCCCGACAATTAGTTAAATGGTTCATGTTATTTATAACCCCCCGCAATTTAAATGTTGTATTAACATGGCAAATAATAGCACCGAGTTCGCTGCACAAATTTAAATGAGGCCAATATAAGGCTATATTTGCCCGCATATGGGCCCCATATTTAATTATTAGGTGAATCGGCATAAGGCCCCCAAACCACATGACAAGATGCAAGCAAGTACGACAATTTATATGCAACAAGTTGTTATTATCTCATAAAATTAGGGTTCGAGGAAAGGGTCACACATTAGGGTCTCGACGATCTTGGGGTTCTGGGGTTCGGTCTCCGGTCCGTGGTCGACGGCCCTGCAGGATCGTTCTCGGACCGGGGTTAGGGTCTTGCCGCATCCGGGTTCTCGGCGAGCTCGACGTCCGGAAGGAGGCTTGGCGTTCCGTAGATGTCCGCATCCGTCCGTGTTCTCGAGTGTCGATCCGAGAAGGAGTACTTGTCGCACACTTGTCTTCGGGTCCGTGTAGACGGTCATGGCGTCCTCGAGGAAGTACTTGTCGCATCGGGGTCTCGGGTCGAAGAAGTTGGCGCGCCCGAGGGACGATCTTGTCGCATCCGCGTCGACCACCTTGGCGTTCAGGGAGTAGTTCTCGGTGTTCCGGGAGGGAGGCCGCGAGGGTCGGGTGACGGAGATCTTGACGGTCACGGGAGGAAGAACTTGACGTTATCGGGTCGGTTTTCGGGGTTTGACCATCGGTCACGGCGACGGGGCATCGAGTCCATGAGGTAGATCTTCATGCCCCAAGACGAAGATCTTGACCGCCCTTGTCCGAGTACTTCGGGTCCTATGACCACTTGTCCGCTTTGTCGCCTTGAACCAGGGAAGAACTTTGTCGAGGCTCCACAAACGATCTTGTAGCTTGCGACGAGTTGAAGCAGCAGAGAGGGGCCATGGTCGCAGCACAACAGCGGAACGGCCAGCGGTGCTCGGAGGCAGGGTTCTCGTGAAGCTGCTGCGGGGCGAGGGGTGCTCGGGGCGGCCGGGGAGAGGAGGCCCGCGAGGCGGGGCGCGGCCGCTGCAGAGAGCGGGACAGCGCTGGGCGGCGTGCCGGGCGGCGGGAGCGGAGGGTCGCGGACGTTGCGGGGATGCGGCGCAGAGGCGACGGGCGGTCTTGATGGTGGCGGGGCGGCGAGGCAGGTCCGGGCGGCGTCGGGCGGCCTGCTCGGGAGGTGGTTCCGGTGGGAGCTGGCGCGGCGGAGGCGCGGACGCGAGGAGGCGCGGCCGCGGACGAGGCGGCCTCAGCCGGCAGCAACGGCGCCAAGCGGGAGAGGAGAGGTGGCCGGGCGGACGGGTCGAGGGATGCGGTGAGGCGGGTGGTGGCGTCGCGGCGCCAGGCGGGCGGCAATGGCGGCGGGCGAAGCGGGCGGCGGCAGGCGGAACGCTGGCGGGCGACGGGGCTCAGGCGACCAGGCGCAGGCGGCGGCCAAGGCGGCGCTGGTTGGAGGAGGCGGGCGGCGAGCGGAGGACGAAGGGCAGGGGTGTCCAGACGAGGAAGGAGGGAGGCGGAGGGGGAGCTGCTCGCGAGGAAGGAGGTGGGGAGAGGAGAGAGGCGGGGTGGCCGAGCGTGGGCCAGGGGTGGGGTCGGGGTGAGAAGGGGAGGGGGGGCGGGGTGGGTCGGTGTGGTGTGAGTGTGTGCGTGAGTGCTGCGTGTGTTGGGGGCAGGGAGTGTGGCGTGTGGGCCCAGGGAGAGAGGGTGGGCTGTGTGGTTGGCCAGGTGGCGGCGGTTGATAGGTTTAGGGGAGGAGAGGGTTGAGGTGGCATGCACTGGTTGGAGGGAGTGAGGTGGAGGGATGGGTTGGGTAGGATAGTGGGTGGCTTTAGGAATTAGGAGGTGGAGCGATTTGCTGAATACGGGGGTGGTCGTTCGGGTCGGGTTGGCCCGTTCGACTGCCCCTACTAAAATAATTTAAATTTTTATTTATTCTAATTGGGCCGTTTGCAAACCGATAGCGTTCAAACAAAAATAATCCGGAGGCCGGGCTTTGATATTTGAATAACGGTGGGGCGTTTTAGAAAACAAAACGGATTTGCGAAAATAGTTTAATGCAAACCATGCATGATGATGACGATGCAATGCACAAATTCAACACGATTTTCTAGTAGTGGTTTTGCGGGATGCCACAATTCGACACCACTAACAATGGATCTCGCCCTCGAGATCCGCCTCATGGTACCGGAAGGAAGGGTCGGCGATCTGCATCTTCTCGCTTCGTGTAGATCCTCGCGACACCACTAACAAGAGGTCGTTGTCCGTGATCGTCGAGAGAACTCTCCGGTATCAAAAGGTCGAAGGTAGAGGCGTCAACAAATAAAGCCACCTCTAACTTCCGGAAAGGGGAACCGATGCATTCTCGTCCACTTCAATGTACAAAAGCGAATAGAAGGGGTAGTCGGCATGGGGGCCAATCCATCACGCACCCAAACTATTACTCCGCACCATCAGTGGAAAAGCGTGCAACCATTCTCGGAATCAGACTGAAGATCTCGACAAGCGAGGTTCGGAACACAGGAGGGATGCAGACTCGGCATCGGATCTGGTGTGGATGATGTCGTCACGTCGGAAAACACCGGATTGCACAAACAAAGAACAAAGGATGATACCACAGTAGACGGATTCATCAGGCAGCTTGAACACCGGATGTAGCAACACCGTTATCAAAGAAGGAAGCGAAACCCTGAAGGTACGACGGAAACCCAACCACGAGAATTCCTGGACTCGAAGAAAGAGACGAGAGCGGATTCAAAACACGTAGAGGTAAGAGGAGAACAGCAGAGGGGTAAGGAGTAAAATCAGACCTAATCAGAACTATCCAACCGATTTTGCAAAATAGTTTTGACACTCTACTTCTACGTTAGCTAGGTTATCCTACAGTCGGACTTGTGGGGTATCGCAACCGCCGAGCTCGATACCACTCAGAACACCCTCGAATCGGACCTATGCAAGTTTGAGCAAAATTCGCCAAACCCGCATAGAAACGATTCAAAGGTGCTCACCAGCACTTTCGTGCGGTGGAAAACGGTAATAACATTACACATGTCCTCGATGGGACCCAGAGCAGATATATATAACGGCGACTCAAAGAGTCAAGAATACGATATGATATACAAAGATCCAAATCACCTTGAAAGGGCGTCCTACGGACAAGATGCAAATGGGGCTAAGAGCCCGAAGAATAACCAATGGCGTCCATAACCTGCCCGTGCCAAGCCGGAAGGGTAACCCCCTAACGACGCCGATCTCAAAACCTTAACAAAGGGGTGCCGACAAAGGCGAGGAAAAAGAAGGAGGCGTCGATCGAGGCCGATGCAGCGAGGCTAGAATTCGGCGGTCCTCGCCTACATAGGTATGGTGGACTGAGCGGCAGCGGCAACATGTACTAAACAACCTATAGAGACTCGATACAACTGGCGGATTTCAGAGGGGGAGGTAAGAATGACCTATTCGGATCCAACTATCTCATACTAGCATCAAACAAACCCATCCTGGCGTTTCCCCCTCGAGACCAAACGAGGAAGTCAACCGAGGACTCACACAGTTGGCAGTTTTACTTGTTCGCTTATAGTTATGCACTTTACTAGTCGTTTAGATAATCGTCCCGATAAAAATAGCGATGGGCACTTTTAGTTAACCATTCCGTGATAGTGGCAACACTTACTAGTCGAGATACAATTATCATGAGATAACCCAAAACCCAAAGCTTGTTGGTACTTTTATTCAGCCATTCCGCTAGAAGTTGCAAGATTTACTAGTCAGTACAATTGTCGCAAGCGACCACCAAACAAGCAATTGTGGGCGTATTAATTAGCCATTCCGTTATAGTGGAGCTGATTACTAGTCATTATAAGTCAAATTTATAGCAATAAACTTTAGTTATGCTTGTCTATGATCAAGAAACTGTGCTCCAAGTCGTCCATATCCGCGACACGCTTTCGAGAAAGTTTTACCGCCGGTGCACCAATAGCAACACACGCCGATCAACCTCGGAAAACCAAATCAAAACCCAACGAGGCTTTCACGGTGAACAATCAGATTCAGAAATATTTTGGGGCCACCCATTGAGTAGATCCCGCAACGGGTAAGCAAGCTCGAGACGGACTCAAGGTTTGCGACAATGGTCATGGATCGGGAACCCGAAAGTGTGGCTGGTTGTCGATACCGTAATCAATCCGCTTACCTAAATAAAGACAGGTGCTCCTCGCACAATTTAAATACAGAAAGTAGCATGGCATAAGTACAGGATCATAAATAAAACCTCAAACTAGTTTGTGGCCCCAAGAAATAAGAATGAATCAAGCTCTGGCTCAGGGGGGTCCCATATACCTCCCGGATGTGGATAGCGCGATAAATCAAGGAACAGGTATCAAGTACTCGGGGTCTTACGGGACACAAGTGGGCGTTCGGAAACCAAATATTATCTATCACCCACCGATGCCTCTGCTTATTTCAATTTTAGTTGTTAAACAGAAATTAAAGTGACGATAAGTAAAACTAGAATCATCTCCAACATCACATACGGCAATACATCAGCAACTGTGGCATTTGACAACACGCGACAACACTCGAGCAAGCGACTACGGCGCGCAAGTCCAACTATCTACCAAACAACAGGTAATAGGGTGTGTCCCAGGCAATATAGGGCTGCACGGTATATCACAGGTGCGGAAACTAAAGCATCGCAACACAGATAGCAATAGATCAACAGGAGGGAATAAAGACTATAAAAGTAAGATAGGTAGAAAAGGGGGAGATGCTGCTTGAAAACATTGTCGAAGGGTTCAACCAAGATCGGGCTGACTCACATCAACTCAACGGCCTTATCCGCGAAGAAGCAAAACACTAGAAGAAACACCGGATGCAAGATTTAATACAACGGCAGAAGATCGGCATGATGCATGTATGATTCATGACATGGCAAGGGTGCAATGCAATTAGGTCATGTTAAGTGGAACTGGGGTCCCGACAATTAGTTAAATGGTTCATGTTATTTAGAACCCCCCGCAATTTAAATGTTGTATTAACATGGCAAATAATAGCACCGAGTTCGCTGCACAAATTTAAATGAGGCCAATATAAGGCTAGATTTGCCCGCATATGGGCCCCATATTTAATTATTAGGTGAATCGGCATAAGGCCCCCAAACCACATGACAAGATGCAAGCAAGTACGACAATTTATATGCAACAAGTTGTTATTATCTCATAAAATTAGGGTTCGAGGAAAGGGTCACACATTAGGGTCTCGACGATCTTGGGGTTCTGGGGTTCGGGGTTCGGTCTCCGGGTCCAGGGTTCGACGGCCTCGGCAGGATCGTTCTCGGACTCCGGGGGTTAGGGTCTTGCCGCATCCGGGTTCTCGGCGAGCTCGACGTCCGGGAAGGAGGCTTGGCGTTCCGCGTAGATGTCCGTACCGTCCGTGTTCTCGAGTGTCGCATCCGAGAAGGAGTACTTGTCGCACACTTGTCTTCGGGTCCGTGTAGACGGTCATGGCGTCCTCGAGGTGGTACTTGTCGCATCGGGGTCTCGGGTCGAAGAAGTTGGCGCGCCCGAGGGGCGATCTTGTCGCATCCGCGTCGACCACCTTGGCGTTCAGGGAGTAGTTCTCGGTGTTCCGGGAGGGAGGCCGCGAGGGTCGGGTGACGGAGATCTTGACGGTCACGGGAGGAAGAACTTGACGTTATCGGGTCGGTTTTCGGGGTTTGACCATCGGTCACAGCGACGTGGCATCGAGTCCATGAGGTAGATCTTCATGCCCCAAGACGAAGATCTTGACCGCCCTTGTCCGAGTACTTCGGGTCCTATGACCACTTGTCCGCTTTGTCGCCTTGAACCAGGGAAGAACTTTGTCGAGGCTCCACAAACGATCTTGTAGCTTGCGACGAGTTGAAGCAGCAGAGAGGGGCCATGGTCGCAGCACAACAGCGGAACGGCCAGCGGTGCTCGGAGGCAGGGTTCTCGTGAAGCTGCTGCGGGGCGAGGGGTGCTCGGGGCGGCCGGGGAGAGGAGGCCCGCGAGGCGGGCGCGACGGTGGGCTGGGCGCTGCAGAGCGGGACAGCTGCCGGCGTGCGCGGCGGCGGCAGACGGGAGCGGAGGGTCGCGGACGTTGCGGGATGCTGGCAGCGGGCGGCAGCGGGCAGCGCGCGGCGGCGAGGCGGCGCGGCGCTGCTCGGGAGGTGGTTCCGGTGACGCTGGCGGCGGGCGAGGGAGGCGCGCGAGGAGGCGCGCGGGCAGGCGGCTCAGCGGTCGGACGACGGCAGGCGACAAAGGGGAGAGGAGGTGGCCGCGAGGCGACGGGTCGAGGGATGCGTGGAGGCGCGGGGTGAGGCGTCGGAGGCGCCTTGGCGGAGGAGCGACGAGGCGGGCGGGCGAAGGCGGCGGAGCACGGGTCCGGCGGGGCTCGCGACCCATGGTCATGGCGAGGCGGCACCGGGGCGAGGCGGCGGGGAAAACTTGAGGCCGGCGGCGCTGGTTGGAGGAGGCGGGCGGCGAGCGGAGGACGAAGGGCAGGGGTGTCCAGACGAGGAAGGAGGGAGGCGGAGGGGGAGCTGCTCGCGAGGAAGGAGGTGGGGAGAGGAGAGAGGCGGGGTGGCCGAGCGTGGGCCAGGGGTGGGGTCGGGGGTGAGAAGTGGATGTGGGGCTGGGTGGGTCGGTGTGGTGTGAGTGTGTGCGTGAGTGCTGCGTGTGTTGGGGGCAGGGAGTGTGGCGTGTGGGCCCAGGGAGAGAGGGTGGGCTGTGTGGTTGGCCAGGTGGCGGCGGTTGATAGGTTTAGGGGAGGAGAGGGTTGAGGTGGCATGCACTGGTTGGAGGGAGTGAGGTGGAGGGATGGGTTGGGTAGGATAGTGGGTGGCTTTAGGAATTAGGAGGTGGAGCGATTTGCTGAATACGGGGGTGGTCGTTCGGGTCGGGTTGGCCCGTTCGACTGCCCCTACTAAAATAATTTAAATTTTTATTTATTCTAATTGGGCCGTTTGCAAACCGATAGCGTTCAAACAAAAATAATTCGGAGGCCGGGCTTTGATATTTGAATAACGGTGGGGCGTTTTAGAAAACAAAACGGCTTTGCGAAAATAGTTTAATGCAAACCATGCATGATGATGACGATGCAATGCACAAATTCAACGCGATTTTCTAGTAGTGGTTTTGCGGGATGCCACATATTGTTCATGCATGGTGAGCTTATTCAGTTCGGATGTAAGATGGTGTGTGGCAACTGAGTCCGGGTACCAGTTGGTGTCGATGCCATAGGACACAATGTTTGCACCCTTTTTACCACCATCGCCATTGTTCTGGAAACGCAGACATAAGCTTTTTGCAACATACAAAAAGTCTCTGTCACGCCAGGTAGTAAAATGCGGTACTACCGCATTTTGCTACCGACGCAGACAAAAGCTTTTTGCAACGTACAAAAAGTCTCTGTCATGCCAGGTAGTAAAATGCGGTACTACCGCATTTTGCTACCGGCGCAGATAGTAGCTTTTTGCAACGTTCAAAAGCTCATTCTGAGCAAGATTAAAATGAGGTAACCGAGCAGTGCTTTTGACAAGCTGTAAAGCTTTTCGCGCTTAGGTACTAAAATGCGTACTACCGCTTTTAGTACCGCACGGCAGAGACTTTTTACGTTAGTCACTTGTTTATGTTCTGTCCAGAGCAAAAGCGGTACTACCGCTTTTGGTACCGCCAGTGCAGTTTTGAATGTTTGCAAACCTTTTAATGTACCTGACACACTTAGCAAATCATTAGTCCGATATGTGTGTTGTTATCAAACACCAAAATCACTAGGGATAGCAAATGCTCTTTCAATCTCCCCTTTTGGTGTTTGATGATAACACACATTTTGGTGGAAATCTAGTGATGACAAGATGTAGATGGGGCTCCCCTAGATATGTAGAAACAAGCCCCATACATTCTAGCAAGCTAACCGAGTAGAAGTCACATAGAGGACATACCTTTGCTAAAAAACATGTGATGACCAATATTGATTAGGAATGAGGAATGTCATCACATAGGATGGATCCAACAAGAATAGCCATATTACACACAAGATGGATCCATATGATAACCACATAGTCTTATCATACATAGCACAAATAGTTAGGTTCACACATAGTAAGTCACACATAATAAGAGGCAACCAAATAAAGTTCATGTTTAATAAAATCAAAGGCAAGAACGAGCTTGTGACTTTCCCTCGCAAATCTCCCGCATACCTAATGTGCAACTTCTCCCCCTTTGGCATCAAGACGCCAAAAAGGGACAAGAGCAACACTAACGCCCCTGAGATCACTCATCATCATCATCAACGTCGTCCCATGCAGCACCATGAGGTGGAGGGACACGGAAGGAGGAGGTGGCATCATCTTCCCAGTTGTCGTGCTTGGAGATCCATTGGTCTTCTGGGGTAATGTTGTTCTCGGAGCCCTTGGAAGTAGTTAAGCCTTGAGCCTCCATCATTTCCTTCTGACGAGCACAGGCCTTCTTGGCATAGACATGGGCCTTGTACATGCGTTTCTGATTGTCCACTTGGAGGCAGAATATCTTCTTGAGTTTGGCCTCAAACCTCTTAGCCCAAGATGGTCAGGCGGGTCATGACGAGACCACAAAAGCAGCACCATGTGGTGCATCAGCAGCATCACCTGAGTCCTCCTCAACCGGGTTCCCATCCTCATCAACAATCCGACCATCCGCATTGCGGGGTTTGAGATGGGTCTTGATCCGCAGATTCTTGTGGCGGTGAGTGGCAAGACGAAGATGAGGCAAGTCACGGGCAATCGCAGGGCACTTGCTAATGATGAGATCCATGATGTATGGAGCAAAATGAGGCACCCTCCTCTGAAAAGTGGCGCAGACCATCTCATTCCAGATAACCTCCATCACATCCATAGGTAGGCCAGAGTCACGGTGGTGATAGGTGTCCATCATAATATCCACCATGTAAGCATGAATCTCATCAACATTCCCAGCTCGAGGGGCGATGGTCTCGCGAAAGATGCGGTGCAAGATGTCATAAGTAGGAAGGAGCCCTTTGATCTTACCAGGGATTCCGCGCCCTCGGATGTACAGTGGGGCAAGCCTATCTTTCTTCATGGGGTAGTCATTGGCATGGCACCGAAAGCCAACAGGAACATCCTTGCCACGGTCTTCGTACCCGAGGATAGCCCCAAACTCAGCCAACGTTGCTTCCTTGACAACACCCTCGGTCATCCAAGTGAGAGTCCTAGTATCATTCTTGGCAAAGTGAACGGTTGCATAGAACTGAGCAATGAGCATTGGATCATAGTTGCACCGGAACTCCATAATAGGAAGCAAGCCAATGTTGGTGCAAATGTCAAGGGCCTCACCAAAGTAGTTCAGATTCTTCCGCACATGATTCATCTCGATCCATTTTTGAGGAACCACAATTTTGTCATCTTTCATGAGAATCTCATGGTACACCCGCTCCTGAAAGTCCGTGTAGAAGAGGCTGTTTTCTCGAGCATAAGAGCGAGCTGCCCCATATGGACTGACCACCCGCAGAGCATGAAATTCTGTCTCAGACAACAGCTTTGGCCCAGATAGCCCGGAACTTTGACTCTTGCGAGGACCAGAGGGAGGAGGAGGTGGAGGAGCTTTACCACGACCAGCACTTTGCTTGACCCCCTTACCCCCATGACCACGAGTTGTTGGCAGTTTCAGACGGGCACTAGGTTGAGGACTGACCTCCTCTTCAGATTCAGTCTCAGATTTTGACTCATAGTCCTCGATCTCATAGTGAGCTTTGGAGCGCTTGCGTGATCCCTGGGAACCCCCTGCACCTGTGAAAGAACGAGGGAGATAGCATAGAGGTAAGGGCACAAGAACCTGGGGCAAACGGAGGATGGAGTTTAGTGTTTGAAAAAAAAATTGCTGCCAGTACTGGGGCGGTAGTACTGGACCTGCACTAGCGTTAGTACCGCCAAGCGGTAGTATCGGAAAAATATTCCGGTACTACCGGCCCGTGACTACAATGCAGATCTGAACTAAGATCCAAGTACGGGCAACAAATTTGTTGTAAAACACGATTTCCATCGGGCCAAGTGATAGATCTGGTAAATAGCACACGATACAACCTCAAGAATGCGAGTTTTAACCAAGAATCAAAGTTACCCTAGATTCAATGGAGAAAACAAGTAAGAATATGAGGAGGGCGGTAGTACCGGTGTACATGACGGTGGGGAAGAGAGAGGAGCCCGCAGGGAGGCCGAATCCGGTGTGGATCCGGGAGAGGGAGGGACGGGCGGGCTTCCTCCGGCGTCGTCTTGCTCTGGTGGTGGCGCTGGTGAGGAGTGGAGACAAGGGATGAATGAGGCACTGAGGGGTGCCTCTCCCCCGTCTCCAGTCTTAACCGACGCGCGCGAGCGGTAGTACCGGTTCCACGGGCGGTAGTACCGCCGAGCGGTAGTACCGGAGGTACAGGCCGGTAGTACCGCTCCTGGGAAGTTTTCAGGCAGGAACCTGGAAACACAACCAGGGGCGGTAGTACCGCAGGTAACTTCCGGTAGTACCGTTAGGCGGTAGTACCGCATATGAGATCCGGTAGTACCGTTACCATCAGGACAGAGAGCCAAGATACAGAAAAATGGAAGGTTCTTGTGCAAAGTAGCTGGGTTTTGTTGGATAAGAGTGGCCTGGGTTGAGAGAGACACGCGGATATGGGCCAATGCACTCAAAGGAAAAACACTAAAAACATATAGAGAGCCAAATATGAGTGCATGACCAAAAGAATCAACACCAACTAGAGGATGACAAACATGAGTAAGAACCAAAGTAAAAAGGTGACAAACACGAGTAAGCACATCAACCTCTCGATTGAGAGGGGGGCGGTGGCCTAGGCCACCATATTTGAGTATACTCGGCCTGGCACCACGAAGATATATCTTGGGTCCATTACCGAAACTCATCATTGAGCTCACATATCACAACATGATATTAAGAGGAATGATTTTGTTTAATTTGCGCATAATGGGGGGAGGGATAGTCCAATCAATTAGGACCGCACTCCCCCTATGTCCATGCCTACATCTAAACCAAACAAGGGTCGAGTATTAGGTGAGAGTGCAAGATAATCAAGTCAAACTCCTAGAATCTACGATATTTAGTTCATTCCTCAAGTAGCAAAACCTTGCTTCATCAAGTGGCTTCGTGAAGATATCGGCAAGTTGATCTTTGGTTGAAACATAGGATAGATCAATATCACCTCTAGCAACATGATCTCTAATGAAGTGATGTCGAATATCAATATGCTTTGTCCTTGTGTGATCCACCGGGTTGTATGCAATCTTCATGGCACTTTCATTGTCACATAGAAGAGGCACTTTGTCACACTGGACACCGTATTCCTTTAAAGTTTGCCTCATCCATAGCAATTGGGTGCAAGCACTAGCAAAGAACATACTCGACTTCAAGTGGAGAGAGATATACAATTTTGTTTAGAAGACCAACATACCAAGGACCTACCAAGGAATTGGCAAGCCCGGATGTTGATTTTCTATCATCCTTGTCCGCCTAATCCGAGTCCGTGTATTCACAAAGAGCGAATGTTGAGCCTTGAGGGTACCAAAGACCATAAATGGGGTATGAACTAAATATCGAAGATTCTCTTTACCGCCATTAAATGGCTTTCCTTAGGAGCCGCTTGATATCTTGCACACACACCTACACTCAACACAATATCGGGTCTAGATGCACAAAGGTAAAGCAAAGAACCAATCATAGACCGGTATACCTTTTGATCCACATCTTTACCATTTGGATTTTGTTCTAGATGAGTCTTTGTTGCCATGGGAGTTGGGGCTCCATTCAAATCTTGCATTTTGAATCTCTTGAGCATATCTTGAGTATACTTGGCTTGATTGAAGAATGTTCCTCCTTTAACTTGCTTGATCTCAAAGCCAAGGAATACTTTCAACTCCCCCATCAAGGACATCTGGAACCTACTAGTCATAAGCTTTGAGAATTCATCATTAAAAGCTTTGTTAGATGAGCCAAAGATAATATCATCAACATAGATTTGGCATACAAAAAGCTCCCCATTAACCCTCTTAGTAAAAAGAGTGGGATCGATTTTCCCAACCTTAAAGCCACGGTTAAACAATAATTCTCTAAGGTGCTCATACCACGTGCGTGGGGCTTGCTTGAGCCCATAGAGCGCCTTATCAAGTTTGTAGACATGGTTTGGGAAGTTGGGGTCCTCAAATCTCGGGGGTTGATTAACATATACCAATTCATTTAAAGGACCATAAAGGAATGCAATTTCTACATCCATTTGTTGCAACTTAAAGTTATGATGTGCCGCATAAGCAAGAAGGATACGAATGGACTCAAGGCGAGCCACGGGTGCATAAGTATCTCCATAATCAATGCCTTCAATTTGGGAATAACCTTGTGCAACCAATCTAGCCTTGTTCCTTACAATAATCCCATGCTCATCTTGCTTGTTCTTGAATATCCACTTTGTTCCAATAACATTGCGGCAATCCTTTGGCTTCTCAACTAACTTCCACACTTTGTTTCTCTCAAAGTTGTTGAGCTCTTTGTGCATAGCTTCTAACCAATCCGAATCTTCAAGAGCTTCCCACACTTTCTTTGGTTCAATCATGGAAATGTGAGCTTGATGTTCACTAAACCTCTTCAATTGTGCTCTTGTGGAAATTCCTTTCCTTAGATCTCCAACAACATTTTGGAGGGTGTGATCTCTTATTTCTAGCATTCTTTCCTTTCGAGCTTCGCGACGAGCGTGGATCTCCTCATTGTTTCTTGGAGGACCCTCTTCATCATTTTGATCCTCGTCTTGACCATCAACTTGACATTGATCATCATTGGATTCATCCTCTACACTGGGAGGCAAGGATTGACCTTGGTCTTGATCAAGTGCTCTTCTAGCCTCAATTTGAGCACGTCTCAAAACAGCTTGGATGGATCTTCCTTGGCAAATTGACTTGGCACCACTTGACACCCCATCGAATGGACCAAGCTCCCTTTGACTAGAGTTCACACATTGATCACTATGTTGAGGGTCCACATCTTGTCTTTGGCTTGATTCAATGTCCTCTTCGGTAGATGGAGCATGTCGAGGTTGTGAAGATGAGGGCTCCACTCGAGTGGAGCATAGTTCTTCTCGATCCGCCATAAGGGGTTCCTCAACGGGGCGGATATAACCCACACCCATTCTTCCTATGGCATCCTGAGGCATTTCATCATCTGCATCACAAGCATCAACACGCCCCCCTTGGGGACCATCATATTCTTCGAAGGTCACACTACAAGATTCTATGACGGCTCCGGAGAGCTTGTCATAGATTCTATAAGTGTGAGATTCGAGACCATAGCCAACAAAGATACCCTCTAATTCTTTAGATTCGAATTTAGACAAACGAACACCTTTGATGAGATAGAAACACTTACAACCGAACACTAAATAAGATATGTTGGGCTTGTTACCGTAAGTATCTCATATGGAGTCTTGTTGATTTTCTTATGAGGTAGAGCCGGTTTGAAGCATGGCAAGCGGTGGAGACGGCTTCGGCCCAGAAGTTTTATGGAGATTTAAACTCCGCCAACATGGTCCTAGCCATCTCAATAAGAGTCCGGTTCTTCCTTTCGGCCACACCATTTTGTTGAGGGGTGTATGCAGCGGAATATTGATGTTTAATCCCCTCATCACTAAGAAAGTCATTCAAGGTGTAGTT